>JAQJZS010000011.1:0-1349069 GCA_028828935.1 Penicillium sp. IBT 18751x | reverse complement strand
CGGTCCCGGGGATTTGTGCTATATACCGGGCCAATTTCGAAACGGGATGGATTCATCTTAAGAATATCCTTTCGAAATCTATGGAGAAGTGAATCAGCTCGCGATCGTGTTGATGAATTGGCGCGAAGTCTTACAGGTCTGCGGTGGGGTAGGATTGGTATCGGAGGTACGCGTCGTTCTGGAGAGTGAGAGCAAACTCTCGGTTGCCAAAGTCTCGGGTAGGCACAATCCCATGATTCAGCCACTGGAAGAGATATCGGAACGGGAAAAGACGCTGGTAGAACATGAGCATCACATCGGTGTCAACACCACTCGGCGCAGGCGCAGGCCTATCGCCATTCTTCAGGTCAGCGATTTTCTGATCCAGAGAAAGCGTGAGTGGACTCACTCTACTGGCGTCGGAGCCGGAGAAGACTGCATCTTCACGTCCTGCGCACTGGAAGCCGGGAACTCATCGTCGTCACCGTCAAACATGTCCTCCAGTTTGACACCTCCGACCGGGGCAGGCGCTGCGGGGGCATCTGCCATTTCCTCGTCCTTTCGTTCCGGAGAGCCAACAGGTGATAACGAGTGCGGCATATTGTGTAATTGTTCTCAACGGGCTTATGATGTGATGAAGAACCCGTCTCGACCCAAACATGAAGCCGCGACGCGTGAACGCGACGCGTCTGAGCCCTAGTCACGTGATTACAATCAATGATGCCGGAAACGGACAATTCAGTCAAGTTCAGCCATTTTCCATCCAATACGGACCTCAAAGCTGTTCACTTGGACCTGTCTGAGTCGACTAGCTACCCCTTGCCGTTTGCGGTCGGAAATCTCTGCCGTGTCGGCCACTTATGGCAGAGCCCTGGATGACCGCAAGACTTGGCCCAGTGGCCAACCTTGTGTACAGCTAAGGTACAAGGTCCACTCGACTGTTTTTTTCTCTCCTTGCCCGGCTTTGGTATATGCTAGAAGGCTCAATTGCCTCATTTGTTCAAACCCATTCTCGTCGCTGTGGATTCGGTTTCAAATCCGGTCGAATGCCATGATCACGTCGTCATGGACCTGCAACCTGTTGAACATTTATGGCTGCTGTAAGATCAATTCTCATCACCATTTTGACAGATCCTTTCCTAGATGAGATTTTGCTGGCCTTGAACCTGATTGACTGTCCATCTCACATTCCGTGCTATTTGCAACAGCCAATTAGAAAGACCTGTCTGCAAGCAATGGAGGTGATGTGCATTCCTGGGCCGCCGAGGAGACGCTCCGATTAGCAGCAAAGGCCTTACGGCTGTTTATGGTCATCATGGCTGTCACTTTGTCTCATGGCATGAGCTCTCACGGATTTCAGCACGAGTTGAGAGATCGCGGGATTGGCGAACAATAGATGTCCCGCAATTAACCGGCCGCTTCCCATCACCCCGGTCTCTGACCAGTGCGTGTGGCCATTATTCCGGATTCGTCCTGATTAAACCGCCGCATCCAATCTGCTCTTATCAATGCTTTTGTTCCAACTTGACTCTACCCGGCGGATCTGTCCAAATTATACCATATCTCAAGGTCTCTTGATTCCGAAGGAAAAAAAAAAAAAAAAAAAAACCAAAGGCTCATTAACATGGGTTCTGATTGACCTTCCTAATCAACATGGCGCCTGTCTATTCTACAAACCTACTCACGGCCTTGGCAGATTCATGATCTCTGATCGAAAAGCTTTCTGTCCGATGCCCTTCCGCATTAGGACACCCTGTGGAGTTCTGGGGTACTTTCTCCTAAGATGATACTGCAGGATGTCACGTTTGCATCTTATACCACCATATGGACGTATCATTGCCCACTCTTTCTATCCTATAGCCGTCCAATGGTGCCTCTGCTTTCCAGGGAACACCTGTTGCAGTTCCTGCTTTCAGCCAAAAGACACCTAGATGTGGACCAGGGCAGCCTTTGCGATCCTAGTTCACAACTATGGCAGCCATCTCCGTCATGACTTTCACGTCTCGTCGAAGAGGGCATATAAGTCGTCACCTCGCTGCTCGATTCTACCTCCATCTCTTTCATCCTTCACCTTCACTCGTTTTTGATCTGTCCAAGTCTTTCAGGAAAAATCTTTCAATCTTTCGAAATGATCCGCAACGTTGCTCTTTTGGCTCTTGCTGCCAGCCCGGCCTTTGCCGGTGTTGCCCAGCCATCTCCCCACAAGGAGGTTGAGGGTTGGAGCAAGGAGTGGCAGCGTCCCTCTGAGGCTCACTCCTCCTGGTCGACCACCCCGTGCACCACCAGCACCACCACGACCCCTACCCACACCAAGCCTCACTCGAGCACCACTCCCACCACCAGCACCACCCCGTGCCCCACTAGCACCAAGACTAAGCCTCACCACACCACCACCACCCCGGTCACCACTACCACTACCCCGGTGAAGTCTACCACCACTACTCAGCATACCACCAAGACTATCACCGTTGTGACCACCACCTGCCCTGGTAAGATTTGATATCGATGGTCTTATGCAACACTTCCAGCTAACATCCATATGAAGTCACCTCCAAGGTCGTCACCTCTGGCACCAAGGTCGTCACTATTCCTGTGACTGAGACTAACACCATTACTCTCACCTCGACCATTGTCTGTGAGGAGTGCGAGAAGTCCATGACCTTCCACGCTGCTACTCAGCCTCCTACCAAGGCTCCTTCCTCCACCGTTGTGAAGTCCACCTCCGTTGTGGTTCCTCCCGTTGTGTCCACCTCCGTTGTGGTTCCTCCCGCTGAGTCCACCTCCGTTGTGGTTCCTCCTGCCGAGTCCACCTCCGTCGTGGTTCCTCCTGCCGAGTCCACCTCCGTTGTGGTTCCCCCGGCTGAGGTCACCTCCGCTGTGGTCCTCCCCGGTGGTTCCACCTCCGTTGTTGTGATCCCCGCTGTTTCCACCCCGGCTGTTGTCCCCGCTGCCTCTGTGGCCCCTGCTGCCTCTGTGGCCCCTGCTGCCTCTGTGGCCCCTGCTGTTTCCGTGGCCCCTGCTGCCTCCGTGGCCCCTGCTGCTTCCGTGGCCCCTGCTGCTTCCGTGGCCCCTGCTGCTTCCGTGGCTCCTGCTGCTTCCGTGGCTCCTGCTGCTTCCGTGGCTCCCGCTGCTGCTCAGTCCCCCGCCCCTGCCCGGCCCGCTGAGTCCGCTGCTCCCGTTGAGTCCCAGCCCGCTGTTGCTCAGTCCCCCGCCCCTGCCCGGCCCGCTGAGTCCGCTGCTCCCGTTGAGTCCCAGCCCGCTGTTGCTCAGCCCTCCACCCCTGCCGAGGCCAAGCCTTCCACCTCCGTTCCTTTCACCGGTGCTGCTTCAGCTGTCAAGCCCGCTGCTGGCCTCCTGGCTGGTATTGTCGGCCTCATGGCTCTCCTGTAAATCAGGTAGCCATTGAGTTAGCTGCCTCCCCTGTGGCACTTTAAAAAATCCGTACCTGTTTCCACTCAATCTCCCGCTCTTCGTGGTGGGGACTGGAGATTGGAGTGGTTCAGTATCATTGCTTTTTTGTTTTTTTCCTGGCTGTTGTGTGCGATAAAGGCCCGCTTGGTCTTCCTCTGCCTTGACAGGACCAGCGGAGATGAAGTTGCTTGGTCATTTCGAATTTTTGTTTGTTTTCCACTTCGAGTCAGACTTATATTATAATCTAATGGTAATACATTTTGCTTGATTTTTTCTCTACTGTCTTACTCAAGTTATACAAAGGCAGATGTCCATAACCCCTTTGCCAGTTTCGACCTCAAATCCTCCTATCAATAAATTATATCTTGCTTCGGGACTTGGTGAAATCCTGAAATGCGAGCACTAAGGCATATTCGCCGTTTGCGGTAGTTTCTATTTTAAATTTTCCTCAAGGTTTTGAAAATTTGCAAGGTACCATGTCTAGGTAGTACTCGCGTGCAACCTTCCCCTCGGCGTATGTTTCTGTTTATTGATTTGGAAGAGTAGAGGTCATAGTCTTTGCCAAGGGCTTTTTTTTTCCCTGATCTGATTTATGACACCTACACCTGAAATATCTCTCAATGTGGGACACTGGCTGACATGGAGTCTCAATGCGAGAGCTAAGAGTACCAAGACTGGCCCAGTGGAGTACTCTGCGCTGGTACAACTGGTGTATCTTAGGATATTGGCCAAGCTAACAGCCTTCGGGCCTACGTAGTATAGCGGAGATATTGACCGTTGTGGACTTGTTTCTCCAGGCTACTAACGTGTTTACGGGAAACATTCGATAAGCAAAGCACTAAGTAACGATCAAAGAGGATTTTGAGTAATAAATGCTTCGGTCTGTACAAGGGTTTTCGAGGCTAACACAAAATGCCGAAGGGAAAGTCCAAGCACACATGCAGACGAATCAAAGCGATATTCTATGCAATAAGATCAAAGATGTATGGGATAAATTTAGTGTAAACCCTGCAGCTCTTTCTCAACCTCAGCCTTAACAATTTCCTTCACACCCTCCCAGCCTGCGCCGGCCGGAACAGCAATAACGCGACGCTCACGCTGCTCAAGACCAATGAATTCCTCTGGCAAGATGTTAGTAAAGTCATAGCCCTTCTCAGCGCGCAGAGCAAGGTCGACGGCGCTGGCGAATTTGGCCGGGTGTGCGGTAGACAGCGAGATGTGGCTGACACCAGGGTTGCGCTGGATAGAGCGGCGAGAAGTCGCGATGCCGACAGCAGTGTGAGGATCGAGGACATAACCATTGCAAGAAACATATATGTCTCGAATAGTAGAGATAGTCTCATCGTTGCTGACGCGCTCACTCTCGAAGTCGGCCTTGGCACCGTCGAGAACAGCGGCGGGGACCTGGAAGCCGCCTTGGGTCTTGAGCTCGTTCAACCACTTGCTGACACTCTCACAGGCGTGCTGGCGGCGTTCGGAGTCGGTGTTGCCGTTGGCGCTCCGGAAGGCGAGGAACCAGAGGAGACGTTCGAAGTTACTGCTGACGAGAATGTCCATGGCGGGGCTGTGGGTTTCCTTGACGCCGTCGGTGGAAGCGTCGAGAGCTTTCTTGGTGTAGTGGCCGCCGCTGCGGAAGAATCGGTCGAGAATGTCGTTCTCATTGGTGGCGATGACGAGCTTGTCGGCGGGGAGACCCATCTGCTTGGAGAACCAGCCAGCGAGGATATCGCCGAAGTTACCAGAGGGGACGACGACGCGGACCTTGGAGCCCTGCACGAAAGACGGGGACTTGATCAAGGAGAAATAGGAGTGGAAGTAGTATGTCATCTGCGCCAGGATACGAGCCCAGTTGATGCTATTAAGATATGAGTATCGAGTCAAATAACTCATTGGACATCATCGACCTACCTGTTGATGGCACCAATATTGTGGGTGGAGTTCAAGTCCTTATCAGCGAAGAGAGCCTTGACGATATCCTGGCAGTCATCAAATGATCCCTCCACGGTGAGGTTGTGTACATTTGCATCCAACACTGTGGTCATCTGAGCTTCCTGTATGCTTGAAACTCTGCCATTGGGGAATGTGATGAAGACAGAGACGTCTTTCTTTCCACGTAATCCATAGATAGCAGCGGAACCGGTATCACCAGATGTGGCGCCAACAATGGTGAGGTGATGACTGTGAGATGAGTTAGATCGCTGTGAATTGATCAAGAAGAGTCAAACTCACCGATCCTTTCCGGTCTTGCCCTGGTTCTTGCGAACAAGGAAATACTCAAAGAGGTTACCCAGGAACTGGAGCGCAACATCCTTGAATGCAAAGGTAGGGCCGTGGAAAAGTTCAAGCAAGTAGAGGCCCTGCTTGGAGTCGAGATCGAACAATGGGGTGCGCTCAGGGTGGCGGAAAGTAGCATATGAACGCTTAATGATGTCCTTGAGATCGTCGGCAGGGATCTCATCCTGAGAAATATACAGACTCATGATCTCGAAGGCGAGGTCCTCAAAACTCAAGTTGCGCCACTCGGTTTCCCACGAGGCAGGCAGCGTGGGGATTTCTTCGGGAACGAACAAGCCGCCATCACTGGCAAGACCCTTGAGGACGACATTTTCGAATGAGAGCTGTGTGAAAAAGCCGCATTAGCCATGTTCGAATCTGTTAGGTATATCGCATAAGCGCAAAGAGTCATATGCGTGAGCCACCCCACTATTTTTTCTACTCACCCCGTACTCAGCACCTCGTGTGCTTAGGTATTGTTGCGACAAAGTAGGAGCCATGTTTTCGAGGTCAAGGACAGATCCAATTGACCAAAAGAGAACCAAAAACGACGTGAGACTGGAGAAAGGGAAAGAAGTGAATCATCTGGCGGGGAGAGTGCCTCGACTCCGATCTGGGATTCCGAATTAGGTCTAGTGTCTCCGACAGCGGAGTCACGTGCGCGTCTCTATAACTTTGATTTGCGTCTCTCATTTCACGTGTCTATGTATCTATCTTTTTATTTACTCCAATGTTCTAAATCTACTCATTCACCAGCACGTAGCGGTAGCGCGCATTGCCCTCCTCCATGTCCACAATCGCCTTGTTGGCGTCTTTCATGGGGATCTCCTCGATCCACGACTTCACGTTCTTCTGAGCCACCAAGTCAAACATCTGACGGATCTCATCCGGGCTGCCAACCAGCGAGCTCTCGAGCTTGATACGGCGCATAAGGTTTCGAACGGGCGCAAAGAGACCACCGTCCTCGGGAAGACCGACCTGAACAAAAGTGCCACCGGTGCGGATAAGTCCCAGATAGTCGGTGAACGGCATCTATTGCATGTCAGCACTTGTTTCACCCATCGCTCGACTACACCAGGAGTCTCTTACCTTAGTAGACGACACAGTACAGACAATCAGATCCAAAGACCGAGCGTGCTTAGTCGCCCAGTCAGGCTCGTCATCAGTCGCAATGTAAAGATCCGCGCCCATCTTCAGACAATCCTCGGCCTTGCCAGACTTGCGCGAAATAGCAACCACCTTGTCGGCGCCCATGGCCTTCGCAAAGAGCACACCGAAGTGTCCAAGACCGCCAACGCCGATGATACCAACTCGCTTGCCAGGACCACAGTTGTTATGCTTCAGCGGGCTGTACAGAGTCACACCACCGCACAACATGGGCGCAGCCGCGGCCGAAGAAATCGCATCGGGGATCTTGACAGCAAAGTGGCCAGGGACACGGTTATACGTGGCATAGCCACCGTACGACTTGTCGCCGTTCCAGTGAGTGGCATTGTAAGTGCCGATAACCCGCTTGCAGCAGTACTGCTCCAGGCCCATCGCGCACTCTTCACAGTCACCAAAACGGCCCTGGCAGGAGTCGCTCTGCGCACCAACACCAACACGGTCTCCAAGCTTGATGTTGGTGACCTTGGAACCCACGCGCACAGCGGTTCCCACGAGCTCGTGGCCGACGCAGCAGGGGTAGGTAGTCGGACGCTTTTGGAAGAAATCAGTAAACAGACCCTGACAGAAAAGACATCATACTTACCCATCCACTGCGGAGGGTGTGCAGATCCGAACCGCAGATGCCACAGTGCGAGATCTTGATGTCAATGTCGGTCTCTTCCCACGCCTTGGGCTCAAATTCCTGCCAGACCATGTTGCCCTCGGCGGCGCTGGAGTCGAGGCCCATCCAGCCCTCAAACTTGTAGTCGGTCTGTGCCATTGTGTATATGGTTCTGTGGCTTTAGGTTGGAGATGTTGAGAATCCCCTATCCTGGGGCCACCGGCCCATTTATACTCGCCCCTCACCCGCGGGCCCATCTCCACCCACAATTGTATGGGACGTCAGTGGAATTTTCGATTCGGAATTGGTAAGCACGGGTCCCGCCGAGATAAACCCGCCGGTCATCAAACGCATCAGAGTTGCCAATGGCTCAGGAAATAGGACATTTTCAATTCGTTTCTGATACGTAGTGCATGAACGAAATGTGCTTGATAATCGCACGTTCCAATCGGCTGGCCATAATGCCTCTATACAGACCGCATCCTCGGATCAATCTGATCTTCGCCACGTTCAGTGGAGTTCTTTGGAATCTTGCCCCTCTATCTCTTTATCCGTTTATCCTTGATCGGGATTAACTCTATTATCTCCCTTGGCTCCGGGAGTGGCTGACATGCATCATGTACGCCACGCCATTTGCATACGTGGGCTTAGTTGACAGGGGTATTTACAAACGACAGATTCTTCAGTGAAAAGATGTACATGAGCCTTTTTGGAGTCCGGCGTAGGAATGCAAATCAAGGGGAAAAATTAAAAACGTAGTAGCAACCATTCTATCTCGTTCTGTTCAAACCCTCGCTTGCGGAACACAGGGATATGAGAAATAAAACCAGCTATACCCTAAATCTAAAGCAGGTCCATGATATCCTGGTTAGGCTTCCTAGCCTGGTTGTCCGCCGGGGGTGCATTGCTGGACAGATCGAGACCAGAGAACCCATTCATAAGATCACCAGCAGCGCCGCTGCCGTTCGCGTTGCTGGATGATGGCTGGGCAGATCCAGAGTCACCGAATACACCAAGCAAATCGTCCAAATTGTTGCTTGACTGAGGTGCCGGAGCACCGACAGCGGGGGACTGCATTCGAACCGGGGTGCCGGCCAGACCCTCGAGGCCAGACATGCCTCCGGATGCCTCCGGGTGTGCGGATGCCGGGGCACCACCGTCGAAATCAATGTCCAGCAAGTTCTCGACGTTATTTTGCGCCGGCGCAGAGGGGGTGTCGCCGCTAACTGCTGCGGCCGCCGCAGCAGCCAGAGGATTCTCGCGCGCGTTTTGAATTTGCTCCCTATGAGAGAATATTAGTATAGACACGAAAATTGTAGGGAATCTGAAACATACTCGATGGCCGCCCGTTGGACAGCGTCGGCGCCAAAGCGGCCGTGTCCAACAAATTGCTCCGGGGGCTTGTGGTACACGGAAGAAAGAGTAGACAGTTCCTGGAGCAGCTGATCCAAGAGAGCTGGCGGTAATGAGGAGATAGTAGTGACGATAGGAGGCTTGTCCGACAGGACAATGTTCTTGGTGGCGTTCGAATCGCTGGTGTTGGAGAGCAAACGCCAGTAGATGTACGCACGATCACGGACATCCGGGTTGTCGTTCTCGGCAGTGGCAGCCTGGAGGACACGCTGGACGAGACCCTGGGCCTTCTCAGGCCGCTTGAGGAAGAGCTTGACCACTGCAGTGAGGATCTGCAGTTGAGTCTGGGAGAACTCCTCGTTAAATCCATCGACGAAGCCACCGAGGATATCGCCAGCGTTGCTGATCTTCTCAGCATACTGACCCACAATCCAAATCAGAGCTGCTCTCGCGTTAGGCTCATCCAATTCGTCGATGCATTGGCACAGGGTAGGGATGATGCCCTCATAGCCAGGGTACTTTCGGAAGATGTCCTTGATGACCACGATAGCCTCCTGAACGACATAGTTTACCTTGGTGTTGATCAAGTCTAACAGAGTGTTCACGCATTTCTCGCTGGCACTCTCGATCTTGATCGCAACTTGGCCAATAGCCTTCACAGCACGGCGGACAAAGTCCATGTCAACTTCAAGGGCATATTCCTTCAACTCAGCCAAAAGCTGGTCAACGTTGCGGTCATTGGCTATCCGCACCATAATCTCCAATTTCTGGAACTTGACGTATGGAGGGTCGTTGTATTTGCAGAAGAAGACACGAAGTTCTTTGTTGAGAATATCGGGCTGCTTCTGCAGCAGAAGATCAATATTCCTTAAAGCCACATACTGCACCTCGGGGGCCGAAGAAACCAAAGTCACTGTTATCAATTAGTGAGATTCTTCTTTATCAATCATTGCACTTGCCACGTACCAAGGGGAGGGGCCATCTTCTTCAGATAGGCCTTCGCCAGCTCCGGGCCGACAAATTTCATGTGCAAGAAGACAGCCTTGACTGCCGCAAGAACAACACTCGGGTTTGCATGTTGAAATTGGGGGGCAACACGCTCGCAGATATGCTCCGACTCCTTCACATCCGATGTCCGGTATTCTGCCAGGGTCGAGAGAATAGTTACTCGCCCCCACTCCGTGCACTCGTTCAACGCCATGAGCATCTTCCGTAGCGTATTAGGAGTCACTTGCAACGCCTGTGTCTCGGGGGCCGTGTGGGAGATCTCTGAAAGCGCAGTGACCGAGTTGGCCACCACCATCGGATTAGGATCACCAATCATCTCCTGCAACATCTCCAAGAAACCATTCTCAAGACACATAGCTGGATTCAAATCGAAAAGCTTTGCGACACAGATCGCGGCGGTCTTGCGAACGTACGGCGATTCGTCGCGGAGGGTCTTGCGAAGCGGCTCTTCCATGTAATCCACCATCTTCTCCACGCGAATGCAGCCCATGGTCCGGATGGCGAGGGCGCGAATCAAGGGATTCGGGTCTTCTGAGTCTTGTACGAAGGTATTGACGGCGAGAATGCAAAGGTCTGGGTGCGATTTGGCGTAATTCCTGGAAGAGGATTCCCATGAGCATGCGCGCTCTCCCGATAAGAGGGGAATACTCACATGAGGTAGAGGTAAACTAGTTTCTTCTGCTCCAAATCGCCAGTTGCGATGTTCTTCAGCACATCTGGGAAGAGAGCAGAGACATCCTTGCCCAGGGTCATGGCCATAATTGTCTTCTGGATGGACTCCTTCCTGTCGGACAGTCAGTCACATCGTTCTCATCTCCTGAAATCATCAACTTCAACTGCAGTTTCGCAGGACCGACGTACCGTTCGTAGGCGTACTGGGAGCTATTTTAATCGTCAGCATAATTGTTCTTTTGTCATGGCCTAATGGCCACATATTCTTGGAGGAAGCCATACACAAGGCCAGCTCGCAGTTCAAACGTCTCTCCCTTCCGGGGCACCGCGAAGGCGCCTCGGATCTTGTTCATCGCCATGCTCAGACGAAAGAAGCTTCAGCAGCGACAAGGTCGTGCCTCCGCCAATGACAATTGGGGAAGTGGAAAGTCGGGGAGCTGCGGGGAATCGGGCTGTCACGGTCGCGCGACGTAGGTGGTAGGTAGCGATCGAAGACGGCAGATTTAAACCATGTTCCCCTTTGTGGGTACAAAAAGAGAAAGGAGGGCGAATGTGTGGGGGATGAGGGAACGTGACAATGCAGAGGAAGAGAAAGGGTGTTTGGGCCAAAAGTTGTCCACAAATGGCGGGCTCTGGACCTTCCCGCTTTACCTCCCTACTCCGTCACTGCCTCCCCTCGTGGACTTCTCACACTACTTGTCATCATGGTAATTCCTATCCGTTGCGTTATCTGTGACATCGTCAAGGCTGATACTCCTGCAGGCTAATCTCCCTAACTTGCGACGCCTCTTCGTCGAGGCTCGGACGGAGGTTGAGGAGAACGAGTACTCCCGCACGGCTGTACGACACCTCCAAGTTCCCGTTCATGGGATATACTGACTTTGACGACAGTTTTACAATCTAGTACTCTTTATTTCGTCCGTCGCTGTCTTCAGCTTGGCCGCCCAACGCATGAGCGGGACTAAATCCGTCAAATGATTGAATCTACGGCCCATGCACTCAATGCACAAATGGTTGACAAGATATCTGAACTATGGATGTTACAACATGGTTGAACCCCTTGATCATCGCCAAATGTACTGCTCGACAACTGGTTCACATCAATCACTTTCTTCATCCTCATCCTCCAGAAATGCGAGCGCCTGTCGGCCTCGCGCAGCAGCCCGGCGGGGCGGAGGTTCATCGCTACCTTGCTCTCCGCTAGTCCCCCATTGCTTTGCTCCCTGCTGGATCATCTCCAAATCTGCCTTGAGCTCCCTTTCATCGCGGATCGCTTTGGCCTTTTCCAAAGAATACCGACCTTTCATTCCAGCGTCCTCGAGCATTTGTTTCAGATGCTTGATCTTCGCCTTCGGAGTCTCATACGGCTGAAGCTCTCGCCACCACATTTTCCGTATCCCGCACTTGACAAGCCAGCCTTGCAATCTCTTGATCTCTTCCTGGTCTGGGTCAACTTCCAGCTCTTTACCTTTGGATTTAGGCGTAGCCTTCCTTTTCTCTTTCTTTCCGGCGGTTTCGGCGCTCTTTGACCTCTTGCGCGCAGGCTTAGGCTCCTCGTCCAGGACCACAGACATCTCACTTTCGGAATCATCAATCGCAGCCTCCACAGTCGGTTTGGCAGTGTTGGGGGTTTCAACGGGGACATCTGAAGCTCCAGGCGATTCTTCTTTTCTGGATTTCGGGTTGGTATCCTTCTTCACGGACACCTTCCGCTTCTGTGGCTTTGCCACCTCTTCTTCACTTTCATCATCTAATTTGTCTGATACCTCACCCTCGGAATCCTCCGAACTGGGATTCTGTGTCTTCTGACGCTTCCTCGGCTTGGAAGCGTTCTCGACTTTTGCTCGCTTAGCGGCCTTCTGAGGCGAAGGTGGAGGCGAAGGTGACTTTTCGACAGGCTGCGGTTCTTTCTCTTTCGATCCATTGTCTTGATTTTCCTATATACCCAGAATTGCAAGTCAGGATCTTTCTATTGGCACGTCTCAGGATGGACCTTACCACTTCATTCTTAATTATCTGGTCACTCCTCGTTTTCCAATCATCTGTAGTCTTGAAGAAACCCTCTGTAAGGCCCAATTTCTTTTCAGCGGCGAGGCGCACGCGCTTCACGGTCAGGTTCTCCATGTTCCCCGATGCGTAGATCCTGACAACTTCATCGCGCAGCCCTTTCTCCAGCGCCTCGTCGGATGGAAGTCTAGAGAGAGGGTCATCGGATTCAGACTCCGAATCGGAGAGCTTATACTGTGGCGCCATGTCTATATTATTGGCGTCTCGGCCGGCGCGTGGTCGTTCACAGGGCGCGTGTATTTGCGTGTTTGCGTGTATTGCGACGCGACTCGAGGTCTTTTCCGCGAATAAATAATCTGTGGATCTTGTAAGGGATTGGTTGCAAGTATAAAGCTTTGGGCGCACTTGGTCGCGTATTTGTTGAGGTGGGAGTGGTGAACCTTCGAAGGAAGGCTGACAAAGACCGCGATCTGCCCGTTTGCTTGACAGCTTCAATTAACGCAAAGCAATGCCAATCGAGCTAGGAAAAGCCTTCCTGATGATTTGAATGGGCTGATCCATCCTTACTATTCGATACAACTGTTCAGGGTTTCCTTAGTTTGCGGGTAATTGAAGGTAAAAAAAAAACACAAAACAAAAGAACATATTTCCCGGGCATGATAATTTATTTACTTGTCCTGCCGCGAAGTATGGACTTGGCAGAACGCTATTTTCAATGAAGGGGAAATTCTTAAGTCATTCCTTATTCCCAGTATATGGATCCTAAGGCAATAAAAATCAGTTACCAATGAAGAGCGCTCGAACAGGTTGTACTACGAAGACAAGGTGACCTCGATTCCCCAGTTACTCGACTCTCATGCACTGATGCAGACGCAAACATACGCATGTGCCTGCAGCTTAGTGCAGCGAGTCACAAATATTGTGATGACATACTCAAATGATTGGCATTGGCTTGGACTGGGCTAGCGAGAGAATTCACCAGCATTAAACTATAAGCTTAGTGGAGATGCTGACCTATACGACGTGGATGCAACAGGGTCGCTACCCCGCCGCACCAGGCCACAAAATACTCTACCGCAGATCGACCAAGCCTCCTGAGGCCTTGATGGACAATAAATCCACTATCGCTTTTTCCAGACTCACTTTTTATCTGCACTCTGGTGACCCTCTATTGCAACCATGGCCGATCCTATCTCTATAGTCGGTCTGATTATGGATGTCAGCACAATCATATCGAGTTTGATCAATTACGCCAAAGCCGTGCAGAGTGCGAAGTCAGAGATCCGCCAACTAAGCGAAGAGCTTTTTGCTTTGAAAGGCATCTTGGAGCACTTATCCAAAGTAGCGCCAAGAGATGAGCCTAAATTGGAGCAGACAGAATTGCCAGATTCTTTTGATCAGGATGTCTTGATGAGGGTTTTGGAAACAACGAATGAGTTCCTCGAATCGTTGCTCGCAGACCTGGAGACGCCAAAGACCAAGTTCAAGCGACTGAAACAAAAGATGCAATGGCCTTTCACCCAAGAAGACACCAACGAGCACTTGGCAAAACTGGAAAGGGTGAAGTCGTGGTTAATATTGGTCCTCACGGCGGATCATGTCTCGGTGGACCGGGCAATGAACAGTGAGATAAGCAGTTTAGCCCGCAGCTTGAAAGAGGATTTGAGTATTCGGCATCAAGAGCGAAACGAGATGGCGAACAAGGCCCTGTTCGAGTGGATTGCTCCAGTCAACCCGGGAAATTCCCACTTGCGAGCATCCAGAGTGCAAAAGATTAGCACGGGAAGGTGGTTTATCGATGGCTACCTGCACGACTGGGTATCCAGTGAAGAAGACATTGTGAAGATCCTTTTTCTTGTCGGCAAATGTATGTAGAAATTTCCAACCTGCACAGCTCCCTCCCGCCACTACTGTTCTAACTGGATCTTCTAGCTGGACTTGGAAAGACCACCCTCTTGTCAGTACTCTAGAGCATGCGCCGCCTTCTGACATTAGACTGACTCCATATAGTGCTCAAACTGTCGAAGAGCTCACAGTTGCTTCGCAAGATTCAGCTCTATGCTTTGCGTACTTTTATGTCACAATCGGCGATACTGCGTCTCAAGATCCTAGAAACATTTTGGGATCGCTGGTAGCACAGCTCTCGGGCTACGAACCACAGATACTGGATGAAATTCGACATTTGTATGAAAGTACCGCCCAGAATAAAACACACAGGCAACCCGTCGATATTTCAGCTTTGGAGAATGCGGTTGTCAAATGCGCCTCCGGAGCGAAACCGGTCCTCTTGCTTGTTGATGCAATCAATGAAAGCTCCGAAGTAGACGTCGTCGAGCCTTTGCTTCTAAGGCTGGCTAATTCTTCTCCGAATCTTCGCATTCTTGTCACGACAACAGCCGTATCGACCACGGTGCTCCCAGAGTACGCGAGAACTCTTAATGTGAGCGCACAGATGATGCGACGTGACATCGACACCTTCATAAAGCACCGATTCGAACAAGATGAAACTTTGAAAAGCCTGCCACGAAAACTGAAAGCGGAAGTCGAAGAGACTTTGCTCTATAAAGCTGACGGATCGTGCGTATAAATTGCACCCAATTAGGATCCCGTCGCCTAACTGTTTCTTAGATTCCGCTGGGTCCAGCTATCACTCGACAATCTGAGCCTACAAAGAACCGCCAGAGCAATGCGCGAAACTCTCTATAACTTGCCGGGAACACTGCGCGAGAGCTACGTGACTACATTGGCTAGGATAGCTCCAGACGACCAAAAATTTGTCCGCGAAGCTCTCTTCTGGCTCAGTTTCGTCAAAACGCCCGTCACACTCAATCAGCTCAATGAAGCAGTGGTAGTTGAAGAGGGCTCGAAGGCTCTAGACGAAGATATGATGCTGTTTCCTCCAAAGATTCTTCTGAATATCAGCCAAGGATTGATAACAGTAGATGCAGCGGGATATGTCAGTCTTGCCCACTCGTCCGTGAAGAATTTCTTGACATCTGAATGGATTCGCACATCCAATGTGAAATGCTTCAGTTTGGATCCAACAACTGCAAGTGCCACCATTACGCGCCTGTGTCTCACATACCTTTGCCTCGATAATTTTAAAACGGGGTACGCGCCCACTGTCGACAAAAGTCACGCCCGCCTGAAAGAATACCCACTATTGAAATACGTCGCAAAGTATTGGGCCATACACGCCGCAGATTGTTCTCTTGGCGAGCATGAGAAAAGTCTTGTCAATCGATTATTCGAGAGCAAGAGTTTACCCTGCCGCGGCAACTTCGGCGTGTGGGTGCAAGCACTTTTGCCTAGAGCTGATGTCAAAGTAATTGAGACGACCCAGCCCCTATACTATGCTGCATCATTTGGCATGACTTCTGTTCTCAAAGCCATGATTGAATCTAACCCATCGCTTGACATCAATGCACCTGGCGGTCGCACGGGAGCTACGCCGCTGTTCATTGCTGCCTATCGCAAAAATTCCGAGGCTGTCAGGGTTCTTCTGCTCGCAGGCGCGGATCCAACCATTCCGGATCCGGAAACCAAGACAACTGCGTTGGACCTAATTTCCTCGAAAATGGCAAAATCCGATTCTATTCGTGATCTTCTGTCTCGTTGGTCTGTTGGGCCAAAGCGTGGACTCCGTGGATGATGTGGTATCAGTAAAGAATGCACATGTGCGAAATGTACCTGAAGTATTGGTAAGGTGGTATGCCAGTCGCCGATCAAGCCGAGGTTATATAGTTAGGCAGGTCAAATGAATATATCACACAACTCCATAGCGCGCATGTGTGGCTTGGCTTAGCCAATACTGGCATTGATATTCAAACTGGCTAGACGTATGAATTGGAACGCAGGAACATACGTCTCCGTAGATGCATACATACTTGCCATAGCAGAAAGCTGGTATTGAAGGTCTGGCTATAACGAAAGATTGCACCCAACATTACCCTCACTTCCAAGAAAAAGGCAGTAGGCAAAAATAGTATAAGGCTACTGGCACTTTGTTGACCATTTGCTTCCAGTATTCCTCTCTCTTTCACATTTTAGCTCTTACTTGAGGGTCCGTATTCGCCCTATCGTTCTCGGTAATAACACATAGTTCATCCGTATCCACCCTGTAAAGCCTTCCCCGCATCAATGCACGCTTCTCACCAATATACTCCAGCTCACTAACCAGCCTTACTTCCTCGCCTAGACCGACCGGTCTGATGAATGTGGAGTTCAGGTTCTTGCTCGCTCCAAATCGAGAAAATAGTCCAGGTCTAGATATAGCTCCCAGCAAAACCGAGCCCAGATCATCGATCAGAGCGCCTGCACAACCTCCATGTAGCGTGTTGCCCACATTGCACAATTCGTCGGTTATCGAGAAGCGGAAGGTGACCGAGGGAATCGGGCCGCAGTTGAAGTTTTCGATAGTTATTCCAAGTTTTTTTGGGTCCGAGTACCAGGACTGGGGTGTTATGAGCTCAAAGTCATTTGCATTTGTGATACAGGGATTCGAGGTATAGAACGAACCTTCTTCCGACCGACCTCTTCAAACATCAACAAGTACTGGTAGAGCTTTTGTTCAAAGTTCTCAGCTGCGATGAATGGTACCGCCATCATCCTTCATGAGACAAAGTTATCGAGAGAGGAGGTTCTGAAATTCTGGAAAAGGTGCGATGTAGGAAGTTGGCTCAAACACTGATCTCAACATAGATGCTAAACAGACGGTTTTGCTTCAGCTCGACACCCGACCTTAGAGATAAGCCAAGCGCATGGAACTGCTTCTCACAAAGTTCCTTTATTTACAGCAGCTGCCAATGCAAGCTAAATAGAAAGTGCCAGCTCGGCTACTATTACTCGAAGAACTGGCTTTCGTATTTGCCGAACGCAAACAAGCCACACCGGCGCAAAAACCTCGTTTTAAGTCAAGATACGGTCATGGACACGATTCAGCTGCCACGAGAGACCGCGAGAAAGCACCACTCGGGAAATAATGCGACTTTCGCCTGCCTGAACAACTCTAGAACAACCCGGCAGGCGCATTGTACATGGATTTCTGCCACTGAAACAATATGCTCGGAGCAAAGACCACGACGTCATGCTATTGACCACGAAGCATGATGCTCACAGAGAGGTTAACACAGATAGATTCTAGGAATGCACTGCGTGTACGTTGTAGACCATGGAAGCGGAGTAATTCAAATTAAGCGGTTCCTGATCGTCGGCAGCGATCTCCGGATCTCCGCCTCCGCGTATTAGAAATCAACTTGACCATCTCTTTCTGCACACATCTCCCTTCCATCTCAATCAACGTCCAATTCTACATTCACAATGGCCGAAGCCCCCCGGGAGCAGGTGTTCCCCAACAGAAGCAACCCATTTTCGTTCACTGAGGCCGCTGGCAGCTCCTCGCGCAAAGAGTCGGACGACTCCAAGGCCCCGTTGCCTAAGGGCGTTGTCCTTGACAAGGATGGCAAGCCGTATGCTCTACCTTCATCCGCCGTCTACAAAAATAAAAAGGATACTAACGATCCTTATCAGCTGCCGCACCTGCACCTCCGTCGCAGCTTGGAAGAACCTGACCAGGCAAGCCAAGTCCGAGAGCTCCCCATCTACCAACACCGGCACCACACCTACCGTCCCCCGCGCCGTCCCCGCCACTTCTTCCCCAAGCACGAACCCCCCAGAATGCCCTCCGGACGTTGAAGAATTAGGCCGCTCAACATGGACCTTGCTGCACTCCATGGCCGCCACCTATCCCGAGACCGCGAACACCGAGCACCAAGATAATATGCGCGGATTCCTGAAGTTCTTCTCCAAGTTGTACCCATGCTGGGTATGCGCGGACGACTTCCAGACGTGGATGGCGCATCCAAGTGGACGCAACCAGCCGAAGCTGGGTGGCCGGAAGGATTTTGGCTGGTG
The DNA here is from genome assembly GCA_028828935.1 of Penicillium sp. IBT 18751x. Lineage (NCBI taxonomy): Eukaryota > Fungi > Ascomycota > Eurotiomycetes > Eurotiales > Aspergillaceae > Penicillium > Penicillium sp. IBT 18751x. The sequence continues at coordinate 1,330,684 of JAQJZS010000011.1, read as the reverse complement.
GCTTTGCGAGGCGCATAATGAGGTGAATCGCAAACTGGGGAAGAAGGAGTTTGATTGTCGATTTTGGGAGGAGAGGTGGAGGACTGGGTGGAAGGATGGGCGCTGTGATTGAGGTGATTGATTTATGGCTGTATGATATTGGTATGGCGTTTGTGGATTTTAGATCTCTGCTCTTTCATTTCGATCTAGATCTCTCTCCCCTGTGTATACTATTTCTTGCATGAGAGGGCTGGTTCGGATTGTATTCATACTGCATACTACAACCACAACTACACTGCATTGACTCTGAACATCAAGGTCTATAAGTGGGACTTAAGATGAACTTGTAAAACAATGGCATACAAACTAAGACCGCTAACAATTATAAAATCTCAGGAATAAAGACATCTAGACAGGGGGTGAAAGGGATGGAACTGCAGGAAGTTTAGGACTCCTGGAATAAAGCGCCGCCAAATACACTAACTTCTTGTACTAGAAGACGGAAGCAAGAACCCATTTTAAAACTTCATGTCAAGAAAAGGTAGAGAAAACCGTCAGACGTCATGGGGGAGTTAATATTGGCCGGGAACGAACAGACGCAGGCCGCTGGCCGGGGCGCCGATCTCGGTAACCTGGGATATCCGGCACACGCTACCCTTATATTGCTCGTGGTACTTGGCGCCGGTGAAGGGATCGACGACACAGGGGGAACCGCTGAAGATTGGAGTGAAGGAGGCGGCACAGATGTCAAACTCGGCAAATTGGTCGAATTCAATGTCAATCTGGTCTGACGGGTTGCGCTCGCACTGAGCCTTAATCTTCTTGGCCTGGTTATGGAAGTTAGTAATTAAAACCCTTTGTGCTTATGTGACAGGAAAGAGTATCTTACCTGCTCCAGAAGTTTGGGGGAGCCTCCGTTAGCCAGCATCCGGTTGGCGAAGCCCAGCGCAGAGTTGTAGTTCTTGTTGGCGAAAGAGAACTTCATGGCAGCCATCAAAGCCAGCTGTCGGTGGGCAACCTCCAGCTTAGGAATCGTGAAGTAGGCGGACAGCTCCAGGCTGCGCTTGAGGCTATCCGGGTCGTCGGCAGAGAGTGTCCGGCGCTCGAGCTCAATGGACATAGCGAGGATGTATTCGCGAGCCGTGGCAATGATCTTCTTGGCCTGCTCAACCTCGGCCTCGGACGAGACCGTGTTGATGAGGAGAGTGTGCAGGATGTTCTTGAAAATTCCCACTCCATCCTCCAACTTGTTGGCACGCATGGCCGCGTAACCTTCTTGGAGGTAGACATTGGCGACAGTCTCGAGGTCCCGAGGAATGATGGGAAGGACCTTGCGGCTATCAGTCTCCTCAGTGGTTCTCCGCACATAGTTGACCAGAGGTGGCAGGCCAACGCTTGCGGGGAGGTAAGTCTTGGAGGCCTTGAAGACCTCTAGGAATCGGCCTTTCAAAGGAGCGAAGTGTACAGCACCGACCTGGCGGTTCAACAGCTGCATAGCGCTGTCAAATGAGCCTGCGGCGACGTGATCGGCCGCCAAGGGGGAGTTGCGAGCCCACAAATCGGCCTCTGAGCTGCCCGGACCAGCTTCGGGACTTTCAACGTTGACGAACTCAACGTCTTCCTCAACATTAACATCATCACCCATATCCCAGCCAGAAGCATCTTCCTCGTCATCCTGCATAGTATCCTTAGCAAGAACGGTGTCCTGGTCTTCCTCCTCAATCTCGAAAGCATCGGTGGCAGCCTCCTCATCGGCACCAACCTCACCGAGCAATGCTTTTTCGAAGGAAGAGTGACCTGCAGTCTTGACAGGCCAGTTGGTCTTGAAGGTCGGAACAATGGGATGCGGAATGTTGAGAGGCTCGTCCATTGGAGGCAGAGCAATCTGGTCTTCGGTAAGGCCGCAAGCCTCAAGGATCGATTCAGCCTCCTCGGTGAAACCATTAGCCTTGGCAGTGAGATAAGCCAAGGGGTATTGGTCAACCTCCTTGAACATTTGGATACGGTCCTCAACGTCCCCACGGTAGATGGCGTTCTGGAAGCGAGAGGTGAAGTCTCCCCGGTGCTCAGCAATTTTGGCCATGCGAGAAAGCTTCTCCTGATCACCGGTAGAAAGGTAAAGGAAAGAAAGCTTGTCAAAGTTTCGCTGCTTCTGGTAAGTCATCTCAACAGTCTGGTGGTTACCGTGAGCCAAAGCCTCGGCTCCGAGTCTGCTCCAGAAGTTGGGACGATCCAATTCACGAGCCATCTCGATAGCAACATCAAGGTTCCCGCACTCAAGAGCTAGGTCGAAGCGAGTCTGAGGGTCCTGGACGAACTGCAAGGCAATTTCCGGGTAACCCTTCTTCTGAAGATAGGAGATAATGCTCTGACCAACCAAGCTCGAAGTCTTGATGATCGACAGCATCTCGTCGTAGTTCCGCTTAACCAGCGCAAGCTTGAATCGGTACTCGGTGGGGTCGATCTGGAGAATCTGGGGCTGGGCGTTGCGGTCGAGGCAGTAAACGTTGCGTCCCTTGACACGGACAAGGTACACGGTCTGATCAAGAGTGCGGATGATTCCATTGTCACTGTAGAAAAGTCAGTCATTCCTGCGTACAGTCGGAACGGGGGAGGATTGTAGCATACCCATTAAGTAACGAGTACTTAACGTGGTTCAGGGTAGAGTAGATCAGAACACCAGCATCGTCCCAGGTTGCGCTCTTGATGCGGATGGTCTCATGCAATGTGCTGACTTGTTCAAGAGTCTTGGTGACAATAGTAACATTGTGCTTGCTAAGTAGAGCACAGTACAGACCATCGTTGGACCAAACGACGTACTTTACGCCACTCACAGTGACCTCGGCCAGCTGCTTCTTTTGCTGAATGTCAAAGAGAACAACGGTGGTAGGGGTGATGAACAAGAGGCAACCAGTGCCACCGAAATAGATGTCTGTTGTCCCGGCCGGGGGCTTGATAGTCTTGGTGGTAGAGTTGCTGAGATCCTTAATGTCGACTTGCTGCGAGGCGGGATTGAAAACGGCGAAGCGGTTACGAGCAACGAAGACAGCCGAAGTAGCCTGGCCTCGCTTGACATCGGTGGGTTCGACAGCTCCAGTGGCATCACGAGGAAGGTGGATCAGCTCGTATGTTCCACTATCGGTAGGCGAAGTGACCAGGATTGCACGTTCGGCCGGATTGTAGGAGATGGTGCGCGGGGGGACCCAAGGAGAGCCAAGCTTGCGCAATGAAAGCATGGCAGGCGACTCGACGCCCTTGACGAAGTCGTAAGATTTGACATGCTTCTCCTTGGTGATGTAGAACAGCTGGTTCTGGTACACGGCAGATGCTGGACGCTCACGCTCGAGCTTGAAGACCATTACACCAGTATCGTGACCCGCAGCAAACAAGTTCATGTTAGGATGCGCAGCAATGACCCAGAACCGATCCTGGTCGCGCTTGAAGGATTGCACCGATGTGCGTTTGTTCAAGTCCCACACACGAATGGTCTTGTCCTCGCCGACGGAGAGAATGAGGTCCTGGTGAGGGTGGAACAGACAGGCTGAAGCGTTCTGGAAATGGCCACGGCAAGTATCAACCTCCCAAGCCTTGGTATCGCTCATGCGCCAGAGCTTGACGAGTCGATCATCACCCGCCGACACGATCAATGGCAATGACGGGTGGAACGAAACCCAGTTCACTCCACGGTCGTGGCCCTCCAACACGAACTTCACGATAGCATCGGTATTTCCGAACATGTCTGCCTGATTGGGGTTGGCGCGCGCCATCTGGTCTTCGAAGGAAATCGAGGTTGGGGCGGAGTGCTTCTTTCGCAGGCCAGAGATGTCCCAAATGCGGACGGATTGGTCGAGAGAGGCGGAGGCGATGAGGTCTTCCGTGGGGTGGAACTGAGCACACATAACATAGTGATTATGACCGGTCATGGTACAGACTACGAGAAGCCAATTGTTAGTAGCAGATACGCGGAGCCGTCGTGTCGGCATCACTCACTCAATGAACGGTTCTGCCAATTCCAGATTCGAATGGTCTGGTCATCGGACGCCGACAGAATCCATGGGAGCTCGGGGTGGAAGAAAACCGTGCGCACGTAATCCAAATGGCCGTTCAATGTGAAAAGACACCTCCGGGTCTGGTAGTTCCAGACCTTAATCTTGTAGTCGTCACCTCCAGACACAAACAGGGGTTGGGTAGGGTGGAAATCGATTCCTCGGACCGGACCATCGTGTTCTTCGAATCGGTCAATGAGTGTTCCCATGCGGTAGTCCCATAGCTGAATGGTCGAGGAGTGAAGGGAAACAAGAATCCATGGCCTTTGCTTGGGGTTAGTGCCGTTGTTTTGAACGTGTAGGTGTCCCCGCGGGACAGACTGACCGTTTGGGGTGGAATGCGATTCCCTTGGCTCTGGAGGATTTGGACTCAAACTGCGCAGGGAAAGAGGGTCAGATAACTCAATTGACCGGGATCATGCGAAAATGCGCGGCGGAGATGGAACAGCAAGCGTTCGCGGTGATCGAGGGGCGTACCTTGGTGAGCATGTTTGGAGAGGACTGCATCTTGAAGATTAGGCCGGAGCCGCACTGTACAGTAGCAAGCTCCGCAGAGTTAGAAATAGATCACAGAAGCAGCCACCGCATCCACCAGGGAAAGAAAAGGTAGAAGCTGCAGTCGTGGATGCCTGTGCTAGAGCGGTAAACGTAGACGTAGCAAGGTAAACTAAACGTGGACTCTATTTAGCGAATCGCGGCAGCCAATCATGCCCAAGGCGGTGAGCCAGGGGTCCGGGCCATGATGTCTGGAGCTAACTATATCGGTGTCCTTTAATTGTTTATGAATGAATGATCAAGGTAGAAGAATATCGGAGCTGTTGACAGGCTCCAAAGCTCCTGGCTCTCTTCAATTTTGTGGGGGTGGATGTCGACCAGTGTAGGTGAGTGGCGATCTGGGAGAAGGAAACCTCTCCCCGCTGGAAACATGTGGAAGACCAACGATATAACCCATATGTGGTGACTGTCTCGATCTTCTCCTCGACCCGTTCTGGCGATCAGTGATTTTCTCACTTGAATTTCTCGTTTTCTGTATAGTCATATACCCCGTACTTTATTCCGATCACAGAGACCTCAATGTGGCAATCTGCTACCCCAACGTCTACTGAAGCGTGGATATCTACAACCGCATCTTTCCCACTTTATCATGATGGAAGATCCCGAACAAGACCTTTCCATGGAGGACGTGGAAAGCACCGGCCCATCACATGAAGCACCTGACGGTTCGCAGTCTCCGCCCACTTTGGATGCCTACACTGCGACTCACCCTCCCACAGACGTTAGTGGCCATAGTTTGAATGGCTCGGGACCTTCAACACCAACGCACGAGGGCATCTCAAGCGCTCCCGAAGTTGCAGACATAGAGGACACAGCAAATGAGATCTTTCGACCATACGATATTGAAGAACCCGACGATATACCAGTTTCCATCACTACACGGACCGAACTACCTTGTTTACCTGACCCATTCGAACGATGGCAGCGTGACTTGACGGAATGGATGGACGGCATGGGCCGCTCTTCCGACATCAATCCCCCTGTCAAGTTACCTCCAAATCAGGGAAGAGGCCAAAAGCGCAAATCGCCCATCTTTGGCGGATCCGGGCATGTCAAAAGCCCCCCTTCTTGTACCAAAGCGAAATCCATGCTCGATGAGCAAAAAGTTCCTGTACCGGGACTCAGTCCCAAACGACGACGGAAAAGGCATAAGTCATCGGCTGATGCTGCCAAAACCCGCATGGCCTCTCTCTACGATTTCCGCGAGACTGGCTCCAGCGACAGTTCGAGCTCCGATCTACACTCGACCGATGGATACAGCACCGACGTACCCAACGAGCCTATCTTAACTGACGAGATGGACATTGATTGAAATTTCTACTACCATCTTCCAGTCTCCTTTCTTCCTTATTGTTTGAGGAAAAAGAAGCGCACGTGATGAATGATCAAAGTGACGTCATTCGTATCTCATGAGTCGTCAAGCACGCGCCAGGTGTCTCACAATGGGGCGCGAGGGTGGATGTGTTCTTCATTCTCCATCTATTGATGCCATCAATCGATACATAAAACTTTAATCATTCAAGTTGGCTATGCCTGCTCGAACCTCTACGCGTCAGGCCGCCCAGAAGGCGAAGGAGGCTATCACGTCTTCAATTGACCACTCGGACCGGGTAACCCCTGGATCGAAACGCAAGGCTTCCAGTGAAAAGACTTCTCGATCCAAGAAAGAGAAGATTGAAGAAGCCAATCGAGAGGCCCCTATTGAAGACCGATCTCAACCGAAGACAGAGAAGATTGATGAGGGCCAACGGGAGGCAAAGCCTGTCGACGTCACACCCAGTCAAGTCGATGAAGCCCCTGAGACGGAGGCTACACTTATTCCAGGGACTCCGACTACGGTTGATAAGCAGCCTGAGGTGAAGCACGAAGTTGACCAAGGAGCTGCGATTCACAGTGACCTGGAAACAGAAACAAAAGAGGAATCAAAGCCTGAGACAGTTCCCGGAAATGACATTCCAACCGACGAGATCATGAAGGCTGAAGCCGACACAGAGTTGGGGGTTCATAAATCCGAAGAGAGAGAACATGCAGTGTCGTCAAATATCCTGGAAAAGGGAATAATCTACTTCTTCTTCCGCCCAAGAGTCAACGTCGAAGATCCTCATGGCTTCGAAGATGTTGCCCGAAGCTTCTTTGTGCTCCGGCCAACTCCTCTTGGTGGTGAACTAGACCACGACCCAAGCCCACTTGACAAAAACGCTCGGTGTCGTCTCATGATGGTACCAAAGAAGAAATTCCCCACCAAGCCCGGCGAAAGAGAGATGGGATTTGTGGAGAAGGCTGACCAGACCATCAAAGATCTGCAAGAAAACTTCTTCGCGGCCAAGACTTATGAGACAGCTACTCGGGGTGAACGTACCGTTGGCGAATCTAGACCCTATGCCGAGGGCGTCTATGCGATCACGTCGACCAAGCGAGCCTCCCATCTGGCCTATGTGCTGACAATTCCCGCCGAGCTAGGTGACATTCAGGATAGTTTTGGCATCCACCATCAAGGTTCCTGGATTGTTTCTTCAAAAAATCCAAAGTATCCTGGTCCAAGCTATGCGCAGCTACCGAAGGAACCTGAATATCCCGCATCGTAAGTCACTCCTGAGCATGCCTTGGTATTTATAGAATTGTCGATCTAACTTTTAAGTAGAGTGCTGGAGAAGTTCAGAGATCTCCGATGGATTCCTTTGGAACCAGAGCTTATTGAATATACCAATGCACAGTTCTTGATGATTGGCGAGGCACAGGGTTCCCTGGGTAAAGCTGCGACCGCCGAAGGAAACAAGGAAGCTCACGAGCAGGAACCAGGGCAGGAATTGGAGAGCATGGAACAGGAAAATGAACATCGTGTCGAGGCCCTTCAGGGTAAGAACCAGACGCCTCATCCTGCGTCATCTCATTACGCTGGTCACTAATTTCGTCTATAGGTGATCAGACTATCTTCCAAGATCTGGGCTTGCATGGGAAAAAGTATGCCACCTTGCAAACCACTTGGACCCACTAGTTGTAATTTTCCAAATGCCGTCAGGTTCACCTAGCGTAAAAATATCAACAAAACTGTGTTTACGAGCAATGCGAGTGTTGAAAAAAACGTAAGACAAGATCGCAGCCGAACGCCAGAACGCCACCAAGTGCTCTTAGCCCCCGGGTCGGCAAGGATGGACGATTTCCCCTGCATGTAATTTCGACCTCCACGAACAACATCACCAAATGATAACCGAAGTCGCCATTTATCTTGGCGATACCATGTCGATTGGCGAATGATGACCGTGACTTGTCGCACGTTGACTAGCGCGATGTCTTGGCCCCTCGGTCTAGCGTGTAGCACGCTGTGCTCTCATCCGACCATCCGGCCATGCAATTCGGAGTCGAGGATTCGCATAAAGCGGCGCGAAGTGCCCGCTAGGAATAACAAACATGTACATCATGAAGTCTACTTGGGTAGTTTCATTCCTAGCTGTGGCTGCATCCGCCACGGATGTTGTCAACCAGACTACATGTGCCGGTACGACGTACAAGTATACTGGGCTGGCGGGCTATGGATTTATTCCATCTAATGCGAGGGATAAATATGGCGACACAATTGGCGGATTAGGTAGCTCTGTTGCTATTGATCAATCGTCCTGGCACAAGAAGAATGGGCAATATCATGGCACGGCTTGGGCTATCCCTGATCGTGGCTGGTGAGATCAATTATACTTCTTTAGAAGACAATATACATTTTACTGACATCACCTTTAGGAACACAAATGGTACTCTCAATTTCCAGAGTCGCATCCATAAGATTGCTATCACGCTCAAGCTAGCTCCTCATGCGACGCCCGAGCACCCCTCTGACCCCAACATTCAGCTGGAGTACCTCGACACGATCCTTTTAACTGGACCGGACGGCGAGCCCACCACTGGTCTAGATGCTGATATCACTGGCTATGGCTCTTACAAGGGCTTCCCGCCTCTTCCTGTAGCAACATACACAGGGGACGGCTTTGGCGGCGCTGGAAAGGGTGGACGTCGAATCTCCGTCGACGCAGAAGGCCTGGCACTTGCGAGAGATGGCGGCTTTTGGGTCTCCGATGAGTACGGCCCGTACATTTACAAGTTCAACGCCAAGGGCAAGATGGAGCTAGCAATTCAACCCCCGCAAGCCTATCTCCCCCGCCGCAATGAAACCCTCAGCTTCAACTCGGACACGCCGCCTCTTTACGACCCCGAGGAAGTCCCAAACCCCGAGGACACGACAACAGGCCGGGCAAACAACCAAGGTCTCGAAGGATTGACCATCTCCCCGGATGGGAAGACCCTTTACGCGCTCATGCAGTCCGCTCTTGACCAGGAGGGCGGACCGGACAAGCAAACCAAACAACCGGCGCGCATGCTCGCGTATGATATCTCTGGTAGAATCCCCAAGTATATCCACGAATGGGTCGTAATGCTCCCCAAGTACTTCGACTACACCTCCTCTCACGCCAGCAAAGCAAACAAAGTCGCCGCGCAGTCTGAAATCCACCAACTCCCCACAGGTGACTTCCTAGTGCTGGCGCGCGACTCTGGCTTCGGACACGGTCAGGACGAGAGTCGATCCGTGTACCGAAATGCCGACGTCTTCTCCGTATTGAGCAAGAAAGCGGGTGCTACTGATCTGAAAGGAGTTGATGACTTTGATACCGCAACTGGCTCAATTGCTTCTTCAGAGGGAGTGCTCAATTCCGGTATAACTCCAGCTGAGTACTGTCCTTTCTTGGACTTCAATGTTAACTCGGAGCTGGGTAAATTCCGACTCCATAATGGCGGTGCACAGGATCAATGGCTGCTGAACGAGAAGTGGGAATCGCTGGCTCTTGTGCCTGCTGGTGGGCGGAAGGAGTATTTCCTGTTCAGCTGGAGTGATAATGATTTTATTACTCAGGACGGTAAGTCTGCGTTCCTTCGATGCAATTGGAACTGTGCTGACATTTTACAGGATATATGAACTTTGGCAAGGTCCCTTACAAGGATGCCTCTGGGTATAATGTTGATAATCAAGTCTTGGCTTTCAAAGTGGAATTTTGATCTCCCGCTCAGTGGCCGTTTTGACTGGACTAGCCATGAGGTTTGAGTTAGAACATCTCAGATAACAAACCTGTCAAATGATTGCCTCAGTGCCAATTGCCCCATTTTACGTAGCTCAAACGAGCACGGCCCAGGGTTGAGAATTACGTATGGTCTACCTTTGGAAGATGGACCACACTGTAAGATGATGTTCAATCTCTGGGTGGGTCATTTCATTTCCCATTATACCTTCAAATAGAACAACGAACGAAAAGGAGAACTAGAAATAGGGAGATTCCTCGACTTTTTGAACTCAATGATCTCAGGGACATCCTGCGCTAAATCCGTGACAAAGTTCTCGAAATAACCAGTCCGTCTCTGCGCAGCGTAATACTTTAAAGTAAAGACCTAGGTTTTTTAACTTGATAGTATTGGATTCGTGATTAAAAGAGAGTTAATTTGACAGTCAGACTAAGAGATTTTGTTAATTTTGATTTCCACGGCGAGGAGAACTCATCAATCAAATGGTCAGAACACAGAAGACTGAGGACCGCTGATTCTTTGCTAAATCAACTTGATGGCATGCAAAATATCATCGAGCGACCAACCCGGCCCGCCGGGAACGATCTCCGCCCAGACCTCCTCGGGAATAGCATCGGTTGGATCTAGGAGACTCCAATTGGGACTGGGCTCAGGCTTGATCCACTTGAAATCTTCGACTTGGCTCCAGCGATCTTCGTGGTCGGGGCGATCGTGGTGGAAAGCCTAAAGAGAGAATCAGCTGACTGTCGACGTAAGTTTCGAAAGAGATTCACTTACGTATGCTTTCGGTATCCTGCCGAACCGGACATTTGAGCAATCCTCGATGATAGGATTGCTCGAACAGCTAAGGTATACATCGACATTTTTGCAGTTGTGCATGCGGAACTGTCGGCACGACACTACAAGAATGCTGTTTTCCATGCCAGTGATATGTGCGGGGCCAGCGACCTGGCCACAGATCAAAAGACTTTCTTCGACGCCCTTGATAGTCAAGCTGGCGAAGGGTTTACTGTTGGCCGTGGGAATGGACATGTCCACAATGCAGTGTTCTAACGAAGTAATGGATGCAGGGACCGAAGACACCGAGCCAGAGGACGGCAGCATGATGTGTAAACCGACGTGATTGTTCACTGAGACGGAGGTAATACCCGTAGCAGCGAAGGCAGAGGCGGGCTTAGCCTCGGAGTGAGGCTTCAACTCGTGCTCGCCGACTGAAATTCCCGGGAATGAAGTTGGTGCGAGTTCCGGTCTCTCCTGGTGTTGCTTGTCCGGTTCGTTCAGAGGGGTGGAGGGATAGTTCGGAGTGTGATTCGCGGATGAACCGACCGAGGAGGCTCCTGGCGAACGGTAGCCGGGAATGCTACGACGGCCTTCTGCTGCCAGTGTCGCAGCATCGGTCAGGGAGATGGCAGACGCGTTCTTCTTCGTCTTGAAGGCAAATTTCGCTCGAGGTTCGAAGGCAGCGCGGGTCTCATTCAACTTGTCCTGCAAGGCTTTGATGGCCTGTGATAATGAGCATTGAAGCTGTGATACCAAAGTGTTCTATATGTATACCTCTGCATAGACTCGTTGATCGTAAGTTGGGATGTAGCTCGCTGCATCCTTGACTTCGTTCGAGAGTCGCACGATGCCGGCCAGGCAGTGGTCAGTTGCATCAGCACGTTCACCACCAACGAGGGATGTATCCTCCAGACTGTCCATTTGCTGTTGCAGGGCTACATTTCTCGGGTTAGCCATCACGTTCTCCCCTTCGCTACGATCTTGTATGGTTTAAAGACCGGAGAAAGACGTACCGGTGATTTCATGCTGGAAGTAACGGAAGAACCGTTCCTTCAAAGGAATCTCCGACTTCAAGATGGTCTGGTTGTCCGCCGACATGCGGCGCATATGCTGGATATCCGGCTCAGCCATGGTAGAATGCGGGGTCGAGGGAGAGGGGAAAGGAGAGTGAAGTCGGTCTCGGAAGCTGGGGAAGTATATCACGCGGTAGCTGGAATGTAGCAATGACGTCGACTCCAACTCAGCAAATCGTGCCACCTCCTTAATTGAATTTCGGGTACGATGAAAGCAATAAGCAGCAAACAAGGAGTCGGATATTCTCTCCGCTTCAATGGGAAAAGTTCTGGGAATCTCAGAAAGGATCGTCAGATGTATTAACAAGGACTAGGTCCGAAAACTGTCAATCGGCAATCTCCACTTGGTCTGGAAAGATCTGGGGATGACAGCTACACTTTCCACGGCGCCACTCAATTCACGACAATTCGCGACTATACAGCACTCGGATGGATCTTCGACAGCTTCAAGATATGATTTCTTCGATAGTGGAGAAACAGCCTTTCTCTTTCACTGGTGAGGGCGCACTCACACTACGCAGTGACGTCGATCATCCCGCATCTCGGCACTCGGAACTTCGATGATCCGACAAGCACTCTGGCGCCAAGGCATCAACTTGCACCTATATGTCGATCTTGTAATGCCGTGATATCCATAGACTTTGGCGGTAACATTGGCCTAAATCAGGCGCACTTTATTTAATATCGCAGTGCTTTGTCAAATTGGCTAAAAATAAAGCAAGTCTGGTTGAATCTTTGGCATAAGCGACCGTTCAATACCATATTCCTTGACGGACCGCATGTCTAATTGCGCAGCTGCGCATAGAGTTCCTCAATAGCCCTCTCACCCTTGAGTATATGCTCTCGGAGACGCTCAAGTGCTTTGGTGATCACCTTCAAGTGTTCCTCCTCGCTAACGTATGGTTCATTCCCGTCTAACAAACTGCAATAAGTTCGAATAGTCCGTCCGATTCTTTCAACCTTTGTCAAGCCAATTGTAGCAGCGGGATCCTTCTTCAATGTGGCTACAGCATAGACTGCTCTATATTCGAGTACCGTCCTCGAAATATGTCAGGAGAACTGAGTCAGCAAATGGCAAACATTGGTAGTATGGCTCTACGAGAGTGGTTCAAGGGAGAAGACTTCCACTAGGAGGAACGAGGAGACAGCAGCTTTTTGCAGCTGAAACGGGTAGATATATTTCCATACAAATATTCCAGATTTTTGAGATTGATTTCAAACCGCGAGAGCATAGAGTTGCACACACTCCTGCTGATCTCATATCCGTCTTCTTCATTGTCCAAATCAAGCAATGTGTCCACCGCCACAATTTCGACCACCTCAGCGAGCTAGCGCGAGATGGGGATTGGTGATACATGAGGACTAGCAAAATGATAAGGGACGCTACTCACCTTTGCTATGGCTGAGGTCTTGAATAGAAGTTTTTTGGAATCTATCGGCATTTTTGGGAATAGGATCATTGCCGAGAACGAGGCCTCCGGTAAATTAGGGAGAGAATTCGCAAAATTGTATCTTCAAAAGCAAAAACCAGGGGTCGGATTTGAAATTCCTATCACACATACATCTTACAGGTTCTACTTAAATCGACAAATATTATAAGCGCCCCATTGCAGGCGTTCCATGAATAAGATGAAAAAGGTCTGAAATAAGTGACCGTGTCTTCACAGCTTAGACGCAATATGACAAAAGAGGTAGGGAACACTCCAAAGACAAATGTCCAGAGATATACTGAGAAGCAGTTGAATGGCAAAATGCAAGTCGTAGGCCCATAAGGCTGTCCTCCACATTGGTCTGTAGGCATTGAGCCTACATTGAAAGTACAGTACTTACAGAGTATATCAAATCAAAAAAATAACGGAGATTTATGAATGGATCTCACCGACTTGATCGAAATTATCTTGGAGTGCTGCCCTCCGAACTTAGATAGTTCTCCAGAACTCCTCAATGAGTCGAGCCACCTCTGCCACCTCCTGGCGAACAACTCCATGACCCACCTGAGGGACAACATAAACATTGTGCATCCCAATATCCTTCAAGTCCTGCACGCTGCATAAGTCATCCAGTTCCCCTAGAATACATAGACTCCGAATATTCGTCTTCGCCGCCTCGGCAAAGTCGGCATGTTTGTTCAGAACCCCACCATCTCTGACAATGCCCACTACACTGGCAGTATGCCCTTTGTGCTCCTTCGTTTGCCACTCGCGAACTGCCTCGGCAACGACCTCACCTCGTTGGACTCTCTCCTTCCAATCCGAGGGAACAACCAATTTGCCTCCTTCAAGCCACTCCACAATCCATTCTCGGGCCCTATCTTCTATGTCCTCACCTCCACGCAGATAACTCCTCTGCACGTCGTCAAATTGCGTAGAGTGGATTAGACCAGCAGGCGCAACAAGCACTATAGAGGCTACACGCTCGGGGTAGGCAGCCGCAAAAGAGGCCGTTGTTGACGCGCCGAATGAATAACCCACAAAGTGAGCATTGTCCCATTCGAGATGCTCCAGCAATGCATTTACCAATGAATGAAATAGTGTCGCGTCGTGAGGTAGAAGCGGTGTTTCAGTGAGACCGTGACCCCACAGATCAACAAGTACACATTGAGCATACGGGAATTGCGAAGACAAGACGCTTGCCAACGGCTGCAGGCCAATCGCAGGTGTCTGTACACCGTGCAAGAAAAGTACGCGAGTCACTGGATTTTTGCAGTCCATAGGCGCGGGAGATGAAGGGGACAGCTCATAATATGCGGCTCTGCCGTGGGGAGTCTGCATATATGATGCAGCAGGCAGAAGGCTCCCGAAAGTTTCGACGAAGGCAGCTTCGGATGGAGCTTGTATAGACCGTGGCTCACCGGAGATAGTCGCGCCCGGGCGCGGTAGTACGATTGAGCTGTTTGACATGTTGGCGAATATAAGAGGGGCGATCGTGGGGGATCGTGAGGCGGAGGGGCGTGCAACGAGATAAGAGATTCGGTGAAGTGGGTCAACATCTGTCAGTGAGCACTCGCCAGTTGATTTCCATTCTTGGGGCATTTGACGACAAGACCCCATCAAATGTCATTCACAACCATGTATCCCCAGAGTAAAGATCTTTGATGGATCATCCCTGGCACAGAATCGAATCGTGTCCCATTTTTTCCAAAGTTGCAACTACATGGTCTCCCTTTGTTTCCCAAACCAGCTGCTTCTCCAGATCCGATCTAGGGCGCTGGGGAAGTTTGCGAAGGTTGAAGGCATTTCTGCGCTTTCTGCGCTCGATTACCATATCATAGAGCCTCGAGATTAAAAGGAGCAGTTTGTCCAATGGTGGAGTAATATGGATCTGGTAACTTACTTATTGACACCTATTGACATCCGAAAAGAGAAGGTCTAGTGTATCCAATCACCATTCAATACCCGACAACTCCCTTGGTAATTCTTTCATAGAAGCTTAGTCGTATTCCCTATCTGAAATAGGATCGGGCTTTGACAAGTTACCGGCCGAGGCGATCAATTTCTTCATCATCGCCTGATTTCAATTGCAGTCCGTTATCAAGTGGGCCACGATACACCTCTCTAATATACGGCCTAGCTGCACATGAACACCATGAGAGTGGCAATATTTGTTCTCAAAATCTGGGCTCTTACACTCTGTCTTGCCCAATGGGCCTTAACAACAAATGAAGACTATGAAATAGTGGAACGGCTGGAGGAAACGCCATCGGGATGGCTGAGAGGCAGCAAGCCTTTACCGTCGACCCTCCTGACCTTCCGTCTTGCCATAAATCAGCCGAATCATACCGACTTCGAGCAAAATGTGATCGATATCTCAACGCCAGGTCACAGATACTATGGTCAGCATATGAACCGAGAAGAGATCCAAAAGACCTTGCGACCGGACAACATCGTATTGAATCGGATCCTAGCATGGCTAGATTCAGAGCACGTCTCTCCCAGCAAGTTCAAGATAAATGGTAACTGGATCACCTTCAGAACGCCTGTCTCTCAAGCAGAGCGTATGATGAAGACGAAGTATTTCAATTACCATCACCAAGCCACAAATAGTACAGTTCTCCGAACACTTGGCTACTCTGTACCAAGCGATGTACACCCTCACATTCAATTGATTCAACCCACAACGCGATTTGGCAACCTCAACCCATTGAGCGCCCTACCGATCAATCAACCAATAATCGCTAAGCCAGCGGATCTCAAGGCAGAGTGCGGGACAGTGATCAGACCAGACTGTCTCAGAGAGCTGTATGGTCTCGATGGCTTCACAGCAACGCCTTCTCCATGGAACCGACTGGGTATTTCAGGATTCCTGGATCAATATGCTCGTCACAGTGACTTTAATCAATTCAGAAACCGGTTGCTGACAGGTGAGATAGGAGAGGAATTCACAGAAATTACCATTAATGGCGGAATCAATGATGAAAACTCCCCTCAAATGACTACCGAGGCAAGCCTAGATATTCAGTACGCTAGTGCTATGGCACGCGGTACCTTGGTGACCTTTTACAGCGCGGGTGGTCGGGCTCCTCTTATACCTGATGCAGATCAGCCAAATGCTAGTCACTCCGGAAACGAGCCTTTTCTGGAACAACTGCACTATCTCATCGATCTACCAGGTGATCAGCTTCCAGCGGTTCTTTCGACTTCCTATGGAGAATCTGAGCAGAGTGTGCCTCCATCATACGCACGTGCAGTATGTAGTCTATTTGCCCAACTTGGCGCCCGAGGCGTGTCGGTTATCTTCAGCAGTGGGGATTCCGGAGTAGGAAGTTCATGTCAGAGCAATGATGGATCCAAGAGAACCAAATTCATTCCAGAATTTCCAGCATCTTGTCCATTTGTCACGTCTGTCGGTGGAACCTATGGGATCAAGCCAGAAGAAGCCGCTGATTTCTCTGGGGGTGGATTCTCCGATTTGTTCCCTCGACCCGCTTACCAGGATCAGGCAGTACAGGGCTTTTTGGACCGAATGGACCATGAGCACTGGAAGGATCTGTACAATCCAAAAGGCCGAGGAATCCCAGATGTCGCCGCCCAGGCCAAGAATTTTCTCATTCGCGATCATGAAACATGGCTCAAAATAAGCGGAACCAGGTAGCCAAATCCAATACCAGGACATCTACGTTTTGCTGATGATTCCCAGTGCTGCGGGACCTGTATTCGCCGGCATGGTGTCCCAGTTGAACTCTCTCCGTCTTGCGCAAGGGAAGCCTCGCATGGGTTTCCTCGATCCATGGTTGTACGCAATCGGTAAGACTGGACTTAGAGATATTACAACTGGAGGATCCCGAGGGTGTTATGGAATAAGCCAGACAGGAGCCAGTGCTCCTCATGTTCCCTATGCAAGCTGGAATGCTACGCAAGGATGGGATCCTGTTAGTGGGCTGGGAACGCCCATCTTTCAAACTTTGGCCGACTTGGTCCTTTTACCAGAGTCATGATGATACAGCGAATGGGTAATATGGAGATCTTTTCATAGTGAGGTTTAATTCTCAAGAATTAAAAGGGTTTAATGTAGAATGATTCTAGCTAAGAAGCTCAACGATTCGGCTAGAAGCTCCATTTATTGATGTGTCAGGGTCACGTGGGGCGACGTTGACCGCCTACAGCAGCTCCGTCATGGCCCTTCGACATCTCTCGTCGTCCAAGTCGGCATTCCATTATTCTCCTGCTTGCTGGTGCGATAATTCAACTTCCTCTGATTGCTTAGCGTTATCTCATCTCTCCCATACCTTTCTCTTTCAAATCGCCGCACCATGGCCGACCTCAAGACCATCGTTCCGCAGCTCACAAACGCTCTCGAGCACAAGCAACTGGACGCCGCCAACGATCTCCTCAGCAAAGCCAAGCGCGCCCTTCTCCTACAAAATGCCTTGATCCCGACTCCCTCCACACCTCCCCAGCTTGTCGTTCTCGCTCGCACAATTCTTGAGCTGGGCGCCATCGCCTCCATTCGACAGACCGACGCGCAGACCTTCACAAGGTACTACCAGCAACTTCAGCCGTTCTACGACCTTGAGCGACATGCCGGTTTGCCTGGCCAAACTTCATCAGATGTGGACTCGACAAGCAGCCAGCGTAGCAAGATTACAGGATTGTACCTCTTGCTGCTATTGAGCATGGGTGATAGCGCCAACTTCCACACTGTGCTTGAAGGCTTAGTGGAAGAGGCCAGCTTGAAGGGTGGTCGTGTGGAAGACAACCCATACATAAAGTACCCTGTTGAGCTGGAGCGCAACTTGATGGAGGGAAGCTATGATAAGGTTTGGCGGGAGACCAAGTCCGAGCGTGTGCCTTCGGAGGACTTTGGTCTGTTCTCGAACGTGAGTTTGCGCCCGCTTTTACTGGAAGTAGAGCTCTTGTACGATTGATACTAAACCTATGCTCTCTTAGGTCCTTATTGGTACTATCCGCAGCGAAATCGCCGATTGCTCGGAGAAGGCCTATCCCTCTCTTCCCATTTCGAACGCCAAAAACCTCCTCTTCCTGGAGTCCGAAGGCGCAGTCATCGAGTTTGCCCAGCAGCGCGGCTGGATCCTTCGCGATGGACGGATACACTTCCCCGTGGAGCCCGAGTCGGCTACACGGTCTGAGAGAGACATTTTGGTTGCCAGTGGCACGGTCATCGAGAATACACTGGGCTACGCTCGGGAGTTGGAGACGATTGTTTAATTACCGCACTGCGGTTATCTATTGGATACGAATAGTTACTCTTTCATTTTCTCGGTATTGGTCTTCGGGTGCGGATGTACTAGTATACCTGTCGCTATTGCATTGTGGTTTGATCTAGCCGGTTCATGACAACAATCGTACCTAGACCATTAGTGCCCTTGCATCTTTCAAAGAACTAAGTCTCATGCTATAATTGAACTTTCCAAACACACATGCGACGGTCGTAGAAGCTGCTTGAAACGCAAACCAGCTCCGCCGCATTTGGCGCGTCGGCGTTGGAGCCCTTCCACACATCACTAGCGTAGTTCATACTCTCATGCTCCGTGAAATCCGCCAGCACCTCGATAGCCCACTCCGAAGTCGGACCCTGCTGCGTCTGAGTCACTCGCACAATTCGAGTTCCAGCATGCATGCAGCTCGCCAGCACCAGAAAGCGTCTCTCCACGGACTCCGAACCAGCAGAGTCGGTTTCCGTCGAGTTCAGCAATTGGAGCCGCCAAACGCCACCACCAAGACCCTCTTCAGCGAGCACCTCTCCTCGTCGAGTAGCATGGTAGACCCGCAGAGTCTCATCATAGCTCCCGGTCAACAAAATAGGAGCATCATCTACCATCGGAACAGGAAGTGGCAGAATACTCGTCACGCCAGCCGTGTGATGACGAGCTCGATCATCATGCTCAAGTAATACCGGCGCAAGTGGCTCTTCCAGATCCCGCGATTCCTCCCCATGTTGTTCGAAGCGGCGTGTATGTAAGGATCCAAAATCATTCCCTGTGAACATGAAAGGAATGATATCTTTCTTCTCGGTCGATTCTCCCTGCATGGCAGTCAGCGCCACGAACCAGACCTCGATCATCTGCTTGGCTTCGAATGAACCCCATTCTGTGATCTTGTCAACCTCTGTGAGATCGCCTTCCGTGCCAAAGACTGCTGTCCGGCTATCGGAGAAAGTGACTGCAAACCCATCGCTTTTGGACTGAGAGAACCAGTTCTCCGGAGTCCAAGCGAGAAAGAGCGCTGGGATGGACGAGTCCTCGTGGACTTGTTTTGTCCAAATATGATTGATAGTAGGCTGTGTGGATTCAGAGGTGACACTGAATAGTGCCACTGCTCCTGTACTGCTAGCAATAGAGAACTTGCTCCTATCTCTGGGATGAAAATGGAGATCGAAGACAGCGTATGGTAGTGCAAGTCTTTGAACTTGGGCTCTGGTGATTGTTAGCGGTACTCTGTTTTCGGCATGGAATGAAATGGTTTGCACTCACAATGTGTTTGTGATTGGGTCCAATCTCCAGAGCTGCACGCTTCCGGTCTTGCTCTGTTGGATCTCTCCATTGTCTTTCTTCGTTTCTGATAGGAGATAGGTGCCCACCACGAAATGGTCTGGGATCTCAGGACAGAACTCGAGGCAGCTCGGGGGTTGATCCAAGAAGACCGTTGTCGCTGATTTGGGATGCTGCATATGCTCAACCATGTTTGCGGCTGTTAGCTCTTTAGAGCCTTATTTAGATCGAATCAATCAGTGACGGCGGAGATCTGGAGTTCGAGATCGATGTTTTGAAAGGTCACAAGTATAGACGGCTGGTTCAGGTTTGCGCAGCTCAAAAGCGAGACCAGAAGTTATGTATAGCCTGAAGCCAATACAACCGATGTTTCTGTCGGGATTCTAGGCTGAATTGATGTTTAATTCGGTTGCCGACCCAAAAAAATGTGTATGGAGCGAAAGTGGGGCGGTGAGAATCCAACGCGAGACTCAAATGTCAAATGGTAACTATAAATCTGGATGAAACTAGGTTTTGTGCTTTCATTATACTGTATTCTTTTGCTCTCTTTAATATGGTGGTATAGCTATAATAAGCTTAAGTAGGTCGAAAGATGGGTGCTCCATAGACTCTCGTCAATTTGAACACTGCCTATAGCCTCAATTTAAGCGAAGTCCGGTTTGATGAGATATTATCGCACGTCTAGACCTCGTTCCATTTCATCTCAGAGCTAGTTCCAATCTCACGCGTCTCCGAGCGGCACGCACGCGAGTTCCCCGCACGAGCACATGACTAGGTAGCCATCCCGCGAGGGGCATTGGACGCTCATTCTGCCTTGAGAGCCGAGAAAAGGAACCCAGTGTTTCTGTATTTATTACTCGACACGCGCCCCTCGACCTCTCAGCTCTAAGATCTCCATCATGTCGAAGCCATTTGGTACACTGCCCTCCACGGCGAGGGTGACTCCTACCCCCTTCGAAGTTGCCATCCCCAAGGATCGGCTGAATGAGATGGAGACCCTGATCAAGCTAGCCAAGCTTGCTCCGCCTACATACGAGAACTCGCAAACGGATTGTCGCTATGGGATCACAACGCACTGGATGGTGACAATGCGAGAGCTGTGGCTCCGCTCTTATAAATGGTATTGGAGATTTGAGGCCCTTTGCCCCGCATTTCACTAGACATTAACGTCTGCAATTTAGGAAGGCATCCGAGGATCGAATTAATAGTTTCCCTCAATGGACGACGGAGATTGAGGGGATGACAATTCATTTTATCGGACTTTTTTCAGAGATGAAGGATGCGATTCCTATTCTTCTCATCCATGGATGGCCTGGTGAGATCACATCCTTATATCAGCCTTGTAATGGTGACTTATACATTTAACAGGAAGTTTCTTGGAATTCCTCCCCATTCTTGAGCTGTTCCAGAATGAGTACACACCAAGCACTTTGCCTTACCACCTCATTGTTCCTTCACTACCGGGCTATACATTTTCGTCTGGCCCTCCGCTTGACAAAAACTTTTCAACTGAGGATATATCTCGCGTTCTGGATCAACTCATGAAAGATATTGGCTTTGAAAGCGGTTATGTGGCCCAGGGCGGAGACATTGGGAGCCGAATTGCTAGAGGCCTGGCAGTCGACTATGAAAGCTGCAAAGGTATACATAGCCCTCTTCACTTGTCATATTCTTGGTACATACTAACTCTCTTCTAGCCGTCCATTGTGAGTGCTATCGGCCTTCGTATTTTACAGGAGGTTGAATTATTGCTCACACCAAACAGTGAACGTAACGTTCATGAATCGCCCTGATGGGATGACCGATGATGCTTTGGATGCTTATGAAAGAGAGGGCATCGAGCGAATGAATAACTTTAAAATTATGGGCAGTGGCTATTCGACGGAGCATGGGACTCGACCCAGCACCATCGGCCACGTCATTTCATCGAGCCCGATGGCCCTTCTTGCATGGTAAGGTCACGGACGGTAAAGAAATTTGAAATGGTATGGTAACAAAAATATGCAGGGTCGGCGAAAAATTCATGGAATGGGTAGACGATCCGCTGCCCCCGGATCATATTCTTGAGTCAATTACACTGTACTGGCTCACTGATACTTTCCCTCGGTCGATCTATACTTATCGCCAGGTCTGTACTACTAATCGATGGATTGCAGTTCAAAAAAAATAAAAAAGAAGGCAACTGACAAAATTCACAGAACTTCCCGCCTCCTCCAATCCCAGCCACCAACACTCCGCGATGGTACATTAAGAAGCCGCTCGGATTCTCCTCCTTCCCTATGGAGCTGGCTCGCCTTCCTCGCTCGTGGGTGGAGACTACCGGAAACCTAGTTTACTGGGGCCAGCATGACAAGGTACGGTTGACTCAAGTATCTTTGGAGACATTGACTAAATTGCTATCGGATAGGGTGGTCATTTCGCGGCCCTCGAGCAGCCCGAGGCATTGAAATCTGATCTCACTGAGTTTGTGCAGAAGGTGTGGCCAGGTATCACTGGTGCCAAGTAGTCACTACTGCTTTAATCCTCGGCTGCGATTGATTTGAATGGAATACTTTTTCCTCTGGTACTGTTCAACTCTTTTGGTCTTCCTGAGATTAAGTGTTGAGAAACGAGTTGCGGGCCATAAATCATCGACTTGTTCATATTTTGTCTAATACTTGTCAGATGACAGCACGATCGAGGTGGTTGACCTGTCAACTGCTCCTATATTGTCAATTTGTCACGATTGTTCATTCAAGGAAGGGTAATAAAGGAAGCGAATCTGAACAAAGTGCTCAATCGATGAAAGTGGAAATTTTCTTTGAACGAAGCGAAATTTGTGAAATGGACATACTCACTTCTTTGTTTGGCTGGGCGTATATTAAGCTCTATCCAGTCCCGTGTCTTATTCCTCCAAGCAAAGCAAATTTTTCTATTTCTCAGGGCTAAGAAGTTCAATATCACCTGATACGCTCAGTGCAAGTTGATCTACCTAGTGGTACACGTGTTTTACTAATATCGCAATGCGAGCTAGTTCATCGCTCTCTATTAGCTCTTCCTCGAGCTTAGAATCATCGAGCTCAGGATCATTGGGCTATGGCCCAGATCGCAGCAGGAAGGACTATGAGGGTCAGGGTGCCTTACGCCAGCGTTGGCTTTCTTATTTTCCACTCCCATCCGACAATCCATGTTCTATTCCTAGATGCACTCTATCCTTGGAGGATCTTCATCGCTTCGGATGGAAGATAGAAGACAGCCTTACTAGGACGGAAAGGAACGCGCATGGAGATTTCCGTAAATGGCATGATGATGTTCACGACGCCGCTGTCGCCATTGGATGGTTTAATGCTAACCCGGGTGAAAATGACGCTATCTACTGGGAGAGCTATCTGGAATTGGATACCCTCCAAGACTTTAGTTATTGGAGAGGAAGAGTAAGAGAAGGTATGCTAGTTATCCATACAGCTCGAAGCGGAGATTCTCCGCAAACTCCGCGAATGTCAGTTGTTTCGCACGCTGTCTATGCGAGGGACTTCCAGATTGACACGCTTCGACATGTATATATTCATGACGTCCAAAACAAGAATACTCTTAAGTTCTGTCAAGATTTTCTATATGCCGAAGAATATCACTGTTCTTGGGATGATATTTATCCCTATAGCACTTGGGAGTTTGGTACTCCGCAGTATCAGGGATTGTTAGGCACTAAGTGTGGGAAACTGGTTGCAGCCCTTGTACTTGGTTCCATTGACCGGGGAACTCGACGCATTTCAAGGATTACTACAGGAGGCCTCAACATGTTGAGCATTAGGTTTGACATTGAGATTGTTGCTTAGGACGTGGAGGGGGAGGAAGACGCGGATGAGGATAATTGCATTTCGTCTTCGAAGCGTTGCCCACCTCGCTGTTAGGGTTCCTTTAGTCCGGCTTCAATTTCCGGGCTGGCTCCGGTACACGTTTGAATATTCCGGGGTTCCAAAGGGAAAAAAAAGAAAGGGAAAGCTCAGAAAGCTAGTGAGTTCTTAGAGATAGAAACAGGCGTCAAGGCGTTTGGGATGTTCATTTAGTTCATTGTATTGTTTGTAGAATGGATCTATATGAATACAGTACGTCCCGAAACTGGTGCTACCACCTACACTCTTCGATTTGATTCTCCAGGCCCCAACACCAAGACACACAAATCTATATTGGGCGTTTTCCGGGAGTACCCCTCTCAATTGGGCGTGTATTGCTTCTGACTCTACAGTAGATTACGTGGTACTTTCAAGCATGTATGTATCCGCTTGTAAAATCAATACATCCGACACGTTCATACCCCACCTCCAAAATAGCCTCCCGAGGGGGATCTAGGACATGATCCACAGTGGGGAGCTATCTATCTCGCAGATGGCATAGGCTGCTGACTGCAACAAGACTACCATCTTGAGGATTTCCTCTAATATACGGATTTCTAGCAGCGTTAAAGCACTGCCCAATAAAGGTCGCCGACTACTAGTTATCACTCAAGTCATGCTAGAATATTTTCTTGCACTTCGTTCATTTTAGGAAATCGCCTAGTAGTAACAAATGAGTCATTTTCATTTCCGTCGGGAAGAATGAATACCTTACGATCTAGTACAAAACCAAGACCTGCAGTCCGCGTCGAGTACGAGCTTATGCAGTGCAACAGCACCCAATTTGAGTCTCCCCAAATAGCTCTTACTCCCCCCCTCAGTTAAATATCAAGCAACCCCCCATTTTTACGCTTGTTTTCTATCTTCCACCACTCGCTCCTCTGAGACCCTACTTTAAAAACCTATCGACACAATCTCCATCGAACGTTACAAAATGGTTCGTTTCTCTTCCTCGCACCAATCTCTAGTTTGATTTAGTAGGCTAACAAACTCGCCAGAACCAAATGTCTAACGTTGGACCCTGTCACGTCCATGAAAGTATGCGATTGAGGAAGCCACACCTTCAAGACAAACTCCCGACCCAGCTATGTCTTCTATGTAATCGGGCTTTCTGTGTCGACCATAAGGGGAAGGAGGACGGTGTCTGTGAGATTAATCATGAGACATACTATCGTAACCATCCGGCGGCCCAGGAGTACTTGTATCCGACGTATGAGGACTGGAAGAAAGATAATGAGTAGGTGATGCTTGATGAGAGGTCGGGAAATGAGGGGGAGGTGGTGGTGGGGAACACAGAAAGCGAGGTCCTGGGCAGACATGGCAAATTCTAGTGTCTTGGATCGCCAATTCGGTTAGAAGACAGTGCAACGTATTCAGATTAGAGTAAGTCACTGTATTAAGACTGATACAGGAATATTGATATTTCGTACATACCCCCAATATAGACCAGTTGATCTTGGCATTGGGGTTCAAGGAACAATGAAAGAGTGTATGTGGTGGCACCGGTTTCGAGACGCACTGTGCGTCAAAGAAGTAACAAAAACAAAATATTGCAAAGCGCTATCTAATTGTCTTCCTTTGTTTGAGTCCTGTCAAAGGCACTGAGCAAATGCGAGTAGAATCCCATGTCTGGCGCGGGCTATAGTTGTGTTGCCATGATTTCCCCACACAGATAAGCTCCATCCATCTCTTATCGATCCAGCACTCGAACACTCTCTCATGTCTCCGCAGCTTCCAACAAGCGAACCCTATCATGGCAAGTACAACAGAGCTCGAGATAATTTCCGATGACTCTAGCTTCTATGGTAAGTCTACTTTCTCACCCCCGAGATGTCCCCAATTAATTCAACTCAGGCGATGACGACGAACAAGCGCGTCTCGAGCATCTAGCAGTAACGTACGACCCCGAGCCTTACTGGTCAGAGATCCACCCCAGGCTCCTCTCAACAGTACAATATGAGCTACAGGCTCCGTCTCAACACAGCAAACCCGAGCCAATGTCCGAAGACAATTCACCAACACCCACACTCCGACCCAAGGACCGACGCGGACCCAAGGAATCTATATCCTCTTTCTTGTCACGCCTCCCACCCTCCACAAGACATATTACTGAGGCAGGGCCTTGGATTTGGATGTGGGGCCCAAAACCTCATGCTACTGAAGGAGGTGACATTCCTGTTTTCACAAGAAAAGGCACCGAACTCCTAGAAGCATATGAAGAGCAGAGCTCAGCCCTGCGCGCTGCACACGAGAAATCAGGCGCTAAGACTACCGCTGCTCTGACTCGCAAATTGAATCCTATCCGTCGAACTCTGGAACAGAATATCTTTGATCTAGCAAAGGAAACAGGTGTTACCTCGGGTAAATGGATGTTGTTTCCCTCGAAGAACCAAGTGGACGCAACCTGGGAGACAGTCGTTACAGCCATGGATGAAGGCAAGTTAGGCGATGCAGCGAAAGTTGCGACGGATGATGGCTCGGGACAAGAGCGCTTGATTTGTGTCTATACGCGCGACTTCTCGGACAAAGTGGATGTGAAGCGTGTCTTGAAGACGCTCGTGGCGACAGGGTTGGTGGATAAAGAGCCGAGGCCCATTTACTACAAATGCGATGCTTATACGTATCTGGATATCAAGTCGAAGAATGACTATGGGCTGAAAGCGAGTTTGTTTTCGAGCAAAGATGTGCTTTCGGGGAAGTTATGAACGTGCTCAAGTGTCTAATCTTACGAACTACTATGATTTCATGAAGTATGATATATAACATGCCATAATAAAGAATGTTTTGGGTATCTCTATTTACAATGACTCCGGCCGCAACAAAAGCTCAAGTCAAGGTTGACATGATCGAAGCTCTCCTAACAGAGTCTCAATCGTCTTCTTTTTGTTGGGCCATGACCTTTTCACAAGCTTCCCGGACCTCAGCAACACCTTTGACTTGACCCCACGCATCGAGTAATCGCTTGACCTCTGCCCAATCCCCCGCCGCAGCTTCCCTTTTGTCTTCCTCGAGAAGCTTCTCCAACCTCTGTGGTGCAGAAAGCACCCACCGCACTGTATCCTTCTGCGCCTTGTTCGGTTGCTCCTCTCTCGCCTTTTTGATTTGCTTCCTCATTTCCTCCCCTTCCTTGATCAACCCGCCCGCGGTCTCCGCCACAAAGGCAATAGCAGGCCCAAGGGTCTTCGTCATGGTCAACGGTGCACCACGTTCATCCATACTGCGACGCATCTTGCCTATTGTCTCGACGGCGCGAATCAATTTGGAGTAATTATCGTAGACAAGCGCTTTGCGCTCTCCGTCTAGTGTGCGGATATCTCCAACCAGGGTATTCTCCGCCTTCAAGATGGTATTTAACGAAGATGTGGATAAAAGCGTATCGACATAGCGCTGGGGGTCGAAGTCCACGCTATCTAGTTCGGTCCCTGAAGCCAGTGTAGACGGGTTGGAGATATCTCCAGCATCGGTGTTGCGCGGGACACTGCGTGATCGTCGGGGGTCACCTGGACCCAGTCCATCTACACCCGGAGGTTTGAGGTTATAGTAGTCCCGTAAAGCGGAGCGGTTGCGGCGTGGGTTGGGCGAGATGGCTCGCGCAGTAGATGGGGTCGAGGAAGCGCTCCGACTCGGCCCCAGGTTTGTGTTCAATGCATCGAGGGATGGTCGAGAGGATGTAGGGGTTGGAGAGTGTGCACGCGACGAAGCAATGGATGGGCGAGGGGAGGAAAGTGTTGACATGGTGGCGCCGTTTAAGGAAATGGAAATTGAAATGCGCGAGGCCAGGTCAACGCCGTTAAGCGGCGGTCCGTGCTGGGGAGCTCCGAGCTGTTTCCGCTTTTACACTTTTTGAACACTCACAAGCTACGATGAGCGCAGATCAAATTGCGGCGCAGATTCAGAGCACAAAGGCTCTGCCTGTATCGCCTTCATGGCTTAATGCGGTCCTGGGATCATCTGAACAGATGCAGCGCAATATTCCTACCTCAGCACTCACAAAGACAGCTTTGTTCCGCGTACTCGCGTCCGATTTCAGAGAGTCTCTGACGACCAATTCTTCTTCACGATTACCAGTTGATATCTATGACCCGACTGTTCAAGAGCGACGTCTTGCGGGCCCGATTCCCGTCCAAGTCCTCGACATCGAAGACATCGGCACAAGTCTGTGGAGCCAGGTAGAGGCAATCGAGCGCGTCGAGCGCGGAGAAGCTACTCGAGGACGCGAAATCGTACGCACAGTGGCTGTTGGCGAAGATCAGGAAGCCCAAGAAAGTAGCAGTGCCAACAGTAATGGCAACTCTGCAGCTCTGAACGCCTCGGGAAATAGTGGTTATGGACCGCATCGATTGATACTTCAAGATGCGGCGGGCACCAAGGCAGTGGCGATCGAGATGCAGCGTATTGAGGGGATCTCCCTGGAGAAGCTCGCCGTTGGTGCTAAATTTGTGCTTCGGGATGCCACAGTGGCTAGGGGAATGATTCTGTTGAACCCTGCGAGTGTCGACTTGCTTGGTGGGAAGATCGAAGCGCTCGATAAACCATGGAAGGAGGGTCGGAAGGCGCGATTACTGGAAAGAATTACTGCAATGCAGACTGATTGATAGCCGTGCAGCGGAGAATGCAATACCATGTATCGCCAAGTGCCTACAGACGCTTGCTTCTCTACTGTCTTATGATACACATGAAATTTAAGAGGTATGCAACATTTCACTATCTTGTTTAATCTATGCATCACAATTCTATACAGCACTTTCTCCCATTTTGTTTTCAGGAATGATACAATTAAGCTGACTAGGTCTTGCTAGACAGATTGTGTTCTAGCTGTTCCCACCCGTTGCGTCTCCATGGCGCAACCATGATAGCACGGAACGCATCTCCAGTTTTGCTTGTTTGGGAATAAGCCTGGCTGAGATCGGCAGCCTCGAGATTGCCATGTGGAGGAACACAACGCAGAGCCCGCTGAATGGCCATCTCGCCCGGGTACGGGTTCTCTGAAGCGTCAGATAACTCCATCCAGCCCTGTGGCTGGCCTGGAGACAGCATAATGGCTGCAGTGGCTTCTCCAATCAGACGCATGTCCTGGGGAAGAGCAGCATCGTCGGTGAATCCCATCGCTGAGATTGCAGAAAGGAGCTTGAGAAGTCTGGCGCGGTCGTGGATGTCAATGTCATCCCGCGTAATCATGTTGTGAAGATCGGACTCGACGGCTTCGATGGCGTCCTTGTCCGAGTCAAGGAGCGCGATGGCTCCAAGGAGAGTGATGGCCCCGATATGGTCGGGGTGGTTCTCCACACAATCGAAGAGCTGCTGACGTGCAACTGACCGTTCCTCTTCGCCGCCCTTAGCCCAAAGGACCTGAGCAAGAAGGCATACCACATCAGGGGCGTTGTTTGCTTCCTGAAGTGCATCGCGGAACATATCAATGGCCTGGTCCATTGACTTTGTATAGTAGTATGCGAGACCGGCAGTCAGGTGGGCCGAAAGACGAAGCTTGCTGCATGCCTCTGGGTCAAACTTCTCAGCATCTTCTTCTCCGGAGAGAGTCAGCGCAAGCTCTGCCTTCTCTGCAGCCTGCTCGAACTCATGGCGTGCAAGCAAAACGCGAGCCATATCTGCGTTCGCCTGTGCGAACTTTGAAAGCGAGGCAGGGGATTCAGACTCTTCAAAGTCCGCCTCCATGCCAGAGCAGACAATCTCCAGACTAGACTCGGCGTCGGCAATTTCCCCCATCCGCTCTGCGAGCAATGAAGAAAGATGCATGACCGGAAGGTTTGAAGGGTCTTGGGTACACAGCTGATGAAGGGCGAAAAATGGCTGAATGAGCGCGGAAACCTCATTGGATGACTTCGGGTCGGAGAGCAGGTGGTCGAAAAGGGTAACCGAGTATTGACGCTTCGGAAGCATGACGGAGGAGCTTGAGATATCGAATGCGTGCTCGAAAAGACCCCGCGCCTCCTTGGGATCTCCGAACAGAAGTGCAAGGAACCCTTGGCCAACCCAAGCTTGCGAATAGTCTGGATCGGTCGACTGAGCACGAGTAAAAGCCTCATTGGCAAGCTGAATATCATTGTGAAGGAGATAAAGCGCTCCCAGGTTGGTCCACACCTGAGCACTCCGGTCATTCAGATGCAAACTACGCACAAAGGCATGCTGTGCCACCTTGGGACTCATGCTGGTAGTCACGACACCGAGCGAGTTCCAGAACTCCGAATTGCCGGCCTCGAGCTCAATGGCTCTCTTGAAGCAGCGCATTGCCGTCTTCAGGAACTTGCGCGAATTCTTGCTTCTGTAGGCCCGATATTCCGCCCAGCCAAGGTTGTACCAGGCCACAGCCTGAGCGTGGGTGTCTTGCAAAGAAACATAGATCGCACGCTTGTAAGCCAGAATGGATAGATATAGACAAGAATCAGACGGAGCGATATCCTGCCCATCAATAGTGTCCAGACAGTCCATTCCCACTCCATCAGCATCTGTCAGGATGTCAAGAGCAACAAGATCCAATTCAGTAGACAACAAAGCTTTGCAGTCAGTTAGAGACAATTTATCAACCTTTTTCCTGATGTAGGAGAAGTTTGCACAGGCATCACCAACAGCCTTCCACAGATTGAAAATGTCACTCCGGACGTTCACGAGTGAGCCAGCCACCTTGATAACTTGGCAGGCAAGCTCGGCGGCCTGGTTATAGAGACCATGGTCCAAGCTCTTCCACGAGCTTTCAGTCAGTGTCTGGAGAAGAGCAATGGTCACACCAACATCATCAGGTCGGGTGTTCAGGACGTCTTCGTAACTAGCGATAGCGTCGTCGTATTCGCCTAGTTCTCTCTTGACATTTGCAAGCATGTACCGGGCAAACCAGATTTGCTCTTGCTCATCGCTGGAAAGGTTGTGCTCTAGGGTTCGTGCATGCTCAAATGCCTTCGTAGCAGCAACAAATCGGCCTGAGTGGTGGTAGCTTTCAGCAAGACCTACCCAGGAGTGATAATCTTCGGGTGAAATCCGAAGAGCCGCCTGAAATGAGACGATGCTCTTCGGGTATTGCTGCTTGTTGATCTGCACTGTACCAAGTGCTGCGTACGGCCAGCTATAGCCCTTGCGCTTGGAACCTGGCGCAGGCTTGGCCTTGCCCGAGTCGACAACACGCTGTGAGACCACCTCGACGAGATCCCACTCCTTCTGATTGGCGAATCCTCTTGCCAGGCGTTCGGCGGCTTCGGTCTCCGACGCGGAGAGTTCAAACGCTTTGTGGAAACATCTGCGTGCTCTGATCTTATCCTTCTTGTAGTCCGCGTAGTAAAAGCCAAGATAACTGTAGGCTGGTGCGAAATTCATATTTGCTTTGATGGATCCAAGGAAGTTTGCGTAGGCGCCATTGCGATCTTTTCTGGCAGCTACAGAAGGATCAAGCTCCCATTGACAATAGCCAATACGATATAGTAGTTCTGACTTGAAGGTCTTGTTCTGGGGTTGCTCTTCCTGCAGACTTGCAAGGGAGTCTTGCAAACCCTTCAGGCCACCCTCCAAATCGCCATTCAGCGCTTTGCACCAATAGAGTTCACCGCGGATCTTGATGTTGGAAGGATCACGCGCCAAGGCACGTTCCAGGAAGCTGACTGCATCCGGATAGTCTTCATCGACTTTAAGGACCAATCCAATGCCAAGGAGACAGACCGTGGATTTGGGCTTTCGCTTCAAGATATCTTCGAAAATCCCCTTGGCCTCTGGGTGATAGCGCGGTGATTGGTGGTAGATCAGGGAGTTGGCAAGAGAAATGTTTAAGGCATCGCGAATATGAGTGAGTTTTGCGCCAGTGGTTCTGATAAGCTCATTGACATTGAGCAGACCCTTTCGGGCCACATCAACGGTGCTCTCGTACTCTTCCAGCATGAGGTACAGGTCAGCCATGATACGATGAGCAATGGGCGAGGAGCTAGCCATATCGAGTCCTTCGGCCATCAGGATCAATCTGTCCTGAGCCGCAACATCGCCAGCACCGTCAGTGATATCGGTGTCTTTGCTGACGGATGCAGAGTCGAGGTCCTCCTCAGCCGATTCCTCCTTCTCAAATGGCGAGATTTCACTGGCAAGAAACCCTTTGAGAACTTTGGCAAGGCCATTATCTGGAAAGAATTCAATAAACTCCCGAAGGATACCAACATCCCATTGCTCATAGCTTTCAACATCCTGCCACTCGAGGTAAACTACCCAAGCGAGCTCAAAGGGATGCTTGATGATGACCATGTCACGGGCCAGCTGGAGTGCCACGCCCCTCTTAGCGCCCTTTTCGCCGGAAGAGGCGACTTCGAGCTCATCGCATGCGCGTCGTAGGAGCTTCTCCTCGTATTCACGTCGAACTTCATCGTCGTTGGTCCAATCGATCAAACCCCGATAAAGATCGGCCAGTCCATACTTCTTGAACGCTTCCCGCTTTACATCCAACGTGACCTGATCTTTCTTTGCACCGAGTCGCGTCTTGCGAACTGCGATCTCATGATTGATGTATTCTTTCTCTTCGGCTTCGGTAATTTCGACCAGACGGAGGTAGGTATGAGCGGGATGCGGAAGGCGTCCTTCGAGAAAGCTGTACAGTGGACTGCTGGGAAGTTGGAGCTCAAGAGCGCTCTTGTACTGAGCTTTGGTGCCGCTCTTCCGTGCCAGACTCGTGTACTTATCCACAATATCTTGACAACGTCCCTGTTCGTCACTGCGTAATACGTCAGCCAGTGGCTCTGTAGCTTCACAAATCGGTCCATACCCATCTGCGAGAATCTGGCTAAGCTTGATGATGGCCTCGCGGTAAGCCCCCAGCTTGGGACCACCCAGTCTGTCGTACAAAGTTATCAGGCCCTGCCAGGCAGTGCGATCATCGTGCTTAATGCGTGTAGCTGCAAGATACGCCTGCTCCGAATCATCACTTTTGTTCAATTTGTCGTATGCTAGGCCCAGAAACACGTTGCTGAAAGAATGAGTTAGCACGGCCAGATCAGAGGAAGGCTAAGGACATACGCGTGGTAGTTCTTGGGATCCTGCTGGATGAGAGCTTTTGACTTCTCCGCGGCTGCTTCAAAGTCCTTGGAATCCAAGGCTG
Source organism: Penicillium sp. IBT 18751x (assembly GCA_028828935.1). Lineage (NCBI taxonomy): Eukaryota > Fungi > Ascomycota > Eurotiomycetes > Eurotiales > Aspergillaceae > Penicillium > Penicillium sp. IBT 18751x. Next base: position 1,298,291 of record JAQJZS010000011.1, on the reverse strand, counting down.
TTCGCACAGCTTTCAAGGCCGCCTTGTTCGACATGATCCCCGAGCGCGCCTCTAAGCATTGGAGCGGGGAGGTTCTCGTGTGGTGGAGCTGGGTGGTTATCGGTTAGCGTCGATACGTCACCTTATCGCTATCGTCTATCATCCCCAGTTTCACTACTCTTCGTCTTGGACATCCACTTGGTTGCGAACGATCAAGAGCGGGTCAAAGCCGGGCCATTTGATTGAGCTGGTGGCACGTGTTCTTACACCTGTGCCTCATCACTGTTTGGTGCCGAACTTCGGTGCCAGCTGACCGATCCGAGGTTGACCTACACTTTGGGGGCTTTGCCAGTCGAGATCTTTGAACTCCTTGAACGACCTTTGGCCGCTGACCTACATACACGAGCTTCAAAAGCTCCAAGCTATTTGCCCGCAATACCCGACTCCAATCGTGCACTGTAGCATCGACCCGATTGCCCGGAAGCACCCTGCCGAAGCTTGTCCATTGTCTGCCCTGTGATAACGTCCAAGATGGGTGTACTGCATCTTCACGTTGATGGAAAGTCCTTTCGCGATCCTCAAAATCGGGAGATAATTCTGAGAGGTATCAACGTCGCCGGCGATGCCAAATACCCTAAGTCTCCCGATATCCCCTCCTTCGTGTCTGACAAGTTCTTCGATGCGGACGACGTTTCGTTTGTAGGACGACCATTTTCCTTAGAGGATGCACACTCGCACTTTGAAAGGCTACGTAAGTGGGGTTATAATGCGATCCGATACATCTTCACCTGGGAGGCTATCGAGCATGCGGGACCAGGCATATACGATCAGGAATGGATCGCATTTACCATCGAGATTCTCAGAATAGCCAAGCAGTATGAGTTCTATGTGTTCATGGATCCGCATCAAGATGTTGTAAGTTGATTCACCACTCATCCGCAATAGGAGCTTCTAACATTGCGAAGTGGTCACGATTGTCCGGAGGTTCCGGAGCCCCAATGTGGACGCTCTACGCTGCAGGGCTGAACCCCAAGGCTTTCAAGAACACCGAAGCCGCCCTTGTTCAAAACACCTATGATGATCCATCCCAGTTTCCGAAAATGGTTTGGAGTACCAATTACGCTCGTCTTGTCTGTCAGACCATGTTCACACTGTTCTGGGCAGGACGAGACTTTGCACCAAAAGCTGTCATCGATGGCGTGAACATCCAGGAATATTTGCAGAACCACTTCATTGCGGCTTGTAGGTATCTGGCTCAAAGAATTCATGAAGCGGGTGATCTGGAACATGACGTGATCATTGGCTGGGAAAGCATGAATGAGCCTCACCGTGGCCTCCTGGGTTTTCAGGATATATCTGTCATCCCAGCCGAACAGCAGCTTCAGCTTGGAACTTCTCCAACTGCTTTCCAGGCTATTCTTACAGGCTCTGGCCGCGCTTGTGAAGTCACAACATGGGCATTTGGTGGCTTTGGTCCGCACCAAACTGGTTCGAAGCTTGTCGACCCTGTGGGTGAAAGTGCGTGGCTGCCAGCCGATCATGATGACACTAAATATGGCTGGAAACGTGATGCCGGTTGGAAACTAGGTGAATGTATTTGGGCTCAGCATGGAGTTTGGGATCCGAAGACGGATATGCTGTTGCAGAAGGACTATTTCTCAAAGGTTCCCCAGACCGGTGCCAAACTAAACTACGAGGTATTTACCAATACGTACTTCTTGGACCACTACCGAGCATACCGAGATGCCATTCGAGGTGTTTGGCCAAAGGCCATCCTGCTATGTCAGCCGCCTGTTATGGAGGTGCCCCCAGACCTGAAGGGAACGGTCGATGATGATCCCAACATGGTCCATGCGGTCCATTACTACGACGGTTTGACCCTTTTGACCAAGCATTGGTTGGTGGTGTCTTTTCCCTTTTTAGAATGGTTCAAGCTAATAAAGACAGGAACCGGCTTTACAACGTTGACGTAATCGGGGTCCTTCGAGGCAAGTACTGGGCGCCAGCCTTTGCAGTCAAAATTGGCGAGACAGCCATTCGAAATTGTCTGCGCGACCAACTCAAATTCCTTCGAGACGAGAGTTTGAACTACATGGGAAATCATCCTCTTCTCTTCACTGAAATAGGCATTCCATACGATATGGATGACAAGCACGCCTACCAAACGGGCGATTATAGCAGCCAGACAAGCGCCATGGATGCCAACCACTTCGCCTTGGAGGGTAGTACATCCAATGGATTCACTCTGTGGGTTTATGAAACCGAGGTTTGTATCCCGTTGAGTGTTCGTGTTGATCCAGCTAACCTTTCTCAAGAACAATCATGAGTGGGGAGACCAGTGGAATGGGGAAGACCTGTCCATTCTTTCCCATGACGATTTAGAATTGCCATTTGGTGGGACCCTTCACTCAATCGATCGCCAGTCTCCAGCCTACTCTGAAAGTCACAGTAGCGCAGAGGAATCACAGGTTGAGCCACGTAATCTCAAGCAGGCACTTGTATCCCCTTCAATATCAAGTGACTCCTCTCCACCACCAAAGGGCTACCGTGCTGCACAGGCATACGTTCGGCCGAGCCCTATTTACGTCAATGGGAACCTCAATAGCCATGTGTTTGATCTCCGAAACTGCACATTTACCATGAGTTTGACCGCAAATATGGCTACTGCCACTGACGCGCCGACTGAGATATATCTGCCCGAATTCCATTTTCCTGAAAGCCACACCGCCGTTGCTGTCAGTGGAGGCAAATGGGAACTTGGATATCAAGAGATTCGGTCAATCAAGGTCCAACGTTTGCGATGGTGGCATGCTGAAGGCGAACAAGATATTAAGATTGAAGGGGTCAAGCGCCAACCAGGCGAGTTTAACAACACCTCTGATGACATGACCTATCTGGAACAATGCCAGCGAGGCCAATGTACGATGATGTGATGCGTTCCTAGTTTATTCTTGCTTGTTCACTATCAATAACCTACCACTTGAATTGGTCTCACGGAAATAGCGCTAAACAAGCAGATCGCGTGTAGAGCAGATAAGATAACCAACCGGTGACGATTGAGGGGTAAAGATGATGACTTGGCGGCTGAAAAGAAAAAGATGCTGGTGGAAATTAACATGCGTATCCATTTCTTCAAGAACGACAAAGTGAAACCACCGATGAGTTGAACGAAAGACCATAGAGAAGGTGGGAGCGGTGTGTCTATCACGGCCGTGGAGAAATTCTCAGCCCGCTCTTCTCACCAAACTTCGCTGGCTGCCTTCCCGCAACTTCATTTTCCCACGCCTTTGAAGAACCACCGACTCAACACTCTCCTTCTGATTTCCCTCCGACCACAGTCCTTTGCCGAACCTGCCTCTGTTAAGGCAAACCCATTTGACATACTTGAATGGCCGTTGCTGCTCTGTACTGCCAATAACCCCCCCGCGGACAGTCAACGGCCATACCAAACACTGCGAACTCACTCGAACTACAGTCACCAGACCATGAGAATTGGCCTGCTAATTGGATAAAGAGAAAACGCGCAAATTCTCCTCTCCAATCTGCTACTTTTTGCTCTCATTACGCGCACTTCGCATAGTTCCGCTCCTAGGCATCTGCACTCGGCGTGCCGACAACATGGCTGCCGAGGAGCTTTCGGAGGCCGGCATGGCTGATATTATTCGAGCCCTTGAGGTTATTCATAGTCCTACATCTACGAACGAGCTCCGCAAGCAAGCATTGACATTTGTTGAGTCTCTCAAAGAAACCGACGCGGCAGCCCGCAATGGGTTTCTCCTCGCCTCACGCGCCGACCATGCCCCAGTTGTACGATATTTCGGTCTCACACTATTAGATCATGTCTTGCGCCACCTATCATTTACCAGCGCCGATGCCGAAGAATCAGCGAATCTAAGGTCAATGATCCTCCAGCTCGCCGAGAACATTCGACCCGAGGACCCCAACTATCTCCGCAACAAGATCCCGCAACTATGGTCAGAGGCCGCGAAGAAGAGCTGGGGCTTAGACTGGATGGATATGGACGCTGCGCTCGTGAAATTTTGGGGTTCCTCTTTGGTACACAATGAATTGGTTCTTGCGGTACTTGAGACCCTGTCGGAGGATGTCTTCTTCCGTGAAGATACTGTATCTTCGTTACGTGGGTCAGAGCTCAACAGGGCCCTCGTGGAGATCTTCACACCAGCCGCTATTGTCGAGCAGATAAACTCCGACAAAAACACCAATGCTTTGCTGCGGTGTGGTGAAGACGGTTGGCTCGTCCGGATTTGCCAATTCTTAGACAATTGCGTTCAGAATGTGTCGAACTCGCCCCAGGCCAGAGATGCGGCTGTCAAGGCACTCACCGCTTTGAGATCAGCGCTCTCTTGGTCTATCTACAAAGCCGTTACAGCCTCTGGGGCGGTTTCCAGCATCTTTAGAGCCTTGACCTGTCAAGACGAACAAGTTCTATTGGTAAGACTGGGCTGAAAGCATTTTCCACGTTCAATACATTAACTTGAATCAGGCCGCAATTGAAGCATTGCACGCGCTTTACGGAAGAAGCAATATGGGCAGCGAGGATTCGCGTGATCTTCTTTTCCTGATCTTCGACGCCGAATATCTCAATACTCTTCAAAATTTATATCAATGGTCAATCGTAGGACCAGATGATGTTGATGAGCCGAAATACTTGGTATCCAAGAAACTATCAGAGGTAAAAAACACGAATCGCACAAATCTTCTCGATTTTTGGTTAACAGTGATGATAGATGGTCTCCTACGTGGCTGGCTGCTTGGAAGACGACCGACTCTTCCAGGACATGACGTACAGGCTGGATCTTCCGCCGTTTTTCAACTTCATGATCAACATCATGCAGCACCAGAGCTTAACAGTATCTATTCCTGTCCTGCATCTCTGGTCTCGACTACTTCCAATTCGAAATATCGGTACCGATGATTTCGTGGTGAGCCAGACTCCCAGTTTCCTGAACATTTGCACCCAAAGGTTGATCCGCTGGGAATCTCTCCCAACCGATTCCGAAGACCCCACTGTACAGTTCCTCATTGAAGATATTGATACCACCCCCGAGCGACACGCGTTTGTTGGAAACTACAGACGCTATTGCTCATCGATCATTGAGTCCATTACCATCAAGCGTCCGCAGGATGCTGTTCGTGAGATCCTAAGCAGAGTGGATGATAACCTGAACAATCTGTATGACGGCGTTGAGCCTTTCAGCATGCAAACGTTCAGCAAGTCTGCACTGTCACTCATGCGCGCGGATGCTCAGTTTGCTGTTGTAGAAGCCGTTATTAAGGGGTTCAATAAGTGGCTTGATTCTCATGGAAAGACCCCCCAGCAAGATGAGCAGGAAAGGAGTGAGTTGGAGCGTGCCGTGGAAAATTGGGCTTCAACTTTAATGCAACGACCGTTCGAGGACCCCGTTCTGAAACAGCGAGTGATCAAGTTGGTAGTTGACATCTCATCCCGAGCATTGGACAACCATCCTGCTTTTGCTCTCAAGGTCCTTGAACATATCCTTATGACACGACTTCCGGATCAGCCCTCTTATCCCGTCTATTCAGAGGCCGTGAAGGAACTCCATGGGCTCGCTAGCCACGAACTCCGACGACTCGCGATCCGTTATGCCGATTATTTCTCGACTTTCTACGATTTACTTGAACCTAAGATCACGGAGATCACACAGGCCAACCAGGTTGATGACAAGCTCAAGATGGAGTTGACATCTATTCTCGTCATCATCATGCAACGAGCAAACAATATTGATCCTAATCTGCGTCAGGCTCGTTTGACAGCCTTCCTAAACCCTATCAGAGAAGCCTGGCAGGACGAGGAATTCCGTCGCATGTGTTCATCCTTTGAGGGTTTCTGTACAATGCTCGGACTTGAGAATGTCGGGTCTTACATGCAAGCCAAACAAGCACATCGACTGGCAGATTGGGCCGATGTCATCTTGGATCATGAGGGAAAGACTGTTCAAGAAGAGATGACCCGGAAATTCCAAATGCTGCCTCTGCGTGGTACCAAGACCATGCTGGCAGTGTCCACTGACAAGTTGAAGAAATCCGCTCCGGCATATCGCGTAGCGTGCGATATGTGGCAAGATTTGATGCCTCAAATCCTTCCCACTCTGCTTCATCTAGTCAGCCACGCTCATGCATTCCACAATCCCGCCAATTGGGCTGTGAGTGATGATATGCGGGCCGTGGTTGAGCGAATTCTTACGGATCGCTTCTGGCAAGCAGGGATTTCCAGTGGCAGCCGGGATGATTTCTATGCCAAGATTACTGCATCCAAGGCCACCCTTGAAGGATTTGCGTCCTCGGTTCGAGGCAAGATCAGAGCTGTTCGTGAATCGGGTTACTCTATGCTCTTCAGTATGAGCAGACTGCGACATCAGTTCTACGGGTTTGCTGAGCTTCCTGGTCCTCTTTCTGAGGCTCTTTTCAAAGATGCCGAGCATCTGTCTTCTCATCAGTACTCCGTTTTGCTGAATATCTCCCGCTGCCTGATCGATGACTGCCCGGTGCAGTACCGCAGCCAATTCCTTCCTCCTATGCTGTCCACTCTTTTCAAGAGCATTGACACTAAGATCACCACCGAGTGGGAACTTATCGAACAAAGAAAGAACGGACTTTCTGATGGTGACCTCACCGATGAGATGAAATCAGAGAGTGTCCTCCGGCAATTGACCTATTCCGCGGTTATCATGGTCGCGAGCCTGTTTGACCCACAGAGAGGAGGTGAGAAGACCCATCGCTATTCATCATATTCGTTCGAGCAAAATCGCTTTCACATTGAACCCCTGGAAAGCCGTACTTGGCAAGATCATCAAGAAGCCGACGCTAATACTGTTTCCAAACCAGACCCCGATAGGACAGAGACAGATCCCAGTGCACCGCAACCGACCCCAGAACAGTCCGATTCAATTCGATACTTTGTTCTCTCCTCGCCCGAGATCTTCGAGCCCGTCATGCTCTTCTGTACCCACGCCCTCCGTATGCGTGATACTAGATGCTGTAGTATCATTACCAGGGTGGTTCGATCGATTCTCGCCGATTTCGCCCCGCCTAACAATAGCCCGACCATAGTGACCATTCGAGAGTTCATCTGCGCTGATGTTCTGCAGGCGTGTATCACGTCTGTTCACGAATCCTATTTTGTGGACATGCAGAAAGACCTGGCGCAGCTCATCGCCGCTATCTGGGTTCTGTATGGGACTGCCAGTCAGAGACCACGCGCCACCTTCCTGTCATTGCCTGGCATTACCGAAGAAAAGGTCGCTCATACAGAGGCTGCCCTCCAACGCTGCGTGTCACCTCGTCAACAGCGTGCTTTGATCCTGGAGCTTCTTGAGCCCCTACGCGGTGTCAGCGTTGCTGAGCAAGGAAAGATTCTTGGCTCGCGCGAGGAGCGTCGCAAGGCCCGCTCTGCAATTCAATCCCGATACATGACCAACGAGATGGAGACTCAGCAGGAGAACCACCGTGTCGACATCAACGACGGGCCCGACCTTTCGGGTGTCGCTGATATGTTCGGGTAGATGCGGACTTGTGGCCTTCAGGCAGGCCACGGATATACTATCAAAGAGCATTAACATCTTTCTCCTCATTTCTTGCCAAAATCTTGTCGGGCAGTTTATTCGTCGTCTTTCTGGACATATCTTGTTCCCTTTGAAGGCATCTATTGAACTATTAAAGTGCACGCATCGTCCTGAACGAAATGTTCTCGGCGAGCCTTGACAGTACACGTGTCGTCATTAGTGGTGGCAATTTTCCTTTTTATGATCTTGGGTGGCTTTGGGGGACTAGTTCTCGCGATTCGCATGCTAAGCGCACCTTTGTTTTCCTTGTTTCATTTTGTCATTCGCAAACATCACCGACTACCCCCGGCGGCGCTTTGAGTATTCATAGATGGGCCTCTACACTGCATAGACGGCTAAGAAAACCAACACAATCAATACACAGGTGCTCAAGCACATTTGAACATTAATGACATTGAAGCTCTCGTGTGCAAGTCTCTTTCGCCTAGGAAACTTCTGCTACGAACGATGGAGGGCTTTGCTAGAGTTAGACAGATGAAACCAGATGTGTTGCAAAACATAAAATAAAGCTTTCTTCGAAAACAAAATATCTACAGTGTTGATCTCGACCCCTTCGAGACAAGGCACTTCTGCCACCCTGATCTCCAGACCGTTAACCAACCAGATCAACTCCAATCCCATCACAGAACCGAGGGCTCGCTTTTAGCACACTGTCCATGTCCGATGACGGGGAAGACACAATGGCAAAAACAACGCTTAATGTGTTTATTGGGAGACATTGGCGGGGAGGTAGCCGAAAGTAGGGCGAACGAAACTAAATTCACGGATTAGCAATCACCCCCAATCTGTCAAAGCGGAAGCCATTTTTGGAGACACGTACCGGTCGGAGTTGTAGACCTTGGTCTCCTCACCGAGAAGCTCCTTCTCGCGGGCCTTGTCAGCGTAGTAGCGGCGGACCTGGTCGCGGTCCTCCTCGGCCTGGAGGAGAGGCATCAGGTGCAGACGAGACCACATCTTTTCGCGCGCAAGCTCACTGAAGGTTAAAAAACGAACAATATTAGTGTTCGGCTCAATGTTCTGACGTTAAGGCTCCCAGCCCCGATCTCCCCGATCAGTCGCGGCTCGGTTCGATCGGAGGAAGCCATTGCGCGAAACGTACCGCTGCTCACGGACACCCTGGAAGTATCTGTAGAAACCGTAGGCCATAATAGCGTGCATGCCGAGCATGTACTGCCATGGCTTGAAACCGCGGGCGGGGATGTTCCGCTAGAGATCGGACGAGGGTTAGCATCGACTGCTCACGAGCTCGGAAGGCACTGGAAGCCACGGGAATCGTCCAGAGATAGCATACCTTGTACTGGACTTGGGCGTAGCCCCCCGATGGGGGCATATCCTGAGGCATAATGGCGAGAATGGGCTGTTTTTGGGATCCCTGAATGCAAAGCGAGGAGTCGCCGGAGAAGTTGGTGACATGTGGTCACGTGATGCCGTACAGTAATGTGGGCTGGGAGGCTCATCATTGGCTGGCTTCCGTGGATGCACTTTTCTCCCAACGATCTACACAAGTTGCCCGCCCACTTCTCGTTTCAGGTCGAGTTTCTGTCGCCATCATGGACGAGGAGGAAAGACCTAGGAAGCTGATCAAGCTTCAAAATGATGAGCCCACGCCTGAAGAGTTTGGTCCTGCAATGACAGGTGCTGTGGCCGACGACACGCCGCAGGACACCGAGACCTCTGGTGCCGACAACGCGAAGCCCGAGTCTACTGAGCTCCTGGCCGACGATGAAGCTGCCGCCAATGATCCTACAGCTAAAACTGTAACCGACGATGCCGATGCTGCGCCGAAGATGTCTAAGAACGCCCTCAAGAAGCTCCGCCGCAAAGAGAAATACGAACAAGAACGCGAGTTACGCAAGGAACGGAGAAGAGAACAGATGGCAGCGAAGAAGGAACGTCGACGAAAAATGTGTGATGAGGCAATGGCAACGGGCGGCATCGAAGCTGTCCAAGCATTGCGCAAGCAGTGGGAGTCCACCAGATCCCGACACAAGCGATCGACGCTACTACCATTCACCATTGTCGTTGATTGCAACTACGATGAGCTGATGAATTTCAAGGAGCGTATTTCTCTCGCATCCCAGCTCACGCGCTGTTACTCGGAGAACAGTCGCGCGCCCTGGCGCGGACACCTGATGTTCAGCTCATGGGGCGGATCACTGAAGGAGCGATTCGACACAGTCCTCACTCCCTACAAGAACTGGAAGGGAATCAAGATCATTCCCGAGAATTTTGTGCGTGCTGCCGAACTTGCGAAGGAGCAGATGGCCTCGCCTCGAGGAGGCAAGCTCGAGGGGCCCTTCGCTAAAAAGGCCGATGCCAAACCCGAGGATGGAGAGGTCATTTACCTCAGCAGTGACAGTGATAATACGTTGCATGAACTTAGGCCATATGATACCTACATTATCGGTGGGTTGGTTGATAAGAACCGACACAAGGCAATTTGCTATAAGAGTGCGCTCGAGGCGGGGGTCAAGACAGCCAAACTGCCCATTGGTGACTATATCAAGATGTCGTCCCGCGCAGTGATGACTACAAACCATGTGGTAGATATAATGTTGGCATGGCTGGAATGTGGTGACTGGGGTGAAGCTTTCATGAAGATCATGCCTCAACGAAAGGGCGGGACACTTCGTAATCCAAAGGGTCATGCCGGGGATGCCGAGAATATCGGGAACGTCGAGGAAGACGAGCACGATGGCGAGGAAGAGGAAGATGATGAGGCAACTCTGAGGAGAATGAACGATCATGTGGAGGAGGAGCAGGAGGAAATGGAGGAAGATGAAGAGAAGGAAGATTAGAGACAGCATCTACATCGGTTGCCTATTCGGGAAATCTATAATATCATTACATAATCAACAGCCACAGCCACAGCGCCACTGTCGATGACGAAGTTGATTTTCTTGAGATTCACGCAACTTCCTTCATTCTTTCACTCCGGCTTTGCTTGCAGTCCTCCAGGTGGCATATAAGGCTACTGCTTCACCTTCTACTCTACTGCCAGCCGCCTTCTATCACCCTTCCCTTTCCTTCACAACAACAACAGACCAGCTCGGTTGCTGCCCCTCGCGACCATGTTTATGCTCCGCAATGGTAAGAAAAACGCGTGCCCCGCGCCGATCCCCTCCATACCAATACCCATCTTCTTGCCACTGAAGGGCGTGAATGGCTAATATTTAAATTGTAAATGTAGTGGGAAAATTGATCTTTGGTGATACTTCCAAAGAATCTATCATCGAAATCCCTCAAGGCCAACTGTTCCTTGTCCGACCACTTTCTCCCAAAGGCGTTTCCGAGCTCATTTTCAAGGACGCCGCTGCGACCATCCGGCGAACTGGCCAGGAATACCAATACCAACTTGTGATCCAGAGAGCCTACGAGGAAGGCGAGGAGGACCTTGCGGAGGACGAGGACGAACAAGGTGCTGGTGATAATTTGGACAAGGACGAGAAGGTTTTCTTGCTGGACCAGAGTCTGCACTTCCGTTCTGAAGTACGTGAGGGTGGTAACAAGGTGCTTGCATGGGACGATCTCAGTGGTGACGAGGGTGACCTCTTTGAATTCATTTGTGACCCTTCAGTGCCCTCGGAGAAGGTTGCCACTTTCGAGATAGCTGCTCTGCAGTGCCAGTACGAGCGCAAATTCCGCCGCAGTGGCCAGCAAGCTACTGAAACCGAGTTGCAAGAATTTGCCTACCAAGAGGAGAGGCCTATCCCTTCTGTGAGCCCTGTACATTCTCCGACGTCTGGAGAGTCAGCTGCCGTGATGGCGGAAGAAGTCAAGTACGCTCAGTCAAAGGGCAAGGGCAGGTCGGATGAGATCTACGAAACCCCTACGGCTGCCCCGCCATCTGCCTCGGCGCCTGACAGTAAGGAACTACTCGCGAAAGAGACAGCTGAGTTGCACCTCTTCGACTTCTCCACTGGAACATTCCAGATGCAAGAGGACGAGGTGGTTGCCAATGTGTCAGAAGTCGGCACCTGGCAGTATTGGCTGCAGATCAGCGGCAAAGACAAGGAGTGGATGGGTCAAGCTGTTGTAGCAGATATTAACCCCGTCTTCAATTTTGAATACCTTTCCTTTATCTTCAACCAGTTTGCCGAGGACGGTTCAGTCTACTCCTGGTTACTTCGTTTCAAGGATCAGGCCTCCTTGGAGCGTTTTCAACAGGGTATCATGCAGGCCCTGTGGGAACAGCTCAACGAGTTGAAGTGGACCAAGGCTAAGGAATCCGATCGGGATTATGTTCTTGAAGCATTCCAGGATCTCACCATGGAAGATGCAGCTGATATGCCAGAGGAGGAAGAGGAAGAGGAAGAATCTGAAAATGAGTCCCAGGACGATGGCCAGCGCAGCGAGCACTACGACAGTGACGAGGAGGAAGAGGATGTTAACCTCAAAGATGCGGATGGCAATGTCAACTCTCAGTTGGCAGTTGGCTTCAAGAACGACCGCTCCTTCGTCGTTCGTGGTTCCAAGATTGGTGTCTTCAAGCACACCGACAATAACAACCTCGAGTTTTCTACCAACATTTCCAAGGTGGAAACTCCGAAGGGCAGGCTCTTCAGTCCCAAGAAGGTTATGCTTCACGCAGAGGACCGTAACTTGATTCTTCAGAACGGAGATGATCCTAACTCCCTCTTCCGCATGGATCTCGAGACCGGAAAGGTTGTCGATGAGTGGAAGGTCCACGACGATATTCGCGTAGAAACATTTGGTCCTGAGAGCGTAAGTTTGATCCGTTCGATACATACAGGCCTTCTGAATATACTAATGAACCTTTCAGAAATTCTCACAATTGACGTCTGCTCAGACGTTCGTTGGCGCATCTTCCAACGCTCTCTATCGCATTGACCCACGTGTCACCGGTAACAAGATGGTGGACGCTGATCTGAAACAATATGCCAGCAAGAACGACTTCTCTGCTCTTGCCACGACTGAGAAGGGTTACATCGCTGTCGCTTCCAACAAAGGCGATATCCGCATGTTCGACCGCCTCGGCATCAATGCCAAGACTCACATCCCTGCCCTTGGCGAGGCCATTATCGGTCTGGACGTCTCTGCCGATGGACGCTGGGTGCTTGCTACATGCCGCACCTATCTGCTCCTGATTGACGCTGAGCAGAAGGACGGCAAGAACGAAGGCAAGCTCGGATTCGAGAAACCCTTCGCCAAGGATTCCAAGCCCCAGCCTCGCCGTTTGGGCTTGCAACCTGCCCACGTTGCGCAATTCCAGCACGAGACCAAGCAGCCATTGTCCTTCACCCAGGCTCGCTTCAACACAGGTGTTGATTCCGAGGAAACCTCCATCATCACCTCCACCGGTCCCTTCATCATTACCTGGAGTATGAAGAAGGTGATTGCCGGCCGCAAGGACCCATATACTATCAAACGCTACGAGGAGAACGTCATGGCCGACAACTTCCGCTTCAACTCCGACAAGAACGTCATTGTCGCGCTCCCCAACGAGGTCAACATGGTCGCCAAGCGTAGCTTCCAGAAGCCTACCCGCGAGAGCATCGCTGGACCCATGACCCCTGCTCGCAAGAGCGCTGGCAGACACAGCCACCTCCGGAGAGAAGACATTGTCAACTCTCCTTACTAGAAAGCTCCATCCTCTTTATTCCAAGCTTTCTCAGCATCTTTGATATTTCTATATTTCTTTTGATTTCATGCCATACCCCCTGTTGTTGTTTCCTTCCCCAAGTTGCTTGAGCATTTTTGCCATTTTCGGGGATCCGTTGCGCTGCTTGGTTAGTGATGCGACGATTTTGGTCTTGCCAATCGCACAGAGGCCTGAACTTTTTGCTTAGGTAGCTAGCTAGGAAATACAAGACAAACCCAGAAACTATTCATGGAAACTAACCACAAGGCCTTGAAACACAGCCCTAGGATTCGCGTAATACATCAACAATTGAGCACAAAGTCTTCTACGGTCAGAGCGAAACAGTTACTCATATTGATTTTGTAATGCCGACTATCGTGGTGATTGGTGCCGCGGTGAGGCAATGAGTGTCCCAACAATTCATTGCAACAGATGCAAATGACCTGGCACGCAACCCTCAGACGCCTTGGCGAGTATCAGCTACCGCGATAGTCATTCTCATAATGCACCAAAGCAAAGGAACTTCATACCACCTAGTACGGTAGAAGCTCTAACCTCAGATCATATTACCTAAATCGCACTGGAACAAGCCATGTTGACTGAAAGAGGTAATAATCCTTGTGATTTCGCTAAAACGAATGTTGTCATTTAGACCAGTAGCTTCCACTCGGATACTGACTCGAATATTTAGAAGGCAAAGTGATATATTTTCTGTGGCCTGTAATTTTAAAGACATATCGTACTGCCCTTTGGGTACTATAAATATCACTATGTCATATTTGCTGATTCTATCTGAGAGATAGTCGTTTGTATATAGGGGCGATAGCATAGATCTAGCGAATAGTATAATTTCTTGGGTCAGATGTCCTGCATCCACGACATGTATTGAGGTTTGAAGAGGGTAGAGTTAAGACGGAGAAGGGCTTGGACTCTTCGTGATCTTGTTGCTTCTTCCTGAGTGGCGAGGGCGCGAGGCAGACCTCTTTGGGCCTTGAACAAGGGACTGGGACAGTTCTGCGATAAAGCCACAAATGGGTAGGAAGTGTCACTTGCGGAAGTGTTCGATCATTTCCAAAATCATCGCCAATCAGACTCATAATATCGCTTCATCAAATGTTGTTTCCGCTCTGATCTTCGCTTTTGATGTTTTTTTCAAGCCTTTTTTGTGGAGGTCGAAGGAAGGTGCGCATATTCAATGACAATACTCCGTTGAACTTCATACTGTAGAAAGAAGTTATTGTTTCTCAAGCTGACCACTAATGGCATCAGCGATTTGTTTACTCCCTGTCCTGATTTCTCATGAATTTGATAAGGTTACTTGGATCCAGCCCTTTCTGCCGGTGACATGGAAGCTTCATCTTTTCCGTAGCATGATGGTGACATTGAACTATGGGAACCACCGTTGTAAAGGATATTCCCCCACTGCAACATATCCTAGGACAACTTGGATTTAATGAAGGCAAGTGCCCGTGATCCATACTCGTTTATGTAGCCCGCGTGAGTTGCAGCGTTATTGCCGTTGCAGCAGTACGGATCTCCAGCATCACAGTACGACTGGATCTTACTAGCTGATGGACACGAGAAGCCGGCGGGGCGTGCATCGAACTGAATTCCATATATCAGACTCAAATCTGGGTAACGGGTAGGGATCAAAAGACTTACACCTCCTGCAGCGCAAGTTCCAACGTCGTAGGGCAAACCAGTCTTGAACAACGGATCTCCCATGAAGATGGCTGCCTTTACCATGTTCACGGCCGAGGAAGACAATGGGACGGCCGTATTAGTGTATCCTTGATTCGGCACACCACCGCCACACAAAGCCGCGTCCATGATTTCACCACCCTATAATAGGAATCAAGTAATGTCAGAAAAGTTTCAATGCCAATATAAGCCGATGTACTATTAATATTGACTGACCTGGGAGTATCCAATCAAGACAAGCTTGGTCTGAGGACATTTTGAGTTGTAAGCATTCACAGCCGACGCGACAGCCTGGATGCCTTGAGAAACCGAGCTAGAATAGCTGGCGCCTCCGCAGGAGGATTGTCCACCGCATGCAGGGTAAACAATTGCCTCGGATGTGGAGCCTGGATAGGCACTCAGAATCTCGTCGACGATTGTGATGGTTAACCCGTAGCCTGGGGGCACAGTGGTCCCGCGAGCGCCGAAGACATGGACGCTAGGGCAGCTTTGACGCTTCTCAAGTTCAACGTCAAGTGGAACAGCCAAACTGCTGCCGACCAGCAAGGATAGTGCGGCAAGATTGAAATGCATCTTTTCTATAAGGAATTTCAAACGATGCAATGTGCTCACGCAATGCTGGTTTTGTGGTGTATTTGATGCGATTTCTGGGTAATGGAGGCGGCCTCTTAAATAATCGACGAGTTTCGGGGTACAACGCCATTCCTTGTTTCCGCAGAGCTTTAGAATCAGGGTCCTCTGATCCGAAGACAGAGTCTTGCCTAATGTCGAAACAAGTGCGAGGTTTCAAGGACGAGGGTCCAGTTTAACCGGGAGGACTAGCAGCATCAAAATCAGCCTGAAACGGTTCACGTTTCGGCGTGTGCCAACTAGGATGTTTTTGTATAGATGACCGGTCCGACTCAGGCTAATATTATCTTATGTGACGCAAATCCATGCTGACTTTAGATACCCCCCGCATTATTTAGAGTAATGGACTTGCAGATCTTCCCGAGAGGGGGAGCTGAAGGACTTCCAGTCCGGGTGATCTGGTGGAGACCAATTATGTTTTCATGAATGGACTCATCAAAAATTCTTTTTGCACTGAGAACAAGACACATAGATGGAGTAGATATTCGGTGCATAAATTGGTTCTAATCAATCTGGACCAAATCAGGTAATACTATGATTTAAACTCGGTATGAATCATTAGTGCAAGGAAAACTTTCCGCGTCTTTTTTTTTTTTTTTAGCGAAATGATGTATGATGGTCCAAACGAATCTCACTCCTTTAACCATGAAGCTTGGGCATTTGACGAAAGAGGGGCCCTAATGTGTATGTTATATTAGGCCGGCTATAGGCCAACTCAAGCACAGCATACATCCTAGCGGAACAGAGCCGAATTCTATGCCTATCCTCTTTGATGAAGCCATTGAAATCGTTGTGATTAGGGGAAAAATAGTAGAGGAAGGAACGTGCTACATCTATGTAGAAAAGGTGGCTCGTTACCTCGGTATCCGGCTTTCAGAGCTCATAATAGAGTCATGATAGCTGAAATATGTGTTTGACTTGTATGTGCAACTCAACCTGAAGTGCAAATATGGTTCGGAGCTTGACGAGTCCGTAGAGCTGTGACTGAAGAGACTATTTCCCCGGTTGGAAGTAAAGTTGAGTAATTCCCTGAGTACAAGTAAGACTTTTTGCCGGCTCTTTGGCTACATGCGCTATTTTTTGGGCGGGTATGGTTTCATCCTGGAACTGGAAGTTCTCCGGCGGGAGACGACCCCTTGGCGGAGTTAGTTGTCGGGGCCTAGCTTTTCTGCTTCAGCCATCGCCGCGTGACGAAATAGACATCATGCAGGGCTAGGCGGGGCTCCCCACTTTGCTGCATTAGCACGGGTGTACGCAGTAAGTGAGCGCACTTATGACCTTGTTTGACAAGCGACATAAGTGAAACGGGACGCGCCAAGACTCGGGTGACAATCTCGTCAATGCGGTGCAGGATAAGGGTCATATCCAGACATGTCCACAAGCCACTTATGTCTGAGATGCCAAACAAAACGTAAGCTAATCCAGTCATTGGCGTATGGTCATCGAGTTGAGGAAGACCCTGATGTCCAAATGATAGGCTTACGACCAACATACTAGGGTTGAGGATGAATTGGCCCGTTTCAAGCGGAAAGGAACGCAGTCAAGTCCAAACTTAGCCAAGAGAACGAGAAATGTGCTGACCGCAGGGCCAATATAACCCACACCACGCCTACCACCCCCATCCAATTCCTATTTCTCAATGTCCTTCATCATTACGAGTAACTACCATGCGACTGATTTGGTCTCCAACGAAGCATGATTCTCTCTCATCATAAGTTAGAACTATCGCAACCTCGGGTGTTTCGAAGAAAGATCTTCCTTCTACTGCTACCTAGTCAGCCGACTTTCTTGCGGAGTTGAAGCGTACTTGCACAGGCGCCCTATTGCAGTCGATCTACTTTGTCTAGGCCACGGTCCAAGTGAAAGGAAACCCACGTGGAGCCGTCGTGATTGCATTCCCTCTATATGACCGATAATGGTCTATTTGATGGGAAATTAAGGAGGAAATTGAGTGATGACAAAGAATAGAAATTTCAAACCAAAAGAAGTCCGACTGTACTCATAGGCGTGGAAGCTCTTAAATTGACGATAGTCTTCTTTGAATTCCATCGAGCCGATGCCACGAAGAAAGCCATGAAACCTCTCTATTTTCGTCTCACCGTTATAAGTGATGTGCCTGTAACGTGCTGCCTCCTCATCTATCCAAATATGCGGCCATAGCAATAGTTGAACCTCTTGGTCATGCAGGTACTCCGTACAAGAAGCCCATAGCGTCACCGGAAGACGTGGTTGCAGTCTTTGGTTGGGTAGGAGGTTTAATACGACATGCAGACGAATACCAACGCTTTTTCCAACCCTTTGCTTTTGTTCTTGCGTTACTGGGACTTTAAAGTAGACCCAGAAGATGTGGACAAAACGTTTGGGTAATAGGTGAAGCCAATAATGCCCTTGATCAGGGAACTCATGACATGCCAGGAATATAACCCCTTTATCGGCAAGCTGTTCCCTGTAAATCTGAGCCGATGGAGAGCTTTCAAAGTCCCTGTATGCAGCTGTCAGGGCTTCTTGCAGGAGGTAAGCACATTTTATGCATTTGTAAGGGCCTTCATAGGTCTATACAGGAACTCCGACTTCAGGATGATTAGTCTGCAATAATTTTTTTTTTTTGTTTCTTTTTCCTCAAAGCGTTGAATGCACAATCGACCAGTCCTGAGCATGGGCGCCAGCATACTTCCAGCTCTGTAGCAAGTGGATGAATCGTGTGAATTTGAAAACTTCTCTAGGTACGGTGTATTGAAGTTTTCATGTGGTTCTCCTTGAGCTCATACCAAGGAATACAAAAGCGTACTCACGAGATCTCCCCAGCATAGCCTTTAATTATCTCGAATTGGTGTATCTGTCAAAGTGCAACCAGCTTACAAACGAATGAAGATCCATGAATCGTTTGATCTGATCCTGGCAAGATCTAAAACTCCGGCAACGAGTAGCAGCGGATCAAGAAGTATAAATGACAACCGCTACGCGACTTGAACATATCTAATGGTGACAATGAGACGAAATTTCTCTAAAGATACGCTGCATGAGGCCAGAAGATGCACCTCATCTGATTCAAGAATCGGAAATTTCGCATACAGTTGTATTGATGGTTTCATTTCACTTCACTTCGCAAACCCCGCATTTGATGTAGCCGAACTTAAGCCGCGGCGCAATATATCCGATTGCCGCCGTAGCACATATAGAATGTTCATTTCTACAACAAGAGCTAACTCCATCATCCACTTTAATTTACTTCTCCGGCCTCAAAACACAGAGAACATGTCGGCCTACACGGCAATCTCTCGCAAGCTCTGGGAGCACCCAAATCCCGAGTCCACGGCGATGGCCCAGTTCAAGCAAAGTCTAGAACAATCCAAAGGCGTGAAACTACCAGATTACAATGCCATGTACCAATGGTCTGTCAAAAACCGCTCCTCATTCTGGGACTTTTGCTGGAAGTACTTCCCCATCATTCACGAAGGGACCTACGAGCGTGTTGTCGATGAAACCGCTCGTATTGACAGTATCCCCGACTGGTTCTCGGGAATTCAGCTCAATTTCGCCGAGAACGTCCTCTTCACTTTGGGTCCCGGAGACTCCGTAACGAAGATTGGCAAGGAAGATGACAAGATTGCCATCACGGAGGTTCGAGAGGGTGATGCCGAGCCGACTGTTCATCTCACCTGGAAGGAGTTGAGAAGACAGACTGGCCGAATGATTCAAGCCTTGAAAGTCGCTGGTGTGACACGGGGAGATCGAGTGGCCGTTGTTGCTAGCAATAGTATTGATACCATGACGATCTTTCTTGCAACCACCGCACTCGGTGCCCTCTTCTCATCCACGTCGACCGATACAGGTGTCAAGGGGATCCTGGATCGTCTGATCCAGATCGATCCTCGTTGGGTCTTCTTGGATGATATCACCGTGTATAATGGGAAACAAGTCGACCTTCGGTCTAAAATCACTCAGATCGTGCGAGGCTTGGATCATATCAAGGAGTTCCAGGGCGTTATTGCTATTCCCAGGTTCAAGGGTCGTCCTGCAGATGTGAAGCACATTCCACGAACCCGAACACTGGCGGAGTTTCTTTCCGTGACATCGTCCGATGGGCTAGAATTCACTCGAGTCGGGTTCCGTGACCCGTTCCTGATTGTTTACTCTTCGGGAACTACTGGTGAACCAAAATGTATTGTTCACTGTGTCGGGGGCGTCCTACTTAATACGCATAAAGAGGCCAGACTCAATCGCAGTATGGATGCTTCCGCTACTGTCTTGCAGTATACTACGACTGGATGGATCATGTACTTGTCATGTGTTTCTGCGCTCATCTTTGGCGCGAGGCCGATTCTATACGATGGAAGTCCGTTTTTGCCAGATATTACAATTCTGGTCAAATTGTTGGAAAAACACAAGTACGTACATGCAAGAAAACTATTTCACAATCGTCCTAATCACATCGCAGGGTCACGCATTTCGGTACATCGCCTCGATGGATGCATGAATTACGAAAGAACGGGATCAGCCCTCGCAAGATTGCCGATCTTCAGCACTTGAAAGGAGTCACTAGCACCGGCATGGTTCTCTCCGAGTCATTATTTGAATGGTTCTACGACGAGGGATTCCCGCCACATGTACTCCTAGCCAATATCTCCGGAGGCACAGATCTTGCTGCGTGTTTTGGTCTCGAGAATCCGATTTCTCCTCTTTACGTTGGCGGATGCCAGGGTCCTAGCTTGGGTATCCCTATCGCTGCATTTGAGCAGGTTGATGAAGGCGTCAGCCAGGTCAAAGGAACGAGAGTACCTGATGGTGAGCCTGGAGAGATTGTCGCGACTGCGGCATTCCCCAGCATGCCGGTAATGTTCTGGGGTGATAAGGATGGAAAGAAGTACTTCAATGCCTACTTTGCTCGCTTTGACAGTAAGTTTCCCTCAGGTCTTCAGCGGAGAAATTCTCACTAACTTTTTATTGCACAGACGTATGGACGCATGGGGACTTTATTGCAATCAATCCAACTACTCACCAAGTGCTTTTCCTCGGTCGATCAGACGGCGTATTGAATCCATCGGGTGTACGATTCGGATCTGCGGAGATCTACAACGTGATCGATACCCAATTTTCAGAGGAAATTGTTGACTCGGTCTGTGTTGGTCAACGGAGACCCAAGGATACAGATGAGTCCGTGATGTTGTTCTTGCTCATGCGCCCTGGCTTCAAGGCCGACCAGGCTTTGATGATGCGCATCAAAGATGCTATTCGCAAGGCGCTTAGTGCGCGACATGTTCCGAAATACATATTTGAGACCCCTGCTATCCCGGTACGTACTAGAAGCTTTTGAAATGCTTTTATCAGACTTGTAGTGCTAAGCTCATCATATTACGCAGGTCACCGTGAACCTAAAGAAGGTCGAGTTACCCGTTAAGCAGATTGTCTCCGGAAAGAAGATTAAACCATCTGGAACCTTGCTGAATCCGGAAAGTCTGGATTTTTACTACCAGTTTGCAGAGATTGAGAAGATGCTTAATCCTCTGGCGAAGCTATAATTGGACTGCTAGCACTCCTACCGGATGTAGCTCTCTGATTGGAATGGAAAGAATGCGGATATTGCACACCGGCATGTAGACTTCAATGACAGGACCAAGCGAAATGAAGATTCACTAGATAAAACAAAGGTTCCATGAAAGAAACAGAACAAGAGCAGCGGCAGAGCCACTGTTCGGGTATTCGAAAGTAAACATAATAAGACACGCCCCAGAGGATAAATCCACCAAATCCACCAAATGCTCATATGATAGACGCTCGCTTCCCAGCATCGGGTATTTCGTATTCCTTGATGCCCGGCTTTTGTTTTTCACCATATTTTCAAGCTCACGTGTTTTTGCTGCGCGCTCAAAAGAATTTCGGCGCAGCTCACGCGCCAACGTACCACACCTCGATGCCCAAAATATCAAATTTCTCTCCCTCATCAGATAGTGGCTCGTTGCCGAATGTCTGACAGTGAGAGCTAACTCCCTTTTCCAAGCTAGAGTCCATCCAAAGGCCGTATCGTCCATCTCTAGGAAACATTGTTAGTCTAGTCGCTTGGACCGACTGGTTAGATAAACTCACCCGCCTCCTAAGCTTAAGAACCCAGTCTCACAGAAGATCATGTAGTCATTCACACCACTGTATGGGAAAGCCTTGAAGCGAATGCGCTCAGGTGTGCTCGCTCCACTGCGAGAAGGTGTGCCAACAGAGGAAGGCGACGGAGGCGCCAGCGCACCGCCACTAGCAGCGGCAAGATTAGTTTTTATATTCATATTGAGATTATGGGCCGGAGACGCGGTTCTCGATTTCGCTGCAGAGTCGCTGCGGAATGTACTCCATCGTCCGGCGTTGGTGGTATCTGCAGAAGGAGGAGGCGGGAGACCAGCGCGCTCGAGAGCTTCTTCCGTCTGGGGTCCGTCGCTGGTAAATGCAAGACCCAAGGTAGACGGGGGTGGTAGGACGCTTGCGCGCCAGAGGAAACATTCGCCAGTGCCGAAGAACTGAGAGTCGGGGTGCGGGAGGTCGGTCATGTATGCTCCAAAGACGGCGCCGGCGGGGGAGGAGTCGCGTACGACTAGGACGTAGCCCGCCCGCGGGCTACGGTGGGAGAACTCCTCACAGTGGTCATAGAGGGTCGCCAGGGAGGCGCCGTCGCGATCGAGACTGTATGCTAGACGCCAGTTTTCGACAAGTTGGAGGCGTGCGGGAACGAGTAGGCGGATTTCCTCTGCTAGGGCGCGCGTCAAGAGCTGCTGCTGGAGGAGCTCCTGGCCTTTAGGGACGGTAAGAGTGAGGGGTGTGAGGGGTGGAGGTTGGAATGGTGAGGCTGTTCGGCGTGGGGTGAAGACCGACGAGGAGGATGATGACATGGACCACGGCATAGTTGAGGGAGCGTCAGCGATATTAGGGTCTGTTAGGCGACGATAGAGCCCCGAAACGACGTGGCTGACTGGGTAGGAGAAGTACGAGGCGGCTTGACTGTAAGAATTGGGAGGTTTTTGCTGGGGCGTGTGAGAGCCGGATCTTGAGGAGTTGGTAGAAGGGGTTTCTGAAGGGAAATCTCCCTGCGATGAGGACGACATACGGGCAATTGCCAATTGCTGAGGCCAATGTGAAGAAAGGGTGTCGTATGATGTATGAAGTCTAAGGTATGATGTGTGTTTCGTGTTGCAAGGTCAACTTATCGCTTATCATGTGGGGAAGTCAGCCACGTTAGCTTCACATCCCTAGAATGCATCATTCAAGACAGCAAAGTCGCACAGCAAGGACTGTATAGGGATTTTGCAGCCGATCATATTACAAAGTCTCTGTTTCCCCTAGGTCCACTTAGGACGTTGGACGCACATTATATTAGCACCGGGCAGCTGTCAACTCCCTAGCCCAAGATGTCTGGGCTTCTGGAAATCGAGAAACTGCCATCGAACATCTAAGTCGCAACGGGCAAAACTTCCGGCTCGCCATCGAGCATCGTAAGATGACGAAACAGTGGCGGACCAGGATGCTATATAAGTCGGGCCCAAAGTCGGGGAATACATGACACCCGTAACAGGTAATGGATGGATCTAATACCTGGTTAGCCTTTTTACCTATTGAACTCCCGAACTTCGAATATATCCAGAGTGTCTGCACCGCAGTAATGTCTAAGAAAATTTCCCGTTCGGACAAGTATCGTGACGAGATCACCAAGGTGGAGGAGGGAGGCCTCCATAGCCACGAGCAAGATGTTCGAAACGGCGGGCTTGTGGTGCGTTCGTGGTCCACCATTGATTCTGGCTGCGATTATTCACTCATTGACGTGGACATTAAGAGCGCCAGTACACATCGGCACCGCCAGCCTCGCGACCGTCGCTCTCCCACCCCGTCAAACACGGCGAAAGCTAGCTCCGGCTCAGCTGTGAAGCGACACAATCCCAAAAAAGAGCATTCACATGGGCCCGAAGAGTAGCACTTGGCCATCGAGTACGACTAAGGGGAACCTGTACGAGCGGGATGGTGGTAAGTCGTGTGCACACATCGAAAAAGAAACCCGACGGGGAAAAAAATATAGTATTTGAATATAGCTCTAACTGGAGGATGAATAGCATAATGAAATGCCGCGGGTATCATATTCATTGAAAGACATGACCAAACTTGAAAAACACATTTGATCAGTTTTGCGAGTCACTCGGCCGCAAGTCTACAGTTTCAAAGTCCAATCCATCGGCTTCATAAACATGCCCGGGTCTTAATGCCCCAGTATAGATATTTTGTTCCGCATGTGGATGGAATAGACCCGTCTGGGTGCAGTTGAGGACTGTCTTCAGCCCCGGCGGGTCAGTAAGTCGGAAAACGCCCCAATCCGGGTCTTTACTCGGGGCGCAAACAATGGCAATACTCTCGGGAAGCATGACCTGGTAGCCGCTGTGCGTATGTAGATCACGCGAACTCATGAAGCAGGTCTGCGTGGGGTGTGTGTGAATCCACCCGAGCATGATCAGATCCTCCGAATCACAATAATCGAAAAGGGCGGATTCGTTGGTCGTCTCACAGGTATCAGATGTGGATATTTGCTCGGGAATCACGAGTCTAGAAATGAAAAGAGCATTGGAGACTAGGGTCCCACAGAGGATACCACATGTCTCAAGATTACGACGCGTATTAGGGCCGGCAAGAGACAGGAAACGCGAGCGAAGATTGGCTGGAAGAAAGACAGAGCGGAGGGGAGTGCCATTTTCCAGATACGCAGAGGGTTTGAAGGTGTAACTGGCAGGGTCGAGATCGGATCGCGTGGAAGTCATGTCTTCAGAAGGTCGTAATTTCCCGGGGGGCGGCGGGCCTGGTGACACCTTGGACGGACGTGGCGGAAGACCTTGAGTCTCTGAGCGCACCGAGCCGCCGATGAAACTAGCTCTGCTAGGCGCAATATGCTCTTTGGGTGGAAGGACCGGAGGTGGTTGCCTCTCGGCATTGTTATCCCGAATGGCGATCTGGCCGGGAGACACATTGGACTCCAAGGCTTTTGAACGTGGGACAGTTGGATACTTGTAAGTCGAGGCGACTGATGCGACACCCGAGGGCACTTCTCGCGCAGTGGGCCGCTGGGCGGGTTGCTTGTGCTCAATGTTGAATCTAATATCCTGAATCCGCTGGCTCAAGTCTTGATCGCTTGTCCGGTGATCCGCCTTCAATGCAGTCTCCCAGTTGCCCCAGACACCGGCAGCGCGTCGGCCTTCGTCGCTCTGAGATTGCCGAAGAGTAGCTCGGCGGGTAAGCTCAGATTGTGCCAATCGAACCGCAAGGTCTCGATTCTCTCCAGGCTCTAGCGGTTCCGCCACGCCAGTCAGTGCGGCATCCGCAGGTCGCTTCTGTTGTTCTGGTAGAATGACAGATTCCGAGACCTTTCGCGAATGGCGTTCGCGCATCAACTGAGTATAGCGTTCATATCGCTTGTTTATCCGCGGTTTTAAAACCTCCAGTTTTCGAAGATTCTTGGCGACCTCTTTTTCCGCGGCAACGAGCAATTTACGATTCTCATCTTTTGTGGCGTCCGGATGGTTCGTCAGGCGTACGAGAACGAGCTGGGCATGACGGAAGAGCAGGAGGTATGCTTGCTCATCACGCCCTTCGCGTTCGTAGATTTGTGCCTAGAAATGCAGGAGATGTTAGCTTTGTAAAACCAGGACGAAGAAAGTCAATCGTACTGACCTCGCGGAGGAGCGTGGCGGCGGTCCTCAGCCAGTATCGTAGTGGGACGCTCTCGTTGTACTCGTAGTCCTGGGCGGTTTTGGTAATGCTCTCCACGCTTTGCGGAGGGCTTCCACCGGTGCCTACCGCCGGGGTGTTGGAAGCCATGTCGTGTGTTGTTTTGTCAAAGGGAAGATGGAAGGAAGTGGGATGCTCTAGATAAAGACCCCTCACCCACCGCGGATTTGAAGGGGCATGTTCGGCGCAAATCAGGCAGATGAGTGGGAGCCAGAGCAAGATCCAGATTGTCTCAGTGATGAAGCTGCCGCATCCAGGCGGCCGGATATCGAGGTGGATTGAAGTAATTGGTGCCTGGCGGGGACGAAGTGCGGAACCCGCAAGGTTCAAGGACGTCTCCGCCTCGGACATCGCAGAGATGCGCGCTTCACCTTTGCACGCAACTGCAATTCACCGCCGAACCACCCACGATGCCCATTTCGTACAGATTTGAAACAGGGTGCTCCTTATAACATTTTTGACTCCTTTCGCGTTGCCTTTGATCGTGCGCTTCCGACATGTCAGCGAAAAAATGGGCGATCGCAACTCGCTTCGCCAAGCTCTCGAACGAGCTTAAGACGAATGTGTACGGTGACCTCAGCATACAGAAGCTTGCCAAAGCAGAAATTATCAATGAAGAGCTTACAAGTGAGTCGCAGCTATTTGAGTTGACTCCAACGCTCATCGCTAATTAAATGCTGCGCAGACGACATTCTGAAGCGACTGTCACCGTACCTGCAGCAAAATACCCCAATCGACATCCTTGATCTATGGCCCTCCACGGGGATTTTCTCTTCCCAAGTCAACAAATATCTCAAACCTCGTCGCCATTTGCTCGTTGAACCAAACAAGAAATATTATGGGAAAAGCCTCACGCGGCTTGTCAAGAGCGGAGGAGGGTACGAGATGGTCTCCCTGGATCCTTATTCATTATATGATTGGAGCGAGGTGTTCGCCAAATATCTACCAGAACAAGGGCCTTCAAATATGGAAGGCCAAGTGCTGCCCAGAAACAATACACTACTGGTGTTAGCCAACTTACCCGAGCAGCGCAGCACAAGAGATCATTTCACGCCAGCGCGATGGTGGAGCGTCATGATGGAAAGCTGCCTAAACCAGAGGGGAGTGCATATGTATGGAAGTGTTAGAATACTAGCCTCACTTCCGGGAAACACCAAATGCAGTGTATTCCCGCGCACCGTCATAGACCGCAGGCGGACATCCATGTTGACGGAGACCGTGGCCCAGCACGCGTTCGAAGTGGCTAGCACCTACGAAAATGAAACTTGGCAGAGCTTGAAGTCCTGGGACAATCTCATGCTCAGCAGGAACCGAGTCGCTGAGCGAACGGCTGCAAACAACATCATCACCCCTGCTGGCCGGGAGATACCTCCACTCGAATTAGCACCGGAGAGTCCTCGGCCAGGAAAGCTCTCGCAGGTATACATGCCACGACCACGTGTGGAATGGCATGACACTGTGATGGATCGTATTGCGAAGGAGTCGAGCACGAATAAAGTCGTCAAACGGGATGCACAAGCTGCTCTGTATTCTCTGAACCTTGACAATAAACAGGCGTGGTGGTGCCACCACGTGGCCAAAATGGAACTGGAGGAGGACGAAGCCAGCCGGAGTTTGGCACGCATAGCTGCCGACACCAGCAAGTATACTGAAGAGCTCCAGCGGGCTGATAAAAGATGTGCGGGAATGAGGGATACTGTCGAGAAACTACTTAAAGGCACCCATCACCGTGTGATCCGGGGTCATGATCGTGTAACGGACGATGGCCGTCTCTTGAAAGACGCCGGCTCTCTTGACAATTCCATGCTCATCCACGATCGGCGGCCATTCGAAGCGCTGCGCATCCACCCGGATGACCAGTTCCCTCGTCTGCCGCGAACCTTTGTGTACTTTGAAGCAGATCCCAACCCTCCGGTAGTGCAGAAACTCAGTCAGCTCTCTGACGAGAAGCGGGTCGAGGTCCTGGAGCTCTTCGATACCCTTTCGTCGATTTTCAGCACTCGCGACCAACTGACTCTGGCCGAGCTGTACAATGTCATCTTTCCTCTACGAACCGCCAACGAAATCGTCAAGGAGTTCCCGAGCCTCGCCAAATACGCTATGAAGCGGTTAAAGCCCGGCTACGGCACTGTGGCGCTGCCAGATCCTACATTGGATCCGAACGAGTGCTTCCAAGAGAACATCGACTACGATCTTTCCCATGCGCGGATCAGGCGGCTGCCAGTCTCTCTTATCTGGGACATCCTTCTCCAGTATCAAAACAGCGGGCCGGATGTTTCTCCGATGCAATTCAACCGATTGCTTGGAGGCACTTTGACCGGGGCCGCGACTGGGGGTGCATCGGGGAATTCCCTCAAACTTCGCTAATCCCCGGATTATACGACACCGAAACTCCCTTCAAATACCACGTGGACGTGTGCACTACTGCATATAATGATAGAGATGGCCCCAACATAAACAACTTACTCCTATCTGCCATCTACACTAGCGAGTAGCCCTAGCCCACGTACCCCACGCCCCGCCCGGTGGCTTACAGGTCACGCCGAATACTACTGTTTCAACGGTCTGTCGCATGCCCCGCCGAACTGATAGCAAGCGAGCCATCCCAAAGGCCATACAAAGAGGGCTACACTGTAAATAAAGGGAAATGGCCTTCCTCGGACCCCATTCAGGACCCTCCATCGACGACCTAGAACGCGTCCCAGCCGCCTCTCTTGACACATACAAACAAACGATTAAGACCCATCAAAGTGTACCCTAGGGTACAAGACCCACCTCTGCAGTAGCGTAATGCACCCAGGCGTCATCTCCCGAGTTCCCGTCTCTTTGAAGGATCAAGAATCAAGATAAAGAGGAAGCCCTGAACTGTAATGTTGATAAACCCTAATTGAGTATAGATCGATACCAAACAGGAACGGATCTCGGGGCGCGGACTGATAGACAAGGGTTCGACCACGGGGCCGATGGATTGGTCGGCGGCGCATTGCTCATTTTAAGGATCCAAACCCAGTCGTTCACACAATTTGCTTGATCCTTTACCCGTGAGTCACCCACTCGATGCGAAGAAGTAAGTCATAATGGTACTAGTCTCATATTACTTCATATTCAATTTTACTTGCATTGGTAATGCCCGAAATGTGGAATCGCCGTTAGTGACGCATGCGGTGGAGCCGCGCGACGCATCCGTCGCGAGACTCTGAGCAAAACTTCAAGAGAAGAGGCTGAGTCCAAGCAAAGATTGAGAAAAACTTATCGGCAAAAAAACTGCAAATCAACATAAGCTGATGTCTAGCGTGATGGCGTTCAGTTAAAAGAGGAGATGAACTGGTGGACCCGCGAACCAGGGCTCCATGCGGTAATTTCCCACAGCCCTTTTCCATGTTCCAACGGTTACCGTCGTATCTCGAGTCGATCTACTGTCAGTGTCATTTCCCGCTCTGGTCGAGACCGGTCATCGGCCCCGGTTTTCTTTTCTTTTTTGGCGCCCTTTATTAGGCGGTTGTGACTGCAACGCGGGACATTCTCTGCTTTTTCTCTTCTTTTCTTTGTGACCCTTACCATTCTCAATCACAATAATGAAGTATAAGTTGTACTTCGAATCCGACTAATCGAGTCCCGGAGCTCGTCGCTCGTGTCGTTGCTGATTGTATTTTTTTGCCACTGCGTCATACTTCCTAGTGATCCAGTGAGATAGAGGCTAGGTACAGAGCAATAATTGCCGGTGGCGCCGATATCACTGATTACCTGCGCCTGTCGGCCTGGTCGGGTTGCCTTTTGCCTATCGCCTTGACCATTTTTGCTTTTTTCTATTGCTCTCCCAGGAAGATTCTTGCAAATACAACATGACTTCCTCAACGAGACCGACATCGACACCCCCAATGCAATTGTCACTCAACACCAGTGGCGATGAGCTCTCACTACCGGCACACCTCACCCCGCCAGTGACCCCAATAGGCAAATCAAGCAATCGCGATTCCCTTGATCAATTAGAAGCTGGCGCAGACGCATCACTAGTCAAGCAGACTATAACCAAGCCGCTGCGCTTCATCGACGATCTCAAGATCTGCCGCGACGCAGATAACAAACCCATCGAGTTTGGTCGTGGCGTCCTCAGCATCGTGTACAAAGCAACCTCAACGCCACCTGCACCGCCCATTGGCGCCGACACTCCTCCAACTTCCCCAGCATTCAGTAGCCGGGTCCTAGCCGCCAAGACACCCCTCCGCCGCGATGCGCGCGCAGCTCTCCAAGCAGAAGCCCTAACCTTGACCCGCTTGAATCGAATTCCTGGCCACGACGACCACGTCATTACATTCTTTGGCGTAGAGGCCGCAACCGAAGCCCTCGTGATGGCGGCAATTCCTCTCGAACTGTCGACATACGTCGAGGACCAGGCTGATCTGCGCAAGAAGAACATCTCGACCGCCACTATGTTCGAGCCTGTTATGGGAATGGATTCGTTCTTCGATCTGGCGCACAAGTTGATCGGGGGCTTGGCTTGGCTTCACAATGAGGCTGGCTTAATTCACGGAGACGTGAAACCGTTGAACATCCTACTTCGACCTATCGTGTCAGATGATTGTGCCCATACCGATGCTACTTTGGACGCTTTCCCATATCACCCGCTTTACGCGGACTTTTCGTCGGCTTTGGACATTCCTTCCGACCAGGAGGACATCAACAGCAAAGTCACCGATATGTACGCTGTCACGGTTCCTTTCACAGCCCCCGAACTTCTGAAGTCGTTGACGTCCGGCAATATCGCGCTATCACCCGCGTCGGATGTCTTTTCTCTCGCTGCGACGCTGATTGCCTGCGCGACGGGTGATATGCTCCTTTACCCAGGTGACCGGAGACGGCGCCAGCTGATGGCGTGCGACGGACACCAGATTCTCGATTTCACGAGGAACGGCGCGAACGGAGCTCGTGTTCCGCGCAATGGGCCCGTTGAGAAGCTGGTCAAACCTGCTGTTGTCAAGGATCCGTTGCAGCGCATCACTGCCCAGGACTGGGTTGCTCTGGCCGCTGCTTGATCTTCATCTTGATCTTCGCCATTTCTAACTTTCATTCCTTAATATTCCTTTTTTGTCATATTCGCATCGCATTTGTCTGGATATATTGGTGCATCATGGGGAGCATTCGGATTCTGTCGCTTAGTTCATGTTATATTATACCCGGTTAAATAGAAGGATTTGTACGAGCGCAGTACACGGTAGATTACTTTTTCAATTGTGAAGTCAACATATATCATTGGACCGTTCAAGGATCCCATCAAGGTTATCTGTGCAAGTGTAAGACTTGTAGTGAATATCCGGCCTCAAGCTACCTGCCTTTCAAGTTCTCAGGCCGAGAGAAACTTAGGAACTGGCTTCAACAAACTTCTTCAAATCATTCACCCACAACTCGAAGTTGTGCTTCAGCTTTCCCCCGTACATCCATTTCACCGCATAGACCAGCCACCCAACCTGACACTCCCAATTCCTCACCTCCGTCCCACCCTCGACATCCCTAATCTCATGAACCCTCTCCGCATTCAAAAGCGAACGCGCCATAGTGCCCGGTGCATCGAAATCAGAAGCCCAAACGATTCTTCCCGGGGTGTTGTTCTCGACATTTGGCTCCACAAACTCCGTCACAATAAGATTGACATCTGTCGCAGCTTGAGGCTTGCTTGAAGAAGGATCCATACGAACGTGGAAGATCATTCGTGTTCCATTTTGCAGGATGGGAGAAAGAGGTAGATCGGAGGATTCAGAACCTGGATGCGAGCGAATGGTTACGCGCGGCACGAAGGAGTTCCATTCGGGCCATGTGGAGGTGTTTGTTAGGGCGGACCAGACCTTCGAGGAAGGGGCGGAGATAGTGGTTGAGCTGCCGAGTTGGAGGGTGGCGCAGGTGGATGAGATGTTTGGTGTGGAGCGAGTTGAGTTGTTTGGATCTGTGAGAGAGGCCATGGTGAAGTTGTAGATGTACAAGGTGTTGTTTTGAGGGAAAATGCGAAGCTGGGGAGGTGATGACGGAGACTTGTGTCTGGTCCGATAAGGCTGTTATCGGGCCTCGGCCGGTCTCGGGGCATCATTTGGGTCATGATATGATGGCCGTAAAGCTAGGTGGTTACTGAAGCTTCTCTGAGCAAGTTGACAATCTTTAGCAGACCATTCTGTTCTACATAAAATCTCGATGTCTTTTTCACCATAGAAGAAACGGGTATCTCGGCTTTAGAGATATCGCCAGAGTCTTCAATGTTGCGGCTACAGCCCTGTTACAAGCTGTTGTCAATCAAGCGTGGCAATTATATTTCCACCAATAAAAGTCCCATCCTTGGACGCTGAATTATAAATCCATCCATTCGAAGCCGTGGGCCCCCACGATTCTCCATATTGTGGGGAAGGAAATGCTCGATGCATCTGGGGTAGTGCCGATCTCTTATGAATTGCCAAGAAACATTGAAAACACATAGTCTGTGCGCAAATGATATAAGAAGGCAGATTTTTTTCCAGTAATTGTGCTGTAGGTTTCCATTGTGGAGCCTTCATCATTCATCATGATATTTTATACAACAGCTTTTTTCACGCTGTTTTCCTTGGTACTCGGAGCTCCTGGCATTGAACGCTCGGACAGTCGCCCCCATCGTTGTGTCATTCCATCTTCGAATAGCACATCTGATGACTCTGAGTCTATCAACCAAGCCTTTGCACGATGCTCCTCCAACGCGGTTATTGTCTTCCAAGATGGTGTCGATTATAATGTCTTTCAGCCCATCAGCGCAACAAACCTAAGCAACGTTGAGATTCAGATGAATGGGAATCTTCATCTGCCTCAGAGCATTATAACAGTCCAAAAGATCGTCAATGGCACTGGGGGAAGTCTATACTCAAATGGAAAGTACTGGTTTTCCTTTTCAGGTTCCAGGATTGACTACATTGGTTCATCCGACGTCAAAAATGGCTGGATCAACTCTTATGGACAGAGGTGGTGGGATGCGAACCCAGTGTATGGCACTGGAATCGATGACCGACCGCATTTGATGAGTTTTGACACTACGCAAGGATCCCTGAAATATTTCAAATCTCGGAAACCCATCGCATGGAATGTGCAACTGAAGGGAAATGACATCGAGGTTAGCCACGCGTTCATCGATGCCGAGTCTACAGGCTCTTTCCCGTTCAACACAGACGGCTTTGATGTGACTGGCACCAATGTTCGCATTACCGATAGTGTGATTTACAATGGTGACGATGCTATTGCCGTGCAGTCAGGATCACACAATGTTGTCTTCCAGAGGAACACTATCGGGTACCAAAGCCATGGCATGAGTATCGGCTCCCTTGGGGAAGACCAGTCCGAGTACGCTAATGTCTCGGACATTCACTTTGAAGATGTTACCGTGATTAATGCTGTCTATGCCTCTCGTTTCAAGTCGTGGATGGGTGGTCAAGGCATTGCCAAAAATATCACCTGGAAGAACATTCGTGTTTATAATGTCACTTTCCCCATCTTTGTCACTCAGAGCTATTCCAACCAGGGTTCTTCTCAGACCCAACTCGGTGGCGGAGTGACCTCTGGACGAGCAAATAATGCCTCTGTTGTGATGCAGGACTTTGTCTGGTCTGACTTTACCGGCACTGTCAATACCTGGAGGCCTGGCGATGGTTCGTGCGTCTCCGATCCGTGCTGGTACGATGTCGGCTTGCCCAAGCTCAAACATACAGAGGCTGTCATTATCAAATGTAATTCCAACTCCTCGTGCCAGAACTTTCAGCTGCGCAACATTGAGGTCATTCCTCAGAATATGCAACAACCCACTGTGGTTTGCGTCAATGCGACTGCCAAATTGAATCCCCATCTGGGTTTCGACTGCCGAAACGGCACCTTCTCTCCGCTCTCAATGTAGAAATGAAAGATTGAACTTTCCATCCCAACGCTTTCCATCACCTTGTCACTCTTTCTTTCCTTATGTGTCAACCAGGGAAATGTAGCCCCTCCATCTTCGCCTGTTCTTCTTCCTCTTCCCAACCATCTGCTCGCATACCACTTTTTTCCGTGGCATTCTCTCATTCTGAAAGCTTACCGTCTTTATTCTACGTACCTTCTTTCTCCACTGAATTCCTTACAACTTCGAGTATAAATCACTGTCTTTCTCTTCCGAGCCATGCCGGAATATCCCGCTTATTACGATCTCCCTCGGCCGTGTCCACGCTTCTGTATCTTCCGCCCAGGAGGCCAGATTGCACCCTTGATCGCCCTCGATGAACTACCTTCATGGTTTCAAGTATACTGCAACATTGGTGTCGACATGATCATGGGACTGCAACCTGTGACACTCACTTATATACCGCGTGACGGTGAATACGACGTTATCTGCCACAATTGCTCCCCCAGTGTCAGCTTGAATCACAGAAGTAGATCTGAGCGAGATGAGGATTCCCCAAAGTTGATCCCCGCAGAATCCCAAGGTTGCACGGGTGCTTTTATTCCACCCATTGCAGATGCACATCTACCGGGCGTCGGGATCAAGATACCACTTGCTGAGCCTTTCCCATTGATGGAACAACCACTTCGTGATCCGGCTGTGCAGACCCCGTTTGGTGCCGCCTGCATGTACAATCTGGCTACGTTGAACGCCAATATTCTCGGTGCATCAGCCACATTGACGAAGGGACTTGTCCTGCCCACCCAGTCGTCATCTGCGTCGGATCCATTGCCTGGAGTATCTCCGGACTCTTCCAAGAG
The DNA here is from genome assembly GCA_028828935.1 of Penicillium sp. IBT 18751x. Lineage (NCBI taxonomy): Eukaryota > Fungi > Ascomycota > Eurotiomycetes > Eurotiales > Aspergillaceae > Penicillium > Penicillium sp. IBT 18751x. The sequence continues at coordinate 1,264,298 of JAQJZS010000011.1, read as the reverse complement.
CTCCCAGCCAGATGTGAAGGCAAGTGTCACTGCCTCGCTCGCAAATGTCGCCCGCCGTGCCTCAATCGGGAAAATGGAGAATCAACATCATAGTGGTCCGACGACGCCGATAGATCCGCCTTTGCCAGCATCCTTGCACTCAACTCCCCACTCGCCAATGGACTCGCTATCTTCCTTTGGACACCATGGTGTCATCAATTCACCTGCAGAGCTTGAAGCTATTGCGAGTGCCATCGCTGCATCCATTTGTGGGCAGTCTCCGGCCGAGAGTCTCGCGTCGGAGGTATCCCTTACTGCTGCTGTCGAGTTCCTCAAGAAACGCAAGGGCATCACTTCCCTTTCCCGCCGCGCAAGTCTGCATCGGAATGGTGGCCCACAAAATGGTACAATTCTCAAGGCTCATGGGCCCATTGGGCCTGTTCGCAAAATACACACCGCTACCGGCGGACGACAGGTACAAGGTGGCCGTCGCCGCACTGGAAAGCCGAAGAGGCGCAAGCCCAAGTCTTCCGACAAGTCTACAGAAAAGATTACCCGTGCACCGTGTGAACAGGAGCAAGTCAATGCGAGCACAAAGCGACGAGATAGGCGGGAAAAATTGCAGCAGCGACAAAGCGAGGCAACTTCTTACGGTCAGTACCCCGCAAGGACTCGGATTCCTCTCGGGCAGTGCGGCGCTGCCCATCGTTGATATGCGTTTATTGTTCCCACATTATGTGGGTTGTCGCAAAGGACATATTTGACGTTCTTTTCACCGTTCTCATGCCGTTTGTTGAATGCTTGTCTGTCATTCAATGCCTGTCTTTTTGATGTCTCGATTTCGGATGCCGCCGCAGTCATGGCCAGTGCCTTTGCGGTTCGTAGATAGATTCTTAGATTAGTGGTCACTCTTTCAATAGCTAGTTATTTCTCTTTCAATTGATAATGTCTTCTTTCAAAATCTTCAGAGGCGCAACATGCATATACGCAGTCGGAGATGATCCCGAAGTATATCTTTTCACTAGCGCCGAATGGGCGACTCGTGTACTCCCCACATCCGTGTCTCTCGTCGCCCCCGACCATTTCGCGACCGTCAGCATCGAGATGTCATGACGGGTATAAAGAAACCGCGTGGAATCCGGCATGATCGGGACTGTCAAACTTGTCGATCCAAAAGCGTCAAATGTGATCTCAATCGTCCGCGGTGCCGAGCATGTCTGCAAAGTGGAGTGGCGTGTCACTACCCCCAGAGAGTAGTATGGATGGGTGAGAAGGAGAATATCGCACCACACAAGTCATCCAATACTCCTTGCAGTACAACCTCAAGGGCATCTCCAGAGTCAATAGGTGTCTCGGCTTCAAGTGTGGCAACGACAAATGTTCCAAATCCCCAGCACAGCGCCATCCCCATCAGCCTCTACGGCTTCATCGAAATGCTCTCCCACTACTACGAGGAGATCAAATCGAGCAACTCAGACCTTCCAGATGAAGCAATTCAACTCATTTCCCGCACCATCAATTTTGCGCGCTCTCGCCTCGAAGGAAACGATGACAAACAGTCCATCCAGTCTCACCTCGTGGCCCTCTCAAATCTCAGTAAAGTGATCGACTCCGGCCACCCCATCGCCCTCTTCGGCATTGCAACCTTTGCCATTTTCGAAGTCTGCTGTGGCTCCTTCGGCAAATGGACCCGCCATCTGCAAGGCGCACGGTCACTCCTCGATCTTCACTGTCGGAATAAATCCGAGCTCGATAATCTCACTCAGCGCATACCTGGTCTTGGCGATGTTTTGGCTTATCTGGTATGGTTTGATGTCACCGGAGCCCTTGTGAGAGATAGCGGTTTGATGTTTGACGATTGGCATCGTGAGATTCTTACTCCGGTGTTCTTTGATTCGGTCGGATGTCCGCGTGATACCTTCGGGCTGTTTGTGAGGCTGGTAAAAGGCGAAGCCGGTAGTATTCTCGATCTGTGCTCCCTGGCTATGGATCAGATACTGGCTCTTGCCTCGGACTCCAGTGAGCGCGGTCTGGCTGTGACTGTCTTCCGTGGTGCGGGGTCCATAGTTGCCTTTAGCCAGGCGGGCGAAGATTATAATAACGGCTCGGCGATACACTCTTACACAATCTCGTCCATGGTCGATCGGGTCTGTGATGCCATTATACGTTTGCCTACTACATCGAGGTACTACGTCCATATGGCGACGCCTGTATTCCTGACGGGAATCAACGCTTGCACTCCAGCGCAGCGCGATATTATACGAAGCTACTGGCGGAATTGTCAGTCCTGTGAGTTTCCGAGATACCCGGATGGAGAGGAACAGTGTGAGCGGAGGTGGAGGAGGTCCATTGAGTAGTTAGATAGCTTTCCCAATGCGGAAGGGAATCTACCCCCGCACTTGGAGCTCTTATCTACACCCTTGCTATCGTGATCGCTCTATCTTTCAATCTTTCTACCTTTCTATCCATCTGTCCTTCTATCTTCCTATCTTTCTATGCTTATACTTAAATGATATGTCCTCCTTGATACCTTTAGATCGTCTATAAAACTCCATCGTATCATGACTACCGCCCCCACATATCAAGACCTTGCAGCGAAGAAGCGCGCCGAACAGCTCGCTCTCATCCCTCCAGAATGGCGCTTTGCCGAAATACCTTCTGTTGAATCTGCACCAGAAGCACTTCCGTATATTCGCAAATGCCTGACTTCCGCAGAGCTCGCACTGACCGAAGAAACCGACATCACCATCCTTCTTCGAAGACTATCATCCGGCGAACTATCTTCGTTAGAATTAACTCGCGCCTTCGCAAAGCGCGCCTCTCTAGCCCACCAACTAACAACATGTTGCACGGAGATACTCTTCGAAGAAGCCTTTGCGACAGCCGCAAAGATGGATGAACACTACAACAAAACAGGCAAAACCCTCGGTCCACTTCACGGCCTCCCGGTCTCCATCAAAGACCTATTCTCTGTCAAGGGCGTTGACACTTCAATCGGTACCTGGATATCCCCGGCCCATACACAAGAGTCTCACTGATTTAAAAAAACCAGGATGGGTTGGTCTAACCAATAACCCCGCCGCAGCCGACAAATCAGTTGCTCGAACCCTCCGCCGCCTCGGTGCTGTTCTATACGTTAAGACCAACCTCCCTCAATCAATGATGATGTCCGACTCCTATAATCATGTCTTCGGCCAATGCGTCAACCCATTCAATCGCAATTTGATCTCTGGCGGGAGTTCCGGCGGCGAAGGGTCGCTCGTCGCCGCACGAGGTAGTGCGTTAGGTATTGGGACCGATCTGGGTGGCTCGATTCGCATTCCTGCTAGTCTGTGTGGACTTTATGGACTGTCACCTAGTCCTGGGAGACATCCTTATGAGAGGGGACAGTAAGTGGTGATTTTTTAACTTGCATTTGTCTGCTTTGGTGTCCGTATTTGTGGGGAGTACATATGCTAAGCATAGCACAGTCCCGGTCAGGATATCGTGAGGTCCGTCGCTGGACCTATGAGTTGTAGTCTCGCGACCATTGAGCGGTATATGGAGGCTTTGCCTTGCGCGGCGCCTTGGGAGTTGGATCAACATACAGCGCCGGTGCCGTGGCGGAGAAGTTTGGCATCTCTCAGGCCGAAGAGGTTGAAGATTGCCTATCTGGTGGATGATGGAGTAGTCAAGGTTCAGCCCCCGATTGAACGAGCGGTTCAGGAAGCCGTGGATGCATTGAGAGCCGTTGGACATGAAGGTATGTTTTGCGATTCCAGATTTTGTGGTCTGATTATGTTAACATGCCAATAGTATTCGAGTGGGATCCTTCTTCTCACGAGTATGCGTATGAGCTTTGGGAAAAAGCCATCTTGTCTGACGGGGGTGAGGGTGCTAAGAAGAAGATTGAGATGACGGGTGAGCCGTTAATCGAGGGCATGCTGGTTGGAACGGAGAAGGATGTTTTGACCACTTCTGAGACCCATCAGGTAAGAAGACCTGTGATTCGTTTATAGTTGAGTCTCTAATACTTGCTAGCTCAACGCCGACAAGTACCTGTATGAAACAGAGTACCTGGAGCGCTGGGCGTCTTCTGGTGTCGATGCTATTATCATGCCAAATACGCCATGGGTCGGATACAAGCCCTGGACTTGGGTCAAGTCGAATGCATATGTCGGGTATACCAGTATCTGGAACTTACTCGGTTATGCTGCCCTGACTGTGCCTACTACGTCTGTTTCTAGAGAGAAAGACATGCCAAGCCAAGAGTGGCTGGATTATATGCCGCGCAACGCTGGCGATAAATTTAACAAAGAGCAGTGTGAGTGTGCGATATTTCTCGATCATGAGTACAGATGCTGATTATGCTACAGATGATGTTGAGCTGGTAGATGGGATGCCGGTTGGCGTACAAGTTGTCGGTGGGAGATTTGGTGAAGAGAAATGCGTTGCTGTCGCGAAGGCTATCGAACAGGCTATGAGGTGGAAGAATGCGGCCATCGCCAACCTTTGAGAGAATTCTTCGAAGAGGCTTTTTTATGTGCTCACTACTTTCCATTGACTAGATGAGACGGCATTGGTTGATTAAATCTACAGATACACAAAGGCTTGAAATGGTACATTAAGTAAATAAAGATTATGGTAACGGGCAGTCATCTTGGTGAATGCTTTTGAGTATGTTCAACCGCTTCCCTGTCTAGCTACCCGCACATAGCCTAACTCTTCCACAAACAGCAACCTTACTGGTAACTTGTTCGTTTTTGTCTTGATACTTGAGTGTCGTGTGTAAAAGGCCCTGCCGGGGAAAGTCATGACCAAGGGAGGACAAAAATGGCCAGTGAAACAGGCTGTCCTTGAGTCATGCGTCTGAATGTCATCGCCTGGTGCTCAAAAATGACCCTTTACTCCTGTGCTAGATTGTGCTACCACTGCACCATCTGCCAAGGAAGATACAAGTATAAGCTGCTCGATATCAAGGGCGCAGATATGTGGCTAATTCTGTGTATCATAGTATGGATCAATTTACAAAAAAAAGTAGTCGACTTGGCGAGCAAGCTTTTATTGCCAGCGAAATAAAACAGTGATGATTCAGGTTTTTTCCCAAATAATAATACTTTTCAACATGTTATTGCTCGATACCAGTATTCAATTTGAACTGCAAGCTCTCATAGATATAATATCAATTCCAAAAAAGACATAGCCAATGTCATCCAAATGTGGACGCGGGAGGAGGATCTGGCTCAGCTGTTGCTTTCTGCGCAAGAGAAACTAGAGCCACTCTTCTGGTCGTGGATCGCTTTCCCAGACACCCACAGGCCCATTCCGCACAAGCAGCCGCCAATACAAACAATCAAAAGATTGAGAATAGTGAGGAATATTTTTCTTGGGGAACTCAGGTATCGTCCCCGGTTCAAGAACAGCCAGAAAATGCCACTAAGACCATCTAAGATTCAAATTAGATTTTCCTACTGACCTGTGAACGGTCGGATCAATGGACTTACAGGTGAACCAGCTTGCGAAGAGGGAAGTCTAAATGATGCCATTAGTGTGGGGGGTTCTAAGCTTCGCTGGCCAGAAGTGGAGTACTCACAATCAAACTGAGTAAGTTGTTAAAGACCGGGATGGCCTCAGCAATGATCCAGGCGATGACCCACAGCGTCAGAGTAATTCCGACCCAGGATCCAATTGACACAAAATTCCGTTTGTGCATTCGGTCACTACCCCGGAACAGTCGCACGTAGACGTACTTCGCTGCGACATGGCCATTGATCACACCAGCAATCACAATCTACCAGGGTATAATCAGCTTCATATCCAGAAAAGATGAGAACTATGATATGGGGATAGATACCGTTGGAATCGCGATTCCGTAAGCTACCTTTGACGTGGTAGGGCTGATAGAACTCAAGGCTGGTGATTTCACTGGGATCCCGATTGCGTTAATATATCGTTCGTCGACACAGTGACAGGAAAGCCTTACCATCAGAGCCCCCATAATAATAGATGACCACCGCAGCTATCACGTACAAACTGGTGTCTGTTGCCTGGAGCATATATAACGTCTTGGGGTAATCAGTAGGGTCTTGCATTTCGGAGATAAAGCCGAAGAAAGCAACATGTCCCGCTGTTCGATGTGAATATGAGCATTCGTCTTGCTTGTTCCATAGTAACACAAAAACTCACCATAGGCAAAGACAATGTTTGTTACGGCTAGAAAGCCGGTGGAAACACTGATCTTCGTTGTCGCGTCCACGTGGCCGTTGCCAGGGCGTTGAATGGAAATTGCAATCATCGTAATCAACAGGGCACTGGCAGCGATATCAGTAAGTTGAAGAGCTTAACCCATTGATAATAACTCACGAGAAAATGCTAATGAAGGCTATTCAAAGACATTGTCAGCCTGTCTCTTTCCTATCCGTTGTCGCGAGACTTACAAGCGCACGAGAACCATGAGACCTTTCGCAGTGTCCGTGGCAATGCGAAGATAAAGGATACAATCAAGCCAACGACACCAAACACGATGGAGCAAGTGCCGTGATTGGTCAGGGTGTTCATCATCACCGTGAAAGTGAGAATGTGGCTTCCCATGACGAAAATCAGGAAGAGGAGTTGCGCTGTGCCCAGGAATTCACGTCCGAAACGACCCCAACCAAATGTTCCGAACATGATCTCTCCTGCATCTCCCATAGAATGGACATGGGGGTAGCGCAGCTTGAATTGCCCGATCACGTAACCGGTATAGGTGGCCAAGAGACCCAGTCCTGCGATCAGGATTACCGCTCTGCAAAAATCTTAGTTTCACTAACGCGCAGTCTTTCATCGATGAAAGAATAAAAGGATAAAGGGAAGAGACCCAACTTACGGGGCCATTCCAAGAGTCGCGGCAGCTGAGGGCAGTGACAGAATTCCCAAAGAGATGGTCTCCGCAATCATGACTGGGAGAATTCGTGTTATTTCATCGAGATCATGAATGGAGGGTTTTACGAGGGTCGATGCTGGAACATACTCATGCCACATTGCCTTGGTTGATTCAATTAGCCAGTAACTCGGTGCATGTCCAGGCGCGAAAGTCTTACCACCATTGCAAGGTCCGATATTTCACCTCGGCGAACTCTTCGTTCCCGAAAGGATCGTCATATTCAGGAACAACGTCATGACCGTTTTCGGCATCTAGGACACGTTCTTTTTTGGTATCATCTGTTGCAGAGTCGAAATTTGTATTCTGGTAGGACAGCGCCATCGTGGGTAATTAAGTGGGACAATGCGGGGGCGACAAGGCTTGTAGGTCAAATTACCGCGATCGCGCACCGGAGAGCTATACACGATACAAGTCCAAGGAGGGACACTTTGAGTACGAGATTGGGAAGAAGAGCAAGAGCAAAAGCCAAGGCGTGAGACGAGTGCGGCTTCAGAGCTATTTATTATGTGAATCAAAAAGCACCTTTATGCATACGCTTATCATAGACGAATCAAAAGAAACCTTTGGTCTCTTCGGGCAACGCCAAACCGGTAACAGGGTCACATTAAGCTTGCTCACTGCGGGGGAGACAATCGCAATAGGCGGGCCTGACCTTCATCAACCTTGGAAGAACGATTTCGTGGCAAACGTGAACCATGTATACCCTTTCCCCAGATTGCGACCACAATAGCCCAGGTCGAAGGCCACAGCCAAACACAGAAGCTTTTTGCGAACCAGGCGCTTCAGACAACCAGATTCAAAAATTGGGTGTACCCTGGAAAGCGGCATGGGCTTGCGCTAAAAGGATCCGTTGCCCACGATGGCGTTGTGAGGCTTGCGCCATCCGCCATCCGGAACCCCGAAACTCACAGTGGCCTCGGATCTCCGCAAGGCGAGATTTGGTTGTCGAGGACTGTGCTCAGCTAAACTTGTGGCCCCCAACGGGGAACCCGTCAGCAGTAGCCTTTATTCGTGAGTGGCTCAGAGTCCGGCTGTGACACGCTTTCGGCTATTGGCGGGTGTTGCCACACTTTGACCGAAAGCTTCGCAGAGACGGAACGAAATCTGGGGAATGTGGAGCAGAGCGTGGCGTACTTGTATAGACCCACTTGAAGGCCCAAATTAACCTATTTGGTGGCTCTCAATAACGCATATCTCGAACTTTCATGTGAATCAGTGAATACAGGACTGAGAGCGACCATCGGGTCAACTTGAATATGATAAGTAGCTTAGTTATACGAAAGTAAATGTCTGGATTGATTGATTCCTACGCAAGGAGAAGAATTGCGAGCATATCGACCACAAGCGAAAATGCATCGCGTTGCATCTTGTTCAAATGATAGAACTCGGTCTACCACAATGCAATAACGAATTTTAATCGCCTAGTTAGAGTTTGCTCTTTCCGAGCGTAGAGTATGTGGGTATAGCTGATTGACTTTTGGCAATGAAAATCGCCTTCCCTTCCATTACATGGTATTGCCATCTTTGGAATCCCTCCAAATTCTGTCAAACTCATTCCAACCCCCCGGTGGCGCGTCCCACATGGCTAACTCACGAACCACTGTCTCGTAGCATCCATCACTGGGCATATTTCCCTGACAGACATTGCCTCCGACAGCGATATTGATGAGAATTCTGAATTCACTCATCTTCCTCGTGCCAGGCGGCTTCTCGGCCCTCATGATGGGCCTGCCATCGATTAACCAGACCAAACGCCCCTGACCCGTCGTTTCATCCTCGTCCCAGATAAAATCGTACCTCACTCCCGCCGGCGAGCTAATGTTGGGGATGGGGGTTTCGAGAACCTTATGCTTGTTCCAGTCGTCGCCGTTGAAGTGGCCCCAATGGAGACAGGTGTGGTTGATAGCATCCCCATTCCATGCTTCCATTATGTCGACTTCCCCATCCTCGGGCCACTTGAAGGGGTCTTTAGGCAGCAACCAAAAGGCAGGCCAGATACCTCGGGCCACCGGCGCTGTGATCCTAGCCGATAGACAGCCTCGTGGTCGGCTGAGGGTCTGGCGGCTCGACAGTCTGGCGCTGGTGAACTTCTGAGCAGGGTCGGGGTGCCCGTGGTTGATCAGAGCGCGCACAATCACCGCATCGCCTTGCATTGAATGGAATGAGTTTTGTGGACTGTCGGTATAATTTTGTGCCTCGTTATTGCCCCATCCATGTTGTCCCTGTTCGTGATCAAAGTTGGTGGACACCGGAGCTTGAGGATGAAGATTGGGCTGCCAGTAGATCTGGGGTTGCGAGTGCTGTTGCTGATAACCTTGTGGTTTGCTGGAGGTTGGAATTGGCGGTGGGGCAGGCTGGTTGGATTGAGGGCCGTGATGGGTTATGTCCTCCCAAGCCTTGTCGGCCTTATCGAGAATTCCCTGAATCGCCTGTCTGAAAGGCATGTCGAGTACGGCCTCGGGATGGGTGCTAGGGTTGCACGAGCAGCTACGACGCGGGGAGAAAACAGTAAGCAAAGCTGACGTCATTTTGTGGATATCCCGAGAGTCAACTCTTTTAATTCCCCTTTCACCTCCCCTGTCACTATTGTACTTCGGGATATACTGTAGCACTCCCTAAGACTGGACAGATCCAATTAGTCGATCAATTTTTCCTCCATGGGCTAGACCATGCCTCAGAGCTAATAAATAAGAAGCCCACTCTGTCTATCACATAGAGTAGAACAGTGGGGTCCTGCAAGGATGTTATGGTCTCTTCAAGATAGTACCAATTACTAGCTGTTTGAAACATCCATGACTAAGTGCCAGGTGCTGATATACACATTCCGAAACGACTTCTTCTAAATGATTACTACGCCCAAGGATGAGTGATAAATCTAGCAGCCATCTGGAAACTTAATGCCTCAGGCACCATGTACATGCAAAACCTACAAACATCTCGCGCAACAAAACTTTGGTATTGATCACAAAATTTCAACACCTTGACTGCCGATAGATGGCCTGTCCAGGGTGCACCTTAATCTAAGTCACATCGTTACACATTCTTTTTTCGACATAATCAATATAATTACCAACACGTGCCCCTGTGCTCGCACAATCTCCAAATATGGCTGAAGCATGCCACCACCAGGCCCCGCCTGCAACAGAACTCTCCAATGCAGAGCGCTTCAAAGCTACGCACCTCGCCGCGCGCCATGGCAACTACCACCAATATTACGCCAAGTTCCGGGCGCCCACTGTTCCAGATGAGCGCCTTTCCATTCTCCCATCAGATATCCTCCACAATGCGCGAGTCATAGACCTGGGCTGCAACGCGGGTAAATTGACCTATGAAGCGATAGCGCACTGCGGCGCGGCAGCTTCAGTCGGGGTAGATATCGACCCGTGGCTGGTCGAGCAGGCGAAAGCAACGTACCCCGACGAACCGTGCACATTTGAGCACTTTGACTTTGTGGATGCGTCCGCATATACAGGAACCGCGCTCGGCAAGTTCGACGTGGTCCTACTGCTATCTGTGACTAAGTGGGTTCACCTCAACAATGGGGATTCTGGAATGTTGAAATTATTTGCGCACATACAAAGCATACTGAATGAGGGAGGTTATCTCGTCGTGGAGCCGCAGCCGATGAGCAATTATGCGAGAGCGTCAAAGAGAAATAAAGAATTGAGAGAGACCTATAAGACTATACAGATCAGGCCACCTTTTGACAACGAGTTGAAAGCGCTGGGATTTGAGAGGATACTACAAGTGGAGAGGGACGAGGCGGGGTTTGCTAGGCCCGTACATGTTTGGAAGAAAAGTATCATCAAACGATGAATCGAAATGACTTTGATGAGTCGTACGAATTGATTTGCATTGGGGAGGTGACAAAAAATTTGGATGCTTAATTGGTAGGTAGAAAGGTGACAGACGAAGCATAAATGATGCAAAATCCATCGGAGACAGTGATGGTGGCGTCGTTCACGTTGGCTGTCTTAAGGATCATAATTCTAAGAAAGTTAGAACCCAATACATACGACCATAGGGTGTGGAGAACAGGGCTTCCCGTCCGCTCAGCCGTACTTAAGCCTTTTATAGTATGCGGTTAATTCTCAAAGCGCCCTGAGCTTTAAAATGGCGTCGGATTGTATCCTAGGGTAAGTGTGGGTGATATGGGTGAGAAGTCTGGAGACTGGGGTGATAGAGGTGAGAACAGGGTGAGAGGGGGTGAGAATTCTCACCTAGGATTACCCACACGCCTACTTTGACTTGAGTCCAGCCTATAAATATGATATGAACCCTAAGTGACTGCCTGGCCTTCTGTTCTTATTTTCTTAGTGTTTAGCTATAACAAAGAATATGCTCCTAAAAGACTTCTAAAAGGAACTTGGGGAAAGAACTGCACGTGCTGTCACGTGGCTTTACCGTTGAATATCAGAACGAACGAGAACAGAAAACAACACTAAATGTCTAAAACAGCTCGCTCTAGCTACTCTTAAGAGATATGAGGACACAGCAGAAAATTAGGCATTGTAAGTCATTCTATTAGCAACTACAGGTCGTGACACTAACTTCAGTAGATGGAGACTTTCCCGGAACGAAGCTATTGTCGGACTTGAGAGTGTATTCTAAAGTCGTCTTGGTGCACTATATTGTAGTACACGGTGGGATACGCTGTGACCGTATTTGGACCACAGGGTGAGTGGATCGTGCGATTAGTAGGATCCAAGATGGTGGAAGAGTAACTTGATGTCAGAATCAAAAGAGTGTTAAACTTGTTCAATTTAGCTATGGAATGTAGGCAGTATTTATATCTTATGGAAATAGTGGAATAGCACAGGAAAAGGATATCAAGAATCTGAAATAATCATGGGGGGATACGAGAGTGTTGGGAAAGTCGTTGCTTTTTCTGCGTGATGTGATAATTGATATTCAACATCGTATCGGTCAGCCAATCATGCAGTAGATCGTAAGCGCCAGGCGCTAATGGCTTCGTCCACGCTAATAGCGAGGTAAGGGCACACATATGCCGATAGAATTGATATAGTTAGTAGCTATACTGTTGACATGAGTGGGAAATATCCAGGATTGGAGCATACAGCAAGCTGTGTTCTGTGGTGGAAGTTCTTCAGGTTGAGGGATGTAGTTATTGAGATATGGATCTAAATAAATTTTGCGAAAGAGATCGAGCATCTCGCTACGTCCTGAATCATGATACCCGACGAGATAAGAGATGGGAAGCAGATTGATTCTCAGCGGGAGCCAGATGCATCATCTAAACACCGGCGAGCACGCTACCCCGGTGTTCTTATCGAGGTGTGCTATTCACATAAAGGTCGATGTGTTTCGCACTTAGCGGATGAATACATCCTAAGCACTGATAGGAGCGTGAACGCGGTGGTGGCCCTCGATATCGATTATAAAGTGTCTAAAAAGCGACAGTTACTGTAAAGCGACCGGAATACGCAACCTTGGATGGTAAGGAGGAGCTTCAAGCGACCGCTACTATCGAGGCGCGAGTACGTACCATATGAGTGACGATTTTTCCGAGTTTTAGTTGCGGACTGTTACAGCCAATTCGGACTGATTGCGGCCTTCCGATCAAAGAAACAGCGCTTCGACTGTCCTTAAGGGACTTCGCAACCCAGGAACTCTCACAGGGGCTCACTAGTCTCAATCAAGCTTTTTCCATAACATCGACGCAGCTTTGTGACTTCCTTTCCCGCGCCAAAGAAGGACAGCCAGGGCAGATACTACTGCAGGGCTCTACTAATCGACTACGCCCGGAAGCTAGAAAGCGTCGTCGGCCTCAAACTCCGCCGGAACAGCCAAGCTCGGAAGACGAAGGATAAGTTGCGAGGAAAAGGGAAACTAAACGAGGGCGTCGAAGCAGCGATTTTTTCCCGGACTCTTCGTCAGGAGTTTTGAAGGGTGAGCTCCCTGAAAGTGGAATATGTGGAGTAGCTCAGGAAGAATGTGCCTTCATCCGGAGATTTCAATACTCTCCCTCTGGGTGGGCATATAGGCCCAATAGGTAGTTGTCATTGGTCAATATGTATCCCAAACTTACGACTGATAAATCTCCGATTCTTCGCTGGTCATGCGCCTTCGTTCTTATGGCTATGGATACCTCAGTCTCGCAGCACCCATATTAGTATGCCTGTCTGGATTCATATTCAGATTTACGTCCGCACTGCATGCTACGATAACAGCTGATTCCGGCACAATCGGTATAGGCTTCGATCCTAAGGGCATCTCGGAATGGTACGACCTAAGTTGTGAAATCCAACCGATCGTTCTACTATCCAATGCGTTCTCTCTTACTAGCTGATTGTCACATAATTGATTACTTCTCATCATCCTATATTTAAGTTTCCGTCAACGTCGTGCAGCCTTCCACGCAGGGTATTTAGCTCGCCAGAATCAATCTGTTCAAGTAATTCATATCTCTGTGCATCACCAGTCTCATGCCGATAAAGAAATAGTAAAGGCAATGGATCATTCCTCCACTTGGGCACTCGCGTCCGCCGTGTCTTCCAGAAAGTCCCTACCAGCGCGACAGCCCCGAGTATCCAAACAAGTACGGGTAATACAATCCATTGCCAGTGAATCGAGACATATGTCACACTGGTCAGAACAAGACCTGGTGTCATGTTCGCGTTTTCCAGCTTCGAAGCTGCCTGGATGTACATGGTGTCTCGAAAGGTTTTGGAGATTGCTGCTGCAATGTTTTCCATGGCGCATCTCAACCTGATCGCTGACTCGCTACTACATCCAACAATATCTTCCCGTCCAAGGGCCTGAAGGATGTCGGATGCGGCGTATCCCAAATTTTCAGTTGTCGTTCCATATGATTGATGTAATGGATTGTGCGAGAACTCGCCACTCAAAATGTTGATTAAAAACGCCCTAATAGCAAATTCTGCTTCCCTCTCAAGTATAAAGGTTTGGTTAGGTTGCACACCCATATCATCTCCCCAGGGTGGATTAAAGTACCGTCCTGTCTCGTTAATGGGTACAGTCGCAGTATTCCAGATCGCTAGTGTGTCATCGGTGAAGACATTGTTCCGGACAGAGGGCCTAGAAAGGCGTACGACAGGCTCAATAACGCATTCCGTTGCCTCCCATGCGTCACCGCCCAATGACAATCCTTGGTTCATAATTGGATCCGCAAGTACTGAGATATTTGCGAGTCGGGGAGTAATAAACTGTATTGGAAACATTGTCGCATTGGTAAATACCAAGGCTGCATCCGGATCAACTGCAGAGCTGACGAATGCCCTGAATGTAGTGGCCGATGTGACCCCCTCAAAGGATGCTTTTACGTTGCTTTTGGGGAGGGTGACATTGCAGCTCGTATCTGAAAAGCCATATTCATCGGTCACCTTACATGACTTGGTGAGGTGCTCAGTGATGTTTGCGCAGAGTGCGCGGGCTTCCAACGATGCAACAGCACCCCATGTGCAATTTGCTGAGCTGCAGGAATACTGAGGAATGGCCCAAGGTCTCTTTTGGTCGCGGTTTAGAAGAGAATTGTATACATTCGATTTGAGTTCAGAATCGACCATCTTGTTCTCTGTTATATCGTCAATCCAAGCCACAGGTAATATGTTTCTTTCGTTTTGACCTACCTCCACTACCCGTAAGCACATATTGAAATCCGTAAGCATTGTATATGGATGAATTTGCCACAAAAGCAGTTTTTGATGAATCCACAACCATTTTTTGTTGATAGTGAACTAGATTCTGCACAAATGGATCATATCCCAACGCCAGGATAACAGCCAAGCAGCTCCAGACCGCAAAATGCCTGTCCATCGTGTTAGTCTGGAAAACCTCTAAGCTAATGAGCATGGCCTACCTAGCACGTAATCTCCATATCAACTGGATAGCGCCATAAAATCCTCGACTCGCCGTGTCAAAATGACGAAGGTCTGGTAGGGGTCGCGATGCCTGCTTGAACCATGTCCACTTCAACTGGCCTAGCATCCCGCTAATGGCAGATATAAGGCAGCCTTTTGAGACGGTGCTCAACCAGGAAATCAACGAGTTGAGAGACATGTACTTCCACTTTGGTTCAGGTGTGTTGTTGAGTGAGGCAAGGATGACGACTGTGGCAACTAGGATACCACCCGATATCGCGACTCCCAGGAGTTCCCAGACAAACCAGTCACTAACAACCGATTTTTGTGACTCTCCCTCTGCTCCTTCGTCATGTTGTTTCGGTGTTGCAGAAATAGGAGAGCCTTTAAAAGTCGGTGTTTCGGCGTTCAGGTCCGGGTTATAATGATCATCGTCTGACCTCTTAATTGGCTCATAGATAGGGCTTGCCGACTCTGGACTTCGAGACATCTTGAGAAGTAGATTGAAACGTTCTGATGGAACGAAGCATGAAATCTCTTCCCTCTTATTTATTACCAAGAACGGAAGCACGGCTGACATGGCTGCAAGGCTTTAGGGGCTAGCTGCTACCTTTCCGCGCTGCTAAACCGCTAATCAGCCAGACCCCGTCCTTGGCCCCCATAGACCCTGGGGACCTGCATGTCCGGCCAATCGTACCCCGGAGAGTCCGGTTGATATAGACCTAGGCAAACCACCTTGCATTAGCTCTTGAGCGCAATTACCCTCGCACGTATTTTGCTAAACCGGTATCCTCGTCGTACTGAGTAGGGGCTGGCAAACATTGATCGTACAGAGAATCTCCATACAATTTTGGGCTTCCAAGACGCTCTAATTATACCCCCACGGTATTTCAAGTGAGTTGCGCTGAGCTTGCGGAAGCCAACGGAGCCGATTTTCTAGTTGATAGAAAGTACTAACCATAGCGCTCTTTAAACAGCAGGAATAAAAAAAGGGGTATCGGGTGGGGTCCAAAACACGTTATAAGTTTGTTGTTTTCGCGTGGCAGTGCTCTTCGAAATAGCGGCAAAAGTACGGAGCACACGGGCACAAGTGTAGACTACCCCTATTATTGTCTCATATCGTAGTACGACCGTTTATGACGTTAATTTCTGTCGACCTATTTATTTTCTCCTACCTTCGTCCGTATTTGGAGTCTACTCTAACCCTTATCACTGAGTCTGCCTTGTCGCCGAAGTCCCTTTAACTGTGAAGGGCTGAAGCAAGACTTGATTAAATCTAACTAGGCCAACATGCTGTTTACAAAAAGCTTGGACAAGGAAAGGAGCCGAACAAGCGGAACAACGACAGAAGTAACGTGCAAGGCGGTGGCAGAACGGGGGCGTGCAGGGAAGAGGCTATGGCAAGGCTATTGTGAGAACCGGGTCTGACCCGTGACATTAACATCATGATCGATCAGCGGAGATAATAATCGTATGATCATTTCCAGAAATACACCAAGTAGCCAATCATGTGACTCTCTCTTACAATACGTTTCTTGGATCTGAAACTCACCAAACTAAAGCTAGACAAGGGATTTTTAAAATGGAGTTTGGAAAAGAAATCGAAAGCAATAAACTACTGAAACTGATTCCGAGCACGTGTGTACCGAGTCTGGAGAAACAGAGAAGCCTCTAATAATGATATGGATGGGCTCATATGAGTTCATGAACTAATCTCAGCGGACACAGTATGTCCCGCCTTTAGGAACCACTTATCCTGTGCTTCTTTCCACCATAGTAGACGTAAATGTCCACGTGACATTCCTGATGTCAGGACAACAGACACACGATTTGGCCCAAGGCGACATCGAATTTAGCCTTGCCGTTCTTTGGCCAATCGAACTCGACGGGATATGCAAGTGGTAGAGACCGTAGTTTCAGCGCTTTGGGGATGAACCAATAAGGCTGGATCTGAGCTCAGATGAGAGGGGTTAGCGCGGTGGTCGCGCGACGCTGGGTGATTCTCACCCACTCTTACCCGGATTCTCACCCTGTCTATTGCGCACTCACCCTCTCTCACCCAAGTCGCGCGACCGTAAAGCGGCGCTCACCCACTTCTCACCCGGGCGGCAGCCACCCGACTATCTAACGCACATAAGCCACACGCCGGCAGGTTAGTAGTTGGGTGGGTGACCACCAGCGAATCCCTGCTGTTGTATGTTTTTGTTTTCATTTTTGTTGGACTAGGTCGTAGGTGTCCTAAACCTCACTACCTCCTCTGGGTACCCTTGAGCTAAGTGGGTGATGCTTTGATGAGCAAGACTCCTAAAGAGTACGCGGCTATAAATTCACGATCCAGCAATATTGGTATTTAGAAGTCTTCAACCCATGGATCGTACCCGGGGCGGGTGCAACAAGTTCTGAAGTATCATGACGAGGATGATGTGTATGATGTGTATGATTATCTACTATTCTCCTTGATGGTTTCTACTGAGTCAGTGCAATCTTTCATATGTTCGAAATTCAAAGACTCCAGGTGTGCGCAAGCCACACTTCTTCAGGCACGGTGTGGAAGATGGAAAAAATCTGCTAGATGGAGGAGAAGCTGATCTGGTGTTCTGGTGATGCCAGGTCTTTACAAGACTTTAAATCGTGGAGGCTACCTACGAGCATCGACTTTGATCGGTATCTCGCAACATGGTTGATGTCAAGTATCCTGAACATGATCTTTAGCTTCGGCGCATAAATCAACGTGAGGAATGTTTACTTGAATAGAACCGATAATTCCTTGCAAGAGTTACTATACCGCTACCAGTGGAAGTGGAAAAGCTACGGGAATTGCATCGACGGCTGGGTTGTGAAAAAAGCTTTTGCACTCCCCGGTATAAATTTCTGGCACTCAAGCACTGGTGAAGAGGGTCTACTGGACGAGGGTTTGTTGAGTGTCAATCATATCCAAGGTGGTGTCTCAGTGATGCACTCCGTCAACATGTTGCGGAATGGGGCGGTTGCCGGGGCCATGCGTGCCGTCCTATTCCAAAAGCTCTCGATATCGTTCTGGGATTCGAAGATGAAGAGCTTTGCGTCTTTGAAAATTGGGGACGGTGATTATGTATGAAAATTGCGGTCATGGGTGTGCGATGATGTTTCTTTACCACATCAGTTCATTTACCTACTCAAATGCTATCATATTGTGTTATATACTCTTCGGACGGTTTATCTTTCCGGATCTTTTCTGGAACATCACGCTGTCTTCATAGAAATCACTGTCCTTGAGATTCAAGTAGCTCTCAGTCGGGGACAATGCAGTCTCTATATTTAGCCTTTGCCTGAGTGTTCTAAGTGATGCTGAGCATGTTGTGATGCCCTGTGCGTGAGACTTAAATATATCAAATCTGCGGGAAAATGGATAAGAAGGCACACGGGGCAAGACAAGCACTTGTAAAAATATG
The DNA here is from genome assembly GCA_028828935.1 of Penicillium sp. IBT 18751x. Lineage (NCBI taxonomy): Eukaryota > Fungi > Ascomycota > Eurotiomycetes > Eurotiales > Aspergillaceae > Penicillium > Penicillium sp. IBT 18751x. The sequence continues at coordinate 1,246,146 of JAQJZS010000011.1, read as the reverse complement.
GTATACCAGACAAATTGTGTCATCAATGCCCAAATGCGGTGTTTTCTCTCGAGAAATTGTCACAAATTTTCTACACTCGTGAATTTATGGACTCAGAATACGTGCTGTTTGAGGCTCACGACTGAGAGGGCTGGGTTAGCTTTGTGGAGCGTTTGCCTAGCATACTTTAGAAGTATAGTTGGTTTTTGTGACTCAGAGTATTCCGCCTTACTTGCGAAATGATTGACTTCCTAGACTGTTGATCTCATGAGTCCATACTTGAATTGAAGTAATTCCCTGCTTCGAAGCCTCGGTCTACTATCCACTCGAACAAATTTTTCGTCTTACAACTAAAAACGCTATACCACAGCTATATCACATGACACCTCAGGATTCATCACGAACGGTTCAAGCAATGCTATGGGAAGTATTCTTTGTTCTTGTGGAATCTGGGACGAAGGAAGTGCAATAAAATGTGATGAGAATGTTGAACAAGTTCCCACCCCGTGTCAAGACCGGCGAGCCTTTTTCGATGTCACCTGTGGACCCTGCTAGTACCCCGCTGGCTCGTGGCCTTGGTATACCTATTGTAAACTAAGCATTTTCTGTTTGTTGGATCAATTGAAGGACAATCAAAAATAGAGTATAGTTCCCACGGGCTGTACTTGATAAAAACTTCCGAGGAATAATCCTATTGCTGCATTCAAATAGTAGGGCTAATTTGAAAATCCACACAGGCAGGAAAAGGGGTAGGGGCAATTTTCTCAACGGGATTTGGGGCGCGGAATTCTCTTTGCCACCATGCACAATTGCCAATGAATAGAGGAGGAAATCAAGGAACGCAAAGATGCCCTCGGCAAGTCTTGACCAGCTAGAACTGGGGCATGCCACATGGTATCCACTTAGTGACCCCACAATCTGAGCCGCGATACGAATGTAGCTGTCAACCCGTTCCAAGATGAGACGAGCGTTTCTGTGTGTGTTGCTGAGCCTGACAGTATAGACCTCCCAGTTTGGCTGAGCGTGAAAAGCCCAGTCTACCAGTGAAGAGCCATTCGCATAGGCAATCGTAGATATCATGATAGTAAAGAGGAATGAGATTCATTACTGCAGAAAGACGGTGTGTTCAGTGGGCCTCGGATCACAACAGCGGCAAAAATTCCCTTAAGAAAACTCCGCAATTTCTTGGCGAAAGTAAAACTTTAGTGGCAATTGGCTAAAGAAAGAGAAACCCCTGACAGATGTGGAGTCTCTTGGTGATCGGCAGGGATGACAGGTAACGCTGCTATTAAACTATCGTTGATCATTCGGAATTGCTTCTGTAGAGGTACTAGGCTCAGCTATTCAAAAGGTCTGAGAGTAGATCGCCTCGAGCTAGTGGAGGCCCGGCATGTGTTCAACGGTTCTTTCGGAAATGCTTAATGCTGAATACGAGCCATGCCTCTCTCAGGGGAAAATGAAAACTGGATATAAAATTTAGGGTCCCATGTGATCCATTTTGAACTCTCAATTCACCCATAGTCACTCTTTTTTCCTTTTTTATTATGATTGTTTCCCACCTGTTCGGCGTGCTGGTCGCCACCGCCGGCCTGGCCAAGGCCGTCAACATCACCGGGTATGAATATGTCGTTGTTGGTTCCGGCGCTGGTGGTGGTCCTCTGGCCGCCCGCCTTGCCCTGGCAGGCCACAAGACACTTCTCCTCGAGGCCGGCGATGATCAGGGAGAGAACTACAACTATACTATCCCTGCCTACTCTGCCAGAGCCTCTGAGGACGAGAAGCTCTCGTGGAATTTCTTTGTACACCACTATGAAGATGAAGAGCGTCAGGCTCGCGATTGGAAGACGAGCTACGAGACACCGGATGGCGGGTTATACACCGGCCTGAATCCTCCCGAGGGCTCGACAATGAAAGGAACCCTCTATCCTCGTACGGGTACCCTCGGTGGATGCACTGCTCACAACGCCTTGATCGCAGTCTATCCCCACCAGTCTGACTTCGAGTACATCGCGACTCTTACCGGCGATAGCTCATGGACACCTGAGAATATGCGCAACTACTTTACCAAGCTGGAGAGAAACGGCTACTTGCTGCCCGGAGCTAAGGGCCACGGTTATGATGGCTGGCTGTCAACTGAGACCGCCCCCCTCAGCATTGTTTTGGAGGACCCCCAGCTGCTGAGCATGCTGACTGGTGGTGCCTTCGCTCTCGGAAACTTGACCGACAACATCATGAACATTGGTACTCTGCTGGCTGGCGATGCCAACGCGGATACCGAAACCCGTGATACCGAACCTGGCTACTACCAAATCCCTATCTCGACCAATGATGCCCACCGGAACGGTGCTCGCGAATTTATCATCGCTGTGCGGGATGCTAAGAATGATGATGGCTCTAAGAAGTACCCTCTTGATGTCCGCATGAATACCCACGTCACTAAGGTGACCTTCGATGAGACTGTCAGCCCACCCCGTGCTACCGGTGTCGAATTCCTCGACGGCGAGCATCTTTACAAAGCCAGCCCAATGTCCAAATCTGCTCTTACTGGTATCCCGGGCTCCGCCACTGCTTCACGGGAAGTGATTGTCGCCGGCGGTGTGTACAACTCGCCCCAGATCCTCAAGCTGAGTGGTATTGGTCCCGCCGATGAACTCAACAAGTTCGGTATCAAGGTCATCAAGGATCTTCCCGGTGTCGGTACCAACCTCCAGGACCACTACGAGATCTCCGTGCAGGGCAAAGTCGAGAAAGACTTTTCTTGCTTGAACAAATGCACCTTCAGCATTAATGACCAGGCTGATCCTTGCATCAACGAGTGGGAGTCTCCTATTCTTGGTGACCGCGGCATCTACTCATCGCCCGGTCTCGCTGCCACCATGCTGTACAAGAGTTCCGTCGCCAACGAGGACTTTGACATTTTCTGCTTCGGTGGACCGGTCAACTTCCGCGGCTATTTCCCTGATTATAGCATCAACGCCACCGACGAACACAACTGGTTTACCTGGGCCATCCTTAAGGCTCATCCCCGCAACAGCGCCGGTACGGTTGCGCTTCAATCCGCTGACCCCCTTGACATGCCTAAGATCACCTTCAATTACTTTGATACTGGTCTCGGTGACTACGAAGCCGATCTTACTGCTCTCTATGAAGCCGTCGAATTGGCCCGTGATGCTTTCAAGCGCCAGCTTGTTCACGTCACTGAGGTTCTCCCAGGTGATGCCGTCCAGTCCAAGGAAGACATTGAGACCTACGTGAAGGATGGCGCCTGGGGCCACCACGCCTCCTGCACCTGTCCCATCGGCGCCGATGACGACCCGATGGCTGTCTTGGACTCGAAGTTCCGTGTCCGCGGTGTCTCAGGTCTCCGTGTTGTCGATGCTTCGGTTTACCCGAAGATCCCTGGTACTTTCACGGCTGTCTCTACCTACATGGTAGCTGAGAAAGCTGCTGACGAGATTTTGAGCGAGCTCAATGCTAGCTCTTAATGCGTGGATGATCAAGCCTCGTCGCGGAGTTTGAATTTTGGGTTATTGGTGAAGAGAAATGTGTTCGGTGTTACCACTCTGGAGCGATTCCATACTTTGTATTTTTAATTACTATATCATTCACTCATTCAACAGAAAACGAAAATCTTGCATAAGATTTACTGAATTGATCGATTTCTCTATATTTCTATATTGAGGTGAATAGTGACAATCGCACTCCGCCTATTTCGGAGTTTGTAAACAGTGCTTTATTCGGAGCGTGGGGTAGGTGCAATACGCTCAACGCTATTGAAACTTAAGTTATCTAGCGGGGAACCACCGGAGTGGTATAATAAATTGATCAATGAACATGTGCACAATTGTCGAGGGCTTCTTATTGCAAATATACATTGAAATGGGGACGGCTCCATTGCTGTCTAACCACGCAGACTGGGCAACACACACACACACACAAGGAGGAAGGACCATACGGGAGAGGAGCACGTAGGGGTGGTTTGGAAGAGAAAGAGTGTCAGTCTCGCTTATTCTGAATATGGAAACTCTTCTATACTACAAAAGCCTTGGTCATCCGATAGACGCTGATTCATGCAGTCAGCAGTTCCCTCACTACAACATTTTGTTCCACCAGAAGAAAACTTAATCCGGCTCATAATTTAACGCCTCGAAAGAACACTGGGCTAAAGACGACAAGAAATGAAAAATAATTTCTCACTATACTAGAACTAAATAATCCGAGAGCATATCAATTAATGTCAAATCGAGACGAAGGGTGAGACCAGATTTTCTACACTATTGTCATCTTGTCCACTCCGAGTCCCTCAGTCATCCGTGGGATATACGTCTCACGCAATCCTCTTTTTGCTGCATCACGTCTTCTCACCTATCGCCCATTACCTGTGCGACTTGGCCAAAATAACCAACTATCAAAGCGAGCCGATCAGATCAAGAATTACAGATCTTCAACGGATGTTTCCATGACGTATCAGATCCGACGCTATAAATGATACACGCTCAACCTAAGCGACAAGTGCTTCCGAGGACCGCTATCGCTTTAAAAAATACAAGCGCCCCAGGCCCAGTAAGGTCAACGCTAGGCACAAGGACGGTCAGGAGAATACGAGATGATTGCGGTGCACTCAGCGTGTGTGACTAACACATTCTCAACCCGACTCTTAGAAGTGCGGCACTGACGATATGTTCGACCGCTTGAGGCTCCGTGTGCTTCTGAGATCCCAAGGAAATGAAGGTAAAGCGTGTCATGATCCATTCTTCAGAGCCATTGGCTACAATAAGCTAGAAGCGAATTATTTTTTTCTTTACTGTCTAGCTTCAAAATTCAAATGATCTTTGAGAACATTAAGTTAATGCCGGTTGTGCTGATTCCGCCTATAAATGGGAAGGAGCACCCTTCTAAGTATTTGACGATAGCGATACTCTGTTTCACCTTGGTGGCATTTGGCGTTCTTCAAGTTACTAAAAACTTGACGGCGCGTTGCCGCTGTAAGTTATCACTTTTTACAAAGGGCTGGACTCGGATTTTGCTGAAGTTAGATCGATTTCCAAGGTTCCAAAAATTTACTTACGATCTTTTGGAGATTCCAAGCCTTAGAGTTAATTCTGTTTTGGGTGATATCAAGAAAGTATTACGAATCTTATCTTTTGTGTGGAGAGCTATGAAAACAAAGTGATGATAGGCTGACAAATATTAATTGTAATTGCCTAGCTGCCGCCATGACCCAATCCGTTTGCACCTTGAACCGTAGTGAGTGTTGACCCGTTACGATCGATCAGAGATGTTGACTGAAGATGGAGATATCTGTAAAAGGAACGAAGTATTGCTGTAGGAGAAGTAGACTAGATAGGTCACAAAAACGATCAAATTAAACTAAATTTGTCTCACTAGACAACGTAATGTCTCCAGAAAAAGGAAATTATTAGGTAGGTTCTTTGATGCTTCTCTTGACTGATCTACCATGAATATGGAAATGATCAAGCCAAGTAGTTTGCAATCCCCGATTGACTTCCTCACCACTCAATCTCATTGATTGGCTTTTGCCTTTGCCTGGCCTTTGTCGAAGATGGACCTTTGGAGTTCACCTTTATCCAACCCGACCGACTGTTTCACAGTGCCATCAAAAATCTTTCTCCACCCTATGATACTCAAAAGCCGAACCAACGCGGCATTAGTGCCCTTCCACAGATACTCGCCCTGCTTGTGTCCAGGATTTTTAACAAGTACTTGTTCGACGATTTGGTTTGCAAACGCCTCCGGCTTCAGACTGTTCTTGACATGATTCTGAGTCCTCTCTTTGGTAGCGTCCTGAGCATCGCGGTATATGCTGTCGGAACCGAAGGAGATATTGTCTGAGGACATGAGATTTGTTGCAACCTCACCCATGAATACAGTAACAACCTTAATGCCAAGTGGTTCAAGCTCGATCCGGATAGTGTCGCTGTACGAAGCCACGGCTGCTTTCGACGCGTTATACGCAGCAGCAAAAGGGAATGGTAGGCGTGCAAGTATCGATGACGTATTGATGATAGTCGGAGGTGTGTGTGTGTTTGAACCGGATGAAATGGAGGCCAAGAGAAGAGGACTGAAGGCTGAAACCATATCAAAAAGGCCGAAGACGTTGCTATCAAACATTTGACGTACGCGAGCAGGGTCGGCCTCGATTGCGGGGGCTTCGTACACTGTTTCACAAAAAGACCAGTCAGAATGTGAGGTGAAAATAATGCAGCAGAATGAAAATGGTGTGACCAAGACATACTTGTGCCAGCATTGTTGAAAAGCATATCAAGCTTGCCACCAGTCCGCTTCACAATCTCGTCTTTCAACGATGCAATGCTTTCTGCATCCGTCACATCGAGTTTGAATACCTCAATTCCCTTATCCTCTAGCGTAGAGAGAGTTGCGGTAGAGCGAGCGGTTGCGAAAACACGCATACCGCGAGCAGCGAATTCAAGGGCAAGAGCATGACCAACTCCACCTCGGGAGCAACTATTCGAAGTAATTTCCGTCAGCTTGTTCACTGATTAAAATAGAGGGGGCGCAAGAAGATTTCTTTCGGCTTGACGAACCCTGTGATAAGGATTGAGCGTTTTGATGATGACATGTTGTATGAATATGCTACAGATTATGAACTTGAAAGCTCGATGCCTTAATGGGGCTGGTGATAGAATTCAGATCCAGGTAGAGGCCTTTGAATGACCGACAGAAGGGGCTGCTGAAATTTATACACTAATATCCACGACAAAATTCTCTACTATACACTGTCGAGGCGATTATTAAACTGACGTTTGGCAGATCTGGCGTTGAGGATGAAAATGTGACATGTGTTTCACGGATCCTCAAGGGAGTCGGAGTGAATGGGGTAAGAAAAAGTGCTTAGAACTTAATCTCCCCCTTATTTCGGTAATTTCGCTAAATGCGATCGATTGTCTTTCTAAGAATTCAGAGCTGTGATAGGTTGATCCATTTGCCACTAACGATATAAGGCCCACAAATTTGTGGGTCGGTCGGCCTCGATGAGTGATCATTCCAGTAGAAAGCTTCCTCCATCACCCACCTAATTATTAATCAAATAGCTAGCGTCTTTTCTTTCGGTCGAGCATTCCAGTCATTAAAGTTGGTGATTGGACCATCGGTTGAATATCTTCCCGTTATTTATTTTTCAGACAGTGAACCTCCGCCGTACTGTACGAGTTTAGTCAGCTTCGCGTCAAATACCCATCAGGCCATTAATCTCATCAAAGCGGACAGGTGAGCAGTACTAAATTTTGCCGCTTTTAGTAATTTCTAAAGTAAGTAGTGTGGTCGAGTGGGATGTGTAACAGGATGTCGACTCGATGGATTTCCGTAATGAGTAGCACTCGAAATTTCTCATTGAAGCTGGTTCATAAGGGCGAGGACACATTGAGTGATCCTCAGGGGTGATGACCTGACTTTTTTTGACACTGTACATCCAAAAATTCAATACCATACTGTGGGGAAATGGGCGGGCGACAAATAAGCCGGTCTGTCGGATCCATGTTGCTACCCTAAATTCGACACACAATCGTCTGTGGATCTGATTTATGATATCAGTTCACCTTATCCTTATATTTAGATACCCCGATCCTTTGCAGATCCATAATCTGAGGTACTCCTTTTTCACTTCTTGACACTCCACACAACGAAGATTTGGTCAACATGCCGTCCCTGCTGAATGATGCGGTTAAGCTCCCTTGCGGTTTGGTCTTACCAAATCGGTTGGCCAAAGTAAGTCTGAAAGTATCTATGACTGGTAAAAACATGCTTGGGCTCACACTCGCAGGCTGCAATGGCTGAAAACCTTGGCAAATCCGACCATAACCCTAATGAGGATTTCTATCAGGCGTACAGCCGATGGAGTGATGGCGGATGGGGCATGATCATAACAGGTCAGTTGCCGCTGCACGCGTAGCAGCTTCCAAATGAGACAAAAAATTCAAACTCTTTGCAGGAAACGTCCAAGTCGACATCAACCACTTGGGGAATTTCTGGGACCCTGCTCTCCAGTCTGACTATACTGGCCCAGAAGACAAGCGTCTTCAAATGTGGAAAAAATACGCTGAAGCATGTCAGAAACATGGCACACCAACGATCGTCCAAATCTCCCACCCCGGAAGACAATCACTGCGAGGAGCCGGGCGCAGAGGTCTCTTTGCTCAGACGTTAGCACCAAGCGCTGTTCCATTGGCTATCGGTGGCAGCTTCCTAGATTCCGTCATCACTTCTCTTGCATTTCCTAGGCCTCGCGAAATGACACAAAAAGATATAGATGCTGTCACTCATCTATTTGTGGATACAGCGCGGCTGATGGCAGACAGTGGGTTTTCTGGTATTGAGCTGCATGCAGCGCATGGCTACCTGCTCGGTAAGTACGGGCGCCGCCGACATACAGATATCCATAGGTGTCTGACGTCTTTATTGGAGGAGATTTGCTCATCAAGTTTTTACAATAGATCAATTCTGCAACTCTAAGGTACATCAAATCTTGGAGAAACAACCAAAGTTCGAATTACTAAAGCCTGGCATAGTTCAACCTTCGTACCGATGCCTATGGTGGCTCTGCCGAAAGACGCGCCAAATTTCTACTAGACATCTTGAGAGAATGCCGAAAAGTTGTTCCGGCCAATTTCTGTATTGGCGTCAAGTTTAACTCGGCCGATCACAGCACCGCATATCTCAAGGACACGTTGACTCAGATTGGAATGCTCGTGGAAGCAGGTATTGACTTCCTTGAAGTTAGTGGTGGAACTTACGAAAATCCAAGAGTATGTCCCGAAAAACTCAAACACAATCTCGGCAGTTACTTTATCTCCTCATTGCTTACATTAATCCACTCACAATGTAGATGGCCGAGGGCGATAAACCCACTATGTCTGAAGGGAAAAGCGTGCGCACCGCAGCTCGAGAAGCCTTTTTCCTCGAATTTGCGAAAGAGACGCGCAAGCAATATCCAGATCTCCGTCTTATGTTGACTGGTGGGTTCCGCAGCCGCGCTGGAGCAGAAGCAGCTATTCAAGAGAATGCGTGTGACCTAGTCGGTATGGCACGCCCAGCGGCAGTAAACCCCCATTTGCCAAATATATTCCTGTCAGAGGATATCCCGGATAAGGATACGCAGATCACCTTGAACAAGGTCCGACCTGGATTGCTTCCAAGGCTGCTTCGGAGCCGTGTTCTAGGTGCAGGAGCAGAGACTGTACGTTTGCCGTGTTTCTTCGCAGCCAATAGCGAGGACATTATTGCTAATCAACAAAAATCTCAGACGTACTATTCCAATCAGATTTCTCGGATGGCGAAAGGACTTACACCTTGTGCGCCGGATTCGTGATAGACTCCTAGGACTGTCACGTTCGGACTGAGGTTGTGAGGGAAAGGGGCGAAGATGATAGTCCACAGGGAGATGTTCACCCGGCTGAGTTGTATACAACTGAAATAGAGACTTAGTTGAGGTAGGTGGTTCTAAATTAATATGTTGTTTCGAGATAGGTTTTATTTGAATAGAGAGATAAGGTGCACAATTATCATGAGGCAATGTTTGGATGCGAACTGGCAGTAATTTTCCCAACAAAATTTGTGCCTTTTTGCCGCCCTCATATCCCATACATAGGTGCTTTCTACAAAAGTCGCTGCTACAATTTTCGAAGAACTTTAATCTTCTTGGCATCATGACGGTTGACTCCAGGTTTATCGTGACAGAGAAGTGCAAGTTTGATGGTATCAGCACCTCGTAAGATTCAGGATTGCTCATCTAAGCATGTTGGCCTTGAACCTCGACTTGAGATGATCAATCATCACTTTATTCAATTATATGAGGAGGAAGTTGATCCTATGAATCATCTGCAGCTTCATTACGTAGTTCATACAATCCATAATTTCTACACATGTAGACCAAATTCTTGCATGGCTCAAAAATAGACCTCGCCGCCACCCGCACTTGGGCGAGCGGGAAACGCTCCCCGCACATGCCCACCTGCCTAAATCACGACCTACTGCTGAGATAGGATGTCTCGATAAAAGCGAAATGAAGTTTTACTAGAAAATTTGATCTCATCCATCACCCATTGCTTCCTGATTTCGAGGAATCAGCTGCCGAGTCAGCATCTGCGGGTGCCTGCATATTACTTTCATATACATACAAAGAACAAACCTCGAGTAACCTACAGTATGATCATTGAATCTATTGTGGTCTAAAATATCAATGGAATGTTATAAAGTACTGAAACGGAATTGGCTTGATGGATGTCTGGTAATGTAGACTGGGCGCCAGCACAGCACACACAAACACACACACATACACACACACTCACACATGCACTCCCAGGGACGCAGAAAGTCTTAGTAGACTCGCTCTGTAGTTGAATCTCGCTTTATACTGAGTTTTATATTATGGAATCAAGAAACTGAAACGTGCAGTCATAATCTATATAGCTGCTCCCATTGTTCCTCCAAGAGAGAAGAACATAAGTAACCCAAGGCATTCAAGACACCGCAGGCACCCTTTTTACTATGTCATGGCATTTTTCACTACATTGCTTATTTCTTCGAGACTACCAATTTTAATTGACCTGAGCTTTGAAAAAGCATGCCATCGCAATCTGTCTTTGTATTGCCCTCGCCGAATTGTTTCGAATGACAAATCCGCGATGAAGGGTGAATCTAATTGGTTAGTGTTCAATCCCGCTTACACATTCCTGGACTCGCCGCCACCGGGCCGGCTCACTAATCGCACCGAACCGGCAGATCATGATCCCGTCAAGAAATCCTTCTCCAGAAACCCAACGGACCCAAAACTCAAATGACCTTTCGACTCAAAGAAACTCCATCGTAATAAATTAACAGTATTCAAATTTTTTCTGTGAGGAGCGATAGCATGTTCTTCTCCGGCAAAAACCTCACTTTCAATCCCGACAAGGACATACCTGACCTGAGCGGGAAAGTCATCCTCGTCACTGGAGGCAACAATGGCCTCGGCAAAGAAAGTATCAAGCAACTAGCAAAACACAATCCTGCAAAAATATACATGGGCGCCCGCAACAAGGATAAGGCTCATGCTGCAATCGCAGATATTCAAGAAGAAGTCCCTTCTGCGAGAATCATGTTTCTCGAAATCGACCTGGCATCCTTCTCCTCCATCAAAAAGGCAGCTGCCACCTTTATGGCTGATAATGACTGTCTCCATATTCTCATGAATAACGCGGGTATTTTCGCCGCCCCTCCTGGTTTGACAGAGGAAGGGGACGAAATTCAATTTGGGACCAACCATATGGGCCCAGCTTTACTCACCAAGTTGTTGCTGCCGCTTCTAGAAGCAACGGCTAGTATTCCCGGGAATGACGTTCGGATTGTCAATGTCAGCTCCGAGATATACACCATGGCTCCGAAAGGAGCCATTCTTCTGGATCAAGCAAAATCGCCACTCACGGAGATCACTACTGTGGCTCGCTATGGTCAATCAAAGCTCGCCAATATATACTTTACCAAATCCTATGCGAAACTTTACCCAGCCATCAAGTCTGTTTGTCTACATCCAGGACTAGTTCGGACAGACATTGGCAGAGGGATGAAAGGCATGTCACTTCTTTCGGTCCTTTTCAGCCTTTTCAACAAAGTGGCATCAGTCGATGTACCAATCGGTGTTTTGAATCAGCTTTGGGCGAGCACCGTCCAGTCAGAGAGCGTCAAATCTGGAGCATACTACATTCCCTTCTTTAAGGAGACGAATCGGATGGATGCCATGAGCGATGCACAGAAAATGGAAGAGCTATGGGTGTGGACAGAACGGGAATTGGAAGCCCACACATCTTGAATCCACTTGGTCCAAGCTTTTTGAGAATTGGATGGCAGTTTGGCACTTCTACACCGGTCATGTGGAGAATAATTTCTCAATTTCGACTCACTCAATTGTAATAACAGAATGAGGTACTAATAGGAATCAAATTTGAATTCCCAGATATTAGCTTAAAATATTCATCCCTTTCCTTATTTGATCCTTTCTCGCTCAATCTTCACCGCGTCTCATCGGTCTTTGTTTTCGGGATGGGCCACGAGTTCAAACCCCGGGAGAGTAAGTTGCGGCCCCTTCGATAGTTGGTGGCTGCAGGGGTCAAAACAATTTGACCGTGTTCCCATGGTTGAATCAGCTTGAAACATATGTCTATTAAACTTACAAAATGAAGGATTCTGGCGAGAATTCTAGGTAACAACGGCCGTGGGATAGCCACTGGGATTTTCCATCTCCCCACAATGTCCTATAAGGTACTAGCCAGCCAAGGTCCTTGCGAGAGAGCACAGCATTAGAACACTACATCTATATTCTTATGTTTCTACGCCTTATCCCCGACAAAACGCCTTATCCCCGAGAGGCGATTTGGGGCATGGTGGATATCGGACAATTTTAATCAATTGATACCATTGACGAGGACGGACCCGTCTCTCTATGTAAATTTGGGTGACGCTAATTGCTGACTCCTGCATGTGACCTGGCTTAAGACATACGAATCGCTATTCTATATCGGACTCAACTCACTAGCCAAGCCTGGGATGATTAATTGAATACCCATCAAGTGTCTGGTGGGACCATGGGAGCGACACTCTCGAAACTTAAAAACGAAAGGAGTGATGACATAAATCTCGGAGTACAGTAGGCATTTCGAATGTGGGGCTTCAAAGGATCAGGCATCACAAAATGTCTGCTACATCCTGAGTATAAATACGGAGTCAACTCCCACACTCATATCCTGTTGTACAGACCGACAACTTTGTGGCTGCAATTCTTTGTCAATTTCCATTCCTATCGAATACGACCATTGTCAATATGACTACCCGCTACGCCGATGTTCACAAGAAACCCTAAGGCCCGGGAGACGCCCGTCCCACGGCCTTGCAAATTATCCAAGATGAAGGACTGGAAAACAAGTTGGCTGACAAAGTCATCTTGATCACTGGTGTTTCCTCCGGACTCGGTGTGGAAACTGCCAAGGCATTGTTCGTCACAGGTGCAACCCTCTACTTGACTGCCCGCAACCTTGAAAAGGCTAAGAAGGCCTTGGGTGATATGGCTGAATCGCCACGCGTGCATCTTCTCGAACTAGACTTGGAGTCCTTAGACAGCGTGCGCAATTGTGCCAAGAACTTCCTCTCGCAAAGCAAGTCACTTAACATTTTCATTGCCAATGCGGGAGTAATGGCTACTCCGGAAGGCCGCACCAAGGACGGATTCGAGACTCAATTCGGAACCAACCATCTGGGACATTTCCTCCTTTTCAACCTTTTGAAGCCTGCCCTTCTCACGGCGGCGACTCCGCGGGCGAATTCTCGTGCAATCTTCCTTTCTTCCATCGCCCATCGAGACGGTGAGGTCGACTTTGACAACTACCAGCTGGAAGGCCAGTACCACCCGTGGAAAGCCTATGCACAGAGTAAGACTGCCGGTTTGTGGACATCAAACGAGGTTGATCGCCTCTTCAGCCCCCAAGGCTTGCGTTCATTCAGTGTCCAGCCCGGTGGTATCAACACCGGTCTGACACAGCACATGTCGGAGGATCAGCTGAAAGCCATGGCGTCCGACCCGGAACTTGCCCCGCAATTCAAAATCCCCGAACAAGGTGCCGCAACATCCGTCTGGGGCGCTATTTCCAAATCGCTTGATGGCATGGGCGGCAAGTATTTGGAAGATGTTCAAATTGCGAAGCCGTATGATTCTACTGAGGGCCAATGGGCTCCTGGATACGCTCCTCATGCCTACAGTCCTGAGAAAGAGAAGCGATCGTGGGATCTGTCGTTAAAACTTGTCGACATCGATAACTGAGTCGGGTCATTTCATTAAGGGAACCGGCTTAGCTTTTTGATGAACTCTCCTTCTTTCCGTTTAATGTAGCTACTCAATGAACACCCGTGTTGATGTGCTCGACTATCTATTTTATCACGCATTGATGCCGAGCCATCGCTCTGCGTGTACAATCTGTACTTACTTGAGAGCAAGCCACTTTAGGAAGAAAATAAATGAGAAAGTTGACGACGCACTAGTGTTATCAGATCTTTTAGGCTTTTCTCGTTGCCCATCTGCCTCAATGTACCTCAATCTGGCCGTGTCGACCTGTGGCGGATGATGAAGATGCATTAGGTAGAGTTATTTTGTCTATTTCCCACTTGATGTGATGGTTTGAAATATTGACGGTAACAGGGATGTTCGTGATGTCTGCAACGTAACCTAAAGAAATGGCTGAAGGCTGAGAACCATATAGAATAAGCCGGAGAGGGTGGCATCAGACATGGCCCATATTGAGCTTCTAGTAAATACCGGTCATAACTAAATTTACCTAATGAGCTGCACGCCTTGATGTGACCGTATGAGTGAAAACCAATTGTCTCGACTAAGAAGGTTTCTCATTTCGTGCAATCAGTCATCACTAAGCGGTGCGTAGTTATGATCTAAAAAGATCTACCCCCTTATAAAGATTTCCTTCAGAAATACGGGGGCTTCTCATCTTCGCGATGGTATGAAAGCATAGCTAATCGCATCATAGAGAAATCATAGCAAACCATACAAGCTCATTTTGACGGGAATTATCCCAATATCTGTGATCTTGCTACTTGAAAGTAGGTCCTTCAAGAATGTGGGTTGCAGGATCATAATTACTGAAGTAATGGGCAATAATTAGGTCTGGCACTTACTCTGAAAATATATTGGCCATGATCTCAGCCTGATTTATTGACTCTTTTCGCCAAAGAGAAGCATTTAACCTGGTACATCTGTTTGGGAGCGCTTAGCCTTCACTTTATCCGCTTGTTCTTCGAAATTTCCGTATTTTGTAGAGATCTTTCACACATATCAAGATAGATTGAAAGGGGAAGTAAATTTGTGCTCTTTTTAGAATGATAGTAACAGAGGTCAGGTCAGAAGGGAAGAAGGATAGAAGTCAACTTTATATTAAAATATTCCATAGGTACTCAGTAATAATTGAGATAATAACTCAGACATCTGCTTTATTTACACGCAACTCGTACTTAAATAGATGAACTTATTACAATCTAATAAGATGATGAGTTCTATTCATATCATTTCTGTATACTATGAGACGAAATGAGGCGGCTCGATGGCAGTCTAGCAGTACAGAGGTAACAAGAAACATAAAAACACATACTTCCACGCTCTGGTTGGCGGGGTGTAATAATTGTCGTGGCGCTGCATCATGACTTACTTTTACTTTGAGTAGCTTGAGGCTTAAAATGTGGTGGGAACCAGCATGAAATGAGAAATTGCTTCTGCTCAGTTTATCTCCTACCCTGTGATAAAGGCACAATATGCACTTCAGGCATTTTCATGCCCAAGGCCATATGATTGCTATTGTATCACAGGTTCTCACACTACAAGCATTTTAAAAGTGATTTGGGAATCTAGTGCTGTTCAGATATGTAGGGGTCTAAGCATAGTCATTATCTTAAATAATAGTGTATATCCTTCAGCACAAATCTGTATAGATCATACATCAAATGCTCATTCGGACTAAAAAGATCTTCGGTCCCGGGCTCGGTTTTAGAGCTGATGTGGATCCAGGATTAGTCACAAACATTCAATTTTCGGCTGACCAGAATCCGTCGTGAAGCAGGTTGATTCTCGCCACTTTCACCTGGGCATCCAATCAGAATCGATTGTTCTCTTTGCTAATTCTCATTACCCGCTTCGGCAATACGTTATCGAACTGGGATATGGTGTTTTCTGGCTTGCTGGATGTTTTTCCCGCCGGCACTTCTGCGGGTACTCCCTCTCGGCCACGTCGCTGACACCCCTCAGTAAGATCTGCTCGTCTGTCTTTAATAAATATTTGCTTGACTTGAACCTTTTTCACTGCGTAAAGTATTATCAGAAATGGGTGAAACCTCTCTGTCTTCCGAGCGAGTGCTCTTTGTCATCTCTCTGCCTATTCCAGAAGCTCTCGTGGCAGAGATCAAGCAACAATTCCCTAACGACGACGTCACTGTTTACCAGTCGAAGCCGAAAGAAGCTGTCCCAGTCCCAGTTGGTAAGTGGGGGAGATTCAAGGAACTTGAAGAGAGACTAAAACTTAGTTGGGTACTGTCACAGAACTATACCGCAACGCGACCATTTTGGTGACCTTCGCAGACCTTCCTGACGTCAAAGACGCCAAAAAGTGAGTTACCATGACACATCAGCACAAGTATGGCTGCTAACCATCCGTGAAATCCAGTCTGAAAATGATTCACACGGTGACTGCCGGCCTGGACCATCTTATTAGTCATCCGATCTTGACAGATACCAATATTCCAATCACTACTAGTTCCGGAGTCCATGGCCCGCCCATCGCGGAGTGGACACTTATGAACTGGCTTGTTGCGTCTCGCCAGTATATCCATACCTACGAGGCCCAAAAAGAGAAACGATGGGATATCAAAAAGGACGTATTTTCGACCAATATTCACGATCAAGTCGGCAAAAGGGTCGGAATTCTCGGATACGGAAGTATCGGGCGGCAAAGTACGTTAAATAAGATCCTCAATCTTTGCACGCAACTTGCCATCGAGCACTATATTGACCATCATCAGTTGCCCGTCTTTCACAAGCCATGGGAATGACAGTCCACGCTTTTACTGCCTCTCCACGCCCCACCCCAGAGTCGCGGCATGATAATGGCTTTATTGTTCCCGGAACTGGAGATCCCGATGGATCGATCCCAGCATCATGGCACCACGGCACAGACAAGGAATCGATTCGCTCATTCTTGTCCCTGGGTCTAGATCACTTAGTGATCTCGCTTCCGCTGACCAAGCAAACAACACATCTGCTGGGCGCTGAGGAGTTTACTTTGCTATCTGAAAGCTCGAAGCACGCGATCAGCAAGCCGTACGTGACGAATATCTCGCGCGGCAAAGTTGTCGATCAGAATGCCCTCATTGAGGCTTTGCATTCTGGCCAGTTGAGTGGTGCCGCGCTTGATGTCACTGATCCGGAGCCTTTGCCTGCTGACAACCCGCTCTGGGATGCGCCAAATGTGCAGATTAGTCCTCATGTGAGTGGACTGGGGAGAGAGTATCTACCACGCTCGTTGAGTATTGTGAACATCAATATGGAGCGGATGGAGAAGGGTCTACCGTTGCTCAATGCCTACAAGCGAGGCAAGGGGTATTAGAACTTGAGATGTATCGAATTTGAACATAGTACGATGTACCCAATTGATCTTCCTTGGATGGTGAGGCTTGTTTCGTACAGACTAGACATCATGACTCAAAGAGAAGGGGGTCCGGTATAGTGATGAGAACGCCCTCTCGAAATTACCGAGATCTGGCTATAGCGACCTTTCTTCTTCATGTCCTCCGGCAAACTACGATGTTATTTAGAGAAGCTTGAAGAATATATAGCTCCAGTATTTGCTGTAATTGCACGTAGTAGAGACAACCAAAATCCCTAGGTAGGGATGCCTCGTTAACACGTTTGTCTCGGCCGGATCAGTTGTTCCCAGCATGCTACACCTGAATTCAACTGTCAGCAGCGCTGAAATATCACAGAATATATCACCTGGCAAGTGGTGTATCTTCGTTTCCAGACGGAGACATGCTATTACTCGGCCAAGGCGATGTGGAAGTATAAAATGATCTCATATGCGTATTTAGTCGAATCATAAATCGTGATCTTTATCTACAACCCCCTAGATAGGAACATTCATCCTCTCCTTGTAATCTGGGAACTCGAAATCCCCAAGATCCCACTCAATAGAAGGATTCCAGGTGCCCCCTCCGCTCCCCCCACTCCTCTCAGCCTCAAAATCCCGATCCTGGGTTTGGTCCGATAAGAGCGTCGGACTAGGCGCCACAGAATCCGACCCAATCCTCAACTCTCGCACGACACGAATGGCATCCGGATCACTTCCCGTATCTCCATCTTTCGTGTTCGTCTCGGTATGATCCGTCTTGGCGATACTGGCTGAGTAAGTGCCCGGACCCGCGTAGAAGAAGTCGTTATAAAAGATTCCGCCATCTGTATTGATTCCAGGGCCGTAGAAGGATGCTTTTCGGGAGCCGGGATGCACCGAGGTGAGTTGCGTGGTATTCGAAGCTTGCTTGGTCGCCGGTGAGGAATGCAATGGTTGAGGCCGGAAACAGAAGGAGAATATCCTCGAGATGAATGGCCACAATGGTAGAAGACAAGCGCAGATGATCGAGATGTTTGCTTCAAGAGAGGACCAGGTGGCTGCAAGTTCATTTGTCTTGGTGAAGTCGTGACCGTTGATCATCCGATATAGTTCATAGAGTCGGGCGGAGCTGGTGCCAATGACGAAGATACCCATGCCGAAGATGAGCATGATGCTTACGCGTTGGCGGAGGGGCAGATGGAGTCTCCAGAGGAAGGGCATGGGCAGGATGAGGATTGCAATGTCGGAGGATATTTGCAACCCTGCATTCGTATACCAGACTGGTCCGACAGGGAGACATTGGGTTTCGGTGGTTAGGACACGACCGGACCAAAATGCATGGATTGGGACACAGAATACGAAGCCACTGATTATCATCCATAGACCAGAGATCGTTATGAATGCGATCAGAATGTAGCTTGCAATTCTGAAGGCTCGGGGATGGAAAATGCGGCGGTAGAGGAGGAGGACCGAGAGTTTGCAGAGGATTAAGGAGCCGTTGTAGAATGGAATGGAGAGCCAGAGCATCTAATGCTGGTCAGTTTCATGTGGCGGAGGTTCAAGGGACAGAAGTGATTGACATACCCGCATCTGCGCTTTTCTCACCTCCAGTGGCAGGTCTTGATTCGAGACACCCAAGCCATTTTCGCGTTCTGGTGAGACTTAGCTTTACTCGTTCGTAATGTGAATATACCGTAGAGTAAAGACCTACCGCAGAGAATGAAAGCGTAAAAGGAAATGGAAGTCGCCTTGAAGAGAGGGTCAGCATTTTACTTGCCATGAATGAGTGCGCTTTGAGTCTCTAGTCCAGAGCTTCTCTCATGGTTACTCGCGGACATACCAAGGCAAGCGTGACAAGAAGATCGTCATATCCAGGACTCTTGATCAGTCTGATCCGCGTCCACAACCGGATGGCGACCAGCAAGACAGCGCTGACGAGGAGTGCGGTGATGACGGCCAACTCGTGCATTCTCCTCACGATTCGAGCACTTGCGCGACGACAATCCCAAGTAAGTGGATATAGATGGTATAGACAAGCGTCAATCCATTTGTGTGGCCAGCTCGATGAAATGTCGACTAATGTACCATCACTCCGTACGTCAAGAGTGAACTGGCGACAGTCGAAGTGGCCAATTGCTCAATGCAACCCAAATGCCGTGAAGTATGCAATGTCGAAGAATAGATGCCGTAGTATACGTGATCGCGAGAATATGAGATGACGATGCCCACAATGGAAAGCAAAATGAATATGAAAATGAAAAATAAAAATAAAATGAATTTCTCGAGAAGGTCCAAGAAAACCAGAACGGCCATCTCTCTCGCTGTCTCTGACTTTGGGTGTGGCCTTCCCACCACTGGCGAGTTCAGCCACCACCTTCCATCGCCGCATTAGGCAACTCCTTATCCCCCATGGCGTCAAAGACATTTGGACACCATCAGCCCATGATCCACCAAGGCCCCGATTCTTGATCGTCATTCGTGCAAGAATAAGGCTGTGGGCCTTGATCCACAGCGCCATCTCCCCGAGACCCCCCCCCGACTCGCTGCTCGTATTCTTGCTTCGCTCGTTCATGAGAACCCCAGATACCTGTCGTCTGGTCCCATCATTACATAAGAGGCCAACTCACCAGCCAGAAGGCATGATCGGAACTAGACTTCAATGGCCTCGACGGTTGGGCCCGAGATTGGTCCAGACTGTCGGGTCAGAGACTTCTAGGTTTGCGTTCGGGGCTTGGGTCTGCGAATGAGGTGCCAGTCGGTAGACTTGCGTTGAGAGGATCATTTCTTATCTTTGCCTTTCAGACTTAGTCTTAATCCAAGCCTCCGACTTGAAGATTTCCCCTGTGGTGGTGGGGTTGATTCACGTCTGGATATTGGGTGCTCGGAGTCGCCGATGAGGCTGAAATGCAATACTGTTCTTGACGAGGTCAAACCTTAAATTTTACCTTGTCCTCACCCCAGCGATAACCCAATGGCCGGGAGGAAGGGATGGGGGGGTCCCCCGGGACGCACTTTAGCCATTGCTAAAATGGAAAATGGGGCAGATGGGGGGCGGGCTTGGCCCTTGAGCCATAGTTTTCTGGTATTGTCGGACAAAGGCACGGGGGTTTTTTAAAATGATCAAACTTGGCGTACCCGGGCCATAGCCATGGTCTATGGCAATTCCTTCTAAAAATCTAGTACTACAGTTCGGAAGGAAAAAAAGAGGCATGTTCAATAGCAAATTTTATTTCGTCCGCCCGCTATACATTGCAGATAGAGCCGAAACCCCTCCGGGTCTAAGGAGAAAGAGATATCATTCAGAAAGGTTGGCAAAAGACCAAATGCAAAAACAAAAAAAAATTTACAGACGAGCCTTAAGGTTGGCCTTCAGGCGCCGCTCAACGGCAGCCATGTACTCGCTGGTGGTGACCCAGGCCTCGCGCTCCTTCTGGCCACGGGCCAGAGCAAGATCCTTGGTCATGATGAGCTCGTCGTTGACGACCTCAACACAGGCACGCTCGAGCTCCTCAGCGAAAGCGACGACCTCGGGGGTATCGTCGAGCTTGCCACGCTGCACAAGACCGCGGGTCCAGGCGAAAATGGAGGCAATGGGGTTGGTGGAGGTCTCGCGGCCCTTCTGGTGCTCGCGGTAGTGACGAGTCACGGTGCCGTGGGCAGCCTCAGACTCAAAGGCCTCGCCGGTGGGGGTGACAAGGGTGGAAGTCATCAGACCGAGGGAGCCGAAGCCCTGGGCAACAATGTCGGACTGGACATCACCATCGTAGTTCTTCAGGGCCATAACAAAGCCACCCTCGGACTTGATCATCTGGGCGACCATGTCGTCGATGAGACGGTGCTCGTACCAGATCTTCTTAGCCTCGAAGTCCTTGGCGTAGTCCTTCTCGAAGATCTCCTGGAAGATATCCTTGAAGCGACCATCGTACTTCTTGAGAATGGTGTTCTTGGTGCTCATGTACAAGGGGAGGCCCTTCATGAGAGCCATCTGGAAAGAGGCGTGAGCGAAGCCACGGATGGATTCATCAGTGTTGTACTGGCACTGAGTGACACCACCGCCCTGGAAATCGAAGACCTGGACGCGCTCGGGCTCACCATCCTTGGGGGTGAAGACGAGCTCGAGCTTACCGGGACCGGTGATGACTCGGTCCTGGGCACGGTACTGGTCACCGAAGGCGTGACGGCCAATAACAATGGGCTTGTTCCAGCCAGGCACCAGACGGGGAATGGCGGGGATGATGATGGGCTCACGGAAGACGGTACCACCGCTATGAAGATTGTTAATCCTATGTCCTCCGCAGTCAATTGTAGATCAGGCGGTGCTTACAGAATGTTACGGATGGTTCCGTTGGGGGAGAGCCACACTGGCTGGAGTTAGCGTCCGATACATCATCAACGTTCACCAAGGTTGCGAAGAAGCTTACTCTTCTTCAACTTGAACTCCTCAACACGGGCCTCATCGGGAGTGATGGTGGCACACTTGACACCAACACCGTACTTCTTAATAGCCTCAGCGGCATCAATGGTGACCTGGTCGTTGGTCTCATCACGGTACTCAAGGCCCTAGACAGAAGGATCAGCAGCATATCAAGACGCAATAGGCGAGCGTGACTCACGAGATCATAGTACTTGAGGTCGATATCGAGATACCTGATTAGGCAGTCTTAGAAGACTGCATTGAAGATCATATTTCCCATGAAAGGACACACTTACGGCAGAATCAACTATGGCAAAGCAAGGTTAGTCTCAGTCTTCACAAATGGACTGGTCCAATTTGCCATGCATTTCCATGCATGGCAAATGCAAGGAAAATGCAAGATGCAACAGCGGGCGCTGATCATGCATGGTCTGGACCATCATGTACAAGGGGGTAAAGTTCCTCGGCTTACCTTGTTACGGATGTCTTGCCAGATAATACGGGTCATCTATAGACAAGAGGGCCAATTAGTGATCGAACAACAATGAAAGATACCCTAAACAGGCAATGACACTGCGGGATGCCGTGGCTCCGGGTACAATGGCACATGAAAGAGCGTGGTACACCCCCGTGTTTCCCCGCGTTCGATGACGGACGAGACGAAAATGCACCCGAAACTCCCAGACAAAGCTTGTGATACGCCGCCAGTGCAAGTAGTCTTACGACTATATAAGGGAAGAAGGTTTTCCGTACCTCATCACCATCCAGTTCCACCACCGGGTTCTTAACCTTAATCTTGGTATCGGTCGCCATCATGCGGGTTTGGTTGAGGTGCAGAGAAGGAATCGGTCCGGACCAGCGGGATGTAGTAGCGAGACTCTGAGGGCGAGCAAGAGAGGAGGAGGAAATGGATCTCTTGGAGGAGTGGGAAGAGGAAGAAGAGAGAAGACGAGAAGAGATAGAGAGAGGGGCAGGAGGGGTCAGGGACCGGCGCGCCAAAGCGGAACTGGACCGAAGGACGTTCATGATGATACTGGACGGGGGGGGAACAAGTCAGCGCAATTTCCTCTCTGTTTGGTTCGGAGACCAGTGTCGGCAGCTTTCGCAAAGCGCCGAAGCCCAACAACCGAGGGTACGATATTCGGCAGAAAGGATGTTAGTGGAGCGGGTTCGGCGCGATGCACGTCACGGTTGGACTCGGCCAACCCTTTTTCCCTTCCGTGTCTGGGGGAAGACCGGGGAAATACGGGAGCTCCCGGGAGTAGAGAAGGCAAATAGACGGGGGGCAATTTACCGGCCTGGCAAAAGGATGCACTGGATAGCTCTGGGGCAAAGGGAGGAGGAAAAAGCCTTGTCCGGGGGAAAAAGCAGCGCACCTGTTCCTCTTTAACCGTTGGGTTGAAACCGCCGAAGCCGGACGGTCTCGTGACTCGTGGGGTTTTGATTTGAATTTCACTGTAATGGGGAACTCTTTGGGTGTCAAATGCCCGAGTTTGGCCTCCAGAATGATCCTTGACTCACGATCGATCTTCTTGTCAGACGAGTCAGAGTCCTCAGAGCTTCCTCCACTGACCCGCCCCTGCTGGAGAGCTTTCCCGGAGCTCGGAGCGTCTCTCCGCGGCTTCACCGAAGACCTTCATTTGACCTCGGGAAACGATCTTCCGAATTGCACCATTGGATTGTACTGATAGGAAATAGATTTGAAGCTGTTCATTTGCAATTGATTTTAAATTCCAGCTGCTCCCGGTGTTGAAAAGGATTCCCCATCTAAAATCTCCTGCTCCGATCGGACGCCAGGGTATCCTCGTCATGTATGTGTTGAAAGTCCACCCGGCAATAACCGGTGGGTGTATATACAAGCGCCAATCTATTCAGTCTTAATCATGAGTATAGTAAAATGCCTACATGCGTAGGCTCCATCTAGAATAATCCGTCGATCTCCCCAGTCTCGGTGTCGATGTCCACATTAAGGTAGCCCGGTGCCGTGGGCAGTCCCGGGATGGTCTGGATGTCAGCGGCCAGGGCGTAGCTATGTAGAGATTAGCATGTGCAGAATGGAACCCTCCAGGGGACCTTCAGAGAAAAGGGGGGGGGGGAGGAGGGGATAACGCTTACAGATATCCTGCGCCAACCGCGAGTCTGACGTCGCGAATGGGGACAGTGAAGCCGGTCGGAGCTCCCTTCAAGGCCGGGTCGTGACTGAGGGAGTATTGCGTCTTGGCGATACAGATCGGCAAGTTCGCGAAGCCCTGCTTGGTGTAGGTGTCCACCTTCTTCTGGGCAAGTTCGCTGAACTCAACCTTATCAGCACCGTACATGGCTTGGCCGATACGCTCGATGCGCTGCTGGATCGTGCCGTTCAGGTCATAGAGCAGCTTGAAGTCCTTGGGCTTGGAGCTGGCGGCCAGGACAGCCTTGGCCAAGTCGACGGCACCGGCGCCACCTTCAGCCCAATGGTTGGCCGGGATGGCATCTTCGGCACCGGCAGCGATGGCTTCCTCCTTGATAACGTTGATCTCGGCCTCGGTGTCGGTCTCGAACTTGTTGATCGCAACGACCACCGGGACGCCGTACTGCTTGGCATTGGCAATGTGCTTGCGCAGGTTGACACAACCCTTGCGGAGAATCTCTACGTTCTCGGTACGATAGACCTCATGCAGGGCGCCACCGGGGGTGATCTCGGGACCGCCGCCGTGCACCTTGAGCGCACGGACCGTAGCCACGATGACAACGGTATCGGGAGACAGACCCGATGATCGGCATTTGATGTTGAAGAAACGCTCACCACCCATGGTGAAGTCAAAGCCGGCCTCAGTAACAACGAAGCCAGTCTTAGCATCATGGTCTTCGTCGGGCTCAGTTCCCGCCAGTTTCAGGGCTAGCTTGTCGGCAATGACCGAGCTAGCTCCGATACTGATGTTCGCAAACGGTCCAGCGTGCACCAAAACGGGAGTTCCCTCCAAGCTCTGCATCAGATTGGGCTTGATAGCATCCTTCATGAGGGCAGCAAGGGCACCACCGGCACCAATGTCGTCGCAGGTAACGGGGTCACCACTGCGGGAGGTAGCCACGACCATACGGCCAAGGCGCTCACGCATGTCCTCCAGGCTGTTGCTCAGGGCGAGAATGGCCATACATTCACTGGCGACGGAGATGTCGAAGCCAGTATCGCGGGTGTGGCCCTTCTCGGTAGGGGCCTGGCCAACGGTGATACCGCGCAAGTGACGGTCGTTGACATCAAGCACACGACGCCAAGTGATGGTCTCTGGGTCAATGTCCAAGCGAGCAAAACGGCGAATCTCGTCTTCGGTCAACTCATCGGGGTTGGTCTTCTCAATTCCAAGCTTCTTCAGGCGGCGGAACATGATGGGCTTGAACTCGCGCTTGCCCTTCGAAGCAGGCACAAGACGCTTGTAAAGAGGGCCATCTTTCTGTGTAGACTCATGGAACATACGGGTCTCAATGGCCGCAGCGAGAAGGTTGTTGGCGGCAGTAATAGCGTGGATGTCACCGGTCAAGTGAAGGTTGAACTCATCCATAGGAATGACCTGGCTGTAACCACCACCGGCGGCACCGCCCTTGATACCGAAGGTAGGACCCTGGCTAGGTTGGCGGACATTGGCGAAGGTGACACGGTTCAAATGAGCACCAAGAGCCTGGGTAAGACCCAAAGTGGTAGTTGACTTGCCTTCGCCCAGAGGAGTGGGCGTAATTCCACAAATCAAAATGTATCTTCCGTTACGGCGATGGGAAAGGCGGTCCAAGACATCGAGGCTAACCTTGGCCTTAGTATGACCGTAGGGCTCCAGCTCGTGGTTGGCGATACCAACTTCAGATGCGACCTTGGTGATAGGCTTGGGGTACTGAGCGCGAGAGATAGCAATGTCGGAGGGGACGGGGGTTTCCAATTTAATGGGAAGCGGGGTAATGTGACGGTCCTTCTGCTTCTCAAAGTATGCCTTGGCGGAGTTGACGACATTCTTGAGCAGCATGGCCACGGTCATGGGGCCAACACCACCGGGAACTGGGGTGATCTGTGAAGCCACGGCGGCTGCAGACTCGAATTCAACATCACCGACCAACCGTTCACCGGACTTCTTGGTCGCGTCGGGCTTGTAGTTAATACCGACGTCAATGACAACAGCACCGGGCTTCAGCCAGTCGCCCTTGACCATCTCGGTCTTTCCGATGGCGGCGACAACGATGTCGGCGTTCCTCACAATGCGAGCGATGTCGGGAGTCTTGGAGTGACAGACGGTGACAGTAGCATCGGCGTTCTTGAGCAAGTAGCTAACGGGGCTGCCGACAATGTCGCTGCGGCCAAGCACAACAGCCTCCTTGCCAGCGGGGTCGACTCCACTAGCCTTCAGCAGCTCCATCACAGCAAGCGGGGTGCAAGGAGTGAACAACGGTCGACCACCACGCTTGGCCAGCTCACCAATGTTGATTGCGCCAAATCCATCAACGTCCTTCTCATCAGAAACCGCCGAGGTGATGGTGTGCTCTGACATGTGGCTCGGGAGGGGCAATTGGACGAGGATACCGTGCACGGCGGGGTCATTGTTGACCTTGGTGATCTCCTGGAGGAGCTCAGACTCCGTGCTTGATTCCGGGATATTGATCAGAGTGCAGATGATGTTGGCCTAGAACGATTCCGTGTCAGCTGGTGTTCCGGGGTGGCAGGGAATAAGATGGCAGGATGTACCTCTTGAGCGGCCTTCAGCTTCATACGCACATAAGTACCTAGACCACATTAGCTGGACGCTCTCCAGCGCTGCTTCATAAAGAATTACTAACTGGAATCAGACCGGTTTCCAACTGTATAGGTAGCATTATAGTTAGCCATCAAGTTATTCCTAGATTTAGATATGGCGGGACTAGCTTACCCTGGAAGATGACGAGATTGGGCTTGAAACGGGGGTTTGTCTCCTGGGTCTTCGCAATCTCATCTTTAAGACCTGCGCGGATGCTCTTGGCAATGGCGGTGCCATCGATCTTGGACGCCATTATTGCGGAGCTGCAGAAGGTGCGAGGAGAAGCAGCGGCTAGCGAAAGTAGAAAACCACTCGGTGGAGACAGAGCAGATCGTATAATTGCTCTAACCCCTGGTGCGGAGGAGTATTTATTCACGAAGATAGAAGACCGCGGGGTGGGGAGACGAAAATTGATTGCGCGCGCCTGGAGGGAAAAGTGATGGCGGGGACCCGCGGCGGGGAAGAGCGGCATGAATATTATTGCTTCTTTAGGGGCGAGAAACCCTCGGTCACCTTTTTTGCGATTGGGACCCTAAGAAACCTCACCAGCTCGAGATATATGATGGCAAAACTTGGAATAGCTCTTCGAAAACACAAGGTCTTCTCAGTACATTCGCAAATTCCCCCTCTCGTGCCCGTTGCTCCTTCATTACCTGTTTGGCCTCGTACGAATCTTGAAGCTCGCAAGGAGGTCTGCTGCACGGGATCGTGGCCTGAGGCATGAACGATCTTCAAATGAGTCATCATAACGGTTGATCGGAATAAAGTACCGCCGTCTGTAGGGTTAGGGCAGAGGGGCACCTCTCACGTGAAGATATCGGAACAACCCTGGCTCCGGAAAGCGGGATTCGATATGGTCGAGTCTCTTGGCGCTGACTGGGCGAGTGTGCGATCAAATTCACTAGTCAAAGAAAGTGAGGTTGACGAGATTGACCCCCCCCCCGGTATACCCGCCCTCTCTACAACCACCCTTCCCTAGTCGATCCTTTCTTTGCGATCTTCGGTCGGACATATTCGACCAATTCAAGATGAGGCCTATTTTGCTCTCGGGCCATGTGCGTGCCAAATTCTCCTGCTGGATCCGCAACGACACTAACACCGACCTTTTGCTCTATAGGAACGGTCCCTGAACCAGATCAAGTTCAACAAGGATGGCGACCTCCTCTTCTCGGTTGCCAAGGATAAGATTGTGTGCGCATGGTGGTCTGCCAACGGCGAGCGTCTCGGAACCTACCAGGGTCACCAGGGTGCTATCTGGACTGTCGACGTGAGCCCCAACACCGTTCTCCTGGCGACTGGATCAGCAGACAACACTGTGCGACTATGGAACATCAAGACTGGCGAGTGCGTGAAGGTTTGGGATTTCCCGACGGCCGTGAAGCGCGTCGCGTTTTCTCCGGATGGCAGCAAGCTCTTGGCAGTGACAGAGAAGCGTATGGGTTTCCTCGGCACCATCGTCGTCATGGATATCAAGTACGGTGATGGCAAGCTGGGCAACCTCGAGGATCAGGCCGATGAGCCTAGCTTGAAGATTACCTGTGAGGACAGCAAGGCGACCGTCGCGGGGTGGAGTTACCTGGCCAAGTACATCATCGCGGGACACGAGGATGGCAGCGTCAGCCAGTATGACCCCAAGGTATGCTTTTGTTAGACTTGTACTCGGTGAACCAGTGCTGACACGGTGCGCAGACCGGTGACCAGCTGGAGAACGTCCAGGCCCACGAGTTCGACCACCAGATCAACGACATCCAATTCTCCCCTGATCGCACCTGCTTCCTTACTGCCTCCAAAGACAAGTCCGCCAAGGTACGCCCACATGTGTACTTTTTTACAAACAGCTTTCTCTAACAGCCTCTAGCTTATCTCCGCTCGCAACCTCGCCATCATGAAGACCTACACCGCCGACACCCCCCTTAACTCTGCCGCCATCACTCCCAAGAAGGACTATGTGATTCTGGGCGGTGGTCAGGCCGCGATGGATGTCACAACCACCTCCGCTCGCCAAGGTAAATTCGAGGCTCGCTTCTACCACAAGATTTTCGAAGACGAAATCGGCCGTGTCCGTGGCCACTTCGGTCCTCTCAACACCATCGACGTCCACCCCGCCGGTACCGCCTACGCCTCCGGTGGTGAGGACGGCTACGTCCGTATTCACCACTTCGACAAGCCCTACTTCGACTTCATGTACGAGGTGGAGCGTGAGCAGCTGCGAAAGTAAGGGAACGAAGATACGAGCGAAAAGTACAGGAGATTCGAGTCATGCGCTTGTGTGTATGTGTTTTATGATGCGAACAAGACTCGGGGCGCTTTGTTCCCGAGTCTGGCATACGAGATGAGATGATGACCTTTCGAGGCACGGTTTCTCATTTCTTGATTACATGATCAACCGGAGTTGGTACCCCCTTTGTTATTGATTTGGTTTAATAAAAGATGGCTTGCTTCACATTCTGGGTTCGCCAGATATGAGTTCCTGCTGAGGTGCGTGTGAAGCCACTCTGGGCTACCCTAGGGTACCGCGGAGGATATGCATATCACGACATAGACAATACGAAGCTTTGCAAAACTTCAAGCATTAGCCGGAATGGTAGGTTGTATTCATGTAAATCAGACCGAGGCTTGACATTAAAGCTCTTGTGGGCTTGATGGGTTCAGATTCGCTCTAAGAGAAGGGATAGACGCAAAGGTACGCCATGTGCAAAATCTGAGTAACCAAGGTCCCACGGGATTCTACAACTCGGCATCTACTCATAAGCGATGAATAAGGTCATCAAATGTTGTTCGTAGCAAACGTCCGGCTACGTGATATATCCACTCGTGCCATTGCATTTTACAGGTAGGGTTGCGGCATTCAAGTCCTAAATACATAACAGCCCTCAGAGTAGAAAGAGATCTGGAGCCCTAAAGTCCGATCTATGCATAGTGACGTCTTCAGGATTGTTTGAAATTTGGACTGAAATGCAGTAAATCCGGTTGAATTCCGAGGTATCTCATTTATACATTTTTATGAAAAATTTCTCTAAGCCCATTTCCATGCAAGGCCAGCGCTGATCCGACCATAAGAAAAGGAAACCCAAAAAAGACAGCTCATTTCATCTCGTGGGGAAAAATAGAGGACATATCAATCGTCAGAAATAACCAGAAAAGCAAAGGAACTCCGATTCATCCGGGTCTCATCCCAGTAATAAGAATCAGAGCCATGCGCTCACACGCTCCTTCTTTCCTTATTTCTTCTTGGGGAACTTCTCAGCACCGATGTCGGTGCCTCGAAGCTTGATGTTGAGCACACGCTCCATGGCACCGAGAACCTTCTGGTCGGGCGTCGCGGTGCCCCGCTCGAAGTCCTGGATGACGGTCATGGTGGTGTTGCACTTGGTGGCGAGCTCCTTCTGCGTCATCTTGTAGCCCTCCTCGGTACGGCGGCGCTTGATCGCATCAGCAACGGCGAAGCCGACGGTCTTGGGCTTGATGATATCGTCGCTGCGGTCGACCTTGGTCAAGTGCTGGCCCTCGGGGGCACCCGCCTTCGCGGACTGTGATGGAAGAGTTAGTGGGCGGTATAGATAACAATTTTTGGGAAGGGATCACATACAAGGTTGCCAGTGGTGTACTTCTTCTCAGTGGCGAGAATACCGCCGGAGCGCTGGGCGGCGTTCAAAGCGCTCTTGCCCTTGACAACAGTCTCGCGGGGGCCACCGGCGCCGCCGCGGGTCTTGCTGCCGATCTTGGTGACGGAGTTCCAGTCTTCCATTTTGTAGGTGTTTTTTGAAGGTGATTAGAGGGTGTGGTGGTTGGAGAGAGTAGTGGGGTATGACGATGCTCGCGTGAGGTTGAAGATGCAATTTATATTGGTGGCACAGAAGCTTCTCGAGGGAGGGGAGTCAGACGCTAACCCATTTGGGATTAGGGTCATCCCATACTAATTTTCGGTTTGTTCATGTATCTCCGTCCTTGTATTTAATTTTTGGCTTATCAATATGATCTTTATTACTTCCTGCATAATACCGCTCCTTTGTACAGTGTTTCATGATCGGGTATGGGTTTGAGACGATTCCATAATTTGTTGCGATACGCGCACCCTTGCTATTTGCCACATTCTTTTGTCTCCTACACTCAATAATTCCTTGTCAATACTCGTGGAAATTGAAGTATGAACGCAATTAACTCTCGCATAATTCATGTTCCTATTTGACTACGAGTCTCCTTGAGCCTATCTACTTCATTTCAACGATCAGCCATACTCCAGATGAAATCATAGGCATAACGCTGTGATCTCACCGACCCACTTGATGTCATACCCCTAGGGCAATCGCTCGCAACCCTCAAAAGCGACACCTTCAGGGCCACTATGGATGAAATTGATTCATTTATTCACTCTTCAATTATCTTGAGTCATCTTGATTTCCATATTGCTAAATGCCTGCTGCCAGTCCCGTTTAGGACCCCGACTGCCCCGCAGTGAGGCTGAGCCGGAATCCATGCACATCGAACGCACTAAACTCAATTGACCAGCTCGTTCTATTCACAGCGACGTCAATGGTGAAGAGACCAGGGCCCCTGAAATTTATCAAATTTTCCTTTCATTCTTTGCAACAATGATCTAAGTACTCTCGCCCTCCGCAGCGAGTGCTTTCTTCAGTTCCGACGCATAGTGATTCTGATGGGTCTTTTGAAGGGTTGTCTCCTTACAAGTGCCATCAGTGCTTCTCGTGATTTTCAATATTAACGGTTGTCCTTTTATGTACGGCGAAATGTTTCGAGTGCGGCTGGTTCTGTTTGGACTGTACATTTCCACTAGGGTGTCGAAGCAGAGCATTTCACCAAGCCTACACCATTAAAAAACGGGAAACCCTAGATCTAGGAAGGGTGTAGTTTATTATTTGACAATTTTTAGCACTGGTCATGATAATTTACTTTGTGTTCCTGAATGGCGCACAACTTACCCCCGAACCGGGAAATCAAGATGCGAGCCCAGGACCGCTGGGGGCAAGCCAAATATTTCACGCATAGCAGAGGTATCGAAACTTCCTTGTGGCCGCAATAAGCTGCTCTAGCTGTTCAAACTGATGTTCTGATTTGTTGCTGAAAGAGGCTGTTCGATAATTTTGCGTAGGATCTGCCCATCTCAAGTCTATCACCTAAATTATGCCCTGTAGATCCCTGGTCTGGCACTAGTGCCCTCTTCGGCGTCAAAGTCTATCTCCTCACTTGAGCAGGTATGATTTCGGACCACTTGTTACAAATCATGTCATCGGAAAAGGCGGAGGAGCCAGAATTTGTATCGAGCATCAACTTGTTCAATGGATTCGACGAAACAACCAGCGCTATTCTGAATACGCAAATTGAATTCTATCTCTCGGAGGTGTCACTAGATCGAAGCCGCAGTCATTGATCATCTCGAAGAAACGGAAGCAAGAGGTTCAGATTTCCATATCGAGAATGTCAGATTTTGGAATAAAAAGACTGTCATAGAGAAAGTCTCCATGGCATGTCAGTAGTAGAGCTTCATTTTGACCCTTGTGAAGACATCCCAGATGATGGACATAATATGAGCTGCGGTTCCCTGAACAACATTCAAGATGACCGGGTAGCAGCTAGAGGTGGTGTGATGACTTCCCTCTCAGCTCTTGCATCGCGATTTCCTTCTGTCTCAATTCATGATAATATTCCGGTCCAGCTCGGAAAAACGCTAGGTAATCCCCGAACGCGAGGTTTCGCTGAACTCGGATCCGCGATTACCTTTTTGGGCTGCGTATCTCCGAGAACCCAAAACGGCAGCGTCTCCCGAAATCCCGAGCAACATGATACGTTCCTGGAGAAGTATAAAACTCTCAGAATTACTGAATGCTTCGAGTAGAAGACAAAGGCAAACATCAAGTCCTCGCATAGACAATCGCATCTTCAATCAGTTCTTGTCAACCCACAAGCCATACTACAAAGATCATGTCCAACCGACCAAACGCACCACCTTCCCATTCCTCGGGCCAAAAGACATTTGCTCTCGTATGTCCAATTAAGAACTTGCGAATAATGAGTTTTATTTTTTTTTACTAATGATGACTAGGATGGCCGCGAAGTTGACCTTCTCCATTACATCTACAATCGACCCGATGTCAAGCAACTACGTGGAAACCCGCAGAAGGTCATTTCAGCTATCGATGAATACCACACTAAATTCAACCCTCTCATGAACGTTGGTTCCGCCAAAGGCGCCTTTGTGACCAATCTGATCGCCGAGCGCAAACCGTCCGTGATGATCGAGCTGGGTGGATATGTGGGCTACTCGGCAATCCTTTTCGGCGACGCGATCAGAGCCAACGGAGGCAAGCAATTTCTGAGTATTGAGAAGAACCCTGAAGTGGCAGCTGTTGCTAGCCAGCTCGTTGACCTTGCTGGATTACGTGATACTGTCCGCATCCTTGTCGGTGCCAGCGACGAGGTATTGCGGGAGCTTATTTCTGAGCGCAAAGAAATCACACAGGTGGAGATGATTTTCATTGATCATTGGCAAAAATTGTATCGACCAGACTTGTGGCTCCTAGAGGAATTGGATGTTCTAGTGCCCAAGACCTCTATGCTTCTCGCTGATAATGTGATCATGCCTGGCGCACCTGAGTACTTGGAGTGGGTTCACGCGACGACTGCGCACAAGAGAGAGCTAGTCAAGACACTGGACACTGGCTCACTCGCACCAAACCCAAATCTTGTTTACGAGACCAGCGTGTCTGAATTTGACACTGACTTCGGAAAGGCACGTCTCATCACTATCACGATTTTCCCATACAAATGCTAACAGTTTCGAGTATAGGATGGGGTAGCCGTCACAACATTGGCAGGAATAGAGAGCGTTTGAACGGTTGAAATGGGTCATATGACTAATTCAGATAGATGTTCATCTGCTCCATTATCTTTGTTATTATCCATAGCACAGAAAATCTACCTTCTACATGGAGCTTCTGACTCTGAACTGGACTGTGTTGGTTCTGGACCCTCGAGAGGCTTAGTATCACCGCAGATCGAAAATTATTGAGCGCGGAGATAATTCCGTCTCTTACAAATTCTAGATAGGTCAACTGTTTCCCCACGCCTTGCGAGCAGGGATATTTTCAATAGGCTTCTTGTCAAGCGCGTCGATGAACCTAAGCCGCATAAGTGGAGTACATAGCCACATTTCTAATCTAACAAGAGACTGGAATAACTTAGCTTAGGGAGAAAAAAAAAGGTTGCCTACCGCTGGAGCTTGGCGGAGAGCTGGAAATTCGAGAGTCAAGGATGCCCAGCCAGTGCCAAGAGTTCCCGCCATGGCTCTTTTGTGGTTTTTGTCAGCAGCCTGGATACCAACCTCTTATCTCCGGCGCTGACCCTCTGTTTCTCATATTGTCTTAGTACTATTCGGGCTAGGCTCTTATGCCACTTGCTGACATTGCTCCACATCGGGTCTCAGTCGATCGTGAACCTTAGCATGGGGTTTCGTCATCCATAAGATAACGCAAATTAGTCTACTGCAAGTTTATAATTCAAACGTTTCCTCCTTTGCTAGAATAGTGATAAATCTTGAGATATTGCCTTTCACTCCGTTGCGACCGTCGGAACTGCAGTGCCCAGTCTGTAGCAGCCATGAGACTCCAATCTATATTCCCTTTCCTACTTCTCATCGCGTCCCAGGCCGCTATCGCAGCACCTGCGAGCTCTATCCATCCACAACCCTCTCACAACAGCCAAACATCCTCCCGTGGAGTCGATACCGAGAAGACCTCGCTTTTGTCTGCTCGAGCCCGACAAGCCAATGATCTGGAAGAACATGGCAAATCACCAACCGATGAACACCAAGGCTTCATCGTGCATGGAAAGGATGACCGAGAAAAGGAAATTTCCCTTTGCGAAGCTGGGATTGTCTCTGCTTGTCGGTCCTCAATAGAAGCGGCGCAGGCAGAATCCAAGATGTTGCATACGACGGAAAAAGTTCATGACGAGAACAGTTTCAATAATGCTCCATTGTTTCCTTCCGCCAAATTCCTGATAATCTCGTGTGCGGTAGTTTGCGTTATCACCATTGCTCGAAGATGTATGCCCCAAGTTCCTTCCGATCAAAGCAGAAGCAAATCACAGCACGCTTAGGAAGCCGAGAACCAGGAAGTTTCTGAACGGGCCTAAGAGATCAAACAATGATCTTCACAGCTTGATCCTGCTCACCGGTGTTCTCTTTCTCACATCCTGACATGTCTTGAAAGCCAAAGTCATCAGCTTGGAGGTCATCTGCTGCTTTGGGGTCCTGAATGAGAACTTGACGGCAATGAGGATGACTTTGGCCCTTCTCATTCATGGCACACATGAACAAAGTGGATTTCACACTGAGCTTGTCTTTTCGCATCACTACGCCGCGTCAGCCAAGCACATGAAACCGCCATTTACACTTGACGCCCTGTTTCTCGCTGAGGATGCTTATGAAGCTGGCAAATGTGTCCATCTGCTTCGATCCGTCCTTTTCACACTCTTCGCCCAAGGCCGTGTTTTGTATCCGGCTCTGATTACTATCAGCTCCAACCAGGAGATCAAAGCAACTGGTATCTTCGCTCTTGGCAAGTTATACATACACATGATTGTCATCCTGCTTGACCCTATCGAGGTAATCTTCAAACATGAACTTAGAGGCCTATGGCGCTTTCGCTACCAGCTTTAGCGCTGGTTTGTTGGCTATTCTTCCAGCATTTTCCAGACGGCCAACCTCTGAAAATTTCAATTTGGCTTGATGGCATCTGTATCTTGCCGCTTTGGTCGACGTGGCTCTACGACCAGACACGATGATGCTCATCGAATAGCCGGACGTTTTCTTCTCCAGTGGTGGGAGCCCGGTTCTTTGCCTCGACCTTTTTACACTCACCACTCCCAATCACCATCTAGTAGAAACGAAGGAGAATCAAATTTTCTAGAAAATGGACAAATTACCAAGTCATTGACACGTTTTGAGTGCGATCATTCATTTGCTCGGGTTGTTGCACACTAGCTCGTAAGTCTATCCATGAGTGAAGAATTTCAGTCTCATTCTATCTTGCTCGTCAATTGTGATTCCGCTCCAAAGTATTATTAGGGCTTCTATCATTTATTTGGCGAAGCGCGAGCTTGATAGTCGAGACTAGCCCTTTTCAAATAGGTTTCAATTTAAGGACCTATCTTTGTCGAGAATTTATTGTACGGCTTCGCTTGGTAATCTTCTTTCCTGTCCATGTTCTAAAGCCTGCTATAGTTTACGCGGTGGTGAATTAAGTAGCAATTGATCCCGAATGCTCTTGACGTCTGTTGCGTGCTGATATATATATCTTGATTCGGAGCAAACTACATACGCCTACAAATTCCCGTGGTTTTTAAAATCCCTAGTAACAAGAGATTGGAGGTATGTTTACTCAAAGTATAATTTGATTGGAGATAATTCGACCGGAGGTAGTTTGATTGGAGTGTAGATTCCAAGGTGCGTTACGATCTTTCAGAACTATACGGTAATATAATTTAATTTTGAAGGTCCTCAGGGTAATATTAGTATTCCGAATACTTAATCTTCATTCTTGATGTTTCGTCGTTTGATATGATCATTGTGTTTGCTAATCCTTGCCGTAGACTTGGTTTAGTTCAAGCCTGGTTACTTTCGAATGACACGAGCAAGCATTGGTGGTGGGGACCGGACGTGAAATGGAGATTGGGGCTATGCGAATTGAATGCGCCAGGCACCAGGGCCGATTCCACCTCCGCCAAGTCGCCCGTTTCCCCTGTCTCAAGCACTTTCTGGTCTCTCCATCTACCCTCTCCTGAGACTTATTCTCTGACCTTGCCAACCTCTATACACTCTTGGAGAGCTTCCCTTTGAAGCACCTTCATCCAGTATGGCGAACGAGCTCACCTCCGCCATGACCGCCCGGTCGCTCCGCACCGTCCGCAATGTAAGTCTTTCCACGGTCCTCGAAAGTTTCAGAGGTACTAACCAAGAGGGAAACAGGAGCTGGAGTTCTTGGTCGACACCTCTGTCATTACTTCTTCTCAGCTTAACTCCATTCTTGCGCATTTGCCCGATGAGGGCGATGCTCGCGCGGCCGCGGCTCGCCAGCAGCCCCGACAGACCTCACCACTACACCCTCAACCCTCGCCTATGCCCGTCCAGCCTGTTCAGCCCGTTCAGCCTCCATATTCGCCTCCTACTGCACAGATGGCCAATGCTTCATTTAATGAGAAAGCCCAAATGCATAACCAATATGCCTCCCCACCTCCGCAGGCCCCGCCGGCTTACCCCCAGGTCCCGCCGATCCTTGGTCTCGCGACGGCCTTGTATGCCTATACCCCTACCGATCCAGGCGACTTGGCGTTGACGCCGAATGATCGCGTTCAAGTCATTGAGCACATGAACGAAGACTGTATGTTTGCCGCTTATGGCTAAATTTGAGTTCAGAACTGATACGTTTCTAGGGTGGCGCGGTCGCAATGAGCGTACCGGCATGGAGGGTATTTTCCCCAGAGCCTACGTCAACGTTATTGATGAGAAGGGGCCCGGAGCCGTGCCTCCTCGATCTAACTACGGAAATATGCCTCTGGATGTTAGCCAAAGTGGATCTGCCGCGACCCCGACCGACCCGGCTCAAAAGAGCAAATTTGAGGAAGGTGGTAAGAAGTTCGGCAAGAAACTGGGAAATGCTGGTAAGTGTCCCTTGGGATGATGGAAGACCGATGGTCCTAACCTGCATATAGCGATCTTCGGTGCCGGTGCTACTGTAGGCTCCAACATCGTGAACAGCATTTTCTAATTGCGCATTTGTCGGATTCTCTGTCTTTTGATTTGCGGTGACAGGGCATCGATTTTCAGGTCTCTCATTAAAACGGCGTTGGTGGCTCGACTTTGTCTTTTATGAACAATGAGGCTCAATGACAAAGCCCATTTCCAGATCAATACTCTTTTTTATTCGTATCGCGGCTTGCTTGATATACTTTGCATCCTTGGGCAATATATGGGAACTTGTCGGTGACATATTCGGCCTTGTGATAAGCAAATCTCGTTCATACATGGAATATGGACATTCGTACTAAGTTCCCGTCTTGTAGGACAACATGTCATACAATCTGAGTCCTAGAGGAGGAATTAGACCAACCTGCTCTTCATCATATCCTAGTAATTGTACCTCTATTGTTTCATATCTCTCATTCTTTCTTTATATTTAGTCATGAAAGCTTCTATCTCAGCGCCACTTCAAGGTCATCGCAGATCCCTTTTAGCGACCAAGTTCACTGCCTCAACCGAACTACATGGTGGGTCTCTAACACACTTATGCCCATTCTTGGACTCAGTACATGGAGTGTGGCCGACGAATGTGCATAGAATGATACAAACGTGTAATCCTATCATTTCCATGATGTTATTTGAGGACTTTGAGATTAGCAAAGGGTTGCTTAGGTCCCTCGCTATCGGCGTTCATCCGAGCGTGAGCCCATTGCCATGAAGCACTCACACTCAGTTCAATGCGTCGATGAAAGTTTTGATCGGGATACTTTGCTCGAACAGCAAGAAGGCGCGTCTCTGGTCATTGAGCATAATAGAGTAGACCTCGGCTCCTGAAATGATTTTCGTGCTAAGGAGATCGTAAAAGCATGCTCGACAGCGCAAAGACCGATTTTTGACTCGTCTCTAGGGGCAGAGCATCGATCTAGCCCCGCCATCCGTGCCGCTTCCCATGCGGGCCGCGATTAGCGTGGCGGCATCTTACCAGAAGGGTACCTCCACCAGTGCGGCGCTTACAAGCACCCAGCAAGTACTTTTTGAGGTTTCAAGCCTAGACAAGAATAGCGACAAAAGTCTGCGTGCGGGTACTTGATTCGCTATGATTACTGAACTAGGCGCTTCACCAGGCTATGCATCGACCAGTCACTCTCCTTCCCACGACCGATGGGCGGGGGCCTGTTGAGGCTGTGGCTCTTAGAAATAGAGCAATTCCCAGAATCTGCCGGAAATGAACTTATCATTCGATTTTCAGCAGCGATGCGTTTGAACTGTTTAATTATACTTTGTTTAGCACCCCCCGTGTTAGCTGATGGTTGGGACGACTTTACGAATAATCTTGCGACGGACTTGGTGAGTTGCATATGCTCGCGTAGAAATCACGAGCATAGAAGGGATACTCATGCACAGAGTCACTGCAGGCACCCTTGATTACTCTCTTTGGCGAACGACTCACCAAACAGTTCCTCTCCGAATCCATTAGCCTCATTGATAATTTGATCTTCGCACTCTCGCCGCTTGGCGTCTTGACAACGGTCGTCTCGGTGATTCGAGTCTGCGGCGGATCCTCTCTTAAAGCATTCATCGGACGTGCACAGGAAGGACCTGCAGAAGCAGAAAGCGAATTGCTTCCATGTGTCTCAGAGTCAACGGCGGAGCTTTTCAATGATGGCGGCATTTCGAGAGTCTTTGGTCGACCAAGGGTGCTGGAAATCGTGGCATGGGAGAATGAGGATCCTCAATCTGGGAAAAAGTCTGTGGAATTTGGGACCTTGCTTGATGCGATAACGAAAGGTGTTTGGTCGATCAAAGGGTCGGGTCATTCGCTTGAAGATTGGTGCCAGATGGCGGAAGTTCATATTCCGAATCTTTCTTTGAATAAAGGTATCAAGAGAAGGAAGAAAATTTGGTTCTATTGTGCTGCTGTAATCGGTTCTGCTTTGCAGATAGGTCAGTCGATTCGCTTCCGATGCGCTTGCAGATGATGATCACTCACTATGTCAGGCGTCATTGTCTATGCTATAATCACGGTATTTATCTTTCCGACAAATTTCAAGAAGAATGGAGAAGCTGTGCCAAGCTACGCGTTCCCTTTCTTCATTATCGGGTCGACTTTCTTATTCATCGGCATGTTTTGTTCTGCGGTCATCATCGAGCGATCCTCGAAGGAATACTATGTCACGCCCAAGAAACCGAGTAAGCTATACTGGCTTCAACCTGGGAACCAAAATGTCGGAGACCAAGTGTTTGGAGCTTTCATGGCTGTGAAAGAAGGCGCGAACTCCACGATGACGAAGAAGCTGCGCTATATTAAATCGGTCCGCGACCGCAGACTAGACGGTCAGCATATCAAAATCTATTCGACTATTCTGTCGACAATGTTCGGGTTCATTATGCAATTCATTGGTCTCCGCGCACTTCACGCCTCCGTTATCCTTACCTCGTTGGGAGCTACACTCCTCATGTCCATCTTGCGCACATGCCTTCGAACAGAGCGAATGGCCCCAGATGAGAACAAATTGGAAGGAGACCGCGAAACGACATCTCATAAAAATCAGGAGCTGGATTACTTTGCGTTTTATCTGGAGGGTATTCAGTCTTTTGGTCTGATCTCGTCTCCTTTGAACACATCACCAGGCAACTTGTCACTTACGGAACCAGAAAATACGAATGATTGCTTAACTAAAAGACTGATCGCAACCAGAACAAGCCTGGCCAAGCTTACTTCTAGGTCCGAATACGACTTGAACGTGGCATGGGAGGACATGCCCATCCGCATCATAGCCCACAAACTGGCTAGAACAATCGAGACTACGATGGACCTGGTATCAAGCTGGGGAATGGAGTTTGAGAAGTGTTTCAGCTTCCCGCTTACCTTCGAATGCACATCAGCATCCAAGAATATGGAAACACCATCACGGTCCACGCACATCATCAACCTGGTGCGATGCGGCGACGACCTCAGATGGCGGATAAACTCGAATGAGCTTGAGGCCATTCTAGGTCTTTGGACTTGGTCCCTTTACAAGTCAAGCAAATCTTGGCGTCGACCACTCAGTCGTCTTGTTGGGCTTAATGAAGCCGATGCAGGGAGAGAGACGACGTATCTTTATTTTTCCAAATGGATATATCGGCAAACAGAAGCAAGAATGGTCTCTTTGAAGACGATTGACTCTTCACGCCGTCTTTTTGGATTCGAGTCAAATGACCTTGCGTATGGCAGGGATATTTTGGTTGTCAAGAGAGAGAACGATCTGGAAATGATGGCAGCTCAGGATATCTATATTCATCTGCTTCAAACTGTTTTCAAATCGTTCACTAAGCTTGGTGGAGAGGTTGATATGAGTGTCGGGCTTCAGGGCACATATGTGGCGGAGAACACCCGTATCAATGAGATGGTGCACTGTTTTGAGGGCTGCGATCTAGGCTCCAGAGAAGATGCATTACTGTGCATAGTCCCTATTCTTGAGCAGAGTCACATAATGCCCGCTCTGGCAGCTGATTCCATTAGTCTCAGAGAGCGCACAGACTTTCTCATTGATAATAATGACTGGGCACGAGCATTTCACCTGGTGGAATGGATCTGTCAGCGCTCTGTGGGCCTTGAATTTGAGTATTCCGTCTACGAGTTTGGGAATCTCTGCCGTCGAGCCCTGTTGACAAACGACAAGATCGCACAGTCGGAGGGGCTCAAGAACCTAGCCAAGTTACTTGATTGTGACCCCAGAATTGTTTTTCTTAGGTCACGACACATCAATTCGTCCCTGTTCCAAGAAAAACAACAATGGTGGGAAAACTTTGCCAGACAACTTGAATGGAT
The DNA here is from genome assembly GCA_028828935.1 of Penicillium sp. IBT 18751x. Taxonomy (NCBI): domain Eukaryota; kingdom Fungi; phylum Ascomycota; class Eurotiomycetes; order Eurotiales; family Aspergillaceae; genus Penicillium; species Penicillium sp. IBT 18751x. The sequence goes on along the minus strand of JAQJZS010000011.1, from coordinate 1,205,264 downwards.
GGCATGGAATATTTTAAAAAACAAACCACGAATGGACTGGATGCAGCCCAATCTCGAGACTTTCAACCTGGAACAAGATTTGACTTCACCCTCGGGGGCAACACATGATACAGAAAATACTGAGATTGGCGTGCGCGCTATGCGAGAATGGCTCACATTGGACCATTTGGAATTTGAACGCGGAGTAACGGATACTGCAGATGTCTTGTGTTATTCTTGGGCGCTTCAACGAGGATTTCATGCTCTTTTATACATGTTTCTTGTGCGATTGATGGAGCTGGGAGAGGAGTGTCCTCCCATCATCCAGTACGCCTTCATCATTGCAGCAAAATGCCACTCAGATTGGGGGGTCCAAGTCCTCCAGCGGCGTCAAGCCAGTATTGAGACTCTCAACGCCAACAGATTTTCAGCTCTAATGGAAGCCGTTGTCCTGGAGGACCTCGGAGCTGTTCAAACGCTCCTCGCAAATGGGGCGAATCCCAACGGGAACGATAGAGTCCGGGACAAAAGGCCACTAATCTTAGCTGCTATGAGGGGCTATCTCGATATCGTGAAACTTCTTATCACATACGATGCTACTTTGGAGGTGACTGATTCCGTCGGGTTGTCTGCTTTGTACTGGGCAGTCAGCGAAAACCAAGTGGAGATGGCCCGATTCTTGCTCTCTTGTGGAGCAGAAATCAACTGTGGCGTCGATGGCTCTACACCTCTTCACTCCGCCATCACAGGCTTTATTACAGAAAACCACACGGAGATGATTCATCTTGTCTTGGAGCACGGTGCTGATGTCAATCCCTCCAAGGAAACCTCGAATCTTCCGCTGATGCGGGCCGCCATTTCGTCAAAGGCTGCCCTGGTTCGGCTGTTACTGGCTAAAGGAGCCAACCCTCATGCCAGAGATGACGAAGGCCTAACAGCATTGGACTGGGCGCGAAGGTGTGAATGTGAAGAGACGGCGGCTATTTTAGAAAGTGTCATGGTCTCTTCATCGTCCCGTAGCGTGGATAGATCAGGTAGTAGTCTCTCTAGCTAGTTTTCGCCAAATCCTCGGATGAATCAGTCTCACAGATAGTGAAAGTGAAGTGAAGTGACAGATTCTTCTGGCCTTGCGACCGACCAAAACCTCCGCCTCTTCTCTCCCGCCAATGGATACTCGCATCCCTGATCTAGTTGTGCATGCGTATAAAGTGAATTGACCACACAAATAAACCCGAATTCGATTCCTATTAAATCCAGCCCCCTGCTGGATCCCCAGATCGCGCCTAAAAATGACTTGAATGTTATATGTTACCGACAGTTGGCCGGAGGTCCTTGGCTTGTTCTCGGCGCTAACGTACATGGCCAATGACCACGCAACACCCCACTTTAGTGCTAGTGAGGCTGGTCCATTCAGGTTGCGTATGTACGACTTGTAGGCGCCGGCTGGGATCACTCTGCAGTAGTCAACTGTGATACGACGGCAGGTCATCACCTGCCAATCTCACTGCTCTTTTGAACACTTGATCGCCTCCTATGCCCGCCACGACTAAATATAGCCCGGGGAGCTACCCTCGTGCGGAGTCGCAGCTCTTTCTCTTATTCTACGAAGAACTGCATCCCTAGGACGATTGGCACCTTCATTCCCATCATTTTTCTCTTATTTGAATTTGAAGCGAAAGCGAGTCCGTTCAGTCAGGTAATCTTCGCGGCATTGGTCTGTATCCTCGAATACCTTAGCGACTGCCCCTTCGCGACTACCCTGCCCCGCATCAAGACCTGTAAGTCGGATCAGGGGCGACGAACAGAATTGAAGGGAAAGAAAGTTTGACATTACCAGACAAAAGTTGTATGGTCACTAGTTGCTCCAAGAATGGCGCAACAGCAGCATTATCCCCCGCCGCCCATGTCCGGTAAGTCATCAGGTCTGAGGCTCCGAAGTGATGTATACTGATTTTGATCAGCGCCGGCCCATGTAACTTGTGTGTCTCTTGCAGTCATCCATGCATTTAGTCTCCTAATCTCGAGTAGCATTCCCGGGTCCTCCACAGGCTCCCCCTCCTAACTTCAACTATCCACCTCCACCCACACAAACACCTACGAATGCGCACTATCCCGGCCCTCCGCCATCAGTCAGCCCCCCGGCAGTCAGCACAACCCCAAATGAAAAGCAGGCCAACCTTTATCAACAACCCCCCCATGATAACTTCTACCAAAATGCTACTGCTGTCAGGCACAATCATGCACTTATGCCTGGCGCACCCCCGCCAGGACAATTCACTGGTGCCACATCGACAAGCGATGACAATGTTGGCACATTCAACGGAGGCAGCTATCGGATCAGCCACCGTGACGTAAATTCGCTTTTGACGCTGCAGTTAGCAATGGGCTGCCCACTGACTGCAAAGCCCGGTACGCCCATTAGCCCCCAATAAAGTATTGTAGCATTGCTAATGGTTTCCTCGGCTTACTTACAAAGGCGTTATGATTGCCATGTCTACGACAATGACCCTGAGGGGAACTATTTCCTTTGGCTGGAAGAAACTCATCGCGGGTGGCGAGATGACAATGTCACAATACACGGGACCCGGCGAACTACTGATTGCGCCTTCGGTGTTGGGAGATATCATCGTTCTTCGCTTGGGCGGCGAGGAAGAGTGGAAGATTGGACGTGATTCTTTTCTGGCATCGACAGCTTCAGTGAGGCATAAGTACCAAGCACAGGGTATAGCGAAGGCTGTCTTTTCTGGAGAGGGTCTGTTCATTTACAAGATCAGTGGAACTGGACTTCTCTGGCTGCAGAGTTTCGGTGCCATCATCAAGAAAGATGTAAGTCCACCTGGATCTGATTAACAGTTGTGGACCTTTGCTGACATGAAACCCTGTGAAGCTCATGGAGGGAGAGACATACTTCATCGACAACGGTCATCTCGTAGCATGGAACTGCAAGTACGAGATCGAACGTGTCGCATCAGGTGGTATTGTATCCGGTCTTAGCTCCGGTGAAGGTCTTGCTTGCAAGTTCAAAGGCCCTGGTACAGTGTACCTACAAACCCGAAACCTGAACGCATTTGCCGCACAGATGAAGGTGAGCACTGCAAGTGGGTAAAGTGAATTCCCGCGGCTGTATTGTGACTCGAGAGTGAGCTGCGATTGATTGCTGCATTTGCCTTTTCATTTCTTATTATGCATCCGTTGGAATCGATCATGTTTCATGTCAGCGTTTCGTCTAGTGGTTCAATGGATAGGATGTATATAGCCGCAAAGTAGAGCCGGTCTCTGTTGTTCTCGTTCCATGTTCCAATGAAGCCATAGTTTCTTGCTGTCAAGGCCGAATATCTCCTCTATATAGCATACGATTCAGAGCATCGAGCCGAATTCTGGCTTCGAAATTTCTTTTTAGCCCCCTGCCACACTGGCTATCAGCTGCTTCTGGAGTCGTCCGCTTTCATGAACCATCCTCCATGAAGTTGCGCGCAGAAGATGACTACAATTACGCTTTCTAAGAATGTAATGGCGGTAAACAAATCCTAGAATTCTAGAATTCTCGTGTAAAATAGTATAGGAGGTCATATCAGTCCATTTCATGCCAAACTATTTCTATCCTCAAATCATCGCTTCATCTCAACCCCCTAATCTTGATACAAGATAAAGTGTCGGGGCCGTATTTTTATCCGCCAGAATCCGAGTAAGTGACACGCCAGAAAGAAGAGATACAAGAAACTCCCTCCTCCGCGAAAATGCCAAACCAGTGCAATACCCGTTTAACCAGTGCGCTTTCTGCGGCCGACCTGTCCACGGAAACCAGTCTTGATGGCGGCGACCGAACGACGAGATCCACAGGAGTTGCAGGTGACGAAGTAAAGACGGTTCTCTCCCTTGTTGAGCTCGGTGTCGGGGCTGCGGCAGGTCTTGCAGGTAACGTATTCAACTGGAAAGGTGTTAGCTGGGGAACATAGGGTGGGTGGAAAGGAGGTTGGGAGGATACGCACCGATATACCGACGCAGGACAGACTCGATACCCTTCTGTTGGAAACGACCCTTGATGACGAGGCGACGGCTACCGTCGACGGAACCGCTGGTACCCAACTCAGCGAACAAGAACTGGGTGACGTGCTCGTCGGAACGCTTGATGCGCTTGCAAATGTCGGCGATGTTGGCGAAAATGGTACGACGGTTGCCCTCACGCAGACACTGGGGCGGGGGGATCTTGTACGACTTGGTGCCGCTGGAGAGCAAGTCGGGGTGGTGGCTCTGAATGAGGGAGAAGAAGCGCGAGACGAGAAGAGAGTAGGGGACGGCTTGCGTGTTGTCGTGTTGCCAGATACCGGTGCCGGCCTCGGGGTCGCCTTCAGGCACAGGCTCCTCAGCCTTCTCCTCACCCTCCTCTGTGGCAGCGCCAGCCTCGGCCTTGGCCTCGGAATCGGCGGTATCCTTCTTGGGCTTCTTCTTCTTCTTCTTCAACGCGGAGGGGTCAAACTCGCCGTCGGCGGCAGGGGTCTCTTCGCCTTCGCCGGCCTCGGAATCCTTGCTCTTCTTGGACTTCTTCTTTTTGGAGAGGCCCTTGAACATCTCGGTAACTTCGTCGACATCGTTCTCTGTAAGTGGGTATGCTCCGTTAGCGGGTCCGTAGTCCAATGTGCGGGAGTTGACCTGAGGATTGTGGGAGATCGGATGCATACCAGCAGGCTTCTCAGCAGCCGGGGCGTCTTGAACCTGGCCGTTGGTATCCATGATGACGGATCCTTCGTCGAATGCGACTGACTTGCGCTGCTTCTGCTCAACTGCCTGTTCGGGTGAAGGAGGTTAGCGGTGGGGTAAAAAAAAAATCAGGTGTGATGAGAATGAGAAGCGTGAATATGAAAAGTCCCGAGCTGGGACGAGCAACCAAAGCTCCAGATGAGTGCACTGGTCCGCCAGGTGATCGAGGGGCATTGGGCAGAATCAAAGAAAATGTGGGAGAATCGGTAAAAAAGACCAGAGGGTGTGACGTACGGCGTCCGCCATGTTGTGTGGTTGTGATATAGGGTTCACTACACAGCTGAATGTGAATTTGACCGGCGCTGGATATCGCTGGTAATCAAATCAAACAAGAGGTCGAGGATGTCGAATTTGACGCAGAATGGCGATATCCACAGCACTGGAGAGGCGACGATTGTTATCGCGGGACGGTCACGTGGTAATGAGTCAGGCGGATTCAGGTCACCTGACCTGACGTTGAACATCAACCGTCAACAGCGTGCGTCTCCGCAGACCCATCTAGATTATCACCGCCGATGCTTTGATTTCGCCAGAGCAGTAGGCAGGCCGCTGCTCCTATTTCTTTCATTCATTCTCTCGATATTCCGCGATATACAGCCGCCCACCATGTCCTCCGCTTCCCCTGCCGGGTCCAATCCCTCTTTCTCCTACTCCGCCTACATGGTCCCCTCACAAGACGCTTACGGCTTAGAGTCCGACGACGAGATCGCTTCACTTCCTTCAGAATCGACCTCTGAATCAGACCTCGACACTATGTCAGATGTTTTCTCCGATGCCGAGGCAGAATGGCGGGAAAGCATTGAGCAACTGGAGTTGCTTTTGTCCATGGTCCTTGTACCTTTCATTGGCAAATACCTTGGCAGGAAATGCGCATACTGGGGTGAGTGACTTTCTTGAAGATTATTTCGGGATACTTGGCTAACGTAGACCACTTCTAGGCTGGACTAGCTTCATGCAATGGAAATACCCGGTCGAGGTCGTCATGAGAAACCCGGCTGCTTTCAAGGCTGCGGGTGTGATTGAAGCTGCGGCAACTCTCTGATCTAAGATGATGAAAGTCCACACATTCATCACCCACGTGGAAGACAGATCCCCGCAACCTGCTTTGTATAGCAGTCCCACCCTTGGTCACCCACTTAGTCTTCGGCTCAAACGAAGCTTGGTGAATAATTTGCAATACACCCCAACTGGCGTTCAGGACGAAAAACTAGAGCTTCCCTGGATTTAAGTGGCCAATCTTTACATAGAATTGGCACCTTAAACCTTAAGCACGGGGAACCCGTACTCAGCTCTTTACATATTCCACATTTCCTTTTTCAGATGTCACACCATCGAGATTGTTTGATACCCAATCAAAACACTTATTGTGAAAACGCAACAGATTTAGTTTCCAAATTTCCACGTATTATGAGGTCTCTTTTAACTAATCTCCAACAATGTCGATTCGTACTTCATGCTCTGGTAGAAACATTATGAATCACATCAGCTACATCTTGTGGTGCGCTTAGCATCGCGCAATGGCCCGCGTCACATTCGTATGTCTGCACAAATCCTCTCCCGGGCATAGCCGCCATCATTCGCTGTGCAGAGAGGGGAATAGAAGCGTCTTGCTTGCAGAGGAGGTAGTGTGCTGGCACATCGCGGTAGGCCTCATACATGAGAGGAGTACAGAAACTTGGCTTGGCCTGATAGACAAGTTTTGAGACATATTTCGCGGCATTTTCATCGTCGAGGTCGTTGTAGAAGACCGCCCTCGGGTTTTTGGGGTATACCACATCTCCCTGTAAATCCAGTAGATCAGTAGTTGTCGATGATACATGTTCTGGCGGCTACGTACTTCGATGGTCACTGCTGGATCCAGACCCCCGTGGGGCGATGCGGACTCCAAAGTTTTACCAGCCGGTATCAAGAATGCGGATATATAAACGATAGCAATAACGCCACCTTGTTTACCCTGCGCTGCCAGATCTTTTCGCGCAAGTCCTTTGATGCTTTCCGTACCTGGGATGCCGCTATAGGAGTGCATCACCATAACGACTTCTTTCCCCTGCTCGACTAGCTCTTTGAGATACTGTCCTCGGATATATTCGGCATCGTCTGCGACAGTCGTTGATACGGGACCACCTGCTGAGGGCAGAGTCATCGATTCGACTGGGTAGCCTTGGGCTCGAAGGATGGCAGCTACCGTGTCGAAGATGCCGGCTTCGTGCCAAGCACCAGGGATAAGGAGAATGGTGGGTTTGATTGACATGATTGATAAGAGAACGTCGAAATGACTGACTGAAGACAATAAGGGAATATTGTGGACTGCATGAGATCTCGTCGTGATACCTTGGTCCCGCGGGGTAGAAATGCCCTTTAGTGTCGGAGCCTTGCGTCTTGAGCTTTTTCCTTGCGCACGAGCAATCAATCATGGCGCGGCATTGCCTCGAAGCTGTCATCAATTTCTCATAACAGTCACGTATTGCATGATCATAAATGGCATCGGGGTGCTCCACAGGGGGCAAAGATATCTCTCATGGGACAGTTGATTGGGGGTTGAATCTAGGCCTTGGATGTGACCACGGGGGTGTTGCGGTGCAGCTCTGAATTACGCTTCGAATCAGTGCTTATCCCGTCAGGTGAGCTTGAATAACCCACGAAGAATTTGGGAGCAGCCTTTTCCGAGGCTATATGTTGTTACTCTCCCTGAAAAATTGGCTCACCCCCGCCATGTCCTTATTGCATAACCATGGGCTCAATTATCGGATCTTCATCGGGCGTCTTGAAAAGACACCATGAGACTACCCAGATGAACTGGGTGCTACGGTATATCTAGTCAGCCAGGGATTAGCTTTGATTTTGGCTTGTCCTTGGAAGGTTGTGGGAATCATAAAGTAGCTGCATTGGTGATTCAAGAGCAGAAATGAAGCTTCCATAATTGACACAAGGCTCACTGTGGCGCTAGCCCATCTGAGGTTACATACATGTTCGTGAGCGAATTCAGAGTGCGCTGGAAAAATGATCAGGTAAAGATTTAAGAGGTAATGCGCCCAAGGGCCCCGCATCACCATAGCATGAAGTGCCCCTTTATCCGAAAATAGGCCTGAGTCTCATACAATCTCAAGAGTTGGATATTCACTGGCATCTCTCTAGAAAAAGATTGTTGCGGATCTTGGTTAGTATAACTTGTTCTGACGCCAAAACCCGGATGGTAATGTTGCATGCTTGAGAGCCGATGCAGCCGTCAGAGCAGACAATGGCTGGCCTGAGCTGGCCTTGAGCCCATAATTTGAAATCTTCTTGATAAATTCACTGCTCATGAATGGCAAGGGTAACATTCGGCGATTAGATGGACGTGTTGCAAGCTCGACCTGTGCGTGATAATCCGGGATCGTGTATGGTGCGTGATAATCCGGGATCGTGTATGATGCGGAATATCCAATTCCGCTATCAGATTGATCAAAGTCGAGGGAGTTAATTGAATCATCGAATGAAGTGATTTGTTTTCTTAATGGGGTATCTGCGTCTCGATCGACCTCCAACGTGGGTTCAGTCTTTGAACTCCGACGAACGTGCTCCAGAGAGTTGTTTGAAGGATCCATGATTACGCAAAACTCTGCATCTAAGGCTCGAAAGAAGGCATCTGCATCACTCATGGGAGATTTTCTCAGTCTCTGGCTCTGCGACGAAAGGAGACTGCTGATGACGTTTTCGTTGAAATTATCCTGAAGTTGTGACCTTAAAAGGGCATCGCCCTGGCAAGTTTCGCCAAAACCTGGGGTCATACTTCTCTCCACATGTGCAGTTTTGAACTTGAAGATTGAACCTTCCGCATCTTCCTCGGTGTCAGGAGACCGTGTCGCTAGCTGTTGTGAGGGGTTGAGGGTGGAGGCAGGCTGAGAAGTTGCTTCTTTACCATTGTCGTTCGACCGCCAAGATTCCTTGCGGGCTTCCAGAAGCATCTTCAGGTCATGGAGGCTGTAGTAATACCTTGAGCTGACTCCAATCTCTGAGCTACTTTTGATCTTCGGAAACAGCCCGACGTGTAGAGCCTTGAACAAGTGATCCTCATCAATGGCACCCAGTGACGCCGTTGCCCGGTCACTCACAGACCAAGTATATGGCGTAGCAGGCCGGCTATGGTGTGAGACTTCTACTGCATGGCTGTCAAACGCTTTTGCATCTTGGGAAACAATCTCCGTTTTTGTCGGATCTGTAAAATACGTTATTTTGTTGGGTGAGGGACAACGGCGAGAGCTGGTAGCGTCAATCTGCTCAAATCGCCCAATGTATTGTGCTGGACGTTCTGAAGATGCAATCTTGAGATCAAGGTCGCGTTTCTTTGGAGCGTCACTGAACCGAAAACTGGACAAGTCGTAAACATGGCTTGTTTCCTTCTGTTTTCCGGTCTCATTGACGACAGACATAGAGACCAGCCCATTTTCTGGAGTTTTCTGCGACAGGAGAATTGTCTCAGAGAATCCGAGATTGGGAACTTTCATTCACATTTAGTTGTTTCCCATGGCACACTGTGACAGTGAAATTAAACTCACCATTGCGACGTTTGGTGGGAGATGATGCCCTGCCCTTGCGGAATATTCCCAGATTCGCAGTGCTGGTGAGCTGAAATATCGTTAAAGAGATGACAATACATTCAGGCTGGCAAGACTCATACTGTAAGCCTCTTCCGAGCAACATTGGTCGCATGAAACCCATCATTCATGCTCTGCTTCCTGCTCCGGCGTTGTCTTTTGGTCTTCGGTTCAAGATCCTCTGACAATTTCCTTGCTGGAGAGCCAATTGTGTTGTACTCGTGCTGGTATTTCCGAGTTTTGGGTCGCGGCTTACGCTCATAGTCGTTGGTGGGTTTCGCCGGGCATGGCTCGTCTCGAGGAGGTTTCTGGCGAGTGGGCCTTTCCCTCATCCGCTTTCTGGGATTAAGCCACTGGGATTGCGGGGCGCAATTTGTGGGCTCCAGTATTGCTGAGAGGCTCTTCAATGGATGGGCTGGCTCGTCATAGCCGGGACGCTCAGCGAGTTCAGTGGGAGAAGGACATATGTATGGCGCTCCAGACAATATTCCTGCACCAGATGCACCAGGGGTTTGTTCAGTATGTGTCACTCGTGACAGCCATTGATAGATCGACTTCTCAGGCTCTTCCATCGTCCACAAGCTGCGAGGCGTACTCGAAGTTCTCAATGTTCAAACACAAATAGAAATCCGCAACAGAATTGACTAAACAGAGGGAACGCAGCTAGCTGTGTTTGGGAAGCCGCGGGCGATAGTCCCTTCTTACCCAACTCCATGTGCGCATACCAGGATCCCCCGTCCAGTCTTAACATTCGACAACTATTCATTGCAGGGAGACCGCCTTTCGGGGTGTCCCTGTTTCTACGTGTACCAAGGTACACACCACGTCGTTTGCTAGGCTACTTGTGCAGCAAGCCACATACTCAGCGGCTGACACAGCTCGCGAGTGCCAATTTGATGCCCTCGCGAAGAATGAGCTTTTCTTGAAAAACTCCAAGCAAGATACTCTTCAACTCGTCGGCTTTGAAAACCGAACCATGCGCTGATCGTCCTTTACCTCCCGGAGTCTTGCCGATGGACGGCCCCAAGCGGCATGTGGACCACTCTTGCCCCTCCACCATCGCGTGTATTGGTCGGGGATCGCGGTCGGACTAGAGTCCAAGCCTGACAGGGCGAAGCCGTTCCAGATGCGTTGCATTGTGCATGGCCAGACCCTTCGAAGTGCAGCCGAGATCGCCCAAAAAAAGGGGGAAGCGTCAAAGATTCTAACAACATTGCAGGTGTGTACACCGGAACTCGCAATGCATTGAGCTTGGTGAACTACGGCTTGGACAACCCAAGCTGAGGCCTGGCAATTTCTCGGGTCGCGACTCTATGAGGAGGCCCTGGTTAAACCCGCGATGTGCTCCTCGGTTTCTCAAAGTTGGGGTGTTGAGTTTGTCGGTTCGACTCAGGACTCGACCATGCCATTGATTATCCACCAGGGTAACCTGGGATGTGCAACCTGTTGGAGAATGTGCAGCTCCCCTGAGGCCATCACGCATAAGGAAGAGCAACTAGGTGAGGGGCACCGGGCTCAGCATCAGCCGATACCAAGCTAGCGTGGCTCCTCAATCAGATCCAGCCTCGGGTAACATCTGATTGATTGAACACACTCTGAACACGCCGCTGGGTCCCGGGAACAGATCAATTCTGGGTGAAGACAGGTGGGACTCGCCGTCAAAGGCCCAGAAGAGCACTATCTTCAGCTGTAAACTGCGGCTTTCCCCCCACTCTTATCCAGCTCGTGAAAGTCTTAGCACCTTCCTCTCTGCGTTGGACTTTCCCTGTCTTAGTAGTCCCCAAACCCAGCAACAGTAAGCATCATATTTCCCGTGAACGCCGTACTATTGGTGCCAGGCCTGGCCCAGAGAAGCGGAAGCCTTGAGGCTAAGGCAGTGTGATTGTTACACGGGTTTGACTGCTGACTCGTTTCGTAACCAGGATCTTCTCGCCCGTCACAACCTTCACCTTTTCATCCCTTCTCTGATTCCCGGTCCTGCTTCGTAGTGTTCCTCTCCCTCCCTTCTAACGCTAAATCAGCGTTTCTCGGAAGCTTTCATATCTCTATCATGGCTAAGCTCTTTGTTCAGTAAGTTTTCATTCTATTCTTTTAAAGTTTCACTTTGCCTACTGCTTGTGGGCTTTTTTGGTTTTCGCAAAATGTCCCGCTATCTCCCCGCTTTTCCCGTTGCGTTCCTATACTGACTCGCCCACGCCATCTGAAGCGGCCTTTCATGGCACACCAATGATGATACTCTTCGCGATGGATTCCAGCAGTTCGGAGAAATCCAAGAAGCTGTTAGTGATCTACGGTCCCCCACAAGTCTTCAGATTGAGCCGCAGCCTAACCCCAATCCTTACAGATCGTCGTCAAGGATCGCGCCACTCTGCGCAGCCGTGGATTTGGCTTCGTCCGTTTCGCTACGGAAGCTGAAGCAGATGCCGCCATGAGCGCTATGAATAATCAGGAGTAAGTTGTTGCAAGCCAGCTGTTGCCTGTTTCAGCATATGGTCAGGCCACTAAACCCATCTCATAGATTCGACGGACGTACTATTCGCGTTGACAAGGCCTTTGACCGCCCCCCTCGTCCCGAGGGTGGATTCCAAGGCCGCGGCGGATACAACACGCAGCCCGGTCAAGGTTATCAGGGCGGTGGCGGTTTCGGCGGTGGTGGTGGTTACAACCGTGGATATGGCCAGCAGCAGCAGCAGCCCTACAATGGCAACGGAGGCTATGGTGGTGGCTACGGAGGCGGTTATGGTGAGTATTTCTCTCTTATTCAACCAGCTCTAGCAAGTTCTTTTCAAAGTTCTAAATATGTTCTAGGCGGTGGTCAGAATGCTGGATACGGTGGCGGTGGTGGTGAGCGTGTTTTCCCAAGTACTCTGCGTCCTCAAAACTAATTGATAGACCCAGGCTGGCGCAACAACAACCAGGCCCCGGCTCCCGAGCAGGGCAACTAACGTGACGAAGTGCGCTTTACCCCACTGGCGTTTCTTATTGCTTGCACAAAATTATCATCGAATCCTTTCCTTTTGGCAGACGGATTGACGAGACATGGAAACTGATGCAGTGCAGATCAGTAAACGACGGGATCTGGTCTTGAAAGGGAACGACAATCTTCTCCTAATGTTGGTTTTATACGAGGCAGTGTTGCCCCGGATGTTGCCGTGGTAGATAGGACTATCTTGGCATTAATTTGGCTCATGTTTCACTCGCGCCAGCGTGCTTTTTGTATTTCGTGGCCTTCGGTGGAAGAGAAGTTTCTTCGGTACCTACACATTTGAGAATAATGGCTTGTGCGAGATTGGCATAGCGCAGTCTTCGAGAGATTCGACATCGTGTCCGATACATTTGGCTCTATCATGTTCTCCATCCCACGGAATGCTTATATCTACCCACCACCCGGTAGTCATCTAATACCTTATTCAATATTTTCTCCCTTTGCCACAACCTCAGCCGTCGCCAAAGATCGCTTGACATTCTTCTCGGCCTCTCTCTCTTCCGCTTCGCCCTCGCCCGCAGCCTCTATTGCCTTCACCCGTCTCACCAGATCGGTGACATGTATATCCGCCGTTCCGAGCCCCAGACCTTCAAGCGCCTTCTCCAGCAAATAGAGATACTCGGTTCCTTTCCCACTTTGTCCTTGTCCGGCGCTAATAACCTGAGCCACGTCTTGCGGGTCCCGCTGTGCAGGATCACGCAGAAATTGTGGATTGCTCGGCTGCCCGATGTACACCATGCAGATTATCGGAGCGGAGTGTCCAGCGACCTTTGGGGAGCCCTCGGAGAACGGGTAGAAGGGCGTGTAATGCACGCTGTATCCATCAATCTCGCGCTCGTCGAGATAATCATGGACCTCCTCCGCATGTGAAGGTGGAATGTGGTAAGCAGCTCCCCAGACTTTGCCCGTGGAAGCTGATTCGGATTCGATCTTCGCTAGCTGTTGAAAGTGTCAGCCGCATCTCCAAGACCCCTCCGTCAAGTCTTCAATTCAGTCGCGACAGGGAGAGAAATAAGACTATACCGGATCATCGAGCGTTTCCCAAAAGGTTCGCTCAATAACAGTGACAACTCTCCCCGGCTTCTCGGGTGTGCCGCGGTGATCGGTACTATTGGACGGAATCAGGACTTCTCATTCCCCGAACAATAAGCGAGACCAGTAGACCCGTAATCCCCAGCTGTCAGTAAGCAACATACCTAGCCTGAAATAAAAAAACGCCACGGCGGGCCTGCTGTCAGCTTCCGATTGCTCTAGACTTGATGCCGTGATAACGGCACTCCGATCGACATTCCCGGATCTAAGAATTGAATCCTAAAAATGCTAGGAGCTTGAAGATTTTTGGTACACATACCTGCCAGAATCGGCGCACGTAGCCATCGATATAGCCCGGGACTCGCTGATCTGTACAGTAGCGGTCAGGTTCGGTCTTCACGTTCGATCGTCTGATGTTGATGGGGAATCTCATGTCCAGGTGGGGGCGGGAGATGAGGCTGTGTTGCCCCCATGTGATAATCAACATTTCACGTACCGTAGTGCGGCGGTGGTTTCCAGATCAAGCTCCTGTGCACGGCTTTAGTGGCATTGTTCTGGTTTCCAATGTATCCCCCTCTCAGACGAGAGCTGAGTCAACTCACCCGTATCCGAATACCCACAAATCACCGTTAGGAAAGTGACTCTTCCATGTGCGGCCGCCGGGGTGGACCTTGTGGCCCTGCAAGCTGGCAGCCATGGTTCCGGGGATGTCGATATATGCTGATGCTATGGCTCGAGCTGGTTCGATGAGTGATTTTGTGTGTTAATTGGGCGACTGCTTGTATCTTTGACCAACTCGTGAATGAGTCGAGATGGCGCTGTTGGTGGTATTCTCTATGTACCTGATTTGATCGCCCCGCGTATACTTGAAATTAACGTGGCTCGGGCTTCGCTGAGAAATCAATCTCCTCCGGTTTGTTTGCAATGTTTGTTTGTCGGTTCGTCATCCTGCGATGAGGTGAGATGATTTGAAGCGCTTCAAGTATATCGTCTAATCTTTTGAGGAGCATGGTCTTTATCGACTCAAACTTGGAGATGGCCTAATGTTACAAATTGTACGATAGATGGTTTGTGCAACTTTATCGAATCCAAGGGGATGCGGGGTTCGATTGGACGCCTATATACAAGTTATACGTGAATAACCTAATTAGTAGATATTTTTTCAATGGATGTTGAATCTCATATCCCTTCCTCGAAAGTACTCTTCCAAGTGGTAGCTTGCGATACAATGGTTCGCCAATATGTTCTACGGTCGTCTCTTCGTGTGCAAAGAAACTCGTCTCATGATTGGTTGTTGGCCAGAGCTCCTGACTCAGCAGGTTTCTGTCGTCAATTTTATGGCCGGTAAACATTGTTCAGCAAGATCTACGACTCTGGAGCCTTCATTTAGAATTTCGGGCAGTCAAAATGGCGGGCCTCTTTCGTCTGCTAAAAATGCAGTACACGCCTCCGACAGATCCACGAGGGATCTCCTTCGCTGGCAAGACTGTTATATTGACAGGAGCCACGTCTGGCCTGGGCTACGAAGCTGCCATCAAATTTCTGAATCAGGGCGTGGACTCATTGATCATCGGCAGTCGCAGTCTCGAGCGAGGTCACTGCACCAAACAAGCTCTTGAAAAATACACCAATCGGCCCGGGGTGGTCCAAATCTGGGAGCTCGAAATGAGCAGCTTTCAAAGTGTCCAGAAGTTTGCCAGACGCGTCAACGATGAGCTTAAGCGGGTGGACATTGCACTGCTGAATGCTGGTCTCTGGAACCGGGAATACACAAAGTCACCCGAAGGCTGGGAAGAGATCCTACAGGTCAACACTTTGTCCACGTCATTGTTGGCCTTGTTGCTTCTACCCAAGTTGCGAGAATCCTCCTCGGCCACTGAACCCGCCCACTTAAGTGTGGTCTCAAGTCAACAATTTGTGCGCGTCAAAGCTGAGAGTCTCCAAACGGATGGTGCGTTGCTCGAGCATGTGAATGATGAGCAGCATTTCAAAGGTCCAAAACAATACGGCATCTCAAAATTGCTGCTGGAATATATGATGAAGAATATTGCCGACCTGGTTCGAAACGATGACGGTACTTTGCAAATTATTGTCAATACCGTCAGCCCGGGGCTGTGCCAGTCATCCCTTGGAAGACAATATAACCGCTTCTACGAGCGATGGCTTGTGTGGGTAATGTATAAAGTATTTGCGCGCACGACTGAACAGGGGTGTCGATCTTTGGTCAGTGCGACTGTACAAGGCGCAGAGTCGCAGGGAAAATGTTGGAGAAGCGATGGATATCTGGAGTACGTCCTGATGCCCTTCTTGCAATGCCAAGCACTGACAATTTTAGTGAATCTATTGCTCTTACGACTGGAGTGAAAGGCAAATCTTTCCAGGCCAAGGCGTGGAAGGAGATCTTGGAAGTGCTGGAGGAGCAAGCACCAGACGTGAGAGATATCGCTCAGAGATCTTAAGTAAATACTACAACCCCATAACGTATTCCACGGCAAACCCGCCACCACGGCAAACCCGCCACCCCATCAACATTCGCGTCCCCATGCACCACCCACCACTTTGAATCCCCCATTATGCCACCAATACGGTCTGAAAAGAAGCAGGATTCTATCCAACGAGAAGGTAGGATTGAGCTTGCAATTCAGGCTATTCAGAATAAAGATCTTCCCTCTATTGCTGCCGCTGCGCGCGTCTACAATGTGCCGCGGTCGACCGTACGCGACCGGATCAATGGCTGCAGTTCAAAGGCTACCACACGCGCCCATACCTATAAGATGACCCATTTAGACGAGGATACGCTTACCCAGTGGATTCTGTCTATGGACGACCGCGGTGCAGCCCCGAGGCATGCTATGGTACGCAGAATGGCTAATATTCTCCTCGCGGCAACCGGATCTGATACGGTCGGCGTGAATTGGGTTGGAAGCTATATTAAGCGCACACCGGATATTCAAACACGTTTCTCGCGTCGATATAACTATTCACGCGCAGAGCAGGAGGATCCAAGGGTATTAAATAAGTGGTTCAAGCTTATTGGGGACACTATTACGCGCTATGGTATTCCGCCTGATGATATCTACAATTTCGATGAAACAGGCTTCGCAATGGGCCTCGTTTCTACCGCAAAGGTAGTTACTAGGGCTGAATACTATGGCCGTAGATCTGTCTTACAGCCAGGCAATCGTGAATGGGTGACCGCAGTGGAAGCAGTCAATGCTTTAGGCTGGGCTTTACCGCCATTGATTATATTTAAAGGCAAGCGCTATATTGAATTATGGTTCCACGATACCCCAAGGGACTGGCGCTTTGAGGTTTCTCCGAATGGATGGATATCTGATGATATTGGGCTTCGATGGCTTCAAAAGCTTTTTATTCCCTTAACCGCAAGCCGGATACGTGGTCGGTATAGGCTATTAATTCTTGATGGTCATGGAAGCCACCTTACGCCTGAATTCGACCGCGTATGCACTGAGCATGACGTTATCCCGATATGTATGCCACCGCATAGCTCGCATCTATTACAACCGCTAGATGTGGGCTGTTTCGCAGTTCTCAAGCGGTCATACGGTCGCCTAGTAGACCAACAGACGCGTATGGGTATAAACTATATCGATAAGCTTGATTTCCTTGCAGCCTACCCACGCGCACGCGAAGACGCATTTCAGGCTAGAAGCATTCAAAATGCATTCAAAGCGACCGGTTTAATTCCTCTAAATGCGGCAGAAGTTATTGATAGGCTCAATATTCAGCTTCGTCCGCCTACACCACCAGACCGACCATCAAGCCGATCAAGCATCTATTGCCCTGAAACACCAAGCAATATCAAACAGCTTTCGAAGCATAAAGCATCAGCAAAGCGCCTTATTAAGTACCGGTCTGATAGCCCACCTACACCTACGAAAGAGGTATTTGACCAGGCTTATAAGGCTTGCGAAAAGGTCATGAAGCGTATCCTTCTACTAGAGCAAGAAGTGGTTGATCTACGCGCTGAAAACTATAAAAAGAAGAGACGAAAGGCCTTATCTAAAAGGCAAATACAGCGCGATGAGGGCTTATTTGTTCATGAAGCCCATGAGCAAGGCATTGGTCTACCAGGTGGTTTAGAAGGTAGTGGGCAGTCCACCGCACCACCCACACAGACGGCTTCGGTGCCCGGTGCCAGCACCAACAGACGGCAATATAAATGCAGTGTATGCGGAAAGCCTGGCCATAGGGCTAATAGATGTCCAGATAGGGTTTAAATTGAATATAAGGGCGTTGGGGTTATCTAAATGCTTCATGGATATAGAATTAAGTGGGTGGGGTGGCGGGTTTGCCGTGGTGGCGGGTTTGCCGTGGAATACGTTATCTCGTATTCGTAATGTAGAAGGAATCATCCATGGCCCCAGTGGGGCTTTTTTAGGTAGCAACGGCCAAGCCCGTTCAGGGGCGTCGGATCGCTAGCTCGGAGGCTACTGTAAGTATGTGCTCAGGATTCAATGCAAGATCCCCTCAGCGTCAAAGCAGAGAATGCAGCATTCGGCAGCCTGCGTACTGCGTAGGGCTGAGAATCCCAAGGCACGTTGAGAACAAATAGGGGAAAACTCATCCTCATTTAACCCCGGTGGAGACTGACCGGGTTGCGCAAGCGCTTGTTCGACGGATCTTGGACTAAAATCCATGAACCTCCGCCCCACGGCTCCGCTTTGGGTCTGAACAACTCTTAAGATTCCTTTCAGGTTCTTGCCATCTCGCCTCAAACTCCTTACTGCACCGCTTCGCATCATCGCTAGAGCAAGGTTGTCATTGTCTCGTTTGCGCTCCGCTTCTCCGATTGCGTCAGTGCTGGTAGCCATGGCCTACAACAAGAGTTACAACCCCGACGCACTGCCAGCGTAAGTGAAAGGCTTCCAAGGCAAACGCGGAGGCTCTTTGATCGCTAACACAATATAATGGCTCAGACACGCTGAGCCTGAGCAGGTATCTACCGTCGCGCTGACCATAACTTCCTCGTGCTAAAGATCACCAGGTCGCGCAGATGATTGGAAGTATGCAGATGTCAGGCCCAGGGAATCACAGCCAGAGCAACAAACCGCTCCCTTCTCGCCCACCGCATTCAGGACCGAGCAGCGTGCCTCCCCGCGTCCCCGTCGCCAGCACTACGCCCAAACCATATGGCACCCCTGCCCCGCGCCCGCAAGACCCTCATGCTGCGCACTCCTACAATGGTCGACCCTCGCCCGCAAACCCTCTCCCAAGTCAGCAGCGACCGCACCCATTGCATCCCTCGCCCCCTCCACAGAACTACGGCTTCGGTCCGCCTCCTCAACCTCAGCGCAATAGGCCTCCTCCCTCTTTCCGACCTCCGCAATCCCCTCAACCCCCGCCGCTGTCTGCGCCCAGTGATGATCCCCAACAGCTAATGCCCCTCTTCCGGGCTGCGAACTCCTCGCACTCCGGCTCTCTGACAGAGCATGAGCTGGGCTCCGCCCTTGTCAACGGAGACTACACGTCCTTCCACCCGCGCACTGTCAAGGTCATGATTCGCATGTTCGACAAAGACGGCAACGGGTCTATCAACTTTGACGAATTCGTCTCGCTGTGGAAGTATCTTGCAGCATGGCGAGAACTATTCGATCGCTTCGACGAAGACCGCAGCGGGCGGATCAGTCTGCCGGAATTTGAGAAGGCGCTGGTCGCCTTCGGATACCGTCTCAGTCCGCAGTTTGTCTCGTTACTCTTTAAGGTCTATGAGAGCAAGACGAAACAAGTATCGGGTGTGCCCAAGAGTCCAATTCATGGTGGTATGAGCTTTGATCTCTTTGTGCAGGCGTGCATTAGCTTGAAGCGCATGACAGATGTGTTCAAGCGATATGATGATGATCGAGATGGATACATCACTGTGAGCTTTGAAGAGTTCTTGACCGGTAAGTGCTTACACAAAAATGGTTTAAGTTGGAGTGAGTACCTAACATCACCACAGAAATCCTTCAACTGCAGGATTGATCTTTTCTCGATCACTTATATGTTGGGCTTGCACTTGCATCCTTTATTGTCCCACATTACTTCTCGTTTGGTCCTCAGGCCATTGACATTTCCACACTATATACCCCCTCCCTCAAATGTTCTATCATAGACTTACCAAGAAATGTGATTACAAGTTGATCAGGACGCAATCCAATCATCTGCAATTCATCAGCTACATTGTAATTAAATGTTTCTGCCCGATTGGATTTGTCGATCATTATAGAGTAACTCGTTTCCGTTTCCGGTAGACTGATCAAGCCGCTCTCCATTGCATCAACTCAGATCTCCTTTTTTCGTAACATTGTAGCCTGCTGCACATGACATAAGCTTGAATACCTCACGATGGGTGTTGGAGACGCCACGTTATCCTTGGTAACCTGCAGACCACGACACTGCTGCATTTCGGCGAAGTGACAGCTCCGATCCGAACCTGAGCCGACCTGTCGATGCGGAACGTATGCAGAAACTTGCAGGATACACTCACACTAACTAATCTCGCTTCTTGATTGACCTGGAGGAATTCTTGATGTCTCGGAACAATATAACTCAGTTGACTACGTGTTCTAACATTCCCTCCTGTCGTGGAGTAATAAAGAAGCCCGTTAAACGAGCCCCCATTTAAAGCCCCTTGCTCTCATGGCGCGAGCAATTTGCAGGGAACAATCTTATCTGAAAATGTCTGTCTTTTACCGATGAACGAAACATTCTAAACAAACACCATCAACCAGACCGCTCTCGAAGATGCAAGGTCTCTGAGTCATGGTAACTAGGATCAAGAGGGTATAGTCGCGGCTGTTCGGTCTTTCGGCCTTCCAACTTCCCGCGGGACGACCTCTTTTGGATCGCGCAGTACTATCTCCGAGGATTTTTTTCTGACATTTCAAACGCGCGCGCCTTTCCTACAAATTCTCGACTATGTCGCCCTAGCATTTCACTTAATATTTCATTCCACACGCCTACCACCGAGAACCTTCGAGACACATACGCGCCACCTGCGTCGATCGCAAAGTCGGCCGATCGATCGATCAATCTCGGGCTTGGCTCTGCGGCCCCGCGCAACTCACTTTCGTCCGTTTACTTTCGCTACAAGGGCTTTGGCCTAATAATTCACCATGGCGGACCTCCACAAGGATCACGATGCGTCTAGCGCCGATACAACAGTTGCACCTCAGCTGCATGAGACGAAATCTCACGGGGAGTCTGAGCCGGTCACTGAGCCCTTGAAGACTGAACAGGATGCCGACATCAAGGCAGAGGCAGATGATGCTGCACGAGAGAAAGCCGACGGAGCGGCGCTCGACCGGGCTCCCTCACAGTCGGCGAAGATGGGTAAGAAGCAGATCATCATCGTCATGGCCGCTCTTTGCTTGGCTCTGTTCCTGGCGGCTCTGGACATGACAATTGTCTCAACTGCCCTGCCGACCATCGCCTCAGCTTTTGGTGCCACCGAGAGTGGGTATTCTTGGATTGCGTCGTCCTATCTCCTTGCAAATGCCGCCTGTATTCCTCTTTGGGGCAAAATCAGTGACATCTGGGGACGAAAGTACATCATCCTGCTTGCCAACATCGTTTTCCTCGTGGGAAGTTTGATTTGTGCGTTGGCTCACAACATGGCTATGATCATTTGTGGCCGTGCCATTCAAGGTATTGGCGGTGGTGGAATCATCATTCTCGCCAATATCAGTGTCTCGGATTTGTTCAGCATGAGAGACCGCCCGATGTACTATGGTATCTTTGGTGCTACTTGGGCTATTGCCGGTGCGCTGGGACCTATCATCGGCGGTGCTTTTACTACTGACGTGACTTGGAGATGGTGCTTCTACCTGAACTTGCCGGTTGGAGGTGTTTCGCTCGTCATCCTATTCTTCTTCCTACACATCGAATCTCCGAAAACACCATTCTTGGCTGGTCTGCGCAACATCGATTGGGCTGGAACTTTCTTGATCATTGGTGGTACGCTCATGTTCCTTTTCGGTCTGGAGTTCGGAGGTGTCAACTACCCCTGGGCCTCCGCCACCGTCATCTGCCTCATTATATTCGGTGTCGTTACCTGGGGTCTAGCTGGATTGTGCGAGTGGAAGCTCGCCAAGTACCCGATCATCCCTCTGCGTCTGTTCAACGAGTGGTACAACATCCTCATTCTATTGGTCTGCTTCTGTCACGGCTTCGTCTTCATTGCCGGTACCTATTACCTCCCTCTCTACTTCCAAACCGTCCTTTTGGCAAGCCCGATTCTCAGCGGTGTCTACGTCCTGCCTTTGGTTCTTGCTCTTTCGGTTGTCTCCGCCGGCACAGGTATCGTCATGAAGAAGACTGGACGTTACCGCGAATGTATCATTGCAGGCATGTTCTTCATGACTCTCGGGTTCGGTCTATTTATCGATCTCAAACCCTACGCGTCTTGGTCCCGTATTGTCATTTTCCAGCTCATCGCCGGTACTGGTGTTGGCCCCAACTTCCAGGCGCCCCTAGTCGCGTTCCAAGCCAACATTCGTCCCGCCGACATGGCCACCGCAACAGCCACCTTCGGCTTTGTCCGCCAGCTCTCTACCTCCATGTCGGTTGTGCTAGGAACAGTTGTCTATCAGAACGTCATGGGTCAACAAGCCCAGAAGCTCACCGCCGCCATCGGCTCCAAACTCACTGCCGAAATATCCACCTCATTCGCCGGCTCCTCTAAAACCCTGATTGAGAGTCTTGACTCTCACCAGAAAGCGGTCGTGCTCGAAGCATTCACATTCGCGTTGAGCCGCATGTGGATCTTCTACACCTGCATCGGTGGCGTCGGGTTCATCCTGTCTTGCTTCATCCGCCCTCGCGTGCTCAGCAAGACACATACGATTCAAAAGACCGGTCTTGCTCAGCAGGAGAAGGCTCGCCAGGAGTTGATCGATTCTCAGCGCAAGGCTGAGGGCAAATCCGAGGCCGACGTCTGATTCCAAATACTCTAATAATCGCCTCTCCCTGCATTTACTATATCCGCAGCACATACTCAATGTTTAATTCATACCTGTATCTAGGACAATTTCCTCTTTGCACTAGAATTGCCACCTGGCTGGCCCTTTGTGTGATATAGTGATCTATCCACAAGTGGCAGGCATGAAAGCTATATAATCTCCAATAAAGAAACGTTGGTACGCAAATTCTGATGATCATCGTATGTCCACATAGTCCGTTTACGTATGTAGACGAAAAATCTCCATTGCTCGAAGTAGGTACAGATAATCTTGCAGAATGATCTGTTGAAATGGGTAAGGCTGCTCTTGTTGAGAAAAAGAAAATGCACCGTACAAAGAATCAATCCGCTCTTTAATAATCATCAACGTTCTGAGGCTTCGGATAAGAAATGGGCGTCAACACCTTATTATGAGTCAAAGGATTAGGACCGCACCAGCCGTATAAATCGCAACGACACTGCTCCTCCGAAACACAACTTCAAAACCACATGTCAGCATCAGTATCTAAAATGTTTTTAAAAAAAGACATGGAACAACTTACTAAACAGCCGGCATACCGAAAATGAAGTGCCAAAGCTTTTCAATCAACCACCCAATCCCATAATTATCCGTCATATCTGTATACGCAATCCACTGCAAGATACGAATATAGTCACTCTTAGGCCTTTCCCAGATCCGCTCCCTAGTAAGCACAAACTGCGCACAACATTGGTGGCCAATATCGTCCGGGACCTCGCTCGCATCGAGTCCGAGAAGCTGCCATAGGATCTCAGGCATCTGGGCAATCAAGTACTCGTAGTCGAAATCCAGAGTCACGGGATGCATCTGATATAATGTGGAGGGGCAACCAGGTCTATTTGTGCAGCGAAGGTTGGCGTAGCCTTTGAGACTGACGGCTTCATAGCGAAGATTGGCAAGGACGTTCTTTGTGTCGGGGCCCGCGATGTCGTTGTGCCATTGTTCTGAACGGCCGTGGAGGAAGATTGTGTAGGGTGCTAGCTCGTCGTAGTAGTCTATTATGTAGGAGAGGTAGGCGCTTGCTTCGTGGCCTTTGCGAGAGTAGGGTTCGAAGAATTCCGGGTTGGGTTCGTCGTCTAGACTGTAGATGTAGGCGTTACAAGGACTGGATGATATGGTTAGTTTTGTGAACTTTAGTTCATAATGGAGAGAGGTGGAGATGTACTAGTCTTCGCAGAATTCTTCTATCCAATCCGTGGAATCGGCGCCTTGTCGTGCGGCAACAATGGTGACGTCTTCTGCGGTCTCATGTTGGGCGTATGGGGCGTATGCTGAACTTTGTGCGAGCGTTTCTAGGTCCAATGGGCTGATCTGGTCGTATGGGGATGAGTCGGGTGCCTCTTGGGTTGCTGCTGCAAGATCGGCTTCGTCAATTTCGCCCACATCCAGAGGATTTCCGGTCAATGCGGCGAGAGGAATTTTATGAGGTGCGGTATCTGCCATATCTTCTTTCATGGAGGATTCTTCTGTAAATATCAGCTTCAAAATTCGAGGTTGGAATCAAAGGACTTCAATCTACCTTCAGGCTGCACTTGTTCGGCCTGGAGCTGCATACTCTCGATTTGAAGCTCTGCAGGCTTCGCTAGCCATTTCGCGCTTTCAGGCTCGGTCACATAGCCTTGTCTGCGATATATGATGGCAAGGAATGCGAATGGCAGCATCACCAGGAAGAGGATCTTCCGGGTACTATACAGCGGTTTCCGAAATAGCGAGATCCCGAAGGATCTCGACGATTTTCCCCTATACATGTTCCAACACAAGGGCTCACCTAGCCGTCACTCTTCTATCAGGTCAGCGGGTAGACCTGGGAAGAAACTCGGGGGACATCGGCGTGAGTACTAATACAGGGAACCATTTACACAGAGTAGCGCGGACGGACAAGATAACGACATGGTAATTTGACTGATCCTAGACGCTTTTGGCTTCTGGCGGCGGAATCATCATTTAGAGACGTTATCTATCTATCATTGCCGACCACAGGGACGTTTCGGGCCACGTTGATGGCCGAATGCGGACAATGTAGCATACTCGGGTGTCTCTAGACCACTTTGACTCGTGTATTCCATGGACGCGGATCTCATCTGAGTGGACGGCTCGGCTAGGTACCCTATTCGACTTGAATTCCTTTTGGATTGTCTTAAGACTTTCGGGTGGCGGGTGCGGGGAGGTTATTCTTAGTACTGTAGTTCTTGTTAAAAGAGTAGATGCAGAGTTCCATCCAGACATGTCCTGGTACCAAGATCTCCTGACCTTGCCACTTCGAGATATTAACCAATGAAACGATCTTCTAAGTGAGTGAATCTGAATCGATTCAAGTAAGAGTCACGTTCTTGTGCAGAAACTGAGATCTCAAAGCTGTGAATGTGGAGAGGCTGGAAGGCGGTGGTGCTTTGCCGTTTTCGGCGTGAAGGTATGTCTCTTCTGGCGGTGAACAGAAATACGTCCCTACTATGCCCTATGCCCAGCTGATCATTGAATCCACTATTTTCAGATTGTACTAACTTTTGCTGCTAGTGGTACCATGGCCGTAGCACAGAACTTCAGTGATCATTAGTTCTTTATTACTAAGATGTGCGCTTCTACTGCCAGATACTGATACGTGGTACACAAAAATGGGCTCGAAAGCATCGAGGCTCACATCAAAGGCATGAGGAGGTATCTGAAATTCTTGTTTCATTCAATTGATAAAAAAACATTTCTGGTTCGTTTATGTCCGTGAAAGTGAGACGCATCATGACTGGTCGCAGCTTGTTGATTTCGTCGCGGTGAAGGGTGGAATGGAATGTTATGAAAAACGTGCTTCTGGAATGCCACACAGAAAGACGCAAGTCGATGATCGGATCGCCAAGATTAAGTGAAACGTGCCTGTGTCAAGTGTTAATCACTATTATCTGGCACTTCCTTCACTAAGACTTCGAACGTACCATGATGTGAATAATTGGTGTTCAGCTTAGCTTAGAAATTGGATAATTTTCCATGAGCGGATATAGGGAATTTCGACATCCGGATTTGTGCAGGAGTTGTTGTGAAGCATTTTGCTCGGTCCTTCGCAGTGTTCGTGGAGAAACCCCCAAGCCTCAGTGCCTTCACTGAGATAGCCAGCCGCATACGAGTAAGCCCTTTGGCCATCTTCAAAGCTGATGCAAACATGCTCTCCGGTTCCCTCTGTGGACAGGAAGACCTGGCCATTCTGAGGGGCATCTCCGCAGCTCAATCCATCCCAGGCATCGAAATACCACCAGTCCGCAGTCGCAACCGTGGCCATTGCGAGGAGAGGGATCACGGCGAGGTGCATGATGAAGAGATTGAACCCTTCGCCAGATAGCTGAGGGTCAGATCTGGTAGGCTGCGACACTTATATGCATTCCATGAACGGTTCAGGGCAAGTTCCGCTTTGGGAATACGGGCCACTTCTAGCCCAGGAAACCTTGGTTTGCCTTCATGTCCTGAGATCATAGTAGTATGACTAGGTAACTAGGGGGGTTTTCTCATCGATTAGCTGAACTAGTTTCATTGGCTCCTTTGGTCAAAGGTACCTACCTCGTGGGCCTTTCTAGGGATGGTTCCCCATTCAAGGATAAGGCGGTCCTCTCAGTCCTGGTTCCCGCCTCCGTATTCCTCGATCGATCGGATAATGCTCTCTGCAAATGGACACTTTATTCGGCTCTACTCATGTCAAAATTCCTAATTTCTTTGCTTGGTAGCTGTGTTTGCAGCCTCCAAGGAGCCAGGTTTGGTACATCTAGCTCGCTCCACTAACAGTAAGCACATCGGCGATGAGTGAGAATGATTAGGAATTCAAGGTAAGGTTCGAACAGTGACCTCGTAGAATGTATTGTTCGCTGTATAATAGAGCAAGCTCGAGACACACCGCCCTAGTTCCAGATTTAAGATGTAGCGTCAGTTCAAGTGTGGAATATAGATGACGTCGGTCAAGCGGGATTCACTCCGACTGATTTCGTCTATATCAAGATTCCAATTTCCGCCCACGGGCTCCGACTCGGCATTTGATACATGCACCGAAAGGGGGCTAAAACTTGGTGAATAGGCAGCACTACTTTCTTGACAGCATGTTCAAGATACTCAACGATCTGCATTCAATCAGGGCTTCACCTACAGGTAGGTACTCTCCTGTAGGTAATGCCCAGTGATATTTTCGTGCACATTTCCTACAGGGAAGCCCCTCATCTGCAAGGAACTCCACTCAGAGTTTCCTGGCTGGCCTCATAGTGGTCGATCAGACTTTACTAGTCATGTTTGAATGGGACTATTTCACGGTCGGACATCTTCCCGAGAAACTCTCACCTCCCCGAGGAGCTAATCGCCGAGTTAGAGCGGCTCCACTTTTCGCTATTCGAATGTTCAAATCCAAGTCTTGATTTTTCGATCTTGCTTTGAAGTCATTGCAGTGCTCACACGATAAGATTGAAAATTCATGATACAAAGAAGGCACATATAATGCATGCCCATGAGCTCCTCCACCCTCAAAACGCAGTTTCTACTGTCCGAATCCGGCCTGGCATTGACCTGATGAACTCGGAGATACGGAGACTCGGTCCTAGGCCACTGACCCACAAGGTGGAACTTGAAAAGGCTTCGCTGGATCAATACAATTAATCAGCACAGGAAACCAAAGGAGAAAGTCTCTAGCTAAAATTTGACGTAATTCTTCATTATATTTTCACCTCGACTTATCAACAGAGGTGTTGCCAGTCAATCTATAACCCGAGAAGAACGGAGCGACTGACGCTAACCGGTGAGAAAGGAACCCTGGGATTCTCAAACTACAGTCTAATCTTGAGGTGAAAATGCAGTCCTACCTGCAGTATCGACGATTGGGAAATGTTGTACGCTCGCAGCTGGAAAACGCTTCGCCTGTGAAGGAGATTTCCCCTCCCGCCGATTCAGAGACAGGCCCAGTCGCAAACCCAGGTCGAATCAATCATGAAACTGCACCGCGTCAGATCCCTTTAGCACGACGAGCTTCCTGGGGTTCGAGCAGAACTGCCTTGGCATACTCCATCGCTGGGATCGATGTGAAGAAGCAATCCGAGTCAGCAGATCAGCCTGCTCATCTCTTCATTGTTGGCTGGGATGGTCCACATGATCCTGAAAATCCGCTGAACTACAGCTTCGCGTCACGGTTGACAGCGACGCTGCTGGTCTCGGCGCTGGGATTCATTGTTGGCGCGGCATCGTCTATCAATTCGGGTGTTTTGACTCAAAATACAGAGGCCTTCCATGTTAGTGAAGTCGTGGGTTCCCTAGTGACTGGTATTCCTTATCCCTATTAGCATTGTGATGTTTCCTTGTGCGCAGCGACTGACTTTATTAGGTCTTTATCTTCTCGGCTTCGCAGCTGGCTCTCTGGTCAGTGGACCGCTTTCGGAGATTCTTGGTCGAAATGCCGTGTACGCGGGCTCTTTGACCTTGTTCATGATCTTCATTATGGGCTCCGCTCTAGCGCCTAATATCGGCGCGCAGCTCGCCTTCCGATTCCTGGCAGGTGTCTTTGGATGTCCGCCCTTGACCTGTGCTGGAGGCACTATCGCTGATCTATGGAATCCGTTGGAAAAGACAATCTATTTCCCTTTGTACGCTGTGCTCTCCTTCGGCGGCCCTGTGCTCGGTCCAGTCATTGCTTCATACATGGGACAGACGGGTGTTTTGTCCTGGCGCTGGACAGCGTGGATCATTCTTATCGCATCCGGTGCTATATTTGTTCTGATCATTCTCTTCCAACCGGAAACATACTCCCCGCTGCTCTTGAAATGGAAGGGCAAGCAACTGCGCAAGATAACGGGAGACGCACGTTTCCGCTCAGAAATGGATATGGAGAAAATCGCGCTGTTCAGCCGTATTGGTGGTGCCATGGAGCGCCAATTCCTGATCACCATCCACGAACCCATCATTCTGCTCATCTCTCTATACATGACCGTGCTGTATATTGTGCTATTCACCTTCTTCGACGGATACACCTATATTTTCTCCGATATGCATGGCTTGTCCCAAGGACTGACCAACATCGTCTGGGTGGCCATGTACATTGGGATCCTGTTATCTGGGCTTCTGCTCCCGTTCATCTACAGAGGTACCAAGAAGGAGTTCACGCGGGCTGCCGAAGTTGTGAATGGCTCCGATCCAACCGACGATCCCCGGGCTCTTGACGGTGTGCATACCCAGCCCGAGATCCGACTCTGGTTCGCTATGGTCGGCGCTCCCTTCATCCCCATTAGTTTGTTTTGGATGGGCTGGACTGATTTCGTGAGTAGCGCTCGCCCACTTTTACTAGAAACTTCTTCTGACATACCACAGCCATCTATCTCAGTCTGGTCCCCTATCATTGCCTCATCCGCCTTCGGTTTCGGTACTATCTGCGTCTTCATCAGTTCTTATATGTACGTGATCGACTCGTACGGTATCTACGCGGCTTCAGCGCTGGGTTTTATGACTGTTTCGCGCTATTGTGCTGCCGGAGGAATGACTATCGTCGGAATACCATTTTATAAGAATATGGGTGTTCACTGGACACTCACTATTCTCGGCTGCATTAGCGCTCTCATGGTTCCGGTGCCATATGTGTTCTACAAATTTGGACCTGTCATTCGTCGGTGGAGTCGTTATGCTATGACTGAGGAGGTCAAGGTTTGAGATATACATAGGGTTGACTATTGTTTCACGAAGAATGTTTGAAACTCGTGGATTTTGATTTGATATCCCTTGATTTATAGAAGTTGATTGCCTTGATATTTCCTCACATATTTCTCAAAATTACAAATTTCCTTCTAATAGTCTGAGACTACTTCACTCTTCAAGGGCAATGACGATCCTCTTCAGAGCTTCCTCCAAGTAGTCCTTCGGGTGTGAGAACACAATCCTAAACCAGCCACTCGTCTCTGATCCAAAGAGAGCACCACTAGCCAGGAAAACCCTGTGTTTCAATAATTGCTGCATGACCTTCTCTCCAACATCCTCATCTTCAGACATATCAGGATGCAACTCGCGATACTTCTTGCCCAGATTCACCCAAAGGAAGAAGGCAGCATTGCACCCCGGCGCATACTCAATACCACGACCTTTCACGTAGTGCGCAGTAAATGCGTAAGACTCTGCCAACTTCCTCCGATTCTGCTCAATATAAGGTTCCGTGAACTTCGAGTCTTCCAGTAAAAGCGCCGTCAGATGATCCGAAATGCCCGACGGGTAAGAGTACAGAGAAATCCCCTTCATCGCATTTTGGAATTCAACATTATGTTGGGATATGATGACGCCCAAGCGGATTCCATTTGCGCCGAAATCTTTGCTCATGCCCCAAAGGACATGCACAAGACGTGGGTCAATAATTCCGCTCGTGTTGATTGATAGCGCAGATTCAAACTTGACTGGGGGAGGATGTTGATCGATCGTGTTTTCCCATACTGATAGAGCGTAAATTTCGTCGCTGATCAAATGCATCTGGTATTTCTGACACAGTCTCATCAGTTCGATGATCACGTCGCGCGGATAACAGCGTCCGAGTGGATTGTGCGGGTGACACAGCATCAAGGCTTTCACCTTTTTGCCTGTCTTTTCTTGGAATTCTAGTAGAGCCTTCTCATATTTTTCCACGGCTTCGGGACCAAGAGGATCGACGCCATCAAAGTTGACTGTGACTACCTTTGATTGGAAGCGTTGCGAGAGGTCCATGATAAAGGTGCCATAGTAGGGCCGACCGAGGAGAATCCCTTCACCGGGGTCTGCAAATGCCCATGAGACGTGTTCAATTGCCGAAGAGACCCCATTCGTGACGACCAGTTGCTCTGGTTCTAGAGGCGTGAATGGGTGCAGGTGGTGGTTGAGAAACTGGCACATGGAGCTTCTGAGTCTTTTTGATCCACCCCCTCCGTCGTTGTAGGTGAGGTATTTGGCTGGCAGTTCAAGCTTGGTGTTGATGTATTTGAGAAGCTCGTCGTGCATGAGGCCATTCTCTGCGACTCCCACATTGACGTATCCTCCCGGGTTGGTCGACGGGGACCAAAGGTTGCCGAAAATGTCCCACATAGGGTTGGTAGCCGTCGCACTGCTCACCTCCTGTGCCCTGTTAGAGAGACTTTGGCTCACTTTAGCCTGGGCCATGTTGGATAAGAAGCCTGAACTGTTCTGAAGTTTCAGACTTTGATAGGCTCAACCCGGCAGAATCTGACAAGTGTATCTCGGACGTGCCGGCGTGGTATGCCCCGCTGTCAACTGTCTGACCTTTTGTTTGAATATGTTGGGACAACTTCGCGACTCAATGCGGGCTTTTTGAACGATGAAATAATGAAGCTGGTGAGTCAGCTCCAGCTCAAACCGAGGGGTTAAGTGGAGACGAACGGCGAGTTTATTTCTCGGCAACGTCACCTCGTCCATGTACATAATCCACTAGTAATCATCTTGCTGATTTCAAATCAATTTATTGAGTACTCCTAGATAAGCGATATCCAATGCATAATCTGACTCCGCACTTGCAGCTCTCCTTCCCCGCATCATGCATCAAACGCCGGTCTCGCGAACAACTTAAGCACCAAACGCCGATTCCTGCTTGGCGCCCTCAACAGCAGCAAGGTAGCTCGGGCGATCCTTGACATAGAACTCGACATCGACCTTACCACGTAAATTGGCTTCACCGTTGTCGAGACCACCAGCCTTGATACAGGTCATTTCCGGCATGACCTCTAGCTCGGTGTAGAGACTCGATCCACAGGTGGGGCAGAAGAAATGTTTGTTGATTTTGCCACTGTCGCCGACAGCATCATAGGTGCTCGGGCTTCCTAGAAAGATGAAATTCAATGTCAGCTTCGTGAACGAAGCATTAGGGTCATGGAAAGAGCTGACCCTTGGTCACTTTCAAGCTGGTGCGGGGCACAACGGCGTTAGAAGTGAATGCGCCTCCAGTCCACTATTCGCTGTTAGATTCTATCTATTGCATCTGAAAAGAGCACAATTGATCTTCTCACCTTTTGGCAATCAGTACAATGGCAAAGAGCGGACATGTACTTGTCCACTAGCACGCAATCAGTCCCGTTAATCTCAAATCTCGACATCCAATGAACGAACCATCAGCAGTGTAGTGGATGCCGCCACACATGCAGCTACCAGTGAGAGTCATTGCTTGAGAATTAAGCTTATACTTAATGTGTACCTTGGTGGAATTGAAGTGTTGAAGGATGAGCAGGAGCTTACTCGCGTCATAACGGTTATATACTGATCTCGGCGTCTGCGGCCTTCGTTTCCCGCTCAATCAATCACCGAACCCCACCTTCCCCTCTCTCGCGCTGTTATCTAAGAAGTATTCAGGTAGGTCTGCTTCTACTAGGACTTCTTGGCTGTCTCTGGTCAGAATGACCGAATCAATTTCGTGCTGCCCTGTTTCAATTTACATGGTTACAGTCCGAAGACCGAAATGTCGCTTCAGCCCGGTTGACGATGCTACAGGAAAGCTCTCTGTTCAAATGCCGTTTCTCCTCGGCATTAGAGTCAGGCGCTGAGAATAGTCCAGGCCCCAGGACTTTATACGGTCTTTGAGATAAGGCTAAGCACCACTCTCTCCCAGTCAGCATCTCAATGTGAGGCCTGAGAACTGAGTATAATTTGAAGCTTTCATACGAACCAAAGGTGCCATTAGTTTGTTGACACATATACTGAATGAACAAGTGTGCGGATTAGCGGTAAGGTGTCAGCAACGACATTGTCTGGCCGAACTGCCCAGCTGCTTTGGTCAAACTTCGATTGATCGGAACCCCAATTTACTCATAGCTCGAAACGTGAATCAACGAGGTTGGCAGTATTCTATGGTGCATCCTGGGACTTGCCTGTACCAGAACGGCCAGCTCGTTCTGTGGCCATCCAAAGAGAGAAGTTGCCCCTGTCAGCTGCAAGGACATGCGCCTCGATTCACTGCACGGTATGTTGCCAGTACTACTGTCGATCGCGCAAATGGATCACACCGCTTCCACTGGTTTAAAAATTCAAGTCAATGTTTCATATACAAATAAAAGCTCCATTGTAACATGAACCAGCATCATTGGTCTAGTGGTAGAATTCGTCGTTGCCATCGACGAGGCCCGTGTTCGATTCACGGATGATGCAATACGACCGCATCGTCAGATGTGAGAAATTTTTTTCTCCACCGTTTGTGATACCGCTAAGGAGATCAGAGATGCAAAATTCCCTTTACTGCCAGCGTTTGAGGGCGTTGTTGACCTACAGCGGCAACCTACGATCGGTGGAAATGTCTACCTGAATGTGCAGTGTTAACATGAAATGTGGTTTTTTTTTTGCCCCGAAAACGCTGCGTGAATTCTCCGCGGAGCGCTCACTTGGGGCAATGATGATCGCTGATTGGCAGGCGACTTAGCCATCCCTTCATAGCCAACTGACATTTGCCCCGGCATTTCCCCCTTTAAACCGAATAAGGTAGGCTGTTCAAGTGCATTGTAGATACGTGCACTTGAATCATTTGTGACTTCCTAGGTTCGACCTCGCTCCACGATATTTCCTCAAGTGCTATAAACACAAATGTGCATAATAAATGTTTTCCGAGGCATCAAAGAAGCCGCTACACCGCTGATTCTAACCAGTGTGAATAACAGGACTCAACCAATTATTTTGTGGCGGGAGGTATCCGAAGTTGCATGGCTGACAACTGACATATTGGGTCAAAATCTCTATGACCGGAATAGGAGAAATATGTTCATGGGGAAAGGCTACACCGAACTGGATCTTTTGTTAGGGTAATTTGTTGTTAGGTGCAAGTGCAAAATCGTGCCGTGGTCTGAAAGGAGTAAGAGATTATGCGCCTCATTCAATTCTTAGGCTGAAGACCACAATACACGTCCACATAAAGTTTATCCTCGCGACTTTACATTCCTCAAGACCCCTAGACAATTTTGAATGAGGTACTAGAATCTAATCGGCCAGTTGATTTGACTTTGTCGCCAGCGAGAGAACGGCTAAACGGCACAGTGTCAAGTTGAAATACCTCATGTTCCGTGGCGTCTGTACATAGCATGAAGGGCTGTAAATACACCAATTACTCGTAGTGCTAGCTACATGGACATTCCTGAAACTATTGGTTGCTAATATTGATCGAGCATTAATCAAATGTCGAGACGCGCCTATAATGCATTGGCCTCTTTCACTTTTTGCTACGTTCCTCCCACTATCTGACTACGAGAAGAAGTAATCTACATTTTTTTCCCATCAATCTGTACACTTCACGCCAATATGAAGTCCCTGCATTGTCTTTCTATCGTTCTGCTGTCATTACTTGCCTGCGTGCAGGCGGAGGATCCCACTCGTCCGAACGACCTCAACATCACTCAAGCTCAAGCCGAGAAGTACAATTGTGATGAAGCCTGCCAGGTGAACCTACAGCAATACGAGGTATTGGACCGCCAGATCTTTGGAGATGTCCCCTTCGACTATGACTTCTACGCAACTGCTGCCAACTTCACTGATTCCCAACCCGGTGACTTGTTGAAGCTCCAGCAGCAAAATGCATCCATGTATGACATTCCACCCGGAACGTCACTGTGGTTGATGCAATACACATCGGTTGGCGTCGGTGGAGCAAAGGTTCCCGCGACTGCCTTCATTGCGCTTCCCTGGACGGCATATCCACGGAAGGAAACACGCCTTGTCGCATATGCCCATGGGACTATTGGAGTTGTTCCTGCTTGTGCTGCATCATCGTCATACAATGGATACGACTATCACTCCTGGCAGCTACTCACAGCTCCCGGGTATGCTGTAGTCGCTACAGACTATGCAGGACTGGGAAATAATTATACTTCTCACAAATATGGCAATCCGGTCCTGAACTCTGAAGATGTTTACTTCTCCGTCGTTGCTGCTCGGAAAGCTTTCCCACGCGCCTTCACTAGTCGATGGGCTTCTGTCGGACATTCTCAAGGAGCTGGAGCTGTCTGGGGCCTTGAAGAGAACCCCCGTGTCGCTACCACTGAAAGTGGCGAGTACGTAGGAGGTGTTGCCGTGGCCCCTAGTGCAAGACTGGATGATCTTCTCACAGCTGTGCCACCTATGGTGGGATGGGGCTTCGGAGATCTGATCGTGAATATTTTCCGGGCTCTGGACTTCCCTATTCAACCAACTGTTCTTACACCAGAGGCCCTGGCCCGCTATCCGCTTATGTCAGAACTTGGGCTTTGCGACATCTCTGAAGCGGGACTGAACGCGGATTTGCCAAACCATGGCATTGTGGAACCCACGGCTGCCATAACCCAACACAATCATGAGGCCTATATCGCATTTCAGAATGAGTATGGTGCGGCCACCGGAAGAAAGGGCTACAAAGATCTTCTCGTTGTTCAGTCAACTGATGATGAGGTCGTGAATGTGACTGCTACAGAGAAGGCGTATGAATACGCATGTAAGGTTGGCAATATTGTTCATTTGAGTTTATACTCTGGCCTTGACCACGATGACAGTATTGCTGCCTCAGCGCCAGAGTGGCTTCAATGGCTGGAGAACAGGTTCTCGGGAATAAGAGAGGCGGACTCAACCAAATGCCTGGTTGAAAAGCGGACTCCGTTGCTTGATACTTTGGTCTAGCATGTTCCATTAACTTGAGGTCTTGGTGCTGTAGGATGCTCTTCCACTTAATTAGGTTCTCGAATCTCATTTTTGAGAGCTTTGAATCAGTGTTTGGTTGACATGAGGGGGACTTGAATTGGATAAGGAATCAATTGAATAGCGTCAGTGATCATTGATCGATCATTGAAATGGATGGACAATACAACTTGACTCTAGGATATCTTGAAATGCCATTCCTGACTGTTCGATGAAGATCATGAAACAATCCCAGACAAACGTATTTTGAATTCCACGGCCATAGAGGCTCAAGCACAACTTAGCGCGGCACTTCATATTTGTGCGCGTCCAAAAGCAGGCAGAAAGTCATTAGATGCGCTCATGCATGCTATGTTCACTACATTCCCTTTCACGTACCCCGGATTCTTGTGGCACTGAAGGAGGTTGCATGGAAAATGTATGAATTCTGGTGGTAATTCTCCCGGCCAATGTAATCACGCTAGTGATGGGCTTTTATAGGCTCCACTAGAAGAAGTGTCTATGGAATAAGCATGCCTGCCCAAAGAATGCTCTCTACTGAACCATGGCCTCTTCACGTTAATTATATGTACTGACCGCTTTGGTTCATTCAAGGGCAGGAGTAAAATTCGTGATTCTGCAAAGTTGAAGCAGCTCACACCAGATATTGATACGCTTTGACACTTATTCTCGATCTTGAATATCGCTCACAAGTCAGTATCGCATTCCAAACTTGAAACCTTCGGCAACATGCCTTCATTTGATCGGGGAAAGCTTGAAGTTAGATGCGCTTTTTTTTCAACCTGGGTCAAACGATGTTCTTTTGATCAAGAAAGGAAGGAGTAGGAACCGTGCTCATTAGCGCCTCGGTGCGCCATATTCATACATTCTCCCCAGTTTTGGAGCTTTTGGTCTACGTTCAGAATGGACAGCTTCACGAATACAGATCCTACCTTTGTCTGGAAGAGATGAAGAATAAAGGTCGTTCTTTATTGCATGGACTCGTGTTAAGTGAGTCCACGAAGACCGAATCTACACAAGCTAACGCTTTATGGCATACTAGCCATGGCAGTGTATACCTGACCAACAATTCGCCAAATATTCAGGCAACGGGCTTCACTTAGGTGGAGGTGCTGGCCTTGAAGTTTTAACTTTGAAGCGCCTTACTGAGAATGATACATACGACCTTGCTTTCACCGCATCAAGTATTCTGAATTCTTCTCTCACTTGGTTCTATACTTCAACATGCGCTATCGAATATAAATACCTGTGTTTGGAAACCTCAAGAGGCCCCTTTTCCAACTCAACGACTCAAAGTGCTCCATATCATCAGTATTCCAACATCCAATTTTCCTTCTATAACAGAAGCTTCTTGACTATCAAAATGAAGTTCGTTGCCGTTATCATTTCACTTGCAGGCCTTGCCGTCGCAGCAACAGAGATTGCGCCGGGAATTGTCACAGCCAAGCAGGACGGCCAAAAGGTCACTATTGACTCGGTTGAAGCCCTCCGCATCTTGGTACGTCCCGTCAATGACTAAGACCTTCAAGGAAAGACCGCTCGTGAATCTAACGCAGGTATTTGCAAAACATAGAAAAATAGTACTCAATTTTGCTCAGCAAACACCGTGTTTCCCGCTCCCCATGCTGCCGCCTCTGACGGCAACTGCTGTACCAACGGTAGCTATTGTGATGACGGCTTGTTTGATGTAAGTGCTTTTCTTCTACCCAGCAAACACCCTCGATCATTATCTACAGACAGCTAACTTAGATGGTTCTGGTCGAGCAGTGTGTTCTTTGCACGTTCCTTTGCTGAGACTAGTTTTCTTTCACATTGAGACGAGTCTCTCAGAACCAACGGTAGTTCGTTTTTGAGGAATTGCAAGTTGGAAGAATGCTCCTGAGGATTGAGATACCAGATTACTCCGGTCGTGGTTTTTGCCCTTGGTCGGTTTTTCCACACACTTTGCGCGAATGCGGGGGTGCATCGGTGTCTCGTGGTATTTGATTTGGAAATGTTGTGTCCTATCCCGTGTCTAGAAGTTTTAATAAAAAGAAAACATTTTAAAAATAAAACACATGGACAGTCTTTGCCATTTGCTCGCATAGGCACCACAACTTTAATGACTAGCTCTGATCAAGCAAACAGTCCGAGACGTCCGGTACACTACTGGATCCTTGCGGCCATTTCAGCTCCACAATCAACGCTAGCGAGTACTAACGACAGACTTTATGCCCTGCCATCATAGCATGCGATATCTGGTATAGCCTACGCTACCAAGGACAAGACATGACGGCATAAGAGACACTGAAACTCCGTTCCTAGTGATAAAAAGCCTATATACATCATCCGCGCGTATCAACGCCGGTCCAAAAACCAAGATACCCAAGCATGGGAAAAAGAACATCCGTTAGAGTAAATCAAGAGATAAGAAAGTGAGAAAGGAAAGAAGGCGTTCTGGTATAATCAACTTAAAAGGTCCATGACATGAGAAGATCATCAAGATCAAAGACAAATAGAACATTGAAGTATGAAAAGGTCAAGTCGAAGGTATAGAACGGGGTATAAAGAGCATAACATCCTAGGCTCAACCAAATCAGGTAAAGAGGTCACGAAGTAGAGGTGTGGAGGTAAGGATTGAGTAAGGGGGGATATCGGCCTGGATATCCTTTGGTTTTGACAGATTGCAGACCGCGTCAATTGCCAGACAACATGAGGATCCTTTATTCGAAAAACTTTAGCGCATCGGTTTTTGGCTTTTTGCTGGATCCTTCTCCTCCGGATCCGCTGTCTGGACTTTTGCGTTTTTTGTCTTGTTCGTCATCACGAGAGAAGCTCGGTCCGCTTTGTACCGCTGGCGTCGGGAAATTCAATGGGCTGGGCAATAAGTTTGAGTCCGGTCCTGAGCGGCCAAAGGCGGCCCAGTCGTCGGCGAAGAAACTAGATGGTGATGGGAGAAGAGCGTCGGACATGAATCGGCTTGGGAGAGCGGATATTGGGGTCTCGTGTCTATTTTGGGTGTTTCCATTGTTCGTATTGCTGGCATTGTTGCCATTTGAGTTGTTCTGAGTGGTGGTACCCGGTGGTGGAGGGCGAGCAAACGGATTAGGAGGTCCCTGGGCACCGGCGCTAAGAATTGCGCCTGCCGATGGCGATGGTGGTGGTAGAACTACTCCCGTCGGTGGATTGTCTTTGGCAGATGTCACCGTGTTATTGCCAGCGGAATCTCGTGAACCGGATTCACCCGTTGCACTGCCCCGATCAGAGGTCTCGCTCGGGATCTGGACCTTGAGCTGAGGGCGTTTCGATGCTTGTACACCACTACTACTTCGAGTAGGTTTGAGATCTGCCGCCGACGGCATTGACTGGGGATGTGCAGGCTCACTCATGGGTGTAGGTTTCGTGTCGGGCGAATTACCCTGTGACTCCATCCTTAAAGCCTGATTCCCGCGAGGAGACTCGTATGTCGGCGCTCCCGCTCCGAAATGACGGGCAAGAACGGATCCACGATCATCAATAGGGGTGAAGATACTGCGAGACTTTGAAAACGATTTTCCTTGTGGCGGGGAGTGGCTATGATCCACCTTTAAACCACCCGGCACATTATCCTGAGAGCCCTCGTTTACTGGAACCGTACGATCCTGGGACTCTGGTGCATATGTGGGTGGCATCGAACCTCTACCTGGCTCCGAGATATAGGCCTGCGAGACCTGTTGTACTGGAGCATG
Organism: Penicillium sp. IBT 18751x; assembly: GCA_028828935.1. Classification (NCBI taxonomy): domain Eukaryota; kingdom Fungi; phylum Ascomycota; class Eurotiomycetes; order Eurotiales; family Aspergillaceae; genus Penicillium; species Penicillium sp. IBT 18751x. Next base: position 1,166,638 of record JAQJZS010000011.1, on the reverse strand, counting down.
CGACCCCGGCGGCATTCCCATCTGTTGCGTGGTTACTGCGTGAGGATGCTGGAAATGTTGTGCACCTTGATGGGAAGGCATCTGGTGTGGAGGCATGCCGTGCTGATGATGCATCGCCTGAGGCGGTGTTCCCTGTGGACCGGGGTGGGGATGACCATACTGCTGGTATTGCCCGGGGCGTTGCTGTGCCATGGCAGAATGGACATTGGGGTTATACATAGAGGGATTAGGCATGTATGCGAAACCGTTTGGGGGAGCAGGTGGCGGCGGCGGGGTAGCATGTCCATGTGGGCCAAGGTTCGAGCTGACCCGACGAGTGTGATTTCTAGACGTGGGTCGGGAGACACCTTGTGACAAAGGGGTGCCATGTCGAGATATCGGAAGGCCATTGGAGATGGGAGGAGACGCAGACGGCGCATGGTGGATGTGTTGGAATCCGGGCTGTTGTAGGTGCGGCGGCACGGCCGGGTGGCTCTGCTGGGCTTGCATCTCTTCGGGAGCGGGAGTGGTCTCGTCTTCCTCATCTTCATCGTCGCGCTTGCCTTCAAAGTCACCGGGTCCTTTGTGTTCATGGGGAGATCCGAACTGCCGGTAATGGTTAGCTGTTGGTTCGACATCAAGAGCAAAGCCTACTCACATAGTGGTAGCGCCCCAGAGCCTCGGGCATATCGCATGAAGAGTACTCGTAAAGCTTTTTGTTGTGACCAAAGATAATGACAGCGACGTCGACCGAGCAAAGAACTGCGAGCTCATGCGCCTTCTTGAAAAGACCACCCTTTCGCTTCAGGAATGTGCTACAGAAGGTAAGTCAGTAATCTTTAGGGGGGCATGTTGAGTTTGCGTTGCTTACACTGAACGGTTACGATCATCTTTGATCGCTTTAATCTCGATCTTTCTGCGACCCATCGCGGACGACTATGAGCGCAGGATGCGCGCGGCTACTGCTGGGATCAGGAGAGCGAGTCGCCTCGGAGGTGGTTCACGAGAAAATTTTGGCGACTCGGGGACGCGGGCGACTCGACAGCAGAGTAAATCCCAGCCACACACCCAGTATCCGAAGCTCTTTCCGCTTTGCCTGTGACTTGGGCTTTGTCGCGCGATTCGAGTCGCGAGGGGAACAGACACTGAAACGTGCCGGAAGGAAAGGGAGAGTGGATTACCACGCGACCAACAGGGAAATGAATGACGATCACGGTTTGGGGAAAAACAGGAACCACCGATGCGATACCGTGGAGAGATGGGGGGCTGATAGTCGATGCAGAAAAGGTTGATTCTAAAGATAGAATCGAGGGAAAAAAGAAGGGGAGAAGGGACGCTTATCTCAGCAGCCCTGCCTGAGGCGTTCTATTTATGGCCCATCACAGTGGAGCCGCGAGGAGCTCAGGGATTGGCTGTACTCGCGGTGATGGCACGGCAATTTTAAGCATTCAATAGTTGGAAGAATGCCGGCTGTATGTTGGGGCGTTGTTGCGGTGGGTCGACAGTTTTTCGAGTCTGGGGGGCCTTAGCGTGAGACAGTTGATAGCTAAGTCTAAGTCTATAAGTCTGAGCCTCTGTCCATATCTATGTCTATTCTCCGCCGAAGGCACCAGACACAGCGCACCCTCACAATTCGACTATGTACAATTGGATATTTTGATACCGTTGTCGCGGTGAGTTGTCATTGCTATGTCATTTCTTAGTCAAGTTAGTCAAGTACCAAGTACCCAAGTTGCCTACCCAAGTATCGATGTTCTCCCAACCTCATATACCTCATCGACGTAGCCACTTCATCTATACCCCGCCACAATGGACCAGTCGCCAGCTCCACCTCTAATCTATGCCCGTTCGATCGGTCCATCTCCCGTATATAATTTGCTGCCTAGGCGAATCCATGATACCGATCACCCGTCACTGGCACCCACACGGAACCCTGGATCGTCGAACCTATTCTAAAATGATGATCGACGTCAGTATCATCCACTTTCAGCACAGCACAAATCACTGGGGATTTCCAAACAACCCATAGTCATAGGATAGATTCACGCCTCCGTATCGTTTCACGATATCGCTTTACTAGGGGGTCATCGGCCCAATCCCGTTCTCATTTCCAGTCCTTTGTGGGCGGTCTCGACCATCGCGGTTAGGTTAGTTCCAAGTTCCAGATCTTCCTCCCGTTTTACCCCTGAGCTTCATTCTCTCAACATTTGATCCCCCCATCGATCTTTCTTTTCTTTCTGCCAGTTCTGCCGTTCTGGATTGTGGTTGATCCTCTATCTCTTTAATCATTGCTCTGCACGCTCCAATTGTCGAGCACAGACTCTTTCCCCGGTCCAGACCAGGGGACCCTTCCCTCTTTTTTTTTGGGGGCCTAAGCCTGAGGGCTGCAGGACAACCCCCATTCCGGTTTCTTTTTTTCTTTTCTTTTTCTCATTTTATAATTTTTTTTGGTTCGCTCCTCTTCATTTGGTCGTATTAATCTGTCAGTCTTCCACGCCCGAGCCCAGTTCACTTTCAAAACTCGCGGCTAATTTGTTTGTTGACGCTAGAAAATAAGTCCCGAAACGACGCCCAACAGACGGAGCTCGCCGTCTCCAGCCACGCCGCACTGAAGCCAATTATAGCGGTCGCGCCATTCTGAAGATGCCTTTCTTCAGTCGAGTCTTTCGGAGCAAAGACTCCAACGCCGTCAAGAAGCAGTCGAAACCTACCGCTGGCGACCCCGTCCCCACAAAGCCCCGATGGAAGGATGCCTGGCAGCGCATTGAGGTTGGCCCTGAAGAGGTGCAAGACCTCATCAGAGGCTGTACGCAGGAATTGAAAGCCAGAGGTGGGTCGATTCTGTTCTCAACCATGTGGTGGTGCGACAGCTACCATGCGCATTCTTCGGGTTGCTGATCCATTCGTCGCGTGTAGCTCTTGATACCCCGTTCCTCCTCCTGCCATTCCGCCCGAGCTCCGACCCCAGCGCCGCCCGTACCTTTGTCCGGAATTATTTCAACCAGTGCTTCGATAAGGGTGCCCCTGTCAGCGGAGATGAGTTGATACAGGAGCTGCGGCTCACTGAGCCGATGGTGAGGAATTTCCAGGGATTATAACAAGCGTGGGCTGATTTTTGGTGACACAGGTTCTCTGTGGTGTCTTGAAATGGTGTTGGAGCAGACTGCCTGGAGGTGTTGTGACATGGGAGGCGTACGAACTGTTCAAGGTTGGCGAGCAAGGTACGACTTGACCGCTGGACTCGTGGCGGGCAATTGCTGAAACAAGACTAGATTCTGATCTGGCCCGCGACGCCTTCTCAACCTTCATCCCAATTAGCGTCGACTCGGATGCCCGCACTAAGATTATCTTCGATTTCTTCGATCTCCTAGCTGCCATTGCAGCGCACGGCAAGTCGAATGGTCTGGGAGGTCGCAAGCTTTCACGCTACGCCGGGTGGTGGGCTTTTGAGCATGTTGACACCGGCAAAGGCTTCGAAGCTGCTTACAAGACTTGGGCTGCGTATGTCTTCTCCTTGCCCTTGGTTGATAGTTCCTGACTTTCTTTGGCAGTGCCGCCGATGCTACGAGCCATTTGTTTTTCGCCTATCTGCGTTCTATCTCGCCTGATATGCCCCGTGGCATCAGTGGTATCTCGTCTCTGCCCATTTCCCTGCAAGGCCTTGTGCAGGCCACCGAATATCCCCCGGAAACCCCAACTCTACTTCAGGTTACGACCACCAAGGTCGTCATGATTGTTGAGACGGTTTCGCCTACTCCCTTCTCCCTGCTGCGCAGGGCCAAGAACTTTGAGTATCGCGATGAACACTGGCACTTACAAGAATTCTCCAACTATGAAGATCCCGTTCGGGCACTGACTGATGAATGTCTACGGGTGTTGAAATGCATTGCCTCCACGAACGAGTCCACCGTCTCGACCTCGAAGCATTCCACCAGCTTGCGCGATGCCTCGTGGTCCCGTTTTGAGGATATCGGATTTGGTGGTTCCATTGAGTCGGACGAGGATGAGGAGAATAGGGCACCCGCCAAGAGTGAGATTTCTGCCAGAATCAAGACTGCTCCTCAATCACAGACTGGGGATCTGGGTCGTCCCACGACTCCATCTTGGGCGGATTTCATGTCTTCAGGCTTCTCAGATGAAGGTAACAGTTCGGTTGGACCCTTGCTGTTGCCCCCGGACAAGGTTCTCCCACCTATTGCTGCCGCTCGCGGCCAGAGCTCGCAGTCGCATAAGCGTTCACTGCAAACTGAGCCGTCTTTGGAACCTGCTGAGCTGGCCAGTATCAGCACCCTGGATATGGACGACTCGTTCTGGTGGGTATGGATTACTAGTTTGTCTGGCGATGAGCCTCTTGCCCGCAAGGCCGTCTTCGGTCGTGTCGCACTCCTTGAAACCGTCATTCGGCAAACAAAATGGCTGGTCCTTGAAGAGCAAATCAAGGGTGCCGCGCCGGAGCCTGAGGCTGGTGCCCAAATTGCTGAAAAGAAGAGTTTCTTCAGCTTTGGAAGTCGCAAGGGCACAAAGCTGAGCCGCAGCAAGTCTTCGGCCAGGAGGGTGTCGCCTATTGAAGAGTCTTACAAGCGATCCAACAACCAAGCGCCACAGAGCAAGACCAGCATTGGCCCTGATCAGCACAAACGGATCCAAGCTGCCGCTGCTGCTCTTCAGAAGAAGCATCGCGAGCAAGAAGAAGAGGCCAAGGAGGCGGGGACGAATGGCCGTACCGACGCTTATTCTACGAAGACTAACTCGGTCATGACCCTTCAGCCGGGCATTGTGAACGAAGCGTCTTCGGCTATGAAATGGGCGAGCAATTACGACAAGAATACCTACCGGACTGCCTACCTGAGCGACAGCCGGGCGGGCATCGGTGCTGCCAATGATGACAATAAGCCGGCTGAGCCTGCCACTGAACCCGCGGATGAGAAGTCTCCCTTGTCTGTATCCCTTCCAACCACCAGTTCAAAGAGCGGACCTCCTCCGCCTCCTCCCAAGGACACTGCCATGGCGACCCCGCTTCCACCGTCGCCTGAGCCAGTGAAGAAGAAGCTAGAGAAGGAGGCGTCTCCGGAGACCAACAGAAAGGACTCCAAGACCGTGGTGATCGAGCAGACACCCGAAGTGATTCCTCAATCGCCCGATGACTCGAAGAAACTGAAGAAGAAGACCGGCAACGCTGGATTCAAGAACATGTTCGGAACGAATAAGAAGAAGAACGAGCAGCCCCCGATGAAGAGTACTGGTGCTAAGGAGATCTCCTCTGTGGCCGCTGCGCGCGCCGCCCTGGAGGCTAAGGCCAAGGAATCCCAGGAGTCGTCTTCGCTCAAGGCCGCCCCGGTAGTGAAGAAGAAGCCTGTCCCGGTAACGCCTGCTGCCCCAACCTCTGCACCTGCTCCGGTTCCCATCCGTGAGCCCGAGGCCGAAAAGCCTTCCACCCCCCAGCAGCCCGTCGAGCCAGTGACGGAAGAGTCTGCTCCAGTGGCCAGCTCGCCCGAAAGCCGTGGTCCTCCTCAGACCCGGCGTGGTGTTGAGTACGATGCTCTGTCTCGTGTCGACACCAACGAGCGCAACGCAGCCGACCAGGAGTTCTCCAAGTTTGATCAGGGTCCCTTGGTTGACCAGCCCGCCTTCGTCCCTGAAGATTCTCTCAAGACCCCTGCTGTCCCTGCTGTCCCTGCTGCTCCTGCTGCTCCTGCTGCTCCTGCCGTTACCACTGATGAGGTGGAGTCACCCAAGATCACGGCCAACGGGCACGAGCAGAAGCCCGCGTTTATCAGCCAAGAAAAGGCTATTGCCGAGGAGAATGACCGGTGGGCTCAGATCCGTAAGAACGCTGCCGAGCGTGCTGCTGCTGCTACAAATGAGGACCTACCCGAGACTCGCACCAGCCAGTCCGAGCGGACCGATGAGGGAGATACCAGCGGCGAAGAAAGTGAGTGTAAACATCCACCCCATTTGATTTCTTAGGTTCTAATTCTTTCCAGCCATCGAGTCGCGTGTCGCCCGCATCAAGGCCAGAGTCGCCGAGCTAACCGGTAACATGGAGGGCCACTAAATGTCCTCCTCTTATCTGATTTCCTTTTGTCGCCTTCGCCTTATCACATTACCTTTTTCAACTTGAATCTCCAATAATCGCATCGATCTGACCGGAACCAGTCCTTCGCGATTGCCCGTCGAGTCCGGTTTCTCGCACGGCCGCTCGAAAGATCTCGTTTCCCTGTCAATTGGGATTTTATGAGACCCAACGAATTCCGCGCTACGATTGACCATAGTTGCAACATTTTGAATCTCGTGTTTCGTTCTCAATCTCCCAGTCTGCGGGACAAGATATCCGATTTTCTCAGTGTTCTCTCATGTTATCATTTCTATTCTAATTTTGGGCCTGGTTTTGTTCCCCTGCCTGTTCCGACAGTCTGTTTTTAACTCTTCTGCTTCGTTTTGCTCTATTCCCCTTTCGTTACTGAATTCTGAAAGCCCTCTCTGCTACCGCTTCTACTTGAGACACATCCTTTTACATGAAAGTGTAGAGTGTGTAATATCATATCATATCATATTCTCATCGTTGGAACTTTTTCCATCCACTTCTTTTCTCGCAAAAACAGATTATTCAACATTGAGACCGGCTTACAGTCCAAGAGACTTCAGAATAGCCTCGCCGACCCCAGTCGCACTAGCCGGGTTCTGGCCTGTAATCAAATCTCCACCCACTTCAGTCTTGGCCACGACAATCTTCTCTCCCCACGCCTCGGCCGCCTTGACGTAGTGTCCACCAGACACCTTCTCCAACTCGGTCTCCAGCATGAATGGCATCGCCGACGAAAGCTGGGCCTGGTCTTCTTCCTCATTCGAGAATCCAGTCACCTGCAAGCCCGAAATGAGAGGTTTGCCGGAGGGGCCCTTGGGGTTGAGGAAGACGCAGGGGCCGTGGCAGACGGCCGCAACGGGCTTCTTGGCGGCAGCGAAGGCCTCGATCAACTTGATCGAGGTGGCGTCGGAGGTCAGGTCGAACATGGCTTCATGTTGTTAGTATTTATTTTCTTTCAATGTTCTGTTTCTGGTCTCTCCTATTCTTTTGGGGGGAGGGGGGGAGGGGGATATTTCACGTACGTCCGTGTCCACCGACGTAGAAAATGGCGTCGAACTCGTTGACGCGGGGAAGCATGTCGGATAGCTTCTCGGTGTTGGTCCAGAGGGCTTTCTGGTTGTTCAGGAAGTTGACCGAGGTGTCATCTTTGAACATCTCGACGGAGGATGGGTCCAGGGGTGCTTCGCCGCCCTTGGGTGAGGCGATAGTCATGGAGACTTTGTTGTGCAGGACATTGTGAGGGTGGGCGAATTCAGGCTTTACATCATTAGCTCTTGATTCTGTAGATGGTGATGTGGGAGGCATCCGTGGAGGATGGCCAGGGTAGTTTGGGGTTTGAAGTCAATTCTAACCCCGGCCTCCATAGGTAGAAGGTGTCTAGATTGATTGCGGGGTACGAACCAGATACCAGCCTGTAGGCTTCTTGATCTTGGGGATCTCGTTGACGGAGGTGAGAACGACGAGGACTTTGGGAGACATTTTGAGTGTATTGTTCTGGTTATGATTGGAATGAGCTGAGAAGTGCAATGGCGGAAGGGGACTTATATAGGTTCGGAACCGTTTTTGCAGCTCTTCAGGTTGGATCATCACTTCGTCACTGGCCCCACTCTGCTTCCCGATTGCGTTGCTTTGGGAAAAGTCTTGGGAAGACCCTGGACCCGGCAAGCCCACTTTAGTGACTAATCAGAGGAGAACAGAGAGTCAATTGTCAAGCATTAACTCTGATGCGCCAATGGATGTGGGCTATGGAGTGACATCGTGGCTCTGATTGATTCAACGAGGGTCTCTTTTTACCTCGTGGCTTCAAGCTCTATGTCCCAAAAAGGTTTAGTCTCCGCAAGCTAGAAACGTGGGGTTCGTAGACGTCCATGGCAGAATTTACTAGAATGACCCTGGGGATCAGTCAAGATACGTCGTTTGGCTGATCTTCGTGCTAATGTACGGGAGAATGTACTCGAAAGGGGCTCTCCCTAGCGGAGTGCCAGGACTCAGTCAACTCTCAAATCGATAGTCCCACGGAAAATGCTCATTTGGGGATACGCAAGTGGCGGTCAATTCTGCGCCCAGGGTCCCCGCTACGGGGTTTACTCAGCCTGCTAATATTAAGTTATGGTACAGTATTCAAAAATAATCACGGTCCTTTGGCAGCGAATTGAAAATTTATCTTTTCCCACAAGAGGTTTGAAGAAAGGAGGGGGAAACGGGGGAGAGAAATATATATAGAGCATGTCATCATCCCTAGGAAGTATATATCTGTGGGATGCTCAAGCTGGGTGTCTCGGCTTGAGCAGCATAACAAGCATGTGATACCATTCTAGCTGAACAGCTAGAACAATTCCGTCAGTGACAATTCATGTGGGTCTTGAGTAGATACAAAACTGCTGATAATGAACTGAAGGGAGACCCGTGCAGGACAGGGCTTGATGATTGGTTCCATATTTGTAGCATTGGTGGGACCGTTGCCTGGAATGTCTATTGGAGTGCCCGTTCCTGAACCGGAAATTGACACTATTCTGACTATCCGGATGGCCTCCACTGGTTATATGTTACCGTTAGGGTAGTTTGCACCGTCACCGTGCTCGTGAGACCCGCAGGCTGAGTGACTCTGGCTGACGTGGCTATATGCGAGATCAAATTCCAAGTCAACTTCAGATTCGAGTTTGAAGATAAAGACATAGTCAGAGATTGCCAAATACTAGTCAGAATATTTGCCCGCCGTACGTGACTCAGTCGACCAACAGCCACGAAAAGACTCATTGGAGCAGAATAGTACAATTAGCCCCCCCAAGCAGCCGTGATTAAAAGCTCGGGGAAAGAAGACCTCCATTGCAGGGGCTTTCAAGTAGGCAAATATGGGGTATATGTGGGCTTGTCTAGCCGCAAAGACTTAAAATAGAGAATAATGACGGGTTGGAAATACCAAACAAGAAGACTTTGGGTTCAGAGGCATATGGAAAAACCAACGCCACCAAGGGTTCAAACTGGAACGCCTTGACGAATATCCCGAACTTGGAATTGGGGAAAATAATGCCTTGTCTGTCGGAAAGAAGAAGCGAGGCTTTGTATCCAAGAGAGTATCTCTACTTCTGAACCAAATGAAAGGAGCGCCATGGCGTGGATGTGCCTCCGTGGAATATGATGACGTACTGAGAGATTTGAGATTATCCTGAAACGACGAGATGTATCCTACGGCGCTGGAGTTGCTCGGTTAAATCAACATACATATTGCCTTTGTATCTACGTTTAGCTCTGCGAATCTCTGCGAATCTAGCCAGTCTCATAGTTAACAGAGTAGGCTTCGTGAGTATCTTCCAAAAGAGCAAGTCGAACGGGCAAGGACACCACGAGAGGCCAACCAAATTGGTAAAAAAAAAAATTGAAAATCCAGTGATATGAAACAACTGAGGGAATAAGCTCTCAGTACACCAACTCTTCGCCCGGTAAAGGAAAAATATGGCTATACAGGATGGTAAAGTAACACAAGTCAAATAGAAAGCATGGTCTTTTCATGGACTCCTCCAAACACGTCCCAATTATCAAACTTTAATAGGTACGCTTGAACGGCGGCACAGGCTTGCACTCGTTCTCATCCAGAGTGTTGGCCTCAACGGCACGGTAAGAGAGGTCGACCTTGCCGTGGGCCTCCTTCTGCCAGGTGAGGGTGTGCTTCATCCACTCTTTGTCATCACGCTCGGGGTAGTCCTCACGGGCGTGAGCACCACGGGACTCCTTACGGTTGGCGGCAGCGACGGCGGTTTGGGTACTGAGAAATGAGGTTAGCTCTATGGCCTATATGATTGTCACGGGGATACGTACGCGCAAGTCAACAAGTTGCGGAGCTCAAGGGTCTCAACAAGATCGGAGTTCCAGATCATGCTGCGATCCTTGGTCTTGACCTGGTCGTACCAGGTGTCGACCTCAGCAACCTTCTTGACACCCTCGTCCAAAGACTCCTGGGTACGGAACACTGAAACATCAGTCTGCATGGCCTTCTGCATGGCGCTGCGGATCTCGTGGGTGGACTTGGTGCCATTGGCGTTACGGGCGAAGTCGAGGTCCTTGATGGACTGAGCACCGGCATCGGCGGCCAGCTCCTTGTGGGGCTTGCCGGGGGTGGAAATCTCACGGACGCGGTGAGAGACGGCACGACCAAAGACAATCAGATCGAGCAGGGAGTTGGCACCCAGGCGGTTAGCACCGTGGACAGACACACAGGCAGCCTCACCGCAGGCGAACAGACCGGGAACAACCTTGTCGTTGCCGTTCTCGTCGACGTCGAGGACCTCACCGGTGTACTTGGTAGGGATACCACCCATGTTGTAGTGGACGGTGGGCAAGACGGGGATGGGCTGCTTGGTCACGTCGACACCGGCGAAAATGGAGGCGGTCTCGGAAATACCGGGGAGACGCTCGTGGAGCAGCTCGGCGGGCAAGTGGCTCAACTGGAGGTAGATGTGGTCCTTCTCGGGACCGACACCACGGCCCTCACGGATTTCGAGAGTCATGGAACGGGAGACAACGTCACGAGAAGCCAGATCCTTGGCGGTAGGAGCGTAACGCTCCATGAAACGCTCACCCTCGGAATTGAGCAGATAACCACCCTCACCACGGGAACCCTCGGTGATCAGGCAGCCGGCACCGTAGATACCAGTGGGGTGGAACTGAACGAACTCCAGATCCTGGTTGGGGAGACCAGCACGGGCAACCATGGCCATACCATCACCAGTGCAAGTGTGAGCGGAAGTGCAAGAGAAGTAGGCACGTCCGTAACCACCGGTGGCCAGAACGGTGTGGTGAGCCTTGAAGCGGTGCAGGGTACCGTCCTCCTGGTTGTAGGCGATGATGCCGCGGCACTCACCATCCTCCATCAAGAGATCGAGGGCGAAGTACTCGATGAAGTAGTTGGTGTTGTGGCGCAAAGACTGGCCGTAGAGAGTGTGAAGCAAGGCGTGGCCGGTACGGTCAGCGGCGGCACAGCAACGGTAGGCCTGGCCACCCTTGCCGAACTCCTTGGACTGACCACCGAAGGCACGCTGGTAGATGCGGCCATCCTCGGTACGGGAGAAGGGGCAACCGTAGCCCTCGAGCTCACGGACAGAGGCGGGAGCCTCGCGGGTCATGTAGTGAATCGCATCCTGGTCACCGAGCCAATCTGAACCCTTCACGGTATCGTACATGTGCCATCTCCAGTCATCCTCGTGCATGCTGTAGATCTCGGTCAGTCTCGGTTCGGCACGTGCCCAGAAGTCTCATCGGGAGTCAACTTACTTTCCAAGAGCAGCATTGATACCACCCTGGGCAGCGACAGTGTGAGAGCGAGTAGGGAACAGCTTGGAGACACAGGCAGTGTTGAAGCCAGCCTCGGCCAGACCGAAGGCGGCACGCAGACCGGCACCACCGGCACCGACAACAACGGCATCGTACTCGTGGTCCTGCAATAGTCAGACGTCCATTCCGTCTCTTCAATCAATGCGGCGTATCAGCTTACAATCACGGGGTACTTATCCCAGATGTAACTATTGGACTCCTTGGCGCGCAGCGGTCCGTTGGACCAGATCTTGGCTAATAGCAAGGCGTTAGTGACGAAACGGATGGAAGGGTATGGCGGAATGCGTACCGGCGGGCCGAGAAGAAGAGAAAAGGCGCCTCTGGCTGTTCAAGATCCGAGAAACCTATTGACACGCAGGTTAGAGATGTATTGTGAAGCCGGGCCGAAAATTGACGAATGCTCGGCTACTCACCTTGGAGGCAGGAGCAAGGCTCCGCAAGCTCATAGAGCTCATGATGACGGGTCCAAAAGAGATATATTCTCTAACCCGAAACAAGAGAGAGCACCGAAGTCGGTGGAAATCGATTGATGAGGGGGGAGGTGGAATGGGGGAACTCCTGCTACGGCGACTACTCCAAGGATTAAGCCGAGAAGTTCAACTCTGGCGTCTGTGATGACTAACAACGTCGACTGGGTCAGGATTTCCCGGGCTCTAGGCCAATGAGGAGCGAGGCATTAGTGTTGTGTGACTCCACAATGAACATGACCTCGGGCTTCTGGCTCACACGTGACCGTGGTCTATGGTTTAGCCGGGTCTCCTTCGGCATTCCTTCACGGTCTTCGGAAGAAGACGGGTCAGCGTGATGGCGTTGAGACCTGCTTTGCACCCCCGATTTGGTGATCCGATCTGATCGGCTGATCGATCGGCTTCTTTATGGGGTAACATCTCTTTGGCGCATTCTCCTTCTACTTTTAAGAACCTTCAGGAAACCACCCAGGTAGACCAATGGCAGTCAACCATCAGGGAATGTATGGGAGCATCTCGGGAGAGGTTCGGTTTCGGAAACTCATATAGATTAGAATTGTATATTTCGAAAAATCTCTCCCAGTTCCATTAATTCAATTCTCTGTCTATTAATCATTGTAACATACCGCATACCTATGTCGATATGTATTACTTGCCATGGTCTCCCGGGCGTGGAGGACTCCTTCAAGGCTAGGACTAACGAAATGAGCCACTATACGTGCGTCAACTGTCTAGATGATTGTAAATCTACTTCTGTACAATTAAAATTACTGCACATGTCTGATGATAAACACAGCTACGGTACCACAACCGACAACTCTCTCGGGCAAAAGGTATCGGAGCCAGCGTTGAGGGTTCTAATTGGCAACACTGAGTGAATAGCTCTTCTAGATACATTTTATGTGAACGGGGGATACATCGAGACCAATCGTTCAATACTGCATTGGAATGACGATCAAATCCAGTTTGGCTTATATGGTGCCAGGGTGTAAGAAAACTAAAAAGGCTTCTCTACTATCAAGATTACTACCACTTCAGAATGCGTTTGTAGATTATAAATTGGTCCACAGGTCGAGGCAACGCCTCAAAATGACAAAAATAGAATGGTCATACAGCCTATCCACCACGCTCATGCAAGAACCTCGCAGATCTCTAGTTATACTGCATGTATGTCGCTGTGGAGTTGAACTTGAGGTTGCCCTTAATGACCTTCTCCACTGACGCCAAGAAGTCCTTCTCGGTGGCCACCTTTCGTCGGGCACGGATCGCAAACATGCCTGCCTCAGTCGCAACACTGCGCAGCTCGGCACCGGTTGCGTTCGGGCACAAGCGTGAAATCAGCTCCCATCGGATATCCCGTTCAACGGACATGCTCTTGGCGTGAATACGCAGAATGTTGGCACGGCCCTCAACGTCAGGCAGCGAGAACTCGATCTTACGATCGATACGACCGGGACGCATCAGCGCAGGGTCGAGTGTGGAAGGTCGGTTAGTGGCGAACATCACCTTGATGTTACCACGGGAGTCGAAACCGTCCAGCTGAGTGATCAGCTCCAGCATAGTTCGCTGAACTTCGTTATCACCACCAGCTCCGTCATCAAATCGAGCTCCACCGACGGCATCAATTTCGTCGAAGAAAATAATGCAGGCCTTCTTTGTGCGGGCCATCTCAAACAGCTCACGCACCATCCGAGCACCCTCACCAACGTACTTCTGCACCAACTCCGATCCGATTACACGGATGAAAGTTGCGTCGGTTCGGTTGGCCACTGCACGAGCGCAGAGAGTCTTACCGGTACCAGGGGGACCGTAGAGCAAAGCTCCCTTGGGAGGGTCGATACCGAGGTTGACGAATCGCTCTGGTGATAGCAAGGGCATCTCAACAACTTCTCGTAGCTTCTCAATCTGTTCCTTACAACCACCCACATCGCCGTAGGTCACATCGGGCTTATCTTCAACGGTCATCATCGTCACGCTAGGGTCGATCTTGGGTGGCAGCGGCAGCATAATCTGGTACTTATTCCGGTCGACACTAGGATTCTGGATTAGCAAGAGCATTCCCTGCCCATCAAAGACTGAACTTACCCGACTCGCATGCCCTCCTCAATATCTGTCGGACTCACGCGCTCTCCCAAGTTGACGACGAACTTGGCAATCTGTTTCACGTTGATGACATATTTGCTCTTGTCTGAGTCCTTTTCATCCTGAATAATTTTTGTGCACCGAGCCACTTGAAGTGGCTGCTCTTCCGCCATCCGTTGTCGATCGGCGGCAACATCCCAAAGGTGTGGAGGTGCGAGACCCGTGTCAGATTCCTACACGCGTGTGAGCTCCAGAGGTCCAAAGGAGGTCCAGATAGCTGGATAGATAATCACCTTCACGCCGATCTTCTCATTGACGCTACTTTGCTTGTCCTTGATGTCCTTCTCGAGCTTCTTGAGGGCGGTTGCGTAGGGGGCGGCGCCGTAGGTCTTGAGTACTGCGATATCACTGCGGTCGACGTCAGCCATCTATCGCCCGGACTCGCATTTCCGAATCCCATTGCAGAAGACAACTTACTCGTCTGAGAGAGGAGTGATTTTCTTCTCGGGTTCCTCGTCGTCGGCGTAGTTTTTCTGGTACTTCTCCCAGTTCGATCCCGTGGCGCTAGGCATGCTGCAGGTGTTGACAGCCTAGGGCTGAGGAGCTGGAATGGAGGCAAAGACAAAAAGAATTGAAAGCGAAAGGATGGAAGCGTTCAAAGATTCAGCAAGTTTACCCTCAGAAATTTGAAGAAGGAGGCTCTGGTATAACGTGAGGTGATGGATGGTGATGTAGCAGAGCTGCGGTGGCCGAGCTCAACTCACTAATCAGCGCCAAGCTTCATCACCGCCCCAGAAACTCGCAGAATTTCCCTGTGTGTCCTCCACCTCCGCCAACTCGACTTTCCCCTATCCTTTTTTAATTCGGTTCCTTTGAATTACTATATTCAAAATGGCGACCGCAGTGTCTCAGGGATCTGGTGGCAATGCCTCCTTCAAGGTGCGCTACGCTCGAAAAGTTGTGTGTGTGTGGTCCGGTGCTAAACAGTGTGCAGGACAAGGAGAAGCCCATGGCCGTGCGGTCATCTAATATTCTCGCAGCTCGAGGTATGTGAAACGTTATTGATCCTGTGTGAGCTTTCTGCTGATAATTCATAGCTGTTGCCGATGCTATCCGGACAGTACGATCATTTCAAACATTTGTATCTACAGAGATGAGGGGCTAACACGGAGACAGTCTTTGGGACCCAGGGGCATGGACAAGATGGTGAGTACAACACCCATTTCTGCGGCTTGCAAGTTGCTAATATTCGCATAGATTCAAACTCCCAAGGGACAGACCATTATCGTACGCAATTCCCTTTTCTCGTCTGTCGATCGCGTCGACTAACCCCCGCAGACCAACGATGGAAACACCATGTTGAGGGATATGAGCGTTATGCACCCGGCTGCCCGCATGCTCGTCGATCTCAGTGCCGCACAGGATGTTGAGGCTGGTGATGGTACAACTTCCGTTGTGGTCATTGCTGGCAGTCTGCTCGGTGCTGCCGAGCGCCTGCTGGCCAAGGGAATTCATCCCACTGTCATCTCCGAATCATTCCAGCGCGCCGCCAACGCCGCCGTTGAAATCCTCCACAACATGTCCCGCCCTATCAACCTGACCGACCGCGCTACCCTCCTGCAAGCCGCCTCTACCTCACTCTCGTCCAAGATTGTCTCCCAACACTCCGGCCTGCTGGGCCCAATGGCCGTCGACTCCGTGTTGAAGGTTGTGGACCCCAAGACCGCCGAGAATGTCGACCTGCGCAACATTCGCATTGTGAAGAAGGTCGGAGGCACAATTGAGGATAGTGAGATGGTTGATGGTCTGGTCATGAACCAGCCTGTCATCAAGAGCAGCGGTGGTCCCACAAGAATTGAGAAGGCCCGGATAGGCCTTATTCAGTTCCAGCTGAGCCCTCCCAAGCCCGACGTATGTTCGACAGCCTCTATTTGTCGAAGAAACCGACTGACCAAATTTAGATGGAGAACCAAATCGTGGTCAACGACTACCGCCAGATGGACAAGATCCTGAAGGAGGAGCGCCAGTACCTGTTGAACATGGTCAAGAAGATCCAGAAGACCAAGTGTAACGTGCTTTTGATCCAGAAGTCTATTCTTCGTGATGCCGTCAACGAACTCTCCCTTCACTTCCTTTCCCGACTCAAGATTCTGGCCATCAAGGACATCGAGCGTGACGAGGTTGAGTTCTTGTGCAAGTCCCTTGGTTGCAAGCCTGTTGCCAACGTCGACTCTTTCACCGAGGACAAGCTTGGTACCGCTGACCTCGTCGAGGAGGTCCAGGCTTCCGGCGCTCGCTATGTCAAGATCACCGGCATCAAGCAAGCTGCCCAGCCTACCAACCAGACCGTCTCAATCGTCGCCCGTGGCGCCAACAGCTTGATTTTGGACGAGGCCGAGCGATCCTTGCATGATGCTCTCTGCGTCATTCGCTGTCTCGTGAAGAAGCGCGCTATGATTGCTGGTGGTGGTGCTCCCGAAATTGAAGTTGCCCACACCCTGGCTATGCGTGCTCGTGAGCTCACCGGAACCGAGTCTATCTGCTGGAAGGCCTTTGCCGATGCTATGGAGGTTATCCCAACCACCCTGGCTGAGAACGCCGGTCTCAACTCGATCAAGGTCGTCACCGACCTGCGCCACCGTCACGCCCAGGGCCAGCACAACGCTGGTGTCAGCATCCGCAGCGGCGGTGTGAAGGACGATATCACCGAGGAGAACATTCTGCAGCCTCTGCTGGTCAGCACTAGCGCTATTGAGCTGGCTGCGGAGACCGTGAAGATGATCATGAGAATTGATGACATTGCTCTGTCGCGGTAAAACAGTCTAGATACCGCCGGGGCTGTATGATGAAATGCGACCTCAAGATGTGATCGCGACGAGTAATTACCACAAAAAAAAGAATCCGACTTTCACATAGAAATTTCAAACGTTTGAGACTTGTACAACCTCATGTCTTTATCATGTCCTGTAGCCCTTGACGCCGTTTTATGCATGTGAAGATGCTCTACGGATAATTTCCCGATTCATATCTTTGCTCCTCGAGCAACTCGATCCCATCACCGCCCTTTTTTCTCTCCCGGAGAAGATCTCCAATCTCACCGGGATAAATTAAATTAAACACAAGCATGACAATAACCATAAGACACGCGTCGAAGATATACGACCAGTACTCATGCTGTAATAATGGCCCGCTACCCCCAAGAGCGTATTCAATGAATCGGAAGATTGAACGCACAAAGACCAACGCACTGGTAATGTACAAGGCCATCTGGTGTCTCTTCCACGGAACCTGCATCGAATATGCCGACCCACCTCTCGATAGTCGGATGTGAAAACTGACACTAGTGACAAGAAATAGAGCCAAGAAAATGATTTGGACGATCAGGCCAATCTTGATGATCTTTTCGCCATTCGCTGCTGTGCTGACTTGGACAAGCATACCGGCGCCTTTATGGACGATTTGTGAGTTCATGTTTGTGGCAATTCCAGATTGATGGCAGATAGGGGACAAGACATACCTCCGGCTTGGATGAGGAAGCATATCACATCGCCGAAAACAAATATTTTGGTGAGCCATGATCGGCGGATGATCGAGTATTTTTCTCCCCCGGTGACAATCATGATTCGGCCGAGTGTCATGTAGATAGTCGCAGCATAGAGCGAAGGCGCTACCATGATCAGAACGGCCTGTACTGCGAGCGGACCGATGGTGTAGTTCGGGTATTGGTTGGAAGAAACAGCGCGCTAATTGTGTTAGTAGATGGTAGCTTGAGTTCACAGGGGGGGGGGGACTCGGTACTGCAGCATATCCTGCGATTTCAACTTGAATGAATGTTAGCAATTTATGCAATGTAGCTGATGGACGATAGACTCACAGATGCCTCCGCATATGAATGGAATAAAGAACCATGTCCGATTGCGGTACATCTGCCATGAATGCGCTATACATGCTATGCCAAATATCACGGCGAAGATCACAGCTGCCGGTATGGATGGGATATAGTTATACTCTCCCATGTACTTGACCGCCACCATGATGTCGACGTTTCAAGGCAAATTGACCTTGAATTAATGAGTGGTCTTGGTTAGGGCATTCAAATTCTTTTCAATGAACGACCTTGAGCTTGTATACCGAGACTAGGACTCCCATAGCGTCGGCTCCAGGACCCAAAATAGACAAGCGAAGTGCTGGATCGTTTCAGGCACCTATTAATTTCCAAATCCGGTAAACAGCTCGCCAAAGAACAGAACCGTGGGGGCTTGCTTATGCAATTACGAGGCGCAGCCAAGTGGTGGAAGTGATCGGATCCACTTCGTAATTCGTATATCGGCTTTCGGGTTCTCCGACGGCCGCTTCTGAGTCGGCGTGTTTCGTATTTCGCTATATACCGAGACCGCGTAGTATGTCTATTGCCCAATTTCAACATGCGACGACTTCCACGTCGCTGTCACTCCAAGTCTCGACAAGGGTGTGTGCAATGTAAAAAGCGCCACGTCAAGGTTAGCCCAGCCCCTTTCGCGCCCCCGGGTCATGCCAGAGGGCCGTTGGGATAGGTCGAAATAAGTAATGACAAGGTCTTATGTTCTATCAGTGTGATGAAAGACAGCCAGTGTGCAGTCTGTGTCTGAAACGAGGGCAGGCGTGTACTTATGAGACACCTCAACCAAGACGAAAGCCATTTTCGGACTTAACAAGCGGTAACAATGAGATATCCTCTGAAAGTCAGTCTGGCACTCCCCGCAATGAGGATGTTGCACCTCTATCGAGGCTACAGGAGATGCGGCTATTTCATCATGCCTTTATTGAAACAATGCCTTCCCTCGCCAAGGATGAAGTGGATATGGACTTCTGGCAAACGGGGCTTCCCCAGATCGCAACAAACCATGAATATGTCATGAGCGGCTTGTTAGCAGTCGCCGGACTTCATCTCGCATCTTTAAAAGTTGATCCATCCTCATGGCTGAAAATTGCCCTCACATACCAGAACCAAGCCATCGCCGGCTTAGGCCAGAACCTGGCCAGCGATCCGCAGAACCTCGAGGCGACTTTTGCCTGCTCGATTATGGTACTTATCTTCGTCACTGGGTATCCCTGTGTCAGTAAAGACGGGAATTCGGATGACCCTTTGCACGAGATTCTGATGATTCGTTCATTCCTGGGCGGATGTTCAATCCTGATCGATAAGTTAAAGGAATACCACCCCGAGGAGAAAGCATCCATGCATCGATGGATTCATCGGAGTAGCGAAAGCGAACAGTATCTGTCAACCAACAGGTCAGTTTATATGGTGGGATTCCTCGAGCTACAGACTGAAATTCGCCTACAGTGTAGATCCAAAGTTAATCGAGTTTCATCGGTGAGGAAATTCCAACCTAACCATGCGAGGATTAGCCAAAGCTAACGAACTCACTCAGGTCGGCAAAAATCAAAGTAAAAGAATTCCAGACTGTCATTAATCAAGGTCAAACTTCGCGGCGAGAGATATATCAAAGGACGTATGATCTGCTCGTGGCTGTGTTTGACAGATGGCCAGCTGGAAACGGAAATTTAGGATGGCCCCTCGAGGTCAGCGACTCATTTATCGAGATGGTGAGACAGGGAGACTGGATAGCTCGTATTATTCTGCTGTTCCATGGCCTGGGTATGCATCTATCTTCGCGAAAGTGGTTTGCCCGTGGGTCAGGAAGGAGATTGATCTTGGGTACATTAAAACTTGTGGAAGATATCCCACCTGAATGGGTGGACCTAGTCCAATGGATTAGACAGGCAGTAGAGTCTTAGTTGTCATAGCTAACCTATCAAATTGCTGAATGAACTAGCCCTCAAATGTCCTTTTGGCAGGTCGCACAGATGCCGATTTCTATATAATGTCTCCGACCTTTGAGCACAACTCTCTAACATTGAGCAAAAGCCCCACCATGATCTCTACAAGATCCCAGACTTCTACTATTCTCCTCAATTAAACTGAGAGAAATTAAAATAAGCCCAAGAATTTCAACAGTCCGATAAGCACCATCTGTGCCCGGCATCACCAGGGTTGTTGGACAGATCAGGTTCTCAATAGCGCCACGAGGCTTTGTCCGCCAAGATGCGCTTCGGAGATTTTGCTGAGCACAGCCCAGCTTTGAATACTCTTGATCAAACTTGATGCAAAAAAACTCACCAATTCTATGTCCGTTCGTTGCCCTCAAGCTGTGAGATATCCTGAACATAATCGCTGTGCTATAAACAGACGCCGAGACGCCCGTGATCACGGCTCCACATTTCCGATAAGCTCCATCTATCGGGGACCTCAGCTCGAGAGCTACAACCAACGACCATGGGGAAGCTCCGAGATGAAAGGGTCCCTGAGACTGTACCGCTAACACGACAGCGGTCAGTCTCCGCTGGATCTCAAACCTCCTCTGATTCTGGGCTGTCGGTCGCATCCGCAGCCTTCCTCGAAGCTCACAAGGGGGGACTGATGGCCGACCCAGAAGCGCCATACCGTGATGTCGAGGACGGCGCCGAGCCTAGCTCCGATGAACCATTCCTACAACACCATAAGAAGCCCGCATCGAGTAATCGTATGCGTAGGGGCCTCTGGGCGCTTGGATTCCTCTGTATTGGTGGCTGGGTGCTCGCATTCGTGCTCTTTCTCACCGCGAAACGACCCAGTGCTGCTGCACTTTCTTCTACATCGACTGTCGAAATTCACGAACCCGAGTCTGCGACTGGTGGGACGAGTTATGGGAAGTCTGTCACGCTTGAGCAGGTGTTGAAGGGGGAGTGGCTTCCCGCATCGCACGCGATCTCCTGGATTGCGGGGCCGAAGGGCGAGGATGGACTTTTGGTCGAGCAGGGAGGAACCGGAGATGGATATTTGCGTGTGGAGGATATTCGGAGCCGCAACAAAGATGCTCGTGATACCGACGGGAGAGTCTTGATGAAGAAGCCTTACTTCTGGGGGGACAACGAGTTGATCACACCAAAGAAAACATGGCCGAGTCCGAACCTGGAGAAAGTGTTGATCGCGTCCGATGTTCAGTCGAACTGGAGGCATTCGTTCTACGCCAAGTATTGGATTTTTGATGTGGCGACGCAAACCGCTGAGCCGCTGGACCTTGATAACCTGAGCAGTCGCGTTCAGCTTGCGAAGTGGTCTCCTTCCTCTGATGCGATTGTCTTCATTCGTGAGAATAACGTTTACTTGCGCAAGCTGTCCTCACCCAAAGTGATTCCTATCACCAAGGATGGTAGTGCAGACCTATTCTACGGTGTACCGGATTGGGTCTACGAGGAAGAGGTTTTCTCCGGAAATAGTGGCACTTGGTGGTCCACCGATGGCAACTATCTTGCGTTTCTTCGTACTGATGAGTCAGATGTACCTGAATACCCCGTTCAATACTTCCTCTCTCGTCCCTCGGGCAAGAAGCCGCTCCCCGGACTAGAGAACTACCCCGAAGTTCGTCAAATCAAGTATCCCAAGGCCGGGGCACCGAACCCCATTGTCCACTTGGAATTCTATGACGTGGATAAAGATGAGAAATTCTCCTTTGACATGCCTGAGGATTTCGCCGATGACGACCGCATTATCATTGAAGTTGTTTGGGCGTCAGAGGGCAAGGTCCTTATTCGCGAAACTAACCGCGAGAGCGACGTGGTCAAGATCTTCTTGATGGACACCAAGGCCCGGACTGGAAAGCTCATCCGCTCTGACGACATTGCAAACCTCGACGGTGGCTGGGTTGAACCCTCGCAGACAACACGCTTCATCCCTGCTGACCCCGAAAATGGCCGACCGCATGATGGATACGTGGATACCGTTATTTATGAGGGCTACGACCATTTGGCTTACTTCGCCCCCCTTGAGAACCCTGAGCCTGTCATGCTCACCAAGGGAAATTGGGAAGTGGTCGCGGCGCCATCCGCCGTTGATCTTGACCGCAATCTTGTATATTTCGTTGCGACAAAAGAAGCACCCACCCAGCGTCATGTATACCAGGTGAAGCTTGACGGATCTGACCTTCGATCGTTGACCGATACCTCTGGGCCCGGCTATTTCGATATCTCATTTTCCGAGGGTGCTGGCTATGCATTGCTCAGCTCAAAGGGCCCGGCGGTCCCTTGGCAGGCAGTGATCAACATTCAGGGCGAGGAAGTGGTTTACGAAACCGTCATCGAGGATAACTCCAGGCTCGTCGAGATGGTTGAAGACTATGCACTCCCTGCCGAAGTTTACTCCAATGTCACCATCGACGGGTACACTTTGCAAGTCGTTGAACGCCGACCCCCACACTTCAATCCAGCCAAGAAGTACCCTGTGTTATTCTTCTTGTATGGTGGACCCGGCTCCCAGACGGTAGATCGAAAATTTACGGTCGACTTTCAATCCTACATTGCCTCTAGCTTGGGGTACATTGTCGTCACAGTCGATGGCCGAGGAACGGGCTTCATTGGACGCGAAGCACGCTGTATCGTTCGCGGCAACTTGGGCCACTATGAGGCGCATGACCAGATCGAGACAGCTAAGATTTGGGCTAGCAAGGGATACGTTGATGAATCCCGGATGGCGATTTGGGGGTGGAGCTATGGCGGCTTCATGACCCTCAAGGTTCTTGAGCAGGATGCAGGTCAAACATTCCAGTATGGCATGGCCGTGGCGCCTGTCACGGATTGGAGATTCTATGGTACGTGAGCAGCAGAGTCCTTGTGGAGTGTTACTTACATTGCTACACAGACTCTATCTACACTGAACGTTATATGCACATGCCCCAGCACAACTCCGCAGGCTTCGACAACGCAAGCATCTCGGACGCTGCAGCACTGGGAGAGAACGTCCGTTTCATGATCATGCACGGCGTATCAGATGACAATGTCCATCTCCAGAACACGCTTGTTCTGCTTGACAAATTGGACTTGGCGAACATCGACAATTATGACATGCAGATATTCCCTGATTCTGACCACAGCATTTACTTCCACAATGGACATACACTGGTCTATGAACGTATGTTAAAACTAAGCCTTTGAAGCAGCACAGAACTAACATTTCTTGTAGGTCTTTCGAGCTGGCTCATCAATGCGTTCAACGGCGAGTGGCATCGCATCGCGAACCCAAAGCCGGAAGATTCGGCGTGGAATAGAGTCAAGCGCTCTCTGCCACTTCTTTCTGGATGGTAAATACTTGCTTCCTCTTTCGGGCTGTAGAAATCACTTTTCAGTAAATGCATATGGGTGTTTATTAACGGCGTTACATGTCAATTTGTTGAAACAAGACATTAAATATTTGCAAATATGGTCATGTTTATGCACAAGACGCGATATTAGGATGTCACAGAAATGTATCCATAGCCTCAAAAGGGAATCTTTTGAGAAGTGCTCGACTACAGTCAACGCTTCAAACTGCAACAAAACACAAGTATAGTAAATGTAGGTATCAAAAAATGACAGAGAGTGTTGATGGGAGCTGAAAATTTCCCAAAATGTATGTGCAAATCAAATTTCAACTTTTAACCGCTCCATAACATACCAGAGCGGAGGAAGTCCTCTCGCATGATGACACTGACATCCGAATTGCGATACTGCATCAAATCTTCACGATGCAAACCACGCACCTGCTCCCGGCCGTTTGTCGAGATCGACCGCGCGGAAAGGTGGCTCTGACGTGCCCCAGAAGAGTAAGGGCCAAGCATGTTTTGATTGGAGAATGGATTCGGCGATCTGTTACCCGCTGACAGGAGGGAAAGGGCCGAGCGACGGGGTGCGAAGACAGGAAGACGAGAATAAGCCTCCTCATCGGTTGAGAAGTTGCTCAGACTGAGAGCCGAGATGCTGGAATCCGGTCGGTTGCGGGTGCCCTGAAGTGGGTAGTTCGAGACCGAACTATACAAGGTCGACATTCCTGACATTCCTGACGCAGCGGATGAGCGCCAGGATTGAACTGCGCTTGGGGGAATGGTGATGACCTCCTCATCAACAGCAGCTATTTGTGGCTCGAGGACGTCTCCTGCGGCCCGGCTCGCCATGAGCTTCACGGCCTTGCCGATCCAAAGCATTTGCTCGTGTTCGCGAAGGTATCGGTCTCCGCTGAAAGACTTCTGCACGATCTGGCGGGTGCGCATCCCTAATTTGCGGCGGGATTCGCTGTGCTCGTACATGCGGCGCTGGATGGCAACGACTTCCTCGCGCGTGGGTGTGGATGTGAGAATTGGACAAGGGCCCGTGTTGTCGGTGTATTTGTCCCATTCACCGAGCATCGCTAGCATGGAGATCTGGGCCCTGGCGAGTGCTTGGGCATCGTTCGGTGCGACGACCGCGCTGAAGCGAGAGAAGTCGTCTGGATCACTAAGTACGCGCAGTGAGGCACCGACGTCTGTGCAGACGACCGGAGCTCCTGTGAGAGCAGCTTCACCAAGAGCTAGGGGAAGACCCTCTGAAAGGGAGGAGTTCAGGAAGAGCCAGGTGTTCTCAAGGACTTTCATGGGATCGGCTGTACCGCGCAGTGTGACTCGGCCACGGAGACCCTTGGAGGCGATGATCTCCTGGCATTCGGTTGAGTAAGTTGGTGCTTTGTCGATGGCACCGTAGATGTCCAGGTGGTAATCGTCGAATTTCCACTGGTTGACGATGATGTCGGCAGCCAGCAAGGCAATTTTGATATCCTTGGCATACCAGACGTGTGACAACATGGTGACTGTGGGACGCTCGGACTTGATCTCCTTGACAGGTGAGAACTTCTGCATGTCCGTGATGCCGTTGACTACGGGATCGACCTTGCGGCGGAACATGTTGCGGTGCTCAATTGTGCCCTGGCAGGTACCGATCTCGACTTCCCAGCCTGGATTGAAGAAATCGGCACAGGGAAGAATAATGTCTGCATGGTGCAGAGTCAGGACCGAGGTGATTCTCATCAAGCCCAGTAACGCGTTTCGCACGAAGGGTGAAAGCTTGCACAAAGCCGAAGACAAACAGAGGTTGGTCTCACGCCAACTGATGGCGTGGTCCCAAATCTGCAGTGTGACGTTTCGCTTGATCTTGCAGACAACACCGTACGAGGCACTGACACTATGGTGGGATGCCTGGAAAACACTTGGGATCCTTTCCGGGACAGGGATAGAAAATATGAAAAGATAGCGGTACCATAATTCCAGAGCAATCTCAAGCGAAGAGAGCGTAGGAAGCTCAGTGTCTAACCAATCCGAGGATGGAATGGTATTGGGCATGTCCTGGGTAAGCCAAAGCTCACGCCAGGTCTGCTTGACCATTTCGCTGTTCCAAACTTGCGTCCAATGGCGGGAGTCCTGGAAGTATGTGTTGAGGTTGACCAGGGCTCGAGTAGCTTGGTGAATGTCCGCCTTGGTGAGATTGACAGCACGAGCTCCCTTGACCAGTGCGGTCAGAATTGGAATGAAATTCATCTTGATGTCAAATTCACTGGCAGAGGTCACATTTTCCACCTCGGAGTCCAGCTTGTTCTCGAACAGACCGTGCGTGGGCGTCAGGAAATCTAGACCCCAGAGCGGGATCACCTTCAGCGACTGGATGTTCCGCTCGGTCTGGTGCTTGGGAACACCGAAGTCATTAGCAGCCTCACAAATCATGTGCCACTTGATGCTGCGCAGCGAGTTGATCATGTCTCGTCGACAGGCGGAGACACCACCACCTTCGTTGGGCCAGGTGCCAGTATCAGCAGCCATGACATGGAGGTTATCCTTTGTATCCGAGCCAGCTTCTCTAGAGCGTGTTGTTACAACAGCGTCACCGCCGGGGCCGAAGTTGAACAGATCACTGATCTTAACAGCCAGAGGAGTCCAGCTGGAGATGTTATCATCCAGGTCAGCGCTGGCCATGACTGCATCTCCACGAAGATCCATGAACTTCTTTGCTGATTTCAGGTTGCCCCAGTCGCGACTGCGCCAGTAAGGGGCAAGGACAGCATCCCTACGGAGAATGCGATCATCCATCCATCGGACGATGATACCATCGAAGTCAACGCGATCTTTCCAAGCCTTCCACATCAGTGAGCGAGCACGAGAAGTAGAGACGCTGAATCGCTTCTTGGTCAAGCCAAGGAGTCGAGTGAAGAAGTTCGAGTGGAGGCTGTTGCAGTAGACGAACGGATTGTCATTGACAAAACTGGTAGAGCTTGGCTTGGAGAGAACACCCAGGTAATCATGCTCGATCATGGGAGGAGTCGTAACTTTCTTGCCATGAAGTAGAGTAAAAATGGTAGGGTGGAACTTGTGATCGTACAGCCAAGTGCTCTGGTAGACGTCTCCACTATCTCTTTGGACGAACGTAGCGCTGGTCACTTTCGAATGTGGAATCCATCGGTTGTCCTTCTTCTCTTGACGACGAGGCGGAACACACCACGCCACATTGCAGGTGATGTGGGACAAGGAGAACTCAGCGCGTAGAAGCTCATCACCAAAAGAAGCGTGCTTGCGGTAGTGGTAGAGGAAGCGAATAAGGTTGCCATCTTTCATGTATGAACCCTTTTCAATAAGGCCCTTTTTGTTGTACTGGACACTTTGAAGGTAGTTCTCGCCCGTCACGCAGCGCCGTCCCAGAGGTATGCGAGTGTTTGAGGATCTTCCCATCTTAAAGCCCCTCTTTTCAGGCGCACGATAGTCGTAGTGGTATTCATTGATCACCTTCCCATCCTTAAACTCCTGCTTGATGAGGAGCAGCATCTCGCTGGAATAAGTGCTCACGTACTTGAGCGACTTGGCTTCCTTAGGCTCGGTCTTGTGCTCACCGGCGTACTGATACACCTTGAAGCCGCCATCAGTTTCCTGGTGTCGGAATGCAGTGAAGGTGCCGTCCAGACTTTGAATCAGGACTCTGTTCTTTTTCACATGAATCAGCATTCCCTTGGTATCATCCCATAGGCGCTTGACATTTTTGCGACCGTAAAAGAGGAAGAATGACAGGCCGAGATCTTGGGCGAACTTGGCGTATACCCAGAGCATGTTCAAGCAGAAGACTGATGGAACTCGAACGATTGTGGGCAAGGACTTTGCGACGTGGTCAAACTCCCTTTGGAATTCAGGATCGGCCATCAAAGCAATGACAATGAACTTGACAGCAGCTCCTAGACCATGGTAAACATAGCTCATGGGCGATCTCACGATAGCCAGAGGGACAGGTAGTTTCCGTGGCATGTACGGAATATAGTCTGCTGTCTCCGGCTCCTTGGGAACAGCATTCTCACCAGTTCCGTCAACTGAGTAGTCAAGGATGCTGATCGCAGTAGCCGCTCCCAGATTACATCGGGCAATATGGGTGTCCAAATCAGGAGTGTCGAATTGACAAAGACTCGACTGGAGCCATTGTCGCTGATTGATGGAAAGAGCACAAGATCTCCCAAGACAACGATTGAGAAGCACAAGTCGGACGTCTTCTGGCAACTTGTCCCAGTGTAGGTCAGCTTCGAAGCCAAGGCAGAGCTGCTTGAGAAGCTCTTTTTTGGCCCAGCGAACAACAACTGATGAATTGGCTTCTTCGCGAAGCTGGCGCGCCATAGTGTGGGTCACACCTCCTGAAACAATTGCTTCAGCGAGCACTGCATACTCGTGGGGGATTCCAGCAATAGATTCGGCTACAGAGTGAAGCAAGGTTTCGGCGATGATTTGGCAGTTGGCGCTAATGTCCAGTCTCTCATCGTGTAAACCTCGAACGCTGACAGCCAGTCTTAGTTGATCCTCTGAATTGCAGCTCAGAGCACGAATTCCGGGGCCCAAGGAGCCCTGAGGCACAAGCTCAATAGTAATACCGCCGTTCTCCCATCGGGTGAGAGTAGTCTCAACAATTTCTTTCGCGTTGGGGAATGCTTCAAGGATCCGAAGCTCCTCTCGACGCGAAAGCAGTATGTTCTTGATTTCCAGACCGGGATGAGCAGAGGGATGAATGGCGAAACGGGAGTCATCAGGAAGGTAGGAAACCGTCTCAAAGAAGCTCTGGAGTTCCTGCTGCGACCATTCGGGATCCGCCCAGGGGGTGGTGAAGGCATGGTATGAAGTTCCTAGTGCGACTGGTGACTGCATCTTGCCTGGCATCCCCATCTTGGAGTTAAGGAAAGCTATAATGGCAACAGTCCAGGTGCCAGATCCGAGACCAATGACCTGTGAGTATGGGAACTTGGGAAGGCAGACCGTTAGAGCAATTCCAACCGGGAGACCCACGCAGACACCAATCAGAAGGGGCTTGAGTGCGTGAGGGCCGAGGAAGATCTTGGTGTACTGGTACCAGATCAGACCAGTGTAGGACAGAACATAAGCGAAGAACATGATCATGGCTTCCATGTATTCCTGGAATGACCAGATGAGGGCCAAGGAGACTGCAAGACTCCAGACATGCCAGAGAAGAAAGCTACCAAGAGTGCGCCAATAGACCTTTCGTCGGAAATGAACGGTTGACTTTTGTGAGGGACGGATCTCACTGGCATCTTTCACGGCGGTGGGTGTGTTGCCACCAATAGCGACATGTAGCTCTTGTGCCTTGGTGTCAATAAGCACAGCGCCAATGAGATAATAGGCCAATGCAAAACCGACAGCCATACGCTGAGCGTCCTCCACGTATGCTAATAGGTCGAGAGTGTGGTAACCACTGAGCAGCAAAATCCACTTGTCGAGAAGAGCAATCATGAAGTAGAGTATACCACAGCCCATCTCTTCGCTCGATTGACGCCAATGAACAAATGAATTGTGGAGCTTGAGCCCTTTTTGCGAGTTACGTAAAGTGTCCAAAGCAACCTTTGTCTGAATGTTCCAACCTGAGCTAAATGGAATTGGACGTGGGACGTCGGCATATCGGCAGTACCATTCCAGAAGGAAGTTTGTCGACTCCCAGTCGCGAGCAAGCTCCTTGACGAGCTGGTCAGTAGTGGATTTCTTGAAAAGGCCACGGGACTTTTCAGCCTTGACATCCTTCAGCAAAGCCTCTCTAGCTAGCTTGAGAGCGGCGGGATCACTCAGGCTACCGAAAACCTTTTCGTCATTATTGCCATGGACGGAGATGTACCATTTGCGAATCTCTGTATCGTCGGTGCGCCGGATGGACTGGTACCAGGTCACCCACTTGGAAGTAGTTGAGCGAAGGCTAAGCAGCAGCACACCGATAAATCCATAGAGCAAAGCCAGGTAGATAGCGGAGTCATGTCCAGCCCAGGCTGTGATGATTGGACCCAAGAATAGAATCGGAATGCAAACAATTATTCCCTTGCGACCCGACAGGAAAGTTGAACCGGGATAGCTGAAACTTGCGAGGGCGGCGAAGGCCGAGAAGTAGATGGTAAATGCGATCAAGTACAGGTAGAAAACAATACCCGCCCGAGGACTTCTGACACTGGAAATGGCGACGAAACCGATCAAACCACCAGCCACGGTGAAGGCAATACCGGCAATGAGACGGATCAGGACGAACATATTAGCCGCTGCGAAAGCCATTGAAATGAGATAATAAGGGCCACCGCAGGCAATCCATGTGCCGATGCCACCGGAGAGCAGAAGTGAGATCATGAGAGCCATCGTGGCGCTGCTTTGCTCTTCGTACGTCATGTAAGCCGAGAGATACAGACCACGTCCGATGAGGGTGAGCAGCAGGATATCGACAAGAGCTGGAATGGCAAAGACACTCATGAATGTAAATCGCTGGTAGCCACGCATGGGCTCTATTTTGTCGTCGGGATCGCAGTCAATCTGAGCTCCAGCATAAGCGGTTGCCATTTCAGGTGCACCATTGACCCAGTTTGGTGGCTGATGAATGCTGTAGTAAGCCCTGAAGCGATCAGAAAGAAGCTTGCCGAATACGCTGGGGTTAACGTCGAAGTAGGCCTCGCATCGCGAACCAAGAGCAAATGACTCGGCGAAAGCAGCGGCTTGATCTGAGTGATTGTTGAATAGAGGATTACGATCTGTCACCTCGGCGTAGATCTCGTCGAAGGCCCCCTTTCTTGCAGCGCAGAACAATGCGAGTGCCACCATGTCAACAAATGCATCAATAGTCTTGTCATGCATCAGCTCTCCAAGTCCCCTGGTAATAATCGCCAGGTCGCTTTCCCGATGATCCTTGAGGATTTGAGTGAAGACCTGGTCGGCCTGATGGAAGAGATCGAGTGATGCCGCAAATGAAGGATAGCTGCATTGCTGATCTTTGTACCAATTAATTCGCGATTTGACCAAAGCTTCAGGGCTGATGGCTCCATTAAGGTAGTCAACCGTGTTGAGCTCCTTCAGCTGAGCGAAAGAGGGTGCATCAACCAATTGCTTGCGAATGTAGGCACAGATCTTGTCCTTGAGACTGTTTTCAACATCGGTAAGAGTCAGATGTTGAAGCAGAAGAAGACGTTCTTCCGGACAGAGAACGTCGATATCTTGAACCATACGACGAGGAAGACCAGTCTCAGGAACCAAGTCTTGAGACCACTCAGCAAGTGCAGCCTCAGCCTCGAGTGACACATGACGAGGGAATCCCTTCGCTGAGAGAAATGTGTGAAGCACTGTACCGGCAAGACCGTGCGCATTCTTGGACACAAATATGTCAACCTTGTCATCTTCAATCTGGTACACGGCCCAAAATCGAGAATCGGAAGCCTTTCTGAGCCCAGAATCCAAACCAAGACTCACGGTCAAGGAATCGTTCGTGGCCAAATCTGCGAGCTCTTTGATCGCATCTGCCAGGTTACCAGTGTCTTCCGGGAATGAGATAGACTCCTGGAATCGGCGGAGAAGAATTCCGATGCTGTGAACTTTGGTTGCAGGAACAGGATGAAGAAGCGAAAGTTCCTTCAATCGCTGCTGGGATGAGAGAATTTCTGCAAAGGCCATGGGTGAAGGATCTGATCCAAGCGGAAAGCAACCGAGATAGCCATAGTCTTGTCCGAACATAGAAAAAGAGAGTGGGTTTCCTTGCGATTTAACCTGGGATACCCAATTAGGAGGATCGCGGAGGCGAAGTGGCGATCCACCAGGAGTTTGATTCTCGAGGTCCTCGGATTCAAGAAGGGCATTAATTGTTGGAAAAAGAGGCCGAAGTATGTCCCATCCTACCTTATTCAAGGCATGTCGTGAAACATGGAGATTTGATCTCCATGCATCATGTGCCTTCATGACATCCGCGTCTTTCAGCCATCCGAAGGCGGGAAGGGGCTCAGGAGTCGGGACATTCAACTCAGCATTGAACAGTGAGGCCTCAGTGCCGATCCAGGAGATGGCGCTGTAGAAGTTGCACCAAGACAAGGAGCGTCGAACAGTTGCATTTGACAGGACAACATCATCATTGACAGTTTCCCAAGTCAAGACGGCAAAGTCTCTCATGCAGGATTCAGATACGAAAGCTTTGATTGTCGATTGCATGTTGGCCATCTGGAAATAGTCGCGCTTCTCGCCAGTAGGCATGATACTTGCATTGCGAACAACCAACCCCGCGATAGCTTGATTTTGAAGTGCCTTCCTGTTTTTCAAGAAATTGGGTGATGCAGTTTCAACATAGACCACTAAGCCCAGACTGTTGACTGTCTCGAAGAGCTTTGCTTGGATCGAGGGCGTGGCGAGATCCTCCCAGTTGGCGAACAGGATACCTGAAAAGGCAGTGCACTTGAAGCTATTGGTAAGGATCGTCTCAATAGAATCAATGATAGACAGTGCCGACTCCTTCGGCGAGGCCACACGTGCGAGATCAATCCTTCCAAAGACCTGACTGCGAGTGTGCCGAATGGCATCGGCCACACCATTTTGCAACGGATCTACAATGAGGAGATCCCATTGCTCCAAAAGTCGCTGCGGAGAAGTTGTCGACTTTTCTGGGCTTTCAAAGGTTCCAAGATAGACACCAAAAGACTTCGGCTTTCGCCTGTCTGAACTTGAGTTGGTCAAATGAAGCTCGCAACACGCCAATTGGTCAAGACGCTTGGCAACATTTGCAGGCAATTTGTCTGGCTTTGCCCGCGTCTGTCACATTAAGTATGAGAATCAGCTTCAATTGCTCATTTCACCCGAAGTTAGGCAAGTTAGGCTTTGCAGCTGATCTTACCTTGTAAAATTTGATTGTCCTTTTCACTGTGGACCATAAAATGTGAACAACCCCGATAGTAATACATGTCAGTAACACTGCGATCATGACCTACAAATAATCAGTATTCGATTGCTGACCCGCATGGCGAAGTCGAGATTTGCAGATGAGTAGACTGAAAACGTACAGATTGCCACCAGTAACCCTTCATTAGCTCCCACCCAAGCGGGTGCACAGCGAAGATTTTCCCCATGGTGAAAAGCCGAGCGACGTAGACTTGTCGCTGTTGAAGGCCCAATATAGAGCGAAAATGTATAAGAGCACAGCAATCGCAAGCTGTGGGTCCATCAGAAAATTTGTGATATCCCCCGAAACAATCAATACATGATGGCCAGGGTAGAGAGGGAGAAGGCTCTTTGAACGAGTGACAATTGTGAATTGTCAAAACACAAAGTGTCAAGGCCGGACCACTGGATATGATACGAGTCAAGAGAGAAAGGGGGTTCAAGGAAGCCAAGATCCAGAATCTGTGTGCTGGATCGAGTCCTGATACTGACAAATCCGATCTCAGGGTTATTTTCGCCTCCGGGAATTAGAGCTAAAACGGATAGGATCGCGACTCTCGTTTCTTCGCTTTTCTCGCCGGTCTGTTTGGAGTTTGACGGTCCGTGGTACTCTTGGCACTGCGTGGAAATGGGCCTTCGCCATGAGTAAAAATAGCAGGTCCAAAAGGTTTCTTAGATGCAGGCCAAGAACAGCCACTAAAGAAATGCACTAACGGGGTCTGATGAGACACTTGGGTGGAGCCATAGTAGCTACTTTGCAGTTCGTCCGCGTACCCGATGACCATGTGTGTCGCGAAGGCTCCACGACCCACGCCCCCATGCGATCAGTATCGTGGCATTGACTCCCGGACTGGTCTGAATGCGGATCAGAATATGCGGTGTCTCTTGACTATACGCCCCGGGATATTCTATTTCCCTCTAGATGAGACTGATCTCAATTTACGCAGTGATCTTGGTTAATCTAACGGGTACATCCTCGGCCCTTGATGTTGAAACGTTTCATTTATTGGCGTAAGACATAGCCAGGCATTCTCCAGATCCTGATGGGAAGGTTGATCCACCAGGTGAAAAACAGAAAAAAAATTCGGCTGCTCAGGAAGAACAGCTCACACTTGATTTTGCCTTATT
This sequence comes from Penicillium sp. IBT 18751x, assembly GCA_028828935.1. Classification (NCBI taxonomy): domain Eukaryota; kingdom Fungi; phylum Ascomycota; class Eurotiomycetes; order Eurotiales; family Aspergillaceae; genus Penicillium; species Penicillium sp. IBT 18751x. Next base: position 1,133,513 of record JAQJZS010000011.1, on the reverse strand, counting down.
TCCCTCATTCAATTCGCCTTGGTCCCATATTTCGCAGATTTAGCGCCGGTGCTCACAGGTCGGTGAAGGACCGGTCCTGGTACGATGTGGCTCCTAGCCAAAGATGGATTAGAGCAGTCGGTATCGCAAGTAGGTGTATTACGCGTATCACACCAAGTTGAAAATTACAGTCCTCTCCATACAATACGTTACCAGGCACGGTCTTACTCTATGCTTCCTAGAAGCACCTTCCCACATACCCCCTTTGCCATCCGCTGTGCCAAGTTCTGGGCTCAACGTAGACCATGGTGGATGCATCTCAACCCCACGTCAGAAAGTCTCGGACTTTTCCCATGAGGCCCAATTGTACGAACCCGAGACTCAGGACCACTCCCTTGCCTCCACCGGCCCTGAGCATCCACATCAGCTTTACATTGGCGGCAAATATCCCGAGAGAGTATGTGTTGTGGCTCTCGGGGCTTTTCACCAAGAACTCATGGCACCTTCGGTGTCTCAGGTGAACTTGAATTTGCTGATTTTTTTTCGATATTGCCTCCCTTTATTTGGGGGGTTTTTTTTCTTATTTTTTTCTTATTTTTTTTTTTTACGCAATTTCCCCTCATAGGTTAGATGCACCAAGACCTGGATTGATCACGCTCCATGCCAGATGGTGTCCACTTGTCCTGCCATGACCCCTTATACATTCAACAATTGTAAGCCCTAAGGCCGTAAGTAGTTTGCTGTACCGAATCGATGTATCTAGACTCTCTCCACAGCGATTCAGCCGATCCGTTTTCCCACTCTCGGGAAACTAGATCTGCCCTATCAAACTTAGCTAGCAGATACACGCCACACATTTTGCGATAGAGACAACGCGGTTCTATGTGGAGATTCATTTCGCTTAGGCCCATTGACCACAGTCAGAGAAGGCGATAGGCCAAAAACCCATCATCAGACCCTCACACAGTACATAAAGAGGCCGACAATTATGTTCCCCTTGTAGATGTGATCTAAGTTGGTCCTGCGTCAAAGCCCCATTGCTTACCCGTCAGTCGTTACTTGCTGCATGCTGCGTCGCGTCCACTCGTTCCTCGTATCGTCTATCCTTTTGCAATCATCAATATGGTTGCCCTCCCCACCTGGGCCCTGCAAGTGACCTGCTACTACGGCCTTATAACTTGCAGTACATCCCCCGGAGTTTGGCCTTCCAAGCCTTCGGTGGTTGCTTATACGCCTCCTAAGTCTACCACCACGACTCATAAGACTACTACGACGAGTGTTGTGAAACCAACTACAACTACCACCGCTACCACTCGTTCAACTACTACCACAGCTGGCTTGACCATTGCCACTTCTTCTTCGAGTAGCACTCTCTCTTCAACCACTGTGACAATCCCTTTGCCTTCTGATACAAGTGTCATTGTTACTATTCCAGTCGAGACTACCCCCCCAGTCACTACTTCGTCTTCGACTTTCGTTACCTCGAACTTGGCATCATCAAGTTCCACTTTATCTGAGTCATCTACCTTCGCTTCCCCAAGTTCTGCCACTTTGAGCTCTGCCACTTTGAGCTCTGCTACTTTGAGCTCTGCTACTTCAAGCTCCGCTACTTCGAGCTTCGCTACTTTGTCCTCATCCGTCATGTCTTCCTCTGCCGTCTCTATCTCGGCCTCTGCGAGTGCTTCCGCCACTGCTATTAGCCATGCCACTGTTGCCAACAACATTCTAGTCATTGCCAAAGACTCGGCTTCCGCAGGTGTTGCCTCCTCCGGTCTCAATGCCTACGGTATTCCTTTCACCACTCTTATTGTTCCCTCGACTGGTGTCGATCTTCCTACTTTGAACACCACCACTGGAGGTAACTTCGGTGGTATCGTCGTTGCCTCGCAAGTCAGCTACGAGTATGGATCCTCGTACGCTAGTGCATTGACCACTGACCAGTGGAACCAGCTCTATGCTTACCAGCTGGAATATGGCGTTCGCATGGTTCAGTACGATGTCTTCCCCGGTCCCGAATTTGGCGCCACAGACGTGACTGGCTGCTGTAATTCAGGTGTTGAGCAATTGATCTCTTTCACCGATGTCAGTGATTTCCCTACCTCTGGTCTGCGGACCGGTGCTGGTGTCAGCACCGAGGGCCTGTGGCATTATCCTGCTACTATCAGCAATACCACTTCCACCAAGCAGATTGCTGCCTTTGCCGCTAACGAGGTTGTTAATACCGAAACTGTTGCTGCTGTCATCAATGACTTTGACGGCCGTCAGCAAATGGCCTTCTTCATCTCATTCGATACCACTTGGAGTGCGACCTCGAACTACTTGCAACACGCTTGGATTACCTGGATCACCCACGGCTTGCACGCTGGATACCGTCGTGTCAACTTGAACACTCAGATCGATGACATGTTCCTTGAGACCGATATCTACTATTCTGCCAGTGGGGCTGCTGAGACTTTCCGCATTCGCACTCAAGATATGGAGGGTATCAAGCAATGGATTCCTACTATCGTCGCCAAAATGAACCCTGGCAGTGTCTACTTCCCTGAGGTGGGCCACAACGGTAACGGAAACATTGAAAACTCTTCCAACACCGATGCTGGCTACACTGCCTGTAATGGCGGTGCTATTGAGTACGACTCTCCGCCGGATACCGCGCTTGAGTTCCAGAAACCTCTCGGTACCGGAACCAACCTGTGGCCTGCTAAGCCCACCGTCTACGATTGGACAGTCGCCTGCACCAAGATGGATCCTCTTCTGAACTGGTGGACTATTGCTGAGAACCTGAACAGCTTCGGTGTCATCTCCCACACCTTCACACACGAGGAACAGGACAACGCCACCTACTCTGATATTTACAAGGAAATCAGCTTCAATCAAGCTTGGATTAAGCAAGTCGGACTCGACAAAGGTGCTCACTGGACCGACAATGGTATCATTCCTCCCGCCATCACTGGTCTGCACAATGGCGACGCTCTCAAGGCCTGGTGGGACAACGGCATCACCAACTGTGTTGGCGACAACACCCGTCCTGCGCTCCTGAATACCCAGAACGTCCACTGGCCCTACTGGACCGTGACTGCCACCGATGGTTTCGATGGTATGCAGGTCAACCCCCGCTGGGCTACCCGTATCTACTATAACTGTGATACTCCGGCTTGTACTCTGCAAGAGTGGATTGCTACCTCCGCCGGCAGCGGTACCTTCGAGGACCTCCTCGCCACCGAGAAGGCCGACACCATGCGCCACCTCTTCGGTCTCTACCGTGAGGGCTACATGTTCCATCAAGCCAACCTGCGGAACGCCGATGTGGACCAGATCACTATCAACGGTGTTTCCGCCAAGTACTCCATTTTCCAGGCCTGGGTTGAGACTCAGGTCCAAGAATTCGTCCGTCTCGCTGACTGGCCCCTCGTCACTCTCAAGCACGCAGACATGTCTGCTGGCTTCCTGGCCCGTTACAACCGTGACAAGTGTGGCTATACTCTCAATTACACCACAGCGAATTCCAAAATCACTGGTGTCACTGTGGGCTCGAGCAACAACAACTGTGCTGAGCCTATCCCTGTGACTTTCCCCGTTGCTCCTACCAGCACCCTGGGCTTTACTACCGAGCAGCTCGGTAATGACCCTCTGACTGTCTGGGTTAAGCTCTCTGGCTCACCTGTGACATTCACCCTGTCCACACCCATTGCTCTGGTCTAATGTGACACGACATACATCATTTAAAAGCCTTTGCGAGGCAAAGAGCGCAGTGCTATGTCTTGTCTAATCTACTGAAAGTTGAGATTTTGTACCTGCTGTTTAAATATGTCATTAATTCTTCTCTCTGAATGGTATGATGAAAATATGATTTCCAGTTTGACAGATGTGTTCTTTTGATCTCAGTAGTTCAGATGTTGATGAGCTTGGAGACTCCTGTCGAGTAGGGCACTGAGCCTACTTCTTCATGACAACTCTGGTTTTGTTCTCATGTTTTGACTCAATGATTCCTCGGACCTCGCTACTGCTTCCGTGGTACAGAAACATAGACTTTCTTAGTGAGAGTGTCGTCGATACGAGCCGTTGCATGTGGCTAGCTTGAGCGTGGATCTTCTAATGGCTTCAAAAAGACTTGTTTGGTCTTTCAAACGGCGGTAAGCGATTGAGTTGATGAATCCCAACCTTAAATCCGAGCAGTGTCATACAACGACGGAGTGAGATGTTGCAGCTACATTGAATGCGGGATGAGAGAATTGATTATGGTGTTTCAACCTGAATCAGTTTCAACATCGATCACACGAAGTCAGAGCCTCGCGCCGCTAATCCTAATCAATATATATGTCGCGACCAAGATTGAGGACTTTACTGCTGGCAATATCCATTCCTGCTTGAGGTTTTTTAAATAAGCGAGAGATACTAATGAACTGAGGAATACGAAACACCTAAAAGTCTCAGTGATGTCCCACATCTCTACCTTACTTGTTACATACCAGACTCAAGCCTCGGATAAAGCAATGCATTCGACGCCATGTACCTGAACTGCAGCTCTCTTGGAAATGTCAACAACATCCCGTAAACGGAAAGTCACCTCCGTGGTGGCGAGGAATACGATGTCGAGCATGCAGATGCACTTGGGCCGTGAGACATGCACAACTCTTACCCCAGGACGGGATAAATAGAACACGTTAGTCAAAGGTCGCGATCCCGTGTGGTGATCATTGGCATCCATCTCAGACATAGCCCAAGCCACAATATAAACGTCCGAGGCTGAGACTTTCCCCAGCTTGCACGAGCACCCGAGGAGTGGGGACAAGACAACGCAACTGATTAAACAAAAGCACTCTGGCGCTCAAGCGCTTACGACAAGACGGCAATAGTTTTGTCCGCTTGTTGAAAAAGGCTAAGCGTGAGTGAATTATGGTCTTGGCACAAAATACCCGAGAACGCCGACAGGGGCTAGTTCTCGTATACCATCAGTGTGCAGCCGCCCCCATGGGCGGTTGTGGCGCGGCCGGGATGGCGGATGGGAGAATCAGTCGATTGGGTTAATCTAAGATTACGAGATGGAACATTCCATGTTCTAGTTCTCAATTCTTCGATCCTCCACCAAAATTACCTTGAGATTAAAGGGAATGCATGCAAAATGGACAAAGCAAGTAAATGGTCTTACGTGCCCCACGATTCCAAATACTACGATGCTCCCAAGTCCAAAGTCCTACGTTCTGGCCTCTTAAAAAGAAGAACAACCGAGGAATCAGACAACATGGGGATACCAGTCTGATCACACTAATTTAGCGCCGACCATCGTCCAGTCGATTAACAAACGGACCAACACTGGAAAAGTAAACAAGCAAAAATCCTCTCGATATGGAAGTCCACCGGGCCTGTATATAATACCAAGTCTTACCGGTCATATATACCGCGTATCTGATCGAAGGGTATTGTAAGATACAGCAGTTTACCCACCTAAAGACGGGCAGATCGCAAGTCTAAACCTAAAGCCCCTCTGCAACCCCCACCCAAACCCCCCCCAATGATCAGAAGCCCCAGAATTGAGAATTATGGTGCCAGCGCGTGCAACACGTATCTTCGGCATCATTGGTAGAGTTTCAGTTCCCCCCGAGTAAGCAAATGTGGTGTGTCACATTTTGCTTCAAGTCCATTACTTTAAAATTGGGCGCTCGGGGAGTACCGTTGGTCCCTGAAAAGGGCTGGCTGAAGTTAACTGCGGAACCCGACCCCCGTATGATTCTATGTAAGGCACTCAACCCTGATCTCGACTCCACTTCATTGGTATGAAACGATGATATCTTGGCGAACCTAGTCGGCTAGTCGCTTGGCATTCTGGTCAGAGCTATTTCTGGGACACCTTTGTGCTCTCTCTCATTTTCACCGCGATGGCGTAATATTTGGAATTGCCGTAGCCGGTAGATTCCGGTCCCGAAGTACTCAAAATTACTCGATGTAATTTGGGGGTAAAATAATTGTGGCTTTGCATGAGGGCATCGCCTCATGCTGGAGTCTGGCTATACCTCTTTCTGCCTGAGTGAATCTGGTTGCCTGACCCCGAACCCAATGAACGGGCCTCGTTGATCGCCTGAGAAATCGGTAGTTCAACAGTTGGTCCCACCACCTTATTTTGTGATGCTGTCTCTAGACCCAATTGACCAGGGAAACCCTAGGGGATTGCCCCCGAAGTTCTGGTGAAATCCGAGGTTCAAACGACGGGGCTCGGCCATCTTGGCACCCTTGGATTTGTCGCACTAGGCATCGGCGCTTGTCTTCCCATTTCAACTTAAGCCTTTTGCTTTGTCGACGCGCGAATCGGTTGTTGCCTATTTCCTTTCTCATTTTTGAATAGCTTGATGCATAGCCCTGCAGAGAGCTAAAGGCTCAGCTCAGAGTGACATTCGAAGAGGAGTTGACCCCCGTGATCGCCATAGCCTCAGTCCCCCAAAACCCTGATCGGCCCCGTCGGACTCAAAAGATTCTTTATTTCCAGCTCCCTTAAAACGCATTGATTCACTCCATCAACCACATCTATCTGGTCGCTTCTGTGCCTGTAAGGATATGCTAGTCGGTCGCAGCTGACAGATCCTAATTTCACTCGCATCTTTTCCCATCAGTGTGTCGCAACCGCGATTTCACGCAAAATGTCTCTCAAAGGTACTTCCGGGGGCTGGACGCGAAAGAAGAAGATCCTCGTCTTCTCGATCGTTGGAATTATCGTCATCGCTCTCGGCGTTGGCCTCGGAGTTGGACTGGGAGTTGGCCTCAACAACAATGGCGGAGATGAAGGCAACGAGGGAAGCGGAGGCGGAAGCGGAACTGGCACAAATGGAACGACAAGCGGCAACACTACTGTCAAGTGGCAACCGGAAGTGGGCGTCAAATGGCAGATTGAGCTGCTGTACGCGCTGAATGACACCTCGGTTGACGCGCACGTCTACGATATCGACCTTTACGATAACCCTAAGTCAATGATCTCCGAGCTCCAGAAAATGGGTCGCAAAGTCATCTGCTACTTCTCCGCAGGTACCTATGAGAGTTGGCGTCCGGATGCGAGCGATTTCAAGTCCGCCGACAAGGGCAACAATCTGGACGACTGGCCCGGCGAGAAATGGCTGAACACCAACTCTGCCAACGTGCGCAGTATTATGCAGACACGTCTCGACCTCGCTGTGACAAAGGGCTGTGATGGCGTGGACCCGGATAATATTGATGGGTACGATAATGACAACGGACTCGATCTTACCCAGAATGATGCCATCAACTATGTCAACTGGCTCGCAACCCAAGCTCACGGCCGTAATTTGTCCATTGGACTGAAGAACGGTGGAGCCATCATCAACTCGGTTATTGCGAATATGCAGTGGTCTGTCAATGAGCAGTGTGCTCAGTACAGCGAGTGCGATACCTACGCCGCGTTTACAAAGGCGAACAAACCCGTCTTCCACATCGAGTATCCCAAGGGTGATAATACCAACAATGATGTCGAGGTGACTACTCAACAGCGATCGTCTGCTTGCAACGCCGCAAGTGCCGGTAACTTCTCAACTGTCATCAAGAATATGAACTTGAATGACTGGGTGGAGTATTGCTCCTGATCATTTGTATCTACTGTGAACATTGGTGTTTCCTGGGGGTTTCCGGAGAAAGCGAAAAGCACTGTCATTCAATTGCATAATACTATTAGTCCGAGCATCAAACTTCTACATTTCAGGATTGAAAAATGTTCACCATTCTAGACCACCTTCTTCTTTCTTTCTCTTGTGCTACCTTCCCTCAACTTCCAAGACATCGCCACCTCACCACGACATTAGTCAAAGTGACTTTAGCGAATTCAAACATACTCAACGAGATCCGACTAATCCATCGCTGAGATGACACACAAACACGGAGACACTCACCAGCAGATCCCGACCAGAAACCCAGTATCCCGGCGATGCACTCCACACCTTCCAACCATGGAAAATTTGGAACCACATTGCGCCTCAAACAGCAGTATCCAGGCTCACGTATTTACCGGAGCATTGAAAAATTGAAACAAAACGGCAGAAATTAATTAAAACACCGCGGCAGGCACATCCCTGTCTAACTGACAACTTTTCGCCGAGCTATACCCTAGAGAGTCGAGTACAAATAGTGCCTTGGCATTCTACCCTCCCGTTTCCGGCTAGGAAAGACAATTTTACTGTACATAACCCCCCTGATGAGAGGATAACCTGTGGCAATCAATTACAGAGGCTTCAAAAAAGATGTGTCTCTCGGATGGCATCCGAAAGGCAGAGTCCGAGACGGCGATGTGTTTAGCGAGACATCAGCTCGAGTCTTGGCATCCTTGGCACCTGCACAAGTCGTTGCATGGTACATAAATGATTGGTCAAGTTTCGAGGAACTTTCCAAAAAGTTTCATGTCGTGTCAATATGTGACGAAGATGCGCATTAGCGGGGGCATCATTATTCCGTGTGCATGTTAGTGTTCAAAGGGGCGGTAATAATATCGTGGGGTGTATCTTTCGTAATTTTCATCTTGTTCTTGCAACAGCGGTTGCGAAACTTGCTTTTCCTTTCTTACCCTGTTCTAACTAAACTTTCTGTGCCTGGATTAATTCGTTCTAGAAAAAAATATTAAATCTTGAATCATGAATTAGACTTATCATAAATCTATCGTCTTTAACTTGCTATACCGCTACTCTAACTTCATCCCCTGCAGCGACAACCTGCCGTGCTACCCTACATACCTAAGTCCGGAGCATGCAAGAGCTCGAGCTTCACTTTCCCCGCAGAGGCTAGCACCCGCCCTTCGCGTTCTCCGGGTGGCGAGCCACTCACAGACCCATGTCCGAGCCACTCAAGCCCCCATCTTTGAGCTAACCCCCCTCTTGAAAATTCTGACCAGACAGACCTTCACCGGGTCATCGCTAATTTTTCGTGATCTCGAGCTGTAGCTCTGTGATTACGCAAATCAAGGGGTACTATTCCAAATAACCAAGCAAAATTTTGCGATCCGTGGAAATCGATCAGGAAACAGAGTTTGAACCGGTGGCGGATGCGGATCTGCCCGGTTCCTGAAGATGTTCTCGAACCATGGAGTCAGGGCGTTGATTGGGTGCTGGGGTAACCGGCCTTTTTTCAGCCTCCACTTAGTTTATTCGACCTGTTTGGCGCCTAGAGGATTTCCAACCGTACCTTGGTTAGTGAGATCGAGATCGAGAGTCAAACACTCCGATCGGATCCATGCGAGCCATGGATACTGGATTCTGCGAAGCTGGATTTTATTCTTTTCCGTGACCCGATTTTGGGCCAGTGAGCTCGGAGCATTACCAAGAGAGGAAGGTTGGCCACGTTTTTTTCTTCTCTCCCCACGTTCGCCATGTTTTTGACCGGAGCTAGTTTTTCAGGGAGTTGCACTAGACATTGCAAAGAAGGATTCGTGCAGCACGAAGAATGGGCTCCTATGCATTGTTTCCAGTGCGTAGTGGACTCGTCCTTTGCGAGTCTAGGTGGTCCCACCCCTGCCTCCGCGTATGCAGCAGAGGGGGCCTAAGTCTCAATTGAGCCTAAGCTATGCAGGATATCCGGATCATCGATCTTAAGGCGGCTTTCGCTTGAAGTTCACGGTAGAGCGGGTGGAATTTGATCGCTATGCATTGAGTGTGACGATGGATCGAATAGCTTTTCCATGATTTGTAATCGTTCTTGCTCTTCCAGGGTCATGCCACGAGGTGGGTGGCTTCGCCGCCGGGCTTACCGAGGCATAACAGGATGTTAGGGAGTTACTATGGGGGTGAGGTCTGGCACTAATGCCGATTGATGTAATATCCATCTGGGTTGGTTGTGCAGAGAAGAGGAGTAAGTGAGGCGGATAGTGAAAGTTTTCGCCCAGGTACAGAGTAGGAAAATCTAAATCGGGGGTATGAATCTTTAGAATACAAATTCTTTCTGCTCGTACGCTCCGAGATCACACATGGGCGTGCAAGGCTGAGTGGTGGCGAGACTATTGTAAACCCACCCAGGGTCTACTGTGTGTCTGTTCCATTGCAGCGTTGTCATTGCTTACTCTTTCAGCTTGCTGGCAAGTCTTCTTCAAAAGTATCACTCTGGTTGTCTCATTCTTGCATCGTAGTTTCTTGGCTGCTTCTTTCAACGGCGTCGCCGATTCTATTTTCAGATCCCCGATTTGAACATGGTTTGAAAAACAAACAGAGTCCAGCGGCGGGTTTGAAAATGAAAAAAAAATTGAACCCAGGACGCTACTGCGTCTTGACGTATATCTTACATGTGTTAACTCGGAACGGACTTTGAGTGTGCCCCGCGGAAATCGAACCCTGCGGACACAGTCTACATCGCCACAACAATCTCATTTCCATGAAAACCCATGCGTACTTCTAACGACTAGTGCAAATGCTAGCCAAGGTGTCTGAATTAGGTTGGTGAGCTTCGTGTTTCGTTTTATGAAGTGAGATTCGTGAGATCTTGCATCATACTTACCCAAGTAATCATGACATACCCGATTAAATTGGGCTACATGTCAGCCGCCAAAGCTCGCTTCGATGACCTGTCGCCAATAGCCAGCGAAGAATCTTAAGGTCCCAAGAGAATGATGAAATTCCGGTCAATATTGAGGAGGTTGTCGAAGCCAATCATCGGCAATCCATGGATACACGGCGTATTGAAAGTCTTGGGGCTCTTCGTATTGCTGTATTTAATACAACAAGAAAGTGAAAATTATATAATACGCGGCCCACTAAACGCTATCCCAAAAGGGTATCAAGCGCCCGTGCCCTTTCTTTTGATCCGACCTCCGCTCTACTTCTTTGTACCTTTGGATTTTTTCCTTGGCAGAGTTACTGACTCGTCCGATCAGCCAAGTTACTAGTTCCTAAACGAAGGCTGGGCGTTGGGAAATTTGCATTGCTGGCACAGTAGCTAGTATCTAGCGCTATTCATCCAAAAACATCGAGGCTAAGTTGATAGACGTTTGAATCACATCGTCACGAATCATCAGATCATCACGAATATCATTCTTCGCTACGCTGCCATCAGATCGACGAAATCGGCCCACTTCGGCCCAAAGCTAGCATAATAATCGGAGCTAAGGTGGGTGATGAAAACTTCATCCGCCACCGAGCGGACCTGTTTGACTAGTCCCCGTAGTTTGGACCCCTCCACGCTATCTGGAACAGAGTGGATAACGGCGCAAAGCTGGGACCGGTTGCTGTCCGGTATATCTGTGAGCAGTTTCGCGCCATGCCGCTCCTGGAAGGTGCTGTAAGCCTCTTCGAAGACGACTGTCGAGTCGGCAGTAGACAGATAGCGTGAGTCTGGCACTGCGCCGGGGTTGTGAACGACCTGGTTATTATTAGTCTGAGATTTCGCTTAGGAAGCCCGAATGGAGTAAATGTTTGGCATATGGTGGAAATGGGAGGCTTGAATTCCCCTGAAAGAGAAGACAGCAGGCACGCAAATGTTTGACCGGGGAGCCATGCGAGAACAAGGCCAATAGTAAATTTCGGGGCAAGGGGGGAAGGGCGTACAGGAAACGATGCATGGGAGGTATGGAGCATGGAAAAAATACAAAAATGGAGAGGTGTAACTCACGAATGGGGAAGCACCGAATCCATCCAAACCCTTGGTCAGATCGGTCAGGTTTTGCAAATATGCCAGGGAATTGGCACTGTATTCTTGGGGGGTTTCATCGAAGAATATACCCCGAACCGCCAAATCGGGGTTTGAAGATGCAGTCGGCCACGCCGCATAGGTCTCGATATCCTTGCGCACCAAGGAGATATTGCGCGTGGCGTACGTCGTATGGACGTACCCCAGAAGACACACATTGTCGTGGGCGGCAAGCTTGGGAATTTCGCGAGTGTAATTTGCATCAGGCAAGGCATTGGGCCCTGGGCCACTTCCCGGATTAATTACGACGGTAAAATTGATATTGGGATGAGCAGATATCCTGTGGTGTATCAGCAACAAATCTTAGTTGGTTATTTTGTAAAACAGATCATGGAGTTTTTGAGCTTTTCGCTCCGAGATCATTATGCAGGCTTGGTACCCAAATAGCATGGAACGGTACCTGTTCTGTATAGGGCGGGCTACCGGCTAGCTGGGATTGGATTCCCATGGAGAAGGGAATTCGGGGAGATGGAGGCTCGACTGGATTGGAATGGTGAAACATACACTTCTTCAAGCGGAGACCAAGCCCCCGGGACTGGGTACACATAGAGTGGCACAAAGACTTTTGATTTCGGACCCATACTGTTCTTGTGTAGGGTGGTGACAACGACAGCGGGAATAATTGCAGCAAGAATCACAATGAAGGCAATCACGGCAAGAATAATTCGAGATCGGCGGGACCTCAAACAGCCGCGCCTGCTCACGTGTTTTTCGGCCGTTGACATCGTGAAAGAAAATGGTTTAGTTCGGGGTTGAAGGGGTTGGGAAGAAAAACCAGGTGGATTCAAAATGGAATCACGAATTATAGCATATTACTCAAATATCGGGCTAGATGGATAATCTGCCTCAATTCATACTAGTAGCCAGAAAAATTAATCAAAATCGACATGGTCTAGCCCACGGTATTCTCTGGCTCCCGAAATAGACCGGGATGGGTCTCGACCGTGACATGCAGTAGTCGAGTGGGATTATTAGATCAGATGTGTAGTGAAAACAATTGATTTGTATCATGATACGGCCACTAGCTTGACATGAAGGCTTTGACGGCCCGAGCAGGCTAGTTGTCCGGTCCTGGAGGACGAACCCAAGGGCCAGCTGCATGGGTGGCCCACTACCCACTATCCACGGAGGTCTGGTCCGACTGCTCCTTGATGTGCCATGTTTCTTGGTACGCCCCTTGTTGAACCCTTGTTCGTGTTTTTAGCTCGGCTTATGCGAGTGATTTGAGTCCGTCTTCCTTTTTTGCCGGCGGGCACCTGGGCATCGAACCATTCCTCATTTGCTAGGCGAGACAATAGCATAAAAGCTACACGAGTCTGAAGCAGTGAGGCAACACAGGGTGCTCAAGTTTTGTATAAATGCAGAGGGCGGTCTCCTGATAGTTTCCGGTGGATCCCAACCAGTGTCTCAAAGATCATATATAATCCACTGCAGGTTTTCTCCGCGGCTATTGAAAGTTTCTTGGCTTGTGAACTCTTTCCATTTTCTTTAGACACATCTTGAGCGGTTCTTTGTTTTCATCATCAGTCATTATGGAAAGCAGCCGACGAACAAATGCGAGCACTCCTGCGGGAAGTGAGTCGCCCAATTCTGTGTACACTCCTGCCACAGAATCGTCAGTCCTATTCGACAATCTTGACGAGCTGCTCCGGAGAATCCCTTCGGATGATTCTTACATCCTTGTCACTGGAGGACTGGGCTTCATTGGCAGCCACACAACCTTGGAGTTGCTCAAGGCCAACTATAATGTGATTGTGATCGACAATCTCAGCAACTCTTTCGAGGTTGTTTTCGACCGCATCAATCTCTTGGCGCAGAAGTTCCACAAGGCAAATGGGTCTCAAATGCCATCTTTGAGGCTGCATGCTCACGATTACCGTGACACAAGGGCTCTCACTCCTCTGTTGGAAGAGTACCGCCTTCCCTCGCAATGGGGTGCTGCCAAGTCGAAAATTGCCGGCGTTATCCACTTTGCAGCCTACAAAGCTGTGGAGGAGAGCATTAGCCACCCACTGAAGTACTACTCTAACAATGTCGGCGGTTTGATTGATTTCGCAACCAATCTTGGCGAATTTGGCATCAAGACTTTCATCTTCTCCTCATCTGCCACTGTCTATGGCACTCTCGCGAATTCGGGTCTTCCGTTAAAGGAAGAACTGTGTGTCCACAAGGAGACCCCTGTCAACCACAATGGGCAAACAAAATTGGTGCAGCCCGGCTGCCAGGGTATCACCAACCCCTACGGACGTACCAAGTGGATCTGCGAGTCCATTCTTGCTGATCTTGCTGCCTCGGATCCAGAGTGGACAATTGTCGCTCTCCGATACTTCAACCCCGTGGGCTGTGATTCATCCGGTCTCTTGGGCGAGGACCCGAGACAGACACCCACAAACCTTCTCCCAATTGTTGTCAAAGTCATGACCGGCCAGTACGCCGAGCTTCAAATGTTCGGTTCCGACTGGGACACCGCCGACGGGACGGCAGTCCGTGACTTTATCCATGTCACCGATCTTGCTTGTGGGCATATTGCTGCGCTCAAAAATGCAACTGAGGGAAATCTGCGTGAGAACTTCCGTACTTTTAATTTGGGTACCGGCTCTGGCTCTTCAGTCTTGGAAGTTGTCAATACCATGGAGAGTGTCATCGAAAGGCCAATTCCCAGGAAGGTTGCAGGACGTCGACCTGGTGACGTGGGCTCCTGCGTGGCAGTCGCCAACAGGTCGCGAGATGAGCTCAAATGGAAGACTGAGAAATCCTTGAAAGATGCGTGCCAGGACATATGCACGTTCCTTGCTGTTAGCGGCCTGTCTTCATAGTAGTGCTATTTTTTCACGTTTGATTTCGTTTTGATTTCCCGGTTATTGTGCATAAATTGCCATCATAATTTTCAACGGCGAGACTGGCAATGGCAAAGGTTCTAGGTTTGTTTGTTACGCACATTCAAAAATTTGATTTTCAAGATTCGACATTAGCATTGTGCAATTTATCTTCTTCGTATGAATATCTCATTTGACTGTTTCCTATCCGTGTAATGATTCGAGCTAGAAACCCGTCTTTTGCAACGATCGAAGACCTTGTAGCCAAATTGACTGACAACCCAATTGCTACCACCAGTTGCGGATGCAAAGATAGCTGCCGTTCAAGATATCAGCCCAATTCCTCCTTATCACCCAGATAGGTGACAATACACCAGAGGCCTTGAGCTACATACAACAACCTTGCTGGTGGATTTATGGGCCGAAGAGTGTATGAAACATGGAGCTGAAGTCGAGTATTGCAGTACTTCCGACCCAGGTAGAGACAGAACTGCCTATTCCTAGAAATGTTCTGACATATATCTGGACCAACATTCATCCTCCGGAAATTGGCTCGCCTTCAAAAGTCGGAGTAGCTTTTTCTCAGGAATCGGCAGCCCTGCACACTTCTCTTGGTCCACACGCATGTAATCGTCGACTGCCTCAACACGCGCAAGTAATCTTTGATGCCACTTCCCAGGTTTCCTGGAGTTCCAGTGAGCGTCAGCCACTGCTCTGAGATAATTCTGTCAGCGCTGGTCCCTTACACAATATTCTCGTTCCAGCAGTACATGCTGGATGCGTCCTGCCCCGTCGCGAAAGTCTCTCTTCCAATTAATGTCCCGGTGAGATAAGGTATGGAACTGAGCCCAGATGTGAACAGGCTCCGATCGATCAGAGTACAGACAGGGGAGAGAGTGGCCAATGATGAGGCAATGACATAGGCAATGAGGATCGATGGGGTAATGGCACGTGTTGGTGACTTTCAAAAAGAAATATGTGAAGCTTCTAGCAAAGATCATGGCGAGGCATTGCTCGTTGGCCTCCACGGTCATATTTTGGATCTATAAAAAGACAAATCCTGCGACCATAGAAATAAGTTTGAGCCTGTGAATGTGTGAGCTGTGGACGAAATTGAGAGTTGATAGCCCGCTGAAAGACAGAAAAGAGCGGCGAATTTATGTTTGTTCCGTTCGTGGTCACCGTTGTGAGTTCAGGAATAAACGAGAACGACAGCTCTAAGACATGAATTCCACGCTCTGCAAGGTCTCAGCATAAGGTAATGTAGGTCAAAGAAGTTGCACTTACGCTTCCAGAAGTATGTTTCCATCCTTGTCAAGCCCATACACAGATCCAGTAACATACCATCTCTCGCTGACTGTTCCGATGTGGTTCTCTAATGAGCTTTCATACTCTCCAGCCTTTAAGCCGAATATATGGGCATGGCCATCACAAAGCAGTGGGAGTCAGTTCAATTCAAATGTTATTAACCTAATCGAGCCTAACCAGTGTCGCCGAGGCATTGCAGGCACTTTGTCCAAACCCGAAGCAAAACTTGTCGTTGTCCTCAGCTCCAGACTCGCGGCTTGCGGTAGACATCAATACAAAGTGGAACCAGCCTCTTGCAGAGGCTGGAACAGAGAAGAGTGTTTTTGAAATCCGTATCCCACGTATATTCAAGCCCAAATAAAAGTCAACCCCAGAAGACAATGCCCACGGTCTTCCCCTTCTCCTGTGTCCCCTCGTCCTCATCGCATGCTCCCGCCTCTCTTTCGTCGGTCCTCTTCCCAGATGTGGGAATTGTAGTGGGAGTCACGGGGTGATGTCTACTTCAAACGATGACAAGCGTATGCATCAGTCTGCAATAGGCCTCCACAGACCAGGGTCAACACCACCGGTGAAGGGAATGTGAAATGGCCATGAGACACCCGCAAAGTTTCCATCGAGGAGCAGTTCAATCTCACGGAAGGGACTATGGCCATATAGCCACCCTGCGTTGCTAGAGGAAGCATCGGCATATTGAGATGGGAGATTAGTATACTAGAACTTCTCCTCGTCGTTTCCTGATGCCAGGATAGACACAACAGCTCTTTTGACGTTGCGGGGGAGGATGATTGACACGGTGCCGTTATATTTCGGGAGAGACATGACCGATGAGATATTCCGCGAGGAAGCCAAAGCTGATATGGGATACACCAAATGGGCTGGGGCAAATTCGGCATAATGGCTATTGAGATACAGGGCTTCTAACATGACGTTGCATTCGCCCGTCTATAGTTCTGAGTGGACATTGCCAAGATCAAAGATTAGTTTGTGCTCACTCCGAATCAGAGTGTCAAAGATAGTCATGTCTTTCCGGTAGTCCCAGTAGACGCCATAGCCACCAGGCATCACAATAGAGGCTCGCCCTCCCCCCCTCTCAAAAAAAGGAGACCGAAGCGGTCATACTTTCGATTAGATGTTGTTGTAGAGATATCAAAAATTGTGGGATAAAATTACAGTTTTTTGGCGAACTGAATGTACCTGAAAAGCGAGGTAGTCTCATGCATCACTGTTTGTGAGATTGTGACACTGAATGTGATGAACTGAGGTTTCATATACCCACCGACGTAAGTTATACCATAGCTGTTTGCAAAGACGTGGCTGAAAATAATTTGAGTGCACCTGGGACAATCATAATTCTTGCAGTGAGGAACTTGAGCCTGAACACCTCCAGGGCGCCGCAACTCTCAGATTGTCTTTTTCACGCCAAAAGATCATGATAAGATGAAAATCGAAATGAGAAAAGCCAAAATCAGAAGCATTGACTCGACAGGAAATGTCCTCATGTTAGATGACAAGTTGACCTTATTTTCCAAAAGGCTACCCAATCAGAAGCTCCATGAGTGCGAGAACCGCTTGTTTCATATTGAAAGCCCGATTATAGGCTTGCTGTAAAATACTAGATCGTTCAATATTGTACCAACGACAGAAGACCTTGAGGGTTGGCTGAGCAAACGAGCAATTAAATTCCAGACAAGTGATATCTAATTGTCCATTGACTAGTATCCGAGCCTTGCGGCTCGTCATACTCAGGAACATGACGAGACAGCAAATACATTTTGATCCATGAACGACGAGTCAACCATTATTCCTTTCATGATATCTCGATGCGCGAAAAACCGCGAAAAAAAAATTATGACCTTAAGCAAAGGCGAATTTGAGAGTACCGTTTTGCCCGAAATTGCCGACATCGTATGTGTCCCACCAAGTCCAATCCTCTTTCGCAGGATCATGGAGGTAATTAGGCTTAATGAAAGTTCTATGATTCGAAACAAGCGACATCATGATAGAACCCCTGGACATTGACCAATCAGCTGCAACATTTATTCGGATGCATTTTATCACGTGATTTTGATGTCGATGTTGCCAGACAGGACAAGGAAAGTGTATCCTTGCCATTCCGTTTGCTTTTCCCATTGTACCATCAGCGCGCTAGATTCTCTTCTTTCGTGGTTGCTTTATAACGGAGCAAGCTGATTAGTTGACTTCGGCCATGGTTGATATTGTCACGTGATCCATCTCCGGCTTGGCATCAAATCCGCGCCGCAGTTTTCTGTCGTTCCGTGTTCGCGCCAGCACCGCTGTCAAAACTCCACAAAACCTGGCCCCTGGCAGTTATACGGGCCTAATCTTAGGATTCACACTCGACTAGCACCTTTGCGTGCAATTATATTCCACGAACCGCAACAATGATTTGCAGAAGCTGCCGAACGGGCATGCTGTCCCGGCTCCAACAGCAACAAGCCGTGTCATGGACCGCATCAACAAGCAACCGTCGCTTCCCAATTGCCCGCAGCCAATTCCGATCCTACAGCGACAGTGGTGCCAATCCTTCCGTGGCTGCCACTCCTCCCCCTTCCACTCCGCGCCAGCCTACCGTCAGCGGTGTTACCGTTCCGTCCGCCATCTCATCCGCCACCCCCGGTGTCTCTCAGCCCTTCAGCACCCCTGAAGGTGTCCACACTGAGGCGCATCCTGATGCGCCTGGTAAGACCGTCTCGCGTGCTCCCAGCAGCTGCCCGGCAGGGACGAAGATGAACGGCTTGAACTACTTCCGCAACAAGCCCGATGTTTTCGCCAAGGAGGACTCGGAGTACCCAGATTGGTTGTGGGACTTGCTAGGCGATTCAAGCAAGCAGTCGAAGACCGAGAAGGGTGGTGTTGATCCCAGCAGTATGTGAAAATGGACCTTGTCTTGCAGTTGGCAGAAACTAACCCAATCACAGCCCTCAACAAAAAGCAACGAAAGCGCTATGAGAAGAAGCTGGCTGCTCGTACCCAGGCCCTCCCTCCCAAAATTCCCGCCCACCACCACGCCTTCGATATCACACCGGCTTCGTACAACCGTGACGCACCCGTTGACAGCATCACCGATGCTACCGAGGGTCTTGACAAGCGCCAGGAGGTTACTAGAAGTGCCAGAGATGCCCGCCGGAAGTCGATTAAGGAATCCAACTTCCTGCGCGGTCTGTAAGCCACATCTCAATTTGTGCGAGTGCATTGGTTCGTCTGGAGCGATTTGGTTTGGAAAACTTTCTTTTGCGCTGGCCGTACATATCATACCCATGACCGGATATGAGATAGAGGAGCGCGTCGGGAACATCCGACATGTATTATTACGTCAATTGACATCGTCAAGTGTGCTATATTCAATGAGATTGATCTAAGTTACATAAACCCCACCAGCGATTGATGTTTGCTGAACAACGATTCAGCCGTCTTGCCAGTTTACTGAGCAACAGGCCACTCCTTCTCCTCTCCCTGCCCTTCCAACCAAGGCAAACAAGCCTCATACAAAGCTCTAATCTCCCCATTGCCCAGGTCGACGAGCTTGTTAAAGAGTTCCTTATCAAATCGCTCCATAAAAGCGACCTGACACGCCAGAAACAGATCCGCGAATCCAGGAGTCTCGCCCTCAAAGAAAGGGCCCTTTTTGCCTTCCCGACCATGCAACACCTCTATTAGCGCCGGAGCCTGCTTTTCCACAAGCGTCCACAATTCATCAATCTTCTCCTGGTCGGTAGGCAACACCTCTGCCAAAGGCTTCCCATACCACTCTGTGCGCGTGCGAATAAAATACTCTTGTCCTCTGGGGTCCAGACCATCCGGAACGCGCGGGATAATTCTCGCAGAAATAGCGGGCCCGAGTGAGCTCGCGATCTTTCTCACGGCAATGAACAACGCGTAGCTCGCGTCACCGGAGGGAAACAATGGCGGCGAGGGAAACAATTTGTCAAGATGTTCAACGATGGGGAGAGAGTCCATCATTGCGCCGTTGGGGTTGGTGGTGACTGAACTGTGGATAATGGCAGGGAGGGTGTATGGGATCCCCTCTTTATTTGGGGGTAGGTCGAGGCCGGTAACTAGGGGCTTAATGTCTGGGTAGGAGATCCAGCTCTGGGTATAAGGGATGCCCTTGAAGTTGAGCACTGCTCGGACTTTGAGGGTGTTTGGAGACCATGATTTCGATGCTCCTGTGTAGTTGTCAGTTTGGGAAAGATAGATTGCGGGGAAGCTTGTGGTACCTGGGAGAGTGGAGGTGATGTCGAAGAATTGGACGGGCTCGGAGTTGGCCATGTCTGGTCGAATAGAATAGGGTCGAATAAGATAGGGTCGACTGAAAGCTGTGTTGAGATTTACTTTGGATATTTGAAAGAAAGTCCTGGGCACGGAGGCTTCTTGTAGAGTTGCTGGGTGGGTCGCAACTCAGTTTCGATTTCTCAGCAGGTTTCATCGGACCCCGAATGACAGGCTGAGCGTAAGCACTTGGCGGATGCAGGTAGCTACAGATGGCTGCGAACTAACGAGTTTGGACTAGAACTAGTCTGATATTCTTTCGTTCTTTATGGTTGCGGTTTGGCGTTCTCCCAAAACAAACATCCAGCCATCGCCAGTACTTGAATCTGGAGACCGATCAGACTGTTCAGCACTTCAGACTATTAACAAAGCTAGCCTAGAGATAGGAATAAACTGGTAATATCTAGAAAAAAAAAATAAGCTCGAATGGTAGCTCACCGATTTCAGATGTAGCCACGTCGAAAGTGGAGAGTTAAGGCGGGACACAGCACGTGCCAGCAGCTTTAATTTCTTGAGGCAGTAAATTTGAAGTCCCTCGGACTCTTTGTCAGGCCTCAGTAGCAGCAACCTGATATCAACATTGCTTCCCCGAGATCACCGCGGGGCATCAACAACCCCTGCTTCGGGACGCGCAACCCCACCCCCGCCAGTCTACCAGCCTTATCTTCATTCACCCGAATTTCTCGATAGGCCACACGTGCTACTTCCAAGATGGAAACAGTCGAAGGCCTCGTGGAGCGAGCTAGGCATCTTTCGCTTCACCAAACCCACTCTTTCGATACATTCCATGCCACAATTGAGTCCCATCTAAAGAAGATCTACGAATTCCGGAAGAGCGCTGGCACGCCTAAATTTCTGGAACTTCAGCGCGATCCGTGTCCAGATGGCGAGCCAATTACGGATCATCTTGCTTCGTTGGACGCCTTTCGAGCGTACATGAAAGATGCCGCGTCATCTGCCCAGGCCTTACCCGCAGAGCCAGACCTCAGTGCTCCAATTTCGGATTATTTTATCTCCTCGAGTCATAACACGTACTTGACTGGGAATCAGTTGTACAGCGATGCTGCGGCAAGTGCTTATACGTCGGTCAGTCTCTTCTAGTAGACGAGAATGGCTTTCTGGTACACATCTGGCCGAAGGTACTGAACAGCAGATTAACAACTTCACAGGTCCTCTTACAAGGCTGCCGCTCTGTTGAGATTGATGTCTGGGACGGGGAACCCCTTACACCGGAATCAAGTGACAGTGAAGCCAGCAGTGACAGTAGTGACTCTAGTGGCGATGAGAGCCAGGATTTTGGGGCGAGAATCAAGCAGAAGATCAAGTCCAAGACCGAGAGCAAGGATAAGCCTACGAAAGGCACAAGCCGTTCAGTTTCGACGAGACTGGGCGATGCATTGCACCAGAGGTCCTTTAGACCTGCAACCAAAAAGACGACGGAGACAACCACCGGAAAGGAAGCACTGAGCCATGAGGCTATCAAAGGTGAACCTCGTGTTCTGCACGGGTACACTCTGACGAAAGGTACCTCATTTCGTGAGATCTGCTACGCAATCCGCGACAGTGCCTTCATTGTCAGTGATCTACCAGTGATTATCAGCTTCGAAGTCCACGCAAACCTGGAGCAACAGCAGATCATGGTTGATATTATTAACGAAGCTTGGAAGGGCATGTTGGTGGAGGTGCCATCAGATGTGGCCCCGGAAAAGCTACCGACTCTTGGAGAACTGAAGAGGAAGATATTGATCAAGACTAAGTCAACTCCCCTGAAAGCCGCGGAGGAGAAGGCCGAGGTGCTTGAAGACGCGGAAGATTCCAGCGGAAAATCAACAGATGATACGGATCAGAAGCCAGTCAAGCCATCGAAGGTTCTGGAGGCTTTGGCAAGAATGGCTGTCTATACTCGGGCGTACCATTTCAGTCATTTTGATCAACCAGGTATGGCCGAGACCGCAGAAGTCGCTACCAACATACTCATCTTTCACAGAGGCAAAATCCCCATTGCACGTCTTTTCTCTCTCCGAGAAGGCAGCACGCGAGGTCCACGCCACCCAACGAGATGCCCTCTTCGAACATAACCGCTCATCCATGATGCGCATCTACCCTTTTGCTTTCCGCGTCACATCGTCCAATCTCGACCCATCCTTCTATTGGCGCCGAGGCGCCCAGCTCGTAGCCCTGAATTGGCAAAACCTCGACAAAGGCATGATGCTCAACCACGGCATGTTCGCCGGCACCCAAGGCTGGGAACTCAAGCCCCCCGGCTACCAAAGCGCCCATCCCACCTCCAAGCCCATCACTCGTACCCTTGACCTCACGATCGAGATATTCGCAGCGCAAGATCTCTCTCTGCCAGCGAGCGATCATGTGGAGAAATGGTTTCACCCATACGTTAACTGCCAACTTCACGTCGAAGAACCCGAGCTCCCCAGCTCGACAGATAAAACCATAGACAAGGATGACGCAAGCTCCAGCTCTGAGAAAAGCAGCTACCGCCGCTGCACGAAGAGCTCGTCAGGCCGGAACCCGGACTTCGAGGGTCAGAAACTGATTTTCCCTACTGTAACAGGTGTCATTGAAGAGCTTAGTTTCCTCAGGTAAGAGATCGTCATCTTGCATTTCTGCGTGTGCTGCATGATCCCCTTTTGTGCATGGAGCTTTGCATTTGTATTACAACGTCCCGCCCATGCGGGGAAGCCTCCTGCAAATGTTCAGCCATGTGACCCAGCCAACGGCGCTCGGCCTTCCAATTCAGGCCATCAATGCTCTTATCGGACTGAGTTGGGAGACGTGCAGCGCCGTTCAATCCCCGTTATCCTGAGCTCACATTTTGCTTTTTTCTGGGGAAATTTGGCTTTCTCCCTACGTGCCTGTTAACATCTCGGTGCTGACTGCGTTGTAGAATTAAAATCAAAGATGACGAAATCGGTCGCGATGCACTGGCTGCGTGGGCTTGTATTCGGCTCGATCGCCTGCGTGAGGGTTACAGACTGGTGCATCTTCATGATACGACAGGTGAGAAGACCGGGGGTATGCTGTTGGTGAGAATCTCCAAGCAGGTTTCTTAAGCAGTCGTGTATCGATAGATCATGCTCTATGGTCACTTTCATGTCAAACGTGCATGAGACTCGGGGTTTGACAATATACTACGTTTCTTATCCTTGCTCGCATGCTTTTGGGCCGTGTAAGAATAACCACCTTCTCCATTGGGAATTGCCCAGTGCGGACGTTCAGATAGATACTGAGGCCCAAAATCTGCCAGCAATTGCATGAAATCAGATTAGGGTCCATGCGAGCCATCGCTGCGAAGCGCGGGCCCTGTGACGCCACAAGATCACATTGTGTGCTCCGCCTCTTGAATCTTTTGGGGGTTACTAGGACGCAACGCGCGAGTTCCCAATCTTTCAGGGGTCTAAGGGGTTTCTGCTAAGTATGAAATCATATCATCGATCGTCGATTGTCGATCACATATCCTTTTTCAGACCAGACGGGTAGTTTGATATTGGTGCGAGGCAAGGAGGCTCGAGACGACGCCGTGCCACGCCACTGCCCACGGTCCCCTGTGGAGATCAGTGGCTGGCTGCAGCGGGACGCATGAATTGAGTCAGAAGGCAAACCTGAACAAACCGATCGCATCCCCAAGCCACTCTGATGTATGCAACGATCAGCTCCCAATGTACAAAGACTGCTGTACGCGATGCAGCTCGGGTATGGTCCATGCGGCATGCGCGGCTAAGCCTGCGCCGTCCTACATCTATAGAATTCCAAATCACGCCATCTGAGATAATACAATCATCGACATCATCGTGAGACCGGCGAAACAAGCCACGTCGTGTGGGGTGGGGGGAGGTTGGATTGTATACCCCTGTCGCGTGCAGTGTCAATTCCCAGAACGTGCCAGCCGAGTAATCGGTGTCATCAGTCCAACTGCAAATAAGCAAACAAGAAAGTTTACTTACATTATGCGCGCCATCGCACCCCACGGGTAAGTGAAAGATGGGGGGGTAACAAAGTGGAGCAGGAGGAGTCGGTGAGCAAAGCAAGATAGAGGGGCCGCGTTCAGACAGCTGGGGGAATTTGGATCACCCCCGGTCTCACTAGAGTGGTTAGACCCAAGAGAGACTTAGAGATCAACACGCCAAGTGCTATGCATCAGATTGATCAAATCCTGTGGATCCAATTCAGACTGGTCCAGAGAATCGCGAAATCTTCCGAGGTCAAGGTATCCGAGCGGTGACAATGACTTGTTGACAGTGGGACAGTGACAGTGACAGTGACAGCGACTATGGGGGGTGGGAGGGGTTCAATCTGCGTGAACTCCTCGACACCTGAGAATGAATTATGTTTTGGTATACATCACGCGCCACGATTGGACCGAAAGCCTGGAAATGAGAACCCGCGAGGAATAGGGGTCGATAGACCAATAATCGGACCCCGTCAATACGCCATCCAGCGCCCTAAAGTGGTATGATTGGGCCCGTTGTATCTCCACCGGCAAATCAACATGCCTGTCGCAGCACCGAGACTGACCGAAGCGGGTCTCATCGGCGATCCAGGCGGACGCAGGATCGATACATCAACTTTTGGCCTGGGGTCCAGGACTCTCGGCCATAGCCCCTATCGAGCACGAAACATGCGCCGTCCGAGAGAGACAGGCTGAAGAATACGCAGAGGAAGGTGGATCTCGGTGAAAGAATCAATGGACCCAGTCTGCGTGTCTCGCACAGTCTAGCCGACATCGGCATCTGAGCCCGCGCAAGCATACATGCGATGGTGATCAGCAAACAAGCGCGAAGTCACGAACATCCTGAACAAGGCTAGAAAGGGTCCCGAGGCGTCGGGAGGGACCGAATAGCTTCCTATCATTGGTTCCAAGCAGAGACGCCGGCGCCATGAATCCGCGCTGGACCTGTGCATTTTCGGTCTTGATCCCTGCGCTTCAAGACCGTCATTCATCAGACGTATCTTGAGCCCGTGTGACTGGCCGATCGAGGAACTAGGTCGAAGCTTGCACTTTCTACCAGGGGGAACCCACCTGGTGCAGACCCAACAACGGCAACTTCCGAGTCTCTCTGCTCCTGCTGAACTGAGCTTGGTCACAGGTCTAGCCGACAGGATTTTGGTTTCGGTTGTCGGAATCGCGGGGCTGTACTCTTTACTCCCCTGTCTTGCTGCCCATATAAGAGCTGGCTTTTTCCGGGTGTCGAACTCTCTCAGCTTGTGAAACTCAAACGATCATCTCTCCTTTGTTATTTTTCAGGTCTATCTGTTCACCCTTCGATATCAAAATGACCAACTCCAAGTGTGGCGCGATGCAGTGCTCGAGCTCGGGCGCCGTGAACAAGGTTCGTCCATCGTCCCGGTAGCCAGAGTCCTGGGTACCCTTTGTTTCAAACACCATCCTTACTTTCATAGATGCCCGGTGTGCGATGCCCTAATTGTGCGGCGAAGGGTCAAGAGATCTGGGTCATTCCAGGCAAAAGCTGCCATGTCTGCCACACGCCGTGCGCGTGACCTTCTCAGCGATGATGGCAAGATGAAGTCAAGTAAGACCTTGTGAGAAACTCAGCGCATATACGAACATTCCATGGCGCATATATGCTTTACGGCGTTTTTCAATATCCTGGGATTCTCGCGGCCTCCGAGAAACTTTTTCGGAATTTTTCATGGCGAATGGCGAGAAAATTTTCGATTTTGCAGCATCAAACCCTAGCGTTCGTCTCCCCCACACTCTCTAAGTCGAGACTTGGGATCGGAAACACGGCATATGACGAATCTCCTACTTATCAGTCTCCATGATAAACGAGTGGAACTTGACGTTTACTTCTTTGTACCCTATGGCTAAATTTATGCTACTTTTCTGATCTTTCTCTCATGCATGCAAGCAATAGACCTTGCCAATGTAGATCTAGGCTAGATGCAGTACTTTTTCGGTCTATCATTTCTTCTAGAAGTCTTCCTCGTACTTTTGTGTTCTTTTCAGTAAACCGCCTCCCCACGTGACCCGACCCTATTCACACAGCATGACATCATCCTTCCCTCCGTTGCGTTCAATGATAATAACAGCCTAAATATTTCCGGAGACTTCAACTTAAATACTCATACATATCTTTCGAATCTCGGATTGAATCCAAATGTCGGAAACATACCCAATCGGCACCCGCTCGGAGTGCGAGCGCCTCGTTCGAGATTGGGGTTTCCGGCACGTCTTCACATGGTCGGATGGGAGGTATGTGGTTTTCATTTGATGGTCTGACACGGCGAAGTTGACTCTTTTGAATCAGTGGTGCTTATTACTCACCTCATACTCATGGAGGTCTCACCACACATCTGATCCGTCGAGGAACAATGACTGTCACGTACCCAGAAGACAATGCCAAGAACGGCGAGCAGAAGAAAGAGACGTTCGGTGTTGGGGCTAGAGTTGATGTACCGGCGGGCAAGCTTCATGAGGTTTGGATTGGGGAGGAGGGGTGTGAATATGTTATTGGCGAGTAGACTTACTTTACGTTCATCTGAATACATATATTTATCCTTTCTAGTCATGTTTGGTACTTGGACGCTGTGCATTGGTCTATTAATATACTCGAGGTAGAACGATGCATGTAAATCAACGCCGTCTTTCAACTGAGGGCAGCTGCTTTATAGATGCGAGAAAACCTCTAATGTAAGAAGCGGAAATCGACTCTGCGGATTGAAGATTAGTCGCTGTCTTACTTCATGGGCAGAGTGGAAATGAGACTTACCTTTTGTTGCCAAGATCTTTGTTCTCGACGACGTATCTCTCCCGCTCTTCGGTGCTCATTTTGTCCCAAACCGCAGCGTTCTGCTTGTTTCGCCAGACGTAATAAAACTTGCACACAATAAACATAAACATGCTCCACACGGTAATTCCAATTAGAACCTTGTTACCGGTGCGATAGTATGGTTTATCGGGAGTTCGGTAAATCTAGCATCATAAGTCAGTTGACTGGCATACCCCCAAAAAACAATGGTCGACTCACGTTGCTCGCAATGATATTGCTTACTTGCACGGCCATGTTATACAAGGCTGTCGCAACAGTGCGCGTCCGAACGGTTCCTGCATTTCGGGATGTAATAGCCACAAGAATCGCATGAACATACGGCATGCCAATGAGCAAGATGAGTAAAACCCAACGCACCCATGCGTTAGCTCCATTTGGAAGGCATTCAAGGGCGATCAGAAGAATGAGAGCCCATGCCTCAGCACCAACGCCAAGCAAGAAACGAATCTGAAACTTCTCGGAGATCCAAGTCCAAGATAACAAATTAATCATGAAGATCACATAAGCCGGGATACTGAGCAGATTCGTGTTGAAGGTGCTGAATCCGAGCGACTTCAGTTCCAGACTCAGGTAAGTTGCGGCGGGGATGCTGGGGATCATCCAGGACAAGCCGAGTATGTAGATCACCCACATATCGTAGTCCTTCAGTGCTTGCCAGAGGAGCTTGGGTGTAACCGGTTGGCGGTTATGCATACCACCCTTGCTGGGGTCGTCACGAAGCACGCGATTAACCATGATCTTTTCTTCGTGTTCATTGAACCAGCCATTCTTCCCACGGAAGCGACCGGCTGTTTGTGTTGGGGACGGCGCCATCCAGAAAGCGGCAATGATACCGATGACACCAGTAATCAGTCCCTCGAAGGCGAACAAGTATCGCCAGCCCCCAGTGCCATCGGAGTTGCGAATGTGAAGGAATCCGAAAGCCAGGAATGCGCTCACCACTTGGGTGAATTCGTAGGCAAACCAGAAGAAACCTAGTCGGATTGGGAGTTCATTTGACTTATACCAGAAGGAGAGGTATAAGATGGTGTCAGGGATGCTATGCGGAGTCAGTCTTTGAATATGATAGCAAAAATGGAACCGAAAACAACGGAAAAAACATACAATCCACCCTCAAGAAGCCCCAATAAGGCTCTAGTAGTGAAATAGGTTCCTTTAGTCTTGACAAAAGCCTGACACGCAGCGATCAAACTCCAGGTAACCATCTGCACCGGAATCCATCGATCGGGTCCAAACCACTTGGACAAGAGCTGGGAGGGAAGCTCAGCAACCAGGAACATGACGAGAAAGATCGTTTGGCCCGTATTGTAATCGTTGGTGTTCATGCCCAAATCGCCCAGCATGTTATCTGAAGTGGCTTGCACAACGTTTCCTCGATCGAGCTGCAGTGCAAAGAAAGTCATACATGCGAATGTACAAACGCGCCAGTCAATCTGCTTCAATTTAGCTTCACGGACATATGAACAGGTACTTTGCCACAAACCTTTCGTACAATAGCCTTTTCTTCTTCTTCTGTCCAGTCGAAATCTGGGTCCCAGCGATGAGCACCCTCATACTCCGGGATCGGCTTGGAATACCGCGGATCATCGGTCGACCCAAATGTGCATTCAATTTTCTTCACTTGCCCGCGCGGATCTTCCAAGGAAGATTCACTCGTGGAAGAGATCCGAGGCACAAACCCTTTTGTATCAGGATCTCCAGCACCGTTATCGGCGTTCTTGGTCTCCTCGATCGTCATATTGCTGTGAGATCGGAAAAGAGATCTGGAACGATTGAGAAATCTAAGAGTCAAACAGGCAACGGCAGTTATAAACACACAATAATTTAGAAAGAAGCATCTCTATCACGCCATAATGTGGCAGGTTCACCTGTTCAGCCCTTCATTGCGCGATCACCTACGTCGGTCTGATCAGATGCATGTCGGCTAAAGTTAGTGCGCATTTTCGAAGTCTATGCGACAAATGGGAAAATGTCTCGAAGCCACTTGGGATAAGGCCCAATACCAGTTAGAACTGAACTTGTACCTTGACCTTGCGTAAAAACGTGGAAGCGGAGAGCTTTTGACGTCGTCCAGACCATCTCGGACTAAAGCGGCGGGTCTAACCAATGGGTCGTTGCTGATTGAAGGAAACCTAGATTTGTACCTCCAAATTAGTCCCACTCTTATCAAAACAGGTCTAATGCAATTTGTATTTCGCCATTGAAAGGAGGGTTTGGCTAGATCACGCAAAACGTGATAAAGTGACGTGAGGCAGAGCGAGTGGCAGCCACAGTTTGTATGGAGACCGACGTGGGGACTGCCGCGAGTCTTGTGCTATAATTACCGAGCTGTTGCTCTCGGTCTGTTTCTTTTTGGTGCTTAGCGTCTATTTGGTCATATTATTTCTCATTGGTCATGGTAGCTACAAGCCTCCGTCGTCGTGCCCTCTAGATTTCCATCTAGAGAACATTCACATCAAGGCATTTCACTGACACGTGCTTGGATTGCTCATAAATGAGCTTGTTTCATGGAGCAATTTCTGCAACTTTCTTCTCTGCTAGTTTGGAAGGGTCTCAGTAAAAGAAATTGAGGTTGCGCAAAGCAGGTTGTTCATCACGCCATAACCAAGCAAAGTGACACCAGCGTTGAGGGGTTGGAAACGAAAGGACCCCAGACTACTATTCTATCTTCCGTTCAAGATGCACGTAATCAGATAACGCATGATAAAGTCGCGACTACTTCATATAGACGCACGCAATTTCAGCACGCCATTCTGGCCAGGTATAACGAAGTCGGATGTCAAATGTCTAACACAACCTGTCCCTTCGACCCCGCAGCATATATTTACTACTTGTGAGAATTTGCTTTGATCGCTTTGATCGCCAGCATTGAGAACCTTGTTCCAGTTTTGCAGACTGGATGAAATGATAACCCCGCAGTGATTGCGCAATAAGTCAAGTCGTGTCGTGTCTTCTTCCGGATGATGATGCCGAGTAATGTATATAGCTGCCTTGATTGTCTCATTCAGGGTCTAGTCCAGATCAATTCGAATATTCCTAAACGTGAGATTTCGAAACAGTAGGCGCTTCTTCAATCCAGCGTACAACCGCTTCGATCATGGCTCCGTCTCTCACTGAGACCGTGGGTCTTCGCGCCCCGACCTTTACGGTTCCCCTGAAGACAGACTCGGGACAGAACAAGGAGAACTTGATAGGATACAAGTACGAGAAGGAAGCAGAGTTGAAAGGCACAGACAAGGTGGCGCCGGCTTCATTCCCTCACTATCTGCCTGTTTGGGATAATGAGACCGAACGGTAAGCCATCCCGGCCACCTCGCAGATATTATGTCTAAAGCTGTTCTTTAGATATCCTCCTCTGGAATACTTCGAGCACTACGATCATGGCAAAGATGCCGATCCAACATTCCCCGACCTGTTCCCGACAGGCCAGGCGAAAATTGATGATATTACACCCTTCATCGGCTCCGAAGTTCACGGTGTTCAATTGAGCAAGCTATCAAAAGCAGGCAAAGACCAGCTAGCTCTTTACGTTGCTCAACGACGAGTTGTCGGTTCGTAAATCGTGTTCATTCCGCAGTAGCGCGCATGCTAATTTTGATTTTCACACAAGCGTTCCGCGACCAAGACTTCGCCTCCCTCCCCATTCAAGAAGCCGTCGACTATGCGGGCTACTTCGGTCGCCACCACATCCATCAAACCTCCGGCGCCCCAAAAGGGTTCCCCGAAATCCACCTCGTCTTCCGTGGAGCAGACGATCACACTGGTGCAAAGTTCCTCGAACAGCGGACGAACACCATCACCTGGCACTCAGATGTCACTTTCGAGAAGCAGCCTCCGGGCACAACCTTCCTCTATGTCCTCGACGGCCCATCAACTGGTGGAGACACCCTCTTCGGCGACATGGTACAGGCATACAAGCGCCTGTCTCCTGAGTTCCGTAAGCGTCTTCACGGTCTCAAGGCCGTGCACTCCGGTATCGATCAAGTGAATGCAAGCTTGAACGGTGGTGGTATCGCGCGTCGCGATCCTATCACATCCGAGCACCCGATCGTCCGCACTCATCCTGTGACGGGCGAGAAAGCTCTTTATGTGAATCCGCAGTGTAAGTGGCAATCTCTGCGGTGAGTAGTTGAGTATGCTAATATGAGAATCTCCAGTCACCCGCTATATCGTCGGATATAAGAAAGAGGAGTCCGATTTCCTGCTCAAGTTCTTGTTCGATCATATCGCGTTGTCGCAGGATCTTCAAACTCGTATTCGCTGGAAGGCTGGGACCGTGGTTGTTTGGGATAACCGTTTGGCTTGTCACTCGGCTGTCTTTGATTGGGAGGATGGACAGAGACGTCATATTGCGAGACTTACGCCTCAAGCGGAGCCTCCTTTTGAGACTCCTTTCGAGGGTTGATCACGCGCTCAAAGACTTTGAGATTTCATGGCAGAGTCGGGCTTTGATCGTCATTAATCGTATCCAAATAGCATTCAATCTCATGACTTCATGCTCAACTTATACGGAGGGATATGTGTTTCGTGGTGTTCAAGTCGTTTTTTCACGACTGAATCGATTCAACAGTCCGACCTGCCACTCATTGAATCGTCGTGCTGAGTCTGGTAGCATCTGGCTACTTCTCAGAAGCGCATCGGATAATGTCTGAAAAATGTCCGGGGGAAGATCCACCTCTTCAACTGACAGAGGACTAGGTTGTCCAATCTCAGGAGCGAGCAGGCTATCAACGTCCTCTTTTTCCTGATACAAGACTTTCATCGCTTGTTGGTTGTTCACGGTATGGCCAGAGCTAGAATTGGAGTAACGCAGATCTGGATTGAAGACCCAAAGCTTGACAGAGGTTAGGACATAGGCGGTCACTGTAGCGGGGAGTGCACTTACCAGTAACCCTCTCTTCTGACCGCAATGAACGATGAAGCGACGTGCGCTTTCCCTTTCGATCAGCTCTAGCAGCTGGGCCGCAACGATCATCTCTGTTGAGTGTGTTGTCCACGGTTCTTCGCTTTTGCTTGTGTTAAGTGACACGTTGGTTTTAAAAAGACGCCATCCGTTCGCTGATGGGTCTTCCATTCCGATAATTGCGTTGCACTTTTCACACGCGAGGGCTCTTTGCGCAGAGATATTCCCAGATGATCTCGGTTCGACTTCACCACACTGGATTGAGAGTCAGCTCCTTGGTCAAGGCATACGATGCTTGGAGACAACGGCGAGTTGAGTAGAAGCAGACGAGATTTGATTTGAAATTCAAAATGGTACATTAATTCACGCGCGTCAGGAATTGAACAATGATTGTGCACATAATGTACCTCTATTGTTCGCAGCAGCCTCCCATTTGCACTGGATAGGGCGAGCCCAAGGCTGTCATTGGAACAGAAGAGGATGCATTGAAAGCAACTCCAACAAAGCAGCGTTCAGAACAACCCTCGCCGTGAAGCGATGAAAGGCGAAATCCATCTCGCGAAAGAGGATAACTGCCTTTCGAACCCCTCTGGCTTAGGTTGGGCATCTAACCACTCAGTCAAAGCCGCGAACAAGCACTGACATCGATCTAGGGCAATAGTATCGAAGGCCACCCCATTGAAAAGAAGTGGTCTCCTTCTAAGTTGCCCAGATGAAGGGGCGAGGGGGTGACGACTTGAATGAAGGTGTAATTGGCATCGGTATGATGCTTTGGGGTATTTCAAAAGACCAGAGATATGTGGAATTCTTACCTGTTTCAATCCCACGCAATCCGACTCTGCAAGTAAGAAAGTGGCCACGTCGATGAGAACATTGCTAGAAATCGCTTCTACGCGACTCGACGCTCCATAGCCTTTAACTTGAGCATTTGCTTCCTCTATCCTGAGCGCTGCGTTCGCTTCATCTTCAGCATCATCCTGATGGGTATCGGGTTTGTGGCAGTGCCAGAAATCCATCATTTCGGCCCAGTTCCCGCTCGGGAGGTCCTTCCAGACCCAGCCCCGTGGACTTCCTGGAGCTTTACCATCTCCGAATTCCTGGAGCCTCGTTTCATTCAGAAACGCATTTCCACACGCATGGCATCGAATGCGAGTCGAAGATGACATGTCTGCTGCAGTCCAGGGCACATGGTCATCAGTAAATTCTTCTCTAGGAGTCAAAGCCTGTTCATGTGGATCAATTTGCATCCTTAGTGAGTAGTCCTGGCTCGATCTAGTAGACTCCAGCCTGGAGGGTGCCGTTTGGGTTGCGTTGGCATTCAGTGATCGCCGAGTCGCGCCACTAACGCGAGCCGGCAGCTTAATTGTCTCGCTGACATGTTCGAATGGCGCTGTTAAGGTGACTGTAACTGACTTGCAAGTCTCTGACAACTGGATATCTGGCCGGATCCCCTTGAGAGCTAGGTTTTGGGCAAGCGAGATGTAAAGGGTGATTTGCCGGATGTTTGGGAGCAGCTCAGCGTGCAGGTAAAGCGATGCACCTAAATCGCTAGACACTAGATCACTGGACATCTCTGCTTCAATGAAATTTTCATACAGAGGTAAGCCTCATGCCTCGGGGTTGAGGGGTAGAGCTCGTAAGTTATGAGGCGCGAACGTTGGGAGCTCCACGCGTGGGTGTGTACAAACAGTACAAACAGCATCACGTGCCCACGTGAAGAGGAAGAGCCATTTGAGGCACAGATATTGGCAATACTTATCGTTCCATGAGTGAATAACGCACATAATCTCTCATGTAGCCTGTGTGACTTCCCACAATGTTTGTAGTTGGATTATTTCCTGGCCACTGTCGTCAGCTGGAAAACCTTCACCGAGAAACTAAAAACGCTCACGTTCGAAAGTAAACTTTGTCAAACTACCTTTGTTTTGTGAATGGTGGAGGATCTTGGTATCACTAGCACATATCAATCAATTTCTAACATTTCCACTTAGCAAAGATTGAGCTCTCTGAAATCATTTCACTGTACAACACAATGTGTTTGATATATTTGTGTGGAGTCTGGGTTTATACATACGACCACAGGGTGTGGAGAACAGGGCTTCCCGTCCGCTCAGCCGTACTTAAGCCAATTATAGTATGCGATTAATTCTCAAAGCGCCCTGAGTCTTAAAATGGCGTCGGATTTTACCCCCGGGTGAGTGTGGGTGATATGGGTGAGAAGTCTGGAGACTTGGGTGATAGAGGTGAGAATAGGGTCAGAACATGGTGAGAGCGGGTGAGAGCGGGTGAGAATTCTCAACCAGGATCACCCATACGCCTACTTTGACTTGAGTCTAGCCCATAAATTTGAGGCCTGGGTGACTGCCTCGCGTTCTGTTCTTACTTTCTTAGCGTTTAGCTATTTTAAAGAAGCTGCTCCTGAAAGACTTCTAAAAAGAACTTGAGGGAAAACTGTTATATCCTATCCACACTCCTCGGGTTTAAATTTATGGCTAAAGAGTCCGTGATTAAGATTGGAGGTATTCCTCTCAATTCAGCTAGCGCGTCCACTTCTTGGACTCTGTTCATTGGATGTCGAGGTGCTTGCAAAATTCAGAGGCGGGCGGAGTATTCTTAGCCAGGCTGGAATTAATTCAGGTGGCTCATCTTCCTGTCCTTTGGGTTCCTGTTAGCCTTGAGCCTTTCCCCTGTGGAATGAATCTTCTCTGATCTAATAAGTCCGTGACCTATTCGATGATGCTCGACCTAAAGAAATACACGATCGGCTGGATCTGTGCTCTTACGACCGAGTACGTTGCCGCCTAGGAGTTTCTGGATGAGGAACATAACTGCCCCGAGTATCTGCCTCCCCTAGTCAAAAATGACTACGTCCTTGGTCGAATCGGGAAGTATAATATGGTGATTGCTACAATGCCTATGGGGGAGTATGGGATCGCATTGGCGGCGCGGGTAGCAGAGGAGATATAGCACACTTTCCTAAATATCCGCATCGGACTGATGGTGGGTATCGGCGGCGGCGTTCTAACTCGGTATGATATTCGACTTAGGGATATCGTTGTGAGTAACCCCGGGAATGGTATAGGGGGCGTGCTTTAATATGACTTCGGCAAGACGATCCAGAACCAAGAATTCTACCGTACGGGCTTCTTGGATTAGCCGCCTACGGTCCTCCGCACGGCTGTGAGTGGTCTTAAGGCCTAATATGAACGTAAGGGCTATCGGATCAATTAAGATACCGAAAATGTTCTTCTAAAGAATCGGAGATTGCGATCAAAATATTAGCGTCCAGATCCATTAAGCGACTAGCTGTATCGAAGCGATCACACTAGTAATAATCTATCGTTTTTGATTGAACGACTAGAACGCAATGAAAATATAGACACTCCAGTGATTCATTATGGTCTTATTATATTAGGCAATAGCCTTATAAAGGACGCTATGCTCCGAGATAAACTTGCGGGAGAAATAGATGTCCTCTGCTTCGAAATAGAAGCGGTAGGTTTGATGAACAATTTTCTGTGTCTTATTATTCGTAGTATCTGCGACTATTCGGACTCGCATAAGAACAAAGACTAGTAAGGATATATAACGATAGTTGCGGTAGCATATGCGAAGGACCTTCTAGCTCGATTAGTTCTATAGCATATTGAGGCAGAGAAGAAGCTTTCGGAACTGCGGGAAACCGGTTAGTAATAGCTCAATATACCCAAGGATATCGATGCCTAATTATTGTCTAGTGAGTAAAATTCTAGAAGAGACTAGAAATATTACTTACGGTGTCACGGATCTACGTAAGATCAATAAAGATAGAGAATTGCGATGTATTGCCGAATAGCTCACTCCTGTGAACTATGCTAATTAGCAGAGGAATTTGGTTAATAATCGACAGGAAGAGACTAGAACTTAGCTTCTGGAGTCCAATGAGTTTCAATAATGGTTTACGCGACCACAAGAATATCCCACTCTTTTCTACCCAGGGATACTAGGTGTAGGCAAAACGATGATAATATCGCTTGTGATTTCATACCTTCAAAATCATTTTCATCTTTATACTGACATTAGAATCGCTTATATATTCTGTAACTTTAGTCAGAAAGATATCCAAACTCCGACCGCTCTTATTGTAAATCTCTTGACGTAGCTTAGTAGGGGCTAATATTTAGGTCCGATACAGGAGCTTTACCAGAAAAAAAAGAACGGTTAGGACTATCCTTCAGGCGCAGAGCTTCTAGCTATAATCCGTAATACTATAGCTTCTTACTCTAGAGTTATCCTGATTATTAATGCTCTTAATGAAATCGACGCTCTTTAAAGCCGTAGGACATTCCTAAGAGAGCTCTTCAGACTCCAAAAATCTGATGGGATCTATGTAAGTGTCTTTGCGATATAAAGATATGGTATGCTTATTGAGTTATCTTTTATGAATAGTTTGAAGAAGATTATTTATGCCGATGAGGCTGATGTAAGGAGATATCTGGACAGAAGGCTAGAACAGTTCTAACTATAGGTAATCAGGAATGGCTCCCTGATAAGAGAAATCAAAGAAACTATTATTAAAGCTACTAATGGAATGTAAGTCTCCACCCCTTGCTTTATATAGCTTTCGTGGCAAAGTTAGTAAGGTTTCTGCTTGTAAAGCTGTCTATAGATGCGTTGGTCGTTGAAACTACTTCTAAGGGTATAAAACGTATACTCGCCGATTTAGAGAAAAATTCTCATAGTATCTAGGATGGCAAAGAGAGTAAGAAATTGGCTCTCGATAATATGTATTATGCTGCTATGTATAGGATTTTAAGCTAGCCTTTGAAGCACAAAATACTTGCTAAGAAGGTACTTTTATGGGTAACCTACGCAAAGTAACAGCTTAGCCCTATATAGCTTTAGATTGCGGTTGCTGTGGAATCTGATACACGAATACTCGATAAAGAGAATACCCATAATATTGGGCTCGCTATATCCGTCTGTGCTGGCTTAGTCATTATTGATGAAGAACGCGATGTTGTTCGTCCTGTCCACTATATAATGTAGGAGTACTTTGAATAAACTTAGCGAGATTGGTTTCCCGCGGCATATTCTTAAATCACAGAAATATGTATTACCTACCTATTGAAATGGGAACGGCTCGATGGCTGTCTGGCGGTGCAGACTGGACAACACACACACACACACTGCCTGCCCGTCGTAGAGGACGGTCTGGATGAGGCCGCACTGATGCCCTGATCGACAGTACGGGATAATCTTAATGCTGCATCATGAATAGAAGAAATGAGGGGACAACCTGAATGAATTGGGTAGATGACTTCTCTATCTTCCACATTGCCCTGAGGATGTGCAAGGCACTGCAGGCTGTAGATTGTGCCTAAGGCCACCCACATGCTATTATGTCACCGGTTCTCCCACTACACTATCTTTTAACAGAGTCAGAAACGGGCGTAATTATAGTTACGAGGACCTAGTAGCGATGCTCAGATTAAACCCGCTGTTGTGCTATGCCGCGCGGTTTTGGGCTTATTACGCTAAGATCGCTTCTATGGAAGTGACAGAATTGGTTATTGAGTTTCTCTAGAATTCAGAAAAATTATCCCCTTGCGCCTAAGCTATTATATCCAGAGGTCCGCAAGCATAACGTCTACACTCGCATGAAAATCCTAGAATCGGGATAACTGGCATTTATCTTGTGGCGTCTTTTGGACTCACAAAATCGTTATCGATGCTTTTAAAGCTACTATATGAGATCAATCTAAAGGATATTTTAGGTCACACTCCACTCTTGAGCGCGGCGAAAAATAGCTATTACTAGGTGGTAAGGCTTTTACTCGAATAGCAAAAGATTGATACGGAGGCAAAAGATATCTTTGGCCGAACTGCGCTCTTGTGGGCGGCCAAATGCGGCCATAACTAAGTTGTGAAACTGCTCTTGCAAAAGTATGCCGATATTGAAGTAAAAGGATATATCTGCTCTATGCCGGGACTGCGCTATTTTACATTATATCTAACTAGCTTGGACTACCTATTGGATAACAAAATCGATATTGATCGGGACTATGATACCGGCGGAACGCCACTTTTATGGGCTGTTAAAGGGTGTTATTATGAAGTGATTAGCCTCCTGCTATCTGGGAATGCGAATATAGAGGCGAGAGATAGCTTCGGTCGAACACCACTATTAATAGTATCTGAAATTGGGTATAAGGAGATAGTTAAGCTTCTAATTAGCAGTGAGAAAGTTTATATTAATGCCAAGGATAAAGATAGTCGGTCCTCGCTATCCTAGGCGGCCGAAACAGGCTATAAGGAAATTGTTAAGGTATTACTCGATAACGGTGCTAATCTAAATGCGAAAAATAATCACGACCGCATGGCGCTATCCTAGGTAGCTAAGAAAGGCTATATGGATGTATTTATACTCCTCTATACTCTGGATGCTAATCTTGAGACGAAGAATCTCCGGGATAATAATCGTCTCCTACTAGATACTCTAGATAGCTATGCTAAGGCAAGATGTAAATGCAAAGAAGTCGGTGGTCATAAAACCGTGGGTAGGGGCTACTCTACGTAAATCTAATAATAGTATCCGTTGCTAAAGTATTTCCTCTTCAACCTAGGTTATTTTATGACTATTTACGCGAGATTCAGCGCGGTTTATAGTACCGCGAAGCCGACGCGCGAGCGTATTGCGGGGGACTTAGAATTGCTTTGCAGCCTCCCGGATAGTGGTAATCTCTTTGCTATTCATAGCCTAGATAGTAAGTAAAAGGCGACCTTCTTAGTGGATAGAGTCCTAGCTAGATCTGACGCGAATTAGAGGCATAGTGCTTAATAGAAGATGGATGGTCGCGCGGAGATAGGAAAAATTGGTTTGGTGGCCCACTCGCTTATATGGCCCACTCGCTTACCGACCACGTTAAATCGTTTACATAATCAGTAATCATTTTCCTAGATAGGTGGCCAATGAGGAGTATATATCATTAGCGCCGGGCGGGGTATCTTCTTAGACCCCGACCTCCTACGTAGGCCAGCTGGCATCAATTTACATTGCCTCACGAACCTCATAAGCCTCTTCAAGACTGCCCGAGTATCTTGCAAAATTTACCTATACCTTTATTCATATATGATGAATGAGATGACTCGGGGGCATTCCCATTCGGACTACACCGTTGGGTGGATATGCGCCTTACCCCAGACTGAGTTGGTAGCCGCTCTTGCTACGTTCGATGAAGAACACCCCGTTCTTCCGGCAGCTGATCCGAATGACTCTAACTCTTACCGCTTGGGAAGGATTGGGGATCACAATGTGGTCATTGCTTGTTTACCTGCAGAGGAAACAGGAAAGGTCTCCGCTGCCACTGTGGCAAAAGACATGGTGCGTAGCTTCCCAGCCATCAGATTCGGATTGATGGTTGGAATTGGAGGCGGCGCGCCATACTACGGAGCGCAGAACGAGGGAAGTTCTGATGTCGATGAATCCGATGACTCTGAAGTTGAGGACACGGACCAAAACCAGGACATCAGACTGGGGGATGTGGTAATCAGCCAACATTCAAAATCTTCGGAAGCTGTCATTCAATATGATTATGGAAAGTCTGTACAAGGCCAAGAGTTCGTTCGTGCTGGTGGTCAACTGAACAAACCCCCAGCAATTGTCTTGAAAGCAATCTCTATGCTACAGGGTCAGCATGTACAGAAAGGCCACAAGCTCTGCGAGCTGCTTTTCAAAATGCTTGCAAACAACCCGGGAATGGAGAAGAATTTCAAGAATCCCGGGTCGGCAAAAGATCAGCTATTCAAGGCTGAAGTTTCTCATATAGCGGGGAGGAAGTGTGGGTCATGCCGTGGGCCTAA
The DNA here is from genome assembly GCA_028828935.1 of Penicillium sp. IBT 18751x. Taxonomy (NCBI): domain Eukaryota; kingdom Fungi; phylum Ascomycota; class Eurotiomycetes; order Eurotiales; family Aspergillaceae; genus Penicillium; species Penicillium sp. IBT 18751x. The sequence continues at coordinate 1,093,908 of JAQJZS010000011.1, read as the reverse complement.
TGATATGAATCTGGTGAAAAGAAAGCAGCGGTCGAGTGATGAGCCTCAAATACATTACGGAACGATTGGATCTGCGGATCAAGTGATGAAGGATGCTCTCTTGAGGGACAAATGGTCCCGCCAAGAGAAGATCAAATGCTTCGAAATGGAAGCTGCGGGTAAGTTCGGGGGACCCAATACTTTTATTCTTCCATTTATTTTCTTGTTTCTCACCTTCTTGACCAGGGCTCATGGATACGCTTCCATGTCTTGTGATCAGAGGCATCTGTGACTATGCCGATTCACACAAGAACAAGATTTGGCAGCCGTATGCCGCTGCGGTCGCAGCCGCCTATGCAAAAGAGCTTTTGCTCGGAATTTCAGGACAAGGTGTCCTCAACTTACTTCCGGCTGAAAAATGTATGTAAATCATTGACTACTATCATAAAGCAAAGTTAATTCGTGGTGCTTTCTGTGCTTCGATTGCTATAACCTTTTTTGAGATTATCTTGGTTCCTTTCAAGTACTTATGCAACGAAGCCCACAATAAAATGAAAGCTGATTTCTCATCGGCTAGTGATGACAAAGGTTCTACGACAACTTGACCAACTTGAATCATGGCAAAAATCGGACAAAGAGACGGCGTGTCTTCAAGCTTTTCGCACTACGGATTACGAATACCAAAAGAACTTCAATCCAGACAAAGAAGATGGAACATGTAGCTGGTGTCTTCAAAGTCCGATCTTCCGGAATTGGCAAGAAAATGACTCGTCTTGTCTGTTATGGATCACGGCAGATCCAGGTTGTGGCAAATCTGTTCTTTGCAAGGATCTTGTTGACAAACATATGTTTGGCCTTGAGTCTAGCGACACAACCGTCTGCTATTTTTTCTTTAAGGACACATCACCCGAAACTAGGAGTCCTGTGGATGCAGTGGCTGCCTTGTTACACCAGGTTCTAAAATCTAAATGTGGCCGGCAAGCCATGAGGTATGCCCTGCCGGCGTACCTTGTATGCCCTGCCGGCGTACCTTGAAAATGCAGAAAAGACATGCCAGAATCTCGATGTCATGTGGAATATTTTGAGAGGTATATCCCGAGATCCAGAGTGTGGGCGAATCATTTTTGTCTTAGACGCACTAGACGAGTGCGAGGCGAAAGACCAAAAGAATCTTATCAGGCGACTCAAAGGTCTTGAATGTCCTGAAGGATCTCAGATCTCGACGCACCATCTCAAAATACTTGTGACCAGTCGTCCTTATTTTACCATCGAAAATGAATTCGGAGAACTCATAAAGAGTATTCCTGGAATTCGCTTGCCCGGTGAAAAGCTTTCTAAACAACTTCACTCCGAGATAGATCACGTTGTGCATGCTCGAATGTCCAAGCTAGGCCCCCGGATTGTGAGGGATACCACAAGAGAAGAACTTCTTCGTGGGATCCTAGCGACTGAGAACCGAACATACCTCTGGTTGGATTTGATATTCAAAATGATTGAAGAGATGCCACGAATAGACAGACAAGCAGTCAAAAGCTTGTTAGGAAATCTGCCAACGACTGTGGATGATGCCTACAATTCCATTCTCCTCAAAGCCACAAATCAAGCCCAAGCCAAGAGACTGCTTCAAATCATTGTGGCGGCGACCCGACCACTTCGACTTACTGAAGTCAGTGTTGCATTGGCTATCACGGAAGAAATTCAGAGGTACGAAGATTTAGAGCTCCAAAGGGGCGAACAGCTTGCGATAGCCGTTCGGAATATCTGTGGGCTTTTTGTCCATATAGTGGATGAGACAGTTTTTCTGATTCATCAATCTGCCAAAGACTTCTTGGTATCGCTCTCCGATGACGTGACACCAATCCGGTCCAGCTGGAAGTACTCCATTTCCCTTTCCGACTCGGCGTTACTACTTACTTCCATCTGCATCCGCTTTCTATATCTTGAGGAGCTCGGAAAGAAGAAAGTGCCGCCAATTAGAGATGCTCAAGATTTGGCCTCCAGTTATGACTTTCTTGAGTACTCAGCGAATAATTGGGCAGTGCATTTCAGTCATATGAAGATCCAAGATCGCCATGAGTTTCTCCCTCGAGCTATCGATCTTTGCTCCGTGGAATCAGGCCAATATATGGACTGGGAGATTGCTGTTAGGGAAATTGGACGCTCTGTCCACCCTACCCCTCTTCATATCGCTTCTTACCTAGGGCTTGACATGGTTGTTCGAACACTACTTGCTTCCCCTGGTGTTGATGTCAACTCTACCATGAGTGATAATCGGACCCCCTTTTTTTGTGCCATTGAAAATGGGTTTGAGGAGATTGCAAAACTTCTTCTTGCCATTCCTGGTATTGATATCAACATAGGTGATGACGATGGCTATACACCTCTATCTACCGCTGTATCTCTAGGCTACGAGAGTATTGTGAAGTTACTTCTTGCGGCTCCTAATATTGATATCAATATGGTTACTAGCGATGGCGATTCACCTCTATCTCTAACTGTACCTAGACGCTATGAGGGTATTATGATGCTTCTTCTCGCAACTTCTGGTATAAACGCCAATATAGCTGATAGCGATGGTAATACGCCTCTATCTCTTGCTATATCCGAACACCACGAGTGTCTTGTGAAGCTCCTTCTTGCGGCTCCTGGAATTGATATCAATATATTGGATGGCAGTGGCTACACACCTCTATCTCTCGCTATCTTAAATGACTATGAGACTATTGTGAAGCTCCTTCTTGCGGCTCCTGGAATTGATATCAATATGTTAGATGGCAGTGGCTACACACCTCTATCTCTCGCTATCTTAAATGACTATGAGACTATTGTGAAGCTCCTTCTTGCGGCTCCTGGAATTGATATCAATATATTGGATGGCAGTGGCTACACACCTCTATCTCTCGCTATCTTGAAAGACTATGAGAATATTGTGAAGTTCCTTCTTGCGGCTCCTGGAATTGATATCAATATATTGGATGGCAGTGGCTACACACCTCTATCTCTCGCTATCTTGAAAGACTATGAGACTATTGTGAAGCTCCTTCTTGCGGCTCCTGGAATTGATATCAATATATTGGATGGTAGTGGCTACACACCTCTATCTGTGGCTATATCTCAAGGCCGCGAGAGTATTGTGAAGCTCTTTCTTGCGGCTCCTGGAATTGATATCAATATATTGGATGGCAGTGGCTACACACCTCTATTTCTCGCTATATCTCAAGGCCACGAGAGTATTGTGAAGCTCCTTCTTGCGGTTCCTGAAATTGATATCAATATTTTGAATGGCAGTGGCCACACACCTCTATCTGTGGCTATATCTCAAGGCCACGATAGTATTGTGAAGCTCCTTCTTGCGGTTCCTGAAATTGATATCAATATTTTGAATGGCAGTGGCCACACACCTCTATCTCTCGCTATCTTAAATGACTATGAGAATATTGTGAAGCTCCTTCTTACGGCCCCTAGTATCGATGTTAATATAGCCGGTCGTGGTAGCCACACACCTCTGTTCATCGCTATATCTCAAGGCTACGAGAGTATTATAGAGCTCCTTCTTACTGCTCCTAGAATTGATGTCAATATGGTGGATAGCAGTGGCTTCACACCTCTAATTATGGCTATACTTCAAGAGGACGAGAGTCTTGTGAAGCTTCTTCTTACTGCTCCTGGTATTGATATCAATATAGCCGGTCGTACTGGCTATCTACCGCTATATCTCGCCATATCAATGGGCCACGAGGGTATTACCAAACATCTTCTTGCTGCTCCTGGTATAGATGTCAATCGCCCAAATGATGATGGCAGTAATCCTCTATTTCGTGCTTTCAAACTGGGCCACCAGGGTATCATCAAGCTCCTTCTTGCTGCTCCTGGTATTGATCTCCGCTTCGTTGTGGAGTTGGATTGATACACACCGGAACGGCCGAAGCCAAGCGGACACCATGAGCTGGCTACACAAGGTGCTATATTTCTACCGCCATTTCTGCGAGGAATGCCACCTGCCCTGTGGGATCCGCTGTTCGTCGGCGTTATACTGTTTGTTAACTAGCCACTACCAAAAGAATTTTTGAATGTATATCATTAACGTAATTCCCACCAAGCCCGCCACCTCAACAAGCCCGCCACCCTATCTACCTTTTATTAATTTATGAAGCTTTTAAATGACCAAAATGCCTCTATATTCAATGTAACCTCTATCTGGACAATTATTAGCCCTATAGCTAGGCCTTCTGCATAGACTATATACGTCGTCTATTAGTTAGATTACTGGTCGCTGGAGACCTCTAGGTAGGTATTATAGAGGCTACCCTATTACCTTCTGACGGAATATAGACCAATGCTATATATAGATGGATCTATCTTCTTATTCAACATAAGAGACTAAATCAGACTTGGGCTAGGAAATTCTGAAACCCTAAACCCTACGATGATTCCCGTTATATATCCTAGTGCATGCAGACCGAAAATATTATTTTTGCAATGAGTGGTTTTCTGGCACTAAAAGAGGCTTTGGGTCAAAAGTGGTCTTCGACTAAAAATAGTCAGACTAAAAATGGACCAAGGACCAAGAAGGTTCTAAGCCCCCGAAGGATAGGCGGTACCATTTTCTCTAGAGATAAATAGCACTTATTCTAGGGGTAAATAGACCTTTATCTAGGGGCAAGTATAGGCACTTAGCCCCGAAGGCTAAGGAGGGGGGGTCTTTTAGTCCTTAACCGACTAGTGAGTGGTACTTCGCCCCTAAATATAGAGGGTGCCACTTTATATAAGAGGTAGTTTAGGCCGCCGATTAGGCCTAGACTCTTAGCCTCTTTTAATTCGATTCTGTTCTATTCCTTTCTATCCTTATCCTTCTTATCTGTCCTTTCTAGCTATAAATACGTCTTATTTATCTAGTTAGAAGAATTAGACCTCTTTACCTTCCTTAACTCTCTATCTATCTACCTTAATATAAGGATTATAGGTTGGCCTCGTTTAGGCTATATCTGCTTATAGCCTATCCTAGTGATTAATTAATCTGATTCGACCTGATTATTATCTAACTAGATCAAGCGTTATCTAGTCGGATAGAGACAACGGACCAACGAGGAGGGGATTACTAAGCAAAGTATATCCTCCCTTATTGGCCGACAGATCTTAATAGTTTCTAGGCAGTAGAAAGTATAGATTTCTAATAGCCGTTAGAAATCTATACTAGGGATATCTACTTAACGTACTTATAGAAAGTATAGCTTATAATAAACATACTTAATATTATAACCTAGAAATTATATAATTTATATAGTTATAGGTCTTAGTATATTTATAATATTTATAACCTAACTTAGGGCCCCGGACCTAATACTAGGTTACCTATCCTAACCTAGACCTATTATTAGGTTAAGAAATCTGACCCAAAACCTAACCCGGACTAGGTTAGGTCCCGGTTGGGTCCGGGTTAGATTGGGTTGTGCGGAAGACTACACACACCTCTGTATATCTGCCTCTCATCTGACAATTTGTATGGGCATACGTGACTAATTATGAAGGGACATAGAATCTCCTCCCTCCGGGTATCCACACGAGACTAGGCCGGCAGATTAATCAATCCGAATCCGAGTCCGAATGGCCCGACCGCTCTTCCCTTCGAATGGCGCAAGCGCTCTCCACATCAGCCTTCTATTAGCTTAATCCGCTTATTTGAATACAAACTCGTGAATATACTAGGACTGCCTTCGACCAAATAGCGCTACTCGAAGCAGCCACGACCGGACACGAGGCAGTAATCAAGTTGCTGTCGGCAACCCCACACCAGAACCCGAGAACGAATTCTTAGCGGCGATAGCTAAGCTCAAATCATTTGGCCAGAATCTGGAGAATCTAATTGGTCAGATACCGCTGTCAGTTGCTTCAGAGAGGGGCCACGAAGCAGCGGCGAAGCTACTTATCACTACGTATGGTGTTGAACCTGACCGTGAGTATGTTTATAGGCGAACACCCCTATTGGCCTCCGCTAGCGGGAAGAAGGCCGTAGTGAAACTGCTCCTTGCCACCGAAAGGGAAGGACAATCAATGGTCGGAGGCGCTTTGCGAGGCATAGATACCGAGTAAATTGTACGCTGTGCTCTTGCGGATTGATATGAGATTGGCCGGTTAGTGCAGCCCCTACTTCGCTCAGGAAACACTGTTGCATGCAGAGCCGCGCTCATGATTGGTCTTTTCTCTTTACCATGTCAGCCTACGTACATGCCATGCCCGTCGCCAATCAACAATGGTCTGGCGTGGCTGTGTGCAGATGCCAAGACTTTAGCGTTTCAGTGCTAGCGATTGAATCCAATAATGTATCATCGTAGCCTAGCTGAGCGGCCTGTGCGGTCTTCGCACCAGCCGGCGGGATTCTCACCCAATTCTCACCCAGTTCTCACCCTATCTATTGCGCACTCACCCTTCTCACCCCCGGTCGCGCGACGCTAAAGCGGCTCTCACCCATTTCTCACCCAGGCGACACCCACCCAACTATTAACCGCACATAAGCCACACGCCGGCAGGTTAGTAGTTGGGTGGGTGACCACCAGCGAATCCCTGCTGTTGTATGTTTTTGTTTTTTTCTGCTGAATCTAGTTCGTGGCTTTCACTTCTCTAGAAGGAGTGTTCATCCCAAGGATCGCATGAAGACATGTTTTGGCGCGCAAGCATGTTTGCAATTATGAGGATATCAATGAATGGTATTAGATATGTTGTTGCTTTGAATGACTGTTTTGTTAATGGATGTTAACCAGAGTGAATTTGTTACTTACCAGCGGCAAATTTTTCATATCAACGGTGTCAATGCATTATTGGCGGAATACTTCCTCTTGATATATTTTGCTCCTGAGCATTGTCAGCACATGCTCATATATTCTTTCACGAATTATTTCTCGGCTCATCAATACGACTCAGAGGTGTCGCGGTGTAACCTCAGTCTGAATGTTGAATCTTTCGCGTTGGATTTAGAGCACGGCAGAAGCATTGGTAAGAGGATCTTTGTGCTGAACGGAACTTTGAGGGAAGCCGAAGACATCCGCTTCATTGCATTCGTTCAGGCATATGTAGAAGGCAGGTGTTAAGGGGTCATTGACATATGTATGATTGGCAAGCTACTTGCGATGCCACCCCAAGAGGGCTAGGTAAGCCGAAGGGTCAAGTTTCAGCCTCGATGGCGGGAAAGGATTATAAATACATCAAGTCCTCCCAATACAAGCCGCAATTCGCCAAACAGGCGCTATTTCAGACTGGCATACATACAACTGAGTTACCAGACACTCTTCAGCCAGAGATCACCACGCTTCAAGGTCTGTGTCGTCTCACAGTCTTTAGAGATTTGGTCTATCTACTCTTTTTCCCTGATTCGACGTCATTTCTGATCTCTTGTAAGGCCCCCCATGTAGGTCTTGGGCCGCTTTTCAGCTGCTCATCTTTGTGGTACAGCAATGTACAAATTTTAAAACCTCTGTTAAGAAAGAGAGAGTATCTCTCTCAAGATTGAAGCGATGGAAGTTGGCGCGATCGATATCGTGGCTTATTCCACAATCAAGTAGGTCTGGATCTTAATAGCAGGTCCATTAGCCTTGGGACAAGGATGTAGAAGATCACATGCAGGGCTCTTTTGCAGTCAGATCCATTCTGTCAGAGAATAATTCACAGTTATCATGTTCTTCTCGGTTCAGTTGATATGAGAGAAATATGACGCTCTTGGATTTATGCAAACTTGACACGTTCGCGACAAATCCGAGAGCTGACTGCATGCGATGCCGAGCGGGGTAAGAACGTTGATTGGAACTTCAGTCCGTCGATCCATAAGAAAGCCTCAACTAGCCCGCCATTTCGAAGACCTCTCTCGCACATTCCGTTTATTGTTAAGACATTGATCTGCCATCGACAATGCCGACGACCAAGTACTTTGACCAGCATTCCCCATTTCCCTCAGATGTTCCAATCGTACCCTTGCCAAAGGTATCATTAGAGGGACTCCAGAATGGAAACAGGGAAGTGAGTCGACACTTATTCCAAGCTTGTCAGGAATGGGGGTTTTTCTCATTGGATCTACGCTCTTCACAACGGGGCAATGAGCTCTTAGAAGATGCAGGACGCATGTTTGATCTTACAAGGGAAACATTCCACCTTGATCAGTCCATTCTCGATAATTTTGCCTATAAGCCACCGGGGGACCTAACCGGGTAAGAAATAATCAGCTTCCAAGTGAAATCTACTCCAGGTATTTTGCTGACAAAAAGTAGATACAAGCGCAAAGGCCAACTCAAAACAGACGATGGTAAAATGGATTGTATGGAGCTTTATAACATAAGCCAGGATGATATACTCGGCAACTGTCCTTCACGTAGGAACGCAGACCCCATTGAAGCGAAACGGATTGAGTTGCGACAATTCATCGACCACTCTCATTCAATCATAGGTATTGTAGACCTTTATCCGAAAAAAAATACGATGCATGTTCTGATTTTATCGCAGATGTCATTTTATCTCGTCTCGATGATGAATTGGGGCTTGAGTCTGGAACTCTTAGTGCACTCAGCCCCTTGGACCAAATATCCGAGACATCAATTCGATTGCTACGAAGTCAATCCGAACCTAGCTCTGAAGATCACAATATCAACCTCGGCGGACATACTGATATCGGGTCTATCACGCTGCTATTCAACGTGGTGGGTGGACTACAGATCCTGCCAGCAGATCGTGAGAATAAACTTGAGAACTGGCTTTACGTGAAGCCAGAGCCTGGACATGCAATCGTGAATATTGGCGATACTTTGGTCGAATGGACGGGTGGACTATTGCGGAGTTCATTACATCGTGTTGTTACGGCCCCTGGAGAACAGGCGCTGGAGACCCGTGAAAGCGTGGCTTATTTAGTGCGTCCGAGAAACAGCGCCTCCATGCAAAGATTGAAGGGGGGCATTGTTCCGCCTTTGAAGGAGGGCGAGGATGAAGAGACTTGTTCGGTCCATGAGTGGGCTGCATGGCGCGCTAAGCAGGTTATGCTCGGTCAACTGAAGCCGCAGACAAAAGGTGGAAAGTCGGTGGTAAAGGCAGTGTAGAGGTCCAGTTGACCTTTTCTTCGTCATTTTCTTAATATGATTTTAGTGTTAGATTATTTCCTTATCCAGAAAATTGCGTGTTAATAGACTGCTCAATGTATCAATCCTATTTAAGACTGTAATTGAATGTATACACACATATGCATTGCACAAATTATCGAATTAGACGAAACCACCCCACCCATTGAACTCCTCTGCAAACTTCACCGCAGCTTTCAAATAGAACTTGTCCTGATCGCCCCAGGTATTTGCAGTCTGCTTCAAAGCCCAGATAGCCTTGACATAATGCGCATCTGTGGAGTACTCGCCCTTCACAGCCTGCTTAGCAGTCCAGTTCCAGTCTCTCCCCTTGAGATCGAAATCACGAATGCGATCGAGTGGCAGCTCAGGTCGTAATTGAGCAATGAAGATGGCCAGCGTGATGAGCCACCATTGCCGGACGAGAGGGATCTGGAACTTTGCCGGAATCACCGGTAAGAGGACCCGGACGGCATGGCTCGTCGTTAGCACGTGGATGAGGAAGAAATCATATTTCTGGGATAAATCGCCGTTCGAGGCGACGAAAAGTGCCACTGCTAGCTCTTGGCTCTCGCGGAACTGCTCGACGGGGTTCACGATCTTCCATGCGTTCCAGTGATTAAGAAGGACGGCTTCACGGTCGCTGAAGACTTTTTCCATGTTGTGATCACCTGGTGTGGCGAAGAGTCCGTCAAATTGTTTCTCTGAGCGGACTTTCTCAAAAATTTCGAATACTGACGTTGACTGATACGATGGCTCGAGTTGGGATGTGACTGGGTCGTCGGTGTAGTTGTGTATCTTGTTGTAGCATACTGATGCTAGACCCAGTGCTTCCATTCCTACCTCGCGGCTGCCAATTTCATATGCAAAGGCGAGGTGGATAAGTGGGTGTCCAACTATCGAGCAAGTTAGCATGCACCAAGATATATGGCATTTTTAGTGAAAAGGACTGACGGTCAGCAACAAGAGAACTGAATACTGGCTTGTCGCCGGAAAAGAGGTACTCCTCAACGACTTTCTTCCAGTCATAATGGAACCGTACCAACTCATCTTCATAGAAATCTACAAAGGCCTTCTGATATCTGTCGAACAATGATTGTCAGTAAGTTCGAAGTACTAATGTGTGCAAGGAGTGAAAAGCAACACATACTCTCGATGGCCTAGATGATCTCTCCAGTCATCGTTCGTAACCTCTGCCGGTGAATCAGCCCATTCATCAAGCAACTTGGACTCATTCTCGTAAACGCGTGTTAAATCATCCGCGTCCGCGCCCAGCAGGAAGGCGGCACTTAGAAGCTAAAGATGCATCCAGATTAGTTGACCGCAGGGTCAAATGGTGAAAAAGGTTTTCGCACTTACATGTGGTGCATGGTTATGGAACTTTCGGTCATTGTAAAGAATCGCGTGGTTTGCATGGTTTAGCTTGAGAAGGTGCTTCAGCGCCCTACCCGACTTCTCTTGCGCATTTTCAATGTCATGCGAATTTACAGGCGCAATATTAATCGCCTGCTTCTCGCCGAACAATTTAAACGACTTTAACGAGGGAAACGAGATTTGGAACATTCTTCCGTCGCCTCCGAGCTGCGTTGTTCAATGGTGGGGAAGTCTTCTGTGGCCCGAGGGATAAATCTGCCGCACTGTGATATTGGCTAGTACTTTCCAAAAACCAAATGCAGCCGAACCTTGTATTTGCAGTTTCTTGAAGAATTTGAGGTTCACGTCTGCTTCGACATCAGCATATCGTGCGTTCAACGGAGTCGTGGATCCGCCATGGATTGTTGGGAAATAAAGCCTCAGGCATCTCTGGGTAGTGACGTAATACGATGGGATCACGTGGTAGCACATAGCGGATTGATGAAGTTAATTGTACAATTTAATTTATTCGAAGAATGATGATCTATTCTAAGATACAACTTCAAGCCTTGTAGTGTTCTACGGCAGGAACGGGATGCTCAGGCTGAGTACCAGCCTGACCGGATAAAAATTCTACCTCGATGCGGGGGCCGACGTAGTTCTTGCGTCCGTCCGCGAACCATGTAATCGTAGAGATGATGACAACAATAGCAAAGGCGGCAACACAGTAGTCTACTTGCTGTTAGTCTGAAATATTATCAAGGATGACAGGACGGATCACATACTCATGTTGCTGCCGGTGGCAGGAAGATCCGGAGGGAAGAGGAAGAGGACGGTGGTGATGAGAATGTATACAATAGAAATCTTGTCACAAAGTCAGCCATATTCAAACATGTTATCGTGAAATGTGCCTTACAGAGTTCAAGATCCAGCCAAGAATGTTAGGCAGGACAAAGGGACGCTCAGGGAGAGTGTTACGTCCACGGAGCATGTGGATAGCGATGGGAATACCGTAGGCAAGATCCAGCCAGACGACCGACGCGGATACAATCGCGTTGAAGGCGCTGGAGGACCCCAGAAAGATCAAGCCAAAGACGATGACTAGCGCCAGGTTGAGGTAGAGGGAGTGCAGGGGAACCTTTAACTTGGGGTGGACCTGGGAGAAGTAGGACGAGAAAGGCAGGCCACCGTCTCGGGCGAAAGCGTAGCACATGCGGCTGCTAGTAGTCATGATAGCAGTGGTTGCAAACAACATGCAAACCAGAGGGAAGCTAGGTGAACGGTCAGAATCGTATGAAGAAAGGCTGCAGGCAAGAAGGTAGTACTCACATCAGCAAACAAATGGCTCCTGCGTTGTTCTGAGTGGCGTTCTTGAGGATCGCCAGAAGAGGGCCAGCCGAGGAGCTGATGATGGCGTCAATATCACCGGCCACAAACAAAAGCACGAGCAGGAAAATGACACCAGTCACGGTACCGATTCCCACGCAGGCAATCATGATCTTGGGTCCTTCGACGGATGGGTTCGGGATTTCTTCAATCATGTGTGCAACGCCGTCCTGATGATCTGTCAGTCTTTGCCTTCAACTCCACAGAAATAAGTGACTACTCACGAATCCGGTCACGCCCAGACCACCCTGTAGGAGACCAAGCAACCAGGCAATGCCATCGGGCCCTAAACATGTTTAGCTGTCATACTTCAACAGACATGATGGAGTGAACATACAGCCAGTCTCATTGATGAACTCGCGGAAGACAAAATCACCGCTGTTGTAATCACCGGAGGAGCAGGCGAGGACTGTAATGCAGATAATGGCGAATCCACACAAAGACCAAGTGAAGGCGGCCTTGTTGAATAGAGGCAAAATCTTATTTCCGAAAGTGTTGATCAGGAAGCCAAGAATGTTGTAAGCGATGTAAATCAAGAATTGGTGCCAGCGTTCAGGCTCGTAGGACTAGTGAAAATGGTCAGAAGTAGACTCCTCAATAGTGATACGAGTAGTACCTACGGGGTTCATCAGAGAAATGCAGCCCAGGACCAGCTGGCTACCGAGCAAACCACCAGTAGCCACCAGGGCAACCCAGCCAGAGCAGTTCACCCATCCGGTAATCCAGGATAGAAGAGGCATCCACTTCTCCCAGGAAATGACAGCAACCCAGTGGTATTGACCTCCAGCACTGCCTCTCGTCAGTCATGCGAAGATACTTTTCCTCAAGTAGTCTTTCAGTCACTCACGTAGGATAGGCAGACAAGAACTCGGCCAGCGAGGCTGCCATACACAAACTACAAACACCAGCAGTGACCAACCCTGGATGAATTGTCAGTCCTCATCGCGACGGAGCCTGGGTGGAATTAGGAACCTACCCCAGATCACACTGGCAGGACCTCCCGAGGGTAAACTCAAGGATAAACTCGCAGACAAGGCGGTCCACGACTGTCAACAAAAATCATTGTCAGCTGCTACTCAAATCAATTCCCCAATTTCCCACGGGGCTCACGTACATTGAGAATAGCGAATGCAAGACCAAGCATAGACCTATACATCAGGGACAATTGTTAGCATGGCGGTCGGGCTCCAACACACGAGTCGACCAGTAGCACATACAACAAAGAGTACTGGCGTTTCAGCTCTGACTTGTGGCCCATTTGGGCCAACTGCGCGTCATCATCAAGTCCCTTGCCTTCCATGATGGCAAGTATGGAGCAGAAAAGATGAAAAGAAGGAAGTGTCTGAAATTGAAGGGGGGGAAAAGCCCGTAAAAAAGAAAGTCCCCAGCATGACGACAAGCTGAATATCACTTGAATCATCCCCACGTCCGATTAACGCGGGGAGTTCAGTATGTAGTCTCTGTTAGGTAACAGATTTGGGGTACTGGGTCACCGAGGACGATAAGTTACCGGGGTTCTGATTGGCCCAAGTCACCGAGCATCGGCGAAGGGAGCCATTCACCGAACTGCCATTTCGGTGTCGATCAGGGAATTTAGGCTGGCGCGGTCCGGCAAGACATGGCTTCACGCCCCGCCCAGAGCTTATTCAAACTTATTCCAGTTATTGGGTCCCCCAGGCCCATCGGTAGCGCGGGGGGGGAATAGAGATCTTGGGGTAAACTGGCGCCGGTTTTTCCCAGTACCAGCAGTATTTGGAAGGTCGTAGCCGTCCATGGCAGACCCATAGCAATATCTGGTCCGAGTCATTAGGGCCGGCAATTGAGCCCGAGGCTTACTCGCCACGGTCGAGGAATTCCGAGTGTGCTGCTATCGGGGCACCGATAGGAATGGGTCGATGTGGAGTGGCAATGGGTGGGCCAGCTCGCTATCTTTGCTCAGTCTCACCAAATCCTCCTATGTAAAAAGATAATGTTTCACCGGGAACCCGGGGTCGGATGGCTCCACCAAGGGCTGCGACGCAGACACGCAGACAACTCCCTTCGATCCGGTGGCACTAGAAAATCTCCTCGCGGGAGCTAGGCCTCTTTGGCTACAGACCGCACCGGAAGATAAGAAGATCCATGGGCGACGCGTGTATGGCAGGTGTGCAGGGCACAGCGGGGATCGACGCTTCTGGAAGTCGAGCCTTGAATTTTTAGGGTTTTAACCGCCATGTGGACTGATAACCTCGGATTCACCAAACTTTCATCCTTTGCCCTGTAGAAAAAGGGGTGAGACCAAGCGATAAGGTTGAAACTTGTCAAGTGGGCGCCCGGTGGACTGTGGAGCGGAATGCTTAATGGCTTAATCACCTCATGTCTCCAGAGCCGGTGGTTCGACAATCTGGACGAGTGGCTGCTCGTGTATTTACTCCCAAAAGGCTCGAAACGTGGTCTATTAGCAACTGAATGGCTACTATCGGCTGTTCCAACCAGATCCCAGAAGAGCACATGGTGGTTGGCGATACGCCTAGACACACATTCACTTTCCACGGCTCAAAAAGCAATTACTAGATTGTGTTCTCAAGAAGGCCGTTGTCTAAGATTGTTCAAATCGGACGAAATCTAGATCGCAACAGCTATCCGTGGTTTGCCGGGATTGACTGTGGGTTCGCTCGGTCTCGTATTCTAGCCGCGGAACTTGTTCCCGTCGACAGCCATACTAATTGTGTCGGTGAATGACGTGTAGATTGTACCTAAGCAAAAAAGAAAGCAAGTAGACTTTGGTCAATTTCCCATTGTATTTGCGCTCGACAAGAAGAAAACGCTGGGTCTATTCAGCCATTCAGGGAACAGTGCCTTGGTGGTAAAAGACAGCATTCCTTGCAGTTCATCTTCCTAAGCACAGGAAGCACTCGTAGACCAAGCAAACGTCAAGAATACTCAAAAAGCGTGAAATACGGGGCGCTATCATCATCAATATTTGTTGATCAGAAGTGTTCGGCCTTGGCACTTCAAAGGTTCCACAGTTGCGTTGCGACTCCTTTGTTCAGAAGTACACCCGTACAGGAGCACCCGGGTCCCGGACATTTGGGGTTCAACTAACACGCCAGAGATGGTACGCTCCATTTCGGCTACTTTCTTCAGCTTATCTCAGGCGTAGTCCTTACGGCTTGGACATAACCAAGATCGGCATTCGACAAGTCGGGAGAAGTAGCCTTTTGACCCAACACTGCTCGCATGCCAGAAACAGATCCAAAAGCAGCATCTTAAGCTAGAGAGCTAGAGCACAAAGGGCGTATGCAGTCTGGATGTTTGCAAGTCTACTCGGGTAAATTCCATTCCTAGTGTTTAGTCGAACCTATGCGCACCCCGGAAGACGGGTTGGGGCTGTGGAGAAGCTTGTTGGGGTAGCTGTCACCCCATCCGAGGCCCACGCTCAATCCACTGCGACATTCCCCAACCTCAGAGCTACTGTATAGAATCTCCCCTGCCAGGGTTTCCAGCACTTTACCTATTTGTGACTTAAGTCTGAACTCAATGCTTCCTGTCTATTAACTGCACTCTAGCCCGCGTCAATGTAATTGTTGCAACCATGCACAGTCCTATCCTCGATTTCTATGTTGCGGGTTTGATGGTGAGGTATATCCTATCACTCAAGCTATTATAGTACATTTTGAACGAAAAAAGAGGATCTGGAAACTTGTCATCCAGCTCAGAGCCAGGCAACGGCACCAGTGATAACAGTCGCGACAAAAGCGACCGGGCCAACGACAAGCACACTGGCTGCATTCGTTCCAGTCTGCATTGCTCCAGCACTGCTGGAACTGCCAGACTCAGTACCATTTGCCGACCCAGTCGAGATGACCGAAGTCGTATTCGTAGGCGCCGACTGGACAGTGGCGGCTTTTTTGCTAAATGAGACAAGATTGGCAGTGAAGAGACTGGTAGCGCTGAGCTGGCTGGGCATGCCGTCGGAGCCATCATAAGCTGCGTACCATTTCACACCACATTCAGTGTTGTTCTTGTCGCCGGTACACGACTTCGCGGCGCCCACTGCAGAACCCTGTAGCAGAGGCATGATTTCGGATGCGGTGTAAGGTGCGACTAAGGCAGTCATAGCAAGATCTTGGACGGTGACGCCCTTTAGCCATATTTCATTGTTGTTGCAGCTTTGGGTGGCTTCGCAGGTAACTTCAGAGAGGATTTTACCGCCGTATTTGGAGGGAAAGAAGGTGGCAGTGCTACGCTTCAGAAGGCCATCTAGGTTTGTCTTCCATTCAGATTTGCCGTTGGTCTAAAATTATTGTTAGTTACTTTAGATCTAGAATTGAAAACCAAAAGATGAACTCACCAAGTTGTACATATATGCAGTACCAGCGATGTATGGACTGTAGTTGAAGCTCCATTGGGTATTGCCTGCGGTTCCGCAGTTATCCTCAACGTTAACATCATTGGAAACGGACCACTCATCACTGATGAGGGTATGAGTGCTCCATGTCCAGATCTTGTCCGCCCAATCAGAGTATGTTTGATTGTTGGTGTACCGAGCCAAACGAGCGGAAAGCTCGAACAAAAGGCCATTTGCCAAGGATGATTTCATGTTGTAGCCCGACTCATAAGTCCAGATCTGCCAGCGCAAGCCACCCGAACACGATTTTGTATCCCAGCGGGCAATCTGATCATTAAAGACATTCTCTGCGATTGTAATCCACGACGGCATAGATGACCTCTCAGGATAACCTAGCTCCGCGGCAGTCATGGCCGCAAGCGACCAGATTGATTGATCGTCATTTCCTAGGTATGAGCTCCAGTTGGCAGGCATATAATCGTGGTTCTCGCCTAGCTGCCAGTACATTCCCTCGCTGATAGCCGCATTGTTGGAGGCGTCACCGCTGTAGTACCAGTATCGGATCATAGTGTCAAATAGGGCACCTCCCATTGCCCAGTTGACAGGGATCACGCCGGGGGGTTGTCCGGTCTGGTTGGCTGTGTATAGGGACCAAGTATTGAACGCAGCAGTCGCGGCGGCATTTTTGATAGATTCTAGATGCCATTAATAGGTTTCGATAGCAAAAACGACGACACGAGACTCACGCTCGTCGTTGATATTCAATTCGATGGCTGACGCAGTGCCTGCCAGCAGAGCGACCGCAAGTGCGTTGGTGTGACGTCGAAATATCATTTTGGAATGTCAGTTTCTACGCGTCACCAGTTATGAACAGCCCATAAAATAACGGGGAGGGTGCGCCAAGGCTCTATGAAGACTTCTTATACAAGACTGTCATGAATTCACGTAGCACGTTCAAAGAAAATGGGAATCGAAAGGGGTCGCAACCCCTAGGTGGGAGGCTCTAACCATTTAAGCCGCTCGGACCCGAACAGGACCCTTTAACAAAAAGCTCACAAAACAACCGGATTTGACCGGTTCGATCGGGGCCATAAGCGAAGTTGTCCATTTGTGGTCTGGTACAGCCCCACTCCTGCCAGGAACAGTATGTTGATTGGCCGTGTTTTACCCTTTCCCCTTAGTTTCGGAGCTTGAAACTCCACGCTCGCTTCTATCTTTACCAGTCTACATGATCCACCTAAGTTTATGCTTTGCTCAATATGTGCTGATCTAGAGTACGTAGTTCCATGCGTGAAGCAACAAAGTGCTCAGCATATTGATGAGAATATTCAATACTGCCGCATCACAGATTGCCTCAACCTGATTTCTGTCCTAGTGATCGATCGTTTGGCACTGACCCTTATTGATGAGCCGTGAAGAGGTAAATGCACTTGTGTAAAGCGCAAGGCTGAGTATCTAGAACATGCGTGCACTCTTTTGCATTATTCATGTACCAAAGGCTACCTTGACCACGGTGACAAAGAAAGAAGTTTTCCAACGGAGGGGAAGCCGGCGGCTACTAATTTGGGGTTTATCCAATTTGGATGTGATCGAGCATTCACATTAAGATATATAATCAAATTGCGTATTTATCGTGCTAGTCTCTTTTGCACCTTTAATCGTGATGACAGTCTGCCACGTTGGACCTCATGTAGCAGTAAGCGCCTCTGCGCACCACCGACCCTGGCTTGGCAAAATGCTAAGAGTACAATTTAGCCAGTCTTGTCTGCCCCAACATTCCCGGTCATCTTATTTTCAGTCTTGCGATCCACCAGACACACAATCTCTAGTGAATATCAGTTGAGCAAAGAGGTTGGCTTTGTTCATTGCTTCTCGGTGTAACCACGCTGCAAGAAACTAGCTGTGTTTCAGACACTAGAAGACACTAGACGCTATGGCCCTTTAACTCCGCGATTTGGCGCCGGACAGCAGCAACTGAGGGGCCGGCGAGTATAGAGATACCATGATAAGCCCGGGTTTGAAGCATGTCCTTTGTGTTCTTTTTCGTGCCATAAAACTTGCGGCATCACCAATGTATATTTCGGCCCTACAATATTGACCCTCTTCACCATTATTCGCTTTCATTATTCTTTGACTCACCACGAAAAGCTACGCTACATGCTACTTCCCCAATGGAAACACGGATCCGGGCTACAAACAATGCCCGGGTAGCTTGTCGTGCTGCTTAGAAGGCGAGTCATGCCTGTCGAACGGGCTTTGCTTCACTGCGAATTTTGGAATCCTCTATCGCGGCCTCCGCGCCGATGAATCGTGGCCGACCGCTGAGTGTACAAGGGCATGTTATACCGGTAGGTAATAACTTATTTACGCTGCTTCATCGGGCTCACAAGGCTAATTACAATCACGTACAGAAATCCCAGGAGGATGGGCGAACCTGTTCCAATGCAATACTTCATGTACATTGTTGACGTGTAGCCATGACGTTTCTGCGGGGACTGCCTGTCTGCTTGGAAATGCGTTGGGCACGTACGAGTATACGACTGCCAATGGGACGGCGGCTGAGAACGGGAGGTCAGCTTGTGAAGCAACACACACGACCTCGGTGAACGGGACCTCGAACTATTTGACAAATGCAACTCCGATCACTGCAGCTCCGACGACTGTAACTCCGACCTGTCCATCAACTTCTTCACAGTCGGAGCTCGTCGCGCTTGGTGCTGGATTGGGTGCTGGGCTAGGTGTGCCTTTGCTGATTTCGACTGCGGTTCTGATTAATTGTTGTAGCTCGAGGCGACGAGAAAAACGATCAAATACTTCTGAAAATCCAATGGTAGATGTCCAGCACTGGATTGACAAGTCCTCATATCCATCAGAGTTGCATGGACAGAGGCCCCGACATAAAGAGTTGATAGGGACTTGGAAAGATCGGAGTGAATTGTCTCGTGAGAATTCTCTCTCATAAGACACTTCACCACAGTGGCCCTCTCATATAATCAAAATCTAGCGGCGGAGTCTGAAAAGCGAGCAACTGACCCTTGAGTCTAAAGATAAAATTCAGACTTTATACCGGATTTCCGTACTAAGTCAATGAGCACTGACCTACCGCATCTACCTTCACAGTCACTTAGTACGAATTTAAAAAAATAAAAAAACAAAAGAAAATAAAAATAAAAACCTGATAGATTGGCTCATATCGATAGCAAATTATTAGGGTTCATAAAGAAGCAAGTGTGAGCATTCATGACGAGGCAAGCCCAACGCCATCTTCCACTCAGATCACGTTGTGACATTCACCACCGCATCAACTCCAAATCCTGGGGGACCTTCCACCCGTGCATGATGCAAGCGCGCTTGTAGGACTCAACGGCCTCACTCACAGTGTAATCTTGAAATTTGCTGTGCTGGGAGAGACGAGCGGGTCGTGGGTCCATGCTGGTGATAGCGAGACGAATCTGTAAAAGTAGACTTTCTATGCAGGTAACAGCCGACCAGCCAGTGCTAGTCAGGAGTTCCATGCACATGGCACCTCCCAGGGTGATATGACCGCCGCCACCGGCTTGAAATTCTAGGAAGCGGGGTCGAATGACGCGGACGAAGGGAGGGTCCATCGGGTAGTTGGGTGGGAAGCGGAGTTCAAGAATGACACTGGTGAGCTTCGCAGCCTTGAGATCCTTGGCGAGAGGGAGTTCCTTCTCGAAGCTGTGAAGTTCCACAATCCACTGGTAGAGGTTGCCAGATGTCAAACTAGGGTCCACGAACCAACCGAGCTCATGCAGGGGCTCTTTTTGCTGGACCTCGACCGTTGTTTTGAGTTGTTTCTGAAGGACTTTGGTTGCGAAGGTGGTGGCGTACTGCGGTGGTGCCATAATCGGTAAATTGCCCTTGGTCAAAGACCCTGGGATGAAGTCGGTGGCAGGAAGAACATGTTTGGCGACCTCCTTTTCCTTGACGGTTTCCTTCGGAGGAGTAAAATGTCTCATAACATTCTTCGCCCGCGATCTCTTTTCAGGTACGTCGATCATTTCAACGTCTGAATCGGAGAGAAGGATTGTGAGATCCTCGATATCCGTCGCCACACTTTGAAGCTCGTCACTATCATCGGCATTTGATTGAAGTGAAGACACCGCGCTGCTGGTCTTCTTTTTCCCCTTGTTCTTTGAGATAGTTCTCTGTGCGCTCTTATTCAACGCAATCGCTTCTCGTCTCTTAGCGCGAATCGCCGACATAGGAATTTTAATAGCTGCTCCCGATGGCCCATGGGCAGTATGTTTCGGGTCCTGCGGATATAATGTAGAAACAGCGGGTGATACTCTTTTCTTCGTATCATTTACCCAAGGAAGGGAAGAGCTTGAGGGTGTGCTGTCATTCTCAGTCTTTTTGAGCCCAACGAAAAGGTATCTGGGCTGGATCCAGTCAAGCTGCTGCACGACATAACAATTTGTGCTGTGCACAAACTCATCCGGAGCATTGACGATCTCGTTCAGGGAAATTATGGATGACAGGGCGAGACGACTTTGAGGCCAGTTCGGGCACCCATATGGTCTTGCGTAGCCCAATGAAACTCTGAATTCTGAAGACATATAAACGCCATGTCCACAGGCGCGTCCATGCAACGTGTCTTTGAAATGAAGCCCTTTCCGCAAGATACTATGCCAATTCTCCAGTGGACTACCATGCCACGCGAAAATGGTTGGGTGCTCAGGTCTCCCAGTCATTGATTTCGCGTTGACTGCTCTGATAAAACGTTCTTCTTTATCCGGGGCACCCTGAACTAGGCGAAATTGGACATAGTCTTTCATATCACTGACCAGGTGCTCCGGGTTGCTGTTATCCTGGAGGATACATGATCGATTTGACGCAACAATCCATCGCAACAGAACCAAGGCGGCGGGTGGTATTCTTTCTTTCCAGGATGAGAGAGTTGCATCCGATCCTTGACTTGCCAAATAATTGATCATCTCGTCGATTCCGGGAAGTATGCCCAAAAGCATGACGATCTTTTTTTGCTTTTCCTGTTGGGTCAAGTTATCAAAAGCGGTGTCGTATACCATGTAGTGCACTTTGCGGGCCCCTCTCCAGTTGCTGCTTGCTTCCAACAGCTCTGATGCTGTCATCTGTTTGCTCCAGCGAAGCGGAAATGAGAGCCCAACAACTTTTGAGCCGGTTTTTTGGACTCGGCAATGCCATGAAGGTCCTTTGGCAAGATCTTCTCCCCCTCCAGACCGACGAAAACGATCCATTGGCCTTCGATGAGCCGTGACGTGCCCTCTTGAGAAAGCTCCATGATAATACCGGGCAGGGCCTCGTTGGGATTGAACATGTTATGGGGATTCATTGTCCCAGTATGATATTTAGTGACCTTCCGCCCTGTTGGGAGATGACTTCGAACCTCATCCGGCTCAGTTGTCTCCGTATTGGGGATTCGCATTCCAAGCCCTGTAGGAAAATCATCAAGCCTGCCGGTCTTGGCTCTCATGAAAGCCAAGTTTACTAGCAAGTCAACAACACTTGGCTGAGATTTGACTTCATGTTCCAGACTTTGGCCCATACCGTAAATGATGTATTGGTAGAGACAAAGTGGACTTGAGCAAACGTAGGGCTTCATTGCATCACAATCGTCGAATTTCTTGCAGAAACAAACGAAGCAGAACTCTGTGCATCTGACAAAGTGACGAAGGGTAAATTGCATTGCGAGCAAGGGGAATGACATTCTCGACAAGACAAAACCCTCGTCGGCCATATGGTCGGCCATTAGCGAAGGGGGAGGTGGAGTCCCCCATTCATCAGGCTTCATATATTCTTCGGAACTAACGTCCTCGTCGTTCAGCGGCTTCCCCTGGCTGACCTGGAAAAATTTTTCTGCGCCTGTCCATGAGACTCTCCACCTGAGACGAAATCTCGCAATAGCCAAAAATCGCTCGCTCAGAAGTCGATTAAGCTGGCGGCCGATGAAAAAGGATCTGAGCTTGTTCGTTTTAGCCTCTCGTAGGTCTGAGACATGCTTTTCTGTCGGCGTGCTGCCCCGAAAGGCCATCAGAGCTGCCGTGGCCGATGGCTTGTAGGAGTCACAGAGCCCGAGATGCATTTGGATAAATGAAGGGTTTGGGTCGCCCTGTTCATACAAGTCCTCCATGTTCACGTATCCTCGCGGATAAAGAATCAGAAGAACAAGGTAGTCATTGGGACGCACTTGCCAAATATCCATGACTTCTTCGGAGATTCCAAGTCTATTGAGGCGGCTGGCCACCGAAACCACGAAGCCACACTGCGTGACTTCTCCAACGTGCCCAACCTTGAAGCCATTGTTCTTAGCAGCACGCAGATCCTCGCGGATCTTCCGTCGCAGAGAAGATGGAACGTTGTAGGGCGGTAGGGAAGCGTCACTGTCATCAAAAGCGTGCTCGTCGTAGTCGGATTCCCCGAAACCGTCAGAGTTGCCTAGTTGATCATCAGAATCGTCGATGAGATTCTGTTCATCATCGTGATACTCGTTGCATGGCTGCAACGGCGAGCCATTGAGCGCTGCATGAATCGTGCTTTCGATGGCAGCCAGGAGATCACGAATCGAAATGCAAGGAAGGTTCTTCACGACGTTCCCAAGAGCCTCAGTGACTGCGAGCGGGGGATCAGATGTAGAGTAGACGAAGTATTGGTGGCTTTTGGGGTAATTGTGAGGCTCTGCGGGTCGGTCAGTAAAAGTGGAGATAATCAAGCTTTCGATCGACTTACCTGTGATCGCTTGGTAGTCGATAGGAGTTGGTGCATTAGGGTACGTGAAGGTGAAACAGATCGACCCATCGCTGTCGCCAGCTTTGACCTTGCTCAAGTATTTGAATGTACCTGGGGCCTTGACCTGGCCAAGGTCCCTCAGGAAGTCGTCTTTCCCCATAGCGATGTGGCAATGTCTCGGTATTGAAAGAAGAAGGAGGACGAAGAGGAGGAAAAGAAGAAGAAGAAGACGTCTCAGTCGACGTGGAAGAAGGATCAGACTGGGCGATCGGCGCAAAGGAGATATGAGAGAAGTAGCAATTCAAGTGAAAGAGAAGAAGTGAGTGAAACTCCTCCGTTGTTCCGAAGATAGACCAACGGCGGCGATTGCCAACAACTCGTGACGGTTTGCGAGGGGAAACACTTGAGCCCGTGCTCTCAACGATACACCAAGTGCAGCCTTGAACGAGATACTCTAATGTGAGCACAAAAGAGTGCCAAGGCGGGCGTTGCTTGGAGCCAGCAATTTTAGGCAACGCTCGAGGCAGCTATCACAGCCTCCGATTTGTTTACGGCTAAGCCGAGTGTGCCACCCATGGTTGACGCTGTTTTTACTTACCGTTGTGCCTTAGTTCTCTCTGAATTGGTAGGACAGTATCCCGTACTTTGCCCCATCAATCTCGGTCTCGACTGACTTCAGGACTCAATTCTGACGTGTCGTTCCTCACCTGAAATTCACCCCCTAAATGACGAAGGAAAGACCAGAATGATTTGGCTGCAAATCACCTGCAAGTATGCGCCGAAATGATATGAGGCGTCGTGTATGAAAAGGAAATATAATGAGTCAGCCAGCCAATGCAAGTGCCGATTGACCGCGGAATCCATGGAGGGGAAATTCCTTTCTATTTAGGCGCGAGCATCAAGATCTTGGTACAATCAAGGACACACTTTCATAGATCTAAATCCACAAATGCAAAGGCCTTGCCACTTGAGCCATTCAATACGGACTGACCAACAATGCTCATATCTATAAACATCAAACATCATGCGTGATTCTCAGACTGAAAAGTTTTGATCCACAAGTCAGTTTAGTGTGTAGCAATCAGTTTCATCTCCAAAGTCTTCGATTTTGCGAAATCAGAGTATCTCCAAGTAATCCCACTTCTCACACTAACCAACTTGAAACTAAGTACATAGTATTTGACACTATATTAAACGCGGGTCAATTTCAAATCAAAAAATATATATGAATCAAACCTTCAAATCTTCATGACACCTACGATCCTCTGTAATAGCTCGATTAAACAAAAACCCAATACAAACCAAAGCCTTCCCAACAGCACAAAGCAGTATCGGAAAACTCGAACTAACCTCCCTCGCCGCAAACGCCCCGACAAAACACCCCGACACCAACATGATCAAAAACCCCACCCGTCGATTCCGACACCGATTTTTCAATTTGCCCAAATCCGGATCAACAACCAAATCCACAAACGCCGCCGTCGCCATCGCCGTCGTGATCTCAGTGATCTTCAAACTCCGACTCATAGCCACCTGTCCACCGGATGAAAACGCCAATAACCCAATAACTGCCATCGCAGCTGGTCCGTCCCTTCGTATTGGCCAGGAATATTGGACAATAAGGGCACAGAAAACGAGCGCGGTTTGGATCAAGTTGGATATAAGTAGCCAGAGACGCTTGCGGACGCCGATCAAATTCCCGAGTTGTCCGAGGATGAAACTCCCCGCGACGAACATGGATAAACTGACTCCAATATTCGGAAAACTGTATTGGTTGTGTGTTAAGCCTGCAATGCCGATTGCGAGGAATAGCGTGTTCCCTGTTTGGTTGGAGGCGAAACACATGTAGTCTGGCCAGGCGGCGGCGTCTTGGATCCCGGTGGCAAAGGATAGGAGAAGGAGTTCGCCTTCTAGAATAATGTCTTCACGGATGTCTTCCATGAGGAAATCGTGGATGCGGGATCTAGGGTTGCGGCGGGGGCTGTCGGATGGGGGGATGGAAGAGACCTCGGTCTCGGTACGGGGTAATGCGATTGCCATGCTAGTGTATTTCTTTTTTTGCGGGTCAGTTCTGGTGTGATTTCGAGGGGATCGATGGGACATACTGTGGTCTATAATTTGTGTTCATGGGATGTTGGTGTGGGTTTATGTAGACTGGACACGCTGTGGAGTATGTATAGCGTAACGTAGGCCGGCAATATTGTATGCAAATGGATTGATTGGCGTTAAATGGCTGATGTCTAGGATTTGAAGCAAACATGAACCGTATGAACGTTTTTGAAATAAGGCAACAGCCGCAACAGATTTCTTTTGTGTTTCCCTCTTTGACTTGCATGAGCTGCCCCAGTCAATATATACACCCTTAATGAATTGTCAGAATCAAGTCCCACTCGATCGTCGAAACATTCCTTGCTGACGTACGACTCTAGTGGCGCTCTAAGAATGCTGGAATTCCGAGACATTGGAAGAAGTGTAGATCGGCCACGGAAGGAAGGCTATCTC
The DNA here is from genome assembly GCA_028828935.1 of Penicillium sp. IBT 18751x. Lineage (NCBI taxonomy): Eukaryota > Fungi > Ascomycota > Eurotiomycetes > Eurotiales > Aspergillaceae > Penicillium > Penicillium sp. IBT 18751x. Next base: position 1,068,537 of record JAQJZS010000011.1, on the reverse strand, counting down.
CCTTAGATTGCCCGAGGCATGTGCTGGATTCGCGTTATTCTGTCCTACGTAGGGCATCTTGTTCCAAGATTGCTAGATCGTCCCATATGGTGAATGACGCGCACATAGATGATCGGTTTCCCTCTCGCGCGTCCTTTGTCTATTTGTTTGCACCTTGGAAAAGGGATCTCTTGGCTTTTTCATGGTTTTTCTGCATTACTAAATAGCTCTGCGGGTGTCAAGATGAGGGCCTCATGTTACGTCTATCTTGATTTCTAACGAGGATCGGTTTTGCTCCAGACTTGCATCATGCCATACTTGGGTCTCGTGCTTGGTCTTACGTAGTCCTCGTGGGCATCTCATAGGACATTGACGTAGTTCTGAAGCCTGTGAATGCCTTGAGGCTGGGTTCCTCGCGATTTGAACATTGGATTGTAGATTTGGAGCAGATTTTGCGGCCAAGATGAGCTGATGAGATCGTATGTTAGATCTACACGGGAAGTATGAGTGTCTTGGGCATCCCTTTGAACCCACTATTAAACTCCTTTGAATGGAGACTGAAAGTTAAAATTGCGGGAACAGTCGTCGCACTCCATATTTAAAAATTGCGCTTCAGTGTTTGAACATCCAAGGAGAGGCAAGAAAGATAGAATAGTCAAGGTTGTTGATACATTCATAGATCAGACTCGTCATATACACAGCGCGGAGGTTCTCAAGTATCAAATCGACACCACATGCCGTAGACTCCCACCAGGCGAATTAAATACTGATAATTTACACGAACAGGGAACTGTTCGGGGCAAGGTTATCCAAGCCAGACTCCCCTTCAAGCAAAGGGAAGAGTTTGCGGATCCGATCCTCAAGAATAGCCTCCTCGGCCTGCCAGCGGCGCAACTCAGCAGTCTTGGCCTTGACAGCGCTCTCGCCACCATACCAGGCTTTCTTTGCATTTTCAAGACTCTCTTCTTCCTCCTTCCTGGCACGCTTCACAAGGGTTGCTATCATGACCTTCCAGTTCTCAAGGCTGACCTTCAGACACTGCGCGCATCGTGTGCGTGTTTCTTGGTCTTCCGAGTTGCTGCGGTCCAGCATGGTTGTCTCAGCCATCTCAACTGCGTCACGCGTCCAGGCGAGGCCTTGCTCGCGGGATGATGAAGCGTAGATAATTTCACCGATATAAGTCATGAGGCCAGCCTCATCACAGGCAGAACTTGGTGTGCGAAGAGGGGGCGCATCACCGGAAGGTAAGGGTTTAGGGTATTCCACAGGAACAAGGACGGTTTTGATGGATTTGAAGAAGGAAGAGAAAATGTCGTTGGATGCTTTGAAAGAGGGGAGAGGTGGAGTTCGTTGGAAATCCGGGGTAACAGGCAGGCTTCTTCGAGCCTTAAGAACAGATGTGAAGAGGGAAAGGGCAGTTGGGAGGTTCCCCTGCTTGGCATTGTGCACAGCAAGAGCAGTTGATACACGAATGAGATTCTCAGATGGCAGCTCCGGACCATTCTTCAAAATTCCGGTCTTAAGATCGATGACCTTGCTCACATCGCCTTCCAAGCCACCAGCGGCAATGTCTAGGGCCCAGGTGTACATGTCACCAGCAGTGGAACCCAGGCCCTTGGAATCAAGCCAATCTGCATACGCAAGGGCAGCATCGAGTTTTTGTCGGGTATCAAAGCCCTTGGTTGTCAAGATCTTCATATAAAAGGTCTCAGGAGGAGGAGATGCTAATTCACAGTCTTCCTCCCGGGGTGTCTGAGCACCCGCAGGGACAGGCCTGGGCCGGGGGTTCGAGGGACCAACAACATACTCCGCTGGCGCAGAGATTCTCTGCTTGCGGTCAGTCAACCAACCGTCCAGGTTCTCGGCAGCCTTTCCAAGTCCCATGAGGGCTTGGAAATAACCACGGCGCCAAGGCTCGCTTTTCATCGAAATATCGAGACCAGTACGACCGATGCCCTCGACCAGAATTCCGCCCTCATCTTGTTCCACAACTCCCTTACCTTCACCTTCCATGTCCTCCAGGCGTGTCACCAACTCCTTCAGGAACCCGTGAACCATGGGCCAATCGGTCATCAGCTTGCCAATGTATTCAGGATGCTGCAGAGCCTGCGCAGTGCGCAGACACCAGCGAGATTTCAGCGTCCATTCTGGAGGTGTAGGCCACTGATGCTCAATGTCTTCTTGATAGATGCCGAGTTGGATGACCTGGTACAGAACGATCATAGAAAAAAAGGTGATGGAGAGCTTGGTGACGCGGGAGAAACGCTTTTTGAAGTGGGATTGACTTTCAGTGGAGACGAGTCGCGCAAAGTGCTGGCGTAAATGTCTTGACAGAGGGGGGAGTGGGCGTGTGGGTGCTAATGGTGATAGGAAAGACAGTTGCGGGCGACCCGATGGCTGTGAGAGCAGGAGTAGTCGTGTGCGATTGGTAAATGGTCGCAGGTGTATGGTGCTTGGGCCGGCGGCTCGTGGGGGACACACTGGTCGAACGTGCACCGGTATTCGACCGACAGCATTTCTTTGGGGCAGCATGGTTGCGTTGGTGATGGAGGAGGTGTTCGTCCGTGAAGCCTTGACTTCATCATGTTTGGAGTGTTTGCATATGTGTCTGTCACGTGCTTCGAGGTGGTTGACGTCTAAACGGCCTTCTGTGGGGTTCTTTACTATTGATCATGATTAGCGGTCGCTTGAAAATAATATGATTCTTCATTCGAAGTCAGTATTCGATCAAACGCTTCAGCTAATGTAATTATGTGTAAGCTCGGTAACAATTATATACTCGAACGGGTTCCCATCACCCATCTTCAAAGGATGCGCACGGGCCAAAAGAGAATCGGGGAGGGAGATAGCTAAGTTCTGGCCTTACAATTGACAGCCTGTGGGTGAATGACACCAACAGTTGACACCTGCCACGGCTCGAATGTCAATAAATCTCTTTTTACATGAATCTGAGCGGGCGTGGTACCGACTAAATTACTGCATGCTACAACCTAGATGCATAACCATTTTTCTTCCTAATCTGACAGTATTTGTAGTCCGGATTAATCCTTTTTGGAATATACACTGACTTTCTAGTAATCGCAGATTTGTGGATTCGAAAGTGCGTGTTGGCCGCTGTTTAAGACAATATTAAAGTTTTCTCGGCGTGGATCGACGATGTCTTAGCTTCTTAGATCTTGATGACATTGTAGCCAAATATGGCGAGATTCGCCTAGCCTCAAGTCAAACTTTGACAGCGTTTGTAAACCCCGTGGTCTTCAAGGGCTACAACTAGTATGTATTTAGGAAGGAAGCAAAGTTCAGGAATCAAGATTTCTTAACATTGAATCTAATTTCGGGGAATCGGGAATCCAATTGCAATTAATAGCAAGTAAACTTTCTATGGGTAACGTAGCCTCAAAAACAAAAGAAAATGGCAAGGTCAAATGATTTACTGACGCTCAAGGAAGCCTTGGCTCTCAAGGATGAGAACAATCTCGTGAACAATAGAGCGGACGGACTGCTTGGAGGCATCGACGACGAGGTCAGCCTTCTCGGGAGCCTCATAGGGGTCGTCGACACCAGTGAAGCCCTTGATCTCGCCGCGGCGGGCAGCCTCGTAGATGCCACGCTTATCGGTCTTCTCGCAGTGCTCGAGGGGAGTGGCGACGTGCACGAGGAAGAAGGAGCCGTTCTGGGAAACGGCGTCGCGAGCGTACTTGCGGGAGGCTTCGTAGGGGGCGATAGGGGCGGCGATGACGGCGGCACCGGCGCGGGTCAGCTCGGAGGCGACGAAGGCAATGCGCTGAATGTTGGTGTGGCGGTCCTCGCGGGTGAAGCCAAGCTCGGAGGAGAGCTCGTGGCGAACGGTATCACCGAGAAGGAGGGAGACGGAGCGGCCACCCTGCTGGTTCAGGGTCACCTGGAGAGCACGGGCGATGGCATCCTTGCCAGAGTTCATGTAACCGGTCAGGAAGATAGTGAAACCCTGGGAAGCGCGAGGGGGGTTGGACTCGCGGAGGATCTTGACAACCTCGGGGTAGGAGAACCACTCGGGGATGTGAGCACCGGAGCGGAGACGACGGCGGAGCTCAGTGCCAGAGATGTTCAGGGTCTTGACACCCTGGGGAACCTGGTCGACGGGACGGTACTCGTCGGTATCGGGCAGGTAGGTGACCATCTGGAACTCGACGACCTCGATGCCGAGCTCATCCTTGTACTTCTCGACGGCGTGCTGGGCATCGTAGGGGCCGTAGAAGTCCTCGCCCTTGGAGTTGGAACCAGGACCGGCGTGGTCACGGCCGACAATGAAGTGGGTGGCACCGTGGTTCTTACGGATAATGGCGTGCCAGATGGCCTCACGGGGACCACCCATACGCATGGCCAGACCCAGAAGACCCAGGACGGCCATGCCGTTGGGGTAACGGGGCAGGAGAGCCTCGTACGCGCGGACACGGGTGAAGTGGTCAATGTCACCGGGCTTGGTGAGACCGACGACGGGGTGGATCAGGACATTAGCCTGGCGAGAGCGGGCCGCGCGGACGGTCAATTCACGGTGAGCACGGTGCATGGGGTTACGAGTCTGGAAAGCGACGACGCGGGACCAGCCCAGCTTGTCGAAGTGAACACGCAGTTCAGCGGGAGTGTCTTGGGATGAATTAGCTTCCAGTTCCAATTTTATACGTTCAAGGAGGGTCGCCTACAGCGGAGAGCGACATAGTCGTAGTGGTTCAGCTTGTTGACAGCCTCAACCTTTCCACCGATGTAAAAGTCCTGGACGGACTCGTTCAGGAACTTGATGGCCGGGTGCTCGGGGTCACCGCCGAAGACGAGCTTACCCTCCTTCTCCCTAAATTAGGGGGAAACAATCCACGTCAGCCAAGACCCACAATAAAAAGCTCGAGCCGCCTAAGGGCGTTCATTGCGAAGAGTAATTCAGAATCAGGAGGCGCAAACGCCACCATTATGAAAGCGTGGAAACGAGCGGGGGAGAGGACGTGTGCATGTGTCCACGGAAAACAAAATGGCCAGCAATGGACAAGAATGGAACACAGGATGCAATTGGGGAAATCAATTGCCAAGGATAGAGAGAGGGATGCGGGGATCGGCAGTATGCGGCGATGGAGTCCGGAGGGGCAATTTTAGGAAAATCAATTGTAGACACTCACTTGTCCGGGCGGTAGATGTCGTCAATGGTCAGGATGGCCAGGTTACGGTCATCACGGAAGTCACGCAGGGTAATACGCGAACCAGCCTTGAGCTTGTTCTCAGTGATGGTCTTCTGGGAGGCATCGAGGGTAATGGGCATGGAGAAGACGTTGCCATCGGCAAGGCGGTTGTTCTCGACGACACTATGCAGAGAATTAGTATGTGTCATACCAATTGCCATTCCAATGGCGTGATCCAAATAACATACCCATCGTAGTCAACCTGGTTCATGAAACCTGCGAGATCGGTATTAGCAATTACCCCTCCGATGGTTGTCCGCCCGCTGCGAAAAAATAAAATCCTGGAATTCTGGACTCCCACTTTATGGTCACCAGGTTCGCAGGAGTCGTGGGAATCGATAGCGAAAGCGTAGAGGATAATCAATTGCACGTACCCTCAAGAGGAGAGAAACCACCGTTCATGATCAGCTCGAGATCGCACAGCTGGCGCTCGGAGAGCACGACGGCGGGGAGGGTCTCGGCCTCAGCGGCGAGCTCAGCCTGGCGGGGGGCATCGCGGGCGAGCAAGTCCTTGAGGACACCACCATGAGGAGCGTTGGCCATTGTGAATAGAAGGGTTTTCTTTTGGGTAATTCCCCTTGATGTACAGAAGAAGATGAAGGAAGAGAAAGAAAAGAAAGACGAGTGGGGAAGAAAAGGGAATGCTTATCAAGTTTCTTACGGACTTCTACCAAGCTTCTTGTCCACTAACAAATCTAGGCCAAGAGGGGGTACGACGCGCACGAGGCCGACGTCTCCATGGCTGGTAAGAAAGCAGGACAATCACCGTGCCCTGGGGGCCCTGAAGTCGTCAGTGGTGGAGTCACTGAAGTCTTGGCCTGGTCGATGCATCCAGCCAGATCACGCCTTTGCGTGGCCCCGCTCGGGAACCCAGGGGAACTCGATGACTATCAAAGTCATCACTGCCCTGACACGTTTCGGATTGATCTCAGAATAGGGAGTTTTCTAAGGAGCCATGGTTTCATGCTTGATGCAATGCAATCCAGCGCTGACTACTTTAAAACTCTCAATGGCAGTCTTCCACAGTACGATGGCCCCCTATCATCGTTGGACCCCCATGGTACGCATCTCCATCGGAACTACTTGTACCTTGTCCCCTTCTTTTCCCTGTCCCTTTCCCGGCTGAACCCAGCTCCGCGCCCCTCTCCGTACTCGTTTAGGGCGGAGATCTTCAGGGCCATGTTTAGTGATTTTCAGGGGGCGGTATTTTCTCCCTTTAATAGATGGAGCCATGTAGTTGTACGTTCCTAGGTCCTAGTCTGAGATCAACATGTTCTTCATATGCTCATGCTGTTCCCGTAGCTTTTGATGTCGTTATGTGGGTGGCTTCACCGGCAGTTCACCACGTGATCAAGCACGCAACCTCCGCTGAGAATGTCGTGATCGATATGTCCCAATTGGGAAACTGGGTCTTGGCATAGCCTATTTTGTTAAATGTTCAGTGAGACTTTTCTTGAAGTTGAAGAAAAATGGATTGACTAGACATCTCCGACAACTGTGAAGTGAGACTGAGACTCCTATAACCAAACTATTGTTTCATATCAATAAAAAACTATGTCTTGAGGCACCTCATCCTCTTCTACCAGGGTATATACACTAAACATCAAGCGTGAGATTACATTCTCAGCTCAGCTGGCCACTCAAGTCGAAGTACCGTTCTCCACACTGATCTTCATCGTCTGGAAGTTCAGTCCGAACTCTCCTAGCAACTGAAGCTCGGGTTGGGTCGTATTACTATACCCGTCGGAACTCGTTAAGTATGAGCTGATCTCCGATTCGGAGAACAATGCAGAGTCAATGGAGCCCGTTTTCTCGAGAATGTACAGTACAGCGACCTGCGAGAATTCGATCACCTTATCAGGCACGCTTCCGGTGGAGGTCGTCGCGGCAGCTGCCGTCGTGGAAGTAGATGCGCTAATATGAGTAGCTGTTGCTATGTTATCCGTTCGGGTCCTTGTGCTTTGTTCTCCGATACTCTCGTAGAGAATACCATCCATGGTGGCCTCAGCGCGGGCGGCGAGCGCGGTTGCGGTGACGGAAGATACGACGGTGAGAGAGGGGATTTCTTCAGCCACGGGCGGATCGAGAGGAAGAACGATGGAGCGACGCGTGTTGCTGCGGCTCTTGATGTCGCTGAAGGAGACGAGGGCATTCTCGTTTTTGCAGGTGACATTGCTCAAGCTGAAGAGGGCCATAATGGTGACAGAGTCCAGGCTGATGTTAAATTTGCTTGAGGCAGCGCCAAACAAAGTCGGAAGAGAATTGCCCATGGTCGCGTTCTTGTAGATCGTGCCATTGTCAATCTCGGATGTGATACAGCTGGAGTCGCCTACAGTGGTACACTGTGAACCAGTGTATCCGTTCACGCACACGCAGGAGCATTCGGAGCCACTTGATACGGATAATCCGCCATTATGACAGGCGTTGATTGTGGCGCATGAATTGTCACTGCCGGCGTTCTCTTTGGGAACGGCGACGAGGAAAACGGGCAGGAGAATCGCAAGCACGACGACAATGAAAAGAATGATGCAGAGGACGATAAACCACTTTCGCGGCATTCCACAGCATTTGCGCTTGACAGACTGCTTCTCATTGGGGACTTCGTCGTTGGAATTAAGAGGCTCAACGTTACAAAGGTTCGATCGTCCGAAGAAAATGGGCCACGATGTACGATCGTCAAGAGTCGCTAATCCAGGCCGGGGAAATGAAGTCAGGATATCGGACAGAGAACCTGAGCCGCGACGGCGTTGTCCTGCATCGTGTCAGCCCATTGATTCTGTCATGATATTTACTATCCAAAGACTTACCAGCAACGAATCCCTTGTACTCTGGATCCGCCGCAAGATCCGCGCGACTGGCAGTTCTTCCGCGGTCGAGGTTTGAGGCGAGTCTGGTAGCACGTCGGATCAGATCGCTCAAGCTTGAAAGACTACCGCGGGCCTCTGCGTCTCGCACAGCGCCCATGTCAAGACGCGGAGGTTTGCGTCCACCAGGTCGCTTATCGCTCATGGTGGGAGCAGCCTTGGGCAAGCTGGGCAAAATCTCGACCTCTTTCTCAAAAGCCGTGTTACCCACCTCCTTAGCAAAACGAGGTTTTTCCGGGTCCACGCAAGATTCTGCCGACGTCGTCGAAGTAGAATTTCGCCTCAGAGGACTCGGTTGGTGAAGTGCTTGACCGACCGCAGCTCCCAGGGTTAGACCAGTCGCTGCGTTTTTGTTCCACTCCTCTCGGGGGAGGGACGATGGCATATCCGGGATTGAGACTTCGGAGTTTGGGTTCGACTTCATGATTGTGCGCATAGTAGGCTTCTGCCTCTTGCCTAGACTAGCGTTTCTCACAAGCGTTTCGGCATGGCTCTCGCTGGTTTCCCCTTTCTCTTCATTATCGTCCGACTCGGAATCTAGGTAAGCGCCCAGAATCTCGGACTCTGCGGGACCGGAGCCCCAGCTAGAGGGAATGGCACGGCTTGAAGCGAGAGACCCCATTGTCCGGCGAGGATCAGAAAATTCCCTCTCTGACTCCGGGATGGGAGAGACGGATGATGCGCGGGCTCGTGGGCCCTGAGCATTGGGCGCTGCAAGACCTGCAGTTCTGGTCCACGGACTCGCGGCGGGTCCACGAGGCTCTGGCCAGGGGACCGGGGGCATAATGGGAATTGAGCTTGTAGACGAAGCGGTCGATTGTCTGAACAGGTCGTCCGTAGTGATTGATATTCGGGGAGTCAGATCAAAATCGAAGGTGCTAGTAGGGCTCACACAGGAGTCATCCTTTGGCCCAGGGCGAGGCCGAGAGATTTCCAGTGCCTGTGGCGGTTGAGGGTGCGAAAATGAGCGAGCTGGTCGAGATTGATAGTTTACACTAGCCTCGGAGTCCTGCCCAGTCCTCACTGAGTAAATAGATGGAGAAGGCAGTTGGGGAAGGGCCTCGCTTGGGCGGGGAGGCCTTGTCGGTAGGGGAGCGTGCGGTGTCCAGAGCCTAGGGTCTTGTTGGGAGCGCGCTTCAAGGTTGAGAGGGCGAGGCTGAAGGCCTGAAGCTGGAAGAGGCCACTGGGTCTGACGGGTGGCGGCCTTGAGCGGCGGAGGTCTAGGAACAGACGGCGACGGTAGCACTCGATTTGGCAAGACACCTGCCTCCAGTAGCTCTCTAGCTCTCTTGACGGACCCTTGCCTGGTGGGCTGGGGATCGGATGGGTTGGCCCCCGAGCCCTGAGTGTTGGGAGACGGGGAACTCATGGATCCGTGGCCCGTTTAAGCTATAACTTTTGGACTCAAGTGTTGATTCCTGCAAAGTCAGGGCTTTCTGCGGCATCAAGAAGGGATCGAAATCAAATGTGAATCAAGAAGGCTGAATCGCTTCTTGGTGTACGAGATGACGGAAGTGATGTATATCAAAATCTCGATCTCCGGATCGAGTTGAAGAGAACGTATTCGGGATTAACGAGAGTCGGATACTAGGATGTTGCGGTCGAGATACAGGGCCAGTCCGATAGTATCTGGGCTGAGCCGATCGAAGTCACGAATGGGATCCCAGTACCTCTTTCAAAATGAATGAATTGGCATTCAATGCCTCTATTCGCAAGTCAATATCAAGCAACTGAGTCGTTCCTTGTCGGACACATACAACAATGGTACAAACACTGGAACAGAGCAACGAGAGGCGAACAGGCAGTATCAAACCAGCACTGTTTTGAAATAGGAGCCTGGCAGAGTCTCTTAGCATGATCTCAGGGCAAACCGTCTACAGGCTGTAATTTCCAACACGACCGATAGGAGTACCGAGAGAAATCAAAAGTCAGAATAGTCAAACACTTACACCAAGCACCAAGCACCAAGCACCAAAGACAGAAAGAAGGAAAGAGCCTCAAGCCCCGAGAAAGAGAGAGTCGCGACAAGGAAAGAAAGAGAAAAGGAGGGCACAACCAGCCTGACACAGTCCCCGAACTAGATTAAAACCTCACGTATTTTCCGTCCCGTGCACGGAGCCGGGTGGAGTCCCAGGTCCAGGTCCAACGGCCGGAGCTACTCTTCGACTCTTCGAATCTGCGATACCTTCATGACTGTTTCCCGTTCGGTTCATCCCCTCAGCCATCCACGAGACCCATCAGTCCCAGAAATCCAGCAAAGATCCAGCCCAGAAGCAGGAACTCGGGTGTAAATCGATCAGTATCTAATGTGGCAACCAATGAACAGTCCCAAGCTGCTGCGTCGGCCCTGACGGATGCGATGCCAGCCCCCCCAGAAAGCGCCGTTGCATCCTATCATCAGGGGAACGGAGGGTTTCACATCGCTACACCAAAAAAAGGCACCACAAGGGCCCCAGAATAGCTGGGACCCTGGGCGAATGGGAAGTGGAAACCGGGTTCGAGCGCACGAATCACTTTGACAGATCGCGAGGACGGGGTTTAGTGTGGGGATCGTTCCAGGAGTTAGTCTCCGACGCTATGTCTCACATTGAGGAAGGGCCCTTCGCTTACGACAACTGAAGATTTTGGAGACTTTTTCGATGCGGGTGGATATTTGAACTCGACACAGCTTCGTCTCGTTCTCGATGCTGCCAAATTCCGCGTCCAGGGTCGATTCGGGGTTATCAGTGGGATTCTTCCAGGTGGAATGGAGCGCGGAGAAAATGGCCCCGGGTCGGAGTCAAGAGACTAGTGAAACATGTTAATCAATTCAACATTTAGTACGTCCGACAATGCACTTGTCTGACAAGCACAGAGCGTCAACATAGCGGGACGTAAATACTACCACGAGGCAAAATGGATCCCCCTTGTGCCGCCCCTCTGAATCCACCGTTCGTGACTGTGGCCCTGGAGGCCTTGGTCTACCCACCTTGTGATCTGGGCGGGTCACGCCACGGAGAGGATTACATTATGCCGGCATACAAAATTTGCATTGATTGCCCTCAGGGGTGGGGAATGAGATGATGTGACTACAGATGTATAATGTATAAGATGCTCGATGTGACTGTTGATCTCCCATCTAGCGTCATTGACGATCACTCTTGACAGCGAAGATCCCCAAGATTGGCGCGTATCTGGGTGATCCTTTGCTCCAGAGCGCGCATTTCCACGATCGTTCCCGCCAATTCAGCCACTTGACTCTGTATGCCTTGGGTGAAGGATTTCTGAGCGTTGCGGAGGGACGGTGGTACCAGGATGCCGTACCAGTAGATGGGATCGTCGGATCGGAATTTCTTGCGAGGCTTCTTGGCTTCCTCGGCCGGTTTATCCGTGTTTGTGACGACGTCGGAATCCTTAATTGCTGAAGCTGCATTACTTCCATTCCTCGCGGTATCCTCCTGTGGCAATGCCGCGGTGCATTTGCTTATCACGGATGACTCGTCCTTCTCGTCCTTCTCGTCCTTCTCGTCCTTCTCGTCCTTCTCGTCCTTCTCGTCCTTCTCGTCCTTCTCGTCCTTCTGGTCCGTCTTTGCCTCGTTGTCGCAATTTGTGATTGTTTCTATTTGAAATTTGTACTGGAGATCGCTGGTGCTAAAGTTCTCTGCTTCGTGTCGGGAGTCTGCCGTGGCCTCAGACTCGGCTTGTTCCTTGTTCTTCTCGGTTTGGATGGAGCTATACGCCATACATTAGCAACTTCGTAATCATTCACTACATCTGGAGTGGCATACACTTTCTTGTTCGTCTTCATCCGATCGTCGTAGTAGTCACGGCCATAACGGCGGCCGGGAGGACAGGTGTAGTTTGCATGAGCCAGAGCGAGAAACCCCTAATCCGACATTAGCAACTTGCAAGAGTCCACGGAGTGGACGTATGTCCGTACCGAAGAAAGATGCTTCGAAAGTCCCGATTGTAGCTTTTGCTGCCGGTCAAGTAGGTGTAAATACTGTTCAAGCAGCGCGTCCAATGAATCAAGCAACTCTGAGGAAGCTTGCGCGGGTTTTAACTCGGCCTCAGGGGCCTCAGAGCCCCGTCGAGACGCAGGTGGCGTAGGAATTTGAGCCATCAGGTAGAGTTGGATGAACTTAGCTGATGTCTGGCTGATGCGCTGCAGCGAAAGGTGTCAATGTTGTGGGGGGTTCTGCCAGACGGAGAACCGTGGAGCGCGGGAGCTCGGCCCCGGTAACTCCGTCATTGGCGTCTCCGAACGCAAAAGAATTTCCCGCCCTGCGCTTCACTCAGATCCCCCAACTTGCTCGCTGATTACTACTTCGAACTATCTGCTGTTGAAATCTGCTCTGGAATAGCAACCGATAACACCCGTGACGTCTCTCGTGCGAGCTCGCCTCTCTGGTTTCCTCAGATTGCCCTGTGACTGAGCTGAAGCCCGAACCGCCACCTCCGTCTACGTCGTATATCTCTACGGTTGCGCGCGACGCCTTGCGAAATACGACGGTTTCTGTATTCCTCAGAGAGCGCACTCGATTGACCTTACATCTCTTTACACTTTCCCCGCCACCTCACCATGTCTGTTGCTTCTTTGCACCGCGATACCGCCTTTCAGGCCCGGTCTTTGGTAAGTGATCTCGGGGGACGTCTATCGGGGTTGATCAACATCTTAAGCCTCATTTCATGTCGTCACCGTCTACTGACTCCACTTTCATGTAGTTCCGTTCCCTGCTGCGCCAGTCGTCCCAGTTCGCCAACTACAACTTCCGTGAATATGCCCTTCGCAAGACGAGAGACTCCTTCCGTGAGCATCAAAATGAGTCGGAGGAGCGTCGGATACAGGAGTTGATCCAGGCTGGACTTCAGGATCTGCGTCTGTTGAAGGTGAGTTACGATTTATCGAGGCACGGTTGAGACTGGTTCACCTGAATGTGGGTGAATTCGCATCGGCTACGGTTCACATCATCCCTGCACATCTGAGGAAACCATATCTCAACATGCCTTGCATTGTTTCAGAAATTTTCCTGTGACCTCCCCGGGCGCAACAGAACATGAAGCTAACAATGATCGCAGAGGCAAACCGTCATCAGCCAGTTCTACCAACTCGACAAGTTGGTGGTGGAGGGTCAGAAGAGCGTAAGCAGTACCGAAACTTGCGAAATACCTACATGTCAACTGATAATGTTCTAGGGAAAGGAGACAGGCGACCGTGGCAACATCGTTCGCCAGAAGGACACTGGGTACGTATAGGCTATCATCCGTATATCCTAGAATCTGGTCGCTGACCTATCTTAGTTGGGACTAATCGGCAAAAATGCCACAAATGAAAAGAAATGCGATTGTTTCATCGCGTTGATTTGAGTACTCGACGAGTCAATGGTGACCTGCACGATTGGCCTGGATCCTTTTCTTCTGTATTATAGTGCGAGCACAGCCACAGGCAATTCCATCTCTCCCCGAATATCACAATAGACATATCCTCTCTGCTCTATCATGAATTGCAAGATATCATAATATCAGTTTGTATCTTTGATTGAGAGACTCATCATGCGGCTGTCTCTACATCACGTGATGCTCCCTACGATCCTGCGCCATCGCAACGCGACGGGAACAACGCTACGCTCCGCCCATCCACTCCAGCTCCCCACTCCACCTAGCTTTCGCACCTTTCCTCCGGTCACGTTGAGCGCTTAAAATCTGGCGTCTTTGGAGGGAAAGGTCCACAGGTTTGCTCACCATGCCATCGACTGTACGTCTCACCTTGCGCCTGCAATTCGCGCGCCCTATCCCAGTCTCGATCAGCTGCCCCCGGTCCGCGGATACTGAAGAAAGATTACCCTCAATTGAAGAGCTTCATCACTGACAATATTCACAGTTCAGGTCCTCGCGCTCGGGGCGACACCTTGACGGCCCTAACCGCACCCGAACGGGCCAGATCGATCACGACGTCTTCGAAGGCTTGCCTGTCCGTCGCTGGTCGAAACAACCACACACCTACTCCCAAGCACCCAAGGCCGTCGATGACTCGGACTTCGGTGTTCAAGGCCCCGGGGGCCCAGTTCTCCCGGAGCTGCCAATGCCGCGCGACAGCGACCTCTTGCCCGCGGTCAGCAAAGCATTGTTGCGCGCTGCGCGTGCAGGATGTATCTATATTCGCCAGAACACTACAGCCGCCGAAAAGGAGGAGAATGAACATAATAAAACCGACGACCAGAACACGGGCGCTGTCCAGATGGACCGCAGTTTCACCAGTCGAAAGTGGCTAACTCTTCCCAAGCACATGGAGCCGCCGGAGGTGGAGTTCCTTGCCAAGAGACGTCCTGGATTGTTGTCGCTCTATGGTGGTGCTTCGGTCGACGGAAGCTCGGGATCTTTGCCTATGCGAAGAACCAAGTTTAAGAAGGTCGACCCGGAGACTGGCAATATCTCTATCTATGAGGCATGGGTGCCCGAGGGGCATCGCATTGAGGGAGAGGTTACTGGGGATGTTCAAAGTCTTGCTGAGCGGAGTTCCGTTCCCGTGAAGCCCGAGACACCTGCTCCCGGGACCGTCGTAGAGGGCGTTGGGATTGTAAATTCGGAGGGTGTCGTTGTTGCAGAGGCTGGTTCAGCTGCTGTGATGGAACCCCCGAAGCGACGACCGCCTCCCCCAAAGCGAAAGGGCAAGGGTATTGGTAAGGGTCGCAAGAAGAAGGTTATGTTTGCTCCCGGAGAAGGTGCCGATGCGTCTACAGTGCACGGTGTTGCCTCTAGCGCTGAGGGTGGTGCTTCTGCTTCAGGAGAAGGTCAGGACTCCCGGATGTCGGTCGACCAGTCTGGTCAAGACGATGATGATGAAGATGGCGAAGATGGTGACGAAAGCGACGAGGGAGATGAGTCCATGTTGGACGCGAAGACTCCCGAGACTCCTGGTGGTCAATCTGTGACCGAATCTACCCCTCAACCTTCCGCCGATACCCCAGCGGAATCACGAGACGTCGATATGACAGAGGCGGCTCCTGAAGCGCCGTCTGTTGAGGTTGGCCAGGAAGAATCGCCTTTGCAGCCACAGGCAGCTACTACAGAAACCCCTCAGACCGATGCGGATGCCCCTGCCTCTGCCTCTGAGACATCCGGACTGCCTACGCAAAAGAGTGAAAAGCCCACTGCCGAACAGTCACTCCTAGCCACAACAGAGTCCTCCGGCGATGTAGCGCCAAAAGAAGAAGTTGAAGCTCCTGGGCAGGTCTCGGTCCCTGTTACAGACAGCGCGGCGGAACCTTTAGCAAGTGTGACTCCCGCCCAACAGGTCTCTAAATCGGCAACCAGTGAAGTCAAGACTGAGGTCCAAAACGAGGGCCCTAATGAGACTACCTTGGCTCCTCCGTCTGTCGATCCGGAGAACCCCGTCAATGAAACATCAGAGCCCACAAAAGAGGAGGAGCCTTTGCACGCGACAGAAGCACCCGAAGAAACAATGGAAACTAAGCCCACTGTCGATGAGTCGGCCCTGCCCGAGGCACAGGCGCAAGAAACCTCAAGTGCGTCGGCTCTGGAGGCAGCTGAAGGCCTGGGCGCAGGTCCCGAGGCGGCCTCTGCCGTCTCTGAAGCTCAACGAGATGTGGAAATGGATGATGCACCACACTTCGAGCCGGTCACAGCTCATGATCCCGATTTAACATCTGAACCTCAGTCTACCGCGACTGACCCTATTACATCTGCTCCGGAGCCCGTTCTCGGCACCGAAGATGCAGCTCCTACTGAGACCGAGACAGAGACTACAGCGCCCCCAGTCGAGCAGGAGGCATCTCCCGTCCCTGAAACCACACAAGCAGAGTCTGCACCAGAGGAGAACAAGGATGAGCCCGAGGCCCCTCTCGCAGAGCCCGCATAATCAGCCTTGGCGGAATGTATCTGCAGCTCAATTGTATAACGAATGGAACATATCCCCGCCATTTATCTTTTCTTACACGATGTATGTACGCGTGCTCATTTGATTGGCCGGAGCAAAGGAGTCCATATGGTTGTGTTTCCTATAAACCCTCATGAAGGGGAATGGATTTGATTTAAAATATTTCATGCCATAATTGCATGCTTAGGCTATAGCATACTTGGACCATCAAGCTTCAATTTCCCTTATGCGCTTGTTTCATCTAACTATCCGATCATCTAAGTCCAAATCTAGCCTATAATATAGATTTCATCTGGTGATAGCGGGATTCGCATACACTTGAAATTGGAGGGAAAATACGTGTCATACTTGTATCCCGAGACATATCTGTACTGTCGATCAGATTGAGGTATGAGCTTTCATCAAGGATGTCATTGTGTTGGATCTGTGGGGCGTTCACTGCTTGCCCTAGATTGTCGACATAGAACCGTGACCGGAGAGTTGTCAGCTTGAACATGTTGAATTTGATGTTTCTACCCTGGCTACACACACGCCAGACACACAAAGCAGCAGCACCTTGCCAGCCGTACCAACCCGTGCAAATTCCGTTCATGACCATGGCGCATGTAATTCAATAAGATAATGGACAAAATAGCAAAGGGGTTGGGATGAATTGAACTGAATAATAAATGAAACATCAAGCCAAAAGACCGGTTGAAGGGGGAAGAGCATTGAATGTGAACGCCGCCAGGGGTGCCAAGTAGAGAGGAATATAATAAGTAATGCAGGCGTGTTCAGACGCTCCGCAGGGTAATTGGATAAACAGTGTAAAACATTGGGGTTGTCAAAACAATGCTTGGATTCGAGCTAGAGGCAAAATTGGTCAACAATTGAATTGGGAATATTAAAAGGTGAAACAATGACAATTGCTGGCTTGAAGTTCTTCAAAGTTGTTGCATAACCTGACAGCAAAAAAAGAAGCAATTTCTCCACTCAATTGAGATCGGGAAATGGATGTCAGAGTCCATAAGAAGAAAAGAAGATCAGCATGACTAATGGGACATGATTCCCGCTCAATGTCTGGCTGAAGTACTATGTCGAGCTGGATGGCTGGATCGTCGAGCAGTCGGGATTCAATTGCGAGTGCAAGGCTCGCTGTTAGACAACGCATCTTTTGACTCATGCCGGTAGACCTAATTGAGAATTTTTTTGGTTTCATTTCTTCATTCCTTTGACGCCGCGCATCATCGTCTTCGCTGCGTTCCGCACACTCGCACCCAGACCCTTGCCTTTGGCAGCCTTTGCCTTAGCCGGACTGGACGCCGCCACGACGCCATTTTCCTTGGATGGCATCCGAGCATTGACAGGGCTCTTCATAGGTGCTTTGCGAGAACCAGGTTTAGGCCCAGGCTTCCGGCCAGGCTTTCCAGGCGACTTTGCAGGAGATTTCGCGGGTGATTTGTTAGCCTGTGACCTGGAGCCTTTGGCGGCAGCGGCAAGAATCTGCTTTTTGGTCTCAGCTGATGGCCGCTTGAGGGGCGAGTTCTTGGCAGGGGAGGTTGGTGTAGCCTTTGCAGTTTTTGTGTTTCGTCGAGGTCCTCGAACAGCAGCCTTAACCCTGGCGGCTGTTTTCACCTTGGGCAGTTTGATGCCCTGCTTGGAGACAGTCTGGCCTCGACCAGTGGTGGCTGCCTTCTTCGCAACCGCCTTTCCACGCGCAGTGGTAGCCTTGGTTATGACTTTCTTGACGCTAGCCTTGATTGACTTAGGCGTGATCATCTTGCGCTTCTTTCCTCCTCGGGCGTTAGTACTCTCATCTTCATCTGCAAGTTTTCGCTTGGTGCCGGTCATCTTTTTGTTTTTATTCACAACCTTCTTTTCCTCCACAATCTTGGGGCGTTGGTCCTTATCCTTTGGACGAGGGCCAAGAATTCCCCGGCAGTTCTCTGCTCCACAACGACACTGCTGGACATTTTTGCTCGAATACGGGCTAATTGTATTGTCAGTTTGTCCGAAGGAATGGGAGTGGTCAGAGACCCACTTGAAGTTGTAGTCGTAGCTCAGCTCTTGTCCAGTCATGATGCCGTTCTCTCCGGCAAAAAGGGCCATGCGCGGCTTCCCAGCAACAGTCCACTTCTCCATACGGCAATTAGGTTCACATGAATGGTTGACAAAGCGAGCAATGGATCCTCTAGTGGCGTCAATGATCATATTTTGATCAAAGTACATCAGATAGTAGCACTGCGCCAGAGTCAATAATCACCAGAATTCGTGCGTCCAGAGCTACTCACTTCGTTGTTCTTGTACACCGATCTCATCCTCCTCTCACACTCGATCTGTGTGATGATCTCACCAGTATACTCAACAATGATCTGGTTAGGCTCGAATGTGCGGTTGCTGCGGACACCGTATCCACGGTCCACGGTTTTGATCACCTCGACTCCAACATTGTACTTGCCGCCAGCCTTGGTGCGCTGCTTAAGCTCAGAGAAGTTGCGGTTACCGCATTCCGGACCCAGTCTGCAGTTACCACTGTCACATTCGTAGAACATATAGCGATTCTGACAGTCTTCATCGCAGCCAGTCTCTTCTTCGCACATGCAGGTAGAAAGCTCCAGCTTCTTGTTCGCTCTCCATTCACTAGAGGCATCGCCAATGAAAACGTCTGATCCTTATTAATCTCAACAATCCATCATCCGAGGTAAATATCGACTCACTCTTATTAGTTTTGCGCCATTCATCCGGTTTGGGTTGACCAGGCGGAAGAGGCGAGAAGATATCGAACGGAACCTGATAATTGCGGCCGTTTTGAATCATACGGGCCCCAGCAAACATTGGCATCGGCATAATTTTTCGCTGCTGGGGAATGCCGCTCGCTTTAGCAGAAGTCTTGCTTCGACGCTGTTTTGGGGGCGCATCGGTCGGTTCCTGTCCAGTATACAATCCGTGTGATAGCCAGCGCTTGGGTTTGTACTGCTTCACAGCCGGGGCTGCTGATTCTTCAGAAGGGCTAACTTCCTGCGCCTTCAGCCTGGACAAATCGCTTTCTGAAACTCGACGCTTCTTTGATGCAGGCTCAGCAGGCGCAGGAGCAGCGTCCGACTTGTCAAGCACGACATTTCGAGATCGAAGGCTGGCGCGTCGACCCAGTTCCTTTCCCTTTTCACTCAGATTTCTCGAGCGCTTTCCCAAAACACTATTCGCTCGGTCCAGAAGATCTGATGCTTTATCCACGATACTGAGACGAGTTGATCGTCTTGAGCCGCGGGAACTACTCTTAGCCTTGGAGGTTCCTTCATCCTCATCCAGTGCCTTCTCCACGCGCTTTCGTAGGTTGCGTTGCTGAAGTGAAGTAGCCATATCCTCCGAAGGGGCATCCTGTGAGGATTTCGAAACGGGGGTGTTCGGGGCCATTGAGTGGTTATCCGTCATGGTATCATCTGCAGTGCCTTTGAACAGTGAAGATTCCATTACGGCAAGGCTATGCCGTAGCGAGGAGCGCGTGCGCTTCGCCTTGGCAAGGCTGTCAACATAGGCCTGGCTGGAGGAGGTCGACGTCTCCTCTTTCTCGGGTGCAATATCCGGGGTGTCAGCGACTAACGATACGCGTGCTACTCGAGTTGAACGGCGCCGTGTGGCGGGTTTTTCTTCCGTGGACGCGTTTTCATTGTTGCTAGATGTTTCAGAGCGACTGGCCTCAGGCGTGAGGAGCTGTTCAGGGACGTCAAGGCTCATATCGTCGAGTGTCTCGTGTGCAGAGACGAGCGCGGGAGTCGCAGCCGCGGAAAGGCGGGAGGCACGGCGCGCCATTTTAAGGGTCAAGGAGGAAGGACGACCCGCCCTTGAGAAAAGAGCTTTGGGGGGCAGGTGCAGAGTCGGGGAATATCAAGGATATGAAGTATCAGGGGTGTGGAAAGAGGAGGATCAGCAGCCGCGCGCCTCTTATCAATTTAGGCCGATGGGGATGTCTGACGCGTGCAACATCAACACTTTCCCAGCCCAGAGGCAGAAATTCGCGGTGAGGCAAAGTAGCTGCGGGGAAATAATTCAATCAAGGGAGGAAGGGATTTAGGAACTGGATAATCATTGATGGAATGCTTTATTCCAGAACTTGCTCGGCCCGCGCGGAAGCAGTCCGAATTCTACGCGTTTCAGTATATTGGGATTAAGTTCTATTCTGACCAGAATTATACAGGGTATTGAAACAACTGGTAGTAGTCTCTATGTAGAGTAATGTGCAAATCTCCGGAATACAGGCCAAGCAAAAGAGGATAAGGAAGAAAAGGACAAATAGGAAGTAGGATGGTCGCTGCGCCGGGGTAAATCATAGGAATGGACCTGGACGGAAGAGAGATCACAGAGAAAGAAAATGCCTGACGTTGGGGAGAGCAGGAGTAGATCCTGGTCAGGCGTCACAAGTGGGTAATATCACCGAATTAAGCGTAGGAAAGTTGCGTAGAGCAATTAGAAAATCATAAGACGGGCAATGATCCCGAAAAAAAAGGTCAGGTATCTGATCAGAAATAAAATGTCGTATCTTCGTCTGAATGAATCGTAGCAAGGGATTTTAAAAACAACCAAAAACCAAGTCTTTTTGGGGTAGTTGTGTTTACTCCTGTTGTTGCGAACCAACGTGTTGCATCTCAATCCCCGCTTGCGATTCCTCATCATGGACGAGATACTTGCGCTTTTGCATAGCAAAGCGCTGATCGCCCTCTTCGTAGGGTTTTTTGAACTGCAGGTAGGTAGGAGGTCGAGGACGTCCCAGAACGGTGATCCAGTTCTTGAGGACGTTCCCCTGGGTGAATGGCCGATGGCGATCTGCCTTGTTGAACTTGTGCGAATTGAGGTATTCTCGGGTAGTCTCCCCTCGGCCCATCAAGAACATATGGTAAACCATAAGCGATGTCGGGTACGGCACAGCGACAATACCGTAGATGACCATGGCCCAAGGGACGCGCCACTTCGAAATAGCGGCTCCAAATGAGACATCCTCACGCGACATGTACACCAGAATGTGCGCCAGACTAGCACCAATCAAGAACAGCGCCAAAATAGTGCACGAGCTCACAAAGGCAAAGAAATAGCGGTAATTGCGACGCCCGACACAGTTATTGAGCCAGACGCAGTGATGATCAAGTGTCTCGACGCAGTTGTCACACACCCGACAGTGGTAGCAGCGCGGAGGTCGCCAAATACTACAAGTTTTGCAGTATTTCACTGGCACATCCATAGCGGCCACTTCGGAAGTAGCCAGCTTGACCATGACCCAGTCATTTGTGGGAGGACCAAGTGACAATGGGTCTTCTCTTGGATGTGTAGGGGGCAAAGTATGCGCGTTTCGTGGCATAATGCCCGGGTCGACAACAGAAGCATGCACGAACGAGGAGAAACAGATGTAAAAAACGTATGCGAAACAAATGGGAATGGCAGGGGAGATATTATGCCATAACCATGGAGCCGAGAATGCAAAGAACAGCGCCGAAGGAAGAACAACCAGCACTCCCGTAGCAATGTTCACGGGCTTGTCCCTCGAGTTCTGAAATCGTCCGCCACCACAAAATAGAGTATTACCAATAAAGTATTCCCAATTCTTGCCCAATCTACCTTTAGGTAATTCGGGTTTCTCGACGTCCATGGGTCCAGGAGACGAATTCGCTGAAGACAGCCGATCATGTCCTCGATGATCATGGCTGTTGTGTGCCGTGGTACCATTCCGCAATGACAAAAATGAGAGCGGTGACTTGGGTGGCGCGTGGGTATCTTGTTCCGAATGACCGTAGTTTGCGCCGAGGTTCAGGTGGGTAGGACGCGGCTTGTTCTGTTGGTCTCGGTCTCGGAGAAGCTTAACACTTTCTCCCAGGCTTCTGATCGTTGTGTGGCCCGTGGGACTTGCATTGGACGTGTTGCGATCAGTGATGATGGGATCTGTAAACTCCGTGCCTCGCGACGGAGGAGGTACTTCAGCCTCTACAGGGACTGATCCCGCCTGGAAAGTACTGTTGGAGATGATACTCCTCCGGTTCTGACTATTTTGGTCCGCCCACTCATCCGTGGACGAGACAGTTCCCTTCGTCATAGGGCGCGTGCCTCGATGCGCCTGCAGTCGTTGCGAGCTCATCGGACGGAAAAATCCCTGAGCAGTCAAGGACGGAATATGGCTCCTGCTCAGTCGACTGTTTGAGCTCCCTGGTCTGCCTTGGCTAGATGCAGCCATTGAGTTTCTCGTTGGGGGCGGGCCTCGTTGTGAGGCAGTGGGACGCTGCTGGACCGACGACGGTGGTGACGCGAAAGATTGCGTTCGCTCGCCATCTTCTGAAGCCATATCCGTTACTCGGGAAGAGATTCCGCCCACCGAGGGAGGTCGCGGAATACCCAAGACATGTTGCTGGGCTCGGTTCTGGTTCTGGGAGGTGGTTTCGCTAATGTCCGGGCGGTCTGGAGAATTTGCCATGATTCTAGAAGGAATGATATTAGAGTTTGCTAGAATGTAGCACGCGCTTTCATGATGTTCTGCAGGTATGAGGATGGTAGAGCTGTAATAGGCGATGTGAAGGAGCTCCGTGGGCTGAGGGAATTGCAGACGGGCGATATAGCGAGGTAAAGAGTGACTGTCACGGAAGTGATGTAAGGAGAGACGGGATCAAATCATTCAATGCGCTATCGAATCATCAGCATCGAATCTAGGGGGGGGTTTGCGCATCCGTCCACCACGCGTTTTAGAAATCTGAGGGGAAGCAGATCCTAGATGGAGCCCCTGATGACGAAGAGTAAAAAAAAAAGCTCTGGGCACGCACCTTTTGAAGATATATTCACCAAATCGACACACACGGATGTAAGCCCAATTACATCACCGTCCTTTGGGCAACAGCAATGTGAAGGAGTCAACTCGGTTGAGCTAGCATTGAACCACCGGGTGAGCAAGTCGCGCATCAAATGAGATCACCCGAAGCGGCCCTGAGTCAGCTGATCACATGACCGGCAACATCATTCGATGCTCACGATTCTCCCACACCACCTCGTTCCCGACCTCCCACCCATCTCCACGCACTCCCGCTGCCACCATGTCTTCGATTGCTGCTATGGCTTCCCGCCGGGCTCTGGCTCGCCAGCCCATCTTCCGCGCTCCTCCGCGCCGCCTCATGTCCTCCAAGGTCGAGGAGGCCGGTCTCGACAAGGCCCCCAAGAGGGACCCCGAGCTCTACGTACGGATACGCGTCCGCCATTGACCGTTCCCAGAGCACATAGGCTAACATTGGCGACTATAGGTTCTGCTCGGTGTCATGTCCGGTGCCCTCGGAATCGCTGGCTGGTGAATATCCCCCCTCTCGGATACATACCCGGATTCATGCTTGTCATGACATGCTCGCCACGCCTCGCCTGAGATCATCTGACAGGCCGAGGAAGCTGTGCACAAACTATACACATGCATCGCTTCCAAAGAACAATTGGCTGACATTGTCTTTTTCGATCGATAGGTACTTCGGCACCAAGCCCACTTCCGTGAGCTCCGAGTCCAACGTCCGCATCGACGATTCCGCCATGCCTTGGCACGCCACTTCTGAGGATGGCAAGATGTACAAGTACCAGTACCACCCTCACGGCGACAAGAACCAGCCCCTCCGCGCCGCCCCTAGCGCCATGAACACCGTCATCGTCCCCAATGTCACTTTGCCCGAGGTAGGCACCTGCAGTCCCTTGTGGCGATTATGCCACGCCGCCTCTCATTTCACGCTGCTTCATTTGCCCTGTTCCAATCAACGACAGTATCAAATAAAGACAGATGAGTGGCAAGATCGTCCTCTATGACAGATTCGCTAACCATTTGATGCAGGACCTCCACGAGAAGTTCAACAAGTACGGCAAGGAGGAGTGGGACTACTAAAGGTTCAGGATGAGCATTTTAAGCTACGATGCGAGCTTGCCTCACGTCAAAATGTGCGGTCGGCTGCTGTATACTAGAAATGTGGTAAGGTGATTACTAGTAGTGCCTGGACTTTGCGATTACCAGATTTGTGCATAGTGTTCAGATAAAGAGTCAATTGGGAATCAGCCTCTTTTCTTATGTTTTAAATAGTCTTCTTTTTGAAGTCGTGGTACCATTACGTCGGGTGATTTCGGGGATAGAAACTATCTTCGGTACACATGTCCACTAGGATAAACATGCCACTACAGTACATGCAAGGGTCTATCATCCAGTTATGCTAGTAAAACTGATTATTGGGTCAATTAGAACGCTCATGCACATTCGATGACTAACAAATCAACTAATCACTGGGAAGGAAATAACTATAAGTTTCATGATACATGGTGTGAAGTTTTCTTGTCCCCATCAATCTAATCTAGTCTCAAAATCAATCATTCGACACCCTGAGTAGCTTCATTACCTTCACTCGCGGGCTTTGCCTGAGGAGGCTTGGATTCCTCAGCGGAGCGGGTGTTACCTTCCGCAACGGAGGCAGGGCGCTCTGGTGCAATTGAGTCCTCAGGGTAGCTACCAGTCTCGGGGTTCTGGCCCTCTACATCTGGGTGAGGAGGAGCCGGGGCTTGAGCCGGGGGCTCAGGGAACACGGGCTTGCCATCGACGATAGGCACCTCGTGGGCGTTCTCGTGGCTGGCCAGGGATTCGTAGCGAGTCTCGAACTTGACCTTACCATCTGCGCGGAGGGAGGCCACAAGATCATCGGGCAGGATGTTACCGTGCTGGTCACGGTACTCGACGCGAGCCATGGAGCCGGACATTTTGGGCTCAGTCACGGCCGCTGGTTCCGACTGTTCCTGGGCGGGTTCGTTAGGCTGCTGTTGCTTGACGGGAGGAGCCGCGGCGGGTTGGGTGGTTGGAACGGCGATGGGAGACTCGATGGAAGTGACATATTGGCTCAACTGTTTCAGAATGTATCAGCCTTGGGGATCTTGATTTTCTCAATATCCTCGGCGTGGAGGCTTCCACTCTGGAACACTTACGTCGGTGTGGAATGTGTTACAGTCGAAGTCCCACGTGCTAAGCAGCTTTACTCTCTCGCAAGCACCCTGAGTCCAGGGATTGCCATAGACGAGTGGAGAGTAAAGAGTGAAAACCACAATGCTAAGCAGCAGGAACACCGTCATAAAGACCTTGCCAATCGCCGGCTTCGAGGCGAGACCAAGGCACTTGATACGGTTGGTGACAAAATCAACTTGTTGGCAAAACACCAAGATGGCGAAGTAGAGGGCAGGGAGGTAGTGGTGCAGGAAGAGCTGACGAGCCATGAGGAAGAAGGGGAAGTAGTGAAAGGCCCACCCAAGGACACTGGTGCCGACTTCATAGTCGAAACGCTTGAAAGAGACGTGGTTGTAGTCATTGCAGCTTCGCTGCCAGCGCAAGACGGCAATGCCTTTGAAAACAACGTAGATAGCGACGGCCAGGGTAGAAGTCCACCAGATGAGCGGGTTACCCAGGAGGTAGACCTGGCGGTGCTCGGCGCCCCAGAAGTTGATACCCCGGAGAAGAGTGGGCCAGGAAGGCGGACGAGAATCCCAAGCGTGAGACTCAACGAGACCAGCGTTGGTTGTCCACATTACCTTCTGCAACTCCCAGAACTTACCCAAGAAGCCTGGGTTACGATAGTTGACCTTTTCAGCATCCGCAGGCATCGCCGGGTGGGTGTTGTCTTCAATGTACCAGATGCTGTTAGGAAGGGTACCTCCCTTAGCACATGTGACTTCCTGCTGTTCCCAACCCCAGTCTGGAAGCTTGACCTTGTGAGAGAACAGAACACAACCAGTCATTACATGAACCAGCCTGAACTTGGTTTGGATAGTGCGCAGGTGCTTCTTGGCCTCCGCGCCGTCTGACATAGACTTGACAATCTCAACCTTGAACAGATCGTTGGCATCACCAGGGAAACCCTCATAACCGTAGGCAGAGATCTCAAACTGCCAGTCAGCCTCGGTCACCGGAGGGCGCTCATCGTGGGAATGAATGCGACGATGGGTGATCTGGTGGTAAAGGCGAATGACAGATCCATCTTCGATGTTGCTGGTGGTCAGATTGTCCCAAGCAAATGGGCCCTCAATTTCTCCGTAGGGACCCAGCGGCTGAGTCTGGTTCTCCATAATGAAAATGTTGTTCTCATCCTTGTGGGGGTAGAGAGTGACCTGCTGCTGCTTGCTGCCAGTGGGGTACATGTGATTATGGGAGTGCAAGTAGCCACCCTGGGTGTTGTGATGACGAAGGCTAACTCGGGAACCAAATGCAACATCGGCAGCAACATCCTGCATGCCCTTGGAGTTTAGTGTGGCCTGGAACTCGGAAGACATGAAGCCATCACCCTCACCAGGGTTGACCAAGCACATGAAGTGGACGGCGAACATGGCCATGTAGAATCCAATAGGAATGACGATCAAACAGAAAACACGAGCAGTGAAGTGCTTAAACCAAATGCGCTGCAATATGAATAATTAGCAGCAGTCTCAGACTTTTCATCTCATGAGTAGTCACATACCGGTGTAACAGTCTTCGGGTCACCAAGCACCACCCACAACTGGAGGATGGTGAGAGATCCAACCCAAGCCATGGTGAACAGGCCAACCCATTTCACACTGAGAGTAGCACCCAGCGATAGACCGGTGGCAACCAACCAGAACCACCAAGGTCCTTTGAAGGCATGGGCCGGACCCAGCTCTTGCTGGTTCGAGAAGCAGTTAAACGACAGTGCCGTAAGAGCAGTGAAAAAGATCAGAGGAGAGTCCAAGAGGATCAGACGCGATTGAGTGGTCAGCGCGTTATCAAAGATGACAACACCAGCACCCATCACAGCGGTCGAACTACGGCAACCAGTAGCCTTGAGAGTCAAAAACATCATGGACACAGTCAGGACACCCATGATGGCGGGCAGCATGCGCATGGCAACATATGGCACACCAGGCTCAATGTAGTCCTTGCCAATATCCTTGAAGTCGAACTCGCCATCGAAGCCGGCCAGCCAGCCAGCCAGCGTGATGAGCAGTTTGGCGAGCGGGGGGTGCACATCCATAAAGAATTTTCCTTTAATATACTTTGACGCGAAGCCACCGAAGCTAGACAAAGAATTTCTTATTAGCCACGAGTTTCCTCAATTCTATTTCACCGCTGAGACGCACTGGACTTCATCGAAAACCACGCTAGTAGGCTGGTAGATGCGGAACAAACGAACAGCCGCGGCAATCAGCGTCACCAATGTGAGCAGCTTGTAATCCGAGGCCGGGAGATTGAGAATATCATAGTCTTTAACCCCATCGGACGCATAGCTGGAGGTCTTCGCAGGTACAGGTTTGCGATTGTTGGGTCGCGGCGAGCGACTGGGCGAACGCTTGCCCGAGCGGCTCTGGGGCCGGACGGCCAGCGTGTCTTTCGACCGTTGGCCCATTGTCTTCCGGTTGAGCGACAGGAGATTGGAAAGTCGTGAGTGCGGAAAATAGGAGAGGAGAGTCGAAAGAAAGAAAAATTAAAAGTAAAAGTCTCGGCGGAGTGGAATTCCAAAGTCGGAGAATGGAAGCGGCGAAGCCACTAGCTGAAGAGCTTCCCAGGTTGGATACAGCTCGACAACCTACAGCTCTTCTCTGGATTAAAGATCGTGGATGATGGAAAGAAAAGACCCCATACAGGGCAGGAAGAAAGAAGAAAAGGGAGTGCGGAGTGAAAGGGCGAATGGACGAAAGCGGGTGAGGCCAGATCAACGCGGAGGGAACGTTTGTCTCTCGAACGCCCCTTAGATTTCCGCCCCCCGGCTGACTAGTCTCGTTGTATTCGCTGTTGGGGGCTTGCTTGTGGTAGAGAATGACATTGACGCTGTTTGTTTAGCTTGATGCTTGAGATGAATGTATTGTCTTCTATCTGAAACATTACTCTTGTACAATTGATTCTCTGGAAACATCGAAGTATGAAACGAATGCGGGCAAACGTCGACAAATACAGAACCTGAGGAATCTGGCCGCCTTCAGTCTTCCGCCGCATGGTCCAAGCCACATTTACGTGACTTTGATTATGTAAGTGTGGCAAGTGTGATACCTCGCATTCCTCTGGTTATGTTCAAAGAGACTCGCCGCGCCAGTCACATCCCCATTGCCGCCATGGATACGTCGAACGGTAACACTCCCTTGCCGGAGGATATGACCAAGCCTCCAGAGGGCATGGTACTGCCCCCCAAGGACATTCGAGGTACATCTCTGCTTCACTGAGCGCAAGAATCCAGCTAACCTGGCAATCTAGCAATCGTTGAGAAGACTGCGGGATACGTTGCCCGCAATGGTCATATCTTTGAAGGTCAGAACACACCTTGTACGTCGATGCTGTCTTGGGGCTAACATCTCATTTTTCTCTAGACCGTGTCCGTGACAAGGAAAAGAGCAATCCTAAATTCTCCTTCTTGAATCCAGGCGATGCGTACGCGCCCTTTTACCAATGGCGCCTCACTGAAATTAAGGACGGCCGCGGTACTGCCGTCTCAGCAGGTCGAGCTGGCGAAGCGACACCCGCCGTCGAACCTGAAAAGCCCAAGGGACCGCCTGAACCAGCCGCGTTTCATTTCTCCGCGCGCATGCCCAACATCAATGCGCAGGATTTAGAGGTCGTCAAGCTCACCGCATTGTTTGTCGCTAAGCGAGGCAAATCTTTCGTGACCGCGCTGTCGCAGCGCGAGGCTAGAAACTACCAGTTCGAGTTCCTTCGTCCCCAGCACAGTCTCTACCAATTCTTTACCCGCCTGGTCGACCAGTACACCATTCTGTTGCGATCTGAAGGCATTGACGCTGCCACTACTGAGCAGAAAAGAATTGCTGAACTTGAGCAAAATGTGCGAAATAAATATCATATCATGGAGCGCGCCACACAGCGCGCCGAGTGGGTGAAGTTCCAAGAACAGCAGAAGCAGAAGAAGGAAGAGCTGGAGGAACAGGAGCGTATCGAGTATGCACAGATTGACTGGCACGATTTTGTGGTCGTCGAGACCGTCATGTTCACCGAAGTCGACGACCAGTCCGACCTTCCACCGCCGACCTCACTTGCGGACCTGCAGTCCGCCTCCCTTGAGCAAAAAGCCGCCATGTCTCTCAACCCCCTACGTATCGAAGAGGCGATGCCCACCGATCTCGATAACCCCACCTACTACAACCCTTACCCCGTTCAACCCGAATCCGCCGTGCCCTCAGTCTCTCCCTACCCGGCCCAACCTCAAGGCCCTTACGCTCCCCCAAGCGCGGACTACAACATGCAATATCCCCCGCAACCAGAGGCAGCCCAAGCCCGCGTCGAGTCCCCCATCCCCGGCGCCCCGGGCCAACCACCAATGCGTATCCGCTCAGACTACGTGCCCCGCGCGCAGGCTCGTCGTGCCCAAGCCGCCGGTGCAACAGCTCTCTGTCCGAACTGCCACCAACAAATCCCCGTCGCCGAGCTGGACCAGCACATGCGCATCGAGCTCCTGGACCCGCGATGGAAAGAGCAGCGTGCCAAAGCGGAGTCCCGCAGCGCCACAACCAACTTGTCAACTGTGGACGTGGTCAACAACCTCAAGCGCCTCGCCAGCCAAAGAAGCGACGTCTTCGACTCCTCCCTTACTCCTCTCGACCCTGAAGAAGATCGTCGCAAGCGCATGGCTACCGACAGTCCCGTACAGCCTGGTCCCGCGATGGGACCCGGCGGTGTACCTCTGCCTCAAAGCATGAATATCGAGGATCAGATCCGACACATTCATCAGCGTGCAAAGCAATAAATTATTTCCATGGATAGGCTGTGGCTTCAATGTCAGGAAAACCTTCACGTATCGGAGTTTAGGCGTGGGATATGGACGATGTCTTTTTGTATAATAGCCTTTATCAGTTCGAACGCCGCCGACTTATCCTGTCCTCTGACAGGTGCTTTCATTGTTCTCTTGTAGATGCGCCGTAACCTAGAAGATCAGGAAAAATTTACTGCCTATTTTGGAAAATGGGTTGCATGGGTACTCTTGCGAGAACAGAAGGTGGAAGAGAGTAGAGCACGGGAGGAAGTTGGCTGGCTATATTTCTATGCGCTCCTATGGTATCCTTGGCTTCATCGGTAGGGAATGGATAAAATAACTGTATACTCAGGTAACCGGTGAGTTGAATTTAGCCCTTGGAAGATTCACTTGAAGTAAAGATCGTGCTCCAGTCTCTCGGCCACTCCTCCCAGCGATGGTATAGTCATCGACAATGGGTGAAATGCGCAAATCTACATGCTGGTGGCCGACCACTCAACATAGATAACCCAAAAGTCAGCACAATAGTAACATATGATTGTCCTGGCTTTCAGCCATTGCTTAATGTCCAATGCAATCGCTGTATGTCTCTGTTAAGGAGTTTGCGGTTAGTGAAATATATTTGCCGAGTTGTGGAAGTCAAATCAGCCGGCGTAGTGTCATGTCGCCCGTGGCCATACCTCTCGAGACTTTTGCTGGCTAGCACTGGATAGTGAAACGAAATACCCAGCTGCGACGGCGATCTCTCTTCGAAGGGACACAGGTGGGATATGAAGGGCTGCAAATAGAATACCACAATGGCTAGTGTGCATTTTGATAGTCGACCAAACAGCTTCGGATAGAGATATGCGATCCAAGTATCTTTGATTTACCAGGCCAACATTCCAGCTCGTCGATATTCAAGATTACTTCAATCAGAGAGATTCAAATAAACCAGACGACCTTTATTGGCAGCTACCGGGAAAGGTGCTTCTTCCGCTTGTTTTCTGAGCCGTAGAAACGGGAATGATACAAAGGGCCATTATTAGATACCTCTGCCCTGCTTGAAGTTTTTGGCAACCTTGAAGGCCCCAAAACTGACAAGTAACAAAAAGGGTACATTAGCTGAGTGGAAACACCGTCTAAGAGTTGACGTGGCTGGACAAAAAATGAAAGCTCCGCGTATGTAAAGTCAAGCTTTGTAATATTATGAACCTACATAGTACGAGAAGTATGGAAGGTCATCTAGTTTCATTGGCCATCTCAAAGGCTGCTATCTCATCCTCGAGAAAAAATGATGCAAATTGAAAACAAGGAAGCAAAAACAACCTCAAAGTAAGCAAACACCCAAAGCCATCAATAGTGTATAGATATGCCTGGTCAAAACAAAGGCCAAGATGCCGGCCTCGAGGAAAGAGAAGCAAAGACATTATTAATATACATGAGGACGAAGAGAATAGTAGTAATACATGGAGCGGGTAAGCTGCTCGAAATTGGGGATATCGACGAAGGGGGTGGACGGGGAAGGTGAATTAAAGGCCATGTGCAGCATGGGTGTCTATTAGTCTTGTCGAGGAAAAAGGTTTAATGCGAGGGATTGATTAATGATGGAATGCGTCAGGCGTGAAACACTGGAGGCCGTGGAGTCGTAGTCATGTGGCTTGAGACCACTTCAATTCGCTTCTCTGGACGCGGATTCGACGCTGGAAGGTTCGTGAGAAGAGGACTGTTCAGCACCAGACTCTCCAGTGACAGGACTCTTGGGGGGGTTTATCATGGCTTCTTCGGTGAGATGCTCCCTGATTTCTGGGTTCTTGGCCACAGGAGCTTCCGCCATGGCTTCTTCGGTTTCGGGCTCTTCCGTCACAGGCGCTTCGGTGATGGGCTCCTCATCTTCGACTATGGGCTCCTCGTTCATAGGCTCCATGTCGGCCGAGACATTTGCGTTGGCTTCTTCGTAGACACTGACATCGGAGTCAACAGATCCTCGTCTGCATTGTGTTTCATCTGCGGAAGCATCATCATCCCTATGTGGGAGATCGGGGGTGACGGGCTTAGCCATATCGAAAGAGCGAAGGGAGTGTCCTGCCAAAGAAGATGATGTTTTCGGGCGAGATGCCTCGATTATGCGATTCATCTCCTCAATTTCGGGCTCAATGAAGTTGTTGTCCTTGGGATGTAAATATTTCTCTCGTGAAGCTTCCACTTGTGCGGAATGGGCTGTTCGGGCGAATTGCGGGACGATACCGCCAGCGATTCGAGACCAGAACATGCGCTCCCTTAAGTGAACGGTCTCTTCCCAAACATCCTTTTCTTCTTCCGTGTCAGCAGCGCGAACGTGTCCGTCTAGGATGAGACGCAGGTAGCCGGTAAACTCGCAGCAGGAACGGACCCTCTCCAGGCACTGGATACACAAGGAGTATCGTTGGGCTGTTTCACTGTCCGATGTTCGGAAGCGGTGCGTTCTTTCGTTTTGGGCTCCAGGTCTGCGCTCGCCACACACTGAGCAAGGGAATTCGTACACTTTGGTCGCTGACGGCATAGGTTCCACGACAAGAGTGCCCTCACATATTCCACTCAGAACAGTCCGTCGTGTAAGCCATGAAATGCCCGGTGAGAGGTCAAGTCTAAGTGTAGGCTCAATGTCCTCCATCAACACACGTTTATAGAATCTCGTGTCTTTAAGAGGGATATGCGAGCCGGGTTGCGAAGATTGACTCCCATTGGGAGAGTGTGTGAAGCCCTTGGTGGGCGAGGATGTGTTCGAGTTACCACCGCCGAATCCAGCCAAGCTCATCACATTCAAGCCCGCATACGAGCCACTTCCGGCGCGGCTAGCAGGTTTCGAGCTCGCGCCTCGAGCGAGCACCAAAAGATCGCGAAAGTCATCGTATGCTGGCAAATCGGTGCGGCACACCATACGAATCATTTCAGGGAAATTGCATGACGGGCCTGGGGTTAATTCTTTGGCAATGCATGAAGCTGCTGAAATATCGACATCGTCAGACTCTTGTTTGGCTGAAGCCTGCAGTGGCGGAGGGTGGGCTGGTGACGGCGGTGCACTTGAGGCGTTGGTGCGGGCATCCACATCGTCTTGAGACAGGTGCATCCCTTGCATGACAGATTTGAGTTCCGCCAGCTGATCCTGATGAGATGCGAGGAGAGACTCCGTGTCTTTAATTTGCGAGCGCAATTGCTCGTTCTTCTTCTCGACCGCTTCCCGGTCAATTTTAGCTGCAGCCACCATCTAAAACTAATGTCAGACCGGACCCGGCAGTTGACTGGGAGATGCAGAAAAAAAAACATACCTTGTTGGCTTCCTCGAAGAGATCAGCGGTCAGGGCCTCGAGCTCTTGCTCCATAGTCTTCGTGCCCTTTTCAGCCACGGCGCGTGCGGCCCTCTCCTCGGCAAGTGCAGCTTTCAATTGCATAATTTCACGATCAGAGTCGGATTTCTTGATGTAGACCTGCTCATCAATATCCCGACGATGTTTCTCATTTTCAAACTCCAAGGCTTTGATCTTGCTCTGAGCTGCCTCAAGCTCCTGTCGCGTTGCCACGAGGTTGTCATCCAATGAGGTCTGATTGTTGATCGCTTGAATCAGTTTCACACTTAATGCCGCGACTTCATTGCTCAAGTCGGGGTGATGGGTCGATGACGTTGACGGTGAGACCTCCGTGCCGACAACCAAGCGTGGGTCCTGTAAGGTGTTGAAACTGTTTTCCTCGTACTTGGGGCGGAACGTAGAATCGGATACAATTTCAGAAAGATTTGTTGTAGATTTCGCTTTGGTGACTGTTCTGTCTGGGGACAGAGTGCGATGCTCCGAAGAAAGAGACCGCTTATGAGCGTGACGCGGGAGCATGGTGGACGAATTCGGCGGCCGTAAATTACTATGATGGTATGTTTGAAAGGCAATTAGACTATCCTCCATATTAGCGGTGATCCGAGCTGAACTGGCGATTCTTTCCCTCCGAGTACCTGAGGAAACTTACTCGGCCATGATGAGTGACGTAGACGGCGTAGAAGGAATGAGAGTTGGTGACCCGGTTTGTTGATTGCAGTTGGTTGCTGAAACCAATGATCATAACCCGACAGACGCTGAACACCGAGCCTTTGAAGCCATTCACTCGAGGCAGCAAATGATCAGAGATTCCCCGCAAGCGCTTCGGAGTTCG
Organism: Penicillium sp. IBT 18751x; assembly: GCA_028828935.1. Lineage (NCBI taxonomy): Eukaryota > Fungi > Ascomycota > Eurotiomycetes > Eurotiales > Aspergillaceae > Penicillium > Penicillium sp. IBT 18751x. The sequence goes on along the minus strand of JAQJZS010000011.1, from coordinate 1,034,738 downwards.
GGAGCTCTGGAGCGGCCCGAAAAAGGATGATCGGAAGGCGTCGAAGTATTATAGGAATGGAGTGAGAAGAAAAGACCGACGAGAAAGAATAGCATGCAAAAGAAGAGGCTCAGGTGGGTAACATCCACCAAAGTATAAGAGACAAGAAGAGATCGGGGGGTTTCGCAGCGATGTTGGGAGGCGAACAAGCGCTTAGTCATGTCACACCGGAAGCGTGATCAAGTCGCGAGATAAGAACGTGCCGGTTCATTATAATTAGTTTTATGATAATGTTTCGATTCTGCTATTCATTTGTTTGTATTCTACAATTCTCCGTACGCAAGGCCAGGTTTTTCCCATCATGTCAGACTTTTTCTTCATGGTCATTTTGGGCTACCGCGACCTAAAGCGCTCCACGTCTCCATGAAACTAGAGTAATAGTTCATCGCGACTAAGCCGGAATTGCTAGCCGATCTGCGCACTGTTCGTCAAGTCGGGTATTTGAGAAGATCTGATTTTGTTGGCCGGCTGATGGCCTCGCCAGAATACGACCATGGTATATTAGTCTCAGGGAATTTGCCCCCCGCTTAAAGTAACCCTGGGAGGCGCAGGCAGCAGTTGCCCCTGGTATCGCGTAGATTGCGCTAGTCATGGGAGATTAGACTAAGTATCTGACATGGACGCACACGCGCATGTCCGTATCAATTCCACTTTCACCGGTGGAATGCCCTGTTATGTCCGTAGTCCGTGCATAATTATCTCTGCTTTATCTTAATGAATCTCTCGGGGATAAGTTTGCCGTGTAGCCATGCCATGGTCCGACAAGGTGTCTTCGTGGTAGATATGCTTAGATTGGACAAACATTGTGACTAATCGAGGAAAAAAGACCGTTTTGCAGCCAGATCGAGAAGATAGCTCTGTTTTAGATCGTTTGTCCCTTTCCAAGGTATCCTATTGATGGGAACTCTAGAGACCACGGGGCCCCGCCCAATATATGCCAACAGCATTTCTGATTGAACATTTGCCTTTCCTTCTCTGTGAACATAGAATAATTTTCTAAGCTAACCAGGTTTATCCCCGCTGCTCTACTTCTACCAATGACCAAGTCGTTTACTCGCCACCTAACTATCTCAAGCTCTCATGAGAAACATCATGAGACATTCCATCATGCCAGGTCCAATTAGAACCCACCAAGTCCCATCCTCTCAATTGTTCACTCTGTGTTTAGTATCTCGGAATGTCATGTATTCCCCCGCGTGGCAGCCTCAGGCGGAACAAGTGGGGTTACCGAATCAAACTTGACTAAGTTGCCTCACAAAGTAGTAACTTCCCTCTCTAACGTCACCGTTAAACATCGGCTCACGTGTATCACAAGATGGCCGACGCAGAGCTCGAGGAGGTAGGTGGACCCCTCATGACCAACGTCACCCACAGCTCACGTCGGCAACCAGATCAGGCGAGCTCGCCTTGCGCAGCTGCAGCAACAGCAGGGTGCTCCGCGCGGAGGCCCTGTCCAGGGCGGAGGACAGGGTGGAGGCCAGGAAGAACAGAGGTAAGAGCTGGATCTACTGGTTGGTGGACATATCGGGACTAACTACTTTCTTTTAGACAAGCCGAATGTACGTGATTGTGCTCCCCACGATTCGAACCATGAACCCCCCGGTCCGCCGCACCATCTTTGAATATATCTTCGGACCATTCGCATTTGAACCTTCTGACAGATTCTTACAGCGGAACGCCGCGCCGCCATTATGAACCAGATCCTCGACCCCGCCGCCGCGGACCGCCTAGGCCGCATTCGCCTCGTCAAGGAACAGCGCGCCACCGACATTGAGAACCGGTTGATCATGTTGGCCCAGACCGGCCAGCTGCGATCAAAGGTCACCGAGGAGCAGCTCAAGGAGCTTTTGAACGCCGTGGCCGAGAACCAGCGCAAGGAAGAGGAAGAGCAGAAGATCGTGATCAGCCGGCGCAAAGGCGGCTGGGATGATGACGATGACCTTCTCGACCTGTGAGGATAATATTGATACTCCTGGATGAGCTTTACATTTGCCATTTGGATACCTCGCCCGTCTGGCTTTCAAAATTTGATTTTCGGTGTTGCGGTCTGGCACGGCTTGCACCGCGGTTTTGCTGTCGCATATGGGAATAGTCTTATACAATAATCGTACACGGAGAATCCAACCCCAGGAAACCCAAAGGAAGACCCTCTCAGCCTGATTTCTGCTTCAGTCGTTCTTCCTCTTCCTTCTGCTGCCTCCTAATCATCTTCCGAATTTCTCTGAGATCAGGCGGCTGCTCGATATTCAGCTCCTTCCTCAACTCATCCACATCCTTCTCCAGCACCTCCTCCCAGTAAACATTAATCAACTCCTTACTCGCAAGCCCACTTCGCACCGCCCACGGTAAATGCAACGATAAAAATCGTTCCTTCTCCGCCGGCTTCATTCTCACAAACGCAAACAAGCTCAATCCCGTCATCGGTAGCAGTGTGTTCAGGAACTCCAGCGCCTTCAAAGCAAGTTCACCCTCCACGAAAATCGGCAGCCCCGTCACGGCATGGTAGAAATCGTGACACTCGCGGTACCGCTGCATGACATAGGCGCATTCTTCATCGTCGATGTACTGTACGTTGTCGCGCGTGTCCGGGGACACACTTTCACGGTCGAGCCATTTGGCGTATGTGCGGCCGACAGAGTTCTCGGGCAGAGAGCGGAGGCGGGTCATTGAAAGTGTTTCGGAAGTTATGCGTGGTCGGTCGCGGAGAATGCGGCGACCTGTTGGATCGGAGAGCATTGCGTCGCGGAGTCGGTAGATGAAGAATGGAGTTGCGGTTGCTTCGCCAAGGGCTGCGATGAGGTCTAGTGCTTGTTAGGGTTGTTTGAGTAGCTAGGAGAGCCCTGCGATGAAGCTGGAGGTAATATATCTTGTATAGACGTACCAGCTCGTCGAGGATTGATCAATGAGCCAATTGCTGAACCCAAGGCGAGAGCACCGCGCTCAACAGTCGTCAATGGGACATGGCCGGGATAATTTGGCTTTGGACGGTTGAAGACGGAAAATTGCCGCACGGAACAAGCAGAGCATGGGCTTGTCATGTATCGGAGCGAGGATGCCCCCCGTCTACTTATGACCGACATGATGTGTTAAGAATGGCGGAGTATACCCCAAAGAGAAGCAAGTCGTACGATCGGGAAAGACGGCGCGATTGGACCCTGCTCGCTGCCGTAGCGATAAGCGATTGGGTTATCGATAACTCCACAGCCGATGTTGATCGGCCTCAGTTTGAACGTGCGTCCAAGCCATACTTCTCGAGTGTATAATGGTCAATTGCTTCTAGGAAAACACCAAGAGAAACACAAGAATTACCAATTGCCTGTTTGTCACACAAAGCCTCTGCATCCAATACATCACACTAACAACCTGAAAGATCTACTGTCTCCAACACTCTTAAAAAATGTCGACCCCAACCTGGTGGCCTGGCGAAGACCACGCAGCCTTTACTGAATGGGCCCTTGCCCAAGGTATTATAGCAAATGGCGTAACTCCAGCTCGGTTTCCAGGTCGCGGACTAGGAATGATAGCTACCAGGGCTATCAAAGTAGGCGCTTTGCCTCTTCTCTTCATGCAACTGTGATACTGACCCTTTCCAGAGAGGCGAACCCGTGGTCCAAGTGCCTACAAATGTGATCCTGACAATAGATACCCTGCCAGACTCATTCCGGGCCCAATTCCCTGAAGGAACCCCCGTGCAGGCGATAATGGCCGCCTACCTCACGCATGGCAGTGAGGAAGAACTCTCTAAATACGCCTTATGGCGCAAAGCCTGGCCGTCTCGTCAAGACTTTGAAGATAGTCTGCCAATGCTATGGCCTATTGCTCTCGGCGGACTTGTCTGGCCAGATACCCCTGCAGGGTCAAACGCGCAGGCTAACGTCCTTCCGCCGTGTATCTCGGGACGGTGGAACACCATTCAGAAAGATCACAGCGTGAAGAAGTACGATACTGAGCACCAGAATCTTCTAGCTGGACAAGAACAGAGGCTGGGCAAGGCGTGGGCGGATGTGAAGGCTGTGCTGCCGGAGACGAATTGGAGGGACTTTTCGTATCATTGGCTCATTCTCAATACGAGGAGTTTCTACTGGGTTGGTCCAGATCAGGAGCCGCCGGAGGACCGGAATGATGCAATGGCTTTGTTGCCATTTGCTGATTATTTTAATCACTCTGATGTTGAGGTTGGTTTCCCTCAGGGTTTGGGGCTTATGGTGTGACTTGTTGCTAATATGCGGACGGTTTAAGTGTGATGTCAAGTTTGATGCAGATGAGTATACGCTATGTGCTACGGAGGACTATGAGGCAGGAGATGAGGTCTACATGAGTTATGGGAGTCATCCAAATGATTTCCTATTGGCTGAATGTGAGTCTAACTCCGATCCAGGAGCCATTGATCAAGCTAATGTGTCTAGATGGATTTTTCCTCGAGAAAAACGAATCAGACTGCGTCTATCTGGACGACATCATCTTCCAAGAAATCACTAGTCCGGACAAACGGGAAGAACTAGCCCTGAACCAATACTATGGGTATATTGATCTATTATACAATGCGAGTATATTCAAGGCTAATTATTTCCAGTAATTACCAAGTCACCTGTCAAGGTGTTTGCTACCGCACCGAGGTGGCAGCGTGTTTAAAATACATGAGCGAGGAGGACTGGCGGAACCACGTCCTCGAAGGATCCACCGAGGGGGTGGATCCAAAGCTGTCGGAGGACATCATCAAAGGATGGCTCCAGACATATTGCACGGAGGCAGACGCTGCCGTAAGTGCATTGCGCGCGGCAATGGAGTTCGATGCTGTGGTGCGGACGAATCACCAGAAGGCCGAAACGCTTTTGCGGCGGTGGGTACAGATCAAGGAAGTTTGTGAGAGTGCAGCTAAGGCGATTGATTTGTAAATTCCTTCCTCCCTGAATGTGCGCACCGCTTTTCGAGGGCCACCGAGATAGCAAAGAAGAATTGAGACAAAGTCTCAAACTAATTGTCTATTCGCGGGTCACCAGTGATAATGACGTTCTCAAAGTCAATAGGGATGGCGGTGTTGTCCCTGCGCATGGTGATAGCGAGCTTAGTCTGCACCATGTGTTTAACCATATAGTTAAGTACGCACTTCAGACCCAGCTCCTCACCGCGGCGAACGATCCAGCCGTTGAAGAATTCAACATCTGTGACTTTGCCTTCGTAAATGTCCTGGAGCATGGCGCTGGTGTTCGGGGCCGTCTTCGCCATCATATGAGCGGTAATTCGGCGTAGTCGTTCTGGGCAGAATCGACTCTTGATACCTGGGATGCCCTGCAACTCCGGGAGAGCGCAGATCACACTCGATATTTCAAAAAGCAGCATCCGCATGAGTCGGGTCGCGCTGAAGACGTACAAGAGCTCGCCATTCTGGCAGTCGTTAATTACTGTTAGCGGGCCGATGATGCATTCGGCGGCATGCTTCTCCAAACGGTGCATGAGTAAACCAGAGGGAGTCTCCACCGTGGCAACTAATTGTGGCGTGAGAGTGAAGAGACGGAGAAGGTATTTCGTTGTAGGAGCCCAGTGAGTATCTTTCTCTGATTCGATCAGAGGTGTATTCTCGGTGACCGCGGGGCTGAGGAGGAAAGATCCAGGACTATGATGAGCGATGTGGAAAGGATGCAGCCTTGTGAGGTAATGGGTAAAAGCCGTCTCGATAAAATGCGGGCGATTGTTCGGATCTGGGAAAACCTCTTCATGGAGCCGACTGAGGAGTCCCATGCCACTATGAACCAAGCAAATGGTTGAATTCGAGGTCAAGCGGTGCTTGAGAGCCTCGATGGCTTTTACTGTAATGTTGGCCTTGGTACAGACAAGCAAGCAGTCAATGTCGTCTTCTGTCGGACTTTCGAATTGGTCTTCTTCTTCTTCGGTGGTTCTTCTTCTGCCCTGGTTGCTCTTGACCTGTGTCGTGTCCACCTTGTACCATGCCGATTCAGAAAGCACTTCCGCGTCGAATCCGCCTCTGACTTCGTCCAGACCTTGGTGGTTGATAGCGAGAGAGTATTTCTTCTGTCGGAAATCTCTCAAGAGCTCTGTGTTATGAAGAAGGAGTGTAATGGGCGGCGGAGACTGTCGCGATGCGAGCGAGTGGGCAATGAACGTCCCTACATTTCCGAGGCCAACGACATGCACCCGCCCTGACATTTGGGGCGCCTCCTCCGTGTATTCTTTCATATTGTCCGCCCATGTTGACTGGGGCCGTGTTATAGGTCCACAAATAACCTGCCATCGAGATTGACAGACGTCAATCAGTCCGCTCCGCCACAGCGGGCGGCGCGCGAATAGATGGAACACTTTTGAGGGTGTTCGGGGAAAAGTCCCCCGGTGGACTGGAAATGAAGGCGCTGAGATGAGTTCTCGGTTCCGGAGAGGATCGAAAGGACGACGAGAAACTATATCTGCATTAATATTTCGGTCATAAAGCACAAGGAATTCTCAAAGTGCCTCGAACAAAAGCATGAATCGCGCGCGAAATGTCGGATCTCAGCCGATGATGCGCGGCCAAAATCTCCACCGCCTACACACACCGCCTGCGTTGCACCGTCCTAATTTTTTCGTCAAGTTCCCATTTGCATTGCACATCACCATGGATACAACGGATTTACTTCCGCTGCTGGAGCAGCTTGACGACAATGTGGATGACCTGGAAGAGGTTCTGCAGCCCTTTCTGGGCCAGTCCCTGTCCAAGGCCTCGAAAAACTTGCCTGTCATGGACAAGGCCAAACTTCACGTTCTGATCACCTACACCCTCGAATCACTCATTTTTTGTTCGTCTGGCTCTAGTTCAAAATTGGAACTCAGCTCACATTTCTCCAGCATACCTCCGACTACACGGTGTCGATGCGAAACAGCACTCCGTCTTCCGCGAACTTACACGCGTGAAGCAATACTTTGATAAAATCAAGGACTTGGAAACCGAGCCCGAACAACGCACTATGACACTTGATAAGGCGGCTGCGGGACGTTTCATCAAGCATGGCCTTGTAAGTACATTGTGTCTCGTGACTGAGACCTCAACTAATTTTTGTGAAGGCCGGCAACAATAAGATCGACTTGGAACTAGCAGAGAAGCAGGCAAAAGAGAGGGCTCGCGCTCAATTCAAGGCTGCCATGCTCGCTAAGAAGCAGGCTGCCGAGGCTCAGAGCGAGGATCCGTCCAGCGCAGCCCCATCTACTGCTCAATCTGGCGCCGACTCTGACGACTCTGACGAAGACGTGAGCTCCGAGGCGGAGGTTGAGCTTGCCAAAGAGAAAGAAAAAAAGCAGGCTAAGATTGAAAAGGCCAATGCCCGAAACAAGAATGCAAAGGCCGCTCGGAAGCAACAAAAGCTCGACGTGGACGGGCGCAAAGACCGCAAGAAGGAGAGGCGGCAGAAGAAGGAGGAGTTCCGCAAGACTCAGAAGAAACAATGATGCTGCTTTTCCAGCGATTTTTCCATGGTCTGCTGTGAGCCTCCCACTGTCGGAGCTTATAGTAGGACCTTTGACCGAGACTGCACCACTTCTGCACGCATCACTACTTGTACATCAACGTCACTACGAATTTAGATACCCATCATCCTCTCATCTGGAATGCAAAAGAATGAATAGAATCTTGATCACCACATGCCCAAAGTCGTAGTTGACTGCTCAAATTCTAAACTCCTGTAATGTCCGGTCTCACGTGACTCAGGCACATCGCCAGCCAATTGATGCTCGTAGAATTTGCATGGCCTCGACTGACTCAGCTTTCTAGCTTCTTCTGTCTCCACTCGTCGGATATCTACTTTGACAGTCTTCTTCCCCCTCAACTCATCACAGCCTCACATACACATCCATCAAAATGCCTCGCCAACAACGTCGTGCCGCTCCTACCCCCGCGCGCAGCGCGCCCACTCGCCCTACCGCTGCCCCTGCCCGTCCCGCGGCCGCTCCCCAGCACCAACAACAGGCACCTCACTCGACTGCCGCGGCTCCTCCCCAGCAGATGCATGCTCCTCCCCAGCAAAGCGCTGGCCCCGGTCTCTTCGGCCAGATGGCATCCACTGCTGCGTAAGTCGAACTAAAATAAATCCCGAGCAAAGATCTTCGCATTTTCCCGAGAAGATCCGGGGTTGGGATTTTCCCTTGGACTCACCGCTAATTTTCTCACAGCGGTGTCGCTATCGGTTCCTCCGTCGGCCATGCCATCGGTGGTCTCTTCTCCGGTGGTGGCTCCAGTGCCCCCGCTGAGCCTCAGCAGGCCGCTCCCGCCCAGGCCATGGACAACGGTCTGTGGCAGGGCAGCGCCAACCAGGCGCAGTACGAGAACCCCGCTTGTGCCAACGACGTCCGCAACTTCCGCAACTGCATGGATGAGAACCAGGGTCAAATCAGCATTTGCGGTTGGTACCTTGACCAGCTGGTACGTATACAGTCTCTACCTCGGTAGATTTCTCGGTAATGGACTATTACTAACAACCAAACAGAAGGCTTGCCAGGCTGCCGCTAAGCCGTACTAAGCGCTTCTCAGTCGGTGGATGTCTGTCATTGTTTTTAATCGAACTCTCAATACATGGGTTGATCCTTAGGACAGCTCGGTGGGTGTAATCCTTTGCATCGCGACTTTGATATCGCGCTCTTGTACTCTATACCATCTCTCCTCGTCTTTGAAATCAATCATCACCGGGTTTTTCCCTCAAGCTGATGGCGCTTTCGTCCACTTGAGAGACACCAAAGAAAAACAGCTCTCATCGTACTTTTTGATCTTCATTTATAGACAACCCCTGTAACAACAGCCTCCACCTCAAGTAAATCCTTGTTTTCGGGCACACCTAAAATCATGTCTCGCGTCACTTGGATGTCTTCCCAAGAAGTCCGCATCTCTAAATCGAAACGTCGTGCCAAGGTCGCAAACATAAGATATAGTTCCGCGTAGGCGAGACTGACGTATTGCCACTTGTTAGTAGATCTTTAGCAATGGAGGATCTTCCGATACTAACTTCATGCCTAGACATATTCTAGACCCTTTCGTGAATGGCACCAAGAATCGATCAAGTCTCTCGCCCTTCTGCGAGGATTCCAACCACCGGTCGGGATTGAATGTATTTGGTTCTGGGAAGACATTGGGATCCATATGCACAAAGTAGATTGATTGGCTGACTGGGGTCTGCGTAATGTCTCAGCAACGCTCATATCCAAATAAGAAAAGGGAAAGAAAAGCATCTTACTCCAGGTGGAATAGTGAAGTTGTTGTATATCCGGGTGTTATTTGGAGCCACGCGTGGAAACCGAAGGGTTGCAGGATGTGCGAGCCGGAGTGATTCGTTGATCACAGCAGTCTCAAGAAGGTCAGCTTTCCTGAGAAATCAAACAAAACTGTTCAATATACGTACCAAATACGGTAATTTCTCCAATTGGCCCCAGGATGCCTTACTAGTAGGCTCTGGCATCACCGTCCTCAACTCATCCCGTAGACGCTGCACAATAGCCTTATCTCTATAAAAATGAAACGAGCCCACAGCCAAGACCCTCGCAGTCGTCTCCGTCCCCGCACCCATAATCGTCATAGCCTCGTTCTTCAATCTAATCGGCGTTCTCTCTTCCGCCGGTAGCGAAGGGTCACTTAAAGCATGAAATATCGTCCTTGTGTCCTGTTTTCCGGCATTCTGCAATGCATAAATACTCTGCTCCTTTAGCTTTCGCTCCATGTCATAGTATCCCTTGTACATCGGCTGCAGCCAGAGAATAAACCAAGGCATAGATTCCAACAGGTTCACGAGAACCGGGAAGAACCTCATGAAATGACAAAAGACACTAGCACCGGTCACAGCATCACGGAATTCATTCTTCATGTCTTCCTTCTCAAGCATACCGGGGCTTTCGCCGTAGGTATAGTGACAAATGACGTCGCCGGTCAATGCTGAAAATAGTGCGTCCGTCTTGATGACCGTGCCGTCGATTTTCGCTTGCTCGAGGCGTTTCGCGGCTCTATCGACTTTGTCTTGAACAATGTATTCCATTCTCACAACGGCCTGTTTGGAAAAGAACGGGTTCACGATCCCGCGTCGGAATCGATGGAGGTTGTGGTCTATCGTTGCAAAGGATGAGCCTGGCGACGGGGCGACGTTCACGATGAATGGGTCTTTTTCTTGGATGCCGTTGCTGTAGATTTCTGGGAAATATGAAGGGTCTTTGATGTGGATTTCTCGGGGGTTGATGCGTACTATCGGTCCTGTAGAAAGTGTTAGCGAGACTTGGGGGTATGGATCACAAGTCATAGTTTACCGTAAACCTCGTGCATTCTCTGAATCTCCCATATGAACTTCCCGCTCTTGATACAGTCGAAATAGAACTCATAGATGTGCGTAGTGGCTGCTAGCTTTGGCCCGGGGAAGTTACGCAGCGGGTGAAAGAAGAGGTTGTAGATACTTGTCGATATAATGTAGCCAACGGCCAAAGCTAGTGAACCAAGAACAACACGCTCCATGTCGCAGGCCACCATGTCTGAGGATTGCTCTGAAAATTACAAGTCAAGCACAGGTCGTTCGTAAGAAGAAAAGGCTGAGTCTGAACATCTTGTCACCGCTTCCCCGCTATCAAATTGAGATGCAGAGGTGCGGTGATACAAAGCGGGGAGGACACCGAAGTCACGTATTCGCATTGGTCGGCAATCACGCATGTAAGATGCATATTATCACGCTGAGTAGAAAACTCATCTGCAGCTAATATTCATCAAATCTCGTGATGATAATTCCTCGCCCGTTAAGGCTGCTTCTGAGTTAAATGGGGTTTTATTAGCAATAAATGACACTGCGTATGTCTTTGGTACCATGCATGCAAGGCTGTAGTCTTCAAATTTCCCATCTCGATTCCTATCCCTTCCGTACTGTAGTGATTAGAAGAGTGGGGAATTGTTGCTAGCAACGAATCAAAGGTGGGGGCATAGGGAATTCTTGTCCTCGGCTCCATGTATTCTGTACACAACTTCATTTGGAATCAACGAATGATACTTTGCGGAGTACGAATAGCAGTGCTCGGCTCCACATATCATGCATGCAGGCCTGGTGGCAGCATCAGGCTTTCATTCTCGTATTATGTTGGCCGACACTGTGCTCTGACATTAACTAGCTAGAGCATTTATTGAGGGAATACTCTGGACTCGATAGAATTTGGAAGACCCACCCGTCGGCTATTGTAGAGAGGCGATGGGTAGTAGGTATTTATCTAGAAACTATTATTTACATGGAAAGGCCCAGGTCCAAGGAAAAACTAGATATTTGACTCCATCCATCCTAGCCATGGCTGGGAATAGAACAAGTCCCGAAACATATCATTATTCCATGCACCTCCGGTGGCTAAATTCTCAAGATTTGAGCCCTCTGGCCCACCCTCTTGAATTTGATCGAAGCTTGGGGCAACAGAAAGATCATACTGCGGATGTATTTCTGCCTCTATGCCCACCTGGTCAGGTCGTGTTGTATTTACAATGCCGGTAGGCATCGCGGGAGATGAGGTGTTGAAGAGAGGCTGAGGCGAGGACATTTGATGGTGGTTGCGGATAAGGGGACTGCAAAGATGCAAGAAGGTGGAGAAGAGTTTGTATAATTTGGCGGTCGGAGGATGTGTGTCCACAAAGCGGAGAAGGGCTTCGGTGATGGCAGACATCAATGAATAATCTTCAGGGTCAGACGTTTGAACCACGTTGCAGAATAGAACAAAGAAAGGCGTCAGAGGGCCTACGAGTATAGTCCTATGGACGTCAGAACTATCAGCTAGAAAATAAAGTACAATTAGAGGCTCACCAAGTCAGGTATATTGGGTATATTTCAAGGAAATTGGCAGAAATAAAATAGTCCTTCTGCAACAGTTGAAGTGATCGAAGTGCCTTCCGTGCATACAGAAGACATTCCTTCTGAACGAATGGAGCTCGAATAGTCTGTGTAGAGCGAAGTATAGAAGTCATTGTTGCATAATAGTGGAAGTCAATAGCTGTCCATTCGTACTCCATATGACTGAAAGATGGGTTGACTCGTTGCTGTAAATTCAATCATTAGCTGCAGGGAGTTAGCAGTCTTGATAGAGACTTACGTTCTGGTACTCTGAATGCATGCGATACATGGTTTGGACAAGCTCATCGATGGTATTGCGTTGGTCTGTCTCATTGGACAATCCCGGCTTTAAAGCTAGGCTTAGTGTAACGTCCTGGATCTGTGCGAGCTGAACAACGGCTTTCATGATGGCACTAAGTGGAATATGCTGATCCAAATGGATCAAATCGGCTGGTTTCAGTTTTAATTCTGGGAGGGACGGAGGCCGCAGAAGGAGTGAGCTGAGATGCTTGTCAAATTGATAACACGTGAAGATAACTCCGTAGATCTGGGATTCGGCACTGCCAGACGGACTGAGACCGTCCCACGTATGGTAGTTGAGCGAAACCAAGATCCTTGATGCAAAAGAAGTCAGTGTCCAGGATTGGCACATGTCTCCCTGGGATTGCATGAGCGCTGCCTGGGATAAATTAGCGTTGGCACTCATAGGCCTCTCCAATCCGGTGACTGTTCTAGACGCACCCCAGATAATAACGCTTGTAGCAGAGATAAGCTTGGGGCAGTCAACATATTGATTTTTGCCAGGGCCTCAAGTGCCGTGGCCTCGTATTGCTTTTTGGATGATCGCAAGAGATCTTGAAGGTGGATGCGTTTACCTAATTCAGCCTCAGGCAACCTAGCAACCATCAGGGCAGCTTTCGTGTATACCACAACTCGGTAATGATTCAGAACAGTTTCATCTTCCGATCCTTGCACAAGAGCGAAACACATATTTTCCAATGTGTGCGGGGAGATGTGGTCGGGCCAGTAAGACCGATTCGGAGCACCACAATTGATGCCCGGCCCTAAAAATGAGCATTTTTCAGCCATTGCTTTTGTGGACTAGATATCAACTCACCCATAGTCAGCATATAGCATAGCTCGGGTGGAAACTCTGCCAACGGCTCCACACCGAGCCCAGCGCGATCAAAACGATCAGATCTCGGCAGGTTTGCAGTACTGGAGATTTGATCAACAAGACGGTGTGCCGATTCCAGCACGGTGTACTTGTCTCGGGAGAGCTCTCTGTTTGACTCAAGCTCTTGCTGTAAAAACACCTTGGCCTCGGAGGTCTGATGATTTAAAGCATCTGGAGTTGCTGCTTCCGACACGGCTGGACGCCCGACAGCATTAAACGAGTCTCTGGCAATGGCCTCCTTCTGCTTGCCAGAGGATGTTGTGCTATATTGGTCACTCTCGGTGCCAGCTTTGAATGCTGGAACTGACCCCTGGCATTGCTGCACAGAAGCGGCAGTGCGCTCAAGTTCGGACAGTCTGTCTGCCAGGCTTAAAAGCCTTGATATTCGTCAACACTCCCTCCTCGCCTTTAGTGCAAGCAAATCCTGTCAGAGCTTACCTGGGATCTCTCTGACGCCTTCGTCTAGGTCGCTTTCGATGACATTCGGTTCTGGCGTCCGTGCAATTCATACACGGGTCCCGTCGATCGCACTTGATCTATGGAAGACGTCAATGATCTCATTGATCTGGAACCTGACTCAATCTTATGAAGAGACAAACCTTTCTTGAATAACACAAGTCGCACTGTCCGATTCGTTTAGCTTTACTCACATGAAACAGGCTAACGGGGCCCAAGGACGTACCGCAGGCGCCTCAGAGTCACTAGCATTGGTCGACATAAGAAAAGCATCGAAAGGACCCAATGAGGCTAGAAACTGGAGCTATATACCATGTGGATATTGAGTACCATCGTCAGAATAAGAGTCAAAGTGTATCAGTGTAGGAAGAGGCTCCAGACCCGTTGATTACCAACGGGTCCCACTTTCGGCTGAAGACTTTCCGGTCCGACCCAAAAAGGAAAGATGTTCGTCCGGTTCCATTCAATGCATCAAGGGATCGCAGATCCACTAGCACCAGTGATGATCATTGGGTCAGATCTACAATTTCGCCTCAATGTCACTTTCTTAATATCAATGTATGTGGAAGGTTCTGATGCAATAAAGTACATTGCTTGTTGGAGTATCAATCGCACGCTGCAACAAAACGTCGAATTACACAAATGAGTGTGCTGGAAGCGATAGGAATATATGATCATCAACTAATTATCCTTGTCCTCTTTGGTCCGTGGTTCAAAGTTCAACTGTGAATGTAATCAGTCAGTGCATTGAAATGAAGCGTCCACCAAAACCACATACCTGATTTCCGTTGTAGAACTGACTATCGCCCCGTTCATTCTGCTGGTCCCGCAGGGTGCGGATATTCATTCCGGTTGGGCGTTGTCGCTGAGCATGCTGACTCGGTGGAGAAGGAGCAGATTGCACCTCGCTCGCTGGTGCACTGGATCCGTATCCGAAGATTGAGCCTACAATACCTGTAGCGGTACTGGCAACACCTGATACCACATTATACACGGCAGAAATCCCCCGCGCGGGCAAGGAGCCAGCTGACGCGTAAGCTGTCGTGTATGTCTGCACAGGAACCATGACGAGAGTTGCAGTAGAGCCCAGACTCAATTCCTGCAGTGTCTGCGATTCCTCGGCAACAGAGAGGGTCCGATTTGGAAGAGGCGTCAAGATGTGTTTGAGGTTGTATGGGCGGTTGTCATCCCCCATTTCTCCATCTAACCAGGGACGAACATCACCACGGATAGTTTGTGTGGGCGTGAAGCTAGACCGAATAGAGCGGCCGTCAAACAGTCGCACCTGGAGTCGATACTGGCTTGGAGGTCCACGAGGAACTGGTGTCTGTCGCTTTGGCTCTTCGACTGCAGGTGGTGGTTTCTTATTTGCCTTCAATTGGGATTTCTGTACTGGTGCCGCTGGTTGCTTGCCCTTCGATTTCTCTTTCGGACTATCTTTCAGTGGCTGCTGCTTCGGCGGTTCCGATTTCTCTGACGGCTTCTGTGCTGAGGGACCAATCGTTCTTGTGCTCGCTTGGGATGATTGTTGGGCAAATATTTGGGAGTCACTTGGGTATTGACGGGCTGTTTGTCTTGATGGGGCATTGGAGGCAATGGATGTAATAGGCGTATAAGCATTTGAACTAGCCACGGTTGTCGTGTTGCTATTCGTAGGTACAGGGCTGCTCTGTTGTGACTGCTGAGTATTAAGGATGTCTCGACCACCTTCCAAGACTGCGATTAGGCGACGCTTTAATTCGTCTTTCGAAACCTCGGGCGTTAGGTACTCTTGCAGCGTGCCAGTCCTGCGAGGTAAAACAATCAGCTCAGAGCGCACGGGCGAACCAGCATGAGACGGACTTAATGACAACAACCGTCGGAAACTTCGCTATGGGACAGAAAGTGGTCAAGAAACCGGCTTCTTGGGTCCCAGCAGCCAGGCGCAAAAGGACCGCTTTGGCGTCGAGGACCGGTGCAACCTGCAGACGATTAGCGATTACCCAGTCATCACGACGGATTATCAATAGCACACAAACATACCTCATCATCAGTAAGATACTCCTCCTCCCACTTTGAGCTCAGTTGCTCGTCATCTGCACATTGGACTCGATTAGATGGCACGTTGACTTGGTGCGGGGAGACCACCGACCTCGGACAAAGCACACCACAGCCTTGGCCTCTCGCACAGCGAGGGCAATACCATCCTGAAGGGATCCTTGAAAAAACATCGTCACGATCGCATTCTCGTCGAGAGGGTAGCGGATCGAATGTGAGAGTAAAGAAAGCAGTGGTTAGCAGAAGGCGACGTATACTGCGGAGAAACAGTTCGGGGAAGAGCGTGACCGCCTACGGAGCGAGTCCGCTCCCAAAATCCCAACTGCCGCATAACACCACTTTTCTCCAAACAGCTCCCCACGGCATCATTCACCATGCGGCCGCTTTTCTCGGTCCTGAGAAGCACCCCAGAGGCGTGGTCTGTGACATCCCGCGCTGTCCGAACCTCGAACCCAAACAACCTCGATTCCATCTGCTCTAGATGCCGCCTACAACAAAAGCGCCAGTTCACGCAGTCGCACCGCTTGACTGACCAAAACGCCTTCAGCGTGGATCACCCGGCTAAGCTGGTTCGTGTGAACCAGAAGCATGGACCTGGGTTGATCATCCTCGGTTCGTGATTTCCCAATGCATTTTCTGGTCCAATAAACTAGAACTGACATGCAATTCTACAGCCCTGATCCCAATCATTGCCTTCGGCTTAGGAACCTGGCAGGTCCAGCGCCTCGATCGGAAGACAAAGATGATTGCCAAATTTGAAGACCGTTTGACGAGACCACCACTTCCGCTACCGCCGCGAATAGACCCTGAGGCTATCTCTGAATTCGATTACCGTCGTGTCTATGCCACTGGCACTCTTCGCCACGATAAGGAGATGCTGGTTGGACCTCGTATGAACGAGGGTGAGGACGGATACCTCGTCGTGACTCCGCTTGAGCGCGAGGGTCAGAGCACGGTTCTAGTGAACCGGGGCTGGATTTCTAGAAAGCTGGCAAACCAGAAGGATCGACCGGAGGGTATTAAGAATGAGGTTGTTACGGTGGAGGGGCTGCTTCGGGAGCCATGGAAGAAGAATATGTTCACACCGGATAACAAACCGGAGGAGGGCAAGTTCTATTTCCCGGACATTCAGCAGATGGCAGACTTGAGTGGAAGTCAACCTGTGTGGATTGAGGAAACTATGGGTATGATCTATTGCCCGATATATGGGTCTGGACGCGGCTGACTTATTCGTTCGCAGTGCCTGATCTTGTTGAGTCATATAATCGCGAGGCGAAGGGTATTCCCATTGGTCGTGCGGCCGAGGTCAACTTGAGGAACAACCACGCACAATACATCTTCACCTGGTAAGTTCCACCCGATGGGCTCATGGGCCGAGTCGGCCTCCTCGTGCCAGTAGTGACCCCCGGAAATGTGAACCATTCGCTCATGTTCCACTTAGGTACGGCCTATCCTTGGCCACGTCGATCATGCTGTGGATGGTGGTGAGGAAGAAGCCAAGCAGCGAGGCCATGCGCCGGGTCCGCCAGAATCGCAACTGGTAGTCGGGCTTCAAGCCACTTCGTTTGTGCATTTTTCTTGGTTGTTTGGAGTTTTGTTTGGTTGATTCGATTGTCGTTCAAATCATTCACGGAGGCATAGCCAGTCTCATATCCTGCTGAAGTTCCTTGGGCAAATACTTCTGAGCCAGGGAAAATATTGTTGTCGTACTGTTGATGTGCCGTTGCCTGTGGTAGTCAGCAAGCCATTCCATGAATGTACATGCAGCAGACCTAACCTTCTCATGAGCGTTGAGACGTCGCTCTCGTCGATAGTCTTGCGTCCAGCGTGCTTTGAATAAGCAGCCAAATCCTGGCTGACCTGTTCAAAGTACCATGAAGACGCCTGTTCGATTGCATCCATTGCAGCCTTGTTGATCTTCGCCTTTGATCCACCTTTTGTATGCGCGAAGCGAGTGGCCAGCTTCTTGACTACTCCCGCGGGCATGTTTGGAACCGGAATCCCGTGTCTGGAAAGCTTCTTCTGCTTGGTCTGCACCGGAGCACCATCATCCCGCAGGCCTCCTCCGACAATTCCCGGGCTTTGGCTCGGGGACGCTAGTGGAGCTAAGTCGAGGCCAAATCCAAAGCCTCCAGCAACATCGTCGTCATCGTCTGAGGGGGGTGTTCCAGGAAGCGGCTGTATGTCGCCTGTGGTCAACTCGAATCCCTCAGCTTCACCGACTTGTTCATCCATGGGATCTTCAAATGCACCTGCATCTGGAGATGGAATATCGAAGACAAAGCGGTCCAGGTTCTCCGTTTCTCCACTGTTTGTATTATATTAGCCCACTTTGTACCATAGCCAAACCCGATATCTTGATTACCCACCCTTGATCGAAGTCGCCTCCACTGAACATCGTATTGTCAGCTGCCTCATCGCCGCCGAAAAGTCCCGTTTGTTCGCCCGCATCGGAATCGCTGTCTAAATGTCCTCGGAAATTCTCACTCAATCTCCCAGCTTGACTGTACATTGATAATCGTTGCTGGTCTTTTATACTCGTCTCTCTCATCGGGTATTCGACGGATCGGTAGGTGATATCATCATCAAAGGCAGCCGACATTCGCGGCGGCGGAGTCGGGTCATCACTTCCTTCCTCCGACCCCTGGATCGGCAGAGAAAGTCGCGGTGGCGTGTTTTCCGGCTCGTTGTCTAACTCCTCGAATTCGTCTATAGGATCCTTCTCCGCGGGCTGCGGCGCATCCTGGGGTGAGGATTGTATGGGTCTTGAGACGGGAGCCAGCGCTACGCAATTTCAAAGTCAGCGTCGCTTTAGCTTCAAGAGTCGTATTCCCGGAATAGGCCTGGTTTGATCTTACCTTTCCCAAGGTTTCTGAGTATGTCAAATGTCGTCTCCCGCTGCATGCGACCGCTTCGGCGGCGATCGCGACCTGGGGTATTTGCAGCTCGCTGCTGTCGAGCGCGAAGTCCATATGGTGTTGATGGGGCGGCTGATGCTCTTGCCCGGGGCGTGAACCTCGAAGCTGAGCGTTGGCCAGACGGGGTCGTGGTGGTGACGAGTCTACTCGGCGTAAGTGGGTAGCGCGTATGACTTGGAAGGCGTTGGAGCTGCAAATGAGAAGATTATCAGAAGGATTATTGGAGAGTGCTCCGCATTGAGTTACTTACTCCTGTGGATGTTGTTTCTCCAGATGGAGTACTTGTCCCGACACCCGAATTGCGCAGTGACCGGCGGTCACGCGCTCTCGGGGTAGACATTTCGTGAGCTCAAATACGAGCTGTAGCTATAGCATCAGACTCGAAAGATAGGCGTGCACTTGGATCATCCAAAATCAATCGAAATGTGGAAGGTCCAGTGTCGGAACGAATGTTTGCGAAGCGCGTCTCCGAATAACATTGCGGGCCTGCGCGTGATTGGTTCCAGTTATCGATAAGACCCGCTGACTCAGCCGCCGTTTTCCTGACTTTTTTTGCGACGCTTTGCTTTCGCCTCGTCGCATTTGTCCATTGAGGTCGAAATTTCTCGATCCGAGTATTGCCAGAGACATTCAATATGGTTGACACACCTTCCCAAAAGGGGCTTGCGAACAAGCTCGACAAGAAGCGCAAGAGACAAGCGGACGAATCTACGAAACAGGACAAGCCCGAAACAGCGCCTGAAGCTACGGCTTCCGCAGATCAACCTAGCAAGAAGAAGCGCAAGCAGAAGAAGAGCAAGAAGCAGCAGGCTGAGCACGATGCGAGAATGCAAGACCGCCAAGACGGCATTGACCAGTCAATTGGAAAGATGGATGGACGTTTGTTGGCTGATTACTTCGTTCAACGAGCGAAGAAGGCAGATAAGGAATTGTCAGCGGTGGAGTTGAACGATATGTCTGTTCCAGGTACGGAATTCCATGCTAGAATGCTCGGGATGATTATTGAGTACTAATGGGCTGCAGACTACGCTTTCCTCGACACATCATCCTTCACGGAGACCAGACACTTGGACAAGCTCCCAGACTTCCTCAAAGCATTCAGCCCTAAGGGTGCGGATTTGTCAAAAGCTTCTGAGCAGAAGGGTACCCCTCACACTTTGGTTGTGGCTGGCGCTGGGCTTAGAGCTGCGGATGTTGTCCGGTAAGACAATGATGATTAGATACCTGGTCCTTGTTGTGGGCATATAAGCTAAGAACTTGACTTAACAGGTCGCTTCGGAGCTTCTCAACCAAGGAGGCAATTGTAGGGAAATTATTTGCAAAGCACATTAAGCTCGAGGAAGCCAAGCAGTTCCTGGAACGCGCACGGTATGATCAATTCTACGACAAGATTCTGACAGCAACGTACACATGAAGCTGACTTATTTGTGCAGTATGGGAATTGGTGCTGGTACTCCCGCCAGAATTCATGATTTGATCGAGTCTGGTAGGCACCGCTTCGATATATTTCTCCAAAATATCTGCTAATTAAGACCCTTGCTTAGGAACTCTCAAGCTAAATGAACTGGAGCGCATCGTCATCGATGGATCACATATTGATCAGAAGCAGCGTGGAATTTTCGATATGAAAGAGACCCATTTGCCTCTTCTGAAGCTGCTCACCCACCCAGAGCTGCGTAAGCGCTACGACGCTGGGAAGAAGAAGTTGCAGATCTTGATTTTCTGATTACGTTACATACCTAATTATAGAATTCACTTTTTACAAAGATTTCTTGATCTGCTTTGAAGCCAACCCAATGTACTCTTCGAGCTACGCCAAGTTAATCTGTAGATGTGAGTTCACCTACATTTGTGACGATTTGTAATGATATGTAGTGGATCGAATTGTGTGAGTATCTTGGATGAACTGTCTGTCTATGTATATTGCGTTGCTCTCTGCTGTTTCAATACAATCTCAATTCTTCACGCTAATAAGTACGATTTAGTTGTAAGATACAACTGGCCCAATTAAGTAGACTGGCGACACGAAACTCACCGCCTCGAGCGCCCGGCAAAAACCGAATTTCTCTGCGTCTCCGCCCAATTTTTTCGGAGCTAAAGACTTACGCATCTTTTTTACGACACTTCTCTTCCACCCCAACAATTTAGTTCTTCCGGCGCTATATATTTCAAAGAGAATTCTTTGAAATCGACCACTCCTGACTCACTTTAATCCTCAAATCCTAACCAAATCCCAACATGGGCGACAAGAAGCGCAAGGTCGTCGAGGACCCGACTGAGCCCATTGCTCCTGAGGGTAAAAAGCTGAAGAAGGAGAAGAAGGAGAAGAAGGAAAAGAAGGAAAAGCGCAAGGCCGAGAAAGAGGCCGAGGTCGCGCCTGTCGAGGTTGCTCCCGCGCAGGAGGAGGTGATCGAGAAGAAGGAAAAGAAAGACAAGAAGGAGAAGAAGGACAAGAAGGACAAGAAGGAGAAGAAAGAAAAGAAGGAGAACAAGGCCGAAGCCGAAGCCAGCCAAGATGCCGAAGAGACTCCTCTGTTCACGATAGACACCGAGGGCGATAAAGCCATGAAGGAGAAGATCTCCAAAAAGGACAAGAAGGAAAAGAAGGAAAAGAAGGAAAAGAAAGACAAGAAGGCCAAGGCCTCCAAGGAAGCCACCGAAGAGTCCGCGGACACCGAAAAGGCAACTGAAGAGACTGCTGAAGGCACAGAAGAAGGCGTGGACAAAAAGAGCTCCCGCTTCATCTGCTTCGTTGGTAGGAACTCATTCCCCTTGACAAGCCACCCTTGAAAGCGATCACTAACAGTAACACCTACAGGCAACCTGCCTTACTCCGCAAACCTTGAGTCCCTCACAAAGCACTTCGAGAAGAACCCCCCCGCCTCAATCCGGGTCGCGACCAAGCCCGAGGCTCCTAAGAAGTGCCGTGGCTTCGCATTCATTGAATTCGACAACTACGACCGAATGAAGACCTGCCTCAAGCTCTACCACCACTCCACCTTTGACGATGGCAAGTACCCGCCTCGTCGCATGAATGTTGAGCTGACGTAAGTACTCCCCAATCCCGTGCACGTTAGACAATGACCGTTGACTTACATGAACACAGTGCTGGTGGCGGCGGCGGTAACTCCGAGCACCGCAGAGAGAAGATTAGAGCCAAGAACGAGAAGCTTAACGAGGAGCGCTCCCGTGACGCTAAGAAGATCAACAAGGATAAGCGAAAGCACGAAAAGGCTCCCGCCGCTGAGGGTCCCACTGGAGTCAATGCCGTTGCTGTTCCCGAGGATGACAAGTGGGCGGGCATTCACCCTAGCCGCAGGCCGCGTGTGATGAACTAAATGTCTTGCTTGAATCGCTGCGGAGTCGATACTTCTCGGGCCATTGGATAGACCCGATCTTTCTTTCTTTTGTAACTGTACATCCTGGACAAAGGGCAAAAGTCATGTTTTGTGATGCTTTGATAGAGGATACCACTTTCTTGTCTCCTGTGCATAGATGGGCCATCGGGCCATTTAAATGAACTTTTCACGTTTCTTGAATATCATTCACCGCGATGTCCATGCAGTATTGAGGACATAGCCTTGGCTCGCCAATCATGGGTAGCTACAGGCTCTACTTACCTAGGTAGACTTTAGATCCAAACCAAGGGACACAAAGGAAGCAACCAAACAATCAACAAGAATTCAAACTAGCTAATTCTATCAAGCCAAAACAGACAAGCTTCCCAGCCAAAAAAAAACCGAGTCAATGGATTCATCAAAAAGAGGCCCATGAAGCCTCTGGCTACCGGGACGCCGTATTAACTATGAATTATTCATTATAGCATACGAGAAGAAGAGGGAAAGAGACAGGCGCCGTGACCCTTACAAGATCAAGCATTTGCTCCTCTTCCCAGACTTGGCAGTGGGGCGGGGGCTCAGAACAGCCCTGTATCACCAGCATTAGCATCGGGAATTCCGAGTTCCGGAACAACTTCAATATAACGTACCGGATAGCTTCGTCAAAGACACTCTTCAGGTTGCGTTGCGTGAGTGCAGAGCACTCAAGGTACTTATGTGCGCGAATCTCCTTAGCAACAGCTAGCGCCTGTTCGTACGAGACGGGCTCCATCTTCCGCGATCGAAGAGTTTCAACTGTTTGGCGATCGTCGCGGAGATCGAGCTTGGTGCCAACCAAGATGATGGGGACGTTGGGGGCGTGGTGTTCAATTTCAGGGAACCACTGATTGGAAACAGATGTCAGCTTTGAGTTGGGGGGGCCGAGTGGTCCGAGAGGCTGGGGTGTGGGCTGACCTTGGCTTTCACGTTATCGAAGGACGGGGGGCTGACGATCGAGAAACAGATGAGGAATACGTCGGTTTGGGGATATGAAAGTGGGCGCAGGCGATCGTAATCTTCTTGTCCGGCTGTATCCCACAGGCCCAAGCTGATCGGTCGACCGTCGACCATCACGCTAGCGGTGTAGTTATCGAAGCTGCGGAGGCTGGTTGTTAGCATTGCTGTTATCTTTAATTTCGGAGTCGGGAAGGCTTTGGTTGGATTGCATGGGCACGTACACGGTCGGGATGTACTCCCCAGGGAAGGCATTTGTTGTGTAAGAGATCAGAAGACATGTCTAGAAGTCGGGGATGGTCAATTTCTCGTTCATCTGTTGATTGGAATCGTCTGTACTGACTTTGCCCACTGCACCGTCACCTGTCACCACGCACTGTGATCTTCAATTAGCCGGCGCGTTCGAAATGGAGCTTGTCGCTTGCGGCTCGTAGCTGGTAGCTGGTAGCTCGTAGCTTGAACGAGCAGCGTACCTTTAGCGATTGAGTAGCCGGACCCGTCGCCATGGTTGCGAAAGTATATACACCAAAAAAGGGGCGACGATGTGAAAGGAGTCACAGATGAACCAAACCGAGCTTCAGGGGAGAAAATAAGAAAGAGGGGAGGAAGGTGGAGAATGGAAGATCTCAAAAAAAGGAGGGGCGTTGCAAGGTGGAGGTCAAGAGAGGCGAGCGGATCAACTCTTGGGAACTGTCTTCGTTCCCCACATCCTTTTATTGATCTCTTACTCGTTGCGGCGCCATATCATCTACTCCTATTTACATACGAAATTTCCCAGCCTCCCCCAATCCATGACCATGTCGCGTTCCTATTTGGTGACCACGGCGCAGTAGTTCTGCACCAATCGCATGAGACATCTGTCACGAGCGAGTCAAGGCGCAACTGCACCGAATCACGTCTGTCCCTCTATTTATATCTGATCCCAGAGCATCCTGTGCCGCCGTGATGAGTGCTCTACAGGCGCGACACTCCCCGCGCACCGTTCAGGAATCCACCCGCGCGCAGCTCCCACGGCTTCGCCAACAGTCCCGGGAGCTTGGCGGCGAAGTCGCGGAAATAGGGGGCCCTTGGTGTGCGCCTGGACCGCCTGCTGGTCCTTGTATCTGTTTGGGTGTTAGTCCTCAATGCTACCATTTCCTCATTGGGCCTTTACTGCCGAGGCACGGGCTAGGGGCCATGGTGAATGTATTCGCCATCGTAACCTGCTAGGATCACTGACTAACCTTTCAACAATGATGATCTCGGTCTTGTCCTGGAATGCGTAGTAGAGCAGAGTGTTCGGCTCATTTTCTTGCACTTGCTTAGTGACTTCAGTGACAAGGGCAGCGACCTGGATGGTGAGTCAGTACAAAATACGCTGATTATAGACGATCATACCAACCTCGTCGAATTTCTCGGGCTTGGGTGTAAGCACCGCAGCGACGTTGAGTTCGGACATGGCCTGCGTCAGGTTATTAGTAGGGGCGGGAGGAGTGCAGCCGTGATGCAGAAAATCGAGAAACACTGACTGGCAAATTTAGAGATCTTATAAAAAGGAGATTCGGACAATGCTTGATTGGAAGTTGTAAAGCGGTCGGTTAACAGAGATGCCATATTTCAAGCCGAGAGAGTCTCCAGTTGAACCTCGGGACATGCAATGTGGGGCCTGATAAGTCAATCAACTCCGATTTCTCCAGATCGTCTCGTGCTTTAGGTCCCCATTCAGATGCCCTGTCATACAAGTCTTCTTTGGCTTCTTTTAGTTTTATCTCGTCTCATTATACATTCTCAGTCCAAAGATTCTAGAGCTTGAGATCAATACCAAACACTGTTTCTTGACAATCTGAATATCTTGGTTTCCTGTCCCATTCGGTCTCTGCAGTCTATGGGAGAACGTCCTGAGGGTGACTGAACCCACTATGACAAATGGAATAGGAGTGCATACTGAAATAGAAAGATCATTTGAGCTACTCTCTAAGCGTGTCGACTATGGGATACCCCAAAAGATGTCTAAATGGGTCGCTACGCGCGATTCTTCGGTTTTTTCTCGACATCTTTCCGGGTATTTTACAGAGTACTGATGTCCGCGTCACTGTGCTTAGCAACCTCCTTATTTGCGTCTTTGGAAGCACCTCCAGTGGCTCTATTGACTACCTCAGAGACATAGTCAAAATTGTAACATGAGCAATATCTGAAGATGTTGAGAATGGTGGTGTCAACCAGGCGAGGCACAGTCGCAGTTTACTTTTCAAATCCGCCGCTCAATACGACGATCTGGCCAGGTTTTACTGTCTGACCTGCCTCTCTAGGATTGACGACGCAAGAAAGCATCGCTAGAATCTCATACCCGTGAGAATTGGGGTTTCCTTCCCTGCCCCAGCTTTTTATCAGCGTGCAAGCAATTCAGGATTTACTTTTGTCGCCATCTCTCGTGAAACCAGTCTTTATCTCAGTCCCTGCAATGACATCTTATCGAAGTTTCTTTATCTCCTGGGAAGAGAACAGCGTGTGAGTGACACTAGTAATAGTAGAAATCACTGACCGAATTGAGCTCACTTCATAAATATGCTGCTCTACGGGGTTGCCCAGGCTCATCTCGAGGCGAAGGTGAATGACTTATCCTACTGTCCCTGTGACAGAGATGGCCAAATTCTTCCAGTTCCACCTTACAGTTCAACAGCGAAGCTGCAGAAATACGCACGGAAAAGAGGAATTAAATGTCCAGGTTCCGCTCCTCCAGGCAAATTCATGCAAACTCCAATGAGTAAATAAATAAATCAAGCAAGGAAACAGGGGAAAAGACAATCAATTTTAAGGCCCGATTGGAGGATTCCAGCCGCTTCCAACCGCAATCATTCCTTGATAGCTAATATGCCGAAGAAGCTGCTCAACGTAATCGAAATAATGACCAGTTTCGAACCTGTGGGTAAAAGGAGGCGTCCTCTGAAGGGTTGATCAGGGCCTTCCGCAACGAGGCCTTGGAGGCGGGCTAATATTCAATGTAGCCAATATAGGTAATTGAAGTAAAGACATTTATAGGATTTACTGATAATTGAGAAACTAATCTATATAATCACTCTTACTTAGCACTTTATCGATCAATCTTGGAAAATGACCATAGTGTGGACAAGCGTTGTTTTTGAAGAGTCGAACTAGCCCGCAAAATGGACTGATCTAGAGACCAGACCATATACATATACACATTTGTGGCTGAGGGAAACCTCTGAGGCTGTCAATCGGGTGCAGACACTCCATGATCTCTCCAAGCCTTCCATATAGTCGCTCTGAATATTCTTAGTCAAGTCCAATCCAAACGGGCTCCCAAGGAATCCAGAAAGGAAGCGTAAACAGAGAGGGCTATCCATGAATAAGAGCTTTAGACCGGGCCGACCAGGGCATTGATTGAGCCGACTTATTCTACAAGCCAGCGCGGCCTATAAGTCACCAGGGTAGAGCAATAGATGAGATTCAATCGAATATACCTATGATCCCAGGGCATGGCAGAAGCCTGGAGTCTGACTACTTCCCTTCGTCAAGACCACTCCCCTTGACTACAGTACGTCCTTCGTAACCTTCGATATTACAGAGCCTAGTCATATCCACATTCAGCTCCATGTTAGCGCCAGACTCGCCAAGTTTACCCGGATCGAATTTGATCGGATCGTCTAACTTGCCCGCAACGATCGCTTCAAACCCCCACTCCACCTCAGCCTTGACTGTTACTCGAGCCGCGAACGGTCGCCCAGGGGTATACTGCACAACGATGGGGAGTGAAAACTGAGGAACAATACCAGTGTTGCGTAAAGCATTCTGTGCCAAAGTCCACTCTACCACAGAAGAGGTCATACCTCTGATTGAGCCATTGATCTCCGCCTGCCCTGGGACAATCACGGGTCTTGTTTTTCCCCATTGACCCGAGAATCCAAGTCCAGTGGTAGGATCAGCAAAGTTGACCTGTGCATTGTACGTGTTCTGGCCCTCGCGTATATCCTCGGGGCCACGCCACTGCCGCGGCTCGAAAGCGAGAATTGTTGGGGTGAATTGTGCAGCTTCTTCAATGGCAGCTTCGTTTTCGTCATCATCGGGGTCGAGGTTTACGACTGTGCTGTCGTAGAATGATACGGTGATCAGTGCTCGCTTGAACTTGCGGCTAGTGAGACGACTGGAGAAGCTGGCGTCAAAAATAACGCGACAGGCCGATAAGACTTCCTTTGCATCGTTGCTCGGATTCAGTTTGGTAAATTTTCCGATGACAGGTACCCTAGGGCATCTGATATTGAAGAAAAAATGTCCTCGGAACGATTCCCTTTCCGTGACTAGTTCGCGCGGAGAATATTGGCTTTGCGGGGTTTTGTTGACGATGGGCCGGCTACCCAGCTGATTTCCTCCAATCTTATCCTCTTCCAAGTCCAAGGCGACACTGAAAGAGAAGTTTTCTTCTCCTGTTGAATCATGCATTTTCAAAAATTCCGATGGAAATTATCTGAACTGAGTAATGAGAGCACATCTTTGGATTTGGTTTCGGAGAAGAATGAGACGAAAGACTTACCTAAAATATCAGTTGCTGCAGGATCTGATCAGCCAAAGAAAGATGCGATACTTATAGGATATCAGAATTGCTTATATTCAGGCTTCCAGTGCCGACGTCTTCTCGTGTGGTAACTATAGCCGACCTCGTGTTCGGCTGACCGTGAAGATGGCAACGCCACATGTAAGCAGAAATGAACATTCAGATGTTCAAGACCGATCCTATGGCTGCGAAAAATTTGTACTTGCTTGATTGAGCTTGGTCGTATCGATTTTCATGGTAATACTAGGCGGCCCACCACCAGGACCATGCACCATTAGCAGCCTCGTATTCAGGACTTCGGACATCTCTCTCACGTTCACGACCCACGCATGGGATCTACAAGAAGTATCTAACAAGAATGGAACAAAGACTTCAAGAACGTCGCGGCGATAAGCGATGGGCTCGCTACTATCTCGACTCGTCCGGTCTCACGTCTGAGGTTATCGAGACTGTGTATGAGGCCTCTTGCTTCACATACTACGGCTTGCACGATGAAGCTGAATTAAGTTATGCTCAGCTTGAGGAACAGGCTACACATCCTCTCATTGCAATCCTTCGATCTACACTATACGCTGACATGGGTCTAGCCCAACTGCGCCTAGATTCGCTGCAAAAATGCAAGAATCCATTCGATCACGGTACTAATACTGGTTGCAATATTTGGGATCTTGTGGTCTTGTTACGGGCCACCGCTGATGGAGAAAGGAATGGAAAAGGTCGCGGAGCTATGAATGTGACGCTAGCAGTGATTGGGAGACTCACAGAAAAAGACGTTGAGAACTACGATCACATCGAGGTACACATCCAGTTTAACCAGTGAAAGAGACAACTCCAATGCTAATCAAATCCTACCATTTCTAGCTGATGTGTGCCTACCATTGCCATCATGTCGTAATTTGGTGCACGGAATATAGCAACTGGATCGATGATTCTACATTTCCCAGTCACTTCCCATCCTTGAGTACAATCCGACAGCAACTACAGGCCCGTGGTCATTTCGGCGATGCAGCTCGTGTGTTGGCCGTGGACAGCGATGCATGCCTAGGAGATCCAACTGCACCATTTCGAGACTTTCTCCAGGCAGCTGTTGCAGAGCCGGATGACGTCCTTGGAACTTGTACCCGGGCCTGGGTGAATATCAAATTCGCGGAGAAGCTACTCGACCTCAGCAGAAACGAGGAGGCTCTTCAACGTCTGAGTACGTCTGAAGGCTTGCTAAGGAATATTTGCTCATTCCAGTCTTTGAATTCTTGTCTCAGTTGTTCACCCGAAGAAGCCTTTCCAAGACTGTGGCTGATATTGTCAGCCACCAAGCTGCGGCTGGACTCTCTCACGCACGACGCCAAATTCAATAAATTATTGAGTCTGGTAGCCACTGCCCGTAACAAGGGGAATTTCCAAGTTCGTCGGGGTCTCGTAAGAGATGCGCTCAAGCTGACAGAGCAGCATGAATTCGAGCTGAGTCAAACCGGAGAGATGAAAGATATTCTTCTCCAGAACATTGATTTTGAACAATCAACGACCCAATCAGCCATGCACGAAGAACATGCTCTGATTCAATATTGTACTTGGATGAAGTCTCACGGTGGCTTACTAGGTCGAGGCTCGGATGTTTTGGGGATGATTGACGGTTTCCTTACCAGATATCCCCAATACGATTTCCCCTTCCCGATGTCGATTTTGCATAGACACAGAGCCAATATAGCCACCACTCTCGGCCTGCCTATCAGATCACATTATCAGGAGCGGACATTATTTTGGCGATCACAGTGTCCGCCAGACAAACAAGTCGACGCAATAGACCTGGACGAAATTGACGATGGTACAGCCGCAATGCTTTGGGAGCCTGATTCTCAGCTCCATGGCGTGACCTCGGCCGAACGTACCCTCAATAGCTTTCTGATAAAATGTGCCACACTCATCCTCCGGTGGGCTCAATGGGATCTCCAGGATCAGGAGTTGACCATAACAGAAGCCAACAAGATACTGTGCAGGGAGGACAGAGAGGCCCCAAATGCGATTCGCGGAGAATTAAATACCACGAGCATAGTTCCTTCGACATCGTATCCTCAAGCCACTACATTGGTCCAAGCAATTGGTACTACTTACACTCCAAACGAGTTGGCTCCGAAATTGATCGGAGACTCTAAACCGCGAGCAAGCGAAGACTGGGAGCCATGGTTTGATTTTCTGGAGAAATGGCTGGCCGAGAGGGGACGCCGGCCCACGCGATTCCAAAGACTAATGGTAGTGAAGCAACTTCAGTTCTGCCGCGAACGAAGCGTGTCTCAATACATCTTGAGGTTCCCGGAGGACCAAGGTTGGGCGGGTACTATTGCGGCAAGAGAAGGACAACGCCAAGTTGATCTTTACCACCGTCTAAAGTGTACTGACCCGAGACTAGTATCCATTGAAAACCTCGACGCCGCTAGGTTTGCACAGGCAAACTCACTTATCCATTCGGCTGCAGAAGGAAGCACTTTCATCTCCGACCAGGATCTGAGGAATGCAATCGCTTCGCTCGAAGATCTTCTTAGGGATCTCTTAGCTCGCGGCAGACTGGACATAGCTTATTACACACAAAACGCCTTGGGACATGCAGCGTGGAAGAGGTTCAAAATTTTCGGCACTCTTGAGCCATGGGATGCGACCCAATGCTGGACCGCAGCAGATGAGCTGAGCATTGAACTTCGTCTCGAATATGCAGCTCTGAGTGCATCCGAATCATTCCCAGCCAAGGAAGCCCTTTCAAAGTTACTCGTGCAGTCACAGCTATACCAGATTGCATTGATGGCGTGGGTTGAGTCAATCAAGGTCTACTACACCTCAAATAAGAAAGCCCTTTATGATGAGCAGAAGATATTGTGGCGAATAAACAGCGATTTGTATCTCTGGATCCAAAGATGCAAATCAAGGACGCTCCTTGAATCTCTCGGACTGAAGCAGGAGCCACCTCTGACCGTGCTCCAAACCATTCGCGAGAATGTGGAAATGAATGCTGACTGGGAGAGATTGAACTCCCTCTTGGCGAGCATTGCTACGAGCAGCCCGTTACAAAGAATTACTCTGCGGGGGGAGATCAGAGTAGCAACCGATACTCTTCGCAATAGAGATGTATCTGTTAAGTCTTTCCTGGATATGCGAGAAGGTCGCCCAATAAGCGTCAATGAGCTCCTTCAACTTCGACGAGAGCTGGGTCCCTCTGTGATCGTAGTCGAATGGGTCGAGCTCGCACCGGATTCATACGATCTATACGATATTTTGATGGTGGTGTATCAGCCAGGATCGCTTATCACCCCCAGTGCTATTGGTCACTTCAAGCAAGCAGACGTGGAAAACTGGATCAATGAGTGTCTCAGTGTCGATGATTTCGCAGATCCCACGCGGAAAGAGTATCCACTCGCTCATACAGATGCAAGAAGGGATTTGAACATGTTACGGCCCCTAGTCGAACAGTTGAAGCAGTTGACCAAGCCTGGGGACACACTTGTTTTCTGCCCTACAGGCCAGCTCCACCGTCTCCCTCTTCACGCTATCACATTTGATGGGATGCCTTTGATACAGCGCAATCCAATCGTCTATATCCAAAGTCTCTCACTACTGCGTCTCTGTCGTGAGGCTCTGAAAGTCCCCATCACCGTGTCGAAAAATGCTGACTCTCCCTTCCGCGCGACTGTATTCAATACCTTGCCGGCCGACCTGCCCCAATCTCAGCAATCCGTATCGGAACGTCTGTCTACAATGACCGAAAGAATCCCAAATTGCACATATATTGACTCTTCAAACTTCACGACTGACCGTCAAGGCCTCTTCCACTCCCAATGTGCAGTCTCAAACGTGGTGCACATTCACGGCCATTCTGACTTTACTGACGCTCCCGAATTCACCGACGGATCCCAGCAATGTCTCAATCTAAGTGACAATCACGCAGACGACCTCAGTCTAGATGATATTTTCTCCGGTATCCAGTTCAAGCAGCCAAGCATCGTTCTATCTATGGGCTGCCGAACAGGCCGCTCGCGTATCTCCGCGGTAAACGATTTATTAGGTCTCACAGCAGCTTTTCACTTTGCCGGTGCTGGCGCGGTCATTGGAGCGCTGTGGAAAGTTTCACAGGAGGATGTTCTAAGATTTGCAGAGGCATTTTATGATGAGCTTGTGCGAGGGCTTGACCGTGCTGCTGAGGACGCAGATTCTGAGGGCCAGACTATGATCATTGATCTAGCGAGAGCCTATCAACAGGCTGTCTTGTCTGTTCGGAAGGACATAAATGGGAAAGTACAAAAGCCTTACCATTGGGCTGGGCTTGTTTTCCATGGATCCTGGCTTTTTCAATGTGAATAGGGATGCCTTACCGCCTCTAATGATGCATGAATACAAGTGATGCGCCTTTGAGAGACTCCAGTGAACATGCTGATAGCTCTATGCTAACTCAACTTGATTCAATTTACTTCAAGAGTCACATCTCAAAAGGGTTCGAAGATATGGCCGCGACCTATGTTGGAGGTTCACACGCCGATCTTTGGTCTTTGTCCTGTCTTCAAAGGTTTGGGCCGCTCCATGTGATTTGAAGATATGGTAAACTTAAGAATAGGACACATGGATCATATAAATTGGCGCCTAAAGTGTAGAAAACCGTAAACGGCAAGTAGTGACCAACTTCAAAAAAACTGCCAAACGCATTCGTGGCTCAGCGTTGCGTTGCCCCTGGCGCCACAACCTCGTCGAACCAGTGCAGGCTCCCACATTTTAGCACGATTCCGTGGACTGACCTCATTGATCGCCAACTAGCCCGCTCCCCACCGCCAAGCGATCGGTTTCCGGTGTCATCGATAATAATAGCTCCTTCCCCCGACTTCCCCTTCTTTTCATTCACTTACGCTCTTTCGCGGAATTGCTGGCTCTGTGACAATGTCCGACTCAGCACTACCAGAGCCAACTGCTCTGCCCAATCTGTCCGATGCGCCACCATCGAGCTCCGGTCGCGAGTCGGCCCACTCGGGCGCCGTTGACCAAACGGCCATCCCCGACGAGCTGAAGGCTCGCCTGGACAAGGTTACACACTCCGAGGTCAGTCGTCGCAAGAAGCGCCAGCCTGGGATCCGCGCATTATGTCCATGCAAAGTCCGTGCTAACGAGGATCGTGTCGCATGCAGATCGGAATTACTACTCTCCTCACTCGGTTGAAGCAGAGCGTGGCCTCCGCGAGGGTGAGCCCCTACCGCAAACATTCAAACGGCAACAAGTATGCGCTGACGTCTACGCATAGGATTTCTCGACCTTCCTCAAGAAGAGAGGAGCTTTAGAGGAGGAGCATGCTCAGGGGCTTCGGAAGCTGTCCAAGGCCGTAAATGACGCTGCGAACCGCAGCGAGAACCGCCAGGGGACGTACAGCTCCAGCTATAAGGAGATTCACCGGCTACAGGAGCGCATGGCTGATCATGGTCTCCAATTCTCTGTCTCTCTTCAGCAGATGTCCGATGATCTGCACGAACTCTCATCCAACATAGAACGCGGTCGCAAGCAGTGGAAGCAAACTGGATTGGCGGCGGAGAAGAAGGTCATTGATGCTGAGGCTCAGGCAGAAAAGGCAAAGGCCAAGTACGACTCGTTTGCGGAACAGTATGATCGTGTCCGCACGGGCGACAAGACGGGCGGCAAGTTTGGTCTGAAGGGTCACAAGTCAGCGGCTCAACATGAGGAGGACCTCTTGCGCAAGGTTCAGAATGCGGATAGTGATTATCAGGCCAAGGTTCAGGCGGCGCAGACTGCTCGTCAGGAATTGGTGTCGACTCACCGGCCTCAGGCCGTGCATAACCTGCAATTGTTAATTGCGGAGTGCGATTCCGGCCTGACTCTGCAGCAGCAGAAGTTCGGTAAGCAATTGTGCAACCACTTGGGACAAACGTTGGTGTCTGACTATATATAGCTACTTTCAGCGAGAAGTTGTTGCTCAGCCAGGGTCTTTGCATCAGCCCTCTGAAGGCTGGTGCTGAGACCGGAGCGTTGGCACCTAAGAGCCTCGCGGAGGTTGTGCGCCAGGTCGACAACCAGAAAGACCTGCACGATTACATCTTGAGCCACGAAGGAAACCCGGGTGCTGTGACCTCGGAACAGGTCCAATATGAGCGTCACCCAGTACGTTGAACGCCTCTATTCAATGAGGTTTAGTTGCTGACTGGATACTAGACTCTCGGCGGAGCTCCTGCTTCTTCGCAACCAAGCACCGCGAACAAGCGACAGTCCACGATTCCCCCTTCTTTCTCGACCACGAGCGTTGCCTCGCCCGCTCAACCACTTCAACCCACCAACCAATACAATCCCACGCCGTATCCTGGGTCTGCGGATCCCAGTTCGGCAAACCCGTCGGTTCAGCTTCCTTACCAACCTTCAGCGCCTCCGGCAAGCGAGCCTCCTTCCACGGCTGCCGTGCCTATGCCCGGTCCTCCTCCAATGGAGAAGGGATCTTTGCCTCCCTTGAAACCAGTTTTCGGAGTGCCTTTGGAGGAACTGTATGCCCGAGATGGGACTGCAGTGCCGTTCCTTGTGTACCAGTGTTTCCAAGCCGTTGAGCTATTTGGTCTGGATATGGAGGGTATCTATCGACTATCTGGCAGCGCCAACCACATCAGCCACATGAAGGCCGTGTTCGACAATGGTAAGCGCACGACCCAATCTTGAAGATGGACCAAACACTAACCTCCATAACAAGACTCGTCACAAGTCGACTTCACCAACCCAGAAAATTTCTATCACGATGTCAACAGTGTTGCCGGACTGGTGAAGCAATTCTTCAGGGATTTGCCCGATCCTCTCTTTACTTCGCAGTACTATACTCAATTTATCGAAGCTGCCCGTAAGTTTTGACTTCATCTTTCATCTGATTCCAAAGCTGATCATTTCAGGAATTGATGATGATATCCAACGCCGTGACTCGCTGCATGCCCTAATCAACAGCTTACCTGACGCCCACTACGCCACTCTCCGTGCCATTATTCTCGTAACTACCCCTTGCCACTCTTAACAGAGAAACAATTGCACTAACAGCATGACAGCACCTCAACAAGATCCAAGAACACTACACGGAGAACCGTATGAACGCCGGCAACCTAGCAATCTGCTTCGGTCCAACCCTGATGGGCGCCAACTCCGGAGGTAACATTGCCGATGCAGGCTGGCAAGTGCGCGTGATTGAAACGATCCTCAACAACACCTTCCAGATCTTCGACGATGACTAGTCAATCAGTCTCTCGACAACTGAACTCCTTTACGAAATGCTCTTCTTGCTTCTTTCTTGTTTCCATATCCCTGGGTCACAGAATGAGACCACCTACTAATGGTTTTGTTCCTCCTGGTTGATGTTTCATGGCACTATGTGCCCCCGTTTCCCGCGTTTGAGAGCATGATCTTTCCCGATTCATGTGTGCTGCGTTGATCTCCCCTTGTTTTGTTCTCCTTCCCTTTCTTCCCCCCACCCTTCCTCCCCAACATGAGGTTTGTTTGCATGCCTAATTTTTATTGTACATATACATGAAGTTTCTTGAATGTGTCCTTGGTGACATACACTTGATATTCGTTCCTTACTTAGTCGACTTAAACAGCAGTGCACGTATAGTGTGAGAACTTTTAATGTCGTATCAGCAGGAACTTTGAAAATGGTGGGCTTGTTTGCTATGGTACATGGAATGGTAAATGCTCTATACAACATTGAACTGGCTTGACAAAATCGTAGGTAAAAAGACAAAAGTATAGCCGAGACCTTTTGAAGAGAAGAGAGTGAGGGCAGTAGATCTTGAAACAAGTAGAAGAAAATTTCAGTACCGGCGAGCCATGTCTGACTCCTTTAGATATACATTCCCTCGACTTCAGTCTCGGGATTGCAGCCGTTTATTTGAGGCCAGATTGGGACATGATGCCATCCAGACGCTCCTTCAAGCTCGCTGTAGGCCGGAAGTAAGGATCGGTGTTGATGTCTTCAATGGTGGTCGGTTTAGCATGGCCCCAAATTCGCCATCCACCAGGTTTTCCGCGGAATGTAATCTGCTGGATGGTGATGTATTCTCGGCAGTCCTGAACCTTCTTTGGCTCTTCAAAAACTTTAGCCGCTTTGCCAAAGCCGACGCGTCTAGACTTGCTCATTGTCTGGCGAGATGTCATGCAAAAGACGATTTGGCGGACACCGGCGCTGGAGATTTCCGGGAATTGGGTTGCGCGGTCTGAGAGGATGCGAATACCCCGGAAGAGGGTGTCCGGGCGGCGGAGCCAGGAGTTCAGGGCCCAAGTGATCTTTTGGCCTGCTGGGCGGCTATCGATTTGAGCAATGAGCTTGTCGGCGAAACTGGGAACACAAAGGGCTTTCAGGGCGTTCTTGTCGCCACTAAAGTGAATGTCAGCCGGGAATCGGAGGAAGCCTCAGGGCTGAGAAACTCACTTCGCAAAGGCAGTGTACATATCTTCATGCAATTGACGTACAATTTGTCGGCGCTTTCCCCACAAAAGAGAATCGGTCAACTTCAGCTGCCAGCGATAGATCAACAAACTGCGACGTAGTTAGCTTCATTGCCATTGAATTCTTTCGACCCGCGGCCCATCGCGAATAGAATGACTCAAGCTGTCCATTGATGAGGAGAGGAATATCACATACGATCCAAGATCCATAACCTTGGACTTAGCCCAAGTGTATTGCACCGTCCAGGCTTCTTTCGGGTGTGTGAAGACCGAGGGCGTATTGCGCCACAAAGGGCGCACAAATGTCCCCGGTAAATATGGTGCCTCGGGAGGCTGTTGAACACCCTGCATTGCGTCCCTATGGCGGGACTTCAGCGAGGGCTGGGCCTGGTTCTTTGCGTTAAAGTTCTGGGACCGGATCGACGCCAGTCGTTGCGGCACCTGCGAGAAGGACCGGATGTGCGATACCGGGCCGTACTGGGATATCATGGTAGTCGGACGTGCGCTAGAAGCAAAGCTGCCCGCGGGCAGTCGTAGTGAAGACGCCATAGCGAGCTGCGACTCTCGGTGGATGTGTTCCGTCGCGAGTCGGAGAACAACGATAAAATCCGCAGGTCACGTGCCCACCCTCCGCGATTTCCATGTATGGAGCTCGGCCACAGCGCGCGTCTCTGACGTTTTCCTACCTCTCCACTCTTGTCTGTTTTTTTTTTTGCTTAACCCAGCCAGTGCTTGATCGGTACTTGGAAAGACTGCGCCACTCGCAGTAGCACCCTGAAGGGTTTCCAACGGGGTTTCATTTTCCACTTTGCAATTTTTCGATTATAGGAGACTCGTGACAAGCCCGACAACCTAGTCTCCGAACGAATAGTGTCGGTTTTTGCCCGCAAGACCCTTCGAGAGGGACAGCGACCCTCCATACAACCTTTCCCGATCGTTGCGCGGCGGCCGTATTTGCCGTGTTTGTGTTTAAAGGCTGGCTCCTCAACGCAATGCCTCTCCTCCGCCCTACTCTCCCCCCGCCGCTGCGCCCAGCGAGCCTGACTTGAGTTCAAGGCCGAGTGTACCACCGGGGCTACTCCAGCCTACGGTACCTATACCGGTAGGTCAACCTGCCAAAGAGGTGGCTTCCGAACAGATAGCTGCCATCCCGCCCTCCCCGACCTCCTCAACATCTCACACCCCACTCGGCAGCGATGCTGGCCAGGCTGGTTCCTCACCGCTTCACCCACGAGTGGCTGTTATCTTGGGGGTAGACCGCCGGTGGTATATACCCCTTTTGGTCTGTAGGGCATTGAGCACGCTACCTGCGGCTTGGTGGGGCTTGAGATGTGCGTTCACCTTCTTGGCTGAGTTGTTGCATATTCGGCCGGGGATGGGACGAGAGGGTTGGGCGGCAGCCATTGTAGGGAGTGTAGGGCAGGAATGGGATGTTGAAAGGAGGTTCAGGGTTACTGAAGTGGCATTGGCTATTATGTGGGTATGTATATTCTGCTCGGGTGTGATGCTTGCGCGGATTTCTCGATATGTCCGTGCAGCTTGATCGATGGTTGCATGCTGACTTTTTTCTTAGTGCTGCGCATCCGCATATCTTTCCTATTTCTTTGCTGATTGTATGATGTCTCGATGGTTTGTTTTCCCTTTCCCAAATCCAATTTCTATTGCTAACCTTCTCAGGCTTCTAAATTACACCCCGCCAGCCGTTGTCATTCGACTTTTGACGACAAATGGCCTAATTGCTTATATCACATCTTGGGTTCTCTACCTATCCGGCGCATCTTCTGATCCCCGACTTCTTCTCCCTGCCTGGATATCCATTACCACCGTGAGTTGCAGATACACCTGAACCACTCTCTTCCACGACTCATTACTTACACACTCATCAGTCCTTAACATTCGTATACCACGCCACCCAAAACCATGCAAAGATCAAACGAGAAACAGCAGCATCCCTCTTAGTCGTCTCTGCCGCCAGTTTCCTCAGCATGTCCTCGCTTCTCCTCCAACTCCACCTAACTCGTGAAAACGAACCCGAGGTCCCCGTCTTCGTAATCACCCGAAAGCTATGGGACTGGGCGGTTGCAATTTTCCTGCGTATGCGCATCGCTGATGATCGCCTCGCTGGGGAATTGTAGCTTGTTTTCTGCACCTCGACATCTCTACTGTATTTCATTATTTGTCTCATTTGACTTGACCTATGAGCTTGATGGGTGCTCAAGCCCTGGCAGTTCTAGGTTGGAGATAACATTGGTTTCTTGTACACTTCCGGGATTCCCCTACTCATCCGGCTTGATACACGGATGGCAAGCTGTTTGTTTCTCCTTTTTTTCAGCGATCTCTGATAGATCTAATCTTTTCCATTGAGACTTTCTCAAGTTGACTTGTACATAAGGTTGAAAAGTTGGAAGGCTACGCCGCTTTTATTGACGACTGTGAAGCCCTAGGCCATATAATGGGAATCATTCTCTTCATCATCATTCTCTTCATAATCATTCATGTCATAGTCCTCATGACCCCAAAAGCCGTTTACAGAACCTGCAGACTCTCGCAATGTACAACCTGCCTCAAAATTCGCACCAATGATGTTGAATGATTGCCAAGTCCCCGGAGAAGGGTTCATAACATCCAGCGAGACAATCTAGTCGAGCGGCTACAAAGTTAGTCTTCCATCTGGAATCCGAAAAAGAAAATACGGAAACATCCCTTGCGAAAACTAGTTCAAGCCTGAATGGGTACCTTGACTCGTGTCTTTGCTCCTCCGACAAGAGGTCCAGGTCGGCGGGCCTACAACTACAGATTTCAGGTCTCGTGGTGGTTTGATAAACAGTTCAAATTCCTTGTCTCCAAGCAATAGCACTGAGAAAACCGCGAGGGACAGCAAAGAGCGAGACGAAGATGAACACGGACGCGCAGATCTTTGACAGATCAACAAAGCACCTTTCGAATTCAAACCCCTGTCTCCTCGGCCCAGTCAAGAAAGTGACAATTGCACAATGTCATTCTGTGACCAGACAGTCCCGATAATAACAATAAAGCTAGTGGAAGCACACATTAAAGTGGTCAATAAAGAAAAATAGCATCGTCTGTCTATGCAGATATGGGTATCTACCAACGCCTCGTTCCATCATGATCCTGTCCTAAAAATGAAATACGTCGAAAGGCACGCTTCTGTCAATCATGAATAGAGGGGATAAAGAGGCGTGCCGCGTCGACGTGGGCCCTGTCTTAGCCAGGCACTGAGAGGTGACTGAAAGCAGGTTGGGTCCGAAAGACGGACCGGCTGCACGGCCGGCGATTGAAGAACACATTGCGTGCTTCCTATCTCACCGCTCACAGGGCAAAGTAGACTGGGGAGAAGGGACCGGAACAAGGCATGGCGACGGTGACGGTGACGGGATTAGAAGCCGTGGACCTGGAATGTAGGGTTAGATATATCTTGGAGATCTGGGGATGGAGGGATGCTCACCTTGATGGTCTTGGCATCAAGCTCGAGGCCTTCCTTGCCGGTCAAGAAATCCTGAACATCCTTACGCTGATCTCCTTGCAGCTGAATCACCTCGCCCATCTCAGTGTCTGCGACGATGGTGCCATTGCAGGCTGTGTTGAGGTTAGCGAGTGATATGACACGACAGTGAGGGGGAAGCGTACCAAACTTCTTCTTAATGACTTTGAGAATCTTCTTCTGGTCAAACTTCTTGGGGAGACCCTGAACAGTGGTCAGAGTCTTACGACCATTGCGCTCTGTATATGGGAAAGGCGGTTAGCGTGTGCCTCCTTTTGAAGTCGCCAATGCGGCGCGACCGTCACGGTCAGCGATGAGAAAATCAAACTGTTCACTTACGCTGAATCCGAATGTGGATGTAGTCCTGAGACTGTTTAGTCTCGCCGGTGTCTTCGTCCGCGTCGGCGAAGGGGTCTGTGAGAAAGACATGTCAGCCCGGTCCAGTACTGAATTTACCCCGCCGGGGCGTAGATTGTTGCGACTGAGTGATGACAGTCCCAAACGCAGATAGACAGATACTCAGGTAGTTGCGAAGAGTATCACTCGAACGGATATCACAGATATCTGGCGTGCAGAACGCATTTGTGTCGAGGCGGGCTCGACACGCGCTCACTTTGGGGAGGGGCAGGTGGCGACCTAACTTACCATGGGACTTGAGGTTTTCGATGGACATAAACTCGGCCTTTTGTCGTAAAAGCCCTTGAAAGCGGTTTTGGTAGAGAGAACGAGAGGGGAGATTTATTATCTCTGAGAATAAAGCTGAGGCGAGAGAGGAGAGTTGAAACTGATGGTAGAAGAATCAGAGAGAAGAGCGGCAAAGCCTTTTGAGCCACTCACGTTGTGGGGAAAAGCGGTGTGTGACTAAGCGATTCACAGTAAAGTACATGCGCGGACTTTCATGCTACCTTTTAAAAGGTTCGTCTAATTTTTATGTTTTTTTTTTGGCATGGGGATGAAATGGCTTTGATAGTCTGTTGCATTTTGTGATTACAGGAATTGAAGCCTTTCGGGTATTGGTACAGCATGAACCCACTAGCGCACTGGTATTCCCCCGACCGGAATGTCCGATCTGACCACCACGTGACAGCACCTGCCCCCCGAGTGAGTTGATAAAAGAGGTGAAGAGGTACGGAGAATTGTATTATACTCGTAGCTTTCGCATATATGGGAAAGACGCGAGGGTCGCGAACTCGG
The DNA here is from genome assembly GCA_028828935.1 of Penicillium sp. IBT 18751x. Taxonomy (NCBI): domain Eukaryota; kingdom Fungi; phylum Ascomycota; class Eurotiomycetes; order Eurotiales; family Aspergillaceae; genus Penicillium; species Penicillium sp. IBT 18751x. The sequence continues at coordinate 994,277 of JAQJZS010000011.1, read as the reverse complement.
ACGCGGACTCGGAGGCTCACGGCGAGGGCGCAGCGGGTCCAGCAGCAGTGGCACCCTTCGCAACCTGAGGAGGCATGAAGAGAGGGAAGTAGGTCTGCCGATACGATTAGGAAGAATTGTGACAAGATTCTCTGAGGTGAACATACGACAACAAGAGCCATCACTAGAGTGGTCGTAAGATTAGCTTGGCTCGACCAGTAAAAGGGACAGGGACGACGAACAGGACATGCCAACAGACATGTAGGCTGGAGTAGCGGCGGTCTTCTTCTGTTCCTCGGACTCTCCGAGCCAGGACTGGAGGGAGAAGACAAAGGACACCCTGAATCGAGGTTAGAGGACTCGTCCTCGAAACTCGACGAGACGCGGTAGTCGCGGGAGCACTCACCATCCAATCATTCTGTGCGGCGACTGTTGTTAACAGTGTTGCATTATTTCATTCACACCACATCGGCTCACCTGTTACGCGTGAACATCTTGGGTCGCACGTTAGCAAAGTCCCGGTCCTAGGGGTCAAGGCGGGACTTACCGCTGCCATTGGCATCGTGCTCGACATTGTGCCTATTTAGGTCTTTCAGTCAGGTCCTCATCTTCCCTCATCTCAAAGCACAATGTGTCACTGGGGGTATGGCGTACTGGAGATGTCGGCATCACTGGTGCTCTTAGGCGGGTCGACATATGGGATCGCTGTGGTGGTGTAATATTAGCCAGAGAGCCTAGGGGTAGCTGAGACGGGAAATTACCCAGATCAGCCCTCCGCATATCCTTGTTTGAGGCCATTGTGAGTTGAGTGATGGTGAGTGGGAGATGGGAAGTCTCGAGGTCGCCCCCCCGGCGCCAAGGCATTGCCCGAGCGGGACTAGACTGGGGGAACTCAACTCTGGAACTCCGGAAATCGTGGGGACTGCATATTGCTTTTGCTCTGACTGTTGCGATTGCTATTGCTTACTATGATTGCCATCTAGATAGCTGGTTATACAGGGGTACGCGGTATACGATCATGCTCCTGATAAAGATAGTCATTCTTCATCTCGGCTACGTGTCAAGGAATTGAGTCCGTCGAATCGGATCGCTGAACTGGGCGATCCCTAGATCTGACGTGACAAGATGTCGGTGAGACAAGCAGAACATGATGCGCCGATCGATGTGACAGACATTACAGGCAATCGGCCTGCGAGTGCACGATAGTCAAACACGACACACGACATGTCGGCGCCAATGGTGCCACCCTGGGTCCGGAGCAGTATCGAAGCTCGACCGTACGATAACCTCACGTGTACTGCATTTGAGCCGACAGTGGACCGAGACGGAATGTGGACGAGCTGAGAGGGAGAAACCAAACTCCGATAAGAGAATTGGAACCAAGACAGCCCAGAGCGAGCCCTGAGCCCTGAGCCATCTGCCAGTGTGCATGTCACTTATGCTCGTTGGGTCAGAGCACGGGGCTGATTCCGGCTTCGGTGTTGAAGGAACTGGAATGGGCTAATTCAGGAAGGCGGACGCGAGGGCCATTTGCCGGGAATCTACAACCTGACTGTGTATCACCCGATACTTTAGGGGCAAAGTGGGCGAGGAATCGGAGATTCGATAGCTTAGTGTCAATAGTCAATGCCCTCTGAAGCCCATTATAGTAAGTCCGAGTCCACTCGGCAACTCCTCGGCACAAAACATATCTACATGAATCTGGGGGTCGGAAGGTGAAATTGCATCCGACGTGAAAATTCGGCAAACAGGATGCCAGCATAGAATCCTAGAAGTAGTCCAGCATACCACGATCATGCAATCTGGAAAGTGGAGGTAGAAACCCCCCCCCCCGGCGATCGCCAGTGGAGCAACGGAGGGCGACGGAGTGACTTACGTTATCTGCCATAAACACCTTCCCCGATAGCGCCATTCTTCTCTATTCATGTCTTGATCGCATCTTGGACCTTGACTGTTTGAGTTTCGACTGTTGACGCTCGATCCGGCACTCTTATATCCTTATACCCGAGTACCGTCCCGATTCGCCGTTTAGGCCCCATCCTGTCAACTCACGGTCAATCCATCGCCTCCTAACCCTCGCGCCGATGCACTGAGCCACTCTTCCCTGCGACGCTTGCATTTCGAATATACATTGCGTGCCTGCATTTTATACTGCCGTCTGCTGGGCGATTCAAATGACACCACTTTGCTTATATACCGATCCAAAATGAGCCCGAGATGATACCCCATTCCTCTGCCGGCGGCCAATCATGGGGCCATCAGATGCGATCATTCAGTGGTGGCCCCGGACGGATTGATATGGCCCAGGTATCGGGCCAGTATGATCCTCCTTCAGACAACTCCCAGCCGCCTCTGTCGCACCCCCAACCGCCACCTCAGACCCGTCAGCCGGCTGTCGTCGATCTAACCGGCGGACTCGAGTCGCACGGAGAACCGCCGCCGAAACGACCGAAGCTCGATGTATCAGGAAGTTCGATTGCGGGGGACACACCGACAGTGAACAGTGCCGAGGCAAGGAGTACTCCAGGAAGCGCGGGTTCGCGACCTCCGCTCTCCTGGCGCGGCCGCCCGCTGTGGTCGTTCCAGGCCGTCATGTCGGAGATCCCAGGCAGTGATAATCGAGGTGAGAACGCGACGGGAACTAGAAATTTGTCGCCGCCTCCGTTTCCTATCCCGGCCTGGTGTAGCGCCCCGTCCGATCGTCAAGATCCGGGGTTCCAATCCAGGGACAGCTCTCCGGAAAAGAAGGTCTCGACAATACCATACCGCATCGAAACTCCTTCGGTGGCTCCAAAGCTGAATGGCGAGAGTAAGTGAATCTGTTTCCGAGAGGTGGTCGTTTGTCTAACCTCTGCATTTAGAAGCTGCCGATTTCACTCCTTGGACTGGTAACCACCCCGAAGACATTCTGAACGAACAAACTGCGAAACAGGGATATTATGACCGTACACAAGTCTCTCAGAATGAATCTAACACCGCGCGACCTGCATTATACGGACAATTAAAGCACCGTACGAGTCTGCATGTGCTCTCCTCCGTCTTTGCCGCTGCCTTGGAGAAACGACAGAACCACAACACAGTCCATGCGCCCTCTACTTTCAAGCCGCCGCCACGAGTCACGCTCACCGATAATAAACGAGAGGGTTGGCTTCGAGACCTTGCCAACCCATCTGTACCGTTACGCAAGCTGAGCCGAACCATCCCCCACGGTATCCGAGGCAAAGTTCTTTTAGATCAGTGTTTGGGCAAATGGATTCCTGTGGCAAGAGCAGTGTGGCTTGCAAAATGTGTGGGTGCCAATGAGATTCGTGCGTTCAAACGGAAAGGAACGAGTGGTGCTTTGGCTGTGGGCTTGGAAGCCAAGTGGGTTCGAGACTGGACAACGAACGTTCACCAATTCATTGAGGGGGTTTTCAGTTCACCCAAATCCACGGATTGGAAAGCCCGGATGACCTATGCCATTGGCCTAACTGCCCGTCTGTTTTTTGAGAATTTGCTGGACCATGATCATTTCATTGAATGGTTCTTGTCATCCTTCGAGACAGCGTCTCTCGTCACCGTCCCTGTCTGGCTCTTGATGCTGGGTATATACTGGATCAACATCATGCGGTATAGGCGCAGAGGTCGGCGCTTGGCCGAAATTTTGCTCGCAAAGCTACGTCTGTGCACCGAAGCCAAGTTGGAGACTCTGCAGCCCCTGGTTGATCGGCTGTGTTGTTTTATCAAAAAGCTTGTGCATGAACATACATCATCTATGATTTTGCCAAATACCTGGGAGATGTATAAAAACCAGGTCTCATCATGCCTCGATCTCTCCCACAAGGTGGACCGAGCTCTGTTCCAGAGCATCGCAGAACGCAATGCGCGTGTCCAGCGACCTCGGAACTCCAAACAAGCTAAACATCGCTCCCCTCAGCAACGCATCATTCGTCTTCTCGATTCTATTCGCTCGGCACAAGACATCCCGGCCGTTTCAGCAGCCTGTCTGGATGCGATCGACGACGGGCGAATTTTGGTTTCCAAGCTCTTGCAGTGGCTTGCAACTCCATTCCGTCACGGCATCTGTCGAGTCTATGTTGGTGCTCGTCTGCTCCGGAAGTGGAAATCGTGCGGCGTAGACGTGGACGAGCATATACTCTCCTTCCTCACTCATTTTCGAGATAGCAAGAAACTGGATATGGAAAATGTTTACCATGTGATCTCCGAGCTTGTCAGGTCACAGACATTCTCGGTTGGTCGATACTTGCAGTGGCTCATGGCAAAGGGTGCCACGAGCTACTCTTCAAGCAAAGGGCAATCCGCGCGCGACCTGCCCTATGACGTTGGATTGATCGCCGAATTGCCCATCAGTCGTCTCCCAGAACACGTTGGAAATTTGCGCAGCACGTTGCTGGCTCGCACTGGTCTTTCTGTATCAGATGAGACTGCAATGCTTGAAGATGTCAAGAATCTTATCAGCGAGCGCCTCCCGGAAATTTTTGATGTGGAGATGCATGATGATTTGTCGCTCAGGTCCTTGCCAGTAGACTTGACCTGGGCTGTAAAGGGGCAAATCGGCCAATGGCTCCGACGCGGGGTTGCTGAACATACTCGCGAGACGCCGCCTATCCGAGCCAGTCTCCCAGGGGATGATTTCATATCGGTTTCTGCACTGACGCCGGAAGAGTTCTACAGCGTCCGCGACATTCTAGAGACATTTGGTGACATCTCCATACTGGCAGACGTGTTGAAGTGCGCCTCAAGTTCCCATGACAGTACTGTTCTCGCGTCTGTTGCCGATACCACAAACTTTCATTTTGACTCTCTGTCCGTCATTGGTGCTACTGCCGACCTATTTCGCAAGTTGGTCGATGCTTATGCGGGCCTGAAGCGTTTCGGCACACCCAGTCTAGACCTCATGTTTTCATTGATTGAACTTGGTCTCCGAATTCCCAATGAGCTCAATACCGTCTCCATTCTTCGGCAGGACCTTTCTCGCATGGAAAACAAGTCGATGATGGCCGCATCTTCACCAGTATCAGACCATATCCCTGACGCATTTGTCAATACGGACCCCCTGTTTCGTGAAAAATTGGACCAGCTGCTCTTGTCTGGAAATGTCATGGACGAGCCTACTTTGGACTCGATTTTCAACACTTTGACCAAGCACCTGGAATCTTACGATGGCAAAGCAAAGCTTTCCGCTAATGACACCTGTCGCTATCTGGCACAGCTGCGGTCGTTCCAACCAAAGCATTTTGACGGAATCCTGGCTCGCTGGGTTTGTGGTCATCTTCGATCTCCAGATCGCGCCACCTTGCTCCGCATGCTTCCACCTTTGATAGGGGTTGGATGTGTCACCATTAGGTCGTTCTTATCTCTGGTCAGGAGACTTGGTTCTTCATCAGTGGCCATTCCCAATGCTCAGGATTTACCTTCAGATCTTGTCGAGCTTCTCGTGTCTCGTGTCGAGGATGGCAAGTACCTCGATTTGGTTTCCTATCGATTTCAATTGGCGCAACAGGAGTATCTTTCCAAGAACTCTGAGGACGCCCTTAGAATCATTTGCAATGCTACGACCTCTCTGAACGGTAGCGATAGCAAGCGAATCAAGTTGGAGGCATCTATGGTGGCACTGCTCAGGCAGTTGTTGGTGCAGAACCCTGATGGTGCTAACCAGAAATGCATGCAAGAGCTTCTTGATCAATACCCGGCAGCCGTTGGCGTTTTTCAAAGGGCGCTTAACCTGTTACTTGGCGTCGATTCGCAGGAAGGAAACTCAGTAATCTCAGAGGTCGAGAAGCTTGCTGGCACAACGGATGATTTCTCGCTCCCGTTCTGCCAGTTGAAGCTTCAAGTTTTGTTCACTGGAGATCCAGAGACCGAGGATCGCAACAGTATCGTGGATACGATGTTCAAGACTGTCGTGGCAAGCTCCCGTGCACAAAACCTCAATTGGGTTGATCTTGTTGCGCTTATGAACCCAGACACTATACGCCAGATTCGTGAACGCGCTGAGAAGGAGTTCTTTGCTATCCCGCTACTAGAAGAACCTACTGATACCGCTACAGCGCCACGTGGCGCCTCATCTTTGACTTCGGCTAAGCTATACCTCACCATCATTGAGCAGCTCGCTTGCAGCATTCCAGAGTCCGGAGCTCCTCCAGTTGCCTCGCTTCTTGTGGAGAAGATGGATTCTCTCCTTCACAAGATTATTACTTTGCAAGCCAACTTCAACAACAGTGAACAGCACTCCGGGCTCACAGCCACTCAAGCACGAACCAGTCTCGAACGCTCTCTCGCCTTCTGGTTCTCCGCCCTCTTGAGAATGGTTGTTCTCCATCGCGCCTCATTCATGCAGCCATCTCCCACCTTGAAGATCAATTCCACCCATGACCAGTCTCGTCTCCTGATCTCAATATTCTGCATTGCTCTCTCCCGACTTCCAGGCGACGTTCTCCGTCATTTCCCGGGGGCTGATTACTTTCCCCGCTCTAATACCGTCGAGGACTACCGCCCTTGCCCAGGCATCCTGCTTCAAACCCATGCGCTCGACGTCGCTGCTTCTCTGATCGACGTCTTCTCAGACGAAGTCCGCCATCAATGCGCCCGCTTCCTGAAAGAGAAATGCCCACCATTTGTCCCGCTCCAAAATGACTCCCGTTTCCTCTATCTCTTGGGTCCTATGGCAGATTCTCACGCAGCTGCGCTTATTCAATCTGCTTCGGCGGCCTCTCCAGCTGCGTCTACGTCAACTCCCACTCAGTCGCCTGCTACTTTCCCTTCTTCAGGAGGCATGCAGCAACCAGCAACGTCGTCGGCATTATCTGCTGGAGCGAGCGAGGGCTCGAATTTCTTGAGTCGGCTGCGTCTTCAACGCGGTGGTCGGATCGTTGGTCCCTATCCCATTCGACCTTGGGAGCTTTTGGAAGACGCAGCGCCTTTTGTGGGCATCAATGACACAGCCGTGAATTTGGGCTACTTCGATGCGCGACGCGTCAGGGTTTAAATAGCACACATGCTATACCACATCCCCCCTTTCTCACCATCTTCATCCTGCAAATCTTCCTTTCCTATTTCATGCGAGCATTCACGCATCAGCGTCGCACTGCATCACATCACATCATTACTTGATGTTCGATTGTCTTTTTGCTGTTCCTCTTTGCGTTGCAGGTTATACCTTTTCATATTTGTCATGTACGCATTGACAGCCTATTCGCTTTGAGGTATTTGTTTTTGTTTCTGTACATATATATTCATCTTCCCATATCCCGGCGTTGTTGGGATGAGTTCAGTTTGTACGCCTGGGGGTTTAGCATAGCATTGAGTGGGGTTATAAATGTATCCAATTCATGGTAGACTTGGGCCTTGATTATTCCATCAAATTTTGTATCGACCCAGGTCCACGGTCATCTGGGCACTAGGAATTTATGCCGACTGCATCGATAGATTGGTTCATAATTTTGAAATGTCCCTCGAGCCTGAAAACCAATGCCAATATTTGTTCCCTCAGTTACTAACCAATGAAATATTTATAGTCATTGGACTTGACAGATATCTCTAGAACGTCATCACTCAAAGGTTATCACATTTCGAATTTAAGTGACCTAGTTCAAGTCTAGATCAAGCTAAGGCCCTGACACTTCCACTCAATGGAAATTAGAAGCCACATTTCTTAGGCGTCTGTTGAAGAGAGTATCTTCAGTGATACGTCTCCTCTGCCAATAACCCCGCTATAGGGGGCCCAGGCGACATGACGATCAATGACCAAGAGATGAGCAATACATTGAGATATTTAATTCGGGGTTTAGACCTGATCCTGCCAAACGGTCTGAAAATCTGCAAGGAGGCCGAGAGTTGCCCCGGTTTGCAACTCTGCTCAAGTATGTAGGAGTTCTTCAGCCACTCATTTCTGAGCTAGCCAGATCCCTAGTTTTATACGCTTTCGGGGCCCTACCGAGGAATGCTCTGTGCTTTGTGCCAATTGTTCATGCCTGTCAAAAGTTTCATAAATTGTTTGGCCCGTTACACAGAAAACGTGGATTTCCTCAACTACTTCGAGTTAGAATGATTAGTGCGCTAAATACTAGATAATAGCTAGCTGAGTTTGGATCACTGGGCTTGCAAAATTCCTAGCAAGGATTAGCACGTAGCTTTCTCACATTTCATCCCCAGTGATGATGGACGATGACTGGGGGGGGGGGGGGGTGATGTTGACTCTGGCGTTCTTTGTAAGGCCTGCTGTGGCATGCCTCGAATAATAAATAACTTACATCAGGTCTTTTTGGGAATCCTTTTCCCTCTTCTCATTCACTGGTTCTGCCCATTATCTAAAGAGAGCCCAAAGGTACTTTAATTCAGAAATGAACATGAACTTCCTGTTGATTTCGTGGGGCTCCTTGCTCACGATCATCTTGCCCTTATTTTCATCCGTTGCGTGTGCAAGGGATTCTCCAAAATATCCCAAATCAACATACACTTTTAATCAGCTCTGGGAGCTGGAAAAAACCTTCTGGGATGCGTTTCTATACCCGGCCAACGTGAAACAGACACAGGGCAACGAGTCATCGATATTCGACACAAATGTAGGTTGAACGCTTCTCCACCAAGACAGACCTTGGTCTCCGCAGCACAATACTGACAGGAACAAAATTACAAATAAAGGTCCAAGGCCGTGTCGATATCACCCGTACCTTCGATGGCGACGAACTAAACCGCGAATATATCTTCGGCCTCTTCTCAGACCCGACACACGTGAGTCTCGTGGGTGTTCCCATCGCCTACAACATCACTCAATTCGCAGCCAACGATAATATTGCATCCGCAACAACTGTGGTCACTTTCAACGCGACTACCTTTGGCATTGTCATCCCGGTCACCATCGACACCTGGATCGAGTGGAACGCGGAGGGCAAGATCATCCAGTATGACGCCGTCTTCCGATGGTTCGAGTACTTGGTGGACTTTTTGATCAGCGGTGTAGCGACCAAGATCAACGCTACCTCTTCTGACCAGGCTGTCGCTTATGTCTCCGACTTGTTGGCTACGACTATCTGTGCCACGCACGAGCAGTATTGCACCGGCTCAAATCAGCAATATACAGATACGGCGGCTTGTTATGACTTTTTGACCAAGGATGTGCGATTCGGGAAAAGTTACGAGCTCGGTAGAAACACGTTGCTGTGTCGGGAGGTTCATGAGCATATGGTGCATTATCGACCTGATATTCATTGTCCTCATATTGGGCCCACGGGTGGTGGGTACTGTGTCGACGATATGACTTATCCGCAGACCGTTTTGCAAAAGTATTTCAATGATTCGTGGATTCCGTATGGATATGGAGAAGAGCAGGATATATGGCTAGGTAGCTGAGAGTGCATCACTTTAACGTGAATGCTTGATTCTCATGCAGCAGCTTGATGCGATGTTATGTTGTTTTTTTTTTGAGGCTTCCAGGACTCTCTTTTTATATTATCGATGAGAGTCGCCGATTCAATGGCAAACAGGGTATTGGAGGATATTGATGGGCCGGTGGCCAAGCGGTAGAAACGATGTGAAGGAACGAATATGAAGAATGAAGCCTTAAAGTCATGTATTTGCGAGACTCTTATGCAATTAAACAAAATGATGTCCGAGACTTTGATGAAGGAAAAGCGTTGTAAAGTATAGGTACAGATTCAAAGTGCTTGAAGTATTGAAAGTAATGATTGAACACCCCTATTTCCAAACCCAAATCTCGCATCAAGCGAGCCTTCTAGTGTGAATGATGATGATCCGCAAAAACACCCTGCTCAGCACACTTCTTCCGACACTCTTCCAGAATCCGTGCCTGCTTAGCAACATGTCCAAGCCGACTAATCACCTCCTTGTTTCCATCATAGAAAGTGAAAACGGCATATGGAATATTCACATCCTCACAAAACTCTTTCACAAACTCTTGTGTCTTGCGCAGATTATGTCTCGGGATACGGGGATACAAATGATGAATAGCCTGGAACTGAAGCCCACCGTGGAAAAAGTCCAACCACGTCGGACAGTCCACGTCCATGGTGGTGCGGAGCATTCTCTGGGGGAAAGATTCCCGGGGACCGAGATCGGCGGTCGACATTGCGTAGTGTGAGAGGGTAATCTGCACATGTAGCGGTGCGGTGACCATGTGGGAGATCAGGACGAAGGCGATTCGACTCCACCAGTTGGGGATACTGAGGTAGACGACACCGTAGCCGAACCAGGTCCAGAAGAAGATTTGGCCAGCGAGTTCGAACCAGCGATGCCACCAGCCAGCGCCATGGCGCGGTCCACGGCCGACGATAATGTGTTCCCAGCTTAGAAAGTAGAGGTTGAAGCGGCCAAAGAGGAGAATTGGGTAATAGAGGTAGTGTTGGTATTTGACGGTGACTTGAGCCACGGCATCGTAGGCCATGATCCGGTCGTAGTATGTACTGCGCAGACTACCGAAGAAACGATGAGATAGAGCGAAGAAAGGCATCAGCTCGATGTCGGGATCGTGTTCTGGTGAGTTGGTCACGATGTGGTGGACGTTGTGACTCCGTTTCCACCAGCCTAGACTGAGACCGCCCAGGTAGTCTGCGATGATCATGCCGATGGTGGTGTCGATTTGGAAGTTGTGTGTGATGCCCATGTGGCCAGCATCATGGGCAGAAAAGACTAATTGGTGCCAGAAGCATCCTAAGAAGAGGCCGGAGAGACAGAACCAGGACCGGTTCAGGAAGAAGAGGAAGAGGCCGAAGAGGAGGCTGTATCGAGAAATTTCGATGGCATAGGCGGAGTAATTGCAGTTGTACAGACCTGCTGCACGAATGCGCTCGTTGAGTTGGCGATATTTCTGGGTGATGTTTTCTTGGTACTCGGCTGTGAGAGGGGGATACTTGGATTCATCCAGCAAAATCTCGGCCTGAGTTCGAGCGTCCATCACATAGGCACCTTTGGATTCTTCGACCTTGACTTCTTCTGCTGAAGGGGGTATGCTGCTGACTGCGGAGGATAAGGATGAGATCGAGAGTCTGCGTCTTAAACCGGCGTCTTCGGCGTCGAAAATGGGAGATGGCGGAGGTGAAAGCTCTTCAGATAATTCTGAGCTTGAAATATCACCATCTTCACATTCATCGCCGCTGTATGGGCGGAATTGACCACCTTGAATAGGAGGAAGAAAGTTGGTCCATCTTCCCTCAATGGAGCCAATCTGGAACTTGCTCATGCGTTGACGTGCCTCTTGTGAGTGGAGACTGTATGCTGTCAGTATGTTCGGAAATAATGAGAAGAATTGGATGCTTACGCATTGACTTCGTCGGTAGCATCTTTGCCAACCATGTGCTTGATGGCCAAGGAGCCACCGGGGTGAAATTTGATCCAGCCATCCAGTCGTAGCACTTTACCGTCGATAATGATGATTGTTTTGTTGTCGGCAATCATACCTTCGATCTCGCGCCTCGAGAGGACTTTGTCCCTGGCCGCAGCCCGGGTAGCTGTTTTGCTCATTCGTGGTAGTTGGCAATTGGACAAGATAATTGAAGATAGAAATAGTTATAGTGCAGATGATTCTGTTTAGAGATTTCAGAAACAGGGATTCTGAAATTCTTCAACGAGGAAGAGGACCAGGTAGATATAAAAAAAAAGAAGAGGAACCCCCTTCAAGACTCTTTAGGATAATAGAGCTACGCGAGATCACCTGAGAAATAGGTCAAAGTGCAAGCCAAACATAGAGGGAAGGTAGTTACAGTGCTCATTGACTCCCTACCAGCAAATCCCCCATTTACTCTGCTACCTAATCTCAGCGCCATAGCGCAAGACGTCTCCTTCCCCTCAATCTCAGAGCCTAGAGGGGGCAGTGTACGGCGTAGTGGGTCACATTCAGGCAAATGTGGACACAGAGTCAAGCCCACGGGGATATTCTAAGGAGACAATGGTAGAAGAGTAGTGGAGAGGCGAGTATTCCGTCCACGGTGGCGTCTATGGACTCGGTCTCTGCGTCGAAGGCCCCAGCGAATGTCACACCAGGTAGAAGTGATTCGCTAAGTGGGCCTGAGCCGACGCGTAGCCCGATCTCGTGGATTATGACTCGCTGAGTTAGAACAAGCTTAAACCTACAGAACTTTTCCCCTGGTCGATGGAATTGATCCCTTCGCTAAAACTAGCCTCCTTTCTTCCTCTAGTGACAGGCGTCGGGGCTTCGAGACAATTCTTATTTTGCTCAATTGCTCAATTTGCTAAGATTGCTAAAATTGCTGGTGGGCCTTTCGTATCCTATATCGGTCGTCGACCTTAGATACGCAGTGGCGAAACCTCCGACAGCCCTTGGCACGGCCCTAGCCAGTTTAATAAATTTGGTACCGGTACCAGGGACCACTTGAACGCAAAACGCTCGTACTGAGCCGACGGTGAGACAAGAGGCGAATAGATCTGCCTCGGGACGTCTCCATCTAGATTATTGCCGCTTCAGCCCCGCCGTCTAAGGGGTGACAGGTTGAAGTCCACCCGTCGTACGTAAACAGATGGAGTTTTGCCTCTCTCGGTGAGATACTCGTACCACATTTAGCCATGTTCCTGATCCACTACACAGGGACCCCCTGGAGGCTCTCCTGGGGTACTACCGCAGTTGGTAGTTGCGGGGGCGGTCTCACCATTCCAATGGATTGTGCGTCGTAATTAGTCTTCTCGCTAAATATGAATAGGCTACTTCTAGAACCTAGTATAGACAGTTATACGCCGTATCCGTATAGGCCAACAGAAATTTCTCCTGAGCACGATCAACTTCAATTAGTTTCCAGGGGAAGCCCTAGCTCACTTTTTAACAAGGCCGTTCTGGGACTAGTCGGCATAAATCCACTCACATCACTTTTCGAAGAAGAGTTTATTTAGTCAAGCCGCAAAAAAAAACATAACCAGGGCCAAGAAAAGAACACGTTGATGCCTTGCCTAGACTGGAAAAATTAATCCTCCTACTCCCGAGGTTCCTGGTCACCATCCAAGCGACTGCAACTTTTGCCGAGCCAGTGTATGTCTAGTTGCCATGGTGGCAACTGTACTATTCTGATTCTTGGAACTTTTTCTTTGACCTCATGTCCATCTTTTCTGTCCTATGGCATAGTTCAGGTCGACTCCCAAGCCAGCAATACATAATGACTTGCTATCATCCTTTCCCGGCTAGCGACAGAATAATAAACAGTATACTCCTCTCATTCGAGCTTTGATTCATGTAGTATAGAATTGGTAAAGGGAGCACCTAATTGATAGAGTGCGGATAACTCTTCCCACGTGCTGTGGCTGACGACTCACGCAAGTGATGCAACAGCAGGCCTTACCCTACTTCGTTCGAGAAATTTTTCTGCGTCCGCGAGGATATTGGAAGCATTTCGAAAAAGGTCGATTTGTCTAGCTATATTCTTTTGTTGCGGTGCCGGCATACATTTGTGTCCGACTGCGGGCCTGCGATAACGAAACACCATATTTCATACGTTGAACAATATCAAGCACAAAAAGCGAGATGACATGCAGGAAGATAAAACAATAAGTCCCCCAAATCGAAAAAACGTAAAACTACCGAAAATTAATACCACCGCGCGGTATCCCTAATAACGCCCTGAAACAGACTTGACGAGAAGCTTTGCGGCATCGACCCGCCTCATGAGGTCGAGGACCGGACTGCAGAACCGGGTGATTCTTGCTCTCTAGCTCTGACTCCTACGACTCCTTTCTCTTTTCTTCCTTTTCTTGCTCCTCCGCTGCTATCTCGCGAGCCACGACGTCCATCAGTTCCTGAGGGTAGTCGCCTTGAAGATCCTCGACTCCTCTTCGAATGTATTCCCCGATAGTCTTTCCGGTTCGCAGCTGGTAATCCTCATCAATGGGTCTGCGATTGCAGTTGTGCGGGCTTGTGTGGCTGACGCAGTCACTGAGATCGTAACACTCGTCAACTATGTTGTCTGTGCGAGAAGCTTTCTCCTTCTTCATGTCGGGAGTGGTCTCAGGCGTCGTGTCGGACTCTGATGTGGGCTCAGGGGTCGTGTAGTCTTCGTCGACTTCTCCCGCTACCTCTGCCAAAGTCGGCACGCCCCGAGGTGATTTTGTTGACTTAGACTCTGACCCGGGCTCGGACATTGGCTTTGACTTTGTCTGTTTGTCTGATGCTGAACTGTGTTTATCGGCGTCAAGCTTTTGATCCTCAGTGTCGGAGCTGTGAACACGAATCAATCGGGGCCTTTCGTAGTCTCTGAGGTTGAAGATATCCTCTTCGTTTTTGGTCTCGGTCATGGTTTCCGTTTTTCTGTCAGTCTCTTCCTTGCTTTCAATCTCGGTGTCTCCCTCGGGCTCGAAGCCCTCATTTGCTCGGGGCTTCTTGTCTGGACCAACAGCAGTGGCTGCTTCTAAGCTTGTGCTCGTCCTGTCATCCTCCTTGAATGAGACAATCGTACTGGGCGGCGTGATCTTATTGCTGTTATGCGGAACTGTAAGGTGGTTCCCATTTTGAGGGTAGGACTCGTTGTAACCTTGGTCCGAGTTGAAGTACCCATCGGGGTAATTGGTCATTTGGAATGAAGGACTATAATATCCATTGTTGTGCTGATAAGGCTCGACCCAGCAAGCCGGTAGATGAGAGCTGTACATTGGCTGGCCGCCCACAATGAAGGGACCATTGTTGACATTGGAGGGAAATGTCCCCAGCGGGGGGTGACTGTTGGGAAGGCCAGGTGAATGAGGATTGCCGCACATTGGCTGGCCATTGATAATGAATGGGGGAGGTGCAAAGCCGTTGCTTGGCGAATGATGGGAGTAGAACGGTGGATGATCACCGTATGGCGTTGCATGGATCATGTTGGGGCCATAGTTATATCCCCCACGATGGTGACCATTCTCGATTCCATCCCGAGGATGCATATTCTCCTGGTAGTACTGAGAGTGACGGTATCGAGAGAATCCACGATAGCCACCTCGTGGGGGTCCATTGCGGTGCCCTCCACGACCGTTGAACCCTCGCTGGGAATGATTGCCCCGAAATGACTGATGCGAGTTGTATGGTCTTGCCTGAGATGAATCGCTCGTCGATCCCGAGCCAGGTTTAAGCGGACTTCCATCCATATCGAGAAGTGATAGGTAATACGTATGATCCTTGGAGAAATGCTGGAGAGGTGTCAAGTTGTGGTGCACAAGGGAGAGGGAGTTACTGACCCTAATGGCGTCTTTGCAGTCATCCACGTAGGCAAAGGTCACTTTACCGACAGTGGAAAGCCAGTTTCCAGACTGATGGGCCTCTGTAGTCCAGGCCTCAAGGACACCACGTCCCCCTAGGACAGATAAAACTTCTTGTTCGGAGATGGGTGCACCAGAGCGGAAACCGAGAAGAGCCGTTCCTACTTTTGTCAGTTCAGAAGTAAGAATTGGGAAGGGACGACCTGTGCCTACGTCTTCCCTTTGCTCTCTCAACTCGGAGATAACGATCATGTAGTTCAGTACTTTGGTCGCCCTCTAAGGCTGCGTTAGCATCCTCAACCCGCTGTTCATCAATCAGCTTGAATCGAAAGATAGACAGACACTACACATCATACCTCGAACTGTACAAAAGCACCGGGTAAGTTTCTCTTCTTGTCTTGTTTAATCTTGACATGACATGGCCCAAAATGCGAAAAGACTCTCTTGAGATCTTCCGCCAACTGCTCAGCTGGGACCTTGGTCGAGAGACTGGAACACGGTTAGTACACAGGTGGTTATTTCATAAACTTAGGTACTTACTTTCCAACGAAAATACACGCATCAGGAGAGAACAGGCCCTGGGCATTTTTAGCCGAGGGTTCCTCCTGCATGCGATCTCCTCGACGAGCATATTGCGTCCCAACGCTGGGAACCGACGACGCGTTGCTCATCTTGTGTATGTCTTTTTCTTTTGTGCCAAATGGTGTATGTGATACGCTTTTCTATGATGAGGTCAATAGCGAGTGAGATTGCCAGGAAGGCTGTGTATGAGACGAGGATGTGTAAAAATTACGAAGAAGCAAAAGGACTATCAGCATCGCCAGTCTTCCTCCGCCGACTATTTGAGTCTCGCTGTCTCATCTGAGCCAGGACTAAGCCCTTCCATGTACATGGGGCCCGCACCCTCTTCAAGCTGCGAAACAACCCTTGAACCATGGCTGGGTCCTGGGGTTGAGGTTTTTGGGGCCAACTTGATTCAGTACCAAGCCTCTGCAAGGCTTCCGACTACAAGTGCATAGTAGGTCAAGACGCAAATTCCGGCCGATTTTATTCCGTATGGGACCTCTCCGTCGTTGGGATCTACAGTGAAATTCAGGGTTCCATGTTTTGACCGAGGTGACTCCTCGGCGCAGCTCATCCAGAATCGCTTAGTCGCGGTCAGGCAGCGACCTTCGACCATGGTCGAGGTCAACTATAGAAGACCTAGCCCGAATTGTAGCAGCAGAACATGACAAGTACATCTTTCGCTGGGATGTATTCCTCGTACATTGATACAACTTGAGTGATATTCGAGGTAGATACATGCCTAACCCATGGACAATTCAGTGAGAAAGCAGGATCATTATCACCCAAGCCAGTCCCTCCTCCTCTCCAGCCTCCTGTGACCTCAGAGCTTGTCATACAATTTCCCTCGATCCCGAACTAATGGCTTCCAACACAGGAATAGAATTTTCCTTGGCCAAAATCTAGTCTGCTTAATATCAATACCTGTTCAAAAGCTGATCTAGGCATCTCCAAAAATTCAGGCAAGAGCGTAAAGGTATTTAAAACGGTGCGGAAATCGCGATTCCCGTCGAATCTGGGCAATAACTACAATGCATTTTAACCATGTTTAGGTGACAGAATCGTTGGACTTTTTACTTGGGAAAAGAAGACGCGCCATGGCCGTAGGAAAAGGAGGGCCTGAGAGACATACCCCATAGGTGTATCCTGCGGCTATTGAGTCACAAATGCTCAGCGATCTGAGCTGCAAAAGGGCCTTGGAAGTTTGATCTCACCCGCCCGTAGACCGTTACCCACTCTTTCAGTTCTACTCCATCGGCTAGGAGCTCACTGCCCTGTGAGTTAGCACACAGGATCGCGAACCTTGGATTCCCTGATACACTAATACTTGGGAGAATCATAAAGCATATCACAACATTCAAACTCAAAGTTGAATTTCAACGGGAACGGCACCTGAATCCATACCTCAGCGATTCGACAATGTAAGCTCTGATACTTCGAGCCGCCCCATGAACAGCCTCGGTCTTTCGAGATGGTATTTTGCATCCTCAATAATCTTCGGTAGATTAATTTTGGCATAACAAAAGGATCCGTAAAGGTACAACTGGCCTGTCTTCTGAGAGCGAGAGGAAGATGTAGTTCGGAGTTATCTTATCGCGGCAGATCAGCAGTCTTCACGCCACCTCGGGAAGCGACATCATCCTCGAGCTTCTTGAGAACTCTCCCTGCGCACTCTTCTCAACCCACCACACCAACCATGATTCCCACTCGGAGATTAGCCGCTCAAAGCGGCTTCTTCAGGCGCAGCGCCGAGGAGCTCGGCCGCCTTTCAAGAATTGGTAGCCTCGCCCTGATCTTCGAGCTCGAAAATAGCTAATTATCTCAGCATGGAACACCGAAGCCCTTTCCACCCCAACCAAGCCCTACGTGATGCTCGACTTCCAAGATAAAGAGACTGTCCAGGGTTGCAAGACCATGGCAGACCGCGTCGTCGGCGGATTCAGCACAGCCAGCATCGATTACGAGCCCGGAGACCCTGAGACTAATACGCCGCCACATGCTCGATTCCACGGCTCAATCTCCACTAAGCTCCCCGATAACTGGCGCGTCGAAAGAACTGGTACGATACTGATGGAATCCGACTCGATACCGTGGCTTTGAAGCTGATGCTGATATCAACAGGATACGCTGCCTTCCGCAACAGGGACCGCGGCATGTGGCTCTTTGGCCGTCTGTACTGGGACGTCGACCCCTACGCCTACCTCGCTCTCCGGGTCAAATCAGACGGCCGTCGATACACTGTCAATATCCAGACGGACTCTGTCATCGAAACAGATATCCACCAGCATAGATTGTATACCCGACACCACCGTGTATACCAAAATGCATACGCGAATGCGACGGAAGGGCAGGAACCCGGGCGTGTTCAATCATTGGAGGATGAGGACCTCGATGGATACCCCGCTCCGCAGGGCGTTCCGGATGCTCTGTCTGAGATCCCACCTGAGTATACTATTGTCGGTTCATCCTCTTCTTCAGCAACCACTTCTGGCGGCACAGGATGGGAGACTGTTCTTCTACCGTTCAATTCGTTCGTCAGGACAAACCATGGCTACGTTGTTGAACCACAGACTTCACTCCTCCGTCAGCGGATCAAGAGTATTGGTATTGGTCTTACGGACCGTGTCGAGGGTCCGTTTGATCTGCGCATTCACAAGATTTGGGCCACGAATGGAATGAGTGAGGCAGAAATTGAGGAGGAGCGACGGATCTGCGGTGCGGATGCGCTGTCGGTTGATGAGGGTGTTGAGTCGGGTTGGATTGAACGTAATAAGAGATCCAAGGGAACCGATCAACAAAAGAGCACTGATGCCAAGGGTCTGAAGGGGTTGAAGTCCGAATGGGATGAGTGATTTGCAAGCTGCGGTTGACATCAAACTGTACATTAATTTAACGACAACCCCGACTGCTTGCCATCACAGCCCGGGCAAGCAAGTATGTAAAACATTGGACTTGATATTTTTTTCATTTATTGATCCTTGGTTCATAAGAAGACATAGGATGCTCTCTCTCTTCGGAGATGCATTCCCGAAATATACAGCGAGATGTTCGATAGCCCGCTTTAGTTACCCCCAGTGATCTTCTCCCACGCCTCCTTGTACTTCTCGGCGGTCTTTTGCGCGATTTCATCGCTCATGCGAACACCCTCCTTACCCTTGAGTCCCTCCTTGACCAGCCAGTCGCGCAGAATTTGCTTGTCGAAGCTCGCCTGTCCTCGGCCAATAGCGTAGGTGTCCTTGGGCCAAAAGCGGGAGGAGTCTGGGGTCAGGACCTCATCGGCCAGAACGACCTCGTCGGTCTCCTCGTCAACGCCGAACTCAAACTTGGTATCGGCAATGATAACACCACGTTCCAGAGCATATGCGTGCGCAGCCTTGTACAGCTGCAGAGCAAGCTCAGCAATGCGCGCGGCGTACTTTTCTCCAACAATCTTGACGGCTGTGTGGACTGAGTTAGCTATTCAATATCAACTCCAAGATCGGTCGTAACACATACCCTCGTCGGGATGAATGTTCTCATCATGCTCGCCCAGCTCGGCCTTGGTGCTGGGAGTGTAGATCGGACCGTTGGGGAAGGCCTCGCTCTCCTGCAGACCTGCGGGGACCGCTAGGCCGTGTACAGTGCCGGACTTTTGGTACTCCTTCCAAGCGGAGCCAGTGATGTAGCCACGGACGATGGCCTCAATGGGAAGAATGCGGAGCTTGCGGACCTGCATACTACGGTTTTGCAGCACCGGACGCAGCGAAGCGGGGATCTGGGGAGGGAGATCGAGGGTGAGGAAATGGGTGCGCAGTCCGGGGACGGCCTCTGTCAGGATCTTGAACCATGTCTTCGTGCAGAGGGTGAGGAGAACGCCCTTGTTCGGGATTCCCTATATATGCAGAAGACGTCAGTGATCATGTTTCGCCGTTCAATTGAGCAAACGTACATTCTCCATAATCACATCGTAGGCGGAGATGCGATCAGTCGCAATGAAGAGCAAAGTCTTGTCGTCGACCTCGTACAGGTCGCGCACCTTGCCGCGAGCGACAAGGGGCAGTGCGCCTTGCAGGTCAGTAGTTGCCAAAGCTTCAGTCATGATTGTCAGTTCAATTGAAGAGGAATGAAAGAAGAGATTCCGCGATGCGTCATCTTTGCCTTTTTTTTGGCGGGGCACCGATCGCGGCCCGGCAGCCTCAGGCACTTATCGAGCTATCAACGCGCTTTCGCATCAACACGTCTTTTCAATGTCTGCATAGCGAAATGCGCCTTTGCCGAACATGACCCGCTATCTGACACCGTGGAGAATCTCTCTACTGTGTCTGATCACTGTCTACACGGATGGCGTTGTGCCAAATTCGTCCGCGATCCATGTGTTGTCCTTTTTGACCGCGGGTTTGTTCCCTTTAGATCCCGCCGATAAGCAATGGGAGAAACACTACCTGCCTAGCATCGCCGAGCTTGAGGAGGTACTCTCTGGTCATGAGTCTTCGGTGCCAGGAAGAACTTTGTGGGATCTGTTTCTCAAGAGGATCTGGTCGCTTGACTCGCTCGATGCCCTCGAGGAGTTCTTCAGCGATGTCCTGCCGTCCTTGTTGAGCAAGACGCGTGAGCAATTGATGCAGGACAGAGACAATGGACTTGCTCCGGAGAATGAGGGCATGCGCTTGTCGCGGAGCTCCCCTCTTGGAGCCTTTGTCCGCAGGGCTTACCTTGAATACACTCGGCTACAATTCCATGACTCGGTAAAATTGTGGTCTGGCTTTGTGAAATACCGCCTGCCTACGTATCATATGTGGGCTCGAAGGAATCCGTCCCATGAACAAGCTCCTATCGATGTCAATCTCCTCGAGTCCAACAGCTACCTTTCCCAGGTGGTCTACGGCAACATCGAAGATGACGAGGAGGAAGGCGTTGTCAGCGTTAAAGATGCTGAGCGTTTGGTTGAGTTCCAAGTTGGAGAGCTACAGAGTAGGTCTAAGTGGCTCTATTCCTATTGAACGGTGCCGAGGCTGACACTCGCAGGACTTGGAGGCAGAGTTCCCGACGAGATGAGGGCCCAGCTAAAACACATTATGACATCCGAGTCCTCTGTACCGGTGCTCATGTATTACCTGGAGTAGGTTCTTTTAAAACCTCTGTATTTCATTTTGTTCTGACACAGCTTAGGTACTTGGACGCTTGGCGAGCAGGTGACTATACATCAGCCTTTGACAATCTCCATCGATACTTCGACTACACCATGCACAGTAATCTTGACCGAAGCGCATATCAATTTGCGCTTTTGAATCTGGCTATCATGCAAGCCGACTTTGAATGTTTCAACGAAGCTATCTCCGCCGTACAAGAAGCCGTTGCTATTGCTCGCGAGTCGCATGATATGAATTGCCTCAACTTCTGCATGAGCTGGCTCTATCACTTCGGCAAAGCTTTTCCGGAGCAGATGCGGGAAGTGCAAAATAGCGGTATGCTGGGGAATGAAAAAGAAGGTCTCGCCTTCCTCAAGGCCAAATCCAAGGAGACTGATATGTGGTCGCTCATGAGTACGACGTTACTGAGCGAGGCGAAGTTGGAAATGCAACAGGTAAGTTCGCCCCTGTCATTGACTTTCAGGAATCTATGTATATTGACCGCTTCTAGGGAGAGAGTCTCGCGTCTATTGTCGAATCATTCGTGCGAGCATCACACGTCAACGTGACCAAGAGCCTCTCAACTCCTACGGGTGCATACATGTTATTGCAGAGCGCCATGTATGCTCGGATAGGTAATTTTCCTCGAGTTCCCACTTATGGAATACCACTAATCACTGGCCTATAGGAGCAACTCACCTTTCTTGGTTAAACACCGAAGTGTTTCGCGAATGTTACAACGAAGGCCAACCATATGACGACTACGTCAAGCTCACGTTCCGCAATTGCCAAATCGTAAGCCAACTCTTCCGACCCACCGCTGAACAAAAACTAACTTCCTTTCCAGCTGGCACAAAAAGGCAACTACAAGGAAGCCTTTGCGCGCATGAACAAGATCGAGCCCGAAAGACTCCGAGCCTTCAAGTACAACAACGCCTGGACCTACTATTCAGGCCTGCTCCAGCTCCGCCGTCAAATCTGCCGGTAAATTATCACCAACCCAATCACTACCAACCCAGCTAACAGTCCCTCAGCGATGACAAAGTAGCAGTCGAACACATTATTTCCCAGCTCCAAGCCGTACAACTCCTTGACTTCGACATGCGGCTCCTCCTAGCCTTCTACACAATCGAACACACCCTCCGCCAAGGCGACTACGGCCGCGCTCTTCTAATGCTCGAACAAGCCGCCCACTCAATGCAACCCGAGAACTTCGACGTTCACTCTCAAATCCAGCTCCTCTGTCTCAAAGCCCGCATCCTCGAGAAATCAGGCCAGCCACAAAGAGGCTTCTCCCTCGCCATGCGCGCCGCCAACATCGCCCACCGCTCAAAGGTCCTCTTCGACCTATGGGAAGCCATCGTCACCCTCTCCGCTGTTCTCCTCAGTCTACGCGAGTTCGACGCCGCGAACCAGCTGGTCGAAAGTATCATGCCTCAGATTCTAGAGAGCGAGGATTCCGCGCTCGTCGCGCGCGCGTATTCAATGCTTGTGGATGCAAATATGGGCGTTGCCGGGGAATTGTGGGCAAAGCTGGGGAAGGAGAGTACGCCCGTTCGGAAAGAGTATGTGAATCGGGCGCTGGGGTATATTGATTTTGCGTATGATGCGTACGAAGAGATTGAGGATATCCTGGGCCAGACGGAGATGATGGCCAAGAAGGCTACTGTCATGCATCTCACTGGGGATCCGGTGCTGGCTAATGACTATGCGGCGAAGTATCTTGATCTTAGAAAGAGGCGCGGGGCAGAGATTTGAGGATTTGAAGGTGGTTTTTCTGGGGATTGTATTATTAGAGGCGTTGGTTTGTTCTGGTTGGTGTTGTTGGGGTGGGTTCATTCGTCTTGAAATGATATCCATAGCTTGCATCTTGTCTATTTTGACCCCAAGGTTTCCAAATGTGTGCTGCTCAAGTAGATGTATCCCATGATGAATAGTAGGGCCATCTTTCCTACATCGTACAAGTCAAAATCTCTTTTCCGAGGCGAGGAGTACTACCTTCAGGGCTACAGGCTTACACCCTTCAGAGTGGTTTCACGGTATGATAAAACCCGAGCCAATGACATTGGATCTAGGCAAGCACAAAGAACAAAAGAAATTGCGGAAATGACGGGCTTCGCTTCATTCTCTCAAGTACATCCCCCAAGCTTCGGACTTAAGCTCTTTCCCGGTAAATTTACAGGTAACTGTGGACAAAAGACACTCTTCCAGTTGGTAGCTCGCTGAGCGAGCTTCTGCAGCTAGAGGTAGGAAGGGCAAATCTGCTTAGGTAGCCTTGTCGGTGTTGTGGTAGTTGACAGAGTCGTTCCAGCTGCGAGAAAAGGTTAGCTATCGTTGCTCTGACAGATATTCCATCCAATCAAAAGCTCAGCATGCTGCAAGTGCAAGTTCAATTGCGCGTGTGAAAGGGACAGGGTCTGACACTCTGCTGGGACTCAGGTATCAAAATTGGGTGTAATGGAACTTACAAGAGGGTCTGTGTGGGAAGTGGAGTTAGCTAGGTATTCTTGAAAGGTCATACAACACAGGGAATGAGAACCAACCTTGTCACCGCCGCGCCACGGGTAGTTCTTGGAGCGGATGTTCTGGTAGGGGTACTCGGTACGCTCCTCAAGAGGAGGCATGTGCTCCCAGTGCTCCCAGTGCTCGTTCCAGAGGTTGTAGGCGTTAAGACCGCCACCGATCAGGCAGGGGATAACAGCGCTGTGATACAAATGGTTAGTGATATGCGGCATGGCTCGAGGTGTGGGACAATGGGTCCCCGCTGCACGAGGCAAAAACATACAAGATCGACAGCTTGCGCCAGAGGTCTGTGGAGCCATTGAGTCAGTACAAGCTTCTCAGGGTCTAATTGCCAGGCATGAAAGCTCGGGGAAGGGCCAATTGATGGTGTGTTCACATACCGCTGGTGGCAGCGGCGTGGTGCTTGACAGCAGCGCGCTCACGGTTGAACTCGTTGTCGACGATCCACGAAGGCTGGGTCTCGGTGGAGGCGAAGCGGCGCTGGACGGTCTGGCGGACCGGGGCCTGGCGGGCCTGCTGCGAGGCACGCTGAGAGAAGCGGGCAACGTTGCGGGAGAACATGGTGGTTGGTGCTGTTGGGCTGGAGGGGAGAGGATCGTACGTTGAAATCGAAGCCGCTTTAGTGGACCTCGAATTCCCGTGATCCCCCGGCTGACTAAGTTGATGTCACTCCCCACTCACGTGATATCAACGACAGGGAGAAGAGAGCGCTTCGTTATTTTTCCCACGACAGCGGATGAGTTGCATCTTTTTCGCTGCTGGATATGCTGGGCCTTGATGTGCTCTCGGCCTGCAATGGGATTTCGTATCACCACGTGGAATGGTATGTTCATGTCCTAGTTCAACAGATGTGTTTAGTCGAAGATCGTGATGCTAACACTGCAAAACAGTTAACGGGATTCGGTATGTTTGGGTTGAGCTATTAATGGGAAATGGTTACTGAATGGTTACAAAGTAACCCGTTCTCTTATGAACCATGGCGAGGCAACCGGACCTTCGAGGTGAGTGTGATAGTTCGCGATGCACGCGACGATGAATACTCACTCGAGATCAGTCCATGTTTGATATCCTGGAATCCGACATTGTAGTCTTTCAGGAAACAAAAATCCAACGAAAAGACCTCCGTGATGATATGGTCCTAGTGCCGGGGTGGGACTGCTATTTCAGCCTCCCCAAGTTCAAGAAGGGCGAGTCGTTAGTCTCCCATTGCTTTTCGGGTCAAGCTAATTCCCGATAGGATATTCTGGGGTTGTGATTTACACTCGTAATGCTACATGTGCACCAATCCGTGCCGAAGAAGGCATTACAGGTGTTCTGTGTGCGCCCAATTCTGCTGTGTCTTTCCGAGATCTGCCCGAGGAACAGCAGATTGGCGGTTACCCGACGATGGAGCAGCTCACTAGGCCACCTTCCGTCCAATTAGAGAGTGATGAGGCTGATCGGGATGACGAGCAGCCGGCACTAGATCCTAAGATCGATGCCGCAACACTCGACTCTGAAGGACGATGCGTGGTCCTCGAGTTCCCAGCCTTTGTGCTCATCGGCGTCTACTGCCCTGCCTACCGAGATGAAAGCCGTGATTGCTTCCGAATGGACTTTCTTAGCGCCCTTGATGCTCGGGTACGCAACCTCGTCGCTATTGGGAAGCGCGTCTTTCTAACGGGAGACATCAACATTGCTAAAATGGGAATCGATTCTGCGCATGCGCTGGAAGGCATTCGCAAGAGGACCACCACGGAAGAGGAGTACATCTCTGCTCCGTCTCGGAAGCTATTCAACTCATTGCTCTCGGATGGGATCGTTATTGGGGAACGTGACGAAAGCAGACAGCAGCCGGTCATGTATGATATCTGCAGATCATTTCATCCAGAACGCAGTGGCATGTATACATGCTGGGACACGAAACTCAACACGCGACCGGGGAACTTTGGTGCTCGAATTGATTACGTGCTCTGTAGCCTAGACATGCAGGACTGGTTCTCCGACTCGAACATTCAAGAAGGATTGATGGTATTGGTCCAGTTGTGCAGACTTGCGCGAGCTTTTGCTGACGTGGTTTTTTGTGCTTAGGGATCGGATCATTGCCCAGTCTTCGCTGTCTTCAAGGACCATGTACCATATGAGGGAGGCCTTTCACACATACGTGACATCATGAACCCACCAGGGGTGTTCAAGGACGGCGAGCGGCAGCAGGAATACTCGTCTCGGTTCATGTTACCAGCGTCTGGTCGCCTGTTGCCGGAGTTTGATATCGACAAGCGCCGCAGTATCAAAGACATGTTCACCCGCAAACCTCCGAGCACTCTGTCCCGATCCTCGTCTACAGGTAGCGCACTCGAGAAGTCAGCTACATCCCCGGCTCCGGAAGCGTATACATCAGCAACACCTACTCCCAGCGAGACGCCCACGCCTTCAGTGTCTTGCGAGACACCGGCTCCGAAAACCATGCCTTTCAAACGATCACAGCCGACCTCCTCGGCTTCTTCCAAGCGTGCAAAGCCTACGCCGACTCCGTCAGCGGCGGGTCAGAAGTCACTCATGGGCTTCTTCAAGCCCAAGAGCGACGAGGGTGCGTAGTCTCCACTCTATGACTTGCGAGGACACTTGTGCTCCTGAACATCACTCACCCCCATCACTGCAGGAGCTTCGCCTAAGAAGAAGAGCATCGTATCCAATTCTCATACCACCCCAGCCGCCTCGGACCCACGCGAACCCGAACCCGAACCCACGCATGACATGCCGACACTTCCTAGCGGTCCTCGATCTGCGCAATCCTCCCCCAGTAAACTGCGAAGCGACGACTCTGTGATCGACCCGATCGTCAGCAAAGAAGACTGGACGAAGCTATTTACCAAGAAGCCCGTCCCGCGCTGTGAGAGCCACCAGGAGCCATGCGTGAGTCTGACCACCAAGAAGCCGGGCATGAACCGTGGTCGGGCATTCTGGATCTGCCCTCGCCCACTCGGTCCCAGTGGGGAGAAGGAGAAGGGCTCCCAGTGGCGGTGTCCTACATTTATTTGGGCCAGCGACTGGAATTCGACTTCGCAGTCGGAGGCTTGAAGACGGGGTGAGGGTAGTTTCGGGACTATTGCATCTATTCTAGCACAGGAGCATCATCTTAGACAAATTCTATCACGCATTTTCGGGTCGATCTCCTGCTCTTCGTAGGGCTTCATTTTTTTTTTTTTTCTCATTAGAGGCCCCTGTGGCTATGGAAATGGGCGTACTGGTGTTCTCTACATTTATCTTCAGCATCGAGGGCCTGAGTCTGCATTTCCATTCCATGCATCCGTGGAAGTCTCCCTTTTAACCATGCTCATCGTGCTCATCATGCCCATCATTGTCTACATGTTGGACAGGAGTCACCCATCACATGGAAGCCTCCAGCACGAAGCCCTCATTCTCCTCTTCGGAAAACCATCAACCTGAGGGAAGTATCCAGACAGACTGGGACCTACCAGTTCCGAAAGCAGTTAGCCTATGGATAGGAAGCAAGGGATGAACAGCTACCTTGAACTGTTTGCTCTTGTCCCATTGCCCTATTCAGCCTTCCACCTATTGATCCCCGGTTCTTGAAGGTGGGAGCATGTTCTACCTGCCGTAGGAATTTGTGTAAGTCACTTAAGGACAGCAACTTTTCAAGTCTTCTCGGAGAGCTTCCCCCTTAAACCCAGACATGCAAGATGTATTGCTGGTCATATCTTAGCGTGCATCTGGAGTACGGGAAGGACGGGGAGTACATGATGAAACCCTCCCCCACTTGGAGAATAACGTGCAGGGGCCGATCTCTGCAGGGTGTTTCCACGTGGGGGTGGGATATTCACTATATTACAACCATGGCCCAGTCTCAAGTCGGGGTGGCAATGAATTACTGCAGGAGATGAATGAAGAGACGGGGAACTGTCCAAGGTGACGAGGCTGGGGGGATCACATGTGTTGGGGGGAAACAAAGAAATGATGGCCCTGAACCCTAAGTCATGGCCTCATCGGGTTTCCCGGAAAGGAGTCATCAAGGCATACTTCTTTCAGTGAAGTCAATTACATTGACGGTATGTCCTCAATAGTAATGCGAAGCTTACACACTGTCTAATTGATTCCCCTTTTGGGTTATTCATGAGTTGCCCGAGACACTCTCCCCTGCTCCTTAAAAACTTCCTCCTTTGTCTCTCTTCCTTTCTTTCTTTGCATCTTCAATCTCACTCGCCTCAGTTTTTCATCCATTTTCCGACGCAGTCTTCATTTTCATTCCATCACTTCATTGATCTGTGACCTGCTTTCCCGTTCTCAACTGCTCCACCTTCACTCAGTGTCAACTCTTTGTGGCTCAGACCACTTATTCGAGTCTACTGCTGGGCTCTTTATTCCCTTCTCAGTTCACCAAACTATCCGGATCTTGTTCACACCTCGAGTGATCCCAAATCATGCCTCTCGAAGCCTACCTCGAAGATTGCAGGGTTGAATCCTCGCCTGCTGATCGGGCAGCAGAGGCTGTTTATCAGCTTGCGCTGGAAAATCTTGAAAAGACTAACAACGAGATAATCATTCCCTACAACGTCGTTGACATTATCACTAAGCCGAACGTGATCAAGCTGCAGCAACGATTCTCGTATGTTCGCTTAACAGACAACTTGAATCCTCTACTCACCTTTGACAACAGTATCTCTCAAGGTAAACTCGTTCGCGCCGTCAAAGACTCTACTATCTCTTGCGTCCGCCTCATGGTCGTACCCGACAATTTTCTTCCAATCAATCCCGATGTTCACCAGAAAATCTCGCTTGAGGTACACGCTGCCGTTCAGGAAGCTGGTGTAAAAATGCCAACCACTCCAGTCAAAGTCCCTCGCCCTCCGAACTCTTTTATCCTCTATCGCCAAAGTCTTCACCAATCAACCACAGCCGAGAACCCTGGCCTCCGCAATACTGAAATCTGTAAGTCAAACTCGCTACTCCATCCATCAAAGGGTACTAATACACAGTCCTCCAGCTCGTGTTATTGCCGAGAAGTGGAAGAACGAGAGTCCCCAAGTTCGGGCTCATTTCAAGGACATGGCCGATGAGATGAAGCGTCAGCATGAGATTGACCATCCCAACTACCAGTATTGCCCCCGTCGTCCCAGTGAGCGCCGCCGCCGCCAGCCTCGCATCCGTGCTGATGAGCTTAAATTCCTCGGCGCCAACAAGGAAGGAGCTCAGCGTTTGACGGAAGCTTGGACTGGCTCAGAGCCGGGCTGGGTCCACGTCGATGATCACCTCCTCCGACTCTTCGATGAGTATGGGATGATGTCTGGTCCCGGAACTGTGGGACCTCAACCACGCTACGACAACTTTGACTTCGCCAACCTCGTTGATGATCAGCTAAATCGACTTGAACTGCCGGATACGGCCCTTTCAAACTGGAGCGGCAACGAATTTGATGCTGATTTCGACATGGATGAGCTCCTCAACATCCAGTGAGCGCCATTCATAACTGCGGGCATACTCGAAGGCCTCTGTAGCGACAACCCACCCGACATGCGGCAGTCGCAAATTGTTGACCTCGCCTTCCAAACCCTTCCACTCTACAATATCTCCTGTGCCAGCCATGAGCATGGTATCTGACAATCCTTCAAACCGTGATCCTAAAAATCTTGCCCAGCCTCAAATGAACATCAAGAATCAGGACCCTCACAACTTCAAATAGTTCTCATCCATCATGTTATCTGCGTTCTTGTCTTCTTCTTTCCCCGTTTTCCATCCTCGTTGGGCCCTTGTCACTACTTGTTTCTTGATCTCCTCATCAGACTACTAGTGAATGGGCTCTAATTCCTGAACCCGGACTTATCAGCGGGATCCCCCTTTGACTTTCAAATTGACGCTTAGCGATTCACCCTGTGCTTAGCGACCCCACAATCTGCATGCGTTTAGCCTCTCAGTCGGAGCGTCCGACAATCTTGACATCCTGTCGCGACATCCTGTTGACTCTATCTGATGCTTCTTTTCTTCCCCGTCAATTCCCGCGACTGTGTGTCGCGCATGGATTCGAGACTATCAATGAAGCATAATCTTTTCTTCTTTGCGTTGCAGAGTATCCCGTAGGTCGTACAATGTAGAAGACTTTTTGCAGTACTTCCAACCTACAAATAGCCAAGTCTAGACGCTACTCGCACGTCCAAGCTCCAAGCTCTCGTAGGGTCGATAGTGAAGTGGAGAGACTCGGAATTTAGAAAGTCGGCAGGCTCTTTCTTTGTTGCGGTCTTTGGAAGTGCCGTGCCAAGCCGCGAGTCCGCGGGTCGATGTGGGGCCGTGTTCTTTATTTCAATGCAGGGAAAATACGTGGACAGGTGCATGATAACAGAGTACATTTCGCTAATCTCTCGAGCAGCTACGGATGTATGAATCGGGGAGGGGAAAGAAAGAAAGAAAGAAACGGATGGACTTCCAATACCGGTTCCGGGATATACACAGTGGGGGATCGAGTTTTAGTCTTCCTGGTACGAGATCTTGCGCATCTCGCCCAGACGTGTGCGGGCACGGGCGAGGTTATTCTCGAGTTGGAGGATCTCGACCTGTAGAGCGAGGGGTCAGTAGATGCGAGAACTATGAGGGATGAGAAACGTACCTGCTGCTCCATCTCGCGAACCTTGAACTCGTGCGAGCTGAGCTTGCCGTAGTCTTCAGAGTCGCCTTCGGCGCCATTCTTCTCGGCGATGATCGCCTGGACCTGGCGCACGAGTGCGCGACATGCGGCACCAACGGCCTTGCTGGCTGTTTCCAGGCGGTCTTGTGTCTTGCTCATGAAGGTAGCCTTGACACGGCTGGCGGCGACTAGCTGAGCGGTGCTGGCGGCAACGTCGTTGGAGGCAACGATGAGCTGCTCTGGGGAGTTGCGGCCGGAGATGACGCCGTCGGCAGTCTCGATGAGAGTGTTAGTTGAGCCGGCCACGGCCTTGGCCGCGGAGATCAGACCCTCAGTCCAGCGGTTGTTCTTCTTGTAGAAGGCTGTGCGGGTTGAGCTGCCTCGGCCTTCGCGCACAATCTCTTGCTGAGACTCGGTGGCAGCCTTGATCAACTCGGCAATCGCATTGGTCACAGCGATGGCGGCGGCAAGGATTGCGTCGTTGATCTTCAGCTCGTATGTAGAGAAGCCGTCGCGGGGCTTGTTCTTCAACTTGGCGAGACGCTGGGCCGCGGCATCGATAGCATCGGCCGCCTTGAGCAGCTCCTGGTCGACAAGGTCGCCTAGGTCGCCGTTGGTGTTGATCTTGCTGCTCTTGGGAGCAAACGACTCCACCAACTTCGACAGGGTCTGCAGGTCGCGCTGGACCTCCAGGTTGTTGTTGATGACGACGTCGGTCTTTTGCAGGGCCTCCATGCCGTCGAGGCGGAAGGACTGAAGACCACGGAAGAAGCGCACAGTCGCCTGGGCAGACTTACGGGCCGCGTTGAACAACTGATCAGAGCTCTTGTCATCGTTGGCGAAACGGGAGAGACCCTTGGTGTTGCTGAGAGTGTCGGCGATCGATCCAGAGAAGACAGCCACGGTGCGGATAATTTCGGCGTGGGGGCTGTTGGGACCATCGGCAATGAAATTATTAAAGGCCGTGGAGAATTCGGTAGCGGAGGCCGAGGCCTTTTCGATCTGCGAAAGGACATAGGGAGGTGAGGCATTCGAATTACCGGCCTGCATAGACGAATCCATTTCGTACAGAGCATCATCCACGCGCTGCACACCAGTCTGCAGCACAGAGTCAATGATGTCGTTAATCTTGGCCACCGTGCCGTGAAGAACAGTGTCGATCTGGCTATCAAGCGCATGGTCGGTATCGCCTTGGTTCTATCAGGATCCTTTGATTAGTATGGGGCAGCCTGGGGGTGTAAACTTGTCTTAAATTGGACACTTACCAACTTCAGCTCCTCAATCTCCATCAAGAGATCGTCCATGCCAGCCTTGTACACTTCGATCTCCTCATCTTTCTCACGAAGAGCAGCCTCGTGGTCACCATCCCGCTCGGAATGGCGGCCTGAGATTTCTTCAAGAGCGCGGGTTTTATTCTACGTGGGTCAGTAATAGAGCTTCGCCATCACAGAGGGCAATAACTTACCCTGAGAGCCTCCTCCAGATCAGCCATCTCGCGGTTGTACTTGGACAGCATGGACGAAATCTCCGTGCCCTTGGAGCGCTCCGCATTCTCGGCACGCTCAAGCGCCATGCGGAGCTCCCGCTTGACTTTCTCCAACTCATCTTTGCCGGTACCGGTGGCACGGTCCCGATCGTGCAGCGCACGATCACGCTCACGGATCATATCAGCTAATTCTAAGTTCTTAGTCTTGATCTCACGTTCCAGCTTCTCACGGCGATCAATTGCCTCCTGCGCAGAAGCAGCCTTGAGCTTGAGACTCTTGGTGGTTTGCAGGAGATCCAAGTGCTCCTGGCGCAACTGCGAGTACAGCTTGGCCAGAGCCTCATACTTGGTCCGCCAAGTGTTGACCTGCTCTTGTAGAGCCCGAATCTGTTCATCCTTGGAGGCGCTCTGCATGTTGAGGTTGTTGTTAAGCTGGTTCATCTGCTCCTCCAGGTCCTTGACTCGCCGGTCGTATTGTTGCAACATCAGCTGGTCCCGCTCGTACTGGGCTCGCGCATTGAGGTTCTCCTGCTCCAGCTCTGCCAGGCGGCCCTGGGTATGTGTCTGGTACTGGTCACGGAGCAGTTGCTCTTGTGCCAGCCGTTGCTGCTCGGCCTGCAGGCGCTGCTGTTCCTCGAAGTCTCGCTGAGCCTGCTGCTGGGCGAGCATCTGCTGCCGCTGCTGGTCTTCCCACTGGTTCTGGAGGCGCGCTTGCTCAGCCTCGTACTCCTCCTGCTGGCGTCTGGCCTCAGTGGTCCAGAAATCGTTGATGGGTTCGGGCTCGGCAGCCACCTTGGGAGGCGGCGATGGCTGTTCAATTTCCTTCGTCGGTCGCTTTGGCAGAGCAGGGCGTTCATCCTCACCGCCGAGTAGACTAGGAGGGTCTTGCGGCAGCTTAGGAATGGTAATAAGACTGGTCAGGTATCGCAAATTGGAGCACTCGTAGTAGAACCGAACAAGACGGTGATGCTGGGCATCATAACGGCCACGAAGAGGCTCGAGAGCTTCATCTTCACCGGTTGCTAAACCACAAGTCAGCATCTAAGCCGGCAATTCACAAACATTCAAAAGAACAGGGGATTCATACTTGTGTGCATAGCTCGCAACATGCTAGTAATGAACTTGTAAATGCCATAACTTTCCTGCACCAGAGGGACCAACGCGGAGATTCGGCATTCATTGTTAGTCCCAGACTGGAAGTGCGAAAAGATAAGCTTCTGGAAAGCATCAATCTGATCTTGCAGAGTCATGAGATCGGTGATTGTCTCATATCTGTAAATCAATTAGCTGTCTTAACGCCCAATCTTTCAAAGAAGCTCAATACGTACCCTTCATTCGGATCATTGATTGTCTTCAAGCTAATGTATTCCTCATACTCGAACAATCCTGCACCAGTTAGACAACCACACCAGGTCACCTCATTAAGGACGACATACCATTGAATTCTGGATGATTTCGGTGGAAGCCCAATTTTGACTCGAGAAAGAACACATATTCGCGAATGAGCGGAGCGTATCCTATCCAATGTCAACAATCATGTCGATCATGCGCGCCCCCGCCTTCAGACGCATCGCGCAGTCCCCGAACCAGCCAAATCTCATACCTCGAATACCGTCTCCTCCAACACCGCGCATCAAGCTATCGATCCAGTTGGAATGTTGCTGCGCCTCGCGCACAACAATGGGGTGACCTTCCTGCAACACCTTGTGAATGGTAATAAGGGCCTTGAACGTCTGGACCTCGTCGGCAAGGACAGGCTGCCTACAGTGCGCAAATAAAAGTTAGCGACGGAATCCCAACACTTCCTCCTGATCTCCGGGGTTTCCGCATACACTTTCATGCCCGCCCAAAAGGCCGCCGATGATTTGTGGTCCCATGTGTACACGATACAGCTGCGCACATGTTTCCCTGCAAGTATACATGTCAGTCGAGTCGAGCGCTATGGCACAAAAAGGAAGTCCTCGGTGAAGATCAATGGGTTCGCTATGCGGACGTACGTTTCGGCGCGGTTTCCTCTGTCGCGAGTCAAATGATTAGCCCCCCGTTCTCTCTCCCTTTTCAGGGCCGGCACGGCCGGACGAATACTTACCGATGCTGGTGGCCTTGCGGATATTAATTGCCAGATCGGCCTCCGTCCTGTGCGATTGAGGTTATTCGACTGCTTGCGTCGGTTTCGGGGGGGGTTCATGGCAGTTGTCCCGCTTACCGACTCATGGTGGCGATGCGAGTTCAGGGGGGAACTAGAGCACCAACGGGAGAAGGGTTTATAGAAGAGGCCGTACAGCGCGGGAAAATCCCAAAAAGAAGGCGCTGACCGGAGAAAGAGAGGTGTGAAGCACAAGTTGTCGAGTGCACGTGGAGAGCAATGACGTTGGGGGGAAAGCTGGCGCCTGTCGGTCTTGGCGACGCCTAAGCCGCTTCGCTCGGCACATCCTCGCCTATCCCTTGTTCTTCAACTACGCGTCAGCTGCGCCATGTAGGCAACATCAATCTACTGTGTGAGTGGGCGTTGCATTCTACTGTGCGATAGCAATTGTGTCATCAATAAAATGCCGGGGTCGCTGGGCGACATCGAAAGATACTGCTCTCTATACATTGGGACCCTGGAAATCACCAGCCGATGGAATGCTTCTGTCCGGCAGATACCAGAGAGCCCGCGAAGTACCTGAGCCCTCCAAACGTCTCTTAGTTCGAAAGCCAATAAGTGATTACACAAGGTATCGTATAGGTTCGCCCGTTGCCCGGGTGCCTCACGGTCGTAGAAATCGCAGGATCCATGTCATACCGATGAAACTTCCACTTGTCCGGACGGCGGCAAGGCCTCGTTGCTGTCATGCGTAGAAGCCAGAGACTGATCAAGAGACCGCATGGAATGAGCATCTTGGCTGTCCTCTGGATCCCAAGTAGCATTCGATTCGGTTAGATCGGCTTTGGACGAGGCACCGCTCTCGAGAAGGATAGCCTCCTTTGGACCAACTTCCGAGTCGACCTCGCCGACCACCGGACTATTTGGATCAGAGTCGAATGGGGCCTCGACCACAAGTACCTCGTCTGCATTATCTGTGCGCAGATGAGGGGGAATTGGCTTTCGGCGAGGCAAGGGCGGAGGCGGCACAGGTCGATGATCCCCCGTGTTAGACCATTCTGAGTAGGGCGGTGCCACAACCAACGGCTTCCGCTTCGGCAGAGTGGCCGAATTTCTTTTCAAGGCGTATTTGTCCGGTCGCAGTAAGGAGGCTCCAGGAGGAGGGTGGGGATGTCCACGTCCAATAGGTTGATCTGGGGTGCCCGCAGGCGTTCGAGATGAATCTTGATCATGAGACCCCTCTCCTTTCCCAAACACACTCATGCCCCATTTCTTTGCAGCAGCAGTTGCCGACCCAATAGTCATGTTTCCAGAAGTCTTGTCATCGGATGTCACTGACTGGAAGGACTTGGTAAATGTCTCGATGGTACTGCGCCTGCGCGGCTTCTCGCTTGATAGTGATGTGGAGGAGCTTCCTCGAGAGCTTCGCAGGCCGGAGAAAGAAGACATGTTCTCAAGACGAGCGGATGAGGGACTTGTGATGACCTGATCCCCGATGAGGCTGACACTGTCTATAGATTCCGCGATGGAGGAATTTCGGCTGTGGAACGCATTCTCTGGCATCATAATACCGCCAGTGGGGGGCGAGCTGCTTGGAGTCCTATTCGGCGAGGTTGGTGGAGAGCGACTTGATATTTCAATCATGGCACTAGTGGCGTCGCTCTTATCGTCCTTCTTGGTTGGCGATGCAACCTTGTTTGCATTGTCTGCAGTGACCACTGGATCGGCTGCATTTGAGAATGTGTGGGAGCGGATGGAGCGGGGTGCAGGCGTACTGTCCGGTCTCTCGATACCGGTAGAGGTTCCGACCGAGGACTTTGGCTGGACATCTGATAAGGGTTGTTTCAGAGGCTTGCGGGCTTTGATTTTGGGGTTAGACTCGGGGAGAACAGGCATGCTCTTCGTTCTCTCATCTTTGGACTTCAGGGCCTCGATCGAGTCTCCGTGGACACTCTTAGGTGTTTCCGAAGGTTCGCCAGACTCATCAGGTATTTCTGTATCGGCATCGAGGTCTGGCATGTCTCGCTGCCAGAGACCACCACGGAATGCTTGACCCATGGTGTCCAGGAAGGGCGCATCATCCCAGAAGGGCAGGACAATGCTTTCTGCCACCACTTCACGGATTTTACTCTCAATGGTGCGCAGAATCAGGCTGTAGGTGATCTGCTTGGAGCTGACAATGGGCTGAATGTCCATCACCATTCTCGGCATGGTTTCAAAAGTTATCCAAAGTCGATTGCTCGGTGGAGGCTTGAAGCGGACTAGCAAATGACCCTCGAGTTTCTTCAACACCACTGCCAGTACGATATCGACCTCTCTTGCTTTGAAGCGAGGACCCAAATCGATACGTACCGTGGCTGAGATCTCGAGTCGGAAGTTTCCTGTGTATTGAAGATCCATCTCAACGCAGCAGTTGCCATCCACCGTCAGATCCTTCAAGCGAGGGTTGGTGATGAAGGGAGCCCCTTCACCCATAACGATCTTGTGCAGACCAATCTTACTGATGAAGTTCGGCTTGTTCACTCGAGAGATCTTTTTAACAATCTTGCTCCGCAAAAACTCTTCCAATTCCGGGGTCTGATACAAAGCCAGAAACAAGCGTCCAAAGAAAGCATTTATCCACCGTGTCTGCAGCTGCTCCTCTGAGGAATGCAACCGTTGCACGAGGGACACAATGTGCTTCACGTCAAAGTCCTGCTGCTTAGGAGGGCGGTCCGCGGAACTCCACAGCTTTGTCTGATTCTGAAGCATGGCGAAATAGAAGTCCTCCTTCTCTGACAAGTTCTCGGAGAACAAGTAGAACGGCGGTGTTGGTCCTCCCAAGTCTCCCAGCGAATCCAGTCGCCGTGAAAGACAGATGGCATTCCGCTTGAGCCACAGCTCGGCCTCCGGTATCTCAGCTTCGCCGCCGTGGACGGATACATCGTGATGAGCGAGAGAAATCACATAGCGGACCTCAACCTGGTTTGCATCGTCATAGAGCATCAAGTGGCCATGTCTAGGCACAGATAACGCTAACGTCAGCTTATATTCCATAACCTCCAGACATCATCAACCAGAGCAGAGCATACCGTAGAACAATGTAGAAGACATTCCTCGCCCGTTTCGTATTTTTCCCATTCGACTTTGCCGGCTCAATACTAGGCGTCTGCTTGCGGTCGAACAGGCTTCGATACATGGACTGATAGACACTGGGGCTCTCGGCGGCAACGACCTCCCCAGCGGGGGTTGTCCTCTCCGGAGGTTTCCCATTGACACCACCAGGAACGTATTCACGACAAACAGCAAAGTAACCAGCAGCGACATCGGAATCGTGGGTGCGGTGGAACTTCTCAGCCAGCTGGTCGGTACCGGATTTCAAGCTATACTCGTCATCGTCAGGCTGAGGCAATGAGTCGGAAGCTTTACGTGTCCTTTGTGAGGATAAGACATCAGGGAGTGTCAGGTAGGCATGAAATAAGAATAATAATAGCACCAGAGGGATGAATGTAATTCCTCCCAACACGTAGATTAGGAGGAAGCTGCCGAGGGAACCCATCGGGAACCTGTCGATCAAAGCGGGAGGGCGGAAAGCTCCATAACTTGGGGACTGGATCCCTAAAGCGTTGTAGATGAGGGTTGCAAGATCAAATGGGGGAGAGACCGGCTCCTGTGGAAAGCACAAAACGAGGGCAGATAGCGAGGAGTCTACGTAGACAAAGCAAAGCACAGTTGGAGAGGTCAAGTTGCAGCTTCCACGCGCGCGGGAATGACGGAGGTCCAGGGCCAGCATGGCACTAGTACAGTAATTACATAATGTGGGTTTTACCGGGAACCGAGCTTGGTTTGTATGCTAAATTTGAGAAAGTACCTTGTATTACGATTACATAACAAGAAGCAAGACGAAGAACCCCGCAGGATCCGAACGACTGTCAGGAACCGCAACTCTGCAGAACTTGAAACTACCAAACGCCTATTGATAGATTGGTCAAATGGTCGTTTGTGATGTGATTTAGCAGAAAAAAATTATACCGAGCCACCAAGATGCTCAGCGACTGTAACTTGCTGCGTGTCATTTGATTTCCTGGGTTCTCTGTAGCACATTACCTAGTCTCTACTGAGAAACTATACGGATCCCCTCAGATTATTCCGGGCCTCCCATCTTCAACCCGAGAGATAATATGACAACTATCTCGGAATTTATTTGTTTCATGTAGAGAGCAAAAGGGCCATATCGGCAAACTGGACCCGGCAGGCAGGAATAAAACTTGTCATGAAGGCTGGGGACCTAGGCACTTGATATGAACCAGAGTTAATGATATGGAATAAATTGCCTTTCCGCACGCTTTCCTCCCTTTACCGGTATCTCATCTCCTCGATTAATGTACAAGGCCGCAGTGTTTCATCACATGTTGGTCTACATCGAAGACCGGGCCTGGAATGACATGGCGCAGCCTCGAATCGTCAAATCACTCCAGACGACTATAGCGCAATGCACACTTTCATACATTTCATGTTTCTATTTTTGCTCTAGAACCAATCTACTCTGGTACAAGACTGAAAGCTCAGACTTGATCAAGCAGTGCACCATTTGTCACTCTTCTCGTTGATGTTTCATATTTTGCTCGACAAGGTCCAGTGACGCTTAGTGGACACGCCGTATAGATGATGTGACATTGTAAGGCCTAGAGGACTATAGACCCAGACGCGAAGAACTCTAAGAGATATCTGTGGAGAATACGATAAGAAATGATAACAGGTCGTTTCCAATCCAGGTCTAAAAACCACGCATCTAGATATCTAAGTTACACCTGTACTTCCCAAACGAAAGCACCCAAAGAGCACTGAGAGAAAAAGTGGGGCGGTAGCAATAAAACAGGCAAATATGTGTTTACAAATAGTACAATGAACTCCTCTCACTTTCGTCGATTCATCGTCTTCTCGCACATCTCAATGAGGCCCGCCTTGGCCTCACTGTCTGGGAAGTCGCTGATCGCTGCAACCGCCTTGTCGGCGTAATCCTGCGCCAGGAGGCGAGTCTTCTCGACTCCGTCGCTGCGGTGGACGATCTCACGGGCCTATTGATTATGAGATTAGTATGAGAATTGAAAAGACATGACATATGTTGAAGTGGACTCACCCGCTGCACATCACCTTCTTCACGGAACTTGCGGCCAACCAAGGGTCCAAGCTCGGGGTTGCTCTTCCATGCAAACAACAATGGAGCGGTGGCCAGACCGAGCTCCAAATCAGCACCGGCGGGCTTGCCCAGCTCGGCTTCCGTGACGGTGTAATCCAGCATGTCGTCAACCAGTTGGAACGCCAATCCGAGATTCCGGCCGTAGGCGTACGATGCCTCAATCACCTCCGGAGCGCTTCGCCCCAGCACGGCCGCGGAACGGCAAGACTTGCTGATCAGACTGGCGGTCTTCAGGTAGGTCTTCTGGAGGTAGTACTCCAGGGTTTCGTCGGTATACTTGGGCTTCGA
The DNA here is from genome assembly GCA_028828935.1 of Penicillium sp. IBT 18751x. NCBI lineage: Eukaryota > Fungi > Ascomycota > Eurotiomycetes > Eurotiales > Aspergillaceae > Penicillium > Penicillium sp. IBT 18751x. The sequence goes on along the minus strand of JAQJZS010000011.1, from coordinate 955,262 downwards.
CTCATCCTGGGCAGTGTTCTTGAGCTGCATAAATTCGCCCTCCACCAGATTGGCGATGACAGTAGCCATTAACTCGGTAACCTCGGGATCGCGCAGTCGGGCGAGAGCCACGGACGCGCGTCCCAAGAGGAAGTCACCAGCCAATACGGCCATCTTGTTGCCGAAGGCGGTATTCGCCGAGCTGCTGGCGCGGCGAGTGACGGCATTATCGATAACATCGTCGTGCAGGAGGGACGCAGTATGGATGAGTTCGGTGATCTCGGCCAAGCGGCGCTGCGAGGGCAAAATGTTGTCGTCCCCTAAGAAGTCGTATTTGGACTCGGTAGAGCGGGACACGAGAGGATTGACGTCAGGGTTGGAGTCGTCGAGTATTGAGGGCGCGCTGAGAGGGTTATCGACGGGTGATGGGCTTGCGGGATTGTGCTGCTTGCGGGGATCCAAAGCCGTGGCCTGGGACATGAGCAGGACCAGCAATGGCCGCATGTGCTTACCCTCACTGCGAGTGTAGTATTTGGCGACCTTGTCTAGCGCTGGGTGGCCCGATCCCAGCAACTGGCGAATGTTCTTGCTCAAGAACTTCAGCTCCTTTCCGACGATGCGCAGAGGATCGACCGAGATGCCGGGAGGAGCCTTCGGCAGACCCTTGAAGATGGCCTGTGCAGCTGACACGGCAGCTCCAAATGGAGACGCATCTCGTCGGCGGGTTGGGTGGTATTTGCGGGATTGAATGGAGAGGTGGGAGAGCAGCAGGTCATCACGAAGGCATTGGGTGCACACAGAGGTCGAGGATCGAGTGATAGCCAGCCCGGTGGCCGAGAGGGTGCGAGCTCGCATCCTCAGGGGCTGTAATAACTAGATGTGGGAATCAAGAAGGGCGCATGGAACGATTGGCAATGCTAGATGCAGAGGTCATAAGGTGATACGGAAGAGGTCTGGAAAACTTGCGGGCGGAAGAATTCGAGCTCGGGACGGCACGGACCACGCGTGAACCCCGGCCCTGTATACTTCAAATGCTTTTGCTATCTTTTCTACCGTGTTATGAAACTTGAGTAGATGACTCCGTCCAAATAATCAGTACTACTTGGTCTAAAGCAGAGTATTTCTTCAAAGAATCGACATGCCACCCCAGATGTATCCTCCTCTGCACCCCAGGCACTGTATACTGCACTACTCAACACAGGGCGAATGAAAATGAAATAATTCCAATATAAAAGACATGAAAAACCACGCCGGCCGTCTTGGTCTGCATGATTCCCCCTCTTGGTACATCCGGCAAAGCAAAGCGACATCTCCGTCGCGCACAATTAACACATAAGTTGAAGAAAGCCGCTACAGCGTAGAGGCCTATGCATTTAGGGCCGGCGTTGAGAGAAATGATGTATCAATCACACACCATCTTCCTAGATGGCATCGAAATCGCCTCCAGCATCTTCATCGTCCATGTCTCCTTCTTGGATCTCCTTGGCCAACTCACGCTCACGCTCGCGTGCCTCCTGAGCGCTCTTAAGCTCGAGACGGTGCTGGTTCATCGGGAATCGCATAGCCTAGTAGAATAATCGTTAGGACCAACTTGGTCAAAATGCGCCGATTGTGATGAATAACTTACCTTGACACTTTCGTCATGGAGAGCCAAGCAGGCGCGAATGCGCTCGTGGAACGCCTCACCGGGCTCTCGGGTGGCGTAAATGTCACCTACGTCCTTGCTCTTCATGAAGCCGTGCTCATGATCCAGAGTAGCCTCAATGACGCCATCACGAATGGCCTTAGCCACAATGTACTCAGCCGACTCCTCGCTATCCAGACCCAAGCGGAGACAGATGTCGCGCAGGGAGATACGGGAGTAGGACAAGGACATCATGCGGATACCGGTCTTGATGACGTTTTGCCTCAAACGAAGGATGAGTGTGTAGGTGCCATCCTTGCGGAAAGCAGCACTGTGGGTGTTGACGATGTTCAGGAAACCGTCCAGGTCACCGACACCGACGGCTTGTGCCAGCAGGAAGTAGGGGTGCATGGCCTTCTCCAAGGCCGGCTGGCGGAAGACCGCACGGTCCGGAATGTCACCCATCAACAGCTCGACCACCACGAGCAGCTTGTGAGAAGATTGATAGAAGCCACGAGCGCTGTGGCTAGTTGGGGACTTGCGGGTGGCACCGATCAGATGACTGTGGGCTTCGGTGTACTGCAGCTGAATGGCACGAATGCGGCCAAGGTAGTAGAGATAGCGAGCAATCTGGTTGTTGGAGGCAGCAGCAGGGAATCGGTTGTGCGAGATCAACAGATCCGCCTGCGTGATGTGAGAGGTGGAGAGATAGTTGCGGAGCAGCAGGGTCATGACAGTAGCCTGTGTGTCAACGTCTTTCCGGAGAACAGCAGTTCGCAGGGCAGCCAGCAGGGGCTGACGGATGGTGGTAACGGTCGCCGCAGGGGAAGGAGGGAGAGGAGCAATCTGCTCGAAGAACAAAGAGTAGTAGAAGTAAACGCGAGCGGCAAGAGAATCCAGTGTACGGCGGTTGACAGCCCGAAGGCGCTCGATCAAGTTGGTCGAGAACTCCGCGCCCTGCTGAATCTTTCGCTGATCGAAGAGATAAATCTGAACCAAGATAGAAAGGTACGCATCCACCTCAGGTAGCACCTCCTTCGGGGTCGCCTTCTTCTCCACATCTACCTCAATGTTCGACGGAGCATTCTCAAAAGCACTGGCCTGGCCGAGAGCCTCCAAGAGGAATATAGCCGTCGAGTTAGATGCTGCGTATGTGTCGGTGATCACTTCCGCGAGGACCTCGGGGGAGATGTGCTTCCGCATGGACGATATCGACCGCAGGACACGTAGGGTAAATCGGGGATCGAAGTGAGCGACAGCTCGGTCGAGAAGGGTGAAGTTGGCCTTGATATCTATCATGTAAAATGGTGGTGATTCTCGATTAGTCTAAGGAACCGTAGAAAGGTGTTTCAAATTGATAGCAACGAACCTTGAACAGCCTTGACGGCCGGGTCGATCTCTGGTTCGGCCTTCTCAGCGTCACCATCCTCGGCACCTTCCATTGTCACATCCTCCTCCTTGTCCTGGCCAGCCTTGCCGGATGATCTGGAACCCTTGGTCGGGGGCACTACAACAGTCATCTTCTCGTCACCATGCCGTCCCTTGCTGGTGTTGAATGAGGATGTAGGCGCACCTGCCGTATCCTCTCCCATCTCAACGTCCTCAGAACCGTTCACACCGTTCTCCGCATTCTTCGACCCATTAACGTGTTGGTCCTCCTCACCCATACCAGCGTTCGATGCGCCCTTGGCGCCTTTCTTTACCGGAGCCGACTTGGCCTTGTTGGCGGCGGCGCGAGTCGTAGGCGCGGCCTTGTCTTTGGAAGGCGAGCTCTGAGAGTTCGAGCGAGCCTTTTCACCGTTAGCTGATGAAGAGGTATCTGACTTGTTGTTTGATCGCAGAGAGCGCCTCTCGGCCGGCATTTTCCCAAGCTGTTGAGCTCAGCTGAGCAGTCACCAAGCTTCAGAGATAGTTAGGAGAAGGGCGACGAGAAGCACGAAACAGAGACAGCAAGCAAAGGGCAATCCAAGAATGCCAAGTTGCCAATTTTGAAGGAAACGATGGGGAAAACGGGCAAAGCGACGGGTGGATGAAATGGATGGGTGAAGTGATGTCAAGAGACGAGGACGGGCACAAGACGCCTGAGGAGTGCTTAGTCAGGGGAAGAGCTTACTGGTGTTGCGCAACGGCGTGTCTCCGAGGCTTTTAGGCTCAATAATTGATCTCGAATTAGGGTCAGGTGAAAAATAAGACGATTGGGAAAGAAAATAAGAAGCTCCGAGCTGCAACCTCAGCTTTTGAGTCAGTTGTTGCTGCGTTGTCTTCTTTTGCAGCCTGAGGCAGCAACAATAGCTCTCCAACCCAAACAAAAGCCGCGAATTGTTCGCCGCTGCACCAACACCACACCGTAACCATGTCGCTTCTCGAGTCACACTTAGAACAAATTGCTCTCTCTTCAAATGCCATTGCTGATCTACCGTTTGTCTTCCGCTTGTTCGGCTATGTTTTCGAAGCTAATATGCACTTCTACAGATTCCCTGCTCCCCGCATCTTTACGAACGCGTTGCTGGGCTCACATGACATTACCCGCTTGATCAGAGATACTGAAGTCCATGAGCGAGCGCTTTTCCAAGCTGATCCAGCTGCCAAGCCACATGGGTCACAAAGGCGTGCCACCAGGCATGGAACTACCTTCTCCGTCGAGGCCGAATCCGAGTCAATGGCCAGTCGAATTTATTCTGCTCGCAACAACCGCAACCAGTCCGCTGTGGCCCGAGTTCTTGGCTCAGATATGATGGAAGAAATTAAAAGGTCTGCCGGCACATCGGCCCGAGGGCGTGGAGAAGTAAATATTGAGGTTCTACTCCGAGGAGCCGAGATTCTATGCAACGTCTAGTAAGTGGAAGCGCTGGCTTATTTATGGGAATATCCTGACCATAGATTAGTCCCGTCGCTGGTGCACAGGAAAAAATCGCCACTTTGCGCTATCGCCACGGGTTGATCGCTGAATCCATTGCTCGACTGGAAGATCGCGTTGCCACAAATACAGCGGAACTCGAGTCCATGCGACACTCGTATGACGATGACGAGGATGACTTTTCCCCCATGCCTGAAGCAGAGTCAGAGGCACTGCTGGTTACCGATGAAGATATTGAGCGTGAATTGGCTGAAATCCACGACTTGGAGCGGAGGAAACGAGCATTGGAGGAGCGTGTCATTGGCATGGAGAGGGACCTGGGCGGTCTGATGGGATAGTCCCATTCATTGTCAATTTTTGATACCTGATGATTTTGATGAGTTCCACGAGCGTTAAACATACCCCAATGATGAACCTTTTTTGAACTATGTACTTTCCTTTCTTTTTTTTCAATGCACATGAAGTCTTTCGAAAGCTCTTCCAGAGGCTTGTATCTACAGAGAGGCATTTTGTACTATCCTTTTGAATTTTGAGATCGGCTATTTTGAGCAATTCAATTCTGTGAACTGGTACAAGCTACCCAAGTGAAAACCAATGCGTGCTGTATACATGGGACGCACGTATAGAAAAGTGCCTCTGTCACCACGAACTTCATCACCATCATGGAGGATTCAAATCACGCACAAGAGTACGAAGGGAATTTTTTCGCTTAACCTGAGATGATAGCCTGTAGTGCAATTTCCAAGACCGATGAAGCCCATTTATCAGGCTGCGCATTGAGGCTCCGGAAAGGCGGGTGCCAAGACCGACGCGGACCTCCTCTCCAAAGTTGCGGTTCAGCTGTCGCACCATCCAGGACGCAGCTTCTTCCAAGTCCTGCACATCTCCAAGGCTAGGAATAGTGATATCGACCTGAGAATTAGCGCGCGCCCTGCAAAACAAGTTCTCATCCCCCGGCCCCACTGGAGCGCAGTCGTGAACCAGATTCCGTTATTCTTCTCGCGGATTCCTCTGAACAACGAACGACGACAGCCAGCAACATGGACGGGTCCCAGGCCCAGACGGGCCAACCGATGGCACAGCCTCAGCAGCATTCTAATTTAATTCGGACGGACCAGGTCCAGAAGCTTCCGCACCTGTCGGATCAGCAAAAGGCGCAGCATACCCACGTCGTGCGCTCCCTATGGGAGTTGCTCAACACCCGCGATCCTCAGACCGCCGAATATCAAAATGCACACATGAAGCTATCCCAGTTGTCCCAGAACTTGATGAAGGGTATGCGGATCTTTCAGCAGAACCGCCAGCAGGCCCTCCAGCAGCAGCAAGCCCAGGCCACCGTCGTGCAGCAGACGGGCCAACCGGTCCAGCGAACCCAGTCCAACAATCCGCAGAACCTGAGCCAGCTACTTCCCCAGATTCAGGCCAAGGTTAGCTCGCTGAATTTCTATCTGCCGCCCAATGTGACACAGGAGCAAGTGCAAACATGGATTCCCGAGGCTCGGTTGCGGTATGGTATTGCGTTACAGAAGCAGGAGGTTGGACGGGCACGAATTGCAGACTTGCGGACGCAATTCTCGCAGCGTCAGGCTCAGGGCACTATGCCCAACGACGAAGTTCAGGAATTCAAGAATCGTCAGCTGGCGGCCGAGAAGCTGTTTCGGGAGGGTAGTGAATTCTTGAACAAATTCAAAGAACAGCAAGAGAGCTTCAAGATGCAGTCGCAACAGAATCCACAGATGAATCAAGCTGTTCAGGGTACGGCTGCACCTGCAGCTCAGCCTGCGCCTTCAGCACCTGCAGCGCCTCAGGCCTCTCAAGCGCCCACAGCAAATCCATCGAGTGCGATACCAGGCCAGCCGCCAACTCCAGCACCCCACACCATAAACTCAGCAGTGAATGCGGCGCGCAACCAAGCGGGACAAACGGCGATGTCCCCCACGACTTCCCAGCCAGGACAAGCACCAGTGTCGGCAAGCGCGACGCCCGCCCCTGCGAATGCTCAACCACCAGGACAGCGACCTCAACCACAGTCGCACCAGGGCACACCAGGCGCGCAAGTGACATTCACTCAAACCCCCAACGCCGACGGATCGACTCCCACACCCTCCGGACCCCAGCAAGTAAACAACCAAGCCCAAGGCCCGCCGCGTCCATTGTCACACCAAGCCGCTATGCAGCAAGCGGCGCAGAATTACAACTCGAACCAAAACCAAGCACCACCTCAAGCCATCAACCAAGCCTCTGCAAACCAGCAAGCTCACCCACAAGGCTATCTTTCTAATCGATCTACCGACGCCTCAGCCCGTAACATCAACATGGCCATCCCCAAAACCCTCAACATTTCGACTCCCGAAGCGGTTCCAATGCCCGCTGCTCGTCCGTCGCTCTCAGGTGGTCCTTCCCACGCCGCTCCAGGCATGATGTCCCAGCCCGCCGTTCAAAAGCACCCGGGCTACGTCCTCGAAGGCGAAGGTCAGCACGTTCTTAGCAAGAAAATGCTTGACATTCTCGTCCGCCAGGTCACCGGCGGTGGTGAAGGCGAGATGCTCACTCCCGACGCAGAAGAGGTACTTATCACCATTCAATCTCTCACAATCACTCCCACTTGAAGTGAAGTCCAGAATCCAATGCAAAATCAGTAAGACTAACAAGACAACAGTTCATCCTTCAAATGGCCGACGACTTCGTTGACGACGTAATCACGCAAGCATGCCGTCTCGCCAAATTGCGCCCCTCTTCGTCCCTCGAGATCCGCGACATTCAACTCGTCCTCGAGCGCAACTACAACATGCGCGTCTCAGGCTTCTCAACCGACGATCTCCGCACCGTGAAGAAGCCCCAGCCTACTCAGGCTTGGATGCAGAAAATGTCTGCTGTTCAGGCTGCGAAGGTGACGCAGGGTCGTTCGGAGTAGGTGTTTGAGTCTGGATTACGACTTTTTGAAACCCACGCTTCTTTTTAATTTTCTTACATGCTCGCTCTCTTTGTTATCATTCGGGATCTCGTGGTTTGAGAAAGGCGTTTAGATGACGGTTTCTTCTTACATAGTCTATGTCTTTTTTGCTGGGGGCGTTTTATGCTGGAGGGGACCGATATAAAATCTACGAGTTGGTCTTGAAGGACCCTTTTTTTCCTTCTCTCTGTTTGATTGCATAGATTTCTAGGTACATGTAGACTGAATACGTAGAAAAAAATTTCGAGAATTGGCGATTGATTCAAGAGTCGGAGACCGCAAGACCATGCATTATTCCGACTGTGCCATACTACAATCTACAGTGAGACAATCAAACTCAAACAGGAAAAGGAACATTCTCTCATCTGACCGATGCTCTATATCTCGACCACTCGACTGAGCAGTTGAAGACTGAAAGGAGAAAGCAGAAAGAAAAAAGAAGAAGGAAGAAAAAAGGCAAAACAATGTTCCACGCTGGATCTGCTAATCAGACTCTAGGCAATATCGAATACGCGATCAAGATAAGAACAAGTGGTATAGTGATTGGTACAGGGTATGGCAAGTTGCGCAAGGAACAAGGCACAGGACACAAAGAAAAGGAGTCCGAAAGAGGACACCTGACGAAATCAAAGATCAATAGACAAGAAGCTCGGGGCTTTAAGGAAATCGGAATTGGAGGCGGGGCCTCTGTCGTTTGGGACGGTGATGACGCGATTGTTCGAATGATTGAATGATTGAATGAATGGCAGGCAGATGCGAGGACGTGAATAGGAAATGCGTTCAGTAATTGAGATTGAGATTGAGAGGTTGTATAAAGAAAGCGTGTTGGTTATGTCGGTTGTTTCGACGGGCGTTTGGTTGTGTTGGTTGATTTGGTAAAATTGGTCGGAGACATGAACAGTGGTATTCCGGTAAAGAGAGACGGGTGAGGGGATTAGGGTCGATCTCCCCTCGAAGATAGCGAGGACATCCTGGGGATAATGGGTTGATATGGCGAAGGTGGAGACGAGGCGCTCAACAACAGGAAATATACACGTCACTCGTGAACATCAGCGGGAAGTCTGTCGGAAACGTCGAAGACAGGACAAGAGCAAATGAGAAGACACTCCAAGAGATTTCTCTTGTATGTGCATGCGGGTTGAAGCGTAACAAAAGCGGTCTAATCAAGCAACAAGAGGGATATCTCGATGAACTCAAGCACGAAAAATTCGAGGCAAAAACATGAGAATCACCGCAGAAAGACACAAGGGGCCTGAGGCCATTATTGCCTCCATGGGCTCGGGGCCGAGGCATCTCCGCGATCAACATCCTTGCCTTTAATGTCTTTACTGGGGGGCGGGGGGCGGTCGTCGGAAGGAACGGGAGGAAGCTCCTTGTCGGTGGGACGGTGACGGCTGTGTGAACTCTGGCCTCCGACGCTGCTGGCTTCACCCGCCTCGTCCACTATGGGAAGTGTCGAGGTCGGGCCGGGGCCGCCAGCATCGTTGGGGTCCCATACGGTTGCGAGGGTTCGAGGGTGTGTAAGGGATACATCCTTCGCAGCTTCCTTCTCCGCCTCTTGCATAGTTCGTTCGACGGAAGACGATCTTGATGATGGTCTCTTCTCTCCCGACGATTGACGCACGGAAGCCTTCGATTCACGTCGTTGCTCAGCTTCCTCCTTAGACATGGTGATGCCTTTGACAAAGTTGATAAACCGATCACCGTATCCCTCTGGTGGAATCGGCGAGATCTGGGTGCGATCGTGAGAAAGACCTTTGAAGAAATGCTCCATCTTTTTAACCATTCCATAGTGAGTGAGACAATCGATGATCCCCAGGTAGTAGATCTCTTCACCAGGTTGCCCATTCTCATGGGTAGCTCGGAAACCACCATCGTCCGCATAAAAGACGTGGAACTTTCGTTCGTCAAGAATCTCGTCCGGCATCTTGGATGCGGCTTTATCTAAAGGCACAGGTCGCTCGCGCTTGATCAACATGCGGAGTTCCCGAGCCTTGCGCTCATTTTCCAGCTTAGATGGGGTGCGCATAAGCATATTCGGACTCGCTTCCTCTTCGCGATGACCCCCAGGCTGGAAGACTTGCAGTGTCTTGTCGCGCAATTTTTCTTCATTGCCGCGCTCTGTATCGTGTATGCCGACCAGGAGAGAGTAATCCATGATTTTGAGCTTCTTGAGCAATTCGACATCTCGTTTCAACTGTTCAATGAAGAAGTCGCGCTTCAATGGGCCACACTGCAGGTGACGGTTTCTCCGAACCCAGTTCAAATCTTTCATGGTCGCCCGCGGGTTGCGCTCGAGATCTGATTCCTGCAGATCTCTTCCGATAGTTGAGCCCTTCAGGTCGAATGTCTGGTGAATATCACGGTGAGGCGGGAATAGGTTGTTCATCACTACGAAGTGAATCTTCCGGCCGTATGCCATCTTCACCCGATGTAATCCATAAAATTGCGAGATCAAAGTATTCGGATTGTTTTCGACGTGTCGGTAGTATTCGGGCAGAATCTTTCGGAGGAGTTTGTGCTCGGCGTGGTGAATGGTCTTGATAATGTATTTGTAGTCGCGCGAGAAGTAGAAGAAGCTGCCACTTTTACCGGGCGAGCCTAATTCAGACAGTATGTATTTGCTGGTGAGGGACATGAGGTAATCGGCAGGATCGAGTCGAAACTTGGCGCGAAGATGTCGGAAAACCCAAGGCGCATAGTCCTTGAATTTGAAATCGTATTTAGCAGAGGGTATTAATTCGTTTCCAGTACTGTTCTAGCGTCAGCCAAGTCCGAACAACACATTTGGAGGAGTTGAGACAGTCGTACATATCAAAGGAAAACTTATGCTTGGCATCGAAGTCGGCCGGGGTGAGCTCCCGGTCCATCTTCGCGTTGATTCGCGACACCGTGAAACGAATGCCGGTCAACATGTTATATGCGGTAACATAGTTGACGTGGTTCTGGTCGACCTTTGTGCCCACAATAACCCGGTCATCGTCGTCATCCTCGCGCCGTCGACGTGATGCGCGTCTCTGTTTGATTGCTTCCGCCCATCGTGCTGCCTCGTCATCGGCCTGTGCTTCGTCCTGCGGCACGTCCGATATGCTTGCTTTTGTTCCCCGCCGAATCAGACCGAATGAAGTGCGCCTGCCGCTAGCAGTGGTTGGTGAAAGTCGACCACTGCTATAGGCAATGTCATCATTTTGGTCTCGGCTATTCCGTCGAACACTGGGCGCTCTCGGAACTTGTAGCGAGTGTCGTTGTCGGACACTGGACGGCTGTGAATCGGGCATTGAGGTAGCATCGGTCGTGGGGGCAGGAGGGGATGAGTACCGGTGCTGGCTGGGTCTGGGGGCCAGTCGTTCCGGGTCGGGTGAGTGACGACCTGAGTCGTCCTGTTGTGGAATCTGTAATAAAGAAGCGGAAGGACTAGCAGCCTGATCCGAGACAACTGGTTCATCTGCGGAGGGACGATGAGCATCCCCATTGGTCATCTGCTTCCCCGGGAGAGACCGCTGACTGAAGGCGGTACCATTCATTTGCTGGCTAGCCGTGGACGTTGTCATGGAGCCTGCTCCAGGTCCAGCGTCCGATGACTTCCGATCTAACATGGCAGTCGGTCGGCTAGCGTCTCGGGGCTCTCTAACCGACCCGTTCCCTAACGATTGCATGCTGCCGTCCTTGGAGGGCAGATCGCGCGTATAAGAACTAACACTCGATCGTGGGCCATTCAGAGAGTATGCGCTTCCATTCAAATTTAGAAGACGGTCATTCTGAACAGCGTCGTGGTTCGCGTCCCCGTTGATGTTGATGTTGCCGTTACCGTTGATGGCGCCGTTACCGTTGCCGTTGCCGTTGGGCCAATTTGTCCACAGGAAAGTGTTTCCGACAGAGTTCTTCTCGTGGGCCTTATGATGAGGGGAGTCGAACGAGCGGGGGTGTGTGGCCGTTGCCGTTGTTGTTGCCGTGGCCGTAGGGTAGCTATCGTTGGACAAAGATGGCATCGCTGTCGATTCCCAGGGGAACGGGGGGTGACGTGAGGTCTGCGTGGGCCGGCAACCCGAGGTGACGACAATGGCCCTTATTGGCGGGCAGAGAAGTCGTCAACCAGACCGTGATCTCGCGTATAGGACGAGGGAGAAGAAGGCGATGCTGAAAGGGTCGAAGAGGTGAATCTCTGTTCTTTCGCTATCTCTTGTGTCGCTCGGCGGCCAGGGGGTGGGGGGAATCGGTATGGCAAAATTAGGGGGTAAAAAGAATTGGATCCTAGAGAAACATGATCGGGACCCTCAAGCGGACGGACAAAACAGAGCAGGCTATGCAAGACAGGATTAGAGAGGGGATGGAGGTTGGTTGTCGGGGGAAGGGTAAAAGACCTGAAGTGACTTGCGTGTCGTAATTACTGTATTGCCGCGACTCCACTGTTCAGCTGCCCTACACAGTATCAACAGTGTCAACAGTATCAACCATACACGGTTATTTACTCTGTCCACGCATAATTTTCGAGGATGAGGTTCACACCCACGATCTAGAATGATGCTTGGATGCCACTCTACCTCGTGAAAGCAGAACTTGGAAGGTGAAAACTCTGCCCACGGACCTCGACCACTGCCCCTCCAAGTTCCCAGTCCCAAGTCCAACTCCAACTCCACGGCCAAGTCCAACTCCTGCAAGGAGATTGCCGTGACGTCGTACAGGGTATACCCGGTCTCACGACTCTACTCTTCTCGGCTTCTGCCTTGACCGAGTCCCGTACTGCATAAAAACCACTGTGCACCGCTGACAAACGATAGCCCCGACTCCGTTTTCCAAGGATCTCATAAAATACCCGAGTCCCTGACCCTGACTTTGACCCTGAGCCTGAGCCTTACTCTGACCCAGTGGCGCAGCAGGGGAAGTATCTGCCTTTGCTTAATTTCGACCGTCCCTACTATCCATGATTACATTCGAGAACTTCTCCACGGAACCCCCTATTTTCAAAGGTCCGTCTTGATCCAAAAATAACGGCTCCACCCCCGTACACTGTTGCAATTAATCTCGAGTCTCCACGGTGATAAGAGCGAACATGGCATGTGCAGGATTCGGTGTCTCTCCTACCCCCTTTTTCTTAATTAGTTAATGGTGTATCATCCGATCATTCAAAATATATTACCCAGCTATAAGGCTGAAGATTGCCACACGAACACTTAAGACTCGCGATTCACCGCTCTACTCGAGATAGACACCACGACACCAGCCGCGGGAAGTTATGATAAAACAAATATCCTCAAACAGAATAAACACTAGGTCCGATCGCATTTCAATTTCACTATTGCCCTCCCACCGATACAACAACCTGCAGAGCCCACGGTCAATGTCCAGGTTGAGGCCACTTCACTGTTCGACGCCATTAGCGGATCTCTGTAAATTCTCCGAATGAAAGTCTACTATTTAATCTCCGAGGAAACAAAATAGCAAGGTCACAATACAAGTATCAGAGCTAGTGAAAAAGGCCGTACCGTACGCCACCTGACAGCCCTGACAGCCTAACAGTCTAGGCGAAACCCGCTAAGAAAGGTCCGTCGATCTGTGGCTCTTTGCACGGCACCGCCACAAGTGAATACGGATGCCTTGGACCAAGGGGGTGGATATTGGTCAATACGACCGTTCAATGTTAGTGTAGGGTTCCAGATTTCATATTTGATTTGAGATCACTCATCTACTTTATTGCAAATAAGGTATCCATTACTGATGCACACAATTACCGGCCTTAACATGATCAGGAAAAAAAAGTTGGATGGGAACGAGACTGAGATTCCAATTCGAGAGAAGTCGAAGTCTCTTGCAAACTAGCTTAAGAATCCCAAGAACGCAATAGCGAAGAACATAAGGAGAAAAGAACAAGAAAAAAACGATTTCCCCATTGAAAGAACCCACCGCAGGACGCCATTCCATATTCGACTTTGGAGTATAGCGAAGCCGTCATAACGAAGATATCCCATAAAAAAAAAGCAACACAAGAAAGCCATTCACCGCCAGATTGCACGGGGTTGAAGGAAAGAAATTACAACGGAAGAGAAAGTCAAGAAAATCATATCGACAATGCCTCTCCCGGAAGAGCGCACGTAAAATGGGAGAGCGTCATTGAGAAAAAGAAAGAGAGTTTTGATCTCCCTCTATTTCTTGGTGACACGCTTCTTGGCCGCTGCTTTGGGTGTCGGAGGAGCAGTGGTCTTGGTGACGCGGCCAGACTTGGTCTTGCTGACGACCTTGGGCTTCTCCACGATGGCGGGGGCCTGGGGGTTTCGTTAAGACTTGGTGTGATGGGAGGGCTAGGATGGAACATACCACGGTCGAGGTCTTGCGGACCTTGCCAGAGTTGGCCTTGGGCTTAGCAGCAGCCTTCTTGGTAGCTGTCTTGGGGGCAGCCTTGGCCGCGGTCTTCTTGGGAGCAGCCTTGGTGGCAGTCTTCTTGGGTGCGGCCTTCTTGGCGGCCGTCTTGGGAGCAGCCTTCGAGGGGGATTGTGAGCAGAGAGCAGGAAACCCGAATCGCGACGGCAACATACCTTAGCAGCAGTGGTCTTAGTGGCCTTGGTCGCAGCCTTGGTCGTAGCGGGCTTCGCGGCAGGCTTCGCGGCAGGCTTAACAGCCGCGTCCTTCTTAGCCAGCTTCACGGGGCCAGAGGGTCCTACACCGCAACGCGTCAGCGAATCATCACAAAACAGAAATACGGGGATATATTTTTGCTTGCGAATTCCAGAACATCATGACAGAGCAGAAATGCGACGAGGGAAAAGATGGCATTGCGCGCCGAAAATAAAGGAGACAGAAAACTTACCCTTAGGCTGAGTGAACTCGCCCTTCTCGGCACCGGTCTTGATAGCCTTGTTGAACTGGGCATCAAAGGCGCTCTGAGACGCGAAGGTGACCTTGTTGTTTGACATGACATACTTCTTGATCGCCTGACGGCTGAAAATCAGAAAGAACATTAGTACATGGTTGCGATCAAAAGAGCGCGCCTGGTCGCCCAACTAGTGGGTCGCCGGCGAGGGGATACCAGAGATACGTACCTGGAACCATTGCGCTCTTTCAGCTATGGACAGAAAGACCAGTCAGCAATGAACAATGAAGAACAAAAAACATTCAAGTCGATGTGGTGGCTGGCCATGCTCATCGGCTGGAGGTGACACGGTCGGGCGCGCGACCCGAATCACAACAAGCCGGATGTCGGCGGTGATCTACTCACGTTGACAATGGCATCCTTAATCATTTCTATATCAATATAATCAGCAGAAGTTCGCGACAAAGGCGATATACATCTCATCTTTACGCGATAAGATGGTGGTTCAGGATCAGAGGAAACTTACCACGGTAGGAAGCGTGGGCCGCGGGAGCCGCCTTCTTGGACGCGCTGGTTGCTTGCTTGGGAGGCATGTTGAAGTAATGTGGGAGATTTTGGTTGAAGGGTGAGTCCAAAAGATTGAAACCTAAGATGAGGAAAAGATGAAGTGGGAGAAAGTAAGAAGAAACAGCAAGTGGAAGGGGGTGGGAAAGGCCGGCGGGGCATCCGTGATTTATAGGTTGCCGGTGTTGACACAAGATCACCCCCGTCCTAGGAAATCCCCTCCCTTCTTTTTTTGCCTCTTGTTTTTTTGTCTAACTTGTTCTGCTGATGTTCTAATTTGTTGTTCCTGTTAAGTATAGTTCGGATCTCCTATACTCGGTTGTTTGAACTGCTCTCCGGTCAAGTCGCCAGTCTCGCGTTTAATCACCCAACTTGCTGAGAATGGTTGGCCGCGCGCATTCCCCCAGATGGCAGACAGCCTCCATTCCCGGGCCTTCGACTTTCACCGTAGAATGGAGTCTACTGAGATATACTCTTTCCCAAGATCTCTGGAATAATTTTCCAGGCGCATTTCATCTTACGATGAGCAAAATCGCGCATCTCGTACCTTGTGCTCTTCCAGACCAGCATCTTATTCTACTTCCCCATTATGACACAGACACATTCCAACGAGACCGGAGGGATCATCGCAGGCCATTACTCCTTTCCAGTCTCTGCCCGTGCAGGTATGGAATCCAGATCTTCGCCCTGCTCTCGGAGCGCCGTAGTCTAGGGTCTGGAAAAGATCTACGCGCCGCGAACGGCATAGTCAAAGGAGGTCGATGTCGATGTTGATATCGATATTGAATCGAACCGTGATAGTTGTGATAATAAGGTACAGGATATACTTCCCATCTCCAAACCGCTTCCTCCTTGCCTAGGACCTGCAGAGTCACGAGGCGCGACATGTGTTGTCATGCACTGCTAAAGTTTCTCCGCTGCGCCTGGATTGGTCATTACGACTCGGTCCAGTCCATGGTCCATGGTACTTTGCACTGACCGATGATGTCTTCTATTTTTTGGGGGTGTGATTTGCTCAGGATGTCGGATGCTCACCTGCACTGGTCAACCCTAACTCAAGGTTTTCCGTTTGCGCTACCCGTGATTATCTCTAGGGCTGTACACGCGATCACTCAGAAACTCGGGAGTTCGCAACATCAGGTCAAGAAAAAGATTAAAGTAGATCATCGTTGTATTGTGCTTCTGTCATATTGCGTTAATCGTTCTGACGAGAGCATTATCGATCCACATATCAATATGATTAGGTACCGTGGTGATGGTTAACCCCCCTCAATGACAATGATATATAAATCTCCCCAAAACGGCATACATCCAAAGTCGCATCGGCTTGGATCCAGCATCCCGATCAGCAAAGGATAGCCAATCAATGCCATCCACTAGCGTGATCCGATTGCCACTGATCGCTGAGTTTGTTGACTTCTCCGCACGAGCTGCGCGTCGGTCCACCCACTTACTCGTACGTCGGCCCGCCCACGTTCCCTGCCTAGCTACCCAAGGAGGCATCTTGCAATATCCACACAGATTTTTCAAAATTGACATTAGAACGAAATCATGGAATTAAGTAGCAAATCATCGACCAAGAATATGCACACCTCCAATTGCCCATAATCCCTCGTTAAAAAGTCGCACTCACCGCATCCGAGACCATTGCTGGGCTCACCGAATCAAGGGACCCGGCAACGCAAGACCCTGATCCCCACGCCCCCTCGCATCAATAAACGCAGTTGGATCAATGAAGTATTGTCAGATTATCGAATACACTAAAATGCCTGTATATCCCGACAATCCACAGTGCTTCGTTGGGAGATCAACAGTCGTCTGTTCTGGGCAGGTTTCTATCTCGCTTAGCCGCGATGATCTATAGAGAGTGCTTGAGATCAGGCTCACCACCATTACCACCCACTTCCTTGTATCGTATCTGCATATCAATTGGGGCGTTCAAATAGGTGCTATGGAAGGGAAAAGGCGATTCTTGATGCCTTTCGCAATTTACAACGCCGGGGATCAGTGGGAAACTTAGACGTTGAGGGGTCTCTTGCTTGCTGATCTTTGGTCTGGGGAATCGATTTTTTGTCCAAGGAATGTATAATGAAGAAGAAGAAACCAATAGCTAGGTACGCCCCCGATCAAATCGCACATTTTTGGTGGTATGGTATGTGGAAGTTCACGTCTTAGGCCGGGCACAGTAAAAGAAGACGACCGGGTTCCACCTGGGCCTCCTCCACCACAAGTATGCAAGAAAGTCCAGAAATCAAGGAAAAGGCCATGCACCACCAACGCCAGATTTGTGTAAGATTAACAGCTGCAGGGGCTAAGAGGAAAGGGAAAAAAAAGGTGAGAAAAACGTATGATCAGCCTATGGGACCATATCTCGTCACACACTTAGCCGGCAGCCCGCGGCTTGGCCTTGGCCTCTTTCTTCGCCTTGGCCTCGTCCTTCTTGCGTTTCTTCTGGTCTTGCAATTTGGAGTCGTGCTTGCGCTTCAGGCTGGCTTTTTCCTCGTCTGTCTTTGCCATCGGCTTAAAGAAGCCTTCGAGTCGAGATTGTTGCGCACTCTTGAGGTTCTTGGTCAGGCGGGCGGCTCCATTCCGGACACGGTCCTCGTTGAAGCCTTTGTCCGTTACAAGGAATGCAATAAGGCCCTCGACGTCGGGTGCTTCCCATTTGAAGTCGCAGCTTTCGTGGTCTGCCGGGTGCACGTCCGGGGTGACAAAAAGATCGCGGGCGTCTTGATAGGGCCAGCTTTCGGGAACGACAAATTTCTTTTTGGGATCGTTGTTCATGAATTCGACTACCTTTTCCAAGCTTCCGTGCTCGCGGATCAGGTTCAGAGCGGTACTGGGTCCGACTTTGGGAATAGGCTCGAGGTAATCGCAGCCCAGAAGAATGCAGAGATCGATGAACTGTACCATCACTATCGTTAGCTAGTAGACCTTTCCCCCTTATTTCTAAGAAATCCATACCTGCTTGCGATCCATGTTCAGCCCCTCGAGCGTCTTATCCAAGTGTATCTCCTGAATAGGCTCCTTCCGCTGCTCACTGAACGTCAAATGACGCAGCAAAATCGGCGCCTCAAAGCATAGTGTATCCATATCCTCGGAAGCAGCCGCATAGACCTTGCCCGCCCGCGCCAAAACCGCACACTGGGCCTCAGCCTCAGTAGGGGCATCGATGTACGGGATACCCATCAGCTTCAGCAGCTGCTTACACTCGTCGTTATGCTCTCGAGTGACTCGCACCGTACGCCGAGAGAACTTCTCAATGTCCTCGGCCGTACCGGTCTCCTTAGCTTCCTCGTGGGCTTCGTGGGCTTCCGCCTTGCGCGCGCCTCGCTTCGCCAACTCTCCAGACTTGAGCTTCGGCGGAGCGCCATCGAACACGTACAGAGGCTTGATGCCGTTGTCGACCATTCGTAGCGTGCGGTAAAACATGCCCATAAGATGTGATGTGGTTTCGCCGGAGTCGCTCATCAGTTGTTGACCTTCTGAGCGGACGGCGATTAGGAAACTGTAAATGCTCATTGATCTATGGCGGATTAGTAGGTGAGGTCTTGTTGATTGAGATCTTCCACTTACGCATCCTAAAGAGCTCCGCAGTCGCCGGTTAGCCATCGATTTAGAGCCGTGAAAGAAAGTGAGCGGTGGGAGACGACATACAATTGCAACCTTGCGGCCAAAGTGGTTTTTGATCTCGCCCGTCTTGATCGCATCGGGGGCGTTCTCGGAGATCACCTGGTACAGGTCTGGAACTGGTTAGTAAATAGTCATTGCCGAGATCACTGACTTGGTACTCACGCTTGATACCCATCTTGGCAGGTGTGCGTAATTTTGATCAAAATGGATCAAGGTGAAGGAAGGGTCTTTCGCAGGCCTCCACCATGGCAGACGCGACGCGCTGATGAGCTGCGCGCGGCATCACTTAGACCGAAAAAGGAATAGCGCATCCAAGAGTCGGTGTCTCACGTGACCAAAACGAACGAACGTGTCTACTTACTACCCATTCCGATCCACCAATGTGCTAGTTACGGATATTTTGATTCTTATAGAAAGGGAGGATACAGAGACTTATCCGGTTGGTCAGCTACCAGTAGTATATTGAGATCTACAAGGGTTCAGGACCATTCCTATATATATATTTGTCCTCGCACTCCTGCCTCGTGGACAGCACTGTCAGGGCTTGACCAAGATCACAACTGCTCAGAAGCTATCCAGAAGAATCTCAGCTTCATTCAAGATAGCTTTTATGGAATCTTGGGAGTGCTCATCAATATTTCGACACCGCCTGCAAGAGCCTCAAAATTACCCACAAGCGTTTAGATATTACCAATAGGGGTTGTAAATTGTCTTCGGCCGTATTGACATCCTACATAAAATGTCAAGTACAACTATTGATTGACAAAGTGTTGGCTGGGGCTAGGGCTACCCAATCTTCTAGGGTACTGATAACGATGGCTGCGGCCTGAGCCACGAACACGATATTCAGCGTAGATAGCGGAGCTTAATTTGTGATGAAAGCAAAGTCGCTATCTTCGAGTCCAAGGCTCCTTGAATGGGGGCTTATATGATACCGGCTGTCTTCAAATTGTCCTCAAATTCAGAATGTTGAAGAGATGATCTTCGAGCTTTCATGAGAATTGCTGTTCAGCGGCCTTCAACGCCATGTAATCTTCGAAAATGTTTCTGAGAAGGGAAGATGAACATGAGAAAGAATATTTCCAGATAGAATGACCGATGCAAAAGACGACACCGAAGAAAACAGTATATCTGAGTAGGATGCGATCTACTGTGGAGGTCAACAAACGTACTTGAGAGGAGACAAAAAAACCGGAGTGAAGACGATGTGTAACAAAGAACGTAAGTAGGATCGACAGCAGGACACGCAAGGCGCATAGAAAGGTCATGAGCATATAAGAATACAGCCTGACCAAGAATTTCATGCAGATGAGCTCAAAGATGTTGATTCGCCAATCCTTATAGATCGCCTCCGGGCTATTTCTATGCACGTTTCGTAAGATTCTTTCCCCTGTTTTTTGTAGATAAAACCTTGAACTACTTAGAATCCGTCGAGC
Source organism: Penicillium sp. IBT 18751x (assembly GCA_028828935.1). NCBI lineage: Eukaryota > Fungi > Ascomycota > Eurotiomycetes > Eurotiales > Aspergillaceae > Penicillium > Penicillium sp. IBT 18751x. Next base: position 935,411 of record JAQJZS010000011.1, on the reverse strand, counting down.
CAGATGAATCACCGCCGCTTTCCAAGCTCATAGTCGGGTAAAATTGACTAGTCTCCTTGAGTTCAACATAGAAATGGAAGATGTGGCACAATCCGGCTGTGAAAGCCACTTCTTATGCAGTCATGCGCTCTATGATCTTTCCCACATAGTACACTTAAACATGGATATAGAGAGTCAATTAAAATCAATTATCATGATCAGCATATGACACAGTCTAACACATAATGATACTCCGACATCTTGCTGTTGCCCCTAGGAGTGGGTGTACTACCCATAAAAGCAACCCCCTCCAAGCCAATGGGAGGTTAGACGCTGACACTGCGCATGTAGACCATGGCACTCTCCGTCAGATCTTGAAGACTGCCTGTAAGGGTTTGAATGTCGCGAAACAAAGGGGTTTCGAGAGTACCTGCGAAGGCGTGGAGACTGCTAGCGGTAATGTTGCTCGCAAGGGTGCAGAGATCAGGCGAGAGAATGGAGGTTCTCGGCCTGATAGCGCTCAATACTGCGAGCACACTGCACGTATATGCGACGAAACTCCTTCTGTAAGTACTCAGGCTTTGTGACAAAGACCCAAGAGTGCCTCCATAAGCATCGATTCTGATAAGCAATTCCTGATTCTTGCTCCCAAGGGTTCGGATATTGCCTGTGGCAGCTTGAATGTCGCGTGTAAGCGCTTGAATCTCGCTACTCATCTTCCTGATCTCTTCTGCGCTGTTGACGGGTCTGATATGTGAGTGAATCTCACCCGGAGAAGCGGTGGAAGCATTGGTAGTGGTCGCGGCCTGGGATATGCGGATGGGAGTCTGAAATATGAGGATTTGGAACTCATTGATTCTGGGGCTAAAGTCCGCAATTCTATCCAGAAGCCTCTTCAGACGCTCGTCGCTATCAATAAAGAGGCTTGTCACATTGAAAATGTCGGTCCGAATGGGAGGAGACATAGTGGATTGAAAGCTTCGGCTTCTGTTGTAACCACGTTCAGGACATCGAGTGTCGGCCCTTGCTTCAAGAAGGAATCAATCCATTAGAGTCAGATACTCATATCAACAACAGTCGCTTGAGGTACTCACACTGATCGCAGATGTGAGAAGTTGAAAGGAGATGTAATGGCAGCACTGCTATAGATGATACTAAGTGAGAGTGCAGAGCATCAAGAAACGAATATGAATGGGGTGTCTGAGGAGGCTACACGGATGATGAAGATGATGAAGATAAAAAAGAATTAAGGGCATGAAGTTTCCGCTCATGATTGTTGTTTGCACCTCGACAACTGGATAGATGCGAAGAAAGGCCGGGTACCGTTTTCAGTCTTGAAATATAGGCAACCTTCGAATTCTGCGTGCTTCATTTGAAATTAATCATCCCTCTGTCACTTCTAGCTTCAGGCCCAAATTTGATCTGCTCAAATAGTAACAGACTGGGTATACTAAATTAAAAAAGGGAAGGTCAAGTACAACGGAAGACCTCAACCCGGCTGTAGAAGACAAAGTAAACTTTGGATGATAGGGGCGATTGATTATCCATTGAGAATCAATCACGCTGGGTAGGAGAATTCACCAGCCAATGCCTGCTTAAAAGATGGCCTGCTCTCAGCGTACCACTGGAATGAACTCGTTATCAACTATTTTCGACATGATGAGTCATCTGAATCTCATACGATAGACCACGTGCCTAGCAGAAGCTTGGACCTAAGGGGTCAACTGTTTTGGGACCGCCTTCCGAATATAGTAATTCGGCCCCGGGTCTGGACCGAACGTGCCTGAGGCCGGCGAGGATCCCCGCTTCTGCTATTATTCCCCAGACTCTGCTATGCGGGAGTCATACCCGACTTCACAGTATGAAGCGGAATCGCACCCACTTTGAGGCCAATGGCGATGCGTCGTCCGCTTCTCCGCAAGGCGACATTACTCCCGAGGATTCGCGGGCCCCGAACCATGTCCCGAAGATCTCGCGGAGGATACGCGCATGTACTGAATGCAAGCGACACAAAGTACGATGCGATATGAAGGCGGGCGAGGCGACATGTTCGCGATGTCGGCGCATGGGGCTGGAATGCGTTGTCAACAAGAGTCTTCAGACGCTCCTGGAAGATGAGGCGGAGTAAGTTTTACTTGACTTGAGGGGTTGCGATTCCAGAAGCTAATAGGAGCGATAGGTGGAAGACTGTGATCGAGCTGGCCATGACTGATCTGTTGAGGAAGGCTCATCTTCCGGAGCTATCATATTACCAGGCCGGAGGTGGAACGATCGAGACGCCTTCGAAGAAACGGGGCCGTAAAGGGTCAACAGCTTCGGTGGATGATACTCTTGCTACCGGGCACCAAAGAATCAATTCAATGGATAATACTGCGGGAAGAGCAACTGGATCAAGCTCGTCAAGCTATACATTCTCGCAGCGACAACCGCACTTTTCAATTGACCATGAGGAAACAAGTGCTACGTCGTTGGTCACGGCCCCCATGGGGAGTTTATACGAGGTGACACAGCTCAGTGAGAACCGCGAGGGCTCTCGTGGACAACAGTCGCCGGACCAGGCATTGGTGACTGATTTCATTTCCCGCGGAGTGGTGGACTCACAAGAAGCAGAGGAGTTGTTCTATCACTTCGATCAAGTGCTTAACCGTTACCTTTGGGACGGAGCATTGCTGGCACATAAAGATTTGACATCCGCTCGACGGTCATCGTCAATGCTATGCGCTGCTATTATGGCTGTAACGGCGTTGCATATGCCTACTAAAGAGCGCACATTTGACACTTGCTATGCTGAATTTGCAAAACTCGCGTCTGAGTCTATGCTCGGACACCATCACAACATGGACGATGTTCGAGCTTTGTGTATCGGTGCTTTCTGGCTTGCAGATGTGAGCTGGAAGCTTTCTGGATACGCGGTTCGCATCGCCACCGAACTCAACTTGCATCAATTTTACCGCAAAGCCCTGGCGGGATCTCCTGAACATAGGGAACAGGCCACTCTGTGGTATCTACTCTATGTATGATGTTCTTTCCCCGACTTCCTCCCTTCAAGCAGCTAATATGTACGCAGACCCTTGAGCATCACTTCTCCATCGCATATGGCCGACCACCGATCCTTCATGAGGATCTCGCAATTACCAACCACCACACCTTTACACAATCACCAAACGTGTCCCAGGGAGACCTAAGACTACATAGCCAAGTTGACCTCTTCATAATTCTCAGCCGAATCTATTTTGCATTCGGCCCCGATGTCGACCTCGAAGTACCAGAGAGCGAGTTCCCCAAGATTGACCAGTATGACCTAGATTTAAGTGATTGGAAATCAGCATGGCTACCAAGACTCGGTGAGATTGTATCCAAACACCTTCTTAACCTTTTCGTTTGCTGAATTCATCCACAGCTGGGAGTCGTCACGTCGGTGCATATCCCTACAAAGCCGTCTACTTGCACTACCATTTCTCTCGACTCCAGCTTAATTCAGTCGCCTTGCGTACTTACCACTCTTCAACTTCATCACGAGTTATGTCACCGGAACGCAGGAAGCGGGCCAACATTGCCATCGAATCGGCCATCGCCACTTTGCAGGTCTGTCTAGATGAGCGCGACATTCAACGGGCGCTGGTTGGCGTGCCGCTGTACCTCCACAGCATGATCACTTTTGCAGCAGTCTTCTTACTGAAGATAGCAGCCAAATCATGCTCCAACGGGTCACATCTGGGTCTTAGTCAACACAGCTCGATCGCCTCCGCTGGTTTGCTTGTTGACGTCAGATATGTTCGGGGCCTTGTTGGTCGGACTGTTGAGATCATGGTGGAATGCAGTCAGCGTGCAAGCGAGCGTCATTTAAGCCATCACATCGCACGCGGTCTTCGGAAGATGCTCACTGGACTCGAGGAGTGGGAAAAGCGAAATGGCAACCCGCAGTCTATGGCGTCGACGCCGCGAGAGACACCTTCCTTGTTCAAGCCAGTCATCATCCCCGGAGCGCAGATGTTAGGCGAACGGGACACCATCGTGAATCACCCTCCGCCATTACTGGGAAGGGCACCATTGTCCGCAGAGCGCAGTAATGGATTCGAGCCCATTGGCAAACCCGAGACAGGCCTTTCGGAGGGTTCAATGGATCCGATGATGGCGGATCTGTGGGGCTTCGACGAAGACTACTTCCCCACAGGCGTGTTTGACTTCCTTCAAAGCCAGATGCCGGCGTGATGGCCTGGGTGTCGATGATCTACCATCCCTTTTTTGTACATATATAATGACGACCCTGTTGGTCAAGTATCATGACAGATGAAAATATAGGCATTAGAAAGACTAATGAAATTAGTTTACGGTGTATGCTCCATTGCAATTCGGATGTACTTTCCCCATGGGCAGCGCTGGAACGCCGAGCCACCGAGAGAAATGACGACCGAAAAACTCCGAGTCGAACGCCGTGACCCGGACCGATAGTTGAATTCCTCGGATCTTGTATTGAATCGTTCCGCAGATAACCAAATACCCAGCCCCGACACTCCCAGTGTCCTGTTGGCGCTCGTTGAGCTCGGTGATTTGTTACCCCAGTATTGCCGAGGTTCGCCGTTATAGTGCATATTTGATTGAGCTTCCCCCGCAACTTCTTGATAACCACGCACGTCACTCTACATACCTTCTACCCCCTCCCTCTCCACATAATGATGAACCGATCGCTATTGCGTGCAGCTGCGCGCTCTGTCCAGGCTGGACGCTCCGTCGCTGGCCGGCGGTACGCTTCTTCTGCCGTCTTCAATTGGGAGGATCCCCTTGCCGCGGAGGAGCTGTACACACCGGAGGAGCTGGCGATTCAAGACACAGCCCGGCAATACTGCCAAGACCGATTGATGCCGCGTGTATTGGGTGCGGCATTTACTCTAAATCTAAACTCGGACGCTCGCTAATTTTCCCTTCGTGACAGAGGCCTACCGTAACGAAGACTATGACCGTCGAATCCTTGAAGAAATGGGCGAATTAGGCTTGCTCGGCGCCTCGATCCAGGGATACGAATGCGCCGGTGTGAGCACCGTAGCCTCTGGCTTGATTACCAAGGAGGTGGAGCGCGTGGACTCCGGCTATCGCTCTGGTATGTCGGTGCAGAGCTCACTCGCCATGACGGGTATCTACGAGTTTGGCACAGAGGAGCAGAAGCAGCGATGGTTGCCGGGACTTGCCAAGGGCAAACTGTCAGGCTGCTTTGGTCTGACTGAGCCCAATCACGGCTCTGACCCTGGGTCCATGGAGACGGTGGCCCGCGAGCACCCGACTCAGAAGGGCATGTACTTGTTGACAGGAAGCAAGACCTGGATTACTAACTCGCCTATTTGCGATCTGGCTCTGGTGTGGGCGAAGCTCGAGTCCACCGGCAAGATCCGTGGCTTCATTATTGAGCGTGAGCGCTGCACGCCTGGCTCTTTTGAGACTCCCGCGATCAAAAATAAAAATGGTCTTCGTGCTTCGATTACTGGTATGATCCACATGGATGACTGCCCCGTCCCGGCCGAGAACATGTTGCCCAATGTTGAGGGTCTCACGGGCCCGTTCACCTGCCTAAACAGCGCCCGATTGGGGATTGCTTTTGGTAGCATGGGCGCCTTGGAGGACTGCCTTGCCCGTGCGCGTGAGTATTCGCTTGAGCGCAAGCAATTCAAGGGTAATCCTCTGGCCAAGTACCAGCTTGTTCAGAAGAAGCTGGCTGATGCAGCCACGGACGCCGCTTACGGCACACTGGCGGCAGTGCAGGTGGCTCGTCTTAAGGACGCAGGCAAGGCCACGCCGGAGATGATCTCCATGATCAAGCGACAGAATTGTGATCGTGCCCTGGTCAATTCGCGGATGTATGGATCTCCTACTTGCTTTTTGCCCGAAAAGACGCTAATTGATTTCAATTCCAGTCTCCAAGAGATATTTGGCGGAAATGCTGCCAGTGATGAGTACCACATTGGACGGCATGTGTCCAATTTGTTCGTGGTGCAGACTTACGAGGGTCAAAGTGATATCCACGGTAAGTGGTTGCGTGCCCAACCTGGGACTTGGACTTTGGGCTGATATTTTTTCTCAACAGCATTGATTCTCGGCCGCGCTATCACCGGCAAGCAGGCCTTTGTCTAGATTCTGAACTGTATATAGATTGTACATCATACACCGAATTCAATGACCTATACCCGCGATTTCACCTCTGGAGGAAGAAACCGGAGTAGCCGCTTTCCCGATCGGGACAGGACGAACGCCGCACCCGCACGTGACATCATCGAGGGGCTGTATTTTTAAAATTGAAATTGAAAGCAATGAATTGCTCGCCGAGTCATCTCAACCCCATCACCTCGTCAATAGGTCCTAGAAAAGACATGATAAAGACATAGGCCACACTGTAGTCATCAGCCTCGTACGATCTCGCCCGGGTATATCAAGATCCGCCCCCAAGTCTTCACAGTACAGTGTGTCATGCGTGGCGTGTATTGGTAATACCCCCAAATGACACCCGCCTGCCCACTTTCCCCCCCCTCTTTCTTCTTCTTTCTCTTCTCTCTTTTCCACACAAAGACGTAACCGTACGTGTTGCCCCAGCCCATGAATATCGTCCCTCACTGACCTCCTCCAGTCCTCTTTCTTGTCACCATCGTCGCCATGGCTCTTAAGCGTATTAACAAGGAACTCACTGATCTCGGCCGGTAAAATTGTGCCCCGTTGAGCCTTGGAACCTTCAAGTCTGAATACTGACTCATGTCCTATAGGGATCCCCCCTCCTCCTGCTCCGCAGGTCCCGTCGGAGATGATCTGGTATGCACTCCAAAACACCTTGAATGCCTTCACGCTCTCTCTGCCCCGTCTTTCTCCCCCGTCGTGCCTTGCTCCCCCTCCTCAGCGGCAGCCTTATCGTGCGGCGGGGCTGAAAGTGTCCCCCAGTGCAGATCGGTGGGATGATATGGAACACGGATGACTGACCGATTTTCGCTACAACAGTTCCACTGGCAAGCAACCATTATGGGTCCTGTAAGTCAATTCTGTGTCAATTCTGTGTTCGGTAGGAACGAGATCACACGATACTAATCCCGCTCCAGGGTGACTCGCCATACTCGGGAGGCGTCTTCTTCCTCACCATTCACTTCCCTACCGACTATCCCTTCAAGCCCCCGAAGGTCAACTTCACCACCCGCATCTATCACCCCAACATCAACTCCAACGGCAGCATCTGTCTGGACATCCTGAGGGACCAATGGAGCCCTGCTTTGACCATCTCGAAGGGTGCGTACCCCCCAACCAACACTCCTACTTGCATCTCCGGCCGACCAACATAACTAACTATTCTGCAGTGTTGCTCTCGATCTGCTCCATGCTCACAGACCCCAACCCCGACGACCCGCTGGTGCCCGAGATTGCGCATGTCTACAAGACAGACCGCCCCCGGTACGAGGCGACGGCTCGCGAATGGACTCGCAAGTACGCTATTTAAGAACGGCAAATTTCTCAACAAATCTGCCCATCCCTCATTCCATTCATCCGTGACGCAGCCTCGTCCTTCCTCATCGCTCCTCTGCATCTTCGTTTCTGTTCTCTGTTAGATTCAGATCCTGTGAAGCCTGGCGTACCGTGGTCGTAGAAACTATGCAACCTGGTTGTTTCTTTTTATTTCTTTCATGTGCGCGCGTTTGCAACTGTTGCTACTGTTTCCCACACGCGTCTCTGTTAATCCAGGACATGTCACATCAAACGATCATTATGACCCTTTCCCTGCATTCATGGCATCTCTTGTGTGACTCGTGACTTTTGATCTGGGAGTTGTGAGGCTTCTGAAGATTCTTGAGTCTCTTGTTGCTTTCTTCCTGTTCTTCTAATCTTGAAGAAAAGAAAAGAAAAAAGACATTATCCTTCGGTGATAAATACCTTCCTTCGCGGTATCTCAGAGAGCGCGATGCTTACGATGCTAGTGGATTGAATCGCAAGGGAAATATGGAGATGATGGGGTTGGCGGAGACTGCGTGCGGATGGCTGGCGGAGGGCTTTAACGATTTCTTTTTTTCTTTGTCGCAGATAGCACAATCCAGGCCGGTCCGTCTTAAAAAACTTTTGTTCCTCAATTGTAGTTGAGCTAGCTCAAAAAATCTTGACGTATATTGATACCCTCGCAAATCTTCAAGTTCTGGCCATTCCCTCCATCGTGGACGACCATGGACAATTATAACAGACAAGGGATACTTCAAGTCTTTCTTCGCTTGACTCGCGGGGTGAAACTGATTTCTTGGGAAGTCCTTGCATAAAGGCGTCTGATAAACATATATTAGCCTAGGTGTTTTATGCCTACGATATTCGCGATGCAAGCGCTCACTTCCCAACATGTGTTTTTAGGCATGCAGCTCCTCAGGTCATCAGGTTAACCCCTGACCTGATGACCTGATGACCTGAGGAGCTACATTCCCTATGTTTTTCCCCTCAATTTGATGACATGGTACCGGCAATTGCGGCCGGCTGTCATCTCCGAACCTCAAAGATATGCACTTCTATGCGCGGAGTGGGTCAATATGATCTCCGAAACACGTCGCTATTGATTCATAGAATTCATAGAGAGAGCGCACAGTCAAATGGCAACCGACTTCCACCTGTGTGCGTAGCCTAGATAGCTCCCCCCTGTTTCTATTTTTTTTTTTTCAAAGCATTACTACATCACGCTTCTACACATGTCCTGTCTGACAAAATTTGAACAGTAAAAATCAGAGATATTATAGCAGCGTAAGAATACAAGAATACAGTATCTCCTAGCGCTCCAAGAAGCACCTATAGACAGTAATGAGATCACATTGTGTCCACAATCAAAGCACAAACATCCCGACCACAACAGCAGCGCCAAGCACCATCTCCTGACCTGTAGCCATCGGCATAGCAGCATTGGTAGCGGAAGCAGTAGACGCCGAGTTTGCATTGGAGCTCGTCTTTGAAGTCGAGCTCGATGAAGTCGAACTCGAACTCGAACTCGAACTCGCGGTGGTCGTCGCCTCATTCGTCATGATAGTGCTGGTGCTGGTGGCCAAGGCCTCCGACGCCGAAGACACCTGCTGTGAGTAGTCGCTTGCGGTGAAGGGGACTTTGGTGAAACATTCGCCAGCGGTAGACCAGCTATCGTAGTCATCGGTGGTCGTCGACTCGCTGGTGGCCTTTGGAGTCAGGTCATACACACAGCAGTAGGCGGTGGTGTCCTCGATCACCATATTGCCGTAGCAGCATTTGGAGGTTCCATTGGTCGTGTTTTCTAGCCAGTTCTTTGGGCAGGTGGATGCTGTCGCAGTGGCGAGGAGGAGGGTTGTAGAGAGGAGTAGCTGCTTGATTGATGGCATGGTGTCTACTAGATGGGGTTCGTTGGTTGGATATGGAGTTGGTGGAATTTATGAGAGATTCAGGGTGAGAGATTTTCACGATATGGGCTTTGCTTGACTATTATATACTGGATGTTAAAGGAGGTTTGGCAAGGACTCTCGGGGTTCAGTTGCCCTGGCGCACGGTGCGGTTGAACTATCCGGCTTGATTGGCGCCGAGGGAACCCTAGTGTGTTCCACTATGAGGAATTACGGATGAAGCGGAGGATTCCTCGCAACATGTTTGGGGGCTGCCAAGAGTCATCTCTAATCCCGAAAGCCTGTGACCAATTGGATGAACTTGGGGGGAATCTTTTAATACGAAAGGTCGGGATGAGTTATGTCCTGTGTTCTGTTTGAGAGCAGAAAAACCTGAATATTCGATCAATTGCACATCTTAGAAGAGTATTGGTATATGAAAGCAATTGTATAAATGCAATTGTAACGTGATGTATGTTTCTTGAAATGCAAAATGTAACCATATCCATGCAAATATTAAATGTGAATGAAACAACTGAAACCGAATGTTATCTGTCGTCTGTATGCAAAATGCAGGTGTGATTGTCTCGGGCCAATTTGGTGAAATGGTCAAGGTCAAAAAAAAAAGAGGATGTCAAAAGAAGATGAAGAAGAGGAAGAAAAGAGAAATTGGAAAAAGAGGATGGAAAAGAAGAGTCAAAGAAGATGCAGGCTGCAAAATGCCAAAAAGCATCCCAGAAACCCAAAGAATCAAACCGCAACCTGACTACGTCGACTACCCGAATGAGACGGCGCCTTACTTCCACCCGCCTTCACAGTCCGGTGCGAAACCCTCGACACCTGACTCACACTATCAGCCGGTCTGATAGGCTCATCCATCTTCGAGCGAGACGAGTGTTTCGAAGCCTTTGAATGACTCGAGCGATGCGAGTGGGATCGAGTCCGGCTCCCAACTTGACTGATGGAGTCGTCCGGGGTGACATGCGAGTCGACGTCGAGGTCGATGACACTGTCGGGTAATGGCACTTCGCGCGCAGACACATGAGATTTGTTGCCCTGGCCTGGGTGTGCGCTGGCGCTGTAGTATGTTGCGTTGGAGCCAGTGGGGAGAGGGATATTGCGCGCGGTACGAGTGGACGAGGCCGTGCTGACTGCGTCTTGGCCCTTGGAATGGGATTTGACGGAATGGGAGGAACTGACACGGTGGGAATGCTTGCTGTGCGAGGAGTACGTATCTCTGTCGTCGTGGCTATGGCGGCGTTGGAGGCTTTGTTGAGATGCTTTGATCGTTGAGGCCGAGTGCACGCTGCCGCCTCGCGGCTTGTCGGCGGCATAGCTGCTGATGAAGGTACTTGGGTTGCAAGGGTGACGTTGCTGCGAGCTGTGGCTGGGTGGTGGATACTCAATTGCTCGGAGGGGGATGTCCTCGGGGATGCTGAAAATGCTGCCGTCCGAGGCGCGGCGCCCACGGTCGTCGTAGAACTCGGTAGGTTCGTAGATGGTGCTCGCACGGGGGTTCTTGGAGAATACACTGCGGGTGACAGTAGATCGGGGGCATGATGCGCTGGTGTAGATGCTTCGCGGTGGGGGAGCTTCGAGAGCTCTCACATGGTGTTGCGAGGAGACTTGGGATGGTGATCCCATGAGATATTGTTCCTCTCGACGGGAAGAGACATGCGAGGGTGGTGCCATAAGCTGGTGAGATTCAGGCGTGTAATGCGGAGCTTCCTTGGGCTCTTCACTGGTTGACTGGGAGTCTCCCTTGACCATTGCATATGCAACCGCAGCACCAGCAGCGGCACCGATCAGAGTACCGATAATGGTCTTAGCGACTTTGCTCCCATCATCAGGTTTCTGGGCCGTCTGCGTCGTGTATGACGGTGGTGGACCCTGAGACCGATGAGAAACAGCAGTAGGCGCTTTAGATATTGCAGTCGGAGCTTTCGAAACGGCAGTGGGAGCCTTGGAGACAGCACGCGATTTGGCCTCGGATCGGGGTGGTGCAATACTCTCAGCCTTGACAGAGGTAGCTTTGCTATTCCTGGACACGACCGATCCAGTTTCCAGGAGTGCTATGGTCGGCCCTCCGGCTTCTGATGCAACGACCGAAGCGCCGGGGCGGTATACCGCTTCGACGCTATTCCCATCGAGATCAATGACGGCGGCACTGTAGTACCCAGATATTGAATCTCGTTCTCGAGGCTCGCCATGAAGCTTTGCGCCAGCTTTGACCGCAGCGTAGACGAAGGACTGGACGGCCTCTTTTGACGGGGCTGGGAAAGCGACGTGAACGGCGCTGACCGCAAGTCTATATGGAGGTATGGGAATTAGCCCACTCATCCTCACTTTTTTTTTTTCTAAATATCAAACAAGTTGACTTTGCAACTGAGGAACTTACCCAGGCTTCTGCTCGGTGATCCAGAAATCAGCAGGGGCACCTGCCTTCTGTCCGAACCCGATAAAATCTTCCACTCGACCAATAAACTGATATCCCAGCGGCTGGAGACAAGACAGGAAGAACGAAGTCGAGGTAGGCAGGTGGGAGACTGTCACGGTTAGATGCGAGACAGGCATATCGAATAGATCGCGTGTCGTGCCAGCGTCGCGATCTTAGGATAGAAAGAATGTATTGATAGAATTGATGTATAGAGGATGAAGAAGTAGAAAGAAAGACCATATGCACCTGGACAGGGATGGAATATATACGGTGAGAGATACCTCCCAACTCTATCAAAAGCCCTGAACGATGACACACCACCCTTCACGCTTCCTCGATGCCAGGAACCAGTCGGACGCAGATAATCAGAAAGGGGAAAAAAAAGAAAAGCCTGTATTCCCATAATATCCATCATCTCCATAAAAATAGGGAAAGGACCCTCTCTGCCCAAGATGCCACCGAAAATCCGGCTATCCACCGGCCTAGAATGGAAAAGCCTACGGCCCGACTGGGTCTCTTGTCTGCGTGGAGCAACAATGTGCCAGTGCAGTGTGGATCGGTCCGCTTGTTGGCAGCGTGAACAGGACACCCTACCGCATTGAGCGATCTACACGTCGGGAGGTGAAACGCGCCGCTTCTAGATTTAGAGTGAGGCGGCACTTGAGGAAAGTCCTGTACTGCTGTAGCGTGGTGAGTCGTGTGGTAAACGGAAGTAGACCCGACCAGGGGGGGGGGCCTTGGACATGTTGCTGGCCAGATTCGGTGAGGAGTGGAAGGTGTTCATTGGGGCGGGGGAAATAGGTTAGTAGGTGGACTGTGCCGCTCGGATCTCAAGGGCCAGGTCACCACAGGCACTTGGTCTGTGGGCCGTAGATGAAGGTGGAAATTCTTGCTTGGTTGGACAAACCCGTGAAGCGGGACGTGACGGTGGAGCAGGAAATCGAAACGCTCATTTGCGCATATCGTGGGTTTGCTGAGGCAAATGGTGCTGACCGCCACTATGGACTATGAACGTCCTTGACAAACCCGTTTGACTCACTCTACTTTTTCTATCTTTGAAATTTGGTCCACAGTCCCCGTCCCGTCGTGGACGAGATAGTCCGAGACCGTCGAAATAGTCGAGAAGTCGAGAAGTTGCGGGGCACGAGTCTAGTGCCCAAAGGAAACCAAGGTGGTCCGGGTACAGCAAATGCATAGTCCCGACTAGCTGCATAATTAGTCGCAAAGTGAGGCAAGCGGCCTGCCACGTCGAACATTGCAGCTAACATGACTACACTATATGACTGGATCTACAAAGTACGAGATATCGGTCCTCCCGTAGGACCGCCCGACGTAGATGAGCAACCGTAAGTCTTTTGTACTATCACACAGTATGTGCCTAGATAGGAGCCAGACTCCTCTCTATGTTCACTTTTTCTAGTCTCGCCACACTCGCGGGCGGAGAGTCGGATTCAGGACTGGACTGCGAAAAGGAACCAAATGCCATCCAGTCCGAGTGTCTCTTGGTCGATAGAGGGGGGTTTCCCATTCAAGTCACCCCCTGTACCCTGCTCCTAGGAGCAACTTCGACACTGGCCGTCCCGTGCTCAGGCATCCCGACAGTCAATAGATCTTTCAAAAACACAAAATGAGAAGAGTAGATAAAAAGGCGTGTCTCGGGACGGCAGTCGAAAAGAAAACAAGAAATTGTGGAAATTCATGTACCGGAGACGGACCCTGTTGGTCAACGCAAGAGGTCAAGCTCAGAATTGAGAAAAATCCCCGATCCGCGGTGTCAACTCGTCGCAAGGAAATTCGTTGGGATTCATGGCAATTCCAGGGAATCTACCGATTCTGCACGCGGAGGGCAGAGGGCGCGCTTACAGCTGCGCAATATTCAGCCTGCCGATCACAGAATGTCCCACACTTCCTCGGCCGCGTGGCAGAATTTGCTGCAAGCCACACTGGCACTCAGACTGTAGTTGCTGATACTGATAGTGTCATCCTTGAATGAATCGGCAAAGTCGTCGTGGCCCTTGGCCATGGCACCGACGAAGATCGCAATGCTCTCCTTGGGGCCCAACGACTCAATGTAGTCCTTGGTACGGACCACGGGGGCATCGAAACTCATCGTCACCTTGCGGCAGTTTGGGGGCAGATGGTCGGTGATCGGGTTCTTGATGACCTTAAGGAGCTTCTCCTGTGAGTTGGTGGAGCGAATCGACAGGCGATGGAGCAGCTGGACCATCAGACCGGCGAATCGCTTGAAGGTTCGAGGAATGCGAACGGACGGGTTGACTTCAATCAAAACACCCTTGGCTGTGTGGATGAAAATTTGGAGGCGGCCAGCCTTGTTAACGGGAGAGTCCAAAAGAGTGAGGAGGCACTGGGATTGTTAGCCCATCGTTCAAGCCTGTGAGCCCGTAAGCCTGTCTCTCGTAGATCATACCTGGTGGGTGATGTCTGGTCGAGCCTCGCTGATATCACGGTTCATCTTGCGCATGATGCCGATGTGCTCGTCACTGTTCAGCAGAGAGTATTTCTCATCCTTGCCACCGCGACCGGCAGACGCCCGGTAGGTTTCCAGACTGGCATTGGAGAGAATGACGATCAAACGCTGAGTGTCCTTGTCGTGTGTGGGAATGGCGACATGTTGCTCTGCAACGAGTTGAGGCAGCTCGGGCGGGGGGCACGACTGGGTCCCTGTAGGTACAATCCGGTTAGCCATGAGCAGACAATCCTGCAAATTCCGGTATGCGGTAACACAGAAGGGAAGAAATAGGATTGACAAGGTTGGTAGACAAAAAACAAAAATGGCTTTGACGAAGCGGAAGTCTGCGTCGACGCCGCTTTGCTGGTCCGTAGATCCTGGGCCAAGTCGGAAATTTTGGGCTTCCAAAGTTGCAAGCACCGGGGAAGAGTTCAGGCAGGAACGAAATGCAACTCACTCGCGCGCTTACGCTTTCCAGCACCAGAAGCGTCGTCGGACATGGTTGGTATGGGGAATGAAGTTGGGGAGGAATCAGAAGAGATTTTTGAGTTGACTCCGGCTCCGCAGATGGTTCCGCGGGTCAAAAGCGGGACCGACACTCGACTTCACAACAAATGTTGTGAGATGCGTGAAAGGAATTAGGCTGGAGCAGCTGGAATAAAATTTCAATCGATTCACAAGAGGCTCCTCAGCACAGACCAAAGACTTTCGAGGATTTCGAGGGCTTTTTATGACAGATCACAGTTTTTCGCGGGAATTTCCTCACGGCTTTCAGGCGAGCTTACTCCTGCAGGCTATCTCAGTAGCTTTGCAGCCGGAGTTATATAGTTCGTATCGTCCGCTTATCCTTCTAGATACTATGGTGGCCGTGTTGAAGTGGCATTGAGATGAAACCTATACTCTATGCTCTGCAGAGGACCTTCCCAGGATGGTAGTCCCAACGACAATCCGAGGCCCCTCTACTGTAGGTACCGACCCACCCATAATCTGCACTCAGCAGTGACTATTCAGAGACCCCCGCGATCCCTCTCGAATCAAGCGGGTGATGCGCATGTGTAACAGACCTGCAACAGAGTCCCTGGCCAGTTTCTGCCAATCAGTCCTCGGGCAGCCCGCACATCGAAAGCCATAGAAAGGTTACCGCCGGAGTCCGTCAGTGTGCAGGATCCAGGCAAACCGAGTCTAAAGTTGATCCCCTAAGTGAGACGACCAGAGTCAGCGGTATGGCCGCACATCCGAAGTGAAGCTAGTTCCTGGTGCCAAAGTAGTTCCAGTAGTGCCCGGTAGTGCCCGCTGAGCCCGTTGCGCTCGTGGCTGTCAGCGCAGAGTGATCCATCTCAGCCAGCTTGAATTCTGGCCCATTAGCTTGCAATCCAAGTGGCGAGTCCCATCCACTCTGAAACTTCATGCTGAACAGGCATACCCTGGAGATCCGGGCTGCTCAAGAGCGTATGTAACTTTGTACACTTCGTTACCGCCGTCTCCATCCACGCCAATCAGTGACCTCCATCCCGATCTCGTCTCATCGACACAGCCCAATCAGGATCGCCAGGAGGTCCGGCTGCCTGTGGAAGTGACTGGAAAGGCGGAAAACCGGGCGAAATTCAATAAACATGACGAAGTCAAGAAAGCAGAGAGCGGTCGGCGATCGGGCGACACACCTTGCACGATGCAATGCACGATGGGCGAGAGGCTTGAGTGCTAGCTAGGGTTCATGTACTGGAAGATTCTGGTGGGGAGCGTAGGCTGGGCGAGGCTCAGAGCCACGAGCAAGGCATAATCATAGACATAGTTATGGTCATCGTCATTCGGCATAGTCAAATGGGGTAGAGGATGAGAAATAAGCGTGTAGATGACCGGTTCCTGGAAAGGGGTTCTGCCCGAGCATACCAGGCAGAAATTCACCAGAATTCAGGAATGGGCAATGCAAAATGCAGACTGCCATTCCATTTCATTTTCTTCTTGAAAAAAAAAGACGGCTGGGATATTCTTGGCTTGTGTCTTCTCTTCCCAGTCGTATTCTCTGTACTGTAACTATTTTCATTCATCTCCCGGGTGGCGATTCTTGTTGGACCTGAGCTACTTAATACCGAACCAACCCCCATCACAACCTGGAAACTTGGTATCGACCGGAATACCCAACCTCCCCTGGACTCTATTACCCCTCCAGCGTGACATCTCCAACCCCAGACTGTGCACCGGCAAGGGATAACCGTGAGTTGAGCTTCCCTCCCGTCGAACAATATGACCTAAACAAGTTAGCGCCACGCGTGCAGTGGAACCTATGTAAAGTGCAAAACCCCCCGAAATAACAAACCCAACCTGCCATTATTCTGGGCATAAGGGAGATGCCGTGGACTGTCACCAATTCTTTTAAGCGGTATGATCTGTTTCCCCCCTTCGAAGACTCCTACTAACAACCCTCCCATAGAGGCCTGATGAAAACATACGGGAGACCGACATGGCGCGTTTATGACGATGAGCGGGCCGCGAAGAAACGACGCGTCCTAGATGAGTCCGACGAGGCAGAGACAAATCTCCAGAGTGCGATTCGTGAATCATCTGCCGCTGTTCTGTCCAGTCCCTCACGCCGCAATTCAGTGGTTCCATCCGAAGGCACCCTGGACGATATCGACGATCTCACCACGCCGCCATCCTCGCCGCCGCCGCGATTGACCCCCCCACCAGCAAACACCCGCAAGCCCACCTTCGCTTTTCTCAAGCGCAAGCACAAGGACGCGCCCGCCGCGTCTCCTCTGACTGAGGTCAACTCGAACAGCGTGCGCTCTTCTGCCGACCCCCCCAAGAACAAAGCACAGAAACCAGCGATGCGACAGATGCAGATTGATTTAGGGAATGAGGTGCGCAAGACCTGTACGACATGTGGCATGGAATATATCCCTTCCAACTCCGAGGATGCCGCCCTGCATAAAAAGTTCCATGAAATGAATTCGACCGGTGTGGATCTAGGTAAGGCATTCATGCGCGCGAATGCCTCTCGCTGGGTCTACGAAGCGACGCGCTTCGACGAGGGCTACGTGGTGATCGTGGACCGCAAGGCATCACCCAGTGCCAAGAACCAAGCGAAGAGGGTGCTTGAGGTGGTCAACAAGGAATTATCATCTCCAGAGATCGACGACGAGTTGCTCTGGGGCCAAACAGAGCCTCCGAAGGATAAGAAGGCAGACGGCGAGGACAAGGTGGACCGATACCGAGTTTTCCTCCATATGAAAGACAGCCGATGTGTTGGGCTCTGTTTGACAGAGCGCATTTGGGAATCCCGACCGGTCGCACAGGAGGACCCGAACGGGAACAATTCGTCCGTGTCGGTGCGCGACGAGGTGCACCCGGCCATTGTCGGCGTCTCGCGCATCTGGACTTCGGGTGCGTCGCGCCGGAAGGGCATTGCCCTGGATCTCTTGGACTGCGTGGTGAGCAACTACATCTACGGCATGGAGATTCCAAAGGACCAGATCGCATTTAGCCAGCCTACGGAGAGCGGTAAGCGGTTGGCGCAGAAGTTCTTCGAGGAGGACGAGACGTGGCATGTGTATAACGAGAGGTGATGGCAGATATCATCTATTTATCTTTTACCGGGGGTTTCTTGGGGGAGGCGGTTTTCTTGGAATTTCTTGTTTATTTCCTGGGGAGGCTATTTTTATCGTGATTCATTTGTACCATATATTGCACGACTCGTGTCCCAGCCGTTTCAAGCCGATTATTTTCCTCTGTTCTTAACAGGTTTACTGGTTCTCTTTGTATAGTTATACTATTGGGTGTGGTCTCTCTCGGGGCTCCCGGACTGCGTCACTCGGAAAGCGGCGCGTAGAAATGGATAAGAATCGCGGCGGGGATGATTCCTCCCCCTCTTCACATCTTCGTATTCCTCTCGTTTTACTGTCGGAGCTGCCCCCATCGTGATGTCTGGTTCCAATCCCTTCCGTAAGAATTTGGACGGTGAGCCCCTCATCACTTGCCCCAACGCCCGCCACGTCCAAGACATGATGCAAGGAGCTTTCAATCCCCTCACAGCGAGCTAATAGACCGTGGAATAGGTGTTTCTATTGCGGCTACAGCATCACAGCCTCCAGCTTTCCCAGCTACAAGCAATGTAGCGCCTATGCCCTCCAATCCCTCCATGCCGGTGCCCAACGGTTACCCCGGAAAGTCGTCTTTATCGCTCGGTGTTGAGACCGATGGCTCGAGCTTTGATGAAAGGGCTGACCCTTTCAATCCTGATTCATCGGTGAGCGACAACGACGGTGACGATGAGGGCGATACAGAGAGCTCAAGGAACTCTCCTGTTCTCATCGATCGCCCGCGAGCATCGTCTGGGTTAGCTCCACACCTAGTTCCATCAAATAGATCATCGACGACACCTCCGTCAAAGCTATCATTCACATCATCCGAACACAAAACGGGCTCAGTAGCCGATACAGAGGCGTTCAAATCGGCAGAAGACGTTGCCCCCATGCCGCGGACGAGAAAGATCTCTTCTGAACAAGAACAAGGCACCAGCCGTTCCAAAGACAGGAAACCTCCGCCGCCGCCCAGAAGCCATCATGGAAAGCGAATTAGTGTTGCAGGCAATACAGCTTCTCCCTCGATTGCCACACCTCCTCGACCAAATCACCGCCTCTCATACCATGCATCTTCCCCAGAGAGCTTGACCTCTGCACGAGCATCAGGCACTCACAATGCCAATTCAGTCCACAATGCAGGACCAAGGGATTACTTTTCGGTCTCTTCTGAATTCCAAGGGGCGACCGAATCAGCCAACTCGCTCCATCGCAGCAATTCCCAACCGAAGCGACCACCAACGCCGCCTCTCAGCCGACGCCACAGCCAAATGCGGCGTTCAAAGTCCACCCAGTCCAAATCGAGCGGCAGTCGATTAACCATGTCTTCGCTTGATTCCGAGAGTAATGATAGCTCCCAGCCTCCGAGTCCAGGCCCGTCCACCCGTTCCGTCGCTTCGTCTATGTCTCAGGACCGCAAGCGCATCAGCATGCCCCCACCTTCCGGGGAGCCTCGATCTGGGGTCACAGATTCTCTATCACCTCCCCCAAGCTCAAGGCCCAATCTCGGTCAGGCTGGACGTCGTGCCTCGTCGTATGGTAGTATTGGAACGGGCTCCTCCACCGCACCACCCCCACCCCCGCCTCGTCGAGGACGAGACTCACACCGTGGTAGTGACGGGGGTCCGGTATCGCAAACCACAGGAGAAACCCCCCTGCCGCAGCCATCCCATGCGAGTGATATACTGGCTGATTTATCGCGATTACAGAAAGAGGTGGATGACCTTCGGCGAGCGCACGGCCAGTGAGAAATAAGCAGCGGGCTGCATGGTTAGATCTGTTCTATAGCCGAGATGACTTGTATGAATGAAATGTATGAAATATCAGTTCCATTATTGATTTTTATCGAACTATGACAGGTGGGGTTGCCCAGGCCAAACATGACGTCGAGGCCCAGCGATCACTGAAGTGTTCCCAAAGATTCGCGGATCCATCGTTAGTTTCTCCCCGCAATTTCCTTCGTATGTCACATCTTCACCGACCAAGTTTGCTTTCAAGGTCTCAAGTTCTCAAGGTCTTCAATACTTACGCATTGAACTCACTATGACTACTCCTACGCTAATCAACCTCCCTCCCCCTCCCTCGGACCCTGTCACCCCGTCCGACATGGGACCGTAAGATCCCGATTCCCTTTATCGACTACATAACAATCAACTAACCATAACATTTCTTAGAGGGACCCCCAACTCTGGAACTACCTCCCTCTCCGCGCTGTCCACCACGGCCATCAAAGATGGCCATCAAGGCCAACCATTTCCCCACGGCCGTCACGCTCACCAGTCCTCCTCCGCCTCAACCTCCTCAACCACCACTCTCGAGGCCGAGCGAGCAGACCGCATTTCCCGCCTCGCCGGTCTAGAACGAGTTGCGACAGCCCGCCAAGGTCCCACCACTGCCCCGTCCATCCCTCATGGCCCAGGCTACTTCGACAGTCATGGGCTAAAAGAGCGCAGTACAGTCGGCAGCGCCAGCGCCACAGGTAGTTTCGGTGGGCACACGACCTGGACATCCAGCGATACATTCGAAGCGGACAAGATGAGTGAAGACCCCGATGCAGACGACGGACAGTCCAGCGTTGGCAACATGAGTGATGAAGGGAACGCTAGTCTCGTGGGCTTTGGAGAGGGGGCGAACAGTACCATTAGCGGTCCGGTGTCGCGACCGCCGGGTTTGAATCGCATTTCTTCTGGTGGGCTTGCGAGACCTACTTCTATGAGCTCAAACGTTGGGAGACCGAATCCGCTTGCTTCGTACCTTCAACAGCAGAGTCAACAAGGGGATGCGATGATGTCTGCTTCACCAACGGGCTCGACTACACCTGAACCTATTACTGAGGATGCACGCATGGTTGATGGGATGACTTTTGATTCAGATGTCGTTGATACTACGGCGAGGACCCCGCGGCTGGCTACTCCTAATCAGAATAGTGGTGGTTTCGATTTCCCAAGTCGGGAATAGGCTGGGTCGCAGAAATGAATAAGAATCCAGATGGATTAGAAGTGTATTTCATTTGGTCATTGTGTGGGGATCTGTTTTTATTGGGTTGATTCTACTTTGCTCGGGGTGGGATGTGGAATGAGGAATGTATTTCTATGGAGAAATATCGGGCAATCAGACACCCTGATGGGTGGTCACGACAGAAATGTATCAGTTATGCAATATCTCGCACTTTTTAGCAAGAAATTTTTTTTCTGGGTTGCTTCTTTGGCTGGTGTGTGGCGTGGCATGTTTAAGAATGACATTGATATCCTTTGATTTATCCTTTGTATGTACCTGTACCGGTGGTGTTAGACAGTACAATACCATTAATGATCTCTGGAAGAGTAAACAAATCAGAACATCCAAAATAATGAGCATGGAAGATGAAGTAGAAGCGGTAGTAATCCAAATACTGTAGTACCTTTGTTGATTGAAAAAGGCCCAGATGACGGCATGCCGCCGAGCTGAATCCGCCCGAATTTTCCATTCCTTTGACTTTAGACTCTTCAACCTCCCCCACCCCGAACACCTCCCCCTCCCCCCTCGGACTCCGCCCTCTGCTGGCATTGACTTGTCTAGCACTGAAGATCCATCTCTCCGACAAGCAATCTATATCTTGCGCTTACGCTCCAATTGAGCCTTCGCTATCCCTCCTGCCTTGCCACTTTTCGTCTCTGATTCGATTCACGCCCCGAATCTTCATTGAAGTTGTCCGTCGATCGACTAATTTCGTCTTGATACCGTTCTGCCTCCTACGCTAGGCCCTACGTTCCTGTTTCTTGCTCGCACCCTGCCTGCGAATTTGGGCTTGGGTCTTGCCGATCGGACGTCTGCATCTTCATCTGGTCTTTTGGTAGACTTGATTCATAATCGATAGCGATTTTGATTTGTCCCCTTTACGGACGACTTTCAAGACAATTTTTGGTGGCGACTTCGTTCCAGATTTTTCGAATTTACGAATTTCATCATGGCGGCTCCGACGCAACTTGCTTGTGCGTGGTTCTCTGATAACCCCAATGTGTGGATGGCGGATGCCTGGATCCATTGGGGCACGTGCTTGTTTGGATGGTTATGCTGACGTTGATTTAGACCGTACCCTCAAGGGCATTGGCATCATGAATGCTGCCCCTACCTATGAGGCTCTGTCAGGCTTTGTGAGGTAGGTTGTGCGCCAGATTTGGACTGTGTATCTCGGTGACTAACTAGTGTGTTTTGTGCAGACCTGAGGGAAACCTCCGTTGCAGCTCTTACTCTCCATGTGGCCGTTATTACGCCTTTGCATCTCCTGAAAAGTACGTTTGACCTGGGGGTGTCTGTTTAGTATCTTGCAGTCTAACAATTCTCTTTGTAGGGTCACGATTGTCGATGCCTCCTCGGGTAACCTGGTTTCTACGATCCCGGCCGAGAACGTGTTCGAGCTGGGCTTTTCCCCGCTCGGTACCTACGTTATCACCTGGCAACGCGCCAGCAAGGACGAGAATGGCGATGCGACAAAGAATCTGAAGGTGTGGCGCGCTGTTGAGAGTGGAGACGAGCACACTGTTGTGGGCAGTTATGTCCAGAAGTCGCAGACAGGCTGGAACCTGCAGTACACCCCGGACGAGAAGCTGTGTGCCCGTGTCGTGACCAACCAGGTTCAATTCTTCCAGAGCGATAACTTGTCCACTGTCTGGAATAAGCTGCACGTCGAGGGGGTGGCTGATTTCGCTCTCTCGCCTGGAAAGACTCAATCTATTGCTGTCTTCATTCCTGAGCGTAAGGGCCAGCCTGCTGCTGTTAAGGTCTTCATTGTGCCGCAGTTTGGGGCTCCCGTTTCTCAGAAGAGCTTCTTCAAGGGTGACAAGGTTCAGCTGAAGTGGAACTCTTCTGGCACTACCTGCATTGTCCTTGCGCAGACTGAGGTCGATCGCACTGGAAAGAGTTACTATGGCGAGACTACTTTGTATCTACTCAGCGCCAGTGGTGCTTTCGACTCCCGGGTTGATCTTGGTACGTTCTCTCACTATTTTGGAGATTGTTGAACAGATACTAACTTTCGCAAACAGACAAAGAAGGACCCATCCACGATGTGAGTTGGAACCCCAACTCCAAGGAGTTTGGTGTCGTCTACGGCTACATGCCCGCTAAGACCACCATTTTCAACCTGCGTGGTGTGCCCAAGCACACCTTCCCTCTGAGCCCGCGGAATACCATCCAGTTCTCTCCTCATGGTCGATTCGTCCTGGTTGCCGGTTTCGGCAACTTGGCAGGCCAGATGGATCTCTACGACATGGAGAAGAACTACCATAAGATCGCTACTGTCGAGGCTTCCAACGCAAGTGTGTGCTCTTGGTCTCCCGACGGTCAGTACATCCTGACTGCCACCACCAGCCCGCGTCTGCGCGTTGACAACGGCGTGCGCATCTGGCACGTCAGCGGAAGCCTCGTTTACAACGAGGAAATGACCGAGCTCTATGATATCACCTGGCGTCCCCAGACCATCGAGCAGCACCCCCTCGGTGACCCCTTCACCAAGCTGCCCGTGCCTCATCCCTCTGCCACCGCTTATCTGAGCACCCGCAAGGCCCCCGTCAAGCCGGCCGGCGCCTACCGTCCCCCCGGAGCCCGCGGCCAGCTGACCCCCCCTTGCCTTCAAGCGCGAGGACCAGGGCGGTGCCGCCTTCGTTCGCGACGGTGTTCCCGGTGCCAGTATGAACGGCTTCGGCAAGCCCCGCCGCCGTGAGATTCCCGGGGCCGAGCCCGCTGAGGAGTATTTGCCCCCGGGTGCCGCACCTGGTGGTGGTGTCCCCCTCCCCGCGGGCGCCGACGAGAAGCTCTCCAAGTCCGCTGCCAAAAATAAGAAAAAGCGTGAGGCTAAGAAGGCCCGCGACGACGAGAACGCTCCCCCCCCCCAACGCCCCTACCGGTCCTAGCCCCGATCGCAATCGCTCGCGCGGCAAGAATACTCCCCCCGTTAACGGAAACGGAAACACTCCCAAGCGCGCCCCTTCGCCTCCCCCTGCCCCCGCTGGACCTGTTGAGCCCTCCGCTCAGGATAAGAAGATCCGCGGCCTGCTCAAGAAGATCCGTGCTATTGATGAGCTGAAGATGCGTCTTGCAGGTGGTGAGAAGCTGGAGGATACTCAGATGAAGAAAATCCAGACCGAGGATTCCGTGCGTAAGGAGCTTGATGCTTCTGGCTACACCGGTTGAGTGAGATGAGCTGTGATATGTTGAGTTGGGCAAATAGGAGCGGATGAGGTGGTGCATTGGGTTCTGTATATCGTTTGTATATCGCATTCCAGACACGCAGAACCCGGTCTATATCGAAAATATTAGATGAAACTCGAATAACTCGTGTGGTGTATTTGCGTCTAGAGGATTATGTTTCTGTGTTCGAAAACCTGCCGTGTATCCTCACCTACTTGTTGAGAAACGGGAAAAGGTTCTAGATGGCGCCTGTCAGACGTCAGTGAGGCTGTCAATTGATATGTAGAGATAGTAATCTCTTAGTAATCTCTTGGGTATCAAGACAATAGTCGAGACACGAATGCGTCTTGGAGGTGTAGAGTTGTGCGGACAAAAATGCGTAACAGATGCTCCAGGATCCCACCGCATCTCCGATGATTCGTTAACAGATCAATATCAACACGCAAGGTTGTGTCAGTGCCTTTGTAAAGCAACTGGTACAGTGTTCTAGCAAGGCTCCGCGGTGAAAGATCACCCCGAAAAGGCGTCCGCGACCCCATTCTCCCTCTCCAACCTCTGCCTCTCCCAATTGGCCTTCCACCACCACAGACTAAGCTCACTGAGCTTCTTCTCGTTTGCTTCCTCCACCTCATGCCATGGCTTCTTCGCGAAAATGTAATGTACAGCCTTGGCCTCCTCATCTTTCCAAATGGCTCCATGCACATTCTCCATCCGTAGAGTCTTCAGCGCATTATAGACGTATGGAAGCGCAACCCAGCGCCCATCGAAGACGTCTGATAGAAGCTCCTGATCTGGGAAATCGTATTTTTCAATCCGTTCTGTCTCTTGAAGTGCAGACATGATCTCGCTGTAGATCTTTGATGATGGGGTCACAACGAGTACACCGCTATTTAGCATGCCAACTCCCGAATCTCTCGGTGGGGCGGAAATATGCGCCGAATCTGGCGTTGGGTGTTGTGCTGTATATGCGCAGTTTGCAGGAATCCTGGGTCGAAATAGATTAGTGGGTGAGATTTGGAGATTTCCATATAGATGGCAATCAATGTAGGAAGGAGTCCAAGACGGAAGAAATCGTACCAGTGCGCCGGATAGTGAGACTTCTTCATCGGGTTACATGCGCAAGCATGCGCCGCTGCAAAAACCCTCTTTCCGGTCCCATCCTCTAAAGCCGCTTTTGGGTCCAGCTCTATATCCATCAGTTCGTCCATATTTCGGCGGACGAGAATATCGCCATCTAGCAGGACCACGCGCTCGTATTCTTCCAATGAGAACGCGACGAGCTTGGTCCATGTGTCAGCGAATCGTGGGTCTTGCGTGTATTCACGCGTGCTGGCGGGAACGACGTTTGGAACCCATTGAGCGGTGATACCGCGAGACTGGAGAATTTTGAGACCTTCAGATGGGAAGCTAGAGGTGTAGAAAGCCATGAAGGAGTAGCGGGTGCCTTGGTCTGGAGGTGTAGGCGTGTTCGCGTTTGCGACGCTGGGGTCGGGTTGCGGGTGATTGAGGGAGTGGTGGAGGGTTAAAAGACCGGGCAGGTAATCCATATTGGTGATTAGGGAGGCCCATACTGGGTTCATATGTTAGTATTGGAATTGGAGCACGTTAATGAGTTTGCGATTCGGCGACATTCCCCCTCCAAGTGGGATGTGCAGCAGCTGCAGATTGTGACTTACTCCGCCTAGAAGGGGACGAGGGGGTTTTAATTTGGGTCATGATGCAAAGGCCATCTATTAAAAAGATCTGGAGAGCAGAAAAAAGAGAAATGGAAAAGGGGGAAACAGGAAGGCAATGGCTGTCAAGATGAAGATCGAGGTTTGGTTATCGATACGATCGATACGATCGATACGAGAGCCCCTCCGATCGGTGGAGACTCGGAGATCGGGAAATTGCGCCATCTTACATCTTCATGTCTACATCTACAGAATGTCCCACGAGAGCCAAATGACGCACCGCACTTGTACCGGACTACTCTCTTCTTCCTATCTGAAATAGCTGCCAATGTAAGATTTGTCGAGAGACAGATCGGCAACTATGCGGACGGCAGAAGACAGCAGGGATTCCGGAAATCAAACGCAGGCGTTGCAACACGAATGCTGCAGAGGACACAAGGCCCAAGGCGAAGGTGCAAGCACCTTATATGATGGTTTTTGATATATCGCATCCGATACAGAGCTTATTCCCCCTCGAAGAAGAAATTTCAAGGCATTGATCTCGCCTTGCGCTCCACCTTACAGCGCGAATGGGTTCCCTAGGATTGTGAAAATGGGTGAGCAATGAGAAAAATGAATGATCATCGTTGGCATGGGTATCATCTATAGTCCAGTCTGCCCATGAGTCAAGTAAAGACGCGAGTCCGCTTCACGGGGCTTCCCATGCGAAGAGGTGCAGCTCCGCTCTGCATGCCGTTCAGAAGACGTCCCATTCCCTCCACGTCTAACTCACCTCGTTGCAGCATCATTTGATCATTCTCTGCAACGGCTTGCGGCTTTGCTGCGGTAGGCGCAGAATCAACAGACTCACTCAAGCGCGGGGCAAGAACCATGATCTGGTGTTCCGCAGCGACAAGAACATCGAAGATGTGGCGTTCAGCAGCCCGCGAGCGGCGGGTTGGTGTGGGGAGATGGCCGATCGCTTGGAAGTTTTCACCCATTAAGTTCACATCTTGGAATGGAGTCACACGGCACCTATTCGAGGAGTCGAAAGTGCCGGTTGTGCGAACTGCATTACGCCAGAGCGAAAGCAAGCTGGGGATGACAGCACTCTGCTGACCATGGCGCACTAGGATGGACTCGTCTGGTAGCTGGTCTTGAGAAGAGTTGGTTTGGTATACAGAGATCTGGCCACGTAGTGATGGACTGGCCGCTGTCATTGATCCCTTGAGAAGAGTGTCTTCGCGCACCCGTTTCGTCGATGGAGTCATCGGCGCGAATCGTGGACGCTGCTCAGCCTCGGACTGAATGTTGCTCGGAGGTGTCATAATACGTCCGCTGACAGCATATGCTGTCAGTGAGCCCCCAGTTACACCTTGGACACTCGACTGACGGTGCAATGGACCCTTGGTGGCCCCTGGCCCAGCTCCCTCAAGATCCCAGACACCCCACTCACCATCCACCAGTAGAACCATGATGGCACGGCCACCCAAAACCCACTCCGCATCAATGATCGTCTTGCGGCGAGGTAAACCTGTTGGTCCCTGCTCAAAGCCGGGGTATAGACTGATGAGCCAGCGCCCTTCTGTATCAATAGTCTCGTAATCCTCATGTGCGCTGGATGCACGTCGACCAGATTTGGAGGCTTTGTGGACGGAGAAGCAAGAGTAAACCTTGACGCATCCGCTATGGAATGCCACCAACAAGTTTGAGTGTCGAGAAGACGGATATGTTGAGGGGTTGAAAGCGATTGTCTGCGCAGGTGACGGCAAGAGGCGTCGTTGAGAAACAAGCTCTTCCTCTAGCAGTTTGTAGGACAAGGCTTTGGCAGATGAGTCCCCTTGAATGGGAATGCGATGCAAGAGCAGTACGCCGGAGCCTTCAGCAGAATGTGTTGCGACGAGCATATCCCATTTTCCTGACCCTCCAACTCGGCTTCGAGACTTCCTGCGATCTTGTTCTTCCTCTATTTCCTGACAAGTGAATGTGAGAGACACACCTCGAGGAATGTCCTGATGGGTTACACCTCCATTGATAGTGAGGGTTTGAATATTCCAGGTCTTGGAATCGGTCTGGGATGGGTGAGGCGGAACGAGCGGCAGAATCACCACTCGCGTTGAAAGATCAGAGCAGACGGCTGACACAACAATGTGATTCTTCAAAATGGGCGGGAAAGGGTCGAGAGGCGAGCGGGCCTCTTCCGGGAGAATTCGAGGGACAGCTAGTTCGAGCACCCGGCTTCCCAAGGAAATATCGATTTGTCGCAGGATTCCCTCATATGGGAATGCAGGGTCAACCTCAGTCTCCTCGGCGACGAAGTCGTAGGTAGGTTCGTCTGGTGCCGTAGATGCCGCAGGCGCATCTTCTTCGTCAGAGTCAATGATCATGACCGAATCGCCTCCATTGTTCGTCGTGCTTTTTTCCTGAGTCGGTTCAGCATGCTCCAGTTCTGTGAACTGTCTTCCTCCTCTCCAAATAATCTTAAGTCCGGTCTCATAGCCGTAGATTATGATGGAAGAGCCGTTAGGAGCTCGGAGGGGGTAGCCTTGAGCTGCGTGGACACGGTGGGAAACCCGGTAGCTAAGAATTTGCGGAACACCGTATTAGAGGCAAAATCGAGTCGCAAGAGCATAAACCGCAGTACCTACCTCAATTGCAATCCATCTTCTCTTGGCCTAACCAACGGCGTCAGAGGAAAAGAAGGCATGGTGTTGGCTGCGAAGCCGAGGGAAGGTGAGAGCTTTGAGCAAAGGCGCCGGTGGCACCACAGGGATGGCTAACAAGCTCTCTACCAATAGCTCAAGCTTGTCAGCTAGGTAAAGTGAGCTTTGAGATAAAGTTCTGAGAGATTTGTTGGGTTCCGTAGGATTTATGCGGTGGTGAGTTGCAATGAGGAGAAAGAATGGTGTGTTATGGTTGGGCAAAAGAACTTTGGGAAGTCGGTCCAATCCCGCGTTCCTGCGCGTCTCCAACTTCATCTTTGATCAACAATCAACCACTCTATTACTCAGAATGACTCTCTGAGGGAGTGCACTACTCGATTGATGCTTGCACAGATATTGAAAATGTTCCGATCTGCAGCTCATGCCGCCAGAAGTTTCTCCGTGAGGGCGCACTGCGACCACTGCTTTATTTAACAGCCCACCATGGCATCCACTCGCTCGCTCGGCCTTCACGAACCCTCGGCCGTCTCCTATCTGGTCTCTGAGGGAATTCTGCAAGCTGACCCATCAAGAGATCAGTACAATTGGACAACATGCGTCGACGATAATGGATCAACCGGCCCCGTGGACGATGAGCTAGTATGGACAAAACATTGCGTGGTGTGGTCACGCGCAGGGATGGTGAAGCGAGTATTTCGCCTAGATCCCGAGAAGGAAGATATTCGACATGCTTTGTTCACTCATTTTGCGGCCGGCAATATCAAGCGCTCTGTTCATGACACTGCGGGCTTTCAACATCCTCGCAACGTCGGCTCGGGAAAGGATGCGCGGGCTTGTCTGGGAAAGCGTCAAAAGAATGAGCCAAACTCGGCCAGCTCAGAATCGACATTGAATCTGAATGGAAATGCCCAGGTAGCGGTAATTACCCCTCACCAGGTCAATGCGAAGATGTCCCGAGCTCTGGTGGTGGTCTTGAAATCGCAAGCTCATATATTCTTCATTGCGGGAACCACTCATACAATCCCGCTGCCTTTTGAGGTTGAATCTGTTTTTGCAACACCCCGTGGACTTCTGTTCCAGCGAAAGATACCCGACGAGATCCCTAGGCCACAGCATCCAATCGCACCTCCAAATTCCTTCCTAACGTCCTCGCTATTTGATCCTCGTGCATCACAGATGTTGGATATTCCACCAGCTCCTAATAAAGGGGCACGGCCATCTTTGAAGCTTTCCGCGCCTCGGAGTGCTCCATGGGCTCCAAAACCTAGCTCCGCTTCGGATCTTCCGAGGGTCTTCTCACTCATCGATCCTCATTCGGAGATGGGGCTGGTTGTAACCTCGCAGGAATCCCAATTGCTGTCCAGTAGCGTGAGCAGCACAAAGCGAAGGCCATCTGGGCTGGAAGTTCTAGACCCTGCCGACGAGATCGTGTATATTTCTCCAAAAGACGAATTCTCGAGCTCGAGCCAACGTTCCAAGTTTGGGCCCTTCATCTTGGTACTTACCACGAACACAAGCACCGGTGTACACACGGTGTGGACCGCACAATACAAAGATGACGAGCCTGGCTCTTCGGCAAAGGAGAAGGCTCGCCGATATACTGAGGGTACTCAGTCAAAGAGACGCAGCTCTCACTACGGTATGACGACTGGCACGACTACGCCAGCTGCTCGTCCTTCGGCAACTCGCGAGAGCTTCGGACCTTGGACAGAAAACAGAGTTTCATCCCAGCAAAACGAGTCCAAGAATGACCCCGAAGAAGATCTGGTCTCCAGGGTTGCGCAGGATTTTGGAGATGTTGGTGTTCCTCTCAAAACGTCCAGACGAGTGAGTTCACTCCTCGCACGAACTGATCTGGCCATTGGTCAAGATCGACTCACATTCTCGGAGCTTGCTACAGGCACTCAGTCTACAAATGCACCTCATGGCGGGCTGAGACAATCCATTGGAGCCGGCAGTATGCGTGGGAGCTTTGGCTTTAACCCGCGTGCTTCACTACCTCCGACAACAGGATCTGTGTATAGCACAACAGCGAGTTTCCTCGACGCTCCAGTGGATAGGCTCTTGGAAGAGCTTAATAGCAATGCCCCTGCTGAAGGGTTCGAAAATATTGCAATGCGGGAAGGGGCATCCGGACTGCCAGAAGAGCTTCTACTCACCAAGGTAGAAAGCTTCTCCCCTATGTTTTCTGGTAGTTTCCGAGCATCTGCACAACAGGCTCCCACTCGGCATCTGAAGGTCTGTACGCTATGCTCTTCGGAATATGGAAACGCTCAAAATGGAAACGCAACCTCCATGGCAATCTGTATCGTGGACCGGGACTCGCAAACTATGAGCGTGGTGAATTTGCGGGTCGAAAGAGTGGCGGTCTCGAAGAAGCAGAGAATGGCGAATTCTAAAAATGGCAAGCCTTCAGAGAGACGGTCCTTACTCGTCAATGCAATTGGCATCCAGCATGTCCCTAACGTCTGGGATGTTTCCAGAGTCATTGATGGAGAGACATCGCGCATTCTCACCCTAAGTGTATCCGATCATGGACAGCAAGAGCTATCGTTGCAGACTCTTTGGGGCAGTCCTACCAAAATAGAGATCCCAGTTCCGCTGCAAATTTATGAGCCTCACGGGATATCTGCCAGCAAGCTGCTTAGCCGTCCGAGAGAAAGTGGCGTCAACCGTGTCATGGCAAACCCTGATCTCATTTTCGCGAAATTCGACCACGAATGCTCAAGAGGAAAGATTGATTTGGTAGATACAGAGAAAAAACGACACAGGATCCAAATTCGAATGGAACCTCGAAACGATCTCGTCAAAAAAGTCCTCGAAGTCTGCAAGTTCGTCCTGCGTGATGCAGAGAAAGCTGGAGATGGTATTCTGGTGGCTTGGTGGGAAGTCATGAAGTGGCTTCAGGAGAAAGAAGATATCGAGAATGATCTTGAATGGACCGCCATGGTCATAGTCTTGTTTTCTCTGGCGGTACCATTTACCAAGCAACCCCCACCACAGACCCCTGCCAAGCGCACACGTCGCAAGAAAGGTCTTCTGAGATCGAGTAGTGGTTCTTACGTGGACCTTGAAAGTTGGGAAGCTATGCTTGATCTAGAATCAGGCCCTTCAGGTGCCGCGGCTCCTTGGATGATGGGCAGTTCTTGGGGCTGGATCGTCGAACAAGATGCTATTGAGGACCTGGCGGCTCGCGATGCCTCCCGTACACCGAAAGGTGAACAGCCTAATGCAAGCCGATCCACCTATCGCCAGAATTCTTATCTGACACGGTGTATCTCTTTGACACGTGAGTTCTTACAGGGCCCCATAGGCGCAAGGGCCTCAGGCCGTGATGGGTATTTGCCCACTTCTGGTGCATTCCCAGAGAATACAAGGTGCACTGCCTTGGGCACCATTCTTGTTGGTCTTCAGCTCCTACGGGAAGAGCAAAAGCTCTCAACTTGCGACGCCGAAGAATCCCAACGCCCTCTCGGACTCCTCGGCCCTGTCCTTGCACAGCTTGGTGGCTGGCTGGGGTGGCAGTCATGGAAATGGACTGAGAATTCTTACTTTGGCACTGAGATGGCCAGTATGGAAAGATGGCAATTCGAAGAATCTCGGATTTCTCAAGTCAATGTCCCCGGGGAGCCGTTCCCTCCACCTTCAATATTCGCCTTCCTTATGGAGGCTGCGCGTCAATCGTCTCCATCCTTCATCACTCTTCTCGATATTATCTCCGCGTCAGATCGAACTCCCAGAAAGGGGCATATGTGGCAGGAATGTTTCACTATTACTCCGCGGAGTTTGGCGCTCAACGGCTTCCTTGCCGACGTTCACACTGTGAGGACTTCGCTGGAGAAAATCAAGCTCCTGCATCGCTGGGGTTTCACCAAGAGCATCATCGACACCTTTCCTGAAGGCGTTAGCGCACCGCTGTATGAGGCCGTTATGCAGTGTCAGATCGAAGCTTCAACATCCTGGAATGCAACACTACTCGAACTTATTGACCGAGAAGATCTTCACATGTCGATGAATCCAGTCCATGCTCAAACTTTTGCGCCGCCACAGCATTCTGCAGTCTCACATGAGTCTGTGCGCGATTTCCATCACATCAGCTGCTCAGCTTTAGAAATCGATGCCATCAACGCATTTGAGGCATCCGCAGAGGCTGACCGTTTCTCGGTAACTAGATTGGTGTTCCGTGAAGACAAGCGCTTCTTGGAAGCTGCTCGTCTTCTGAATCAATCCAAAGCACCAGTTGCAGACTGCGTTCCAGAGCCTGACTGGACTGACTCCGATCTCCTTGAAGCGCAAAAAGAAATCGTACAGCTGGTGTCATTCCGAACATTGTCTACACCTGCAGGCCGTGCCATGCTTGCCTTCAGCGGTCGTTTCCCTCTATTGACAGAAAAGCTGCCAATTCCATCTTTCTCGCTACAATGTGTTATGAAGCCTTCCGGCGTCACTGTCAGTGCTGAAAGATCCTCATTTACCGAGGAGAAAGTCTGCTGGGCATTCTTCCATAACGGCGTTTCGACTGGACTAGCGATCTCTAAAGGATCGAAGGGCATCGACACCTCTTGGATCTTGTTTAACAAGCCCCAAGATCTCACAAACAGACATGCTGGTTTCCTACTGGCTCTGGGTCTTAATGGTCATCTTAAGTCATTGGCAAAATGGGTTGCCTTCAAGTACTTGACTCCTAAGCATACCATGACCTCCATCGGTCTCTTGCTCGGCCTTTCTGCTTCATATATGGGAACAATGGACACGCTTATCACACGCTTGCTTTCTGTGCATGTCACACGAATGTTACCGCTCGGTGCAGCAGAACTCAATTTATCCTCATTGACGCAGACCGCTGGTATCATGGGCATCGGTCTGCTCTACTGTGGTTCTCAGCACCGGCGCATGAGCGAGGTGATGCTCTCTGAAATTGAAAATGTCGAACAAGAGGAGCAGTCGACCTCGCAAGAAGATTTGAGAGACGAAGGATATCGTCTTGCTGCGGGCTTTGCACTTGGTCTCATTAACCTGGGCAAAGGCAAAGATCTACGAGGAATGCGTGACATGCACATAGTTGAGCGTTTGCTAGCCGTCGCCGTAGGCACCAAGAACGTTGACCTGGCACATGTGCTTGATCGTGCCACCGCAGGCGCGACCATTGCCATTGCTATCATTTTCATGAAGACGAACGACTCTGTCTTGGCTCATAAGATCGATATCCCCGATACCACCGTTCGCTTTGATTATGTGCGACCTGATATCTTCCTCTTGCGAACGCTGTCACGGCACCTTATCATGTGGGACAGCATTGAGCCCTCTATGGAGTGGATAAGCGCGGGCCTGCCCCAGGTGTATCAGCGACGCGCCCGCCTTACGAAAGTGTGCTATCTCCGTAGCGAGGATATGCCATTCTTCAACATTCTTGCCGGTTTGTGCTTTGCCATAGGTCTTCGATATGCCGGCTCTGGCCACACACAAGCACGGGATCTGTTGCTATACTATCTGGATCAATTTATTCGCATTTCTCGGCTTCCAGTGATGAACTACGATGCGAAACTTGCACGCAACTCAGTCCGCAACTGTCAGGATGTCGTTTCTCTATCCGCCGCGGCTGTCATGGCCGGTACGGGTGATTTGGCTCTCTTCCGACGCCTGCGCTCGCTCCACGGTAGGATTGATCCAGACACTCCGTACGGTAGTCACATGGCAGCACATATGGCTATCGGCATGCTGTTCCTCGGCGGCGGTAGCTACACACTCGGTACATCTGACCTAGCAGTGGCCATGCTCCTCTGTGCTTTCTACCCTATCTTTCCGACTACCGTCCTCGACAACAAGTGCCACTTGCAAGCCTTCCGCCATCTTTGGGTCCTCGCGGCCGAACCGCGTTGTCTTATCCCCCGAGACCTCGACTCCCGCCGTCCAATCTCAATTCCCATCAACATCACCTCTCAAGACGGCTCTATCAGCACAGTATCTGCTCCCTGTCTCCTCCCAGACCCTAGTGGAATCACACGTATTGAAATTCGCGGCCCGGACCACTGGCCACTCGTCCTAGACTTCAGCCAAGACGACGCCCTTCGCAACAAATTCCGCCATGGAGATCCGTCAGTCTACCTCCGCCGCAAGACAACCTACAGTCCCTCCGGCACCTCCACATCTGTCTTCGCATCAACCCTCACAGGCCTCAGCGAAGCGCAAGATATCCTACCTGCAACAGCGGCATCCTCAAATCCAGCAAAGGGCCTCCCACCCTCTGCGTGGCCCCACAAATCATCTCATCTCTCGACCACCTTCTCCGCAGCAACAACGGCGGACAAAAGCCCATGGGATTGGATTTTCACTCTCCCATCCCTGCAATCCCTCGATATTCGCGAACGCTCTCTCGTCCTGCCATCCTCCTTCCCATCTCCATCACCTCGTATCAACACCCGCGTCACCGCGCCACCATGGCTACGCACTTCAGCCGTCGACGCGAGACTCGCTCTCGAGCACACTGTTCGCAATATCGTGCAGTCTGCGAGAGGCCGTGGTGCGGATCCAGATCAGTTGCGCGACCGCATTTGGCAGCTTCAGTTGTTATTTGGTTGGTTGGATACTATGCAGGGTGATGATGAGCCCGGTGCGTCATCTGGAGGACTGCAGAAGGTGCAGCAGGCCCAGAGTCTCTGGCTAAGGAGGGACTTTGTCGAGGAAGCGAGGTGGCAAGTTTGGGGGGTTCAAATCGAGGATCAGGGTGGAGAGTAAGATGTAGTTCAAGATGTCTTGTTTTGTGCTGAGGTATTTAGTTGTTCATGGTTCGTGGTCTATTTCTATTTTATCCCTATCTATTGGGACTGGAGCTGGTGTTCTTGTACGATGTGTGACATAATGGGTATGTTAGGTTAATTGCATTGCAAATTGACCGCATTTCTCTTCCCTTTTTTACAATTGATCGAAGAAGACCATCTAAAAGACTTCAATCAATGGGAATGCTTTCGAAGTACGGCACTTTGTCTGTACGGATGTCAAGAAGCGGTCGAATCACGACCATTCTGAGAAGCTTCATCGGGAAGATCTCGAGAAGGACATGAAAAGAGAATCAAGGCTTATGGGACACTTTAATCACGTTCTATGTTGAGCGGTAAATGCTCATCATGCCGGTGAATTCAAAGAAAATGCTAGCTGTCCGACAGTTTGCGTTTTTGGGGTGGTGCTATACATGTCAAAACGTAACAATGCAAGCATAGAAGGGTCTATTCCAGGATTTGATTTCTCAAACAACACCCAATTGAAGGTAGGAAACTACCGCGGCCGCGACTGTCCCTCCTTCAACAAACCACGGTCACCACCACCACCTTTCTGCCACAACCAGACACCCTCAGTAGCCCACGCAGTTGCACTCGCGTGGCGTCCAATACCTGAGGCCAAAGGTGTAGCACTCGCACCGCTTTCCTCTTCATTCTTCGCAGCTCGGGTCTGAGGATCCGGAATACCCTCTGCCTCAGCCAACATACCACCCACAACACCTTCTTTTTCAATGACAAACCACAGTCCCTCGGACAGCTGTCCACCGCGTTCTCCGAACTCGTCGCGCCCAAGGCGGAACAGGATACGCCCAAGGACTTGCCAGGCGATGCAGCGTTGAGCGGGAAATGTGGAGCGCGAGAGGATCGCTAGCTCCGGGATGGTGTACCCTGCTGCATGGGGGTCTTCGCCGTGGTGGTGTAGGCCGAGGGTGGTAGGGAGTGAGAGAGACGTATTGGGAGCGATGATGGAGCCACGAAGCGAAAATCGAATAGCAGATGGTGCAATGGAGATGGCACTGCTGGCTGGGTGGTA
The DNA here is from genome assembly GCA_028828935.1 of Penicillium sp. IBT 18751x. NCBI lineage: Eukaryota > Fungi > Ascomycota > Eurotiomycetes > Eurotiales > Aspergillaceae > Penicillium > Penicillium sp. IBT 18751x. Next base: position 899,317 of record JAQJZS010000011.1, on the reverse strand, counting down.
GGCTGAGGTGGAGGCGGGATCTTCTTCGTCCTCTGGTGGGGGTTGGAGCCATGAGAGCGCAGTTGGGTCGTGGGTTATCTCAGGGAAGTAGTGAGATTGGAGATCAGAGAGGAAGTTTGGAGAAGATGGGTCGAGGGCTGGCATTGGTTGGCTCGGCTGTGGGAAGTGGAAAGGCTCGATGACGGCGGGATCGAGAGAGGGTCGTTCTGAGGCGGGATGGAGGTCACTTGGGGGTTGGGTTGGGGGTGCATCGTCACGTCCACGTGGTTTTTCGAATGCTTTGGGTGATGTTGCTACTGGTATGGATGGCTTCGGGGCAGTCGTGGGCTGAGCAGCGGGAATATCGAAGGAAACGGATTTCTTTGGCTTTGATGCTGCCGGGATTTCTGTTGCAGGTGCTGGTCGGGGCTCTTCGCTGGTCTCATGTCCGGGATCTTCAATCTTAGCTCGACGTAAGAAGCGCTCTAGTAGACTTTGGTCCATCGAGGCTATCAGCTCTTCTTGCTCGTGCTTAATTTGCGTCTCTGACATGGATGCCAGACGCCGGCGGTTCTCCTCCGCGATGGCTTGCTTGTCATCTTGCACGCTTGGCGGAGATGATTCTTTGATAGATGCAGCAGCCTTGTCTTGCTCTCCTTCTTGCTGTGCTCGTCGCTGCTTGAACGAAGAAATTTTGTTGCGTTTGCGGTGCGCGGGGAAACCGGTGGAAGAAGCGGTGGGAGTTGGAGGGGCGGGGGCTGGCGGGTTCGCGGAGGTCGGCTCTCTTTCACGAATCTCCCCGACGAGGTCAAAGGGCATGGGCTTCAAGTCATCAGGGGACTCATCGTCCAAATCTAGGACAAAACGTTCGCCGCGAAAAGCCATGGCGTTAGAGATGAAGTTATGTCAGCGCGGGGCCTGCGGCTCAAAAAAGCTAAAAATGGGGCATGCAGGGGCTAGCCCAATCAGGCTAGACTGTGTTTCGGATGTGCTAGGCCCAAAACGGTAATTATGCTCTGCCCAAACTGGAAGGGTACACCAGTTGGGTAATCTTTAAATGAGCGCTGCAAAGGCTTCAACACTTCTAGACAGGGTATGGCTTACGTGACACTAACCAAAACATACAAACGTAGAATGCTGCTCATCTTAGATCTGACGTTTGATAGATATCAATTGCCGGCGATCCCATGTCACTGGAGCGCTTTGTATTCTAGAAAACGTCTCCGGTCACCAGACAAGCATATCGAGTGATAAATTGATAGATTTTTTTTTTTCTTTAAAAAAAAATAAAAAGGAAGCACTTGAATTTCTAACTGTGTGTTCATATTCATTTGCTCAACAGATATTTCAGAGCAATCGTGTCAGTCTGAGATGAACCGGGCAAGGGACAAGTGGAAACTATACGCGGGAAATGTGCCACTCCACAGACGCCAGATCCGCGCGCATGCAAAATGTATTGCTTCAACAATCTACTGAGCCATCAGGTGCGCGGTGAAGCCAAGAGACAGTCCTCTCGATAGAGTAGATCTCGACTCATGCATATCAATTCCAAATTCGAATCGGTCTTTCTACCCTCAATCGATATCAAGTACATTAAGCTTAGTCGAAGTACGGTTAACAGACCTAAAATCTGGCACATCAAACTGGCTCCTTGTTCGCTTTCCCCTTTCCTGCCCTTTTTTCCCTTTTCCCTGCAATCCCTTTCCCTACATTTCCCTTCTTCTTCTTCCCCCTCCTCCCTCAAGTATCCATTTCTTCCATCTTCTTTTTCCCATCCGGTGTTCGATTTTTACGTGTTCCACCCGCCCGCTCTACAACACACTTGCCTTATCTCTTCCTATTTGCTTTTCTTCCATTCCCAATCCCAACTGGTGATACATTCGGAGGTTCAGCCCCGACCGTCTCCACCACTTGGGCCACCATTCCTCAACCCATCGCGATTCATCAATTCGTCAATTTGCCACTGATCCTCAACCATGTCTACGGATACCCCAGCTCCGGACATGCCAAAAGCAGAGCCTGTCGAGACCGAAATCAAAGCCGACGCTCCCAACAGACGTGCTTCCGGTGCTAGGCGGTCGCGTCGCAAGAAGGACGACGAGGTCGAGACACCCAAATCCAAGGTGAAAGAGGTCAAAGAAGCAAAAGAAAAAGATAAGGAAAAGCCAGCCCGTGCTCGTCGTCCTCGAGAAAAATCGACTTCGACCGCTGCCTCTCGGAAAAAGGCGAAACTGGAGGCTGCTGGGGACGAAGCCACCTCGGGGCCTGCTGCTCTTCCAGACCCTAGTCCTGCACCCGCACCCGCGACACAGCCAACACAGCCAACACGGACTCCCGCGCCCCTCCCTCCTCAACCTCCCATTTCTGCGCCTGCTCCTGCTCCTGCTCAATCACCTGCTTCTGCTCCTGTTACAACACACACTCCGCCATACTCCCAAAGTCCTCACCCCCCGGCTCCTACTTCTACCTATACCCTGTCGCAACAATACCCGCCTCGGCCACAGTCGCAACCTCCACCTCCTCAACCCACTCAAGCTCCTCCTCGCAAGAGTGGTCAGAATTTTGATCCCATTCGATCAGCTTTTGACAATCCTTCCCCGGCGCCTGTCTATAGTCCATCTACTCAACAAGTGGTGTCACCTCGGAACAACTATCGCGCCAGCGCGTCGCCCGCGATCTCCAGCATCATTGACCCGCCGGCGCAAAACGCCCACACCTTTCAAACACCACTGCACCGCTCTACTTCCGGTCATGTCTCGGCCGTACATTCTCCGGCGCCTCCTGTCGCAGCACCAACCCCTTCCCACCACTCTCTAGCTCCTTCTCCGATGCCCGTGTCATCTCCATCCCACGGAGCTGCCCATACCCCTCAACATATGACACCTAGTAATTATGCTCCATATACACCGTCAGAACAGCGGCCCACGCAAACACAGCCTCCCAAGCTGGAGCTTTCCCCGCCCGCAATGCAGACCCAATATCAGCAGCCTCCTCCGCCAGCTCAGATGCAGGCCCAGTCATTATCCCAGTCACAACCCCAGCAGCCAGCTCAGCCTCCTGTACAGGCTTCCACTCCACAACGACCCGCGCAACCATCAGACGTGATGGACATCGACACGAAGGAACAACCTGTCCCCAGCGCAAAGAAGGAGAAGGGCACGGGCACTGCACCCTCCTCAAAGGCGCCTTCTCCCAAGCCCGCTCGCGCAGCTAAGGAGGCTCCTGTGCTCCCACAGGGTTCTGGTCTCATCTCCAACGCACTTTTTGGTGGCACTGACGACTCAAAGTCACCCGATGAGCGTAGCACTCCCAACATCGTTGTACACGTTCCGCTGCACAAGGGCAATCACATAGTCAACTTCGCACAACTCGCTGAAGAACAATATGGTTTCGCTGCCCTGCACCCACGCCTAGCTGCTCATAAAGAGCGTCTAGCCCGCGTTGCAGCTGCAGGCGCTGTATTAGAGCGCAATGATAAAAGTAAAGGTGTATCAGCGGGCGAAAGTGCCGACGAGGATCTAAGTCTCGATGTCGATCGTGACAGTGATATGGACGGAGATGTTCCCATGAGCGGTGCTGGAGCAGGGACTAACGGCGCGCCTTCAGAAACTAGTGATGGAAAGAAGAAGCGCCGCAAGAAGGTGGAGGAGTACGATCGGGATGATCCTTTCGTTGACGACAGTGAAATGGCATGGCAGGAGCAGGCCGCTGCGAGCAAAGATGGTTTCTTCGTTTACAGTGGACCATTAGTACCAGTTGGAGAGAAGGTCCAAGTGGAACGGTACGTATTCTACCTTTTCGAGCGTGAGAAGCCAATTCTAAGATTCCCTCAGTGCCGACGGAACTATCAAGCGTGGCCGTGGCCGTGGACGAGGCACCGGCAGAAGCCGAGCCCTCACCTCCCACCCGCATGTTCCTATCGCAGCCGCTGTGCCCATCTCTCAAGATACGGGTCTACCCCTCCGTGGCCCCGGTTCAAGAGGTGGTACCTCGCGACGCGCACGAACAACTAAGAAAGCCGCCGAGGGCGACAAAGGCGCCTCCGAACGCAGCGGCTCGAACGCATCCACCGCACACGAAGGCCGTGGCCGTGGGTCAGGCCGTGGCGGCACAAGCACCCGCGGGGCAAAGGCCTCATCCGGGCCCTCCTCAGGAGCGTCCATCACGCCAATGGTGGATCTTGTTCCAGTATCCTCGAGCCCTGGTACACCAACTTCCAATCCTAATTCGAATTTGAATCTCGCTCCTGTGCCTGCTCCTAGTCCATTGGCTGGGCCGGAGCTCGTTATGAAATAGATCACAGTTAGTAGACGGACACATTTGTCATGGAGTTATGTGAGGGTGTTTCGTGGAGTTGTTCTTTCATTTCGAAGGATTTTTATCGCTTATGACGGGATCCTGGATCTGGGACTCTACTCTGTTGCTTCGTGGTTGGTGCATCAGCTTTGTATCTATATGATAGTACATCTACACCTGCATTGATTTGTTCATGCAATATTCGTCTGAGTTGAGGTTGTGTAATTAATTCGAAAATCTACAAGATTAGGATTGTTAGATGTAATCCCCTGCACATGGTCCGATCAAAGTGAAGACATGCTTTCAGTATTCTGAACATTGGAAAGCCTTCGATCGAATCTTTGGTTGAAGTTGATCCCCAAGTCCCACAACCTATTTCAGGTCCACGGGGTGATCGAGTATATTCAGAGCCAGGTGATATTGTAGTATCATCAAAACTTGTATTTATGTACGCCGTATCATGCAGGAACACAGTCGAGAAAGAATTGGCAAAGTCAATGTCGTTGCCAAATCAAATCATCGAGACGAGATGAAAGAAATGAAAGAGAGGGAAAAGGAGAGAAACATCCAAAAGTAAGGGGAATAGAAGGCAAAGAAAGGAAAGAAAATAAAGATATCCACAGGTTATGGAAAAGGGAATGTGCTCAGCCCCGCCTTGTCTTTTTCCGTACACAGCGCCAGAAATGGAAAACGAGGCAGATTGCCAAACGCAAACAGAATGATTCAAAACAAAAAAAGGCAGATGGTAAATCATCAGAAGAACAGGAAGAACAAGGGAATGGAATGGTGCAGGCGAGTCGCAAAATCATGTGCATATGCAATTCACATCTGAGTGCGTCGAGATGAGTATGAGTCGTTCCGATGACGTATCAACATCCTGTGGCTTTAGGAACTGGTCCCAGGCATTTGGCTGGGGTACCCGCGCCAATTTCCGCCCGCAGATACAGGGGGAGGAGGAGGCGGTCCGCTTGGTGGGGGAGCGGTGCGGATGGGCATTGTCGCAGGGTTGAGGTTTGTGCGAGACTTTGCGTTATGCGAACTGACGGACCGCGGGCTCATGAATGGGCGGGATGGAGCATCGACCGCAGAGACGGGGTCGCCCAGAAAGCGTGATTGCATGCGGCCTGCTCGTGCCTCGTTGTCATCCTTGGTCTCCAATGAAAGATGCTCCAAGGAAGGTGGCTGTGGGGACCGTGTGGAGCGCGAGGATGAATAGTGGTGGTTTTGGCTGCTCGGGGGACCATAATAGCGGTGGGCATCATTGCCGATGTTCACGGGGATCTCGCCCGAAGGCGGATGTTGCTGATATGGGGACGAAGTCTGCTGACGAAGTGGGAGTGGTTTGCTAGTGACTGGGGTGGACTTGGAGATAGGTGGAGGCGCAGGAGGTGCCGCAGCCGGTGATTGCGTGCTTGCTGAAGGCGTATCCTTCAGTGACTTGGGCGCAGGTGGTGCCAAATAAGACTTGCGGTTGTGTCGTTCCATCATGCTGATGGCCCAGTCCTGCAGGTCGACCGGCGTACGCTTGGCTGCCTGCAAGAAGGCATCTTTGTCCTTGATCAAAGTTAGTGATGCTTATTATCAGTTGAATGGTCGGATCATACATATAGCTCTCGCGGAGTTGGTCGTTCCTCCGACTTTTTCAGCAGACACTTCCCGACGAAATCGTGCAAAATGGGAGGGAAGGCATCGCTCTTGGGAAGCTTTGGTGCAGTTTCATGAACGATCTGCTGGAGCAGGTCCAAAATACCCATGGGGCCTGCACTGGCGCGGTCTCCTGCTGCGGAGTCCGAGGTATCGAATGGGAATCGACCCACAGCGAGTTCCATCACAGTCAAACCCACACTCCATACATCCGAGCGAACGGTGTAGGCACCTCCTTGGATACGTTCCGGTGCCATATAGGTCGAAGTACCGACAAAGGTATCGGCAATGGAATTGACAGTTTCAGTGGCGACACCAAAATCGCAAAGCTTGATATCACCGCGTGAATTGACCAACACGTTGGACGGCTTAATATCACGATGCATGATACGATGGGCCTCATAAAGATAGACCAGACCGGCCAGGATGGACTCGGTAATCTTGCCCAGCACATCGACCCGCACTGGACCAAAGTCCTTTGAGATACGGTCGAGGGACCTGCAGTTCGCGATGTCAGCCCCGTCATTTTGTCTGATATATCATACCCCACCTACCCGCAATCCATGTATTCCATGCAAAGAACAATATCTCTGGCCTCGTTCTGGAAGGCGCCGTAGAAAGTCACAATATTGGGCGAGTTGCAGTCGTGTCCAACCCGAAGTTCTCGTAGAATCTGCTTCCGAACGTTTTCTTTGGCGTCGACTCGGATGATCTATTATATGGGTATCTAGTCAGTTGAGGCACTCACAATATCGAGATCGTGAACACGTACCTTTCGGGCCATTACGACCTTGGTCGAGGCGTGCATAACCTTCGAGACGGTGCCTCCATTTCCAGCTCCAAGCTCCTTCAACGTTACGAGATCCTCACTGCGAAGATCTAGTCGAAACTCCAGACCAATCTCAAGCGTATCTGTAGGGCCCTCGGAGTTCCCAACCGCACCGAGGCCCTGGGCATCGCCATCAGAGGCATTACTGGCAGCTGGCTTGGGGGCCGCATTGAGGGCGAGGCCTTTGACGTTCTTGCGCTTCAACGTCCGGGCCTTAAATTGATCCGCCATGGCGAAGGTCGAGGATTGTTGAGAACTGAGATCTCTGTACGACCTGGCGCTGACGGGGGAACAAAAGGAAGCGCGGCGGGGAACCCGATATCACAGTCCTTCTTGGCGGCGCTGATTGGATATCGCGGGCGCATCGACTGGACCAACAAAACAACCGGATTTGCACTGGGCGCCAAATGGAGAGATTAAATGGCGTCCCGGGTTTGAGGGAGTCAAATGTCTTTTTCAGGAGGCAACGTTGGCGATACAGTCTTGTCACTGAAACACAGGTGTTCCTGGTTCTCCACTAGTCCTCACCCTATTTCTTAACCCACCCCCAAGAACGCCTCTTAGGCTTCTTACTATCGTTTTGTGATATACCAAGTAAATAAAGATAAAATTTGATACGAGGAGTACCGTCAGAAAGTCTTTTCTTTTCTTTCTTTGTCTTTTCGGTATTCCAAACGTGATGAAAATTTAGACTCTGATGATAATCTTAAAGTTGTGTACTTCACAACTTTGAGAGACTCAAGCGATACTATCACGTGATAGCACTAGCCACCGAGTCAGCCACAACGCGCAGTCACCGCCACCGCGTTCTCCTTCGGAGTCGTGCTTCTTCCTTTCTCTGCGCTCGTGTCTCTTTCTCCCCACAACTCAACCCCTTTTCTTATCACCTCCGCGTCTCGGGCACTGCCGGGTGCCCTGCGCTGTTGCACTCTCTTTTAATTTGCTATTTCCCTATCCACTGGGAGTAGCTCTCTCCCCGACCAGCCACAATGAGTCTCCGCGACCTGGTCGAAGGCGAGGCTTTGATGGATGACGATGAGAACGATGAGGGCATGGACGACTACGACGGCGAAGTCCGAGAGGGTGCTGGAATTGGCAACCATTACAATGACTCGAGTGACGAGGACGATGAAGATGAAGACGACGAGGAGGCTCAGCGCGCCGTGAGTCTAGCCTGGAGTCTCTGGATGCCGAATTGTGCGCTTACATACAATTGCTTTGATAGGTTCGTGAGGGCTTCATTGTCGATGAGGATGAAGAGATCGAGAATCGCAAGCACCGCCGGCGCAGCGAGGGTAGGAAACGGCGCGCCGCCGACGAAGAGGAACACCTCGATGAAGAAGATCTGGAGTTGATCGGCATTACTGCTCCGGGTAACAGAGGTGCGACCTCTGAGGTATGTGATCTCGATCGCATTGGACCGTCGTCTTTTAATAAAGGCGTCGGGAGTTGTGAAATTTACTAATAGCAGCTATTCGGAATCGACAGTCCAAGTTCAAGCGCCTGAAGCGTGGCAAGGATCGCGAGCAACAGCAAACACCCCAAGGAATCGATGACATGTTTAACTCAGACGATGAGGAGGAAGCTCAAGCTCCCCAATATGGTCATGGCCGATCCGGCCGCCGCGGTGCTTACGATGAGATGGAGGGCTTTATCGAGGAGGATACCTTTTCCGATGAGGAGGCTCAGCGAGAGCAAGACGACATGGAGGTTGCACCTCCTGCCCGCCCAAGCATGCCTGGTCTTGGCGCCACGGAAGCGGCAGGCCTCGACGAGAACGCATTGGAAGACATGCGCGCCGCGTTCGGTGATGGTACCGAATATAGATTCGCCCTTGATATCGAAGACCAAGAAGACGATGAGAAGGAGGACGAGTCTAGACGTTTGGATTTGAAGGACGTTTTTGAGCCCTCTGAGCTGGCTGAGAGGATGTTAACGGAAGAGGACAACGAAATCCGTCTGCTCGACGAGCCCGAACGTCACCAGGTCGCCCGAAAACCCTACAAACATGTCATTCTGTCGGAGGATCAGTTCCGCGAAGAGGCTATTTGGATCTCAAATCTGATGTTGCTCAAGAAGCGCATGGAGCCAGAGCTGCGTGAGCCTTTCCAGCGCTCGGTGGCCAAGATGTTAGAATTCCTGATTACGGACGACTGGGAAGTTCCCTTCATCTTCCAGCATCGCAAGGACTACATGATCCATGCGGTTAAAGAGCCTATCAATGGGGCCGATCCCAACGACGAAACTGCTCAGTATAGTATTCGCGCCGAGAAGCTCTTGAATATGACAGATCTATGGGATATCTTCGACTACGACTTGAAATTCCGTGCGCTGGTCGACAAGCGTAACACCATACAGAAGGCCTACAACAACTTACAGAACCTTTTCAGTGTCAATGATGCCAACGTGGAAGACCTCCTGGCTGCGGCCGCTACTATGGAGGAACTCCAGGATGTACAAGACTACATTCATTTCCAATATGCTGCGCAGCTGCGCGATATGGCAATGGTCAATGGTGATGCCAATGGAGAGCCCCACCGGCGCAAGGCTTCCAGCAAATCCTTCTTCGAACGGGTGCGAAACGGCAAGGCTTACGGTATGGTGCGTGCATTTGGTATCACCGCCGACGCTTTCGCACAGAACGCTTCCAAGGAAGGTCGCCGGCAATATACCGAAGATCCCAGCGAGGGACCAGAGGAGCTGGCCGACCAATTTGTTGACACGGACTTCTCCAACACCTCTCACGTTTTAAAGGCCGCCAAGAGCATGTTTGCCGAAGAGCTTACACTCAGTCCTAAAATGCGGAAGGTCATCCGCCAAGCTTATTATATGAACGGAGTTGTCGACTGTTTCCGCACCGAGAAAGGTCTACGCCGGATCGACGAGCAACACCCCTACTACGAGTTCAAATACCTGCGAAACCAGCAGCTCATGGACATTGCACGACGCCCGGAGATGTTCTTGCGAATGCTGAAGGCCGAAGAGGAAGGATTAATGGAAGTCAAGGTCCGCTTTGAAAACTTTGAACAGTTCCGCCAGCGTCTCTACGCTGATATCGAGTCCGACAATTACTCAGAGGTTGCTGATGCCTGGAACCGTCTTCGCCGCGAGGTGCTTGACTTGGCCCTCGGCAAGCTGGAGCGGGTCATCAATCGCAGCGTCAAGGAGAACATCCGACAGGAGTGTGAGAACCATGTGGCTAGAGAGTGTCGTGAGGCTTTCTCCCAGCGCTTGGATCAGGCTCCTTACAAGCCCAAGGGAATGGTCCTGGGTACAGTGCCGCGAGTCATCGCTCTGTCCTGCGGAACTGGCACTGTGGGCCGAGACCCTATTCACTGGGCTTACATCGAGGAGGATGGTCGTGTGCTTGAGAACGGCAAGTTCAAGGACTTGTCGGTCGGTGACCAAAGCCGTGGAATCTCGGACGGTGCCGATGTAGCTGCTTTCCAAGACCTGGTGGAACGTCGCAAACCAGATGTCATTGGTGTTTCTGGAATGACACCCGAGACGCGTCGCCTCTACAAGTATCTCTCTGAACTGATCGACTTGAAAGACATCCGTGGGGCTACCTACGCCGATGACCGCGACGAAGAAGTCAGTGATCGTCTGGAGGTGGTTATTGTTAACGATGAGGTTGCTCGACTTTATCACAACAGCCCTCGTGCTCGACAAGACAATCCTGGCTTTGGTCCCTTGACCCACTATTGTGTGGCCCTGGGTCGATACTTGCAATCTCCACTTAAAGAGTATGCCTCGCTGGGCCGTGACATCATCTCCATTCAGTTCAAACCCGGCCAGCAATTAGTGTCCCAGGAGTTGCTGCTCAAGCAGCTGGAGACTGCTCTGGTCGACATGGTCAACTTGGTGGGTGTTGATTTGAACGAAGCTGTCACTGACACTATGAGCGCCAACCTCCTACCCTATGTCTGCGGTCTTGGACCTCGAAAGGCTGCTCATCTGCTCAAAATTGTGAACATGAATGGTGGTGTTGTGAACAACCGAGTGGAGCTTTTGGGTGTCAACGCACAGTATCCTGCTATGGGTGTCAAGGTCTGGAACAATTGCGCTTCCTTTGTCTTCATCGATTTCGAGAACGCTGATCCCGATGCCGACCCGCTGGACAACACTCGTGTACACCCCGAAGATTACGATATTGCGCGCAAGATGGCTGCTGACGCGTTGGAGCTGGATGAGGAAGATATCAAGGCCGAGACAGACGAGAACGGCTCTGGTGCGATCGTTCGCAAATTGTTCCGTGAGGAACAGCAGGATCGTGTCAATGATCTGATTCTCGAGGAGTACGCCGAGCAACTCGAGAAAAATCTCAATCAGCGAAAGCGTGCCACTCTGGAGACTATCCGTGCGGAGTTGCAACAGCCATACGAAGAACTACGCAAGCAATTCGTCTTCCTCAGCACCGACGATATCTTCACCATGCTCACAGGCGAGACGCCGGAGTCCTTGGCCAGCGGTATGGTGGTGCCTATCTCCATTAAGCGGGTGTTCGAGGATCACATCGATGCCAAGTTGGACTGTGGAATTGATGCGCTAGTCTCAGAGACCGAGCTTGGTGTTTCCGTTGACATGCCTGTCCGTTCCGTCTTCCAGGTCCATCAGACTGTTCCCGCCAAGATTATGTTCTTGAACCGCAAGAGTTTTACCTGCAATGTTTCATTACGTGAAGACCAAGTATCTGATCCTGTCCGTCGAATCCCCGAACACGGCTTCAACGACTGGGATGAACTGCAGGAGAAGAAGGACAAGGAGTCGATGCAAGAGAAGACGCAACGCGGCGGCCAGGCGCAGCGTGTCATCAAGCATCCGCTCTTCCGGCCGTTTAACTCCGCCCAGGCCGAGGAGTACTTGGGTTCTCGGAGTCGCGGCGATGTGGTCATCCGTCCTTCATCTCGTGGTCCCGATCACCTAGCAGTCACTTGGAAGGTGGAGCATGGTGTCTACCAGCATATCGATGTGCTCGAACTGGACAAGGAGAACGAGTTCTCCGTTGGCCGTGTACTCAAGGTTGGAGGCCGTTATACATACAGCGATCTTGATGATCTCATTGTCAACCATGTCAAGGCCATGGCCAAGAAGGTGGAGGAGTTGATGGCGAACGAGAAGTACCAAAAAGGCAGCAAGTCCGACACTGGTAAGCTGACTACCTTTCCACATAACTGCCATGTCACTAACATTGTTTGATAGATCAATGGCTCGAGACCTACACCAAGGCCAACCCTCGTCGCTCCGCCTATGCATTCTGCATCAACCCCAAATACCCTGGCTACTTCTACCTCTGCTTCAAGGCGGGCGAGCACTCTAAACTCCAGAACTGGCCTGTCAAGGTCATTCCACAGGGCTTTGAGTTGCAGAAGAACCCCTACCCGGACATGCAGGCCTTGTGCAACGGGTTCAAGCTGATGTTCAGCAACATGCAGGCCAGTCGGAGGTGAATGCGTTGTCTGTACAGTGTACTATTCTATGGGAAATTTCAAGGAAAAGCGGATCAAAAACAAAAGATGGGGCATTGCATTTTTCGAGTTCCCTTCATCTCTTGTTTTCTTTTTTTTTAATTTGATATACCTTCTGGTCGTTTGGGGGCATGGGCATCCTGTAACCACTAGTTTATCTTACAATGGACAGCATTTAGCATGAGTGGACGCGACCAGGCGTAGAACATGGGGGAATCAGAGTCGGCTACGAAGATGATGGAACGTGGCCCAGCATGTGGTCAGATCGCGGCAGTTGCATAGAAACTAGAAGTATAGCGTGTCACAATCCCAAGGTTCAGCGTGGATCCCCCCATGTGAACAGCAATTCCTCGGCTTCGGGCCATTTGATCCTCTTTGGGGGATTTTTCAAAGTGAAGAGTATCGTCAAAATGTATTGGCGTGGTTCCCAGTTGTGATTTACTTTGTAGGTATTTTCTTCTTATTATACGATCTCTCTCTGGATTCTGGTTCAGTTCTTGATACATTTCGGGTGCCTGAGTCCCCTGAAGAAATTACGTAGCCCTCTCCGCCCGCGATTGTTTCCCCCCGTCAGCCGCAACTCCACCGGACCGCGACAGCTCACCTCAACTCTGCAAAATGGCGGCAATGGAGGAGCTGGAGATTCATAGCAAGGTACGCGGCAACTGAATCACTTCTACCTCCTCTACTAATATTCTTCAAGTCCTACTTCGTGCGTTGGATTCATGTGAGCGCAAATCACACCATCTCGTGGAGCATTCAGCCACACAAGAAGTCCGTGAACTTCGGACTCTTTAAACACCCCGGCCAGTCCACTCATCTGAGCTCCCAACTGCCCGCCTCCGATTCTCATACCACTGATTCAAGCGAGAACCTCCCCGCAACGGCCGCGACATCCGGCTCGCGCCACCAACATTTGAGCGTCGTCGAGAAGCTGACTGGAATCGGTCTCAAGTCGATCAAATGGATTGGAAAATGCGAAGCCAACACTGTGTTGCAGGGGACATATGATGTACCGGCTGGAGAAGGTGGTGACTATGCACTCGTCTTCGACAATACCTTCTCCAAACAAGTCTCCAAGACCCTCACCCTCGTCCTACTTACCTACCCTACCGGCTTCCAGCCTCATGTCTCTGCCTCGGCTTCGATAATGCGCTCCCAGATGAGCGGCTCAAGCGAGTCGCTTCAGCAGCCGCGCACGCGAAGACGCGGTAATAGCCGGTCTACTCTGAACGCGCAGGTGTCCGATGCCAATGTACATACTGGTCAGCTTCAGAAGCGGCGCCGGAAGAGGGGTCAGGGTTGGGCTCGGAGGTTCTTCTCTTTGGACTTTACTTCAAGCACGCTTTCGTACTACCATGATCGCAACTCGTCTGCGTTACGGGGTGCTATCCCACTATCCTTGGCAGCTGTTGCTACCAACGAGAAATCTCGCGAGATCTCCATCGATTCGGGCACCGAGGTCTGGCATCTCCGCGCGAGCAATGAACAAGATTTCGTGGCTTGGAAGAGCGCTCTGGAGAAGGCTTCTTCGAGGGATTCTCCAAAGCGTGAGGATCTTGCTCTCCCAGGCCCTCCTGAGCTCCGACTGTCCCTCCCTTCAACACCTTCCCCAGCGGAAGAGAACGAATGGACTCGAGTCGAGCGCCTTGTCAGTCAAGTCTCCGGATCGCGAGATGCAGTGCGACGTCTTGCTAGAGATACTGATCCCAAGTACTTTGTATCCCCATCTCCGCTCCCATCTCCGCTCCCGTCTTCCTCGGAGCGAAGTCGTGGCCGGTCTCCTAGTCCTCATCCCCCATCGCACGACTCTGGTGTAGACCCCAGGCGTCCATTTTGGAAGCGCAAGACGAGTGCCAACTCCAGTCATAGCGGCAAGCATGCTAATGTTAGCAATTCCCAGCTGGTGGTGCCCATCAAGGAGGAGCCTAGCAAACCGGCTAGCATTCATGGTCACGCTGATGGGGTGGATGCTCTTCATGATAATCTAATGGCAGTCCTGCGGGATCTGGATAATGCCGTGACTGAGTTCTCGGCACTCCTTGCTGAGAGTAAATTGCGACGACACCCTCCCCGTCCTACCGTCGCGAGTCGCAAGAGTATGGAGTCAGATATCTCGCAGGAGTTCTTTGATGCGACGGACGGAGGTGCCGCATCTCCACTCTTGACAATTCAGGATAGCGATGGCGAGCATGATGCGGTAGACGGCGCTGCTGAGGAGGTTGAAGATGACGCGCCCTCCGACAGTGATGAAGAATCCGAGTCGGCAGCTCCTCATGATGGTGCCTCGCCCCTGTTTCCAACTCGTCCCAAGTCATTGTCTCCCCTTCCCTTAGAGAAAGTTCGCCGTCGCCAGAACATCCTGGCTCCAACAGTCATGCCTCCAAGTCTCATCGGGTTCCTACGCAAGAACGTCGGCAAGGACCTGTCTCAAATATCTATGCCCGTATCCGCAAACGAGCCACTGTCTCTCCTCCAACGTGCAGCAGAAATCATGGAGTACTCTTCACTCCTAGACCAAGCCTCACAGGTCTCAGACAGCGTCGAACGACTCATGTACATCACCGCTTTCGCCATTTCCTCGCTCTCCAGCAATCGCGTCCGCGAGCGCTCCATCCGCAAGCCTTTCAACCCCATGTTAGGCGAAACATATGAACTCATTCGCGAAGACCGCGGCTTCCGCTTTATCGCCGAAAAAGTCTCCCACCGCCCCGTTCAACTAGCCTACCAAGCCGACAGCAAAGAATGGAGTCTTGCGCAGTCCCCATTACCCACTCAGAAATTCTGGGGCAAATCCGCAGAAATCACAACTGAGGGCCGCGTCCGCATCACCCTTCACGCCACGGGCGAGCACTTCAGCTGGACGCCAGCTACTCAGTTCCTGCGAAATATCATCGCAGGCGAGAAATACGTTGAGCCAGTCGGTGAACTGACCATCTTCAACGAAACAACCGGCCAACGCTCAATCTCCACCTTCAAAGCGGGAGGCATGTTCTCCGGCCGCAGCGAAGAGGTCTCAACTCGCGCTGTCGACTCAAGTCATAAGGACCTCTCCCTCGGTCTCGCGGGAAGCTGGCCCTCCGCCCTCTCTTTGACCAGGGATGGCTCCCCCTCCGGCAAACCAATCTGGTCTGCAGGAGACCTTGTGCCCTCGGCGCCTAAACACTACGGTCTTACTGCCTTCGCTGCCACACTTAACGAAATAACGCCTATTGAGGACTCTCACCTCCCGCCCACAGACTCGCGTTTGAGACCTGACCAACGCGCTCTGGAAGATGGTGACCTCGATCGCGCCGAGGAAGTCAAGGTTCAACTGGAAGAGGGACAGCGTGCCAGACGGCGTGATATGGAGAATGCTGGACAGTCTTGGATCCCGCGCTGGTTTACGCGGGTGAGTGATGGCTCTGATCAGGAGATTGTTTGGCGGTTGAAGGGCGGTAAGGATGGGTATTGGGATGAAAGGGCACGCGGTAGTTGGTCTGGTGTCGTACCTGTTTTTGAAGATTGAGGCTGACCTCAAGGCCGTGGATGATGGATGATTTATGGTCTATGTAAGTGGGTTTGGTTCGTTGTCTTTTGGAAAATATTGATTTTAGATTGTATGGAGGCCTAGACACTCCACTCTAGATATGGTGAAATTTTATTTCCATTGCATATTTACTTTGCTGTCTTGAGGTATTTCGTAGATTTATCATAAGATTCTTCCGTAATTGAACAATACATTTCAAACTTCCCTGACAGAGAATACAGAGGTCGGAAAGCAAAAGTTATAAATCATGCATCGTCGTTGAGCGTTGACGGTATGGAATCAGATACATTGCTGTGTAAAAAGAGGAGATATTCAGAACTCAGTGTACTAGAAACCCCCCAAAAAGCATGCTAATTCACGTATAATAAGCAGAGGAAATTGGAAACCAAGGGGCGTAAGTATATTACTCCTCGTCGGAGTCCTCGGGCTGTGCAGCCCAACGCTTTGAATTGCGCATCTTCGCCGCTTTACGTGCGCTTGCACGATCAGGCGTGTTCTGACTGGCGTCTGGCATCCGCATCATAACGGGCAGGTTATCGAGAACGGAGCGGTTACCCTGGAAATAGTGCTCGGCGAAACCACCCTGCAAAATTCGACGTAGGGAGCTCAGACGAACCCACTTCCACCATCTGTCGATGCTCATGATGCCGTGTCGGCCGATCTTGACGGTCAGCGTACTGCCGTAATGGCGGTTCGTGTCTTGATCGATGGCCATGTTGTAGCGTGGTCCGCGGCGCGGATTTTCGACCGTTGTGAGGATTGAGGCGAAGTTGCTGTGCAAATTCTTCTTGTCACGTTTACTGATGCGCTTGTTGTGGATTGTTGCGAGGTGCTGCAGGGAACGTTCAAGCTCGGGGGTGTTGTGGTAGGCGTTGTAGCGCTTGACGAGTTTGGGGCCGGAGGTGGGCTCGTGGGCGTGCTCGTCCTCTTCGTCCTCTTCTTCTTCCTCTTCAGAATCGTCGTCTT
Source organism: Penicillium sp. IBT 18751x (assembly GCA_028828935.1). NCBI lineage: Eukaryota > Fungi > Ascomycota > Eurotiomycetes > Eurotiales > Aspergillaceae > Penicillium > Penicillium sp. IBT 18751x. Next base: position 882,606 of record JAQJZS010000011.1, on the reverse strand, counting down.
CCGCTTCGGTGTAGCTCTTTTCGTATAGAATGGCGATATTCTCCCCCGCCGCGATCTGAACGCCGGAGTCACCGCTGTCTAGCTGGTCCATGAAGATTTGTACTGCTTCCTCGCTTTCACCCTCGAAATCATCAATTTCAGTTACTAGGAAGCCCCAGACTTGCAATGCGGCTGTGACGCTGGTTGGATCGTCTGCGGCTCCGATGGATTGGCCGTCTGAAGCGACGATGTCCAAAAGGAAGGTCATCTGTTCAAGAATACCATCTTCACCTGCACCGCCAAAGACCGTGCATGTACCCAGACACTGGATGGCCGCTGCTTTGACAGCATTGGATGTGGAGTCGCGGATGATGCGCGTCAGGACGGGCTCGGCATTTTCGTAGATCTTGTCGTCTGAGGAGGTGACGACCAGTAGTTCAATTGCACGGAGAGCCAAAGTAGTCTCACGAACACTGGCCTCACTTCGCACACTTCTGATGAATGCACCGAGTAGGTCGGCAACCGACGCGCGCATTTCCTCCTCGGCATAGTGGTACTTGGTCAGGCGGCAGAAAGCAGCCAATGCCTCCTCACGGCCCTGTACACTACTGCGCTTGCGGTCTAGGATCTCCTGGATGCGATCGCCCAGTTCCTGGGGCCAGTCGACGTTATCTTGTTCCGGGTTATCATCGTCAAGTGAACCGATACTATGCGATCATTGGTTAGTGCCCCGCCAAAACGGAAAAAAAACATTGGTGACATCATCCCGCCACGATGTGGGCCCATCGAGATTTGAAATGCACGAAAAAGAAAAAAAAGCGTAGGAAAAAGAGGTCGCAAGAGCTAGAGGATGATAGCTTACCTCATAGAAGTTTCGTCAGAGACGAAGCCAGCATCCTCATCATCGGACGCGGCTCTGCTCGCAGCTCGTGACGACTGCTTGGAGCCGGTGCGAGAGTTGGATCGGGAAGCTTCTCGAGAAGCTGCCTTGCGGGAGACGGTCTTGCCGCTCTCAAAGATCTGACGACGAAGATCGGGCATGATGGCTGGAGATGTTTGTGATGAGGTTCAGGTTCTGTATGTTGGACGGTCCCCTCTAGTTCGTGATGCCGAGGTAGCGTGGAAACGTGTGATCAAAAGGTCACCCTATTGGAACGGAGCTATGGTAAAATGAAACGGAAAGCTGAAGATTGTAAAATAGCACATAGTCCTGCAACAGCAACATCAAGGGTGAGAACCGAGGTGGGTGAAAAGGCAGAGAAGGAAATTGCCTCCAAGGTCTAAGTAAAGCCTGCTTAGGTGAGTGGAATGTGTAATCAGCCCGTGGCTCGCGCTAACCGCCAGTGTGCGGGGATTGCCTCTTTGGGCGTTACATGGCTTGCATTTTTTAGCTAGACGGGCTTCAGTCTTGTTGATACTTGATGACTAGACTCAAGTCGATCTGATTTTTCGGGAATAATCTAATGCAGGTCTCTCTAGTGTGGTCATGACGTTGTTTTGGGGGTATCGCCTATCATACAGTTGAAATCACTATGCTATTTCCCATGGATCACCACCTCCAGAATGCGCCGTGCCTTGGCTCCCTCCAAATACTCCCGACCTTCCTGATGTAGCTCATCTTCATCATAATCGTCATCACCAACCTCCAGGTCCACCTGAAGACTGGCTTCGTAGGCCCCCATCACAGTTTCTTCGTCCACCCGCACTCCACCCTGTACCAGAACACGGATACATTGTGCCAGACGGGCAATCTCCCGACGTGTTTGCGGCGCGATTTCATCATTCTGACTAGAGTAGATTGAGCTCGAAACCATCTCTTCCATGCGTGTGATAGAGACGTTCTCGGTCGTGGAAGATGCCGCTGCGGCTCCGTCTGCGTGTTTGGAGATCCAAATATATCCGTTCACTCCGAGGATGACATCGACATCCCCACCCCCATTAGCAGTATTCACAGTCCATACCTGTCGTCGCGACCGCACCACGCCTCCAGTTCCACTTGAGGCCGCGGGGGCTGATACAGAGCCAACGCCACCCTTGGTGCTGGTGCTAGACGCTCCACTGCCACCGGTACCTGTGACAGCGAGGAAGACACCGTTTCGGAGCTTGCCATATTTCAAAGAGCGGGTGTGAAGCGAAGCCGCTCCATCTTGATGCACGCTTTGCACTTCTGCAACAAGCAGGTCACCCTCACTGAAAAAAGTACGAATCTGAAGCTCATCGGCACTTGTTCGTCGCCGAAGGATACCGCCTGGCAAATTGATAGCAGAAAGAGGCAATCCGGCAAGCAGCGGAGCCGCAACGTCGACCTTCCATCGCTTGGACTGCACTTCCACAATTCTTCCGATGACTAAATCTCCGATCTCGGGGGTGTACCGAGCTCGCAAGGGGTGCACTGAAAGAAGCTTGTTGGTCTTGTTGATTGTACCGGCCACGGTAGCAATTATTGAGGTGGAGAGGGGGTTCATGTAGGTTCCATGGCCTCTGCTCAAAGTTAGTTCGGTACCCTTCTGCAAGTTCCTCCGCCGCGGTGGCTGAGAATGAGATAATTACCTCATCCATTGAGGGTCATCGGTGACCACTTCACCGGGTGTCACGATTCCCGTTCCGATCTTGTTTTCTAGTCGGGCTCGCTTGATAGGCCGGCCGAGGGAAACGCCGCCCATTTCGGTGTCCTCGTCAGAGTTGATAGACATCTCGTCATCAGTATCGGACTGGCGAGGACCAAGGTCCTCTACCACAGGAGGTAGAATGGTGATTGCCATGTTGACTCAAGCAATCGGGGTAGATTTCGTTTTAGAGAAGGTGAAAGTCGCAGCTTCAACTTTCAGCGGAGACTTCCTCCGTCACGTGACATGGACCCACCGGAGCCTGAAGTATACAATTCAAACAGTCCTTGGTGTACCTGACTGAGATCAAAACGTAAATTACGTCTTAGAAATTGAATGAGGTGAAAATAACATCAGAGCAGGAATATAGCGGATGTTGTTTGAAAGCCTCAACTCGAGTTGGATCTCTTTCTTGGTTTAGATAGGCCTGGGGCTCACTAGATGCGGTGGTCATAGGGATTTTTCTCTTACGTTGACCGATAGCCTAGGCAGATTGCTTTGATAAATAAAGTCAGAGAAAACATCTTGATTTGCAAGTCTTGCGATCTGGCGTCACCATATCTTTTTCACGAAGCGACGCTAGCCAAATAAATATTCTGATCGACATCAGTTAGAGTTTTTCGCATGGAAAAACAATTGAAACGTTCGGCTCCATAAGAACCTATCGCCTAACATGTCAGGAAGAAACACGTACTCGAGTCCGAATGTCTTAGACCAATGGAGAATCTTCGGCGATTAAGTCTTGTCTCAGTGAAATTGAATCGCAGAAAAAGTATAGCGCCGAAGTTGTGAGGTGGGAGCCAATCCTTAAAGGACCCCGCTGAAGACCTGAAGACAATCAGAGCGGCGCTCGCTCTGAAGAATATTAAAAAAAAAAAAAGTCTAGGCGCGGAAGATCTGGTGGGGAAGTGGGAGATGGGCCCCCCTCTACATAAACGCTCGGGTCAGGTAGGTCAATCAGCCTTGACACCCGCAAATTTTATTTGCAATATCGCTCACTCAAGCCTCGACCAGACCATCGTGATTAGAGTAACGCGACCCCACGGAAGAAGTCAGCATGGGAGATAGGTAGGGCGTTTTGGCAGATAACCTAGCCAGATTGAAATCAGCTCAACCACTACCCGGTCGAATGCCACAGCAAAGTGCAACCTCTAGAGACAATCGAGGATTGATATATTCCATCTCCATCAAGGGTAGTTCTTTATACGTTGGCGTGGATTGACTGGCGCGTTTCCTCCGATCGGCACGCACTGGACGCAAGCCAAACCACCCCCCCACAGTTAGATTACGTAGGGCACTCCCGAGTGAAGCGAACCAGAGAGTGGCCCCGAACTGAAAGACCATCTTGATCTCGCAATTCATCTGGAGAGCCTTCCTGATAATGTCCCGGATGCGTGCCCCTCTTCCTCTCTTTGATCGCCTGTATTTGTATTTCCTGGTGTCATGTTCTTCTGGGTATTTGGGGGGCGATGACTGACCCATCATTCATCTCCTCGATATCGCTACAGTCCCGATATCATCTTCAGCACTGATCGACATGGGATTGTCTGGGACATCCTCCCACAGTTATGATTGCGAACAGGATCCAGATCTAGGACGGAATCATTGTAGATGCCATAGACCGAGGCCTGATCAATACCACTTTCTGAGGATGGTCCCAAGATGCACAATCCGGGGCTTGACAATCATCTCGCGTGTGCATATAATACAGTTCAATGTATGCCACCCACACACAGACCGGGGATTGCGTACCGTGCATCAGGTCAGTAGAGACTCACTCCATGAGCCATTCAAGGCCGTCGATAGTGTCGCACGGACGTTGTACAACTTACCCAATTGGATTATTGCCATTCGAAAGTAGAACATTGTCCCCACAGCACGTCTTTTTGAAACCAGCTCAATACGCAGACGAGGTAGCTCTGAAACATCCCAAATCCAACAGAACATTTTCTTGATAGCTGGTGAGAATAGCCTGCTGCAAGGTGTGCTGCAGGACGCGCTGAAGCGCAAGAATATATGAACAATGGCGGATCGCGTCAAAGCTGTGGGTCTGGACTGGGGCCCATGATCCACACTGGGCCTATCACTCAAAGTCCTCAGCCGTCCCTTCGTACTTTGGGTTCTGTGTTTTTTCTTTTTTTTTTTTTTTCTCTTTGAGCATCCAACCTATACCTGACTCGGCCATACTCCGGCTTTGAAGTTGCTACTTGGAACGGTTCGAGCGGACACACGGGGAGTCCCGTACCCCACTTCCCCCTTTCCCTAGGCGTTTCCTGTCATTTCCTTCAACGTAGACAGCTTTTCCCCAAGGGCCTTTGTAACAACGTCGCGACTATGGCTGAAAATACGGAGCATATCGCGGTGGTCAGTGGTGCTTTGATAACCTGATGTCATCCCATTCTCACCTCTCGCCTAGGATCCCGATTTCTACTCAATGGCCACTGGCTATGGCACGGAACCGCAGGACTTCCAGTCGTGAGTGCTCCTGCGAAAATACCTCTAAATCGCATACTTACTCGCATGTGTGCTAAGGGAGACCACCTCTATCGCGTCCGCGATCGCAAGGGGCCGCATGGAAAATGGCCGAAGGTGAGTCCACTTCGAGTCCAAGACCGAGTCCTACGACTAAACCAAGATATAGATATCAGGCCACCAAAGAAGATGACTATTGGTAAACTTACGATACATCAAACATGTTGCACATGGACTTACCAGTTCCAGGGGTCCTTCGGACGAGCAGCAGTTCGAGGCGTTCGAGATTGGGTAAATCTGCATCCCTTTCTTTTTTATTTTACGTATCTTGTTTACTGGAAGCGCTGTGATGTTAACAATCTCAGCCATATGGTGTTTCTCGTGTTAGATCACAACCACCCCAATCCGCTTTTCCGAGCCCCTATTGGCGATCACCCTAAGGCGAGTTGGACACCGAGGTATTTGTCTCTTAAACGTCCTGCTGACATCGCAATTTAGAATATTCTGGACATTGGAACCGGTCAGGGCAATTGGGCAATGTCTGTCAACGAGACTTTCGTGTCAAGAGAACCACTAACAAGTCCATAGTGATGTTGCCGATCTCTATCCAACTGGTGAATGGTTTTCTTGTTCGACTCGACCTCTCCTTAGACTGACACCGTTTAGCTACCGTCCGCGGAGTCGACATTTACCCGCCACCCGTAACATGGATGCCCCCGAACTGCGTCTTCGAAGTGGATGATGTGCTTCGCGCCTGGACCTGGAGAGAGTCCTTTGACTTCATCCATCTGCGCCTAATGTATGGCGCATTCACTCCGAGTGGATGGGACCAGGTCTACAAGCAAGCCTACGAGTGAGTTTTGATTTCTATCACTCGCCGATCTGAGTCACCGAGCCCTAACATTGTGTTTCTTTCGCGACAGTGCCCTCGAACCCGGCGGTTGGATCGAGCAGATGGAATTAGACGTGCGAGTCTACAGCGATGATGGTACTTTGAAGCCAGAGCATCAGCTATGGGGATGGGGCGACTTGTTTATCAGATGCTCTGAGCGAGCAGGAAGTTCACTCAGAACCCATGAAACAATGCGGAGCGCAATTGAGAAAGCCGGGTTTGTGGATATACATGAGGAAAAATACAAGATCCCTCTGGGACCTTGGGCCAAAGATAAGTTGCTCAAGGAGGCCGGACACCTCCAGTTCGCCCACTGGAATGCTGCTCTCGAGGGCTGGGCGATGTGGCTTCTCACTCATTATGGAGAGCCAAAGCCCTGGACCAAGGAGGAAGTGCAGGTGTATTTGTCCAAAGTGCGCAAGGAATTGAAAGACCCGCACATTCACGCCTACGAGCCTGGGTGAGTTTTCCAATCGCGCCGGTGGTTTGGCTGATGCTAATCATGTATAGGAATCGCGTGTGGGCAAGAAAGCCTACCCTGGAAGAGTTGAAAGCGAGAGAGGTACATACCAAGGTCGAAACATTGCCCTAGGCCCGCTTTGTTATCTTTAGTCCAAAGATTCTTAGCCCTGGAGGCAAACTTGTGTATCAATCAATTTAATGTTTTATTCCACTACTTATCACGGTGGATATACATCCCTCTCAATTTCAGATACATAAGAATTTCTTCAGCAAAAGGATATGTATAGTTCTCCAGTACTCTTTTAGTCTTCCGATTCCATGATCCTATGTTTGATATAGCTCTCCACTGACGATTGATGGACCTCCATCCAGTACCAAAGCTTTCGATGGGCAAAAACTCCTAGACGACATGGTTCTCCTACTGTACTCACTATCTTCTTTTGCCTCGGGGTACTTCCGACTTAGCTACATACTGTACAAGGTTTCGAGGAGCCTGGGCGTTGAGTGCCTTTTCCGGTTTTGGCAGAACCTCGGACAAGATTTTCTACTCTTGAGGTTGTAGCAAAGCGATTTACTACCACCTGAGAGGGAGGCTCTCCCCTGTAAAAACCATGTAGTGATAGTGAGAGCCTCTAGCGTCCATGGATTGAAGTTAGAGAGAGCTACTTAAATATTGTGGAAAATTATAAGAAACTCCCTCATCTACCTCGCATTACCCGGAGAACGGGATTTTGATCCAGTATTGGTGTTCGTTAGGTTGAGTAAAGGCTAGGAGAAATCTCTCATTAAATTGACCTGATATAGAATATGATAGTCGAAGCTGTAACCCAGGAGGATTCAGAAATCGACTTCAAAATTCAGAAGAGGCATACTAGACAAGGGTCACCACCTCAGAAGGGTGACTAACCAGGATCGCATAGTGGCGCCAATCAGGTTGCGGCCAGGGAGCTCGCTACATGTTTCCAATGAACAGCTGATTCCGGCCTGAGAGTAATTGTCTTCGATCTTACCGAATCCTTGTATTTTCTAGTCAAGACGACGCTAAGGAATCACAGGGAAAAAATTTAGTCAACTTTGCCTGCGCTAAGAGACAATAGAGTTTTCGAGCTCAGCTCGAGGCCCTAACAATAGGAGTCAGGATCGCCCGAACCACGGTTCACCTCAGCCGCTAAAATAGTCCCATAACTACTCTCAGATTTGCTTATGACCAAGTCCTTGGTTCTATTCCATTGCATATGCTTTCCTCTGTGAAACAATATGGGGCTATTTCAGCTCGGATCGGCCAGTCGACAAAGGGGGGGTTCTCCACGTAGAGTTCGTGGTGAAATCACGGAGAGAACACGGAGACGGGTTACGCCCCCAACCTCGACTATTTGGACCGAAGCGCCAAGCGTTTGGGTCTGGTGTTTCAAGCTAATCGCAAATTTGAGTGTCACTGTCGATTGTCTGAGACTGTCCAACGGTTGTATCCGCTGGCAGTCTCGCCTCGGGATGAGCGTGGCAATCGATCGAAAATGGAGGCTTATCGAAGCCACATGGGTTGGCCCCTCAGATCCACTGTGCTAAACAAGATGGATCTAAGCAACTCATACCCTGTTCCCTGCTTTTCTCCCCTCCATCTTCGTACGGCAAACCCTTCAGTCTTGACATCATGGCTGCTGAGGAAGCCATCCGAACGGTATCGGCCCTGGCCACGCAACTCGGGAACCAGATCTCCGTGCATATGCTCAACTACCTCAGCACCACCCATGACCTACCCGATGGCTTTCGTGAGCTTTCGCACACCTTCCTCGACACTTGCCGTACCTTGTGGGCCATTGAGGCCGGGGTGACTGAATTGGCCGCCGCCAACCGCGCCCTACCAGCGGTCATCATAGACGAGGTGGAGAAGAAATTTGTCGCTGCATACCGCGACTTTCAACATCTTGAGAAGGTGATTCTGAAACTCGTCCAGTATGAGCACCGTGGGACGCTGGGAAAGATCCAGCGAGGATGGCATCGCCCGGGTCATGAACTCAATCGCATTCACGAGTCGTTGAAGAAGACCAATGAAACTCTTCAAATTAGTGGCATGGCCTTCCACTGGTCCCTCGGAGAAGCGCATCCGGAAGAATCGGTGGGAATTGGGTACGCGAGTTTGGCAGCCGCCCTCGACCGCATAGCCAAAGGCCGGTCTGTGATGGCCGTGAACAAAACCCCGTCGATCGACTCTGACCGTTCGCCACCATCTACCCAAAGGCAGTCGCCCAATTCCATGCGGCCAACGCCTGCCGTGCCCCCGAAAGAACCATCGATCATTCGTAGCCCACGACATATGCCAGCCGAAGATCCCAAGCAAGACCCTCCTCAACAAGATTCTGAAAGTGTGGCGGATGGTATCACGGATGATATGTCCTCCATTCTCTCCCTGAACACATTCTTTCGCTCTCAGCCCGGCTCTGAGGGTGGAATTCGCCCCTCCTTCGACCATCGCTCGCTGCCGCCCTGGCCAGCCAAGTCAATCTCCACGGCCTCTGCAGAGACTAGCATGCCGCAGGACAGCGATACGGATCCCGACCTAGGGCTACATATCAAGCCCACTCCGTCGAAAATAGACGCATTTCCCTTGCTGCGCCCCCAACTCAGCCAGACGATAGCTATCACTGGCACCAATGTTGGAAATAGTTTCGTCTCCGCTATACGGGGGCGTGAACACAGCTTGATCGAGCAGCTACTAGCGAGCGGGGTGTCGCCAGACAAGCATGAGAACTTTCACCCGCTGAACGAGGCTATTACCCAACGTGACATCGAGACCATGCGGCTATTGCTAAATTCTAAAGCGAACCCCAACACCCCTGATTCGTTGGGCAAAACGCCACTTCTTCTGACCGTCGAGCAGTCATTTGTGGACGGTGCCATGATTCTGCTGGATCACGGCGCGGACGTGAATTATCGGGCAAAGCCAGAGCTCGAGTCACCTCTGAGTTATTCCATCGCCAATAGCAAGGTCAACTTGACGCAAACACTTCTCGCTCATGGTGGCAACCCCAATGAAGCAACGCGCGATGGCTCAACATTACTGATTGAGGCAATCCGCAAACGGGCACCGCAGAAACTCATTGAGGTCTTACTGGAGGCTGGTTGCGACCCCAACCGCAAAGACAACCACGGAAAGACGGCGTTATGCGAAGCGGTACAAAGCGACCAACCGGCCATCGTCACAACCCTACTGGATCACAACGCAAATCCCAACCTGCCGGGCCCTGAGCACGCCCTCTGGTCCGGGGTCTACCGCCCAAGCTGCCTGCGTATCCTGCTCGCGCGCGGCGCTGATACCCGAAAAGCTCCTGGTCTCATGGAGCAAGCGACAAGCGTTAACAGCATCGACGCTGTCCGTGTCTTGCTGCAAGCTGGTATCGATCCGAATTGCAAAAAGGACGGAATATACACGCCATTGTGCTCAGCCATCCGTGATGACCGTCCAGATATCATCGCGTTGCTGTTAAGTCACGGTGCTGACGCTAATTTGATGGCGTCCGAGTACCCAGCTTGGAAATGTATCACTCATAACCGCCTGCACTTCCTTCCGGATTTGGTGGCGGCGGGCGCTGACCTCCACCAGCCACCTGGTATCGTCGAATGCGCCGTGCAGCTCAACAACACGGAGGCTCTGCACTGGCTCGTGGAGCAAGGAAAGGCCAATCCAAACGACCGCAACGCCCAAGGCCACACGGCTCTGACTACCGCGATCCGCGAGAACCGTCCGGAGATTCTGGAATGGTTGCTAGCGCATGGCGCCGACCCCAACCTCCGCGGCCAAGACTGGCCTGTGTATATGGCGACTAAGTCACCGACTTTGATGCAGCTCCTACTACCCTCCATCACTGACCTAGCCGCGCACAAGGGCGTCATGGAGAAGGCAGTACAAGCGAATCAACTAGAAAATATCAAGTTGCTACTAGCGGCCGGCGCCAATGTAGAATGGAAGAACGGTGGCGTGTTCTCGCCACTAACAACAGCGCTGCGCGAACGCCACTCGGACATTGTGCATTTCCTCCTGGATGAAGCTGGTGCCGATCCCAATGCTCCCGGTGAACATTTGCCGCTAGTCAAGGCGATTCGTCGATGCGACGACGGTGACTTTTCCATGATCAAGTTACTGCTCGATAAAGGAGCGGACCCGAATACATGCTATCGTGATTGGAATGCCATCATGCAAGCTATCGAGAATCGCGATCTTCGGCTGCTGCAATTATTGATTGAAGGGGGTGGTCCTGTTGACCTTGCTCAGAAGGATGAGACGGGCCAGACGGTTCTGGATATGGCTGAATCTTCTGGCTGGCTGGAAGGAACTCAACTCCTGATGGAGAATTCGACACAATGATCATTGTCGATGTTCCCGTAACATTGGTGCTATTGGAAGTGTAATCCGGTTAATTGGGAAGAGAATTGGCTGTGACCCGCAGCGACCTTCATCTGTATAATTTTGCGCTTTTCCTAATTAGGATGAACAACTTTGATGATTCATCCAATCCCATCAGAATACGATTCTATCAAGTGATCCTTTTTGACTGTGAGTCTTCCACGATTGAACTATAAGCTTTTTCAAATTTAAGATAAGAGACTGCGAAGGGTAGAGCAAATGGTAATTGAGATCGACAACATCGAGTGGGGAATTTTCCAAGTCGTGGTTGTCTTGCTAAATGGTCATGGAGATTGCATGTCTCTCCAGAACGTCGAGAACAATAAAATCATGAAATTTCTCAGTGAACCGGTATACTGTTCCCATGCAGCCGTGTAGGTAGTCCCAAATGCCATAATAATACATCGAATGAAAAGCAAAAAACATGGAATTCAGGTCATGCTCGATTTCAAGCCTTTTTAACACTGCGATTGGCAGTAGGCGTCGACTCTTCCTTCTTTTTCTTTGGTCGACTGCTACCGCCCTTGGGCCGGTATCCCGTATCTTCGTCACGCTTGCGCTTGTTCTTGGGCGTCGGTTCCGCATCCGCCCCATCCTCGTCTAAGATTTCCTTGTCTTCCTCTTTACGTTGTGCAGGTGCTCGCTTGGATGCTCGTTGATTTGATGGACGAGATGCGGACTTCTCAGAAGCGACTTCGTGGTCTTGTAAAGTCTGGGGTTGATTCCGTCGCAGCCAGTTGTATACTGACGCTGGGTTTCGAATGGAAGCATCTCGTTCCCGTTCAGCAAATGTGGGCGGGTCCGGGACGCGCTCTAGCTGCAATGCGGCGGCTTCATCGCCAAGCTTCGCATCCAAAGCCAGGTAGTACTCGGTCTCATGTTCTGGGGTGAAGTATCCAAGCTTGCGTTCGGCTGCACCGGCTCCCTTCTCTTGGTCTGGAGCAGTAGGGCTGGTGTGTGGGATCTGTTTGAGGTTGCTGTACTGCATGGATGGGGCAAATTCTTTATTTCGCTTGATGCTTTGTTCGACTTGGCGGAAGGCGCTCGCTGAAAGATTGCCTCCTGCAAGTTCCGCCTTGGCTTCTTTCAATGCGGTCCTAGCCAAGGTCGCGTCATTGACCAGGGGCGCGATCTCTTGCTCTGACGCGGGAAGGAAAGGGATGTCGCCGGGCATGTTCAGATCGAAACGCATAGTAGGGGAAACGTGAATACTCTCGTTAAACTCAAGCAGGACTTCGAGCAATTGACTAGATATGAATCAGTGATAGTCCGAATGGCTGGAGCTTTCTAGAAGAGGATAGGACGTACTCGTTCTGTTCCTGTATGCGCTTGGATAGATCCTCAATCCGCAGCTCTTCCCGGATGAGATTCTCACTCTCTCGGGTTCCTAGCTCAAACTTGACCTTCATCTTCGCATATTTCTTTCTAAGACACTGTCAGCTAAAGCTCGGCTACCAGCTAGGAGGGATCGGAGGGCGTCGTACTTGAAAGAGCGCACCGACTGCTTCGCAGCAGTGGTTGCTGGTGCATCAGGCAGTGTCCCAGAAGCCATCGTGTTTGTTTCTTGTGCCATGGTTGAAGAATTCAGATGTGAAGGGGGAGATGGATGCACCGATGGAAGAGGAGTCGGAGAAGTCAAGGCGCGCCAAGCCCTGCGCGACGGGCAGTTCCCGGTCGCCGTAAAAAATTATTGCAAAGTCAATGCTCTTCTTCTTTGCTTGTCTACCTCCCACCACCTCTCGAATTTCCGGAAATTTTTCTGTTGCTTCTGCTACATCAATCGAAATAATGGGTGAATCCATCGACGAGGTCGAAAAGGTCGACAAGAAGGAAAAGAAGGAAAAGAAGGAAAAAAAGGAAAAAAAGGAAAAAAAGGAAAAGAAAGAAAAGACGGACGAGGCTGAGAAGACGGACAAGGCTGAGAAGACGGACAAGGCTGAGAAGACGGACAAGGCTGAGAAGAAGGACAAGAAGCGCAAGCTGCAAGATGGCCCCGAATTAGAGATCGACGTGAATGCGCCTGAGCCTGCATCTAAGAAGGCTCTGCGCAAAGCCAAGAAAACGAAGCACGCCTCTACTACCGACGACGACAAGCCGAAATCCGAAAAGCCCGAGTCCAAGAAGACGGAGTCTGCCGCAGAGAAACGCTCGGACTACGGCATCTGGATCGGCAACTTGGCCTTCCAGACGAGCAAGGACGATATCCGTAACTTCTTCGTTAGCAACTGCACATTTACCGATGCTACAATCACTCGCATTCACCTTCCCAAAGGCCCTGAAAAGTTCGGAAGATCCCAGAACCGGGGCTTCGCCTATGTGGATTTCTCGACTGAAAAGGCTTCGAAAGAAGCAATGGGCCTGAGTGAGCAGCTTTTGACTGGCCGTCGTGTGCTGATCAAGGACGCAAAAAGCTTCGAGGGCCGTCCAGAAAAGTCTGAGAGCCAAAGCAATGCAGGCCCTGTTTCGAAATCAGGCCATCCTCCCTCTCGCCGAATTTTCGTGGGTAATCTGAGTTTTGACGCCACCAAGGAAGCCCTCGAGGAACATTTCGCTCCATGCGGAACCGTGGAAAGTGTGCACATTGCAACGTTCCAGGATACAGGAAAATGCAAGGGTTATGCTTGGGTGGAGTTCGAAGAAATTGCCCACGCTGAAGCAGCGGTGAGAGGCTATGTCTTAGTCACTGAAGAAGAAGAGGAGGAATCTGAAGATGACTCGGACTCGGGCTCTGAAGTTGAATTTGACTTTGACTCTGAGAAGAAGAGGAAGAACAAGAAGAAGTTCAGGAAGCCCAGACAGCATCGAGTATGGGTGAACATGTTCCTGGGCCGTCGTCTGAGAATGGAGTTTGCAGAGGATGCGACAACACGCTACAACAAGCGGTTTGGCAAGGACAGGCCTCGCACCGAAAATGATGAAGAGAATGGCGAGTCTGAGGGTCAAGCTTATGTCAGGAAGCCCAGGCGACAGGAAATTGACGATTCCCGTTACTCCAAGGAGACCGTGCAAAAGCTCAGCGGTGCCATTGTCGAGTCCCAGGGCAAGAAAACAACATTCGACTAGAAAGGTTTCCCATTTTCGACCACATCGAATTGAAGACGGCTCCCTCCATGTGCTCGCTGCAATAGAATTGATTGCCGGTTCTTGTGCAGCAGATCTACGGGCACCTAGGGATGTTCATGGGTCTCTAGCGGTAAAACACTATATCTGCAGCTATATTGAAGTGGCATCAACATCGAGGAAGCCCAGTCTGGGCCAATTTGGCCATTATTCGGTCCATCGATACCCCGACTTGTACATGTTTTGATGATTATTGTGTATGGCGTTATCAATCAAGGGTGTCGCATGCACCGATTCTAGATCCACCCTGCATCCCTTTGCTGCAGAGTGTACCCGTATGCGAGAATACTATTCTTTTTACTGTAAGAAAATAACGACTCAATTTCCTTGACGACTGTACAGAGCAGTATGATCCAAATAGAAGTATGAAGTATAGAGGAGCGGAAACACTATTGAGATCGACAAAAATGGGCAGAACCGTCACACCGCCCAACACTAGCCTGATTTGGTGTGACGTCTCTTTGCGATGTCATTTCAGGTCTCGAAAGGCCTCGTTACTTCTCATCCTACTCCTTCTTCTAACCTTCCCCCCTTGCTCTTTTTCTTTTCTTCGATCCGAGCCACCTCGATTCCAGCTACACAAGGTGTCTTTCTTTCTTCCTTGCACCCTTATTGTCCATTATTTTACCCTTTTTTGACCTTGGTCCTTGTTGAAACACAGGCTTGCCGTCGCCCGCACTTCCTGCCTTGCCCCTTCCCCAGTTGGCTGGCTCCAACACTCGCCCTCCTGCAGGGTACTTCCTCGGCTCTTCCTAGCAGGCCCTCTCATACATATCACTTATGGCTCCTCGTCGACGCCACATCGGTGCTAGCCGCAGGAAGAGAAGGGAAGATGAGGGCGAGGACGAGGGCTCGCTGGCCGGCGATATCGAAGATGATTCTCTGAGTGAAGGGTCAGCAGATAGTCGTCAGGATGAAGATGCCGATGGGGAGGGCAGCGAGAGTGACCACGATACTGCGACAACGGCAGAGCCGGGGAAAGTCAACGGTGGCCAGGTGAATGGGCGTAAACCGGGTCGGCCTCGACGCAATTCCACATCGCCAAGAAAGCCAGGACTGAAGACAACGGTATCGGACACTGAGGCGATGATGAAGGGCTTAAGAATCTCTGGCCAACCTGACGAGGAAGTCAACTTCTACCAGATGGAGGAAGGTCGAAAGCTCCAGACCGGCCGCACCCCGTCGGCCCCGCCTACCGAGCCGAAGCGGGAAGCTTTGACTGCGAAGAAGCGTCGCGAGCACGAGAAATACGTGAAGGAGCGAGGCCAGAACCCGGCTTTCGTGCCAACCCGCGGCAGCTTCTTCCTTCACGACAAGCGGACGAATGAAGGTGGGAATGGTCGTATCTTCAACAAGGGCAAGTCGAGGCCGGTTGGTCTTATTGTAGATGGGAATGCTCGCAGGTACCGTTCTAGCCAACTCTGTTCTCGGTCAATCTTCCTAACGAAACACAGAAATTCTGCGAAACCCGATGCAAGTGAAGGGCTCTGGGCACACGATCTTCACGATACCGTGGCTGGCGATGAAAAGCCCGTGCCGAAACAACCATCCCCGTCCACAGCACCTCAACCTTCGACAACAGTCCCGACTGCTCCCCGATCTACCCCGCCGAATCGATCCTTTTCTAGCACAACTTTAATGGGAAATGTGTCTGTCCGTGTATTCTTACCAGGCATGGTACAGGGAAAGCCGTTCCCCGTCATGCTCAAGAAACACACCCGGCTTCCTCAACATCGTCCTCCACTGCGCCGCGATAAGCCGGTGCGAATCTCACTTCCCGGTCAATCTCCTCGTTATATCTTCCCGTCCACTGAGCGTTCATTCATCTTTATCCCCCGCGCATTAAGACCCAACCAGCAAGGCTACCGCGGCCGCGGCCGCGGAGGTGGATTCTACAGTGGAAGACGACCAAGTTATTATTCCAATACTTATACTCCGAGTGTTCTGAGCCGTCGGTCATCTCTTGGTATGCCCGCGTCTCAAGATGGATACCCATCACCCGCGGGCTCAGTCTACTCCCGGCCAGTCATGGTCCCTCCCGATGCTGGCAAACCCGTTGTTCGCCTGCCACCTCCACCTCGCGTCCCAGTCGGCATTCCGCCCATGGGGCCTGGCGCTATGATGCCCCAAGTCGCACCGATGCCACCTATGGGACCGATGCAGCCTATGTATCAAAGCCGCGCTGGCCCAATCCCGATGCATCAACCTCGCCCTCAGAAAGCCGTCTCCGTGGCGGACATTGAAAGTCCAGCAGCATTTCCCTTCAATCCACCGCAGCCTCAGCAGGAGCAACCATTCCATCACCAAGTTCCAGGGCCTGTCCCGGGACCTGTTCAAGACCCAGTTGTCCGTGGCCCGCCTAGCCAGGCTTCAGGAACTCCGCTCTCTCAAATCCCCGAGAGGGCGATTCATGCTCAGCCTTTCCAGCCGTACGGCTACCCCCAGCAGCCAGGGTTCTACCCAAGCTATCAACCCGGCAACATGTACTATGGAAATTCTGGGTCTGAATATCCCGCTTACAACGGACCTATGGGCCCTGGCACCTCTGTTCCAAACTTCAACCCCGGTCAGCAGCCGATGCCATACGCCGGCGAGCAACCCTCACAGGCCGATACCGTAGCTCACGAGGCTGGAGGCACAGTTTATTTCTACCAACCGGGCCAAGTGTATTCGAACCCCAACTACGGAGCGACAGGGTCGGGAGCCGGGGGTGTGATGGGGATGGGGGGCATGATGACTCCTCCCGGCCCTACGTATTACTACCCACAGCCACCTGGAGCCGGGGGAATGTACTACGGACAGTGAACGCAACGTTTGGATTTCCCTTCGTTTGATGATTGCCAATTTTGTTTTTCACTTTCACCCTTTTTTTTCCCTTTACCCCTCTAATTCTTCCTTCCTTCTTTCTTTATTTGTTTTTTTTTTCTTCCCTGCGATTCTTTCCTTCATGGTTAGACTTGGATTTGGATGCATTTGAGCGTTGTTCCCTCCTCATGTCCCCGCAAAAAACCCCCCCACATCACTGGCACTTGGATCACTTTGCATGAATCTAGGCTCTGCATGACTTCATCTTGTTTCTCGCGGGCTACGAAATCAAAAGTACGATCGAAATACAACGTAACAATTTCCTGGTTCTTAGTAGGAATGATAAAAGTAGGGCCCTGTCCTCCGTAGTAGTGTGAGTGTACTATAAAGGCGGACGGAAATCGGGCAATTCGGGCACCCATTATAACCTGCCGACTTTGTTCAATCGTTTTTTCAATAATTGGCTGGTTTCTATACGGTTTCTATTCTTGAATTTTTTTGCTCATTTCCCACTGCCTCTGCATCGCCACTTGCACCCTAGTGAGCTGGGTCCAATACCTGCCACAGAGTGAACGGAACTTGCTTCAGCCCACATTACCTAAGCCACACCAGCTGACCAGCTGTACAACACGTCCAAGCGTCTGATCTCTCAGTTCATCTACCTCATCTACTTCATCGACTCCATTCACTTCTGCCTCCCACACTGTATTTCTCATCAACTTCATCTTCATAATAAAACCCCCCTAACCCCCTGTCTGCTTCCTTACTCTCCTCCATCACTCCGTATTTCAGTTATCCGCTCCCCCCAAAACCCTCTTATCTCTCCAACTTGTTACTGCTGGCCCAGTTCCCAAATCTCCAACACCATGGCGACCCCAGCCCTTCCCACTCATTCAGTCCCAGAACAACTGGTGACAGTGAAAGTACTCTACAATGACAGCAATCGGCGATTCAAGTTACCGCTGAGAGACCTCAAGGCGCAGGTCTTCCCCCAGAAGGTAAGAGTCTCCACCCGAGCTCCCGACCGGATCTCGTGTCCGCCCCCCAATCTCTTATCAAAATAATCGGCTCGGCCATCTCGGTCACGCTATTTCCTTTGACCTTTGACCACTTTCCTCAACTTGAGTCTTTACTGTGCTTGTCCTTGGTAACTTACTGTTATGTCGGGTTTAGCTCCGCGCGCTCCTTAACGTTCCGGCGGATGTCAACGTCATCCTAGAACGTTACTCCGATAGCGCCGGCTCTTATATCCACCTTGACTGCGACAACGCTGCCGTCTATAAGCAACTTTTCCGAGCTGCCAAAGCCAAGTCCAAGCTTCGCATCAAAGCCAGCACGGTCGACCCCTCGGCCCCGACCATCGACACCGCCATTCCGGTGGAGTCGACCAACCAGATGCTCCCTCCGAGAACGAGCTATCTCGATACCGTTCTGAGCTCCCCTATCCCCGTTGCTCACCCTGAATCTCTCACTATCTCTTCTGAAGCTACTCCTGTTCTCGCTAGTGGAACCACAGTCCCCAAGGTCACGCTACCCATCGGTCAGCCGCGCTACCGGGACTTCGAGATGGAGCAGGACAAACTTCGCTTTCCCATCATCTCTCACAACTCCCCTGGTGGGATGTTCTGCATCGACTGCAACAACTGTGGTCACTCCATTGCCAACGAACACTATCACTGCAGCATCTGTGAGCATGGAGACTACGATCTGTGTCCACAGTGTGTTGATGATGGCGCCTCGTGCCGTGGTGAAGGTCACTGGTTGATCAAGCGTGTGGTCATCAATGGCGTTGTCACCAACAGCACAACTGAGAAAATTCCCCCTCGAAGGGTGCAGGAGCGAGTCATCAAGCCCGCCCCCGTTCAAGTACAGCATGTACCTGAGCCTACTCCCGAGCTCATTCCTGGGCTTGCTGAGAACCTCCCGGAGATGCCGGCCACTCTCCCTCCAGCTGAAGTGATCAGCTCGGATACTGCCACCCAGGGAGATGAGAAGCCCATGTGCAATGGGTGCTGCCGTGGTCCGTACTTCCTCCTTCTATGCATTCTCTGATCCAGCTAACGTTGTTATCCAGAAGCCGATGAAAGCAACCTGGTCCGCTGCAATGATTGCGAGGACTATGACCTGTGCCTTCGCTGCCTGTTGAGAAACAAGCATGGTCACCACCCTGCTCATACCTTCTCGCTCGGCTCGGACCGCAATTTCTGCTTGAAGAACTTGATCGTGTCTCGCTGCCTTCCTGGCCGCCAGTTCAAGCACGCTGCCATTTGTGATGGCTGTGATAATCGTATCGTTGGCACCCGTCACAAGTGTCTTTCCTGCCCCGATTGGGATTACTGCCGTGACTGCATCGCAACTGCCCCCAAGGATCATCCTGGTCACCGCTTTGTTCCTATTTATGAAGCTATCAGTGAGCACCCTTATGCGCACTCTATTCACTTTGGTATCTTCTGTGATGGGCCTCTATGCAGGAACAAGCCCGCCCAGAGCTACATCTCCGGGGTTCGCTACAAGTGCGCCGTCTGTGACGATGTCGATTTCTGCGCCAGCTGTGAGGCATTGCCCACTCATGACCATAATCAGACTCACCCCTTGGTCAAGTTCAAGACTCCCGTGCGCACTGTGACTGTGAGCACTGTGAGCGATGATGGTGCCCACGGCGCTGTCGCACTGGGTGATGATGCCTCGGCTCGCTCTCGATCTGAGGCAACTACGACTGTAGATGAACTGCCCGAGAAGCCCGCTGTTGTCCAGGAACCTGTTGAGGTGGAGGACAGCAAGCTCAGCATGCCGGAGGAGGCTAAGGTTGAGGTTGCGCCAGTCGCGTTGGAGCCCACCACATACGAGCCATCCCCTGCTAAAGGCGAGAGTGGCGGCTTCCAAGCTTACTTTGCCCGTGATGCTATACCGGATGGTACCAAAATGCCTCCCAACACCTTATTCCGACAGACATGGACCCTCTACAACCCCGGGCCTAATGCTTGGCCGGAAGGTAGTGACGTCCGCTTTGTCGGCGGCGATACCATGTTCAACGTTGATTCTCGTCACCCCTCAAGCGTGGAGTCAATCCGCGCTGCCATGGAGAGCAACAAACTGGAAGCACCCGTCGAGGCTGGTCAAAGTGCTGACTTCACCGTGACCCTCCGAACTTCCAGTCGTGATGGCACTGCCATTTCTTACTGGCGCCTGAAACTCCCTAACGGAGAGGCAATTGGTCACAGACTTTGGTGTGACATTCAGGTGCAAGCTGCCATCTCTAACTCCAGCTCGGATGTCGAGACTGAGCCTACTCCCGACGACGATTCCGAGAAGTCTCGATCCACCGTCGACGAGCCCGTTGGTAGCCATATGATCTTCCCCAAGCTTGAGAAAGAGTCCCCTGAGTCCAGTACCCACGAGGCCACCATGCCCTCTCACCGCGCTCCCACCGTATCAAGCGCTTGCGAGGACGACGACATGGAAAGTCTTGCCCTAGAAGAGGTCAGTACCGACGCCGGTTTCCTCACCGACGAGGAGTATGATGTCCTCGATGCCAGCGATCAGGAATATCTTGACGCCAAGCAGTCCACCCACTAGGCGACTGGCTCGACAACGACCTAAATGAAATGGATTGGGAATTTGCACTCTGGGGAACTTTCGGGATCGCACTCGACTCTTCTTTCTTTTTGACAGATTGGCCACTTCTGCCATGGCCAATTAATGACTTTGTGTCCTTGAATTTGATGACATCATCTTGTCTCTCTGTCTCTTTCTCTCTCTTTTTCATCTGATTTTCTTATTTCCTTTTACTTTTGTCGAGGCCCGACGGACTTTGCCTCGGCGTTTCTCAAAATCGAGCAAAACGAGAAAAAAGATGTGCATCTTGCTTAGGATATTCAATGCATTGCTGCTTCGATTTCGTTATCTCATGTTTATTGTAGAAATGGATAAGAGGACTCCCAGCCTCTCGATTTACTAGATGCACGAAACCTCATCAGGGGCTCTGTGTTTAACTCGGTAGGGCTGATCGCAACGACAAGGCGGTACGTTTTGGGCTCCAAACGCGTGTGATGTTGATCTTTATACCTCACAGGTAGTGACTCCGGTTTAGATACATCTCGGCAGCTCGAGGGAAGACTTAGCGTATGGCCCTCACCCTGTAGACGTTTCACTATCTGAACAAAGACTATTCCTTTTGTTACAGACTCCGACGAAAATAATCTTCCTCTTCGCAGGGCTTCTCGGCCTCCATTATGGCCGAGAAGCCCGTGGTGACGGTGTCTCCACTCTAGGGCAGCTACACTTTGTATCGGCCGAATGTCACTGTCCCGATCATTTCACGCCAGCCCGAATCATGCTGAAGAATACCTGTTATGCTGATTGATTTAGTGAGGCTTCAGGGGGTTGTCGTATGCCTAGTGCTCAGTCTCCAGAGATACGTTACCAAGAGGGAAGAGTGCTAGATGCTTTATTGGACTAATATAACTATCTTCAACCCCATCTATAGAGCATGTAAAACCCGCCTTTTCCGTTCACATCACACCGCCTCATGACTCTGGAATGTGAGAGGATCCGTCGACATCACCATGTTCCACATCGTCTCCAACGACCCCTCGCGACTCCATTGCGAAGTCCAACCATGGACCCGCTTCAGTCTCCACAATTTCCCCCGCGTCGGCAATGACGAAGTTTACTCTCGTGCTCCAAAACCGAGGTCAAATTCCTATTCTCAATAGTACCAACGGAGCTCTTGCTCTGGAAATCCGAGCTTCTTTTTGTCTCCACATTCTCTCTTTCCTTTCAACAACCCTCGCCCATAGCTATAGGTATATAGCTCTTCACCATGGGCTTCATCTCCTCGGCTTTGGGGTTCAGTCTATTCGCCGCCCTCGCGGCCATTCTGATTCCCTGGGGAAATCATGTCATCAGGATTGGTGGTCTCTTCCTGACTCCGAATCCCACTGTGCTAGCGGAAGGTCAGGGTCCTATCTACATTGAGGACACCGTCCACTGTGAGGATGTACACCACTACCGTCCTGCGAATTTACTCTTCACGGCATGCGAAGACTCCAAAAGCACCCGTTTTGACTGGTTTCCCCCACTGGCACATTTGACCCCGGTGCCTGAGGCGCGGGGGTCAATTCATGTCGTGGATCCCAAGGTGAGTTTGTTGTCGGGCCCTCTCTCTCTCTCTCTCTCTCTCATACACACTATTTTTTTCTCATTGAACATTGATTAAACATGGTTATCACTTCAGACAATGAAGTCGTCCCGTCTGGAATTCGAAAACTTTGATGGACCCTTTGTCACCCATGGGATCGATGTTATCGCGGATCCCAAGCAGGCCGACGCCGTCTACATCTTTGCCGTGAACCACCTGCCAAACCCGGACCATGGACTAGCCGCGGGCGCCGATGATATTCCTCAGGCCCGCTCGCAAATTGAACTATTTCATCATGTGTTGGAGTCCAAGACGGTGCAGCATGTCCGTTCCATCTGGCACCCACTCATTGAGACTCCCAATGACGTCTATGCCGACAGCCCCAATTCGGTCTATGTCACCAACGACCACTTCTACCGGGATGGACACATGCGCCTGATTGAGGACCTTTGGCCCTCCGCTCGGTGGACGACTGTGATTCATGTCCAGCTCACGGACCTTCAGGCCAAGGACTCTGCAGGCCTCGAGGCCTCGGTCGCACATTCTGGTCTGTGGAACAACAATGGTCTCGGCCATGGCCGCACCGAAGACGAAATTGTGATTTCGAGTGCCATAGGTGGCGAGTTATATGTCTCCACACGTCATCCGAATCACACTATCTCGATCAAGTCAACTGTACCCTTCGATACCGTCACAGACAATCCTAGTTTCTTTGCAGATCCGCATCGCACTGATACCGACGACGCGAGTGGTTACGTTGTGGCGGGTGTGACGCAGGGTCTCTATCTGGCGAAGACTGCCAAGGACCCCGACGCGACTGAGTCATCTCAAGTCTGGTATGCGCGGCCCAAGGGTGATGGTTGGGAGAAGAAGCTGTTATTTGAAGATGATGGTTCGCGCATTCGCTCGGCTAGTGCGGCGGTCTTGGTTCCTCTTGAGCCAGAGCAGGGTCAGAAGAAGGCCTGGTTGTTTGTGACTGGGTTCTTGTCGGAGAAGATGATTGCTGTGAAGGTGGATTTGTAGTTGTGCGGGGAAGATGGTTCTATCATTTGACATGATAGTACAAGAGTAGTACAAAAGCCGTCTTTCTCCAGAGGAAAGAAGCCATGAATGGGAAAAGTCATTCTATGTGCCTATGAGAATTCTCAAGACTATCCTCAAGTACCTAGTGATGCAAAAAAGTAATTAAAAAAAATTGTATTTGAAGCAGCTTCAGAACACGAGTATTTGAAGCAGCTTCAAATCCTCGTGTTCTGCCTCAGTTGGCAGGTGTCCAGGTGTCCCTCAGGTGTCGACCTCGGCCCTGACGCCAATTCCGCGAAACCTGAAACTCCGCGTTGCAGCACTGCTCTAATCCCTCCCTCGATGAGCACAAGGATCATGTCCTCCATAACACAGGGCAAACGCGCCCTATCCCAATTCAACGCCTTCAACATGCAACGGCAATTCCACTCCCGTCTCCCCTCTACAATTCCTCGTCTCTTCTCCACCTCCGCGGCCTCATCTGCAAAGCAAGACAGAACCACCGTGACAACACCCCCAGCGACCCAAATCAACGCACCACCTAGCACCTTGCCCGCTCCTCTCGATCTACCAACCGTCCTGCCCGCCAATGCCCAAACAGCAGACAAACTTAAGCGCCTCGTGACCATTGGCCGCGCATACCTCGCCTTCTACAAAACAGGCTTGAAGAACGTCTACCGCAATTACCGCGCTTCTTTACCTCTACGCGCTTCGCTAGGATTACCGACGTATATTCCAACCTCGCCACGCCGCAGAACCTCCAAGGATAGTACGCACAAGGGAATCGACATGGGAAGAGGTCAATATCAACTCGTCGTTCGCTCGGCTCGCGACGTGCGAAAGATGATTCCTTTTACTTTAGTTCTGATTATCTGTGGGGAATTCACTCCTTTGGTTATTCCGCTCTTTGGTTCAGCTATCACGCCGGCGACTTGTCGTGTGCCTGGGCAGGTTGCCAAGGAGCGGGATGGAGCGTCGAAGAGGAAGATCGCGGCAATGAGGGCTCACGCGCGTGCAATTGAGGCGGAGGTGGTGAATTCTATTTCTGTGGGCAGTGGGGAGGAGATGAGGGTTCTCGCCGAGTTTGCAAGCCCGCCTTGGGTGAAGGAAGCGGATCAAGATGCGGTTTTGAGGGCTTGTGCTGTCTTTGGACTGGTCAAGAGTCATGAGAGGCTTGGGGGGAGGGCGCTGGTGGGACTTCTTTATCGGACCAGGTTGGAGAGGCATGTGGAGTATTTGGGGATTGATGATGGGATGATCAGGGCTGGTGGAGGCGTGAGCAAGTTAAGTGCTGCCGAGGTGCGAATCGCATTGGATGAGAGGGGGGCTGGCGATGTCGCGGCTTTGTATACGGGAGAGAAGGTCGAGCGAGCAGAGAGGAAGTGGTTGGAGAGATGGTTAGATGTTCGAGAAGGGGAGGTGAAGAGTAAGACGGGGAAAACCCGCATTCTGTGAGAAAAAAAAAAAGGCCTGGAACGGCCCGTGTATAGTATTCATTGATACAGGGTGGTGTATAATATTAAATGGCCAACATAGACAAGATGTCATTTACACAAAGCGAACCATAGAATGGAGTGTTTTGTTAGGGGAGGGAGGAAAAAAAGATTTAAAAAAAAAAAAAAAAAAAAAAAACGGGAAAAATAGGAAGAAACAATGCTTCCTAGAAGAACATCCTGGTGAGTAAACCGATATAACCCCTTGAAAATTGAAATCAGGCGCTTGAAACCATTGCTCCAAATGAGGGGTATCGACAACAGACCCGTAATCATCAAAGTCGCCAAATGATATGTCCGGAATCCCAATCAAGCATTTCATCATCGTGCAATTACTTGTGCAGTCGCCGGTGCAGCAGGCCGAGGCTGCCCACGATTTTGTTTTGCCCACCGCAGCCCGCAGCTGTTGCAAAGATCGCGATTGCCACTGGGACCTCGTCGCCACTCGGGAGTATTCTTGGTCCCGCACATGGCACAGGCCTTTTCCACGGAGATGGCGCTCTGCTTGCGCTTGCGCTTCTTACGTCGGCTCAGAAGTCGCTGTAACTCTTCGGCCAGAGTTCGATTTTGCTTCTCTAGCTCGCGTAATTCAATCTGCCAATTAGAGCCGCGCGTAGGATTTAACTCGGTAAAGAATGTGGCAGGTACATCTGAAGGCGAGAGGCTGCGATTCCCGGTGGGTAATCCGTTCAGGCCAACGAGGGTGGATAGACGAGATACTTTTTGCCCGAGGGCAGCATGTTGACCAGGCGGGTTGGGGTCTGCGGTAGTAAGAGTGGTCCGCTTAGCTGTGCCGGGCACGAGGGCCACGTCGTCATCCTCGGCAGCAGATACGGCAGCAGAGCTAGGAGGGAAAGTTCGTGCAAATCGAATTTGAGCGACAAGGAACGAAGGTCGGCTCCCGTTCACCCCATCCCCCGCGTACAAGGTGGTGTGCGCAGACAGTGCGTGGCCCTTTTTGTGCCGCATCTGGTGTCGGAATGATGGAGGGTCGTCGGGCTTATACTTTTGGGATTTTTCATTGGCGGCTGCCTCTAAGGCATCAGTGATGGCGTTAGGGCCGTCGTCTGGCTCCATGAGTTCCTGAATACCCTTGCCAATCAAATCCTCAGGTGCACGTCCCAGGACTGGCTTCGATTTGGAAGTCACAAAGAGAATCACGCCTGACAAGGAGATCTTGGCCCAGACATCATTTTCAGCCAGGGCAGCAGAAGATCCCAGACGGGCAATTTGGTCCAGTGAGTAGACTGGGCGCGGACGGCCAGTCATGACAAGATAACGGCGGCCCTGTTGGGGATCGATATGCCATGCACCGTGGCTCTCAAACCACATGTATCCCTGGTACTTTTGACGAATCCGGTACACCACGCTGAGGGGTGCCGGGGTCGTGCTAGCCCGCATGTCGCGGATCACCGGTCCAATGTCACTTGGATGACAGATGGTGGAAAGAGTCTTGCCAACCAGCTCGATCGGGTCGTATTCCAAGATCCTTCGGCATGATGGCGATAGATACAAAAATTCACCGTTGAATGACAGCACGTGTATCACGTCGTCGGCGTTTTCAACCAGAATCCGGTCCAGATACTGTCGTGATACGCCGGAGCCTGGCACACCTACTGCATTCAGGATAGCAGTGACCTCGTCGTGGCCAAACCGAGTGATCAGATCAGGCCGTAATCTGTACACATCTGGCGGCGGCACCATATATTGTGGTAGCTGGTCGCGCTGGTAATTGATGCTATATGTGCCGTCTAGATAGGAATTAGTACAAAACCCCGGGTGACGAACGATCCAGTTGACATACCAGGATTTCTCCTTGTGACGGCGTCGGGTTTCTCAACCAGATCAACCTGGAACCCAACGTAAAATCGATAGTCCTCCGAGTTCCACTGAATAGGAATCATGGTGATGAGATTCATAAAAGGCTGTCCACCCTTGCGATAATTGATAATGCTGGCCTGAATTTCACTGCGATCATCGATGGTTGATCGCAGGCGGTACACAGTCTGTCCATCGACGAAGGACCGCTTCATTCCAGGCTGAATCTGACCATAAGGATCCTGGAGGAATCGACAGTTCTTACCGACAATTTCATCTTTAGTATATCCGGTCAGGCGCTCAAATGCATCGGAGATGTAGACAATCGGTTGATCCTCCCGTGTGATGTCACATAGCACAAAGGCGCAGGAGAGATCAACAGCCCCGATGTTGATCTTGGGGTTGGATCGCATAGCCACTCGGCTCTACAGAAGACGTTAAGAATCCATGTCACGTGCTGAACATCACCAGATAACGTACGAGAACTCCAAGGACATCGAAACCACTGTTTGAGTAGATGCCAGTGTGCTCTGTTGAGCTGGCGTCGGGCGTTGACAGCCCTGGGGAATGTGCTTCTGACGGGTGGGATATGTGTTAGCCTGGGGCAAGAAAACAGGCCAAGTCTCAATCCCCAGTACCTCGCTTACCTTTAATGACGGTGGGCTTTTTGGGTTGGATGGCCACCGGCTGCGGTGCCCGGTACGGGGCCTGCTGTGTATATTGTGGGAAGTGCTGCTCTTGGGTGGTGCGCTGGGCAGACGCCTGAGACGGTTCACGCGCTCGCTCAAAATCGGTATCCTCCAAGCTTCCCGTCGAGTTGGGACCGGTCTTGTAGGTATCCTTGTGGGTCGTGAGAACATTCGGTTGCTGAAGATACTGGCCCGCCTGTGGCAACGACTGCATAAAGGGGGAGAAGTTGTGAAGGTGAGAGTGATCTAGCGCGGGGGCAAGTCCCATGGACGTCGCGGGGTAGGTGGTGGGCGCGTCGAAGGCGAAGGCGTTCACTCCGTCCAGGCTCAGCGGCAGGGAGACCCCGCCACTGGGATCGGTATCGTAGGTCAACATGACGTTGGACAGACGACCCTCCAGGTCGGCCTGGGGTCCGGTCCGGTCGAAGGACGGCAAGGACAGGTCATCGTTCTGGGGAAGCAAGGTGTTGAAGGCATAACTGTTGCCGAAGTTCATCAAGGAGGGATCGTGAGTTATTTGGGCATTTTCATCTTCATCGCGAGCCTGGTCATCGCGACGATAGCCCATGGAGAAGTTCATAGGGTTCGCCATCTCCCTCGGTTGCGAGATCCCTGATGATAAGAAGAGAGTAGGCCTCGGCCTGCGTGGGGTCCAGAATGCAAAGTCCGGAAGAGTTCCAGAGCCCCGGGTAGAGGGACCAACGGCCTGGATTCCAGTCTCAGTAGCCGCCCGGTGAGGACTCCACTTGGGAGGTCGGATCGAAATCAAAGATCGAGGTTTCCGATGCTGAATCTTTACTCAGTACTCCCGATAGCACTATGGTATCAGGATATCCAGTGTCTTTATGGAGTCGGTGGAAGAGAAAGGGAAAGATGGATCTCTTCTCCACCCCATCCTCGCTCTCGTTCTTCGCAAAGTACCAACCCCCGTCATTGTGGACCCGGCTCGTTTCTCCGGGGCCAATGAGCGGCCCGAGAGATCGGTGACAGATGTACAGGATTCCGCCGTATTCAGGGTTTGGAGCCCGCGTGCAAGGGGAAACTCCCTGGAGAATTCAAGGCCTTAGTTCTCTGCTTCGCATCCTGTGGACATAGAAAGCCACGCCATGGCCGTGGTCGTCCCCGCGCGGAATGACTTAAGTTCTGCTGGAGCGGGCAAGTGAATGCGCGCGGGCTGGAGGAGTTGATCTATCACAACGTGTCCGGGACAAAAGTGCCCCGACTCGATAGAAGTATACGAGTAAACTGCGAGCGGTTGAACTTTGTGGACAGAACGGGCCGATCACTTCAAAGGCTCGACAGGCTCGACCGGTGCCAGTGTAAGGGATAAAGTATATAGAAAGAGTGTGGGAATGGGAGAGGGTTGATCGCGTTATCTCTTTAAGGGGAGCTTTGTCCAACGGTCCGTCGACATCTCTACATCTCGACATTTTTACATCTTCCACTGCCACGACCACTGCCACTTGCCTTCCCGGACTCAACCCCTCTTGCCCCCGTACTATAGTGTCACCGGCGGCCTTTCTTCGCTTAGTGTGACCTCCACCCTCGAGCCTCGAACCGCTCAGCGGATCGTGGTTTGGTCGCGTTGGCCACGCGATGGCGGACAAGATCTCAATCACTATCTGCGGTGACGGCGGATGTGGTACGTTTATGCAACTCCTCTATCCACCTGTCCTACTTTGCTGGGAACATCGAGAGACCGTGATTCGGTGCCACCACAGTGGGTTCTTGTACGATCGCGATCTGATCAAATCGGGGAATAGGCAAATCCTCAATCACGTTACGGCTGGTGCGTAGTCAGTGGATTCACGAGTATGTTTCCCCTTGCCTTTGGGCCATGGAATCTCTGACCAACCGTATGCACGTCTAGATATGATCCCACCATCGGTACCACCTCCCTCCCCCTGAGTCTTCCGTCGCACCTCCCTGTCTAATGCGCGCAATTTTCCTCCTTCCCCAGAGGATTCTTATTCGGTCACCCGCACTATCGATGGCCTCCCCTATTCCCTTTCAATCACCGATACCGCGGGTCAGGAGGAATACCGCGGGCTATGGACAGCATCGACGTTGAAATCGGACGCCTTTCTACTGGTCTACGACATCACGAACCCTTCGAGCTTGGAGTCCTTGAACTACTTCATGGACCTGATCAACATGGAAGCTGAACAGCGCGTGGAGGACAATGAGCGATTACGAAAGGAACTCGGGGATAAAGCTGCCGGAACCCTGGTTGGCCTCCCACCACCCGTGAAGATCGTCGCGGGCAACAAATGCGACTTGAAAGATGGGCGCGCCGTCACCTCCCGCGATGGGCTGGAATATGCGCGCAAAAATGGCTGCGGATTTATGGAGACCAGTGCACGCGAGATGGTCAATATTGAAGAGACATTTGCTCGTAAGAGGGTCGACCCACGCGGGTATAAGTGCTTTGCTAATGAGTGTCAACAGACTTGGTGCGTCGGGTGGTGGAAACCCGTCGGCTTTATTATCAGCCCGCTGGAGGGGGTTCGTTGCGACCGCCATCGCGAGCTGGGCATTCCGTCTACCCTGGGGCACTTCCCCCGACCACAGCGGACGCTAGTATCGGGCGCGAGTCTCGATTTCGGACACATCGATTTTTTGCGTTTGGGAAGGGCCGAAAATTGACCGAGATCATGGCTGATGGACGGGAACACCGAGACGGACAGGGACCCATCGATGAGGTAAAGCAGGTGCCGAGTACCACCTCACGCAGGCATCTATTCCGTCGATTGTGCTGCTGGTGTTGAGTTGTTAACATATATATGTATATCTGTATGTATATGTACATATACTGAGATAGTCGATAGTCTTGCTTTATATACCCCCTTTTGTGCAACATCAATGTCTAAGAGAGACCCCGGGAAAACAAAGTATTCTACCTCGGTAGTGGAGGCAGTTGCGAAACATGGAATCAAGCGTATATGATGGCCCGGAAATGTCTTCCGAGAGATTTCAAGATAGCTCCGAGTCGGCACCTCAGTCGGGTCTAAAAGGGAATGTCCAAGGTTTGGGCGGCATTCAGGCACGCCGTAAAGAGAGCTATTGGGGGCCTGGATTTTGGGAGGAGCAAGTTGCCCTAAACAGGGATTGCCTGATGTGGACATAGTACAGTCCGAATCAAGCTTTAACCCTTCCAGATGAGGTCATCGTATGGGACGATACTACCAAGGCAGTGTCGCTAGGAGCTCCTGTACCTGGCGGTACGATCTCACAGCTCGTGTTCTACAGGAGGACCTTGTGTTGGCTCAAGTCTTGTCCTACCGGTTCATGATAGATGCATGACTAGGGGCACTGATGGTGGGCTAGAACGGCAGATCGTCGCTGCTCAAAGAGGGTACGGCCAGGGAGTACCACCATGGCACGAATATGGAGCATGATCTCCACGGCAAGATTCATCATTAGAACACTATACGAGAAGCTAAGTGCCCCTAGAAAATTCGATAGTTTCTCTGCCGGGGGGTTGGTCACGTCATGACTGCTTGCGGGCGCTCGGGTCCATTACACCACGGCCAGCCCACAGCCACTCGAGGCGCGTCGATTGGAACGGGGGCATCCTGTCATGAATCACGACTGTGAGCTTACATGAACACTGATTGCCTGGTACGAAGTACGAAACCGTACTTCCTAGCTCGTGTTCGTACCGTTTCTCACGGCAGGGGCTTGCCGAGCAGAATTAGCGCTTATACCTCCGTCCGCACATTGTATTAATTATGCACGGCTTTCCGTGCAACGGTGGGAAGGGAGGAAGTTTCGTTGGCCCCCTGAAAGATCATAATGATTCATTCGACTCGGTGTTAGGGGGGTTTTTTTTTTTCATTTTTCTGTCTAATGTTTCTGTTTCTCTTGCTTTTTCTTTTTGAAATTTTCACTTCTCATTTTCCCTTTTTTGGAAGGGGTTAAGTGGCCGGAAATGCAGTCCAGCCGGATCTACGTCAGGGCGATTCAGAAGTCTCCGAGCGCCGATGAAAGCTCCGTTCTCCGTGAGAAATGCCGAGTCATCCTTTTTTCATCCCCACTCCGATAGTGTAATCACTTGGCAATTTCATAAAAAACCGGCCCTGTGATCAGTGGGTCCCGCATGTTGTGTTCGATCCCGATCGTACGCTCATACAAGATATGCTTTAAAAATGCCTCGCAAAATTCAAAAATCCCAATTAAATAAAAAAAAAAAAAAAAAAAAAAAAAGGAAAATCAATTAAAAACCAAATACTCAAACTAAAATAAAGAAAGGGCCCCATCCCCCCTCCTTTTTTAAAAAGAGGAATGACTATATGATCCTTGGGCCCTGCTCACCACTTGACTGTCAAACCTGGTTACACCTCACACTACAAACTCAATCCTCTTTTCGTCACGACATCATTAGATCGTGGTGGTTGACGTCGTTTTACTGTCTATCCTCCGGATCTGGAAGTATAGCTTTTCCTCTTCACCTGGCTATACTTTCGACCTCTTCCCCCTGCTGTACATCGTATACACACACTCTTCACACACTATGGCAGCTCGGCAATCAACACCTGGCTCGGACCACTCTCACTCCGACAATGTGCGCAAACGTGTTTGCAAGGCGTGCGACCGCTGTCGCTTGAAGAAATCCAAGGTATGTGGCACTGGAGCGGGCACCTGGTCCAGACACTGACCGACCCAAGTGTGACGGAGCCAGCCCGTGCTCGCGTTGTCGAGCCGATAATGCTGTCTGCGTATTTGGGGAACGAAAGAAGGCCCACGATAAAGTGTACCCGAAGGGGTGAGCTGGCACTGTCCCAACCGAAGACGAGTGACACGTATATGCTGACCACTGGGGATTTTCTATTTCTAGATATGTTGAGATGCTAGAGCAACAACAAGTCTGGCTGGTTCACGGCCTTCAGGAACTGTACAGACGCACGATCGAGGGCGAAGGATGGCCCGGCGAACATTTGAAGACGGAGCCTAACGGCCACCCGCTTACCCACGATCTGCTTACTCGTCTCGGCGCCCTCGACCACACCAAAGGAGAGCGGTTCGAAGATAACCCCGACTCCATGCAGCAGGACCTGTGGCGGAACGGTATGCAGCGCCAGGATTCCTCTGATGGGGCCGACAGCCCTCAGAGCCCCGTCGCACGTACACGCTTCTCCTCCGACGCCTTCTCTCAGACTCAGACACTGCCCCCTACCCCGCCAGCCTACAGCCCCACGACTACAGCCCCCGTCAAGCAGGAGATGAGTAATCCGCAATTCATGCACAATGGGATGCCCATGCCGGGTGTTGTCAACCCGCTGGCCCTACAGGGAGGACCTCAGCATTGGCCAAACGGTGGATTCAGTTCGTTCGACGATATGGACATGATGATGTCTAGTTCCGATTACGCCAATTTGTCTTTTGATGAGCCCATGTCATCGCCCATGTTTAATCGCCAGATGCCGATGAACTGTGTGTCCAGTGACTACGACGACTTCAATCAGTTCTTGAATCCGAACCCCACGGAGATTACTTCGATCTAAGCGCTATCGACTTTGATTCGAACCTCTTTTAACGCCGTATGACGTGATGCATGTATACTATACATGTTCTTTCCTTGGGAGGGGCTTGTGTCTTTCTTGGTTTCAAACTTCTGGGGTTGGGGCTCTTCATCTTCCCTCTTCCGATTCGAAAGCAATTGGGGATCCTAATTTTACATCCTGTACAGATTTGGGCTCGGTTTTCTCGCGTTTTTTTTTTTTTTAACACTTACTATTGATTGGAGTTGGGGACAAAACGGGGAAGGCGTTCACCGGAGTTAAATTCAATTGAAGCTTTTCACACACTCATGCCCAAAATTCGACATCTCACCTACTTGAGACTGAACATTAGATGCTTTGACATTGGCGCTGACACATGGAGCCAGCTGCAGGTCTTAACTCCACCTGACTAATGCCACCAAAAGAACGAGTTGTCAGCGCGGACTTAACATCCAAGGTAATCCCGAACACGCCCTATGTGGATGATACGAGGTGCGTTGGTCCCAGTTCGTTTTGACCCCGTTCTTGTTTGAGTTTGAGACTTGTTCTCGAACTCCATGGACTGGCGCTGATTTCTAAAATTGATTTCCACTTGATTGCTAAACCACGCATGATTAAGCGGAAGTGTAGTGGGCCTACCCTTCTTACGTGAGCCTGACGTGCCCCGTACACTCGTACCAAAGTGGTATTACTGTTACTCTTGCAGGATCCACTGAACGCCGAAGTGCCGTCTTGCCGTGTTGAGCTGAGCCAGGCCGCGGATTTTGATATTCCGGCCATTCGTAGATGTGGCTCGCAATGTTAGCCCTTAGTAAAGAGTTAATTGCGCCCCCTAGCCCCAGCCCGACACAGCGTTTCATAGCCTTTCACAGCCTCGCGGGCCAAGTCCGGGGTAGTGTGAACCCGTTCGGCGGCCGGAACCCCGTTCTCTCCGAGCCGGATATCTCCAACCCCGGGGGATTTTATGCTTATGCTGGTGAGCTGCAGTATGGTTGCCGCGTTGGGAAATTGAGACTCGCCAGATCTTGTGGTGTCCTTCCGCTTATACAGCGGAAGGTGGCAAGCCTGGTGATGGCCTGGGGGCCTGGGGGCCTTGTTGCCTCTGAGCCTCATGGCCTGCTCTTTCAGGCCCAAAAAGGCCCACGGCTCAATTGTCACGGGAAGACGCAGCCCCTACGTATCTGTTCCACCTGGGAGACTGTTTAGCCTAAACGTGGAGCTTCTGAATTGCCTCAATTGCTTCCAATTTACCCCTCCGGTGGACATTCCCGCTTCAATGCGGGGTCCGAACGTCATGCCAGACCCTTTATTTCTGCATCTCACTGCCCCTCCTCCACGTTTCTCCCCCAGATCACCATGTCCGCCACTGAACAAGCTGAATTCACCTTCCTCTCCCTGGGTGCTATCATCCAGGAGTTCCGCGTCGGCGGGAAGAACATCGTGTTGGGTTTCCCGACCCAGGAGCACTACGAGAAGTACAACACGGCACACTATGGCGCCACCATCGGCCGAGTTGCCAACCGTATCAAGAATGGGTTGATCCACAACTTGAACGGTCAGGAGTACCAGCTCACTCAGAATAATGGCCCCAATGCTCTGCATGGTGGTGAGAAAGGTTGGGGCAAGCGCGTCTTCGACGGTCCCCACACGGTCAAGCGTCATGGCCGGGACGCTCTGCTGTTCAAATACCGCCACGTCGACGGCGAGGAGAATTACCCGGGTACCGTGGAAGTGCGCGTTTGGTATACGGCCAGCAAAGAGGGTGATGCGAAGACCGTCTTAACGGTGGAATACGAGGTGGAGTTCGTCGGTGATGAGTGTGAAGAGACGGTGGTCAACATTACCAACCACAGGTAAGCTTTGCTTTGGAGAGACGCCAGTTGTTTTTCGTTCCTCCCCCCCAATATCTCATCCTCATGCTCCATTTTAGCTACTTCAACATCGGTGACGGCCCCACCATCTCCGGCACCACCGCCCAGCTTGCTACCCAGGACTATCTGCCTCTCGATGATACCGGCATCCCGCTCGGCAACATTGATCAATTCCCCCGCGATGTGACCAAACCCTTTGAACTGACCGCCACGGGTGCACACATCGACGATGTCTTCATTATGGAAATCGACCCCTCCAAGATCCCCCTCGACACGCGCGATCTGCCTCTGCGTCGCCTCGCGGAGTTCAGCAATGCCAACACCGGACTGCATCTCGAAGTACACAGCACGGAGCCCGCCTTCCAATTCTACACTGGCAAGTATATTAACATTCCCTCGATCAACGGGGCCGCCCCGCACACTGAGGGCGCTGGATTCTGCGTCGAGCCCAGCCGTTACGTGAATGCGATCAACGAGCCCGAGTGGCGGAACATGGTGTTGTTGAAAAAGGGCCAGATCTTTGGTTGCAAGAATGTGTACAAGGCTTGGAAGGAGTAGAATGACCATGCCGAGCTATACGCGAATTTGTTTCCGAATCCGACATTTTGAAAAGGCTGGGTCCGATCTGCTTAGTTCGATGACAGTCTCCGGCTGGGCCTTTGCCTTGAGTGGAGTCTTGAGGTGTTCGCGCAAATTTTTATTTTTATTTTTCTTTTCTTTCCACTTATTCTCAGTTGTTCTAGAATATATTGAATACCACTCGTTACACTGGACGATACAATACCACCTCGGTAACATCCACCCTTAAAAATCCGCTATGCCGAGCCGAAGTTTCACGTTCCGCTGACCGTGTCGATCCACGGTTACTGTCTCGGCAACCCGTTTCGACCGTGACTGTGCCGACTTTCCATGGGATCTCTAAACCCCCCCTTACGCTGTTCACAGCGCCGCGGAGTCCATCGTAGCTTGGCGATTGCGTAGTGATTGAACTTCTTTACCACGATATAGAAGACTATGTACAGTTTAGTTATCACGCCTACTGTACCTCTGGGGTTCAACCTCGGCGTAGACCGGTCTGATAGGACAAGATCTTAGACCCTCCCCCTCGAAAACATGAAGATTCCCCCCATTTGGGAAGATGCCAAATTGACGGTCGAAGACCTTCCCCATCAGCCCATCCGAGATTCAGGGTTCATGACAGCATAAGGGGGGCGGTGAATAGCAGACCCGATGAATTCTCGTGGGCTGAAATATACTGTGTTCCGCTCTGTGATGGCTGAGCCCTGGAAAATCCACTCCCAGCCCCCCTGAAAACTTCCAGAATGATTCGAGAACTCGGCAATGCGGCTATAGGACGGAGCCACGGATTCCTAAGCCGGGGATGAGGGATGATGAATTCCTCATCCGGTTAAGGACGTGGCGTGTGTATGCCGTGATTCGGCACCTCGATAGGTCCGAATTACGGAGTTAGACTGGAATCCAATCGGACACTATATAGAATCCAGGATTGGCTGTCGGATTTACCGTGTTGGGCGTTGACGTGGCGCTAGGAGGGTGATTGAAACTCTCCTTATTTTTTTCTATTCTCTTTTTTTTTTCGCTCTTTTGTCTGTTTGAGATATTTGTGGCTTCCCTGTTGGGGCATGCCATGCGGATCTGTCGATCGGTGGTTGTGTTTTATAGTTTGCGTATAGCGTCGAGCTCGGATGTTGCGCACTGCCTTGTGCCGCTTACTGTTCCGTTAGTTCCACAAGGACAATAGTGGCTAGGGTTGACGATGGCGATGATTTAGGCAATTATTGGTGTGGACACTGGGTGAGGCTGCGGATCCTATGTTTTCCACGGGAATGTGGTTTCTATTAGCTACGTTTCTCTTTTCATGTTGGGCGATATGACGAGGATCCTTCGTCTCTCCAGGCCTCGGGAAGAGGAATTCCGGGGGGCCGCCTACCGGATAGCCAGAATGAGAGATTCTCTTGTTGCATCCGTTGGCTGGATTTGTGTCGGGGTCTTTGCATTTTTTGCACGAATTTCTTCCTAGATCGCTGTTTCAATCTAGAGGTTTCCTTGGGGCTTATCGGGCGCTACTTGCCAACTCTATACCCCGATGCTGACCTGAACTCACGGTTGCAACTCCAGGAGCCTTCATATCGACCACAGAACACATAAAAGTTACAAAGAAGAAAAAACATTCACCCTCGTCATGATGATTCCCTTTCCATCACCCCCTATCCATCGTAGCGACGACCCTAGATTCCCCGATTCAAAAGTCGCCCGGGGGATTAGCATCACCACGTGACCCTCCGAACGTCCCCGACCCCGCGCGGGGAGATCTGCATTCTGCGGGCAGCTTCCCTGTTCCTGCAATTGAAGTTCAGTTCGATTCCATCCAGTGTATAATGGCTGCAGCACACGGAGACCTACGGCACCTGCTGCCGGGCAATTACAAACGGCTCATTTCAGAGTGGCTCGAAGAGGACTGTCCTAGCTTGGACTATGGCGGCTTCGTCGTCGGTGAGACCGAGGGCGAGGCCCGGTTATTGGGGAAGAGCAAGGTGAGTGGATCGCAAAGCCATGTGGGCAATGTCCCTGATGATAGATTAGGGTATTGTGGCTGGTGTTCCATTCTTCGATGAAGTCTTCTCCCAGCTTGGGTGCACGTATGTCCTCCCGTGGCCGGGCCTCGGAAGAAAACAAACATTTCTCACTAACAGAATCTGAACAGTACTGAATGGCTCGTCAAGGAGGGCGACACACTCTCTCCAGTCCAACACTGCGCCACAGTTCGCGGACCCATCCGAAAGATCCTCCTCGGTGAGCGTGTCGCCTTGAACATCCTCGCCCGCTGCTCCGGCATCGCCTCCAAATCCGCCTCCATGCTCGCGGCCCTACGCAAGCAAGGCTGGCAGGGTATCCTTGCCGGAACACGCAAAACAACTCCTGGATTCCGGATCGTGGAGAAATACGGTATCCTGGTCGGTGGAGCTGATCCCCATCGCCACGACTTGAGTTCGATGACGATGCTCAAGGATAACCATGTTTGGGCCTGTGCGAATAATCGTGCGGCGGCGGATGGTGGCGTGGGTAGTTCCGGAGACATCGCGTCTATTGCGGCTGCTATTCCAAGGGCGGTGTCGGCTGCGAAGGCGACGGGTGGATTCTCGACAAAGGTTGAGGTCGAGTGTCGGAGTGTGGAGGAGGCCAACGCGGCCATTGGCGCCGGCGCTGACGTGATTATGTTGGACAACTTCACGGCTGAGGGTGTCCGTGAGGCTGCGAAACAGCTGAAACAGGAGTGGGCAGGGAAAGGGAAGGCCTTCCTGATTGAGGTCAGTGGCGGACTGACCGAGGAGAATGCGCCGGCTTATACCTGCCCCGACGTGGATATTCTGTCCACCAGTTCGATTCACCAGGGCACGGGCATCGTGGACTTTTCGCTCAAGGTCTCATTGCGGTAGGTTTGCTGTATCATAGGGAGATACCAATAAATGTATTTGAGGAAGAGAATAAAAATACAGGAGAAACGAACGAAAAATCGATCAGAATCCACAACTCCACTATTCATATCCATCGTGACTCGATCATCGCATACATTCGCGCCAGTAACCCAGAGCGATACATGAACACAGGCCGAAAAACAAAAGCCCGAACCGGAAAAGCAACAAGGGGGACGAGGGTATATAGTACACGGACAAAAATGCATCAAGAGTCTTCACATCAAACTTCAATGTCCACCGTGATGCCCTCACCTTCACTCGATGTCTGCCCTTCATCAGAGGTCGGGACACGGCCAGGCTGGATCCCGGATGGACCACGTCGGGTGCGTTCTCGGAGCAGTTGATCACGAAGTCTTTGGTTCTCGGCATCACGCTCTTCCAGCCGCTTTCGGGCTCCGCTGCGGTCGAGAAGACGCCCC
This sequence comes from Penicillium sp. IBT 18751x, assembly GCA_028828935.1. Classification (NCBI taxonomy): domain Eukaryota; kingdom Fungi; phylum Ascomycota; class Eurotiomycetes; order Eurotiales; family Aspergillaceae; genus Penicillium; species Penicillium sp. IBT 18751x. Next base: position 844,417 of record JAQJZS010000011.1, on the reverse strand, counting down.
TCTCGTTCAGCCTTGAGTCGCTTCTCCAGCTCGTGTAGTCGATGAACCCATTTGTCATCAGTTCCTTCCCAGGTCGCCGTACCACTACGTGAGCGATGCGTCATGGCTCCAGCATTATTGTTTAGTGTGCTAGTGGAAACGGTGTGAGAGGGTTGCGGAAGGCCTGTGGAGCTGCGTGCAAGGGTTCGATCCGAACGAGACCTATCCCCCACACCAGAAGTGGAGTGGTGCCGTGCCAACGACCGCTCCGCATTCTCTGTTACGCTGAGAGATGGAGACCGAGGAGACATCACCGCCGCTGCCGCCGCGGATGCCGATCCATGAGTCCGAGTATTGGACTGGAGCAAATTAATCTCGGCCTTTAAGAGTCGATTCTCTCCGCGCAACTTGGCCGCTTCTGATGATGACGAGGATCCAGAGTGGCCTCGTCCGGATCGCATGGTCTTGACAGTTTCCTCGACTCGTTCGAGTCTTCGTGCTCGCTGGTTCAAAGAATGCTCGAGATTTGTATATTGCTTGGTCAGGTCATGTTCAATGCTCTTGATCTTGACCTTGAACCCAGTGATCACGCTCTCGACGGTCTTGACAGCAAGCATGAGATTCCGGCTAAAACCAGGCCAAAACAAGATATTTCCAATGACCTCCTGACTGGGAAGGTTGCCATTGATCAGACTATTTGAATGGGCCCAATCTGGCCCGCAGATCGAGGACAGTCTTTTCCAAATAGCGAGGAACATTGTATTGCGTTCGTTCAATTGATCCCGGAACTGTTGCTCGAGGGATGTGAATCGCTTGCGGTCTTGGTTTCGAGCGTGCTCAAGTTCCGTAATGCGAGAGTTGTTTTGAGTGATCGTGCGAGATGCTTGGTGGTGGGACTTGAGGGACTGCTCAAAGGATTGCTTGTCGGCTCGGCGAGCTTGTCTCTCGCGCTCCAGTAACTCGGAGAGCTTGCGGGACTCCAAACCATGACTCTCTAGAAGAGCATCACGGTTCCGCAGCAGCGAGTCTTTCTCGTCAAACTGCTGCCGCAAGCTCTCCAGTTCAAGCGCGGTCGACTCGAGTTCTTTCTGAAGTTTCATGATGTTGGAGATCAGACTCGATCGGCTGCCGTTGAGGTCTCCCAGAGTCTCTCGAAGGTTGTTCTCAAGATCCATGAGACGTTCGCGCCAGGTAGTGGTCTCAATCTCTTGGGTGGAGAGGCTCTTCTTCAGCCTCCGGACTTCTTCTTTGGCTGCCGAGGCCTCGCGGTTAAGCTCGTTCATGAGTCGTTGGACCTCTTGCTTCTCTTTGCTTCCCACAACCTCCCGTTGGTGTCGCTCATCTGCCAACCGTTGCTCCAGCTCTCTGGTCTTCTCCTTTTCGCTGTGCAAGCTCATATGGTACGTTTTCAACTCAGACTCTAGATCACCGATGCGGATCTTGTCGCCATCTTGCTCTTCTCGAAGGAAAGCAATCTCGTTCTGGCTCGATTCAATCTGCACGGTCAAGCGTTGGACCTTGGAGTTGGCTTCAAACAGACCCTTCTCCATCTCCTCCATTTCGCGGTTGGTTTCTGCAAGCTCCTGCTGGACCGCCTTGTACCGCTCCAGGTTGTTCTGTGCATCTTCCTCCAGGCGAATGATGCCTTCGCTGGCAGAACGCATCTCTGCCTGCAAGACCTTGAGACTCTCATCCTGAGCTCTCAGGTCTTCGTTCTGGCGCTGACATTCCACAATCTTCTGGTCAAGCTCTTCTCCGAGAGCATCTAGCTCCTCCTGCGCTTCGCCACGAAGATCCTGAAAAGCAGCCTCGCGTTCATCAGCGATCTGCATGGCTTGGTCTCGCTCCAGGATAGCCTGGTCTCGCTCCTGGCCCAGCCTCGTCATCTCCTCCTCTGCTTGGTCAACATCAGCCTGGTAAGCCTTATCAAGTTCGTCCAGTTCATTGATGTAGTCGTCAAGTTGAGCGCGGATTGCCTGATTCTCGAGCTTGAGCGTCGACAGTTGATCACGAAGCTGTCCGTTCCGAGCTTCCAGTTCTTCCCGATCCATATAACCATGCGACCCAGTGCCGTCACTGTGTTCAGACCCCGGCCGCATCTGAGCGCGGGATGCTGAGCGATCAAGGATGCTGTCTCCGGCAACGGATCGGCTGCCATCGCGCCGTGAACCAAGCTTCAATTCTTCTATCTCCTGGTACAGACGCTCCTTTTCGCGGTTGCGAGATGTGAGCATCGAAGTCTGTGCGCTGACTTCCTTTCTCAACTCTGCGTTCTCTTGTTTCAAGAGTTCAAGCTCCATCATGAGTGGGTTGTTAGTGGATGTATTCATCATAGCACCCCGAAGCGTCTCATCACGCAGTCTGCGGTTCTCTTCTTCGGCTTGTTCGCGAGCGGCCGTCTCGGCATCCAGCATGTCCTTCCACATGTTCTGGCGCGAGATGTTAGTATGGTTTGCGCTGCAATGGGACCTGTTACTCACTCTCTCTTCGCGAGCACCTGAATCTGATCCTCCTCGGTTCTCGCTCAGCGAAGTAACCATCTCGGCCAGTCGTCGCTTCTCGGCTTCTCGGGCAATGCTTTCGGACCTCAATCGCTCAATTTCGACCTCATAGGTCTCGACACGCTCACGCAAGTACACTAACTCTCCATCTTCTGCTGAGTCCCGGTCATCTTCTGACCCTTCTGGATCATGATTCACCATCGAGTCCTTGTCAGACTGCTGGTCTTTCATTTGCTTTTCCAAATCACGGATTTTGCGCTTCAGCCCGTGGTTATCCTTTTGAAGCTTCAATTTGTCCGACTTAAGCTCGACATTCTCGGAGATCATTTCCTTGATGCCTTCCTCAGAACGCTTGTTTAAAGCCTCATTGAGAAAGTGAATGCGCATCTTCAGATCAAAGTTTTCTTTTGAAAGACGATCAATGGTGCTGCTCTGCTCCTTGAGAGTCATGGTACGACCACTTCGACCAAACGCCGGAGTTGAAGCACTCGCACGCTTATCTGGAGAGGGCACCGTGTTTCCAAAGTCTTCTCGAAATCGCTGTACAAAATTGGTGGGAACTTGGATGCCCTTGACGCGGTCTGCGATTGCAGTATCCGTCAGAGAGCTGTCCAGCGGCCTGGCCTTTGGCGTTTCCGGTCCCGAGGTTCCATCAAAGCCCGAGTGCTGTCGCGGAGACTGCGGTGAGCTTTCTTCCTCCAGTGTCTGCAAGCCCCCATCTCCTGTTACGGCATGTCGTCTCTCAACAGAATTCTCTTCGCTCAATCCCGAGACGCCAGATGCCATGCTTCCGAGGCTAGTCGTCCGGGTCATATGGCTACGGGGTGCTGCATTGAGGTTGCCCCAGTGCTCAGAGGCTACTGCTCCTCCAGATTGGAGCGCGAAGTCGGCGCCAAGTGTTGCATCACTATTTGTAGTTTCGGTATTATTGCTTGCGGCAGAAGAGTATGACAAACGGTTCGCAGACTGGCGACTAGTGAGGTATTTGGGTCTACTCCCTCTACGGGAGAGGCTACCTCCAGCACTACTCTGGTCACTGAATATTCTTGAGGCGCCCGGAGATAGATCGCGAGAGTTTTGACGGAGTTTTGAGGGGGTGAGTTGCGATTCGTTATCTGATTGGGACAGTTGAGATCTGAAAGGTCGTTCATCATGGAATATTTGGCTGCTATCGGAAACGTTTTCAGAGAGCATAGACTGATTGCGATATGCAGATCGGACGGCGGCTGATGCTGTAGGTGACGAGGCGAGCGAATCGAAAGTTTCATCATTATCTGCTTGCCGTTGCTGTTCATGCGCACCCAGCATAAGATCACAATCCACGTTTTCGGTTCCTTCGGTGAAGGCATATTGATTATGCTCCTGATCGGTGTAGGTCTCTGAGGGCGGTATAAAAGAGAATTGAGAAGACTCGGTCTGCTGTGTTGTGTCCGCATCGTAGTCACCACCCATCCCAACGAGATAAGTGTCGTCCGCGCCGGCTCTGGGACCCGTCGCGGCAATGTCAATTGTCGACGGCTCGGGCAGGAAGCTCGACTCCATGTCCATAAGCTTCCGGCGCATCTCATGCTCTTCCATGAGAGTTTGATTGTTGCCGCGCTCGGGGTCGCCATTCTCGGACAAGGGGAATAAACTGCTGTCGTCGCGGTCAGTCAAGGGAGGCAGGACGCTATCGTCTTCAAGGCCCTGTAATTTCGTGGCGGCGGCCTCATTATCTTCTTTTTCTTCCTCGGCAGGTGTTATTTCTTGCGCGTCATGTTCGGGATCGGAGTGTTCGGGATGTTCGCGATGAGTTACGGGGTCGTCGACACTCGGGGTGACGGGGCCCCGCACGTCGTCAGCCATGAAGTAGTCCGAAGCGTTTAAATCGGCATCCAGGGGCGAGGGAGTCGGAGTGAGGAATGCGCCAGAGGAGTGGGAAGTGCGCACCGAAGACGGGCTGTCGATCAGAGGTGTCGCAACTGGGGTTCTCGCCCTGGTCGACATGGTGACGCCCTAGTGTTTTGCGTCTCCACCAATACCCACTCCGATTGGCAAATAAGCGCTGGCGCAATTCAGCACTCCTTGATAGCTCTCATTGGATTCTCAACTCGAAAGGTCGGTGCGTCAGATTCTGAGACATTGCAGAGCTCTGGTTAATTGGTAGGGCGGCCCAAGGGGTGGGCCGCAGTATTGACACGGTCAAGCACATGCTTAGGCAATCTATTGCCACGGCGTTTTGCATACATTTCGTTAATACCACTACGGTCATTGTTCCTGTTTCAGTGTTTATTGTTTGCTACTTACCCGAGGGCTGACAATGAACTACACAAACATCTCTAACCATGGTACTAACATTCAAAATGAAATCTCGTTGACATTGCTTTCAACACAATCATGGTATCCATATCATCAGTCGCATCGTGTCCCTAGCATTAAAAACAAAATAACTTAGCCAAGGGAAAGATTTCCAAGAAAGAGAAAGGCGGATAAAGTAAACAAGACACAAAACAGGAAAACAGCCAACCAATCGCTCTTGAACACTATGTAGCCACAGTCCCCCGGCTTTGAGGGTATAGACAACCATCCACAAAAGACAGGATGTAGAAGTAGTAGTAGTAGTAGAAGAAGAAGAAGAAGAAGAAGAAGAAGAAGGAGAAGAAGAAGAAGAAGAAGAAGAAAGAGAGACAAGGAGAATGAAGCAGAGAATTTGCTCTGCAAATTAAGCATTTGCGATTACCAGTTCCGGTTTCGTTTCGTCGTCGATAGGAGGACTATAGTAATTGTTGGACGAAGCGTGTATTTTGTTCTTCTGGTTGATTGCGTTACGGAGGGAGTCGATGTAGGTGCGGAACTTGACTATTTCGCGCAATAAGTAGGACGACTTCCGCTCCCAGTTGGCCATCGCCTTCGCAGAGTTAGGATGGCGCGGCGAAAAGGCCAGTGTCATGGCAGAGCGCAGCTCATTGTGTCTCGAAAGGTCATCCTCGACATTCTTGACGTAAGCCTGCAGCTGCTTCATTTGATCCTCCTCGGTCAGATTGGAGGCCGCCATGCTCTGCTGCGGAGGGCTCCAATCACTGATGTTGATCCGATCCGCAGGCAGTCTGGGTCGTACGCTCTGTTGATCAATAGAGCTTCGGATCGAGCTCTGGATGCTGGGTCGATGTGCGCCAGAGGAAGGAGGTGGAGATCGGTTCTCAATACCTACCAGAGCACTGTTGACAACTGCATCGCTCCAGCCGTATTCGATGTTGCTGATCCCTCCCATCAGAGGCTCCTTGGAAAGACGTGCACTCCAGTAGTTTGCTGTGGAGACGAACTCACGCACGATCTCGGGCGTACCAGCCTGAAAGAGATGGACTGCACCGGTGGGCAAACTCAAGGCCCAAACATGAGGGCGAGATTTGGAATATCCCGGGGGTGGAAGAGCACTGGCAATCGTCTGGCGAAGCATGAACTTCCAAATCTCTTCTGCATTTTCCGTCCAGTTGCCACCGCCGACCACAACACCACCAGGTTGCTTGGCTTTCTGGCGCATGGACTTGGATGCGTTTGTGAACGAAAACAGGCGCATCCAACCCTGTTGAATGACAGCGAAGCATTCGTTCCAGTTGCGATCTTTGGCGCGCTTGTCCACTGCATCCAGGTGGTGCTTATGCTTGACACTTCCTTCCTTGGCCCAAGGAGCACCGGCTAAAGCCAGAGTTTCGTCCTCAAGAAGAGGAGTAGTCCGCTCCGGTTCATCAAAGCTGTAGATTGAGGTTGCAGAATCTTCGCGAATGATCGCTTGACTCAGCGCATTAGCGAAACCAATGGATTGCTGGTATTCTCCCCGAGGGAAGTCGGATCCAAAGGAGTCCACCGAGGCAGACGTGAATTTACCCAAAGAGTACTTGCTCCAGGTGCTCGATGCAGTGGGACTCCACACAGAAGACTGATCATCAAGACTTGTCCGGCTGGAGCCCATCATGGAGGGAGGGTAGAGTCTCGCTCCACGGGAACGAGGCTTGGACGACCATCTCGCAGCTGCATGGCGAGAATCAGATGATCGGCCACGGGGAAAGATGTCCGAGCCGCTCTTGCTGATGGTGCTGGGACTCCTGCGAAGAGTGCTTGTGGCGGGACCGAGGAAATTACTAGAAGTCATGCGAGAAACCTCCTTCTCTGGCTGGGCGCCGTGGAGAGGCAGCCTCTCCCTTGCGATGGAGGTGTAGAAATCCTTCAGAACCGCTTCGACCTGTTGCTCCCAGGCCCTGACAGTTCCAATGAATGGAGTATTCACCAATGGATCCGCATCATCCATGGAGCTACGGTGAATATCGCTGGGGAAGGTTGGCGAACGAGCAGAGCTTGGCGCTGAGGGCGTTGAATCCGAGCCAGTAGGTGCATTCTTGGATCGGTTACCGGGGCGCAATGTTTCAAACCCTTCTGGCGCTGCGTCCATGGCTACCCGATGGATCGTGGGCATCGTGTTTCGTACAAATTGCGTTTTGGTCATTTTCTGATCGATGTCGGCCAAGTGCAGGTCAGTGTTCAAGAGAAGAAGGGAGTAACAGATCGTGTGGACAACATCTAAGACGGTGTTAAGCAATATTTCAATTGGAGGTCCCAAGAGAGCCACATACCAGTAGCTTTGAAGCCGTGACTCGGATTACAATCGCACCATCGGCACGAGAAAGCATCCAAAACACGGTCCACTTGCTGAGTTTCACCCTTCAACACCAAGCGTTGACATAGGCTTCGGAGAGCAGCCAAAATATTTAAATTAGACCAATTGAACAATCGCATGTAAGCTTCCCGAATTGTAGCCCGATCAGGGTCACCTAGCCAAGCAGCTGCGGGCTCATTGCCTACAACCTGGTCTTGACTATCAAAGAGCTTTTGAGCTTGCTCGCGATCAGTTGGTGTAGGTCCATCTTCGACAGCTTCGCCCGGGCCGTCCATCTTGTCCTCGTCTTCAATAGCTGCTGGTTCCTCTGTTTCGATCACCGGAGTGTTGGATGCAGTTTGATAGTGAGAAGCTTCCGATGCAGCAGGTGATCCAGGAATGTTGCTATCCGAGGGGATTTCCAACTTGACAGTCCCAGCCAATCTCTCACGAGAAGCATCAGTTGACACAGTTTGTGTCGATACTGTAAGTTGGCGAGGGGAATCTTCAGCGACAGGTGACAGGGCGACGGGGGCAGCATTTGGGCTCTTCTCCTGCAAGGGGCACTCGGTAGATGGTGTTCGCTCCACCTGTCCCGCTCCTGGGGTCTGTTCATTAGTGCCATGCCGATCTGCCGGCGAATGATTCTGCAGCCGGCCAGTACTGGGAGGCTGCAGGGTTTGCTGTATAGTCTTTTGGTTCCCGTTTCCACCAGGAGCCGAGACACTTTCTCTTGGCCTTTGGGCCTGCAGTAATGTAGATTCGTGAAACGGTGTCTGCCCATCAAGCCTTTCTTTGACTTCCTGACTCTGGTGACCAGGAGCCCTATCAAGATATGGATTCATGACCTGCCGCAGACTGCTCACTGGACTTGGTTGAGGCTTCATGGAATCCACCATGTGGGCTGTGGCCTCTTGCGGTAGAATAATAGGCGGCGGAACACTACTATCCGTAACGGACTTCTTTCGCCGGCGAAAGAAGGAGGACTTTTGCTTGATCACTTGCTGAGGCCCGTCGCGTTTAGCCGGGGTACCGGCCGAGCTCTTGGGGGGCTCCTTTCGCAGCTTCAGGTTGGCAGTGGCCCCAGTCGCATCCTTGATCTCATTATCTTGCAGGTAAGACAGGTCATTCATGTTCGAGCCGGGCTCTGCTGAGCCCGGTGAAGCGGCTTTGCCTGCACCAAACACACGACGGAAGAATCCTGGGCGTTCTTTAGAGCTTGCATTTGAGCCAACGTTTGCAACGTTGGCAGTGATCGTGGTAGTCGTAATCGTTGCATTCGGTTCCGGCTGGGGGAAGGCCGGCTTGTTATAGGAAATAGTTGGACTCGGAGCAGGCGAATCTAACGATGTCGCAATCGCTGGAGGGGTATCGAGATCCGTGTCATCGTGCAGATGATTGTTAGTGTCTCGCATCTTAAGAGCCCCGGTGCCAATGTTATCTGGGCGACCCTTTCGCGCCTGTGACGGAGGCGCATGATTCGACTTCATGCTGTTTCGGCGCGATGCCACGGGTGTCTTTAATGCTGCAGCAGTCGAAACCCTGTTATAGTCAGGGACCTTTCGCGGGCCTGCTGGCACGCTTGGGGTGGGCGCCGCATCGTCGTCGTCAAAAAGGGAATCCTGGGCTATATTGGGTTCATTCCAGTGGCTATACTTCTGAGGGCCGCAGTCGAAACTTTCCGAATGTCGACTCACACCTCCGGAGTCGGCTCGCCTTCTGGGCATCGTGTAAGAATAATCAGTAGAACTGCCTTTACTGCCTTTGCGGACGTCGCCGGCCCTGGGCATTGCTCCACCCCGAGAGCTCATGGCGTCCCGACTACGTGCACTGCTCATTCTCCTCGGCGCTGTTGCTGACTGATAATTTGAGCTGCTGTTGCTTCGGCGGCCTTTGGTAGCCGTAATCGTTGCATAGCGGCCACTGCCATCCTCAAATCCATACTCCGCTTCAGAAGACACCGAAGAGGAAGAGAAGGTGTGACCCCGATACCGACCATTCGTTTCGTTCTCAAAGGCCGAGTTGTAGAGACGATAGTCGTCTAGAAACGAGGGTTCGGCGGCGCCAAATTGGTCGAGTGAGAGGAGCATATTATCGACGATCGATGTACGAGCCGCATGCTGGGGAGACAGGGAAAGATCGTGGGGATCTCGGTCATCGCCAGAGTCGCTGGCTCGCGCATCCGCGGCAGCGTCTGGAAAGGCATCGCGTATGGAGGGTCGGTTGTAGGCCCGTTTGGGCCGAAACTTCGTAGTCGATGTCTGAGAGGGAGGAGTTTGAGGAGGAGAGGTATAGACTTCGCGCTGTGAAGACATTGTCGCTCTGGTGGACCGGGGTTAGTGCGGGTTTCCTCGAATTTTTTTACTGCTCAGGGAGACAGTGGGCTGGGAGCCGAGGAGGACGAACGATGTTCGGCTGGGTCAGGGCAGGATGGACGCACCGGAAATGCCCAAGAATTGGGTCCTGCTGTCGTTGCCCAACAGCAACCCGTTCAGGTGAGATGGGCCAGATTTGCTAACTAGATCCAAGGTCGGCGAACCGGGCGACTCGAAGCTCGGGGGCGATTCAAGCGGTCATCGCATGTCCGAATAGTGGCAAAGGTAGGCAAGACGGCTGCTTGCAGGTGCAGAGCCAAGGCAATTGGCAACTGGGCCGAGTCCGAATCCCAGAAAGTTGCGAGGGCGAGATTCCGGGGGCGGGACGAACTCCTGAACGGTGGGCGGCTCGCAAGTGGAACTGCGGTACTCAGGTACCAACTTCTGGAACCGCGGGAACTGAATGCAATCAAGTTTCCTTAGGCTGAATGTTGTGTCCAGTGGGAGAATCCGAATCAGACTCGAGATTATTTCTGAAACGGAGAGGAAAAGTCGAAACAGGGGATTTCCTAAGATCCTCCAGAGAAGTCTTGATAGCCCTCTTTTATTTGGTTAATTTTTTAATTTTTTTTTTAAAAAAAAATGTCTATGTAGGCTGAACTCAGGGGTCAGCACTGCGTACCTCAGTATCTTCCAGAGTTCCTCGAATTGACGGTGAAGGATTAATGCTTCCCGCCCCTGAAACTAGAATCTCCTACCCCTCTGATCATGGGAATTATCCCATATGATCCCTCATTTGATGATCCTGGTCCCAATTCGATCTGAATGGCAGTCATGGTGGATCCATCGGTGGGGACGGAATTCAGATGAGACGGAACCAATGCCGGGGGACTATCTAGCTGCTTCATGCTCCATGCTTCATGCCTGATGCTTCATGATACATACTGCAATGCCTTTGCGCTTACTTGAAAACCCGGCGGATGTGATGCATCATTATTTCAGGGGCAAATCTGATCGGCCTGGTGCTCGTCGCGACTTAGCTGGATCGGAGAATCGATAGTTATATCCGAAGTGCTTCCCTCCCATCCCCCTTTTGACCTCTTTACGGAGAACAGCTGGTCAACATGTTTGGCAAGGCGAGAAATTGTTGAGCATTCTGGTTTCCTCGGTAGAGTCCCCAGGATGTGACCATTCGAGAGGGATCGCGAGGCGGAAGACAAGATTCCAGGGAATCCATCGGTAGCGTGACGAGAGAATAAGAATAAACCGGTATCAAGAAAAAAAAAAGTCAGCCAAGATCGAAAGTGTCCCCATAGACATAATCTCGAGCATGCTGTATTAAAGAGCAAAGGAAAGTCAAGGTTCATCCCAGTCATTGTTGACTCGACTTGACTCTACACATTCACGTGAGCGATGACATAACCCCGGACTGGCCACGAAGTAGGAGTAACGAGTCTCTGCATCCCCAAGACCAGGGCCTTCGACCATGAATCCGCACATCTCTGTCCCTCGTCAACATGCCGCTCCCGCCAATTTCGGCTCTACCCCAAGTCGGGGCTCCAGTGTCCGCATGCCGCGTTTCTTCAAGAGGTGCCCTCTTTCTCCTTCGTTGCCCGGAGCTCGGGGCTGACCACATCCACAGGCTCTTCAAATTCCCCCAGATGGATTTTGAGATGGCTATCTGGGAGATGACTTCGCTCTTGATTGCACCCAAGAAGGTCTTCAAATCCATATACTACCATGTAAGTTGCGCCGGTCTCCGTTTTGTTGCTGTCGTTGCTAATCGCGGCGGGTCCGTGAATATAGAAACGTGAGTCGTCTTGCGCTTCATCAGAGAAACCCAATGAATTGTCTTGCTCGTGAATTGAATCGACATATCTGACCCGGTTCCAGAAACAAAAAACACATGGCATCGCCCTGATCCATCCTTTACATACCTCCTCTCGTTCTTCCTCCTCCTCACAGCGCTAGCTTGGGGTCTGGCTTACACCCCCTCTTTCGGGGCCATTGTACGCCTGTCCCTGCTGTTTGTCTTCGTCCATTTCATCGGCTCGTCCTTGTTCATTTCAACCATTGGTTATTTCGTCATCGGTCGACTCTTCGGTCCCAATGGTGCCGCCGCCTCTTTGGCCGGTCTGCGTGGTTCTCGGAGCCGCCGACGCGGCGCAGCTCAGGGCTTATTTGTACAGCCTGGTGAGAAGGACCAGCTGGAATTTGGATATTGCTTTGATGTAGGATTTGCCCTCGATCCGGCTCAGCATGCTTGTTTTCTAACGCTGCGGCTTATAGGTCTCCAATCGAGCTTTCTTCCCTCTCTACCTCCACCTTTACGTGGTGCAATTTCTTCTCCTCCCTCTTCTGACTCGCAGCCCGAGCAATTTTCTGGCGACCTTTCTCGGCAATACGCTCTACCTCTCTGCACTGATTTACTACACCTACATCACCTTCCTGGGATATAATGCCCTGCCCTTCCTGCACAACACTGAGCTCTTGCTCATCCCCATTATGGTCTTTGCCGTTCTTTGGCTGGTCAGTCTCATCGCCGGCTGGAGTGTGGTCATGCAGGGTCGAAGCGTCGAAGGCCTATTCTGGGGCGTGTGAGACAACCCTACAAAATATGCTGATGGCCATTTTCCATCACTCAATCAACTTTGGGGAAGAGGTCCCAATTTCCTGAAACTCCCCCGTGTACGAACCATTTTCTTTTCTCTTTCTTCTCTTGACGATGCATTGAAAGAGTAATTTCCGTGTCTTTGCTGCGTTTGGGAAGGCGTCGCTGTACATGATATCTTTTTTTACCTACAGGATCAGGCATCTTCCATTTAGCTGTGTGTCTTTATAGATCCAAATGTCCAATTTTAAATTGCCATGTTTGCCAATGCTATCCCAGGAAATGACTATACTGCTACGGCAGCGTCAAAATCCCACATGGCGCAGTGTCGTGATGCGTATAGAAATGGGGGAGGTCCAGATCTCCAACATGATCAAAAAGCAGATCATTTCTTCTTGCCACCCTTCTTGGGCGCAGGCTTGCCCAATGCAGCAGCCCGCAACTTGTCCTCGCGCTCCTTCGTAAGCGCAGCTTTCTCTCGGGCTTGCTCCTCCTTCTCCTCCTTCTCCGCTTGCTTACGAGCCCGCTCCGCTTCACGCTGCTCGCGGATGATCGCCAACCGTGCAAGATCAGCGCGCGCCTCATCGGTTTTGCCCTCTGCGTGCAGCTTCAAGTACCGCTCGCGGGCCTGCTGCGCCTGGAGGGCTTCGCGCTCTCGTCGTGAAAGCTGCGAGATATCTTTCTTCACAACCTTCTTGGGCTCCTCGTCATCATCGTCCTTCTTGACCAACTGTGAGCGGGACTTGGCGGTGTGGTTCGGGTTCGCGGGGAGGCCCAGGCCCTCGTCCTCGGATTCGTCGGAGTCCGAGGGGGGCAGGTCGCCGGGCTGAGCGGCTTGTTGCTTGCGTTTGGCAAGCGCGGCGAGCTTCTTGGCTTTGGCGGCGGCTTTGCGAGCTTCGCGGGTTGCCTCTGATGTGACGGCGGCTTGACTAGATCCTGCGTCGGCGTCGTCTGAGCTTTCCTCTTCGGAGCTCTCTTCGGATGATGACTCGTCGCTGGAAGATTTGATCTCATCACCGGGGTCCTGTGCAAAGAAATGTGTGAGATATGAATCATCGAGGGTGGTTTCCGCAATCTGCAGCCGGGGTGTTGCAAACGTACGCGCCAGAGACCGAGTGAGTTGCCGTCCTTATCGACAGGTTGCAGGTCTCGACTGAACTTCTTGCCTCCTGTCGAACGAGAAGAGATGAGCATTCAGGAGTGTGGATTGTTCTCTGGGAAATCTGCACGCGACTTACCTCCACGGGAGGGCTTGGAGAACTTGCCTCCACGACCACGGGGCGCCATAATGGAATTGTCTAGGGAACAGAAATCGAGAGATCGCAGTCTCTAGAGAAACTTGGTCTTAGTATCGAGTCAAGAGTAGTCAGATTGAGTCACCCAGGACCAGACATACTAAAATGATTGAGGGGCAAAGTGGGGGGACCCCTGGGCGCTTGCGATGGACGACGATAGACGATAGGCACGGAGTTGCACCCAAGAATCACCAACAGGACTATTATGGTGAGACCGAAAACTCGAAATAGGATGGAAATAACTGGGGAAGGAAATAACTCAAAAAGGGCGAGTCACCACGCTTGAATTAATCAGTCTCCGAGTGTGGGGTTTTTTTTCCCAAACCCAGGGCGCGCCACTCTCGTTATTTATACGGCTCCATCGAACAGTATATTAAATCATACTCATGCGATGCTTGATGGCGCTATTTTCTTTCTATATGCAAGGGAGGCTCCCTTTTTTTCTGTTTATTCTTTTTTTTTTTTTTTACACTCGCGCAAGGCCCAAGCCCACCGTTGTCACCCGTGCTCCGATCAAAACGACTGTGCCTGCGATAATCGCACTGCCCATGAATATTTGTGCATAGAGGTACTCGCCATCGTCCGTCGAGACCAGGGCACCTGCAATAGGCGATCCGATCAGAGCTGCCACGGCCACAATACTGAGCACCATGCCCATTCGCACACCGATCTTCTTCAAGTCCGTGGTCAAAGTGCTCAGCGTGGCGGGGAACAACGACTGAATTCCTGCCGCGAAAAGACCATAGAACACAGCAAAGGCATACAGGCTGGACATATCGTGTACGGCTGACCAGCAATAGGCAACGATTGCAGTCGCGCAGCTGAAGGGAATTAGCAGGTTCAACGGCCCTGTAAACTGATCGGCGAGCAGGTTGGGCACCAGGCGGCCCACGATGCCGACTCCGTTCATGATCATGAGCAGATAGATGGAGGTCCTCTCGGATACTCCGACGATGTTGCGACTGAAGCTACCGATGTAGAAGAAGGCTACGTATAGACCGCAAAAACTGAGGAACATGCCCGCCGCGAAGAGCAGGTAGGGCAGTTCTTTAAACGCGGTCCACTCGACGATTGGCCCAGCGGTGCGAGGCGGTAGTCGTTGCTTGAAGAAGAGCAGGCAGGGGATCAAGGTGGCCATCGTGATGAAACCGAGCGTTCGCATAGTCCATCCATATCCGACTTCGGGTAACATGCGCATGACGACGGCTGGAAAGACCAGACCACCGGTAGCCGATCCCGAGGCCACCAGACCGATGGCGATACCACGATTTTTGACGAAGTAGGTGGAGATCAATGCCAGCGTCGGGCAGAACATCAGACCACATCCGATACCTTGTCCCAGGCCCTGGGCCAGGAAGAGCTGCCAGTACTTAGTGCACAGCGAGGTCATGAAGATACTAAAAACCTCCAGTGTGGCACCTATAGTCAGAGTGAATCGAAAGTATCCGGCATCTGTCGCACGTCCAGAAAATGTCCCGATGAAAAAGAGCAGGAAGATTTGAATGCTTCCCACCCATGAGATGTCGGAGGGAGAGCGGTCCAACTGTGTGGTATAGTACGTTTGGAAGACGCCAAAGCTGTTGATGTAGCCCCAGGTGTTGAAGATGATCATATGTCCCAAAGCGACCTGGAGCCAGGCCTGGAAGCCCCCGTCCGGCGGCGGGCCGATTTCCTTCCCAGATTCTCGCGTGCGCACTGCTGAGAGCGTCCGTGCAACCGCGCTGGCGTTCGTGAGCACCTGAGCGATGCCGTTGGGCTCGTCACCAAGAGTAGACTCTTCGTCCGATACTGGACCTCGAGGCTCATTCCCCTCCAGCGACCTTGCTTGGTCTTCACTCTGAAAGTCTTTTTCCTCGACCATACTTGGGACCTTCTCCATGGACGGATAGGTGGATTCGATCATCGGGAAGCGATATTGGAGGTGACTTGAAAAGTCCAGTCGGTCATGTCGCGCTACCACGATTTCAATCAGAGAGACAAGTAGATATATGCTCAGGAAGTGGAAATGCGGTCAATGAATGCCCAGCAATCGGTCAAAATTATGATGACCGGTCATTGACCTGACTCATGGCTCCTGAGGCCCATAAAAAAGACTAACTACCTCGGAGCAGCCAAACGGGCTTCGCGCCGATCGGCAATTCGCACAGATCGCCGAATGCTACACGCTTTTCTCAGAGCTCTGTCGAGGTTAAACCCCACTCGAGAAACTGAACTGTTCTTGAAATGCGCTGAATTAGCGCAAGGCAATGATGCCCATCGTGTCATCTCTACGTATATTTCCCCGCAAAAAGACGTGCTCGGGGTCCACGGCGTATTAAAGTGGACTTTCGGGAAACCCCCCATTCACTCAATTCTAATCAGATGTGCAAGCTCATGCGTCTATGAACAAGAATTATAAAAGAAATAAGTCGGTGAGATCAAAAGACATCGCTCGGCGCCAATGCCACATCTTGGCAAGCGAGAAAGAAGAAGCAAAAAGCCAGAAGCGAAAAGCAATAAGGAACAAACAAGAGGCAGCGAGGGGCAAACAGGGCAAATAAGGGCAACAGTCGTGTGTGAGTATAAATATAGACTAGGTTGCGAAGGCTATTCGGCGTCGATCGAACTTCGACATGGTCGTGTAGTGTCGATTCGGACCGAGTTTAGAGAGCAAGCGCTCAATAGTCCTGGTTCGGGTTGCTGAAGAGCATCTGGACGGTGTTGATGACATCGGCCGGCTCCAGCAAGTGCCAGCTAGCGTCCGTTTGCTTTGAGCTGGCACCCACCGTCACCGAGTACACATGGTCCTGAGGTAGGTCGGACTTCTTGAGGGCACGGAACATATCTGACAAGGTCCAGCGTTAGTCCATTTACCTCGGAAAGTCTCAAAGCTTCAAATCTCACCTTCGTCCGTAAAGTCATCTCCTAAGCAGAGCACGAATTCAGGGGCCTTACCAGGCCCTGTACCATACTCATTTACCAATCGTGTAGCAATGAAGCCTTTGTTGACAAAAGTCGGGCGAACCTCCAGGTTGGCTTTGCCGGCCATGACCTCCACATCCCATCGTTTGGCAACAGTGTTCTCAAGTTCCTTTCGGCACTCACGAGCTTGAAATGCGCCATATTCAGGATCTGCCCGACGATAGTGCCATGTCAATGCCACTCGTTTCCTCTCAATGAAGGAACCCTGGGTTCGTTCCGTGTAGTGCTGGAAGACATCTACCACTTCCTTCTGCCAGCCCATGTCGGTGCTCTCTGCCAGGTTCTCCCATTCGTCGGACCCGGGCTGACGAATAAAGCATCCGTGTTCGGCGCTAAGCCCCAGCTCAGGGATGTGGCCCATCCACTCATCTAGGAAGGCCTGATCACGACCGCTGATGATCCAGACAGCATTCCTGGGATCTGCCGACAGACTTTTAAGTGTGCGAAGAACTCGATCGGATGGAATGGCTGCCTGTGGATCCTTGACGATCGGCGTAAGCGTACCATCGTAGTCGAACATGAAAAGGCGTTTCCGAGCTTTGCGATACTGCTTGATGACCTTGGCGCGATCCAACGCGGGGGTAGCGATAGATTGGTCGAATGATGAGAGATTGGTCAGCAGACGGTGAAGGAACAGCCTTGTCCACGTTGCAACGGTGTTGGTGACGACGTGCTTATACAGCTTCAGGTGTTGCTCCTTTCGCTGCTCGGCGGGCAGCTTGAGAGCCTGGTCGATAGCGCCAGCGACACCAACCAAGTCCCAGGGGTTGATGTGGATGGCGCTGGGCAATGTACCCGCAGTGCCAGAGAATTCTGAGAGAATGAGCGGGCTATGATTTGACTGCTGGCAGACGATGTACTCGAGGCTGGTTGTGTTCATGCCGTCTCGTACGGTGGTGATGAGTCCCACATCGGCTACACGCAGCAGCGCAAAGTACTCTCGCTGTGACAGATATTGTGGGTAATACTGAACAGGAGAGAAGCTCAACGAGCCGAAACGGCCGTTGATTGTGGAGACAAGATTGGAAATTTGGCCCGCGATCTTGTTGTTAGGGTCTTCCTTCTCTTCCTCCATGCTTGTTGGACTGGTCACTTGGATAAGAACAACCTTGTCACGCCATTCAGGATATCGCTCCAGGAAGATTTCAAACGCCTGCAGCTTCTGCGACACACCACGAACGCTGTCCAGTCGGTCACGGCCAACGATAATCTTCTTTCCGGCGTACAGTTTGCGAATCCCGGCGACGGTATTTTCGATATCTGAGGCACCAAACGCAGCCTTCTGAATAGACTGAGCATCAATTCCTATGGGGAAGACGTCCACCGCCACGTGTGCGCCGTAGGCATCTACACCGGCCGAATTGGAATCGAAACCCAAGACACGTGTGCAGCAAGATGAAAAGTGTCGCGAGTAAGAGAAGGTCTGGAATCCCAGCATATTGGCGCCGAGAACTCCGGTCAATACCTCCTTGCGCTTTGCAAGACACCGGACGAACTCGCTACTTGGGAAAGGTGCGTGGAGGAAGAAGCCAACATAGATGTTGGGAATGCGCTGTCGTAGGAGGCTGGGAAGCAGAAACAGGTGGTAATCGTGAACCCATACAACATCACCCTCCTGGTAGTCCGCGATAATGCGGTCTGCAAATAGCTGGTTCAAACGAACGTAATCCGCCCACCACCGCCGCTCAGAGCGGCCGTCAGTCGGGCCGTGCTGCTTGTAGTGCAAAAGAGGATACAATTCTCTCTCTGCATACCGCCGCCACCGGCCCTGATCTTTGAGTAGAATGGTGTCGTCTGGTTCTTCCGAAGCGTCCGATAACCAAACCGGTAAAATCCGACCATAGCGACCCGAAGCCATTTGACGATCAAGCCGCTCTCGATCATCCTTCCCGACGGTGAGTCCTTCCACCAACGGATGAGATTGTGGCTGCTGGGTAGCATCCACAGGGACAGGTGCAGCTGCCTTGTTGAGCGTGGATAGATTAGGGTTGTTGGCACCAGGTGCCAATGTTCCCGCTGCATTGACGGGAATTGATTGTAAAGGGGTCTTGGAGTCTAGGATGGGCTCTACCTCGCCTGTCCAGCCCACCAAGGTGTGTGACCACTGGGTCTCGTCGGAGGCCAGATGAGCAAATGAATCGAACAGAGCCGAAGACCCTGAACGCGGCTTGACCGTCTGTTCTCTCAGAAAGTAGTCAGTCGGCCATCCAGAAATCCGGCAAAAGGAAGAGATTCATCACGTACCCAGTCTGAGCCCGCTTGGAAGTAGAGCTTGTAGGGCATGCAGAAGGAGGCGCTAATCAAACGCCCGCTTAAGTTGAGACCTGGATGCTGCGCACGAGGGTCGACCTCTGGTGACATTGGGGATCCATGCCCGACTAGACTCAAACGTCGTAGCAATTCTTGTCCCGACGACGTCCTCCTTTTGGGGTGTGGTGCCGAGGCCGAATCAGACGGACCGAGTGGCTCGGTCTGCACTCCCGGGAGGTTGGCAAAGTATGAAGGCGCATCAATATCCATCTGACCTTGGTTATCGGTATCCAAACTCGGTGTCGCATTTGTGGCATCCGTATAGGCCTCTGTACTGAAGGCTTTTAAGCCAGGCCCCACGAGCACCGGATTAGGCTGCCCTTCAGGCAAGCGCTCAGGGCTCGACTTCTCTGTTTCAGACATGACGGGGAAATTGAAATTGAAATTGGGAACGAGCTGGAAATCAGCTGCGGCGATTGTCAGAAAAGACTGCGATTGTCACATGCGGGAGCCCCTCTCAAGTAATACTGACGTCGAATTGAGGGGAGAACAAGGAAGAACGTACCTCAAAGTGGGGGAGGGGAGGCGATGAGTGTCTCGACTAGAGGGAACGACGGACGACAGCCATGAAGAGAACAGAGAGACAAGTAGGGTGCAAGGTGCAGAAGTACAGAGTCGAAGGAGAGAAGTAGAAACGTAAAGAAGTAGAAGTCCCGATGGAGGGGCAAGCGGTGAGATTGAAGCCACCGTCCGAAACAGGAACATGGACGCTTCAGGACAATCGGTGGGGTTTCCGATGTCTTCAACCCTACGTCATGCTCCCGAATACCAGATTTCTGTGAGAATCTCGAGACTGAATCGAGGAGAACAAGCAGGTCATCGTGACTATTTGCGCACAGGGATAAATGCCTAGTTCCAACTTCGCAATGCTCAATGCTCAATGCGCCAAATGCGCCCGATGCGCCCAAGGCGTGCTGCCTCAGGCCACAACGCTTATTGCTGATTCCACCAGTGACAGAGCTCGTTCCTCTGTCATCTTCGCGCTATGCCGCGTCTCCCTCTGCCTCGAAATCGATCTATTCCGTCTAGATTGAAAGACCCTGATGTCTTCACCAACAGCCTTAGCAAAACACTAGAGGCTCATCGCTCGTCGAACCGAGCTAGCCTAATCCGCAAGGTGTACTCTCGTGATCCTTCGCCGGGGCTCTTTCGACCTTATATCCCCCCCGAAAACCGTGCAGGCTACCAGCCGCCGGCAACTCCACCTCCACCTCCACCACTGGCATCGGCACCGGCTCCAATCATCATACCCAACGATGGCGTGAAGGGCATATCAGAGAAGCTCCAATCCAAGGCTGATCAACTTAGTGGAATCTGCCGCGCAGACTCCTCGATATATGACTCGTTCAGACAACAGCCGTGGTTGAAATACATGCAGCCGTTCGAGGCCACTGGCGATGCTTATGCTTATCTGGATGCGGAGATTCGGGCCTTAGACTCTTACCTGTCCTCGAGCTCCGAAGAGCAAAAACAGACTGAGCGAATTTATGAAGAGCTTGATTCACTACTGTTAGCAATATGTTCATCTCCGCCGAAGCGCATTGGGCTCCGTTCGATTGGGCTAGCGCCGGCACATTCGGCCATCGAACTCATGTTGCCGTTCCGGGACACAAAACGATCTCCAGACCAGATTCGAAAACCGAGTGCTTCCCGACCACAGATTCGACGGGCTCACATGGGCCTGCTCGAAACTGCGAGGTCTGCCTTGATGAATAATCCGGCCTTCGAGAATGTAACCTTAATAAAACACGGTCCTTCTCTGGGGGCTCGGCATAAGTCTACAGGCTTGGAGGTGCGGATCACCTGCGGGGAACAGTCTCCAGCCATCTTTGAATACTTGCAGGATTATTTGAACGAATATCCCGCTCTTCCACCTCTGTTCCGAGCAAGCCAGGCGCTAATAGAAGCATGCTCTACCCCATTCAACCTTATGCACATTGATAGCAATGCCTTGATATTGTTGCTTGTCGCTTTTCTCAAAATGAATCATGGTCGTTTCACAGGCCCTCGTACTCTCGGGCACCAGTGGGTGGCTTTTCTGAAGCTCTATGGGTCGGATGTTGACCTTAGTTCCGTTGGAGTTGCACTGGATCCTCCAGGTTTCTTTGGAAATGGGGCGCGGGGCGCAAATGAAAACGCGGATGCTGAACCCGCATACTTGCGCGGCCAACGTTCTATTATGCGTGCTAAGCTCACTGCTAAAGCGCAAGGGAACCTTCAACTTGGCCAAAGCCTTTGCATCCAGGATCCCACTCACTTCATGCAGGACTTGGGTCGCTCATCCACATGCATAAAAGAGGTGCAAAGTGAGCTGAAAGCTGCCCATGAGCGGCTTTCTAAAGTATGTGAACAGTGGGTGGGACCGACTGACGATGCTTCAATCCTGGCAGCGGCTCTACGGGCGAGTTTTGATGGCTTCGAAAAAAGGCGGAGGCAGATCATCCATGGCCCCAGGGCTGACGCAGAAGCGGCTGATCAGTGATTCATGCGAATATTAAATGATGTTAACAGATACCCAGGATAAGCATATATGTATACACAAATCTCCCTTCTGGCTCCAACATTGTTCAATTGGTTTATCTAGCGCTCTCTTTATATGTAGAAAGCCATCTAGACGCCGATTACTATCTGAAAATGAAGCGTACTGTCAAAAAGCCCTGCATGAGACAAGAGGTCTCTAACAAAAGGTGATGCGATGCTGCAATGGCAATGGTAGCGCTGAACAATGCATGAATGGAACTGCACTCAAGTACCCCCAAGAGGCGTACAATGAAAGCAAATACTTGAGGTCTACAGACGGGCAACTGGAAAAGACGCCGTCCATTGTAAATGAGATAGAAAACGGATTAGTTGCTATCATGATGATTAGTTCGAGTTCAATTGGCAATTCACTTGACCCAGGGAATGAAACTTACTAGATCTCCAGAGGCGATATTTGATCCAAAGCGTAAAGCCAATTTCCTCCCTGCTCTTCCTTCTCAAGCCTGTTGAGGAATGGTTAGATTGGACATTCGAGGATATAGTAAGGGTTGCTGACCAGTCATATGGCCAGAGAATAAGGTGGCCCTGAACCTTGTTCAAAAGATCCTCCGCGCGCGTTTTGTCCATTACATCTTCATGAGCCTTAGAACCAATAGTAGTGGCTCGACGTCTGCGTCGTCGCGATTGAGACGCATTCAGATTCACTGCATCAGAATAGTCGACATGTGCAGAGTTCGAGCGCGGCTTCTCAGCATCATCTCCAGCGGCATTATCTTCGCCGTTCTGCGCGCTACTCAACAGGTGAGGCTCAGATGCCGCCTTCAAGGCGGTCTTTTCATCAAGGGGCGGCAATGTCTCGCTCTGGATGAGCTCGGACTGTGGTCGGTCAGACTCACTTCGCTGAGCATCTTGCGTCTTAAGCTCGGCCTTCTCGTCAATAGTTTGACGGGGCTTCAGCTCGGTCACTAGCCCTTCAGTCTTGGGGCTGGCAAGAGAAACTGGTGATGCAAGTGGAACTCCAGCCGTAGAAGAATTAGCTCCGGGAGGGCCGGTATGTCTCTGATGAGTCTGATTCGTTGGCTTGCTGCTCTGCTGGCTTTGCATCTCAGAGAAGCGCTCTCCATATGCGGCATACTCCTTGTAGTCCTTCCAATTCTTGACCTCACTGTCGGGCATGCACCGGAAGACAGAGCGGTAGATCTTCGTGTTCTTCTCAGCAACCGCTTGCCAGGTGTCTAGATAGAAACCGTCGTTTACGGGGTCTTTCATGCAGTCTTTGTCGATGAAGATCCGCTTCAGGTCTGGCGTGAATGGTTGTCCAAACTTGGGGATATCGCGGTTTTCCTGAGACACCATCAGACTCGCACTCTCAACCTCAGACTCACGGCTCGATGACCCAGAGACACCGTGAGTATGCAAATGTGTCTCGGAGTTCATATTGCCCTCTGAATCCCGAACGGGCTCGCCCGAAGACCCATTCCCATTCTTGTGGGTTGATGTTGATTGGGCGGACTTGCGCTGAGACGATGGCCTGGGCTGATCGATAGTGCCCTTGCCTTCAGAAGAGATTGGGGAGACCAGGGCTTCCTTGCCATCAGGGGTCACCTGTGAGTCACGGCCAACTCCCAAACCAGCTTGCTCGGCAGCTCTCAAGTTATCAAAGCCATCACCATCCACGTCTTTCTTGTGATCGGGGTTATCCGTGACTCGTGGATCGGTAGTGAGTCTCCGATTACTCTTGAGGTTTGGGTTGTTGCCTTGCTCCCAGTCGACGTCGTGGTTGAAGCTGTGCATTTCTTCAGAGCGGGACAAGAACTCATCCTGGACACGATGACGACGTTCGATCATATCTCTTTCATCTTGGCGCTCGATCATGGACGACTCGGAGCCTCGCCTTTCTCGATCACCGGCTGGTCGAGCGTCTTCTTCATCGACCTGGATCTTGCGCAATTCTTCTTCGGTGGCGAAATCATGTTCCAAAAGCTCGTCAACATCAATTCCTAAGTGCTCCCGCATAAGGCGCATACGAAGAGTGTGGGGGAATCTCCCGACAAGGTAGGGTTTGCCATTCATAGTCGACTGGATCATGTCTGTGTCCCGCACCACGGCTGCCACCTCGGAATCACGGGATCCCAGCATTGATCGTTCGTTGATATTTGCGGATCCAATGATGGCGGCACGATCATCGACGACCATGCATTTTGCGTGAATGTAGAGCTGCTCCGTCACCAACTGCTTAGTCGGTCCAATTTTGCCCCAGGCTCGTAGACTGTAGAATTGGATATAGTCCTCGGGTTCGATTCCCAGCGCCCGGAGACGACCAAAGATTGAAGTCTCACCACGGCAGATACTGCGGTATTGACACTGCATGATCAGACGCACGCTCGTTCCACCTTCACTATCAACGGTGTTCTGGAAGCCTGGCATGAGAGGAATGACGATAACGGCGCGCCACGCTTCTTCGTTCTTGGCTGCTCGAACAATACGTTCAACCAATGCGTCTCCAATCAGGTTTTCAATCTTTCTGCCATCGATTTCACAGGTACTGATAAAGAATTGATTCTCAATGTAGACAAAGTGCTCAGACTCTTCAATGAGTTTGACGTAGGCATTCATGATGCTATGTTCTGTGACGTCGGGCGTTCCAGTCGACCACATACTGCTGGAGCGTAGGACCTGAACCTCACAGGTTCCATCCAGACCCAAAGCCTCGAGATCAGCCGGGTTGAAATCCGGAGGAGGCAGCAGGAAAGGTGTTGGTCGAGTTGGCTTGCGCTGGCGAAGGATGTAGTTCCAGCGCTGAACGAAATGCCGAGTAAGATCGCGGGCAGGTTGGCCCACCACGTGCATCGAAATATCGTGCCAGGGCATACGCGGCACAACATTGCGATCATACATCTCCTCGTATGGTTTATCCAAGTCATAAAAATCTTGAATTCGAGGGTTAGAGTAGTCTTTGCCAGGCCAGAGCTGACAGTTATCTGCATCTTTCGCGGTGTCGGAGTTTTCAAAGCCCGTGGGCTTATCGTCAGTAAGGTGATGCTGAGGTGTATCCCAACGTCCAAAACACAGGTCAATACCTCCCACGAATGCAAGGGTATGATCTATTAGGCACAATTTCTCGTGATGTGCCCAGAAGAAGGTGTTTTGACGGAACTGATTAGGTGATCTCTGGACAAAGATGTTGGGGTGGAGCTCAAGGAGGGAAAATTTGGAGTACTCCGAGTCAATCGGTATCGCAGAGTTGATGTTCCGGTACATGATAATGAAAATCTTCACGCCTTCGCGAGCCTTCTTTTGGAGCAGACGATCCAACCGCCATTTCTGACTGATGGCTGCAGGTCGCCGCATATATAATTCTGGACTCAACCACCAGTCGTGAATATAGATGACATCCTTTGCTTGATTGATCGCTCTTGATACCACCCACATATGATCGCGTGCATCGACTAGCCATTGAGCAAAGCACTTCTGTCGAACAGGCGCAAAGCTGTCGAAACGATTCGGCCGCATCCACGGAGTGTTCTGAGCCATAAAGCGAATTGAGTCTTCAAACTGCTGCAGCTGGCGTTCATTTCGAGCCAACAACTTCAACTTGCGTTCGGAATTCTCAAGCCGAAGAGTGTGGTGCTGAGGGTGTCTTGCCGACTGCTTTGCCGACTTGGCCAGTTCTTTCGCTTTTTGGTTGCGAAGGCTGATCTTTTGCGTCTGAATTTTAAAGTTGGAATCCACCAAGAAGACATCGTAAATGTTCATCTCTTCTGGTGAATCCACGCAGACGACATAGCTGTGGCGAACAAGGAACCACTTGGGCCAGTGACGCTTCTTAATAAGAGACGGTGTCAGGGCCCTTCGGAAGTCGAGACCTTTTGATGATTGAATGATCAAAAAGCCCTCTTTGCCATGATAACTTCCTTCCGCGGCGAGACGGACCCCCAGAGCAGATAACTCGAGGAACTTGCACAGGCGGTTACTGTCAGCCCGGAAAATGAGGAACCGGATCATCTTCTGCAAGTACATCTCAAGCTTCTTTCGCTGTCTCTCTGGGTAGGTTTCTCTCTTGCCGCCCACTCCTTCATGGACGGATGAAGGACCCGCAGCCGACTCGCCCTCCTGGTTGGTGATACTCGATTTCCTGCGAGCCAAAGGACCAACTCCTGAAGGTCGACGCTGCTTCTTTTTTCCGGGTCGTTCTGTACCACTCATTCCCTCAGGGCCAGTTTCATACCCACCATCGTCCTCCTCGTCCTCGAATTCGCTTTCTAACCCACGTACGCCCCGCATGTAAGGGAAAGCGCTTCTCGGGAAACGAGGAAGGCTGGGGCTATTCTCACTTGCCCGAAGCTGGATGTATTTCTGAGTTCCGAGGTGTAGTTTGTACTTCAAGTGCAGGTTGGCAAAATCTCTCAAAGTCCTGTGGATGATCCACTTCATTCGAGTCATGCCACTTCCATACTCCATTTCGATTCGAAACACTAGGTGACGATCGCCAGAATTCGAGTCGATTCGACTATCTGTCACACGTACCTTCAGTTGCTCCAAAAGAATCGGAATCCGTTTGCTTCCATGTTCATCTCTTTGAAAGAAACTAGCCAAGATTAGAGCAGCGGGGACAGCCGAGGCCAGCTCGGCAAGCAATTCTGCGGATTTCTTATTATCCACTGCGTTGTCGCCTTTACGACGCTGGCCCATGAACTTGAAGCCGGCTTTGATTTGTCTCCATCGCTGGGCACCGGCGCTGGTACCCCGCTCGCCTCGGTGCCGTCTCCAGGTAGCGGCAAGACTTTCGGGATTTTCAGATGGACCAGCAAGGCCAGTGAGTCTCCTCAAATTACTCGGCCGCTGCTGTTCCTCCTGGTTTCCGTCCTGCTGCCGGCCAATATACGACATTCCGCGGTTCCCGGCCCAGGCAGATCGCTTTCGCCGGGTGAGCCTGTCACGACCTTCGTCCTCCGATACACCTTCCCGATTTTGAGCGGTAAACTCAGTAGTGCTACCTCTTCGAGGAAATATGTTGTTGCGGTAGTTCTCAAAGGGAGCAAACGAGGACGAAAAGTGAAAGGAAGGTCGGCGTGTAGTCTTTGGCGTCGTTGGGGCAGTACGAGTCCCAGCTTCGTCGTCCTGTTCTTGTCGTCGACGTAGGATCTTCTTCTTTTTGGGAAGGTCCCGCTGCTCGCCGCCGCTTTCCTCGGCATCGGCATCAATATCACTTCCTTCTTCAGCGAGAGGTTCAGGAACAGGGAAGAGAAACTCGCCCCGTTCAGAGCCCGGAGTAACGAGGTCAGGTTGGCCCAGCCGATTGTCGCCGATTGTGGCTCCGCTAGGGGACCTTGAATGTGATGCAAACGAGGGAGAAACGGCGAAAGACTTCAGGCGATTGAGAATGGACTGTTTCCCCTTTGATTGTTCTCCGTCATCGCCGTTCAAAGAGGAGTGTCGAGACTGCGGCCGTGACAAGGGCAGCTCCGTGGCTTCGTTTTCAGGGTCGCGGAACTGAACACTAGGAGCGCGGGAAGGGGGAGACATCCCATGGCCAGATGATTGCTGTCTGCTGCGGCTTAGCGACGGCGGCTGTTCGTCAGTATTGGACCTGTTCGGTGGCCGGCTGCTCAGGGATGACCACTCCCTAGGTGAGCCACGCTGCGTCGGCAATGTGTTCTCCTTGCTCCCAAGAGGAATTTCCGGCTCTTTCGACAGTTGGAGTTGATCCGTTACCATATTCTCTTGGCTCACTTCGGTGTGCTGAGCCTGCTTTACTGAAGCAGGTCGCTTGGCTTCGGTAGGGGACGGAAATGGGGAGGCTAGTTTGGAGCCACTCGCAACCGATATGGGATCGGGCTTCTTTGCTTTCTCTCTCTCGAACTTGCGCTCAGCCTCCATTTGGGGGGAAGAGGGCGTTAGAGTGTCGGTCATGCTGTCCCGGCGAGGGGATCGTCAGTGGGAGCTTGAGGTAGGAGCTAGCGGATGCTGGGGTGCATACATGCAGGTTTGATCGAGACCCTGTCATTTATGGTCAAGTCTGCTCACTGGCATCCTAACCTGATCTTGCGAGAAGGACGGGTCAATTGGGAGGGACAGGTGGCGTCCACGCGACTGTTGACATATAAAGGAGCGTTTGAAGTTGACCTAGTTCGCAATTGCGGTAGAGCTCCGCCCCATCAGAATCTCTCCGACTGGAGACGGGCCTGCCAAGCGGGCCAAGAAGCGGGCGGTCAGGTACTCGGATAGGGGAAAGGGGGGCAGTTTCGTGGTGCTAGTACGTAGTACTAGGAGTAGATGGTAGTCAATAACCTCGCATGTAGCGATGATGCTTTCAGGGGTCACCAATAACAAGCATCGTGGATCGAGTCCCCTCCCACTTCGGGTTCCAAGGTTTCCCTTTTCCCTTTTCAGGAAAATCGGATTGATGGCCTTTGGGCAGTAGTCACGTGAATTCCTGGCTGCAAACCTCAGATATCAATGTCAAACATGTGACGAGATATGTGATATTGCGATACTATACACAACAGATTCTAGACAGGTGCCAAT
Source organism: Penicillium sp. IBT 18751x (assembly GCA_028828935.1). Classification (NCBI taxonomy): domain Eukaryota; kingdom Fungi; phylum Ascomycota; class Eurotiomycetes; order Eurotiales; family Aspergillaceae; genus Penicillium; species Penicillium sp. IBT 18751x. The sequence continues at coordinate 816,806 of JAQJZS010000011.1, read as the reverse complement.
ATTAGCCTGAAGCTTCAGTGCCAGGACTCGAGTATTGATGTGCGTAACAGTGGGGTCCCGGGAATTTAGGTCTGCATCGGCATGACGGACCCTCGGCTCATCGCACTATGCCCGAGTCGCCTTTTGAATCGCCATTGTTCCCCGCCCTTTGTTCTATAGAGCCCTGGCAACCTGGCAAGGTAGAACAATCTTTCTACTCTTGATTCTGTCTTTATGCAGTTTGATCGCTGGTTGAATCCTATTCTCTTCTAACACATCTACAGTGACCCTGCAGCCATGACCGATCCATTGAAGACCTTCGACTCGTCCGGTCGTCCTGAGCCGGTAGCCGTCTCTCAGGAGGTTTATGCTATTGCTGGTATCTCAGTGACTGTCTTTGGACTCAAGGAGCTTCCTTTCCAGGCGACAGATGTTGCGTGTCTCTGGTTACTCCATCCTCGACTGGCGACGCAGGAACGCATGGCGGGCATTGCTTCAGCCACTATTACCGACTGGAACAGTAAGAATGAGAAGAATCCATCTGCCAAGGGCTTGATTGCTGTCTCTTTTGACCAGCGCAATCACGGCACCAGAATGGTTGACCCGCTGGCGAATGAGGCTTGGAGACAGGGAAACCCTCGCCATGCTCAAGATATGTTCTCTATCTTCCGTAAGCTCTAAAGACTCGCCACGCGTGAGACAAACTTTACTAATGGGCTTTCCAGAGGGCACTGCTCGAGACACATCGCTCTTAATGGATTACCTCGCCGCGTTCGTCTTCCCTACTGGCGAGCATAAGATCTCGGAGAACCTCGTTCTGGGTGTCTCTCTAGGCGGACATGCCGCATGGAGCTGTTTGCTGCATGAACCTCGCGTCAGCGCCGGAGTCGTCATTATCGGCTGCCCGGACTACCTTAATCTCATGGTTGACCGGGCCCGATTGTCGAAGTTGCCATCCTGGACGAAGGGCAACCCGCCTGGTTCTGACATTCTAGGCTCCGAAGCTTTCCCGGGTTCGTTCGTGGATATCGTGAAGCAATACGACCCGGCTAGCCTCTTCCTCAGCTGTGTTGATACCGGCTCGTCCAGCCCATTGCGCCCCGACACTTTGCCCGACCCGACGGACAAGGAACAGCAGCAACTTCGACCACTTCTGACCCGGTGCCTGGCGGGAAAGCGAATCTTGAATCTCTCTGGTGGAGTAGATAAGTTAGTGCCGTATCAGCGAGGTGAGGCATTCCTGAACTGGTTCAAAGAGGCCGTCTCGTCCGATGGCTGGTTTGGCGATGGCGCCATTACATTTGAGGATATTATCGACCAAAGTGCGGGCCATGAGGTTACGGCCAAGATGATTGACGAGGCCGTCCGCTTCATTAGTGAATCGCTTGCTATCACAGATAACAGAGACCGGAGGGGATCGGTGCGGTCGTCCAAGATATGAATTGTGCCTTGACATGTTACAAAATTATGAGAGCTCGCTGTAGATAGGCACCAAAATGATACTACTTGTTCAAATTTACATCCATAGATGACTGCAAACAAGGCACTAGAGAAGCAGAACCAGCATCAACCCTTGGCTGAGATCAGCTCATATGGATATCGTATCACTATCAGTGTGCAGCAATTACGTTGCGTATCGGGACAGAACACTTTTGAAAATCCTCCTTGTGGTATTTGTTTAACACAATGTGAAATCGTAAGGGCATTCGGAGGCCATGCGATGCAGACTGCATACACAGAAACCCTTATTCTTTTCGAACGCCAGAACCAACCATTTCGGCTCGTGGCGGTCAGCTTTTGAGTTCCGATCGTCCTCCTCCTCACGGGTAGAAAGACCTGAATCCTCCACAAGACCGAACGCAGTCAAGACTGCGATTGCCCCGATTCACCCGTCTTCTCCAATTGAACACCTAATTCAACATTTATGCGACGAGCTCGCAAACACCACCAGCTTCCTTGATCTTCTGCTCGGCATCACGGCTGAAGTAACGGGCACGGATGACGACGGGGATCTGGGGGAGACGGCCCTTGCCGAGAACCTTGGAGTAGCCGAGAGGCAGGAGGTCGATGACGGGGGCGACGTCAGTCTTGGAGCCAGCGAGGTAGGCGTCACGCTGCTCAGCGGGGACAAGGGACCAGAGCTATATCAAGGGAAAATCAATCAGTTACTGTCCATCACCATTATATTCGATCGATCCTCTCAAGTCGGTTTGCGGCCGGTCCACATTGCATTATCGTGATGTTTCCAGGCACACAAAGTCCTCCTTCGTCGTTTCCGGGTTTCTTCAGATGGATCGATTCGTGTCACGTACCTTGTCAAGGTTGATAGTAGGCTTCCAGAACTGCTGCTGAGTCTTGTGGAAGTAGCGCATACCGACCTTACCGAAGTAACCAGGGTGGTACTTGTCGATGTTGGTACGGTGGTGGTGCTGACCACCGGCCATACCACGACCACCGGGGGACTTGCGGTGCTTGCCGACACGACCATAACCGGCGGAAACGTGGCCGCGGCTGTAAGGATATTCATGTTAGCGATGGGCGACTGGGAAAGGATACAGGTTGCCAGCGAGGTCGATTTTTCGTTCTGGAATTTCGGGGATGGGACAGGAGGAGGCGACTCACTGCTTCCGGGTCTTCGAGAAACGGGTAGGCATCTTGTCGGCGGTGTATTCTCGACAAGACCGGTCTGAGATTTGGGCGTTGAAGGGGGAAGGGTCGTGGATACTTCCGGCTCAGATGTTGAAATCCACGCTTGCGCTAGGCGGAGTGTGCGCTAAGCAATTCGCTTGTCCCGTGATAGGGTCAAACCCTGCTCTGGGGCTGAGCCAGATCACGTGCGATAGTGGCGCTTTCTGCTCACGCGCAAGTTTGATTCTGCCACCGCCCTCCATTCTATGCTTTGCACTTCTTTCCATGATACAAGTATTTTCATTATCATTTGCTATCATTTGCTAGACAAGATTTCTTTTCAGCAAAGAACCTTGACATTCGCTGTACCGTCATATGTGCAGGGCGCTCAGATGGGGAAGAAAGTAGACTTCCTCTGATCCAGCCAGGCAATTTGTCCTGGATGCGCGAAGAATCATATCGACGATCGATCATCACAATGGCTGCATAGTCATTCACATGCCGGATGGCACGCCCAATGCACTGGTTGACGGCTCGCATGCATGAGTTTTCGTAGAAGTCTCTTCCAGCTGCCTCGGCGCTTGCCTTCTTCGCCGATTCTGTCCCGGGACTAATTTTGAACGTCTTCTCCTCGATGTATTTGATCTTGGCCTGCCAAACGGCACTACGAATGTTTGGAAAAGGCAGACCGATGATCAGGACTCCTCGGCCAAGTCGATCGGAAAAGTTAATACCCTCCGACAGCTTTCCTCCGACCACAGACAACAGTAAAGCCCCCGACCCTGATTCGACGGCTTCGGTGTATTCTTGAAGCAAGGCATCGGTGGTTATCACTGCTTCGCGTGACTCATAAAGAATTTTCTTTTTCCGTTCGATCAGGCCGAGCGTAGTTTGACCGTTGCCATTCGGGATGGGCTTCTTCCAAACAGTCAATACTTGACTAAGGTAGTCGTAGCTGGGGAAGAACGCAACAACACCGTCTGGGATGACTTGGCAGAGGGTCGCTATCGTCCGACCTAGGTCGGTGATCTATCCCGTCGGTTAGAAACCATGGTATTCAGGTCAAACCGTTGATGGTTCCAAGGCCACTCACCATTCTCTCAGACCCTCGTTTCTCATAGGTGAAGTCAAAGTCCGATCCCAGGAGCCCTCGAGTCAGTGATTGAGCAACTAGGTTGGCCTTCGGAATGACGTGACCATAGCTGAATGTATCAAGGCGCTCTGTTGGTAAATATGAGAATAAATGGTTCACATAATCCGACATCTGATCAAGAAGTTAGCCGGTGACAGCCACCTGAAGGAGGAGGGAGGCTCACTGGAGACATCGTGCCGCCAGCCAATACGACAGCTCGGGCATCTTCAACAATTTCACGAAAGTGATTCGTCGGATCGAGAAGCAGGTACTTTAACAGTACATTGTCCTGATCCCTTTGGTAGAAGAATCTCCCTTCCTCGGATGGATTCATCAAAGGTAAGAGAAAGCTTTGAACGTGAAAAAGTACCGGCATGCTTGTCTTAGCCTTCATCTTTTCTATGATTTGTCCTTGCTGCTGTGTTTGCGAAGACTCGACATAGCCATCCACTTTTCGGGCCAGCTTACTCTCTTGTAAATATCGTGACAGTTTGTAAGGGTTTATCTGGTCAACTCCTTTACCGGCCATCAGCTCTGAGGGTTGAATTGGACCTTCTTGAGAACCAGTCTGCTGAGCAATGCCTTGCAGGTAGTTGGCAATGGAGTTAACTAGTCGAATAACCTGAGCGATGTAGTTCCGATTCTTTCCCTTTAATCGAGTTTTAAATTTGCGTGCGTAGATCGTTAACTGCGAGATGGCAATATGCAACTGATGCAGAGAAACTGTCACTGAATGGATACCGGCGATTGCATCCATGAGGTTGTGCGCCTCATCAATGATCACCACATGGCCCTTCACGGACAAATTGAGAGCATCGCGGGAGGAATTTTGAAGTAGCAGAGGATACGGGAGTGTCACAATCTGTATAGAGAAAAGGTCAGCTCTGCATATTCAACCACGGAATGACCGATACTGACCTCGCTGTGCTTGATGACTGAACGGGATGCGTAGTAGGGACAGATCCCGAGTTCCTTTCCAACTTTACCGATGTCTTCAATATCCTTTACCGTGGCCAACGCATGATCACGGAATTGGAGAAGCAATGCTTCGTCCTCTTTGGATGGGAGATAGGAGCATTTTTTATCGGCAGCTACGCCGGATTGCTGCAGATCCAGACAACGCTCGTTGATGGCCGTGTTGTTCTCCAAGGCGCGAACCTTGTCATTAATACACAAATTCTTTCTAGACCCCAAAGAAAGGTGTTTGGTGCGCTCTTCCAGCATTGCGAGATCGTCTTTACCTGCTGCATCAGGAGCATTGGGTATGCTAGATGGGAATGTAATCCGCCGCAGCTCACCCACAAACTGACTTAGCTGAGAATGGGTCCGCGAGCAATAGAAGATCTTGACAGGCTCTTCAGCTTCGTCGTCTTCATTCTGTTTTCCGGAGGAGTATTGGCCCTGGAATCGCTGCAACAGGGCCAAGGTGCTGGCGGACAACCCATCTGCACCTCCCGAGACACTCTGTGCCTTCGTTTCCTCTGTTTCACTGTCATAGTCATCGAGAAGAAATTGATCATCATCGGCCTTGGCATCTGACTGCGATGACGATTTGTCCAATCGCTTGCAAGTTCAGCTGGTTGGTATGTGATCTGAGGATCGGCGATCAGCCTAATCGTACCTGTTTCTTTCGAGGGTGCTCCGAGTTGTCCTGTCCCGCCTTCAGACGCTCTTCCTCCTGCTTAATTTTGGCCAGTCGGGCCTCGAATCCGTGTCTTTTCTCGGCCAAGGCACGGCGGGAGTTCCGCTTTGCGAATTCGATCATCCATTCCGGCTCATCGTCATCGGCTAGACACAACTGAGATGACATCACAGGGGCAATCCAGGAGTAGAGAACATACCTGCTGCCTGATCTAACGATTCCTGGAAGGCCTTACGTTTGTGATCGCGCAACCAGGTGAGGGCGCCACAGATCAAACTCAACGATTTGCCCTGAGATGTGGCTTAGCTGGATGCCTAATCGCGTGTACCAGAATCCAAGACATCACAGCTCTCGTCAAGGCATTCGGACTATCACCCAGTGGAGACAGACACAAAGACACTTACAGTACCTGCACGGATATTAAACCAGGGCCAAGAAGGGAGAAGGGGAACTAGCGCGCTTACCAGTGGGGGATTCAAACACGGCGACTTTTCCATCTTCAAGAGACTCGTACAAGGCCCGCATAAACTGCAGTTGAATCTCATACGGCGTGAAAGGGTGATGGAAATCCTGTATATCCATGGCGTGACATCAGCGATGTTTTCCTTTCTTCGTTTTTTTTTTTTTTGGCCGCGCAGATGAAAATAGAAATAAAACGAGGTGGAGAACTGTACTGTAAGCCTTCCGAGACAGGGCTTCAGAATCGGTGCGACCCTCAGGGGAAATAATTTGCGGGTGGTCAAATGTTGCTATATCCCCCAGCGTCAGCAATGCAAAGTGGCTGAGTACTTATTTTTATATTCATACATGGAGACTTTCTTTGACCCTTCTATGTAATCCCCTTGTAATTTCCTACACGGGTACAGGCATTCGGTAATTTGGCCGCGGGATCCATAGCAGGTGTATCCAGATTCGCGCTCCAACTAAAGTGGGCTGTCATCCACCCCTCCTGGCATCGTCTCTTTTCTCCCCCTCATCTTTCCCCCTCATGCTTGCCTCCTCTTGAGCTGAATTATCAATACGTGCCGGGATGAACAGACCGCCGCAGGGCCGTGGTCAGCCTCGGCTGGGAGCGACTTGGTATCCAGGGGGCCAGGATGACTTTTACATGCCAGAGGTCATCTCCCCCTCCCCCCAAAGGTACGAGATGCCATGATTCCCCGATTTCTCCTCCACATCTGCAAATATGCCGAAGGTACGAGTACTCATTCGTCCGAGCAGAGTGATGCCTGAAGTCCCCGAGAACATGCAGGACAATATCGCGCAAATGGAGCATCACGCTCGTGACCCCCGCCGCCCTCAACAGCCTCCGGCGCAATATCGTCCTCAACAGCAGCAGCAGTTCCCCGAGCGATCCTCTTCGGCTGTCCAGGCCCAGCCGCAACAGAGTCAGACGTACGATCATGGTTCCTACGCGCAGGCTGCTACGTACGACAGCATGGATCATCCAAATTTCTCCCCTTTCCCTATCCTGCGGAGTCCCCCGCCGAACGTCCCTCCTACCGATGAGCAGCGCGAAGCCAAATTAGAACATCACCGCATGAGTGTCCTGTCGACCACTGACCCGGAGATGCAATTGTCCTGGGCCCAGGATGCGTTGGCCTTTGTTGAAGTGGCCGCCCAAAATGAAGCCCGTCTGGCGTTGACACAGCCTCCGCGTCCTCATACACCGCAAATTGAGCAGCAGTTGAAAACTGATGCGCTTAACATCGTCAGCTTTTTAGCAGAGCAGCATCATCCGAAGGCTGAGTTCATCAAAGGTATGTGGCTGGAATTCGGCAAGTTTGGCTATCGAGTAGATCGCAAAGAGGCCTTCCGATGCTATTCCAGAGCCGCGGAGAAAGGGTATGCGCGCGCAGAGTATCGCATTGGAATGCAATTTGAGAGCTCCGGAGAGCCCGAGAAAGCAATCAGACACTACGAGAGAGGTGTCGCAATGGCCGATTCCGCCTCGTACTACGTATGTTTACAGACCCCCCGTCGTAGAAACCTTGGGTAAGCTGACGTTTGTCTTTCTTCTCTAGCGTTTAGGAATGATGATTCTTCCGGGCCAACATGGCCAGCGTCAGGACTTCCAGAAAGGCTTAGAGTACATTCGGCTCGCGGCGCAATCTTGTGATCAGAATGCCCCGCAGGGTGCCTATGTAAGTTCCAAGGAATTGATCTTCGGCTGCAAGTCTTGACACGGAACATAGGTTTATGGTATGCTGCTCGCACGGGAGCTTCCCCAAGTCAGCGTTCCCGAGCCCTACTTGGCTCTCGATCTCAACGTAGCCCGTGTCAATATCGAGAAGGCCGCCTATCATGGATTCGCGAAGGCTCAAGTAAAGATGGGTGCTGCGTATGAACTTTGTCAACTGAACTGCGATTTCAATCCCGCGCTTTCCCTGCACTACAATGCGCTTGCAGCGCGCCAGGGTGAACCTGAGGCCGAGATGGCTATCAGCAAATGGTTCCTTTGTGGACACGAGGGCGTCTTCGAGAAAAATGATGAGCTTGCATTCACCTACGCCCAGCGCGCTGCTCAGAGTGGTCTTCCCACAGCTGAGTTTGCCTTGGGCTATTTCTATGAAGTCGGCATTTTCGTCCCCGTCGACATCAAAGAGGCCCGCAGCTGGTACGCCAAGGCTGCTGCCAGCGGTAACAAAGACGCTTCTGGTCGCATTGATAGTATCTCGCGATCTAAGACTCTGTCCCGGCGAGACCACGAAAAGGTTGCGATTTCTCGCATCAAGTCAACACGTTACGTTGCTCATCAGCGTGGCGGTTCCTTGGAATCTACACCAGAAAACATTCAAATGCCCGATCCTTCGCGAATGACCTTGAATGACCAACCGTCGTCCGCCGCTCCTTATCCCGATCGTCCTGGCACTTCTCGTCCTCGTCCACCGGGCCAGCCAAGCTACCAGATGCCCGATCCGCGACCAAGCTCGGCATTTGGTGTTAACCCGAACCTCCGCCAAAACGGTCCTCCAAGTTACGGTGGGCCCCAGGGCCAGCCTGGTCCCCGTACTCCAACATATGGACAGCCCCCGATGAACTATCGCCAGCCTGGCTCGGGTCCGGGTACACCTCTTGGTGCGCCCACAGGGCCAGCCAGCCCGCAGGCTCCAAATATGATCAGCCCCAATGGGACACCCCGAGTGGACGTCGGTTACTCTGCTCCGGCTCCACGACCGGGCGACCGACGTCCAACACGTCTCGACAGCGCACCTCCACAGGGAGGGCCTCCAGACCGAAGGCCCGTACGGACCCCTGTGTCCGCCCCGGGGGGATCCATGCCGTCTCCCCGACCACTAGGTTCTCCTTCGTCTTCCAACTTTTCTTCTCGGCCTCTCGGGTCCCCTTCATCTGCCAACTTCCCTCCCCGATCACAAGGTTCTCCTTCGTCTACCAATTACCCTCCACGCTCAGAGTCTCGCCAGCCATCTAGGGGATCGTCTAGCTCTACGCCACAACCGCCTTCCGCTCCGCCGTCCTCGGCGTCCGGTCCGCCGTCTGTGGCTTCCTCGAAACCGCCACAGTCCTCCAAGCCAAGTGGCCAAGCACCGAGTAAGGGCCCCAAGACCTTCGAAGAAATGGGAGTTCCAAGTGCCAAAAACGATAGCGATTGCGTATGTATTCCTGTCTTGTCCTGCCTTCAAATAATAAATTAACAAGATGACAGATCGTGATGTGATACCCCGGACGCCGCGTTGTATTTCCAGGTTTTTGGTAGGCGCTTCCACGTTGCATTTTCCTTTATATTATTAATTTCCGGGGTTCCAAAATCAAAAATCTACCTTCATCGTTCAAGGGGTGATTTCATTGACGCTCTGCCGGCATCCCATTTCCACACAGTTGCATTTACGCCCCAGAAATCCATAGTGGGGCCTTTTGGACATATGGTTGTTAAGCTGTTTGAATTCTCTAGATCAGAGGTGTCGTTCTGAGGCGGGTTGCAATCACACTTTCTTTTGGCTATTGTATCACATGGTGTTCTTGTAGGGTTTCGTCTCAAGTAACTCATCTTCTTTCACATCTCCGCTCACTGCTCACGACTCCGCTTCATCCTCACGCCCTTTGCAATTCTCGAAGATCAATGCTCCTGACTTATCATGGGTCCTCGTAAGGGAAAGAGCGATGCCTCTCCTGGTCCCGACGGTATGTTTTGTAGAATGCCGTGATAGTGCGACGAGGACTGACGGGGAGAGACACCACAATGATTCTTGACTACCTTCGTGAGTATCTTTGAGGAGCTCCGTTTGACTTGATGGTCAGAATGCTCATTTAATCGATCTGCTTCCAGGTGAACAGAAGTTTGTTTCCTTCAGTGCCTTTTCGGAGTTGGAATGTTGTTGACGTTTCGAATCATTCAGTCGACCTTATTCCGTATGCCCTCGGGCTACTCTACTCTCACGCTATTATGGATCGTGCTGATCGTAGGTTTGAAAAGGCCATCGAAGTGTCTGCAAATCTACACAACAAGGTGACCAAAGGTGAGAGGTATCAATCTACCTCGCTGCTGCTGCATGATCTTGACGTATCACCAGCTCAAGCTGCCAAAATTTTGCGAGTACTGTATCAAGATGAGAAGATTGAAGAACGAGTGGCAGGTTGGTCTCGGTCTTCTCCGCGTGAACTGGGCTTTTTACAAAACAGCGGCTACGAATAGGAAAGCAATCAGTCTACCACGCTTCGCAGGATTCATCGCAGAACATCACTCCCGAGACTCTCGCCGCGCTCAGCCAGGAAATTGAACAGCTTCAAGACCAGCTTCCCTCTATCAAAGAAAAGGAGAAAGATGTCCGGGCTTCCTTGGCAGCTCTTGAAGCCAAGCCTCGGCTTTCTATCCTTCGACAGGATATCCAACAGCTCGAGGAAGAGAAGAAGGCAATTCAGCATCGCTTAGAGCCGCTTCATGATAGCGAAATGGTTCAACTTTCCCTGGAAGAACGGTCCAAGCGCGAGGATGAGTGGCGACGGTGGCAGCGACACGCCGCCATCCGCAGGCGTGTTTGTCGTGATCTGTGGGGACAATGCACGGAGATTTTACCCGAAAACACGAGCGCGCTGGAGCTGTGGGTAAGCCCAGTCTTGCCACTAGCTGTCCATCGGATGTCGCTAACGGCGCTGCCAGGAGTATTTGGGGCTTGAAGGAACGCTCCAATGAGCAACAGTCGGGTATCGACACTACCTTCGTGATCTCCGGTCTCCACCCAGACACATTATGATTCGCAGCGGTGTCTGAGCGCAACTCATGCTCTTTCGGACGATCGCTTACTTTCGAAATCATGGCTTCGTGGCGAAAAGATAGGATATACTGTCGCTCATATCGCGCAACCTTTTACACTGTGTGAGAGGGATTGATAGCTTGTGGCCTTAGCTTCATATTAAACAACACTTCATTTCATATATTTGGGCTTGAATGGTGCCTCTATCTATGAAGCGGAACAACATGCACTTCCGGAAGCTCATGGATGTCCTGTCAAGGGGATGTGGATATATATATATACAAAAATCATGACTATCGAAACTTACAAAGCAACACCAGCAGGACACAACATCCTCGACCGGTATATATAACCCCTGGCCCATTCTGTTCGAAAAAGGAGAGCGAGCATAAGGCAATTGCCAATTTATATTCATATCATATCCGAATCACAGAAGCTTATGGCCGGAAGAATGAAAGCGGAGACTAAATCCCAGATATGCAGCAGGTGAGCACTCGGAATGGAGGCAACCTGGAAGGCGACCATCAGATGAACGGGTGGACAGAGCCTATGACCATGGCATAACAAGCTTGATCTTTGAAAAGCAAGAGATCTCCCGTCATCTGCCACATCTCGCAAGTCATAGAAAGTCACGCTACTCATGTAGATTTCGGCTACACCGCCCGCGGTCTACCTCTTCCCCTCTCTCCGATAAACCCCTCCAGCGACTCCACCATCTTTCTCGGCGATGCTGTCGGCCTCTCGCCCTACTTCTCGTCCCAATCGTTCCGAAATGAGAGGTCGCGCGCCAGCTGCGGCGGCTTCTGAGCTTCAGAACGGTCACTCCCGCAACCCTTCTAGTCTCGACATGGCTCGCAGTCCGCCAAACCCGAGCAACAAGAGTACGCTTCCTCCCCGGTGCCTTCAGCTTACTTCCCCCTGCCCTGATTAAACTGCTAAATATCTCACTTCGATCAACTTCGCAGACACGAAGCATGTTCCTTGCAAATTCTTCCGCCAGGGGGCTTGTCAGGCCGGCCCCGCTTGTCCATTCCTGCACTCGACGGACTCCGCAGTCGACTATGCACCGTGCAAATATTTCACCAAGGTAAGAAGTGACTGGAAGCCTTCTTGGGCCTGAAGACCATCCAAGGTGAATCGGTGCTGACGAGACACCTTTGGGATTCGTTTTAGGGCAACTGCAAGTTCGGCGCAAAATGCGCACTAGCCCATATCTTACCGGATGGGCGCCGTGTGAATCGCCCCAGTGGCGGTGGGATGGGAATGGGCGGAAGCCATCTTAATTTAGGTGGCCGAGTTAATCCGCAGGCCTACGTCAACCAAGATTCCGCCTTGACAAACTCGGTGCTGTCACAGCAGCGCATGAATGGCCATGAGCCCCGATACGCTTCGCAGGTCCCTTCGCAGGACGAACCGGTTTTTCACGGCCAGCAGCAGCCGGCCTACGATTCCATCCCGACAATTGATGCGGGGCTGGCCTCCGATGCTGGTTCGAAGTATGGATCTCCTGTGGAAGATGCGCGTTTTCCGATGTCACCCAGTCACCACCATCTGACGGCCCTGGATGCGCCATTGCCAGCCTCATTCGATAGCCAGGGCATCTCTCATGCTGCTCGCTATGGTCCGGTGGCTGCCTCGGTGCCTTCAAAATTCGGAATGGAATTGTCACCGCCGGCTCAGAGACCGGGGCCACCGGAGTCCGCATTCCGAAACCTGCGCGATCTTGGTTACGCATCAGACTTGCGAAAACAGTCCATCGTAGGATCCTCTCCTCCGGCACCCGAGGACTCAATTGGGCCACGGTTCCTGCACTCCTCCCGTCCCGTCAAGCCTCGTATGCTGTCTGCTAGCGTTCCTCGTCCTACTGCTCTTGATGACTGGGATGAGAATTTCCCCATGGAAGAAGACTACTTGCCTATGAATCTGCATGATGATGTTCTCACCCCCCAAGAGAAGCTTCGCCGGCTCTCGCGAACGGACCATGATATCGGTATCAGCTCTAGCCACCGCGATATTAGCGGTCTGGGCATGAGCAGTAGCTTTTCGAAGACCGGCTCTCCTCTGGCGTCCAGTCCCTCTCGTTTCGGTGCATTGTTCGCCAAGCAGCGCCAGAAGAAGGAAGATGATGGCATTGGTTCCTCATTCCCTCACATTGGCTCCCCTCTCCGTGAATCTTCCTTAAATCCCATTGGCAGTCCTAGCCTGGGTCCTATCGGCAGTCGGCACGATGGCTCGCCATTTGTCTCCAGCCCTGGAAGACAAGGCTCCTTCTCGATGATCTCTGAGCAGCTCAGCGGCATGTCCCTTCATCCCGGATCGGCCCGTCACTCATCTGCTGGCCCTAGTGCCCGCCTCGAACGAACCGGGTCGTCTGTTACCACGAGCAAAATCGAGGAGGAAGAACAGAGCGACCTCGTCTTTTCTATGGAAGAAGAGGAAGGCAACAAGCGCAACAGTTCCTCTTGGAACTCAGAGACCAAGCAGAGCTCCAACGACGCCTGATTGGCTTCCTACTTCTACGATCACGACGACACGGGCCAAGCGGTGTTCAAAATTTGGACAAGAACAAAAAATAGGTCATCTGGAGTTTCATCTGGGCACAACGGCATAACGGAGCATCCATAAGCAAAAAGAAACGAAATTCAAAAAAGTGTGCCCGACTTTCTGGCCCATCCCTCTCGCTGTGGAGGTTGAGGCCCAATTGGGAATTAGGCATACACGAGGAACACCTTCGACTCCGCTCTTTCATAGACTGATTTCACCGCGTTATATCTCTTGAAATTCTACATTCGAGGGGTTCTTTCTGGATTATCTAGACCCATCGCATTGTTTCAACATTGGGGCTCTTTCCCTACGAGACTGACCGTCTCCTGTATTAATCTTCTTCCTATTGCCTTCTTTGTGGTCTTTTGTGGATAGGACGATCTCAAAACTGTTCCATCTTGTTCTTCTGTGCTCGATCTCATGAGTCAACGACCTCTTTGTTTTTGGTGTTTCTAACCGGGCTTTCTTTCTTGTTTTTCTTCCATTTCGTATCTCTGCATGTACAATGGGAGATGTGCAAATAAACAGTTCACGATTTCAAATAGATTGACATCCATTGTAGGGAATTTTGAACGTATTTCAAAAGTCCTGAGAAACACATTCGAATCATTATGGTCCGCCTAGTCATACACGTCCAACGCCCCTATACCCAGGATAAAAGAAAAGACGACTCGACTGGGAGAAATCCAGAGAAGAGAGAACCCAACTTCGACAACCGCTCACGCTCAATTATCACCTAGATACAACGCAGTGCCTTTGAGGTTCACAAAGGCCTCATTTGAAGATTGGGCTTGGATCTGCGCCGTCTGCTGGCGAGCCAGTTGGTCGACTTGGATCCTGTCTTCGCGAGCCCTGGCGTCGGCAGCCCGGGCACTATCTGCCTCGTCTTGGTAAAACCCCTTGTATAACTCTCCCGTTCCAGCGGAAACCTGCTGGAACAGGGTTTCAATCGCCTTTGGGATAAGAGCCTCAACTCGGGCGGCGAGCTCTGTCTCTCCATCTGCTCGGTGGCGTTTAGATTCTTCGTCACGCTGCTTCTGATCTCCGGCTAGCTTGCGTTTTCTCTCTGCCACATTCTTCTGGCGCTCCTCTTTCGCTGCCAGATATTTGAGAGAGTGTCCCAACTTTGGCTGGAAAGGTGGGATTATGTCTAGTGGTGGGGCAGAGAAGAAGAGAACATGGCCTCTCTCGTCGCAGTGGAATTGCTTTCGAATATCCTCGGGAATGGCGGCATTCGCTGCATCCACAAGATGAAAAACCTCAACCGGGCGCGGTGCGTTGGGGTTGTAAACTGGGGCCGCTGCGGCGTGGAGACGATTCGCGGAGTAGGAAACGTATGGTGACGGCGAGGGCTGAGCCGCCGAATAGGGGTGTGCCACTGGTGAAGCCTGGTAGCCTGCAGCCGGAGTCTGGGGTACAAAGCTGCTCGTGCGTCGCTGGTTGGGTTGATACATCTGCGGATTCATCTGACTCTGATACGTCGCAGAAGGAATGGGCACAGGTGATGTCTGGTTCATTGGAGTCGCGGAGGATGGCGGCTGGAGGGAACCTCCTACATTCCCCGAACCAGCCAGACCAGCACTGGTCATAGTCTGGCCCATCGATGGACGGGGAGTAGCGGATGCCATGGGAGGCGGGGGTAGAGATGGAGGAGGCGGAGATGGAGTTGGCTCTGGCGGTGGCGATTCGTTCTCATCTCTGGGGCGACGGTGCACAGCACCCACGACTGGAGGCGCGTTATCCGCACCCCATGCCGGCCGCGGAAGATCGTCTGTCTCCTTCGCATCTTCCTTGAGGAGATGTTTGATGGGGCTGGGTACCTTCTTGATCTTTCGCGGCACGTCGAATAGGTCCATCTCATAGTCTTTCTCGCGCACTTCATCTGGCAGGCAGCTAGCCCATGTCTTGATCTTGTTGAGCTTATGTTTCTCTTCATTGTAGCGCGCCTCGCAAACGTAGATGTCCTTGTCCGGAGCGAGGTCTCTGGGGCGGCCCCTGCTATAGCGAGTGAAAAACATGACAAAGCAGCGGTCCACGATCTCGTCAATCCGATGATCTCGGTATTGGCCCGTCTTTACCACTTCGTTGGGGTAGAAATGTTTTTCAAAGTGATGCACAGTCTGCTCAGGGCGATAATACCAACATGCGTTGATCCACTTCTCGCCCTCTGCATCCTGCCAAGTTCGGTAGATCTGCGCGACAATGGGTTTGGACACATCGTTGGGGTTTTGAATGTGGACCCAATCTCCGACTTTCCAAAGCTCACCTCGGTGCAAGATACCGTCTGGCAAGGGGAAACGGCCGTCTTCCATGAGATAGTCGCTATCGGGTTTCTTCTTTTCCTGCTCGGCCAGCTTCCGAGCCTCGCCCTGCAGGTCAACGGCATCTCGGTAGATTTGACTTTCGGATTGATTGTAGGCCTTGGCATTGTCGAACATCAGGTCCAAATCCCGCATGAAATGATCCACGGAGTTGTACTTCTTGCGCTTTGACTTGCGCTTAATGATGTCGATGGCAATTGGCTCCTTGATCTCCATGTAATAGTCCGGGTAGGTGGCCTTGTCGGGAAGTCTCTCAAAATGAGCGATCTTCGGGTGGCCGCCAGGGCCCTTGAATTTGCGGATTCCCTTCAGAATTGTCTTGATGCGGGTTTCCATGGGGGTATCCACACGCGGAGGTCGTCCGCGCTTTTTGCGGAGGTCAGGCTCATGTTTCTGAGGGTCTTTGATGCCCCTCTTTGAGCCTGGCTTCGGGCCTGGCTTCTTTCTCCGGCGGCCATCGTCATCAGAATCCTCTTCATCCTCGTCTTCCCCGTCTCCCTCTCCATCGCCCTCGATGTCTGCTTCCTCTTCTTCTTCTTCCTCTTCATCATCATCGGGTAAGGGATCGGCCTCGGGGATTTCTCCTAGGTCAGGAAACTCAGCTTCTGCTGCACTAATCACGCCCTTATCGGCAAGTTTCTTCAATTGGTCGTGGAAAACGCCCTGCATGTGAACGATGATCAGTTACGTTCCGAGGTATGACCACGAAAATTGAATCAGATGGTCAGCTGACAGCATACCTTGATGACGATCGCATCTTCGTACGCTTGGGATCTGGGTCGATTGTATGTCTGTGCATTGTGAGGGATCTAAACGCGGTGACAATCAGCCTTAGCGAAGGATGGAGAAGAGCGGATTCCGCGTACCAATGCGCAGTCGCGCACGAATTCCGAGAAGTGTTTGTATTCGCGCTTGTTGATTCTTTGTTTCAAGATACTGAGCGCCATTGGGTCCTTGATAATATCGTAGTAGTCGGGCACGATGCGCTTGTTGACGCTGCGGTGGAATAGTCGCGACGGATCATGGCCACTGTACAATGACATTGTGAGTTTCTCATTTCCTGCTTGCTTTCCCACTGTTCGAACTTACTCTGGTTCGCGAAAGTCGTAGATAGCCATCGTGACGTCCATCATGGCCTTCCATTGCTCGTCACTGATGGAGCCGTCATCCTCGATCGAAGTGACGGGTTCCTCGGGCTGCTGGGACTGATCTCGGTCCGACATTTGCATCCACAGCCCGCTCAGCCACGCGTGTACGAAGGATAATGGAGTAGGAGATGCTGGAGAGCTTGGTTGCGTAGTTGCGTCGTAGGGAGATGAGACCTGCGGAATGTTTTGCGCCGTGCTGAGTCAGCGGTTATTTTACGCCCTTGATACCAGTGTATTGTCAACCATGGCCTCGTCACGGCGGCTGCTCAGGTCAGTTGCAAAGTATTCACATCAACTGATAGGGTGTGGTGACCATTGACAACATCTGCTCGCCATCGGAACACCCCAACAGTAAGGATGAACCGGCTGTTTTGCTTCGATGACATGACCTACACTATGAGCGTAATGGGCGGACGCTGCGGGGGCTTCCATGCGGATCTCCGCATGACAATTGTCGCATTCTCTTTCCTCCAAGTCCTTGGATCTTGATCTTCTTTGGCCGAAACTTCTCTAGCTGCGCCCATTGGAAAACTCGAAGCTATCCTGACTTCCCACTAAACTGGCGCAACTTTTCTCTCGATAGACTGCGTCTACCCCACACCGGGTCCCAAAGTTCGTCATAGGTCCCTCCCGGTTAGAGTGGGACCATCTGTGTCACGCCTCAGCTTCCTTCTGTTAACTTCAACTCTTGGACGACAAAAGTCCAAAGGTCGATATACTTATCTTGAACAACCATGCGGATGCGAGTACGCGGGCCCTTGGGTCAGTCTACAGTGATACTGGACGACTGGGCCAGCATCAGTGAACTTCGAGAACAGATTGCGGAGAAGACAGGTCTCACCTCTTTTGATGTCAAGTACGGATATCCCGACCTCAAGCCTTTGGATCTCGACCGTCTTCAACCCGACCAGAAGGTGTCTGATACTGGTGTCAATCTGCATGGGGAACAGCTTATCGTTGCTGCGCGCGAGAGTGCTGCCCCGCTGAACGAGCCCGCCTTGAGTCAACCTGGCTCTGCCCTCCAACAGCCTTCACAGGTTCCCTCTATGCCGAAACCCACAAAAAAGACCTCCGATGATCCACCTGAGGTCGCGTCACCCGAGCATGAAGGTACTTTTGTGCTCCGTGTCATGCCCGATGACAATTCGTGTCTATTTCGCGCGGTAGGTGCCGCGGTGATGGGCGATATGGACACAATGGTGGAGTTGCGGTCCGTCGTTGCAGCTACTATCCAGTCGAACCCTTCAGAGTATACCGCAGTCGTCCTGGGTAAGGATCCGGATGATTACTGCCAATGGATCCAAAAGGAGAGTTCCTGGGGCGGAGCCATCGAACTGAAGATCCTGAGCGAGTACTTCAATATCGAGATTTGCTCTATTGATGTACAAACCCTTCATATGTTTCAGTTCAATGAGGGTGCTCCCACACGGTGTATCGTGGTGTATTCAGGAATTCATTACGATGTGCTCGCGCTCTCCCCTTCAGATCCACCATATACCCATGCCGACCCATTTGCGCAGGGCGATACCAAGATTTTTGAAGCCATCGACCCGGTTGTTCTCGAGAAAGCCAAAGAGTTGTGTCAAGTGCTGCAGAGCAAGCATTACTACACCGATACCTCCGGGTTCTCGGTAAGATGCAACACCTGCGGCGGCTTATTCACAGGCGAGATGGGGGCGACCAAGCATGCATCAGAAACTGGCCACTACGATTTTGGTGAAGCGGCTTAGCGGGCATATTCATAACATGAGCTTCCGGATGACTCGCTCATGTTACTTGGGAGCTTTCTCTACCATGGCGCAGTCTAAGCGACGTAAACAAATGCATAGAGCCCCCGTCTGCTTGCGGGGCACATAGGAAAATTCGTCATTGATAAGTTACCGTGTAGCTTCGGAACTGCATCTATCGTACAAATCTAATGTCTCATAACATAGCGACCTCATCGACCTCATCCTCTCCGCCATCTTCATCCTCGCCCGACTCAGCACTTTCTTCCGGGTGACCACCCCATTCCACATCATGATGAATAGGATTAGTGAAAAATTCATGCTGTAAGGCTTCCTCGGCACTGAGACGCTTCGATGGATCAAGTTCCATCAACCCGGATAAAAGTCTTGTTGCCTGTTGCTCACTCTCGGTCAAGTCTTCGACACAGCTTGACCATTTCACTAGCTTCTCCCAGCTGTACCCTTTTTCTCCAATGGTGGGAATGTTGGTCTCGAAGATCTGTCCGTGCATGGCTGCTGCAGTTTTCATGCGCCGCGTGCCAAAGATGCTCGACATTTCGATCATAGCATCGATGTCGTCTGCTGAGTTGAAAAATGGGAATCGGCGTCCGAGCAAAGTCAACAAGATCACACCGACTGACCACATGTCAATCTTGGTGGTCTGGGATGTACATTTGAATAGGACCTCCGGTGCGCGGAAACCTCTAGTTCCAGCACGATTCGCTCGCCTAGATGGGCGAGAGTCATTTTTCGGGTAGCCGGCTGATAGACCTCCAGACGGGGGGTTTTTTTGAATAGTAACTGGACAAGATCCGGCTGCGGCGAACGTAGGTTTGATGGGTGCATAGACACGGGCTGGTGTATTCGGAGCCCTGACGCTATGTGACCGAAATGAACAGCATCAGTAAACAAATATTGCGAGCCAAACTGTACACAAAACCTACCTCTGCAAGTCCAAAGTCGACGAGCACGCCTTGTTTCAGGTCAGGGTTGTAGAGGAAATTCCTGTGAGCCATTCATGAGATTGCGAGCCTTGAAAGAAATTGAGAATTGCCTGACGTACGTTGGTTTGATATCTCGGTGCAAGATCTCATGTTCGTGGACCGAATGCAATGCCACTAGCAATGATCGCAGGTAATGGCGCATGTCTGCCACCATAAAAGTGCGATACTGGATACGAAAATCGGTGTGTGGGAAGTATGGCAAGACCGCAACAACCTGGTCCTGAAATCGGAATGCAGTGATCAGAGGACACACGGATCTACAGCCGCGTAGGTCATGCAGCAATTCGAGCTCGTTTTGAATCCGAATTGGGCTGCTCGTGACATAGATCTTCTTCAGTGCCACAAAGCGGGCTTGCGTACGTCTGCCGCGTTCCCCGTCGACTCGTCTTCGTTTCGATGGAGGGCTTGCCCATGTCTCTTGTTGTTGCGCCTCCCCGAAAACGTCCCAGTCGTTGCGATAGTGATCGTAGAGTAGATCTTCCGCTTTGTAAACAGTGGAGAACGTCCCTGGTAAGCGGCGAATGTCAGCAACTCTTGTGTTTCAGGTCTCTTCGTAAAATGACAAGCCGCAGTACCTTCTCCAATGCGATTGATTAGTCGGAATCTGTCCGAGATCCCTGGAAAGGTATCCTCCAGTTTGTCCATGTCCTCACGCACGGATTGGTCCACCTCTTCCTCCTCGTAGTCACTGTTCCCTTGGGACACATCATTCATAGAAGCTCCTGTATCGTCCTGTTCCAACGCGAATTCTTGTTTGGCGGGCTGCGGACCTCGGAAAGAATTGCTTTGCTGAACTTCGAAGACACCAGACGGAGCGCCTCGAAAGGCAGACATCATGAGGGTGGACTCTTTGCGGGACCGCTTATTGACAGAATGAGGGTATAAAAGAGGCCGGGCTCAGACTGGCATGGGACTGAAAGTGAAGGGGTTGGAGATGCAGGTCTCATGCGCAAAGAGCTCCGTTGTTTTTCTCCGAAGCGCAGCTGCAGCTTACAGCAGCGTGACAATACCGACCCGCGAGAGGGGAGTGGTGAACGTCGTAATTTACGCGTGGTTACCTAAGGAAATCCCCAAAAGGGCAAAAGCCAAACACCGCCTTATCAACATGTTCCGCCGCTGCTTTCTCCCCTCTTCATTCCGCCCACCCCCCCCTTCACCGTCGCCGTCATGGAGGACAGAATACAGTTCGATATCAACGATTCGCTCAAGTATTACTTGAGCGATCCGATTTCTATTCCGACCCCCGATGCTGAGCCGGAGCTTCTCGATTGCGAAACCGACCCGGAATCGCTGTCGCCAGCGCTTATTGACAATGTTTTGAACCCGATTGTTGATGCTGTGGCAGAGAACCCAGAAGCATTGACCAAATCTTCGGTCTTTGACTCCCTGCAGCTGCTATTAAAGTGTGCCTCAGTCCCTTCTCAAGTCCCCAATGAAGGCTTTCGCCCGCCTGAGATCGACTCTGACCTTTGGAACCCATGCAGATTTCCGAACTTTCTCCCCTCCAAATCACTCAGCAAGTTACTTGACCTGATCGTGTCCGGATTGTCGGTAGAGGCAGACCTCATTCACGGCGACCTCGAATCTGATGAACAAGATGCCATTCAGCAACACAAACAACTGCTGGAGATGTACGGGTTTCTTCTTCAATGGGCTTTGTCCGCCGTGGAGGTGAAGGCAGCAGAGAAACCCGCCGAGTCGGCTCCCGCACGACGAGGTGGTCCCAAATCCAAGAAATCGGCGAAGGATGGCCAGTGGGATTGGACACCTCAGATCCAGATCTCCATGGAGACCATGTGCAAGGTGATGAAATTAAAACTTGGGCGCATCTTTCTGACTACCTCGGATCGCGATACATTTATTACTCTATTCACGCGCACAATCTACCTGATTCTTGAGAGCGAACAGCGAGTGAAGAGTATGGCTATCCGCATGCACGCCTTCAAGGTCTTGTGTATTGCAGTCAAGCATCATGGGCATGCATTCGGTATGTGTCGCACATCATTGCCAAAGACCTGTGTGTCTGAAACTGACCTATGCGGTAGGTGCACAAACCTCTATTGTGCAGAGTCTGACCTATTTCGAACATCTGTCTGAACCAATGGCCGAATTCCTCCACATTCTCGCAGAACAATACGACTACCCCCAGCTTTCTGATGAGATCCTCAAGTACCATATCCGCCACCGAAAAAACTGCTTCCTCCTCAGCGCTAACATGGATTAGGGAACTCGGAAACAAGGAATTCAACTCGAACGATACGCGCGGGCCAAAATCCGTCTCTGCTTTTATCATAAAGTTGTCTGAGCTTGCGCCAAGATTGATCATCAAACAGATGACCCTTCTGGCTAAACAGCTTGATAGCGAGGTAAAATTCGTCCCGTCAATATCAGCTTGGCCAGTGAGTGGAACTGATGGGTTTTCAAGGCTTACACACTTCGATGCGCCGTGATCGAGGTCTGCGGAAACCTCATTTCGGACTTGAGCAGACAGGAAGAACGCAGTGAGAACTACAAGACTCAAATTAACGCCTTTTTCGACGTATTGGAAGAGCGCTTCCTTGATATCAACCCCTATTGTCGTTGCCGTGCCATTCAAGTTCTCATGCGGATCTGCGATTTGGAACAGAAGTTCCCCAAAAGGCGACAAGCGGCGGCTGAATTGGCAGCTCGTAGCTTGGAAGACAAGAGCAGCAACGTGCGACGCAATGCCATCAAATTGCTGTCCAAACTGGTCGCCACGCATCCGTTCAGCGTTATGCACGGTGGTCAGCTTTCGTACAATGAGTGGACCGAGAGATTGAATGGCGTTGACAGTGAACTGAACGCTTTGCGACCTCCTGAGACGCCAGGATTTGATGGAGATATGACTCAGGTTGACAGCGAATTATTGGACGAGGCTACTCAATTGCCGGACGAGTCTCCCTCTAAAGCCCCCCGAATGACCGAAGATGAGAAAGCTGTCGCCATACAGAAAGCAGCCGAGCAAGCTGCGACATCAGAGCTATTGACTCGACTACAGCTGACCAGAAAGTACTACAACGAGGCTCTGCGTTTCATCGAAGTTCTTCATTCAGGATCGACGATTGTCTCCCAGTTGCTCTCCTCTCGCAACAAGAGTGAGGTGATCGAAGCTATGGATTTCTTCGTGGTGCTCGACGCCTACAAGGTTGAAACTGCTCGAAGTGGCATTCGTCGCATGCTTCGTCTCATTTGGACCAAGGGCAACAGCGACGAAGGCAAGGGTGTCCAGAGCCACTTGATCGATTGCTACAAGGGACTCTTCTTTGATGCGCCTGGCTCGTTCAGTCCGAATGATGCCGCAATTTACATTGCACGCAACATGATTAGTTTAACCTTTGGATCGACTCCTGCTGAGCTCACTTGTCTCGAACAACTACTGAGTACCATGATGAAGTCTGGACATATTTCAGAGGCTGTCATTGCCAAGCTGTGGCAAGTCTATGCTGTCCAGAAGAAGGAAATCTCGAAGACGCAGCGTCGCGGTGCGATCATTGTTCTCGGTATGCTTGCTTTAGCAGATCCCGAAGTGGTCGTTAAGGAGATAGAGGCGATGTTGCGCATTGGTCTTGGTGGTCTTGGTCGGTCCGATCTTGTTCTCGCCAAGTACACATGCATTGCCTTGCGGCGCATGGTCCCTGGTCGACAGGCTAAATCCAAGGACATTGGTATTCCTAAACTCGCCAATGACCATTCGGTTTTGACCAAACTTGCTGCTATAATTGAGATTGTGTCTGAGAGCAAGGAGTGGTACGGTGTGGCTGAGCAAGCCATCAGCGCCATCTATACCCTGTCAAAGCATCCCGATGTTCTCTGTTCTGACATCCTCAGACGCAAGACTCGATTTGTCTTCCAACCACAACGTCCATCTTCCTCGCACGCATCTGTCGACGGTGAAGACCAGCGACCTGCTGAAACCGCGTCAACGGACGGACAAGGATCAAAACCCAGACCCTCATCGGCGGCCCTCTCCCAACTACTCTATGTTGTTGGCCACATTGCCATCAAGCAGATTGTGCATCTTGAACTGTGTGAACTCGACTTCAAGCGCCGAAAGGCGGAACAAGAGAAGAACAGAACGGCCGAGGCCACTGCTCAAAAGGATGGAGAAAATGCCGAAGACGACGAGTTAGATCTCATCGGTGGCACCACCGAGGATGACTTCCAAGATGCCATGGCTCATATCCGGGAAAGGGAGCTCCTTTATGGGGAGAACTCACTCCTCGCCAAATTCGGTCCATTGGTGACTGAGATTCTGGCCAATAATAATGTCTATCCGGATCGCGACCTGCAGGCGGCAGCTACGCTGTGCATGGCCAAGCTCATGTGCGTGTCTGCCGAATACTGCGAGAAGAACCTGCCGCTCCTGATCACCATAATGGAGCGATCCGAAGATCCCATCGTGCGAAGTAATGCCGTCATCGCCCTCGGTGATATGGCCGTTTGCTTCAACCACCTCATCGACGAAAACACCGACTTCTTGTACCGTCGTCTCAATGATGACGAGGCATCTGTCAAGCGGACCTGCCTCATGACTCTGACCTTTCTTATTCTGGCCGGCCAGGTCAAGGTCAAAGGCCAGCTTGGTGAAATGGCCAAATGCTTGGAAGACGACGATAAGAAGATTGCCGACCTGGCGCGCATGTTCTTTACCGAGCTGGCCACCAAAGATAATGCCGTGTACAACCACTTTGTCGACATGTTCAGTCTGCTGAGTGCGGAGCGAAACCTTCAAGAAGCGTCATTACGGCGTATCGTGAAGTTCTTGATTGGATTTGTGGAGAAGGTAAGTCGACTCTTTACTCCACGCCTTTGTCACTTAGTCCTGACGACAGATTTACAGGAGAAACATGCTCGTCAACTGGCTGACAAGCTTGCAGCGAGGCTTCCTCGCTGCGAGACCGAGCGCCAATGGAACGATGTCGCCTATGCGCTGTCCTTACTGCCTCATAAGAATGAGGATATCACCAAGACGGTGACCGCTGGGTTTACCAAGGTCGTCAGCGCAGCTGCCTAGCCCTGTGAAGCAATTGATGTCTCATGCACGTGATGACTCTCTTTTTTTCCCCTGTGCGTTTGGCGCTGGACTTGGTGTAGGCGGTGTTAGGGTTTGGTTTATGACGGCTCGTTTTAATCTTGCATATTGCAATCGAGAATGAATCCTTGAGACCTGAGTCTCTCTCCTCGGTATGGTCTACAAGTGTATGTGTAGAGAGTAAAAACATGTCCGGCCTGGTTGAGAACGGCGCAATGATTACCGAGCCCCTTGGCAATAAGAAACATTGAACGCTTATCAACGTAGGTTTGGGGAGAACAGAAGTCGAACATATCCCCCCGATGAAGTCTAAGTATGTGAGAATAACAAAAACAAAGTATCAACAAAGACACCGGGAACAGCAGAGACGCCGTATGGTCGCATGCCAGATACGCCATGGGGTTAAAGTAATCAAACGTAGATCTATGCACCCTGCACCTCACTTTCCTCTAATGTGTAGTCGCCTGCTCGGAGTCCTTGCAGCACCTTCTGTCCCTCCTCAGTCAATTCAGGTTTGCCCAGGGGCGTCACAGCGCCAGTAAAGAAACGGGGCTTCCACACCACCTCCTTCTCCTTGCGCTCAGCCGCTCGCTGTCGCTGCCTCTCCTCGATGTCCTGCTTCACTTTCGTTGCCTGGGTGAATTGTTTGTTCAGGATGGCATTAGTGACCTCTGACCAAAACTTGAGGGACTCATTGGACAATTGCTGCTCATCCGGAGGTAAAATCTTGGTCACGGGAAAGAGGGGCGTAATGTCAATCAGAAGACGAGAATCCTTGGACCCCGCAGCAGTGTAATAAATCTTGCCGTGCCAGGATCCACTGATACGAGCAAGAAGATCACTTTCTGCCACATCCTTCAGGCGGGTGATGTTATCATTGTCTGGATCGTAGCGGAAGATCACGCCCTCCAATTTATTTTGGGTCCGGCCAATCCATCCCTCCTCAACGTACTGCAGAATTGCCTTCATCCGAGTCTTTGGACAAGTGACGTAGCAAGTATCCGCTACCGAGATTGATAGCGCACCGCGTAACAAGCCACCGAGGTGTGCATCCGGGTGAGTCAACTGATACTCCTCGTTTCTTTTCTCGATAGTCACGAAGATGCCTAGGTTGTGCTGGCCAGGGCTTACCCGAATACTCGTGCCAGTAAACTTGGCACTGATCTGGTCGAAGCCTCGGGCTGAAACACCCCGTTCAGGGCAGTCAATGTAGAAAGCTGAGACCGGCGGGTGATGAGAGGTTTGCTCGGTCAGATAACACACCTTCACCTGTTTGTTGTCATCTTTGACGATTGAATTATTGCCGTTGGCGTTGACACCAGGCAGGTTCACTTCCTCGGGGACGTTGTCCTGCACTTCCCAGCTGCACTGTACAGCCCCAAGGCATCAGTAAGCGCCCATTGTTAGCGGGGAGTCTTGGCCTTCTCGACTTACCCGGAAGAATTCACCCAGCGTTGAGTTATATGGCTTGCACGGCTTCCCCTTGATGTATTTCTGTCGAATATGTTAGCTTATCCTCCCCGTCGTGGTTACCCATGAACATGATATACCAGGTCCTTGGTGAACCAGAATCTCAACACTTCTAGCATGCGACCGAGTTCATCGTCCGATTTACCGATGCTGTAGATCTGGAGTCAGCATTTACGTTGACACAGAAGGGCCACGTTGCTGACCTCGCAAAGGTCTCCGGTCGATCCAAATAATTCCAGTATTCTGCGGCCCGTCAGCTCCATCCTCGCACATGTGTGTTCGCTCAGGGCACACGTACCCAAATTCGGTCGAGGCTCCAATAGTTGAGCCGGTAAAGAGAAACGAACAGAGGCGATATCAGTCACACCCACGAACCTAGATCATAGTTGCATCAGTATCTCTTCGGTGGAGTTTGCGAGCGGCAGGCTTGTAGTCAAGCCACGCGAGGAAGGCATACTTGCGCAGGATGGACAGAAACGTTTTTAGCTTGGACGAGTCATCAGGGGTCTTCTCGGCGACTGCGATGGACGACATGGTGACGAGTGGCGGAAAAGTGGATTTCAGGGAAGCTCCGGGCTCCAGGCAAAGGAGGCAAGAAATTGGGGGAGGTAATGCTTGTAGGGGCGACTGCCCTGATAAAAAGCTAGTGAACGCGCCCAAACAGAGAAGCAGAATCCTTGTAAGAGGTAAAGGGAAGTTGGGAATTAGAATGAGAGTTGGAGAGGGTCTCGAGCAGGCGGTGACGTCCTTTTTCGCGGTACCCCACCGGGCAAATTAAAGTACATTTCGCCTTGATTCCACTCTCGATTAGGTACTCGCTACCCCTGTACTCATTGTTCTGCTGATATTTGACGCATGTACTGAGTACCCGGCTCCCCGACTCATGACTACTTGGCGGGTTCCGACCAGTTTGTGTACCCACGTACTTTGCATTTCCTTTTAAGGTTGAAGGTATAGTTACGTGCTGTGGGCCAATCGCTGTGCCACGAGGGGGTGTCCCGTTATTGCAATAGCTCCGCCAGCAGCTGCTTGCGTGCTAGAAAGTGCAACCACTTCCGGATCGCTGGGCCATAGTCATAACGTCGTCCCGTCGCATGATCCTCGTCCTCTCGTTGTGCTTGCTGCTGTTCTCGAATTCGCCCCCGCAGCCCAACCTGGGCTTGGCTTAGCTCCTGCTGATACCACCGTAGTTGTTCCGAGTCTTGGCACATTTGTATGCCCACGGAGATGATGGCCGCTTCAATATCTGCTTGCGTGAGCCCAAGGGACGCTTCTGGGCCGAGGACTGTTTCGTTCAGGGCCGCGAGGCTCGCTTCTCTTTCTAGGGCGCTATGCTCCTGGGCTAGGAGCCGATTCTGGATGATCTTTAAGCTTCTCACATTGACTGCCAATTGCTGAACAAGATTCGACAGAGGATCTCGAACCACACCGAGAATGGAAAATTCAATACTATCTTCGGTGTACGCGGCCATTCGGTCGATGATGTTGGGCATCGCCAATTTCAGCCAGTCATCTTCGGAACATTCACCTAAGAGAGTCAGAATTGCCAACAGAGACCACAAAGAAACCCACCGAGTGCTTGAGGTTGGCGCTCCAGACCGTCGAACTTCCACACTTGACCCATCGCCGGCATGAACGCGATAAAGTGAAAACCTGATTCCGAGTCGTTGGGATCTTGGCTTTTGGAACGCTTCTTGGAAGTCGCCTCAGATTGAAGCTGAAGATCTGAATTTAATATATCCATTTTTCTATCTCAGAAAGCACTCGGATTTAGCATAGCACAACACCGGCGGAGAATAGCAGCCCTACCGAGCAAAGGAGTTATGCACATGCTTGACGAAGTCAAAGTTGTTGATGGCATCGCCACGTAGTGCTGGGGTGAAGGGCATGGTGAAGTCTCGAAACCGTTGTAGATTCTCCCCGAGGTCGATGCCAGGAATGTTGTTGACGATATTCAGCAGTGCCACACTGGCACAGGAATTTCCAGCTGTCTAGAACATTGTTACCGAGGAGGGCCGGGTAAATGGCGTGTTTCAACTGACCTGATTCGCAAACCAGATGCCGTCCGGGCAACTGGCCTCCTGTTTCTCAGCATCGTCCTCCCGCCAGCGGAATAGGAATATCAAGCCGTAAACAGGTTTCCTGTTCGGAGAATCGTGAGCCTATTGTCCAGTACTGGGAAAGAAGTAAATCAAAACATGCGTACTCCAGATAGCCCAAGCCTTCTTCATCTAGAGACATCACTTCTTGGACATGGACACCTTTCACGCCGAACTCACGGAGCATCACATTAAATAATGCCTACAAGCACGCCATCAGAGCAGATAGTGAAAAATGTGTAATGACCTTACCGGCTCCGATTCAATCTCACAGAAGCCATTCCAGCTCTGCTTCTCCAGCTCAGTGGCAGGCATGCAGATATCTTCGCTCGCAACCTCTTCCCAAGGATCGGTGAGACGCCGACGCTTGGGGCGAGAACCCATGATGAACGAGAAGATCTGGGCCGATGGAACTGCGAGGATAATTCAGGACCAGCTGCAACAAAGGATCAAAGCAGATAGTCAAGCAAGTGAAGCAAATTCGTGGAAGCTAAGAGTAGAATGTATAGTGGCATGTCGATCGGTGGACCGAGCTTTCTCCGACGCGCTTCCCGCGTCTCGGCAGCTTCAACATTTCGTCTCTGTTTTCACTCTTGCACAGCTCTAGCTTCGAAACCCACACCCCACACCGTTCACCTCATACGGCCCCTACACTTCTGAAAGTGACTGGCGGTCATTGCGCCCGTCCCTTCTTGTGGGAATTCTTTCGCGGCTTGTAAGGTGACCCAGGCGACCACAGCATGCCATGAACGGAACTCCCCGCCTTACGTCTGCCTTCCCTCAGACGCCCCAAACAATTCCGAGGAGGAGGAAGCTCTTTGGTAGCCCCTCTCGCTCTCAGCCTCGTGACGTACGTGATGGGCGCGATCGTGTGTCGCCCTCCAAATCGCCCTACAAAGTGCCCAAGTCGCAACAGCAGCCTCAGCCTCAGCCTCAGAAAACGAATACACCGCTCGTCCCTACCAACTTGATTGATGCGCCTTCTCAACGACTATATGTGTCTGCCTTCTGGCTCGTATTGAATGTATGGAGGGTTTACGAGTCCTGGTCTGCGTCGGACGAGCTGGACTCGACCTGGCTTTTTCTGAAATGGATGTCGATAGATGGGATCTTCCTGTTCGGCCTCCAGGCGCTGCGCATACCATGGTTGGAGTGGGCTTTCCCGACCACATTGGCAGTATTCCTTGTGCACATGGTGGGCAACATTTTCTTGATGTTCCGCATACCGGTATGTGGCCCTGTGTTCGCGTGTTCCAATTCTTGCTGACCGGACCAGCTGCCCTTGGGCGTGTGGCTCTCAGGTCTCGTGAAGGTGGCTTACGATCGCGAACTGTCAATATCCGAGCGAAAGGTCAAACCGGGTGATATTATCCATAATGCGTCATTGATCCTAGGCAAGCAGATCGTTCACATTCTACCCGAAGGGTGAGACGGACTCTTCTGTGAAGATGATTAATGTTTTTGCTGACTTTGTTAGATCTGCTGTTCTCAACCCGGAGCGAGAACCACTCTGCCTTGACTCTCAGAAAAACTTGGTGCATCTCCCAATTCGAGTCAACCAGACGGACCCCATTCTCATCGAAGTACTGCGACTGGACCTGAACACTGGCGAAAACGAAACCCTGACTATTTCTGCAAAACATTTGAAGCAGCTCAAGAAGCAGGCAGACAAGAGACAGGCACATCTGGGCCCTGCGCTTCACCGGGATCTTTTTTTCCCCGTGCGCAAGACTGGTATCTATCGTCTCCAGCGAGTTATAGATGAATCTCAGCTTGATGTCCACACGCGCACGTCTGATGCATTGGTGGTCACCTGCCCCCGCGCGTTGATCAAAAATTCACACACGAACAAATGTAAGGGAGAGCTATCAAATCTCGTGCTCGAGGTCGAAGGCACGCCCCCTCTGAAGATTAAGTACAGCCGACAGGTGAATCATCATGATCGAGGTTTCTCCTTCCAGAACATCCAGCCGGATAATTTACGCTCGCCATTTCTGAATCAAAGGCCAGGAGGCGCCCTGTTCAGCATCAATCAGCCCGATATTACTTGGGCTCAGAGCCAAAAGATCGAGGTCCCATTAAACGAGTCTCTGAATGTTGGTGGTGAGTGGTTTTACGCCGTTGAAGAAGTTCACGATGCTTGCGGAAATGTTGCGAATTACTCTTCTGTCTTCGAAGAATCGGACCGTCCATCTTCCAAATCGGTCTCCCAATGGCACCAGTTCTCTGTCCATGAGCGGCCTCGCGTGTCATTGTCGGGCTGCAATGACCAACGTCCGCTGGAGGTCGCCCGTGGAGACAATATCAATCTACCAATTGAATTCCAGGCCGTTGGGAACGGCTACGTTGAAGACGGACCCTTCTCCGTCACATATTCTTTCAGCAGCGCTGATCCTGCCCAAAAGGACGTTGATGCCGAGGCTTCCAAGACGCTTCACTTGAAGACTCTTGATCAGAAATCCCCTATCAGAGAGCCAGGCTGGTATTCTTTGTCATCAGTATCAAGCCAGTTCTGCCCCGGTGAAGTCCTCGAACCCTCTGCTTGTTACCTCCACAATCCACCGGAACCCGAAATTTCTGTCAAATCCGAAAAGGTCTTCGACCGATGTGCAAACAGTGCCGTTGGCTTGCTTGTGGACCTAGATCTGACAGGATCGCCGCCGTTCAGCCTTCGGTACAGTATCGAAAGCTCTAAGGGTGCTGTCACAAAAACACAGAAGATTGACGGACTACGGACTCAACTCGATTTCACCCCTTCCGAGGCTGGCTTTTACCGCTACCGATTCCTGGACATAGAAGATGCTGTGTACTCTCCGCGTTCTTTGAAAGACAACGTGCCTATACTGGAACAAAACGTCAAGCCGCCAGCCTCGGCTCATTTCCTTGGCCCTAGACAGGCTCGGAAAGCTTGCTTTGGGGAGTCTGTTTCTGTGGATGTTGCTTTCCTAGGCGAAGCTCCTTGGACGCTGCAATATGAACTTGTCCATAACGGGAAGAGACAAAAGCAAACCTTGGAATCCGACACCGAAGTGGCGACCATCACTAGCGACAAATTGGTCAATGGTGGCGAATACATCCTTTCTCTTACGAGCGTAAAGGACAAGTCGAACTGTAAGCGTTCCCTCAAGGATAGTCTCAGGATTAACGCTCGATCAAAACCGCCTCATGTTTCCTTCGGTCACATCGATAAGCAGAAGAGCGTCTCGGCTTTGGAAGGTTCCAGGATTGAGATTCCATTGAGGCTGAGCGGCGAGCGGCCATGGACTGTGAAATACAAGAATGTGGATACCGACCCTTCGCCCATTGAGAAGACTTTCTGGGATGGTAATAGTGTTTTGGCTGTGGACCGCGAAGGCCTCTACGAGCTCGTTGAGGTCTTCGATAGTTCGTGCCCCGGAACCGTGGACCAATCTGCCAAAGAATTCGAAGTGTCTTGGATCCCCCGCCCACACGTTGCCGCTGTTGATGGGTCTCCCGTTGGGCCAACAGGCCAGTACGCAAAGGCTGAGGTCTGTCAAGGCGACGGCGACAGCCTTGAACTTCGTCTATCAGGCAATCCCCCATTTAATCTTCAATACGAGCAGCGGCGGAAGACAGATAAGGGAGCTACTTCCTCCCGTTCGCGCAACGTGAAGACTGCTCTCAACGTAGCGTCGATGGAGATGGACACTTCTGAGCCTGGTCAGTACACTTACAAATTCACCGAGGTGGGCGACAATCTCTACGATCATGATCCGAAGAGCAATGGCCTCGTTGTGACGCAAAAAGTGAACTCGCTTCCGCGCGCCCGGTTCGACTCTCCCGGTCACATCTACGGGTTTTGCAAGGAGGACGCGAGCGGCGAGGAGACCATTCCGGTCACACTGGAGGGGCAGCCGCCCTTCTCGTTAGAAATTAGCATTAAACACCACTCGAACGCCAAACCAGAGCTTGTCACCATCCCCAAGATCAACTCGAACCGTCACAATCTGCCTATTCCTCGGCGCCATCTTGATCTAGGCCAGCATGTGGTTAGCATCCACAAGGTCCGTGACTCGCGTGGCTGTCAACGGACGACCGAGTATGACGCCACCTCTGTGCGGGTGGTTGTTTCCGACGTGCCGACAATAATTCCTCTCGAATCTAAGGTTGACTATTGCGTGGGTGAGCGACTTTCATTCTCTCTTTCCGGGCATGCTCCGTTCGAGGTCTTTTATACCTTCAACGGAGCTCAGCGAAAGGCCACTTCTCAAAACACCAACTTCCGCCGCATTGCCGAGCGCCCTGGTGAGTTCAGTATCACTGCAGTTGGGGATGGTGCTAGCGGCAAGTGCAAGGCCCACAAAGACATCACCAAGGTCATTCACGAGATGCCGAGTGTGCGAATCAGCAAGGGTCAAGTTTCGGTGGTGGATATTCACGAAGGTGGAGAGGCTGAGCTTCACTTTGAGTTTTGGGGAACGCCTCCGTTTGAATTCACGTAAGTTGCGACTTCCACACAGCTCTAGCCACACAAAGTATGCTCACATTCCACAGATACATTCGAAGCTCCAATGCTCGCAAGGGGAAGAAATCAGAGGTTCTTGATATTAAGCACGACATATCTTACGAGCATAAAAAGACAATCAAGACCTCCGACGAAGGTACCTACGAGGTTGTGGCGATCAAGGACAAGTTTTGCTCGTTCTCCTCGCAGGTCCCTGGCAAGTCGGAACGAGGTTCATGAATATTGAATGTGGTTTTCATCTGAATTGATACTGGTTCTGGTGCTGATACGTGTCGAGTTGGGAATTTGCATTGCAGCGGCGCTAGCAGGTAATGTACATTCGCCAATAGTTTTTAGATTTCGAGGCTATAATTCACATCTATTTTGGTCCTTTTCTTGCCACCTTACTTGGTTTCAATTGTATCGATCAGTCCTTCTCCCAGCCGGAAAATTTCATTTAGAATCGCTGGATGATTGATCTTCACTTGATCCTGTTTCTCCTGAGAGGCCTCGGGTGCTGGTGCTGTCGAGTACGCCGTCTTCAGGTTCCAAGCCCGTGGCTTTGCCATTTGTGGGTTCCAAAGACCCGCAACTATGCCGCAACGCTCGTCGCCGTGGAAGAGAAGAACACTTTGACTATAGCAGGCCTGAACGTCGTGCACGAATGACTCCACCATGGCCATCTTGCTGCTGCGCGAAGTGCCCATGTCGACCAGGTTTTTGTATTTAGACACGGAGGGACGATCACCCAAGGCCTTGGAGCTTATACGGATGACGAAGTCGTAGGGCGCAAGCGATGTCTGGAAAAGATCCGGCACGTCAAGATCTTGGTTCTGTGCCCGTAGCAAGTTCACAGCTGCTTTCGCCAATGTGGTCATTCTACCAGCCACGACCTTCGAGGGCATTTCGTACTGGGTCCAGGTGACGCCATCGGTATCGAGGTCAGAAGCGACGAACAGCGCCACGTTGTTCATCGCAGGATCGATATTGCGCCAAGCGGTGAAACGAGTGCGAATAGCTTCGGTGATCTCCGGGGTCAGATCGCCACCCAGGTCGACAATAAATGGTTCATGCTGCCAGTCCCAACGGGAAAGGAAGTGCAAAGTCCGGAGGAATCCTGTCATGATACTCGAAGGGCAGTCCCATGGGTGAGATTGTGTGAAAGTTCGAATTGTCAAAAGCTCTATCAGCTCCTCGGAAACCTGAGCAGAGAAGAGGTGGGAGGTAAACCAATACTTCACAAGACGGATAGTGGGCGACATCAGCGGGAAGCGTGTGCAGAGGCTCCGGAGCGCCTGGGTCAGACGCGGCGTTTGCACAAAGAGCTTCTTGTACGAGAACAGAGCAAAGGCAACTTCTTCTCGTTCTCGAGGGTTGATGGTCTTGTCCTTAAGCTGACGCTCAAGTAGCGTCTGCTCACGTTCATGGTGGATTCTCAGTCGGAAAAGGAAGCCTGAGGTGTGAGGAATGTCCAAGTATGCATTGTTGAGCACCTTGCTGGATTCATTCTCCAAGCCTACGCGACAGCCTGATGCCGCGCCCGAGGACTCTAGCGAGTCTCCGATCTTGATGAGGAACGCCGCTTTTGTCATTTGAATGGCAGCAAAGTCGTCAGGCCACTTCGGAGAGCTTTCAAATTGAAGAACAACGTCTGCCGGTTCGTTGGCTCCACCAGAGCCTTGCACTCGAAGAGCAGTGTATCGGAGCAACGGGCTCGCCGGGGCCAAATGGCGAATCTCCAAGGGAACCTCTTCCATGTCTCGAATCGATCGCTCGAGCTCTTTGAAAGCTTCGTTGATTGACTGGAAAGGCGAGTTGGAGTATGCCACCACGCCGTCGCCTTCGTCAAAGAGGAGTTCATCATACTCATCACCAGTGAGAAGGAAATCTTGCTCATCCACCTGGAAATGCCGATTCAAAATGTAAGCTAAGATTTGATGCACAATTGACTCCTCCGAAGGTTGATCGGACCACACAAGACTTTCCAGGATGCTCCCGTCCTTGAATCGCCGAAGTTCTGCCTTCTCTCCCCAAAAGGCTCTAAAAGAAGCTGCCTCTTCCTTCTCTTCCGCCGGGGGTCCATGGTCGACTACACGACCCACGTTGTCGGCGTCTAGCAGGAGTCCCACGGAGAGATTGTGGCTCGCTTTCTTGATCGGACCTTTCGATCGGATAGACCAAGCTCCAACGCTGTCACTCGCAAAGGAGATGAGTTTGACACGGTCTCCGAGGGCCCTCGAAAGTACGCTGTACAACGAGTTTTGCTCGCGGAGAGCTCGAATGGTATCACCATTAAATGACTTGGAGAAGGAAATGAGGCGATCGAACCTCAACGCCGGTTCGTCGACCTTCACGATGAAAACCCTGTCAAAGTTGTCTTCTCGCGACTCGTTGAGCATTTTGAGTGTGATGTTAGCTTCATGGCGGAGCGCCGCATAGGACCATGGAGTCATCTTGTAAAGAAGATTCAATCCTCGGCGGCCATCGTACAAAACAGGTCCTCCGGTAGGGACAGGGACATCACTGGCGAAAAGAAGCAAAGGAGTGGTCAAATCCCTACCGGCAAGAAACTGTATAGAAGCCTTGAAGATTTGATAGCTACTGTAAGATCTCATGAGAATCGGCTGTCCAGTGGGTCCGCCGCCTTCAAATAGAAGGGAGATAAGGGCTGTCCACTCAAAGCCTCCAAAGCCTCCATTCTGGAAAGAAGTATGGAAGCCTCGTTGTTGCAGCCAGGTTCGACCCAAAATGCATGCATCACGGAACGACTCGCATTTCTGAGAAGCCAAGTGGAGGTATTTATGATACTGAGAGACGGTGGCCTCGGCCCGGAGGCTAGCATTGTAATATGGGGTCGGCTCACCAATATCGGACTGATCAGCAGAAGATCCCTGTCGAACATTGCTCTTCATCGGTAGCGTCCGAGTGATGGGGAAAAGCGTCGGATCAATTGCAGTCAAGATCCGAATCTGCGCCCGCGAGGAGGTTTGATCGTCCTTCGAAGTAGACCGATGCTCCAGCAAGATCAGTGGTCGAAGACTGTCTCCGTCTTGAAGGCCGAATTTGACCTCCAGTCCAAGCTCGTTCATAGAATCCCGGATACCGGCCGCTAGGCAAGCGACATAGTATGCTCTCTTGTGGAAGTAACGATAGTTGACATAGTCTTTTTCCTGGAAGATAGAACTAGGCATTGTCACTGCCATGTCCACAGAGCGAATGTCCGAGGTTTTGGCTCCCGTCCGCAGAGCAAAGCTTCCTACCACATTGATGTTTGTTGGCTTCGCATACGACACGGTATACTTGGTATCTTTGGCCGGTCGAGGCTCGGGCCATGGCACCACTAGGCCTGAAACATCGCGTAGCTCCTTCTCGGCTTCTGCGACAGATTTTGGTGAGTTCTCAGGAAGGGTTTCGATCGCGTTCTTCAACTTGTGCAGGGTATCTTGGAGCTTCGAAATTCGCTTGTCGTAGTTCGGTCTTAGCCCGGTTAACAACTCGTCCATCTGCAGCTTGAAGAAGCTAGATTTGTAGAAGCCGCTCGCCATGGCAAGCTCAGCCGAGCGCTCGTCTTTTCCCCTGCTGCCCGCTTGGGATTTTGTCGGATCATTTTTTCGCACGGCAGCCGTGTTCTCGTAACCTGCATTGGGGTTCTTCAGTGTCGAATCACCTGAAGACTTGGTGTGGGATGTGGAGGCATCGGGCGAAGGACTAAGTTTCCTTCGTTTAATCGTATGCGCCGACATCTTGAGGAATTTGTGAGGAATTGGTGCGTCAAGAGAGAGTTGCGGACGGAGACCACGAATTTTTTTATGGGGCGATAACGGGTCCTTAGGTACTGTGTATGGTAAAGTATACCAGGTACATGACGGGGCCTGACTCAGCGCCACGCCGAAGTCGCAGTATGAGTCTCTGCTCGACTCAATTCTCAGATCTTGGTCTCAATCCATGTCCATTCCTCTGCTCGTCTTCCTTTGATCGCTTTCGTTCCCTTGCACCATGTTACAAGTACTCGGAGGCACCGTGCCCCCAAATACCGACCATGTACGTTCCATCAAACCTGCCCCGCCAACAACCCCTCTATGATCATTGAAGGGCTTCTGTTAGTGGTGTCGCAACGCCATATGCTTCTATTGAACCTTTGAAAGATAACTGACAACATCATAGGCGGTTAGTGTTTCGCTTCCCACGTGGAGAGCCAACATCGGGTATGAGGAGGGAGAAGATTGGGTTATAAGCAAGATGCAATGCGGCTACCCCCGCTTCTTCGTGCACCCTAGCATCCAAAAACTTGTGCGGGAGATTGTTTCCCGGGTGGGAGACTCGGAGGAAGAGACTGCAACGCTTTTCGCATCGGCGAAGACCGCACGCATCTGTCACTCGTTCATCCTGTCCAAAATTCCCGTTGAGCAGTCGCGCCAAGTTCGTATCGTGAACTTCATCTCGCCCCAGCATACTGAAGCCGGATCATCTGCGATAACATCCAATTTGTCGGCCGTGATTTATTCCAAAGAATTTGCGCCTATTGCTAAGCAGGTGTGGCAACATTCTGGCAATGGTATTTCCAGTCGGCGGGGTGAGTTTTGTCTTCGTGCTTTGCAGGATGGGTTTTTGGTAGAGGACAAGAACTCTAGAACTTCGGAGTCAATTCAAAGACCCTGTAAGGGTCCCAGGAGATACCAAGGAAGGAGTTCCGTGAGCGGAATTTCGCGAACTCCCTCTACACCCACGCCTTCGACAGAAACACCTTCGGCAACGACCAATGGCGTTGAGGACGGCCGAGACTATTCACAATTCATTGAGGAGCGATTCGGCCGCAATCTTAGCACCTTGCATGCAAATCAGGCAAAAGATGCCGTACGGAGGCGGATTGCTGGTGTTTTGACCGCTGATGTTGAACTGCCCGAAGCCCTTGAAACGGCCTCATCGGAGGGCCGAGTAGCTGGAATCTCCGAGGATGATGTCTATTTGTATCCTTCCGGAATGAGTGCAATTTTCAATGCGCACCAGATTCTGATGAATGCACGGGGCCCCATGAAGAGCATCTGCTTTGGATTTCCCTATACCGACACGCTGAAGATCTTACAAAAATGGGGCCCTGGATGCATTTTCTATGGCCACGGATCATCCGAGGATCTAGATGATCTGGAACTCCGGCTGAGGAATGGCGAACGCTTCCTTGGTCTTTTCACCGAAGCTCCTGGCAACCCTCTTCTCAGAACTCCAGACCTTGTGCGTATCCGAGCCCTGGCCGACCAATATGATTTTGCCGTGGTAGTAGATGAGACCATTAGCAATTTTCTAAATATCAATGTACTCCGCTATGCCGACATTGTCGCCAGCAGCTTGACCAAAATTTTCAGCGGAGACAGCAACGTTATGGGTGGAAGTGCAGTGCTCAATCCGCATGGGCAGTACTATCAGCATTTGAAGGAGACTTATTCGCTGGAGTTCGAAGACATCTATTGGGCAGAGGATGCCGTCTTCCTGGAACGAAACAGTCGTGACTTCATGTCACGAATTGAGAAGATCAACTTCACGTCAGAGGAGATCACGGCGTTTTTGAAGGCTTCTCCATTGAGTATGATGCTATTATTCCGTTTTCTGTTCTTTGACTAACCTAATTGATCTACAGTCAAGGATGTTCATTACCCAAAATACAGCCCCACGCGCCCGTTGTACGAGAGTTTGCGTAATTCCAAGGGCGGTTATGGCGGCCTCTTCTCTGTCACCTTCCACTCGACCGATGAAGCCATTGCATTTTATGATACCCTTGAGGTTCTGAAAGGTCCTAGTCTGGGTACTAATTTCACACTCAGGTATGACCGACTCCAAATGCCCTTCCGAAATAGCACTAACCAATCTTTGCACAAAAGTTCACCCTATGTCCTTTTAGCCCATTACGGTGAACTCGACTGGGTAAGTCTTCTGATCCACGCGGCAGATACAAGACCTTCCTATTCTTTTGGTCTTTGGCTAATACCAAACATGCAGGCGAGATCCTTCAATGTTGATCCAGATCTCGTCCGAATTAGTGTTGGACTGGAAGATGTGT
Source organism: Penicillium sp. IBT 18751x (assembly GCA_028828935.1). Lineage (NCBI taxonomy): Eukaryota > Fungi > Ascomycota > Eurotiomycetes > Eurotiales > Aspergillaceae > Penicillium > Penicillium sp. IBT 18751x. The sequence continues at coordinate 778,329 of JAQJZS010000011.1, read as the reverse complement.
CGGATTTGCGTGCCAGGTTTCAACGCGCCCTGGAGGCAGTGGAAAAGGCGAAGAAGTGAAAATAAAAAGGCTCTTGACAGTATCAATCGTCAACATATATTTCTTCCCGGCGCTTCCTCTGGTTCCCAGAAATAAATTCCGCTGTGGAACGCCAGGGGGCACCTCTGTCGAAGGATAGCCAATCTGAGCACATGGTCAATTTCTAGATCTCTATTGTTGTATACATACACTAGTTTCCAGTGTCAATACGATCATATGGTAAAGTAGTATAAAATCAAGGATGGCCAAATCCGTAGCTTGGATGAGGTAACGAGAACACTAATAGGACGTGAAAGTACACAAGCATCCATATCATGCCGGTCCAAGCGCCGTCTGAGATCTGAGACTGGATGTTAACGGTAATGACAGTCCATTCCATAATCCTTCATAACGCCGGCTACTTGAGGACAAATAATTATGTCGTAAACACGACGTTTAGAAAGAGCGATCCAAAGGCACATCACTCTCAATAGAACCATATTGATGACTCTCACCACAACTGAGGTCTCCGCTACCCGTTCGCCGCAGAGCCTGGCGCATAGTCTCAACGTTGAGTTCACCAAAGCTGGAAGAAATAGGACTTTGTGCTACTGGGAACGGGCATTCCGCAGTGCGGACAGCGTGACTGGGAGACATCTCCAGCCCTTTGAAAGAGGTGGCAATGCTAGTGGGCGGAGACGTTCCAAGCCCGTGCGAGGAAGCAGGCGAGCGCAGCGGGGATGGCGAACGTTTGAGAAAGCCTGCAGCTGGGGTATGACCGTACGTAGATGCGGCCTGGGACGAATCTCGTGCAAACACAGAATCAACATTCTCTGCGTGCTCGGCGTTGACCACGTCGGCAAATGAGATAAAACTCAATCGCCGGACATCGATATCCGGTGCGCCATGAGCATTTGAAACTTCATCGAGTTCGGTGGTAACTGGTCCAACATGATCCACGACACCAGAGGACGCAAGCGACTGTTCGGCAGTGGAGGCACCGGCTACACCTGCGGGCTGATGTAAACTATGTGTTACAATCTCGACTGAATCTGGGTTTAGTTGCTCGTCGGTGATGGCGGCCGAGGATGCCTCAAGCACCGGTGGAATATAGTTCTCCGTGCGAATGTGCGCCGGAATCGCTGGCGATGCTTGTGGTGGAATGATGTCTTCTTGAACATCTCGCTCGAATATCTGAGAGGCAGGGGAATGGAGACGCGGGGGTAATTGAGAAGTAGCCCCAGGAGATGGAGGATACTTTTGCGACGAGTACTTATAGCGTTCCAGGACGTTGGGGGTCCGTAAAGCTTCTGAGGAGCTGATGGTTGAGATGGGCGATACAGGGCCGCTGTTTGAAGCTTCAGAGGTTGCCTCTATGTGGTGTTCTTTCTCGATGTCCTGCAACTGTGCCAATGTCGAGTATGCCGGCTGGGGGACTTGTACACTCGTCGCGGTCTTTCCGGCCAGCGGTTCAGACTCAGAGATCAGGTATTCATCGCGGGGGGAGTGGGATGGCAACGAGCGAAGAGGTTCTGAAGAACCATCCGCAATAGGAGGCAAAGCATGCTGTTGTTCTGCCATGACGAGAGGGAAGAGGTTAGCGGGGGAAAGGGTAGTGAAGACTGCTAGAGATAACGGGATCTGAAGCGCGTGCCCAGAAGGATCCAAGGTTCAGAGGTCCATGACCATGAACCGCAAATGATTCAAGGCGTCCTTAGAGCAAATATAAATATGGGCAGAGAAAATTCAGTAGTAAAGAGACTGTTGTGCCATGATCTTAATTTTCCCCATAAGATGATGACATCTTGTGCCAGCTGATCAACGGAGATGTTTTATGACGGATAGGATTAAGTAGCGGGTACTTATCTATAAGCGTATGACACGCGGTGGAAGGAAGTAGCGAATACGTTCGATGTATGTAATACCGGGCCATTCCCGATCGAGCAAAATACCAGGTCACGAGACCCAGGGAAAAAAGTTCGGGCTTCGACTCGTTCACGTTGGCCCGTCTCTCGGCTTTGGTGATCCCCTTCCTCTCGGCGCTCTCCTTCTTGTACGTTCTCATCCTCTCCTGACGTATCATCGAAGTCTTGCTTATCCTGATATGTTGTAGTCATTCAATTGACCTAAAATTCCGATGGCTACCTCAATTGTGGCCGCGAAGCGGCCTTTCCTTACCCTGCCGTTTCTGCTCCCTTCTTGGACGGATTCTCTAGCACTAGGGTCACGACGATATCAATCTTCATACCGACGCACCAAGCAGCGTCTACGTGTCAAGCCGGATGCTTCCTTCGGCCCGTCCCACGCCGGACAGGACCAGATCATCTACAATCCGCCATCCAGTGCTCCTACAGCCTATCACACTCCCAATAAATTTTTGCCAGCCGATGATGCCCGGAGGTCGATGCGCGTCGAGGGATTAAACTCTGTGACATCTAATGTCAGTGAACTCCCGGGCGTGTACAAGAGTGAGGCCGAGCGGAAATACCACCTGACGCCCTCGGATATCGAAGAAATCCGCCATCTTCGAATGAATGATCCTATGACCTGGAGCAGATACAAGCTGGCCAAGCGTTTCGAGTGCTCGCCGATCTTCATTGCCATGGTCTGCGAGGCCAGCCCGGAAAAGAAGCAGATGCAGAAGCAGGTGTTGGAAGCAGTGCAATCGCGATGGGGTGTGAAGCGGCGGATGGCCAGGGAGGACCGACAGCTTCGCCGTGAGGCCTGGGCTCGGGATGAGTGAAGATTTGATCGTTGATCGCAGATCGTATCCGACTTGAAGGGTTTGTCCCCCAAGCATGCGCGAAATGTGGTCGTGCGGCGCCAATTGTAAAAACGCCATGTATTCTAAGTTTAGCATTCAACCCATGTATTCCCATCTAGTAACATATTTTTTTTCCCTCTGCTTGAGTCTCTTCCACATATTCCTGAATCCGTTTTACAAGGTGGTATGAAACAAAATTCCCCGTAGAGAGCCGTGAACCGAAAGTGGGTCAATCTGTCAGTGAACCTCGCACATGTGCATTGGGCAAGACTCGCGTGATTTTGCCCAAGCCTGATCTTCGTATACAACTTTCTCGAGGTAGTAAGAATCCAAGTAAACGCGCACTCGATTGTTTTGAGCGGCTTTAGCAACGTCCATTCATCGAGCTTGATTGGCCTCCCGGAGTTGATAAGGCCTCGTTTCGCATCCTTGGGCGAGACCTAATCACCACAACCGTGATAGGCGGCTACAGCCGGCACTCACAGGGTTGCAGATAATTACGTGATAACTTTTCGCAGAGCGTTGTCGTTGTCTGCAATGCCCCTCTTTCCCCTCCGGATCCCATCGCTCGTCAAACCTGGGCACTCTTTACTTCACCGGTTCACTTCCTCTGGTCCTCGCCCATTCGCCTGTCGTCGTTTCTTCTACGGACACATCAGTGACACCAAAATGGCGCCGCAGCTCGAGCCCTTTTTCAAGCAGTAGGTCGTTGCCCGTTTCTTGGCTAGATCAAAGCTTACATGCTGTTTAGGGTCGATTCCTCGTCGGAGGCCTTCATTGATCGTACGCCCCCTGTTCTTTAACCGTGCTCGTTGCAGAGGGTTCGCCCCAAGACTCGAGCTAGTCATAAGGATCGAAATAGCTGATTTTCTTGCAAGGCCTGCGCAAGGCAGTTGCTATCCCGTCAGTATCGGCGCAGGATGAGAACCGTAAGGATGTCTTCCGCGTAAGTCTGCGTCAAGCTCCTGCCCTGCAACGGCAATGACTGACCTGTGTTATTTTTCCCCGCCAAAGATGGCTCAATTCCTGGCCGACGAACTCAAGGCTCTCGGTGCCGAGGTTGAGCAAAGACCACTGGGCAAGCAGCCTGGCAAGGAACACCTCGACCTCCCACCCGTCGTCGTTGCTCGTTACGGTAACGACAAGAACAAGCGCACCATCCTGGTCTACGGTCACTACGATGTGCAGCCTGCTCTGAAGGAGGACGGTTGGGCTACGGAGCCGTTTGAGCTGACCATCGATGAGAAGGGTCGGATGTACGGTCGTGGTTCCACGGACGACAAAGGACCCGTGCTCGGCTGGCTCAATGTGATTGAAGCTCACCGCAAGGCCGGCGTTGAGATGCCGGTCAATCTGCTCTGCTGCTTTGAGGGAATGGAGGAGTACGGCTCCGAGGGTCTGGACGAGTTCATCCAGGCTGAAGCGAAGCACTACTTCAAGGACGCCGATGCGGTCTGCATTTCTGACAACTACTGGCTCGGCACGGAGAAGCCCTGCCTGACCTACGGTCTGCGCGGTTGCAACTACTACTCCGTCAGCATCTCGGGTCCTGCCCAAGATCTCCACAGTGGTGTATTTGGTGGCTCTGCTCACGAGCCCATGACCGACCTGGTGAATGTTCTGTCCAAGCTGGTAGATTCTCAGGGCAACATCCTCATTCCCGGCCTCATGGATCTGGTAGCCCCTCTGACCGAAGAGGAGAAGGCCCTCTATCCCAACATAAGTTATACCATGGACAACCTTCACGAATCGCTCGGCAGTGAGACTGGTATTCATCCGACTAAGGAGCGAACCCTTATGGCCCGCTGGAGATACCCTTCCCTGTCTATCCACGGTGTCGAGGGAGCCTACTCTGCTCCGGGAGCCAAGACGGTCATTCCCGCCAAGGTGATCGGTAAGTTTTCCATCCGCACCGTGCCCAACATGGAGAGCGCGGATGTGAACAAGCTGGTGTTCGACCACATCAAGGCCGAGTTCGCCAAGTTGAACAGCAAGAACACCCTAGATGTGTGGCTCCAGCATGATGGCAAGTGGTGGGTTGCCAGTCCCAAGCACTGGAACTTTACTGCAGCCAGCAAGGCCGTGGAACAGGTCTTCGGTGTTGAGCCCGATATGACCCGTGAGGGTGGAAGGTACGGCTATTGCCTCTGTCAATCCGAGAGAAGCAGTATTCTCTTTGGTGAAAAATCTGAAAGCTAACTCATCGAACAGCATTCCTGTTACATTGACTTTCGAGCAAGCCACCGGCAAGAACGTCCTGCTGCTTCCTATGGGCAGCTCTACCGATGCCGCTCACTCCATCAACGAGAAGTTGGATCGGAGGAACTACATTGAGGGAACTAAGCTGTTGGGTGCTTACCTCCACTACGTTGCTGAGGAGCCTACCTCGGCCTAAAGGATGTCGCGGAAGCATGTTCCCTTCGGTACGGGATAGTCGAATGAGGCGTTTAATTTTCTCTTTTCGAATGGACTTTATTTCTCGCTCTGATCTAAGTAAGACTTGATGGATTCAGAATTATCTAAAGCTCACGTAATCTTTTGAACTTGGCCTTGTTTGCCCAGATGTACATAGCTTTTTGACTTTGGCGGGGAAGCACCCTAGCTTACTCAGCATCATTAACGCGAAAGTGCGCGCCTAGACGCGACCGCTTTTGGGTCACCTCAACACGTTTGGCTTGCTATCTACATGACACTGTTCGCTATGCCCTAGTCTCTCATTATCAAATATCCGCCACACAAATGCCGTCCCTCAAACGCATGCCGTCGTTCTCGAACGCTAAGGACCAAAGTGACCGAGGCTCTGAAAGTGCTGGAACAGCCTCTCCATCCTATTCGGTATGTGCTCAAACAAAGCAGGTACAGCGAGATATCAATGCTGAAGACAGATTAGCGAAAGCGACAGCGCACCACCGAATCCTCATCCTCCAACAACGACACGGAAGCGGGCAATCATGAGTCCGATGCAGCCTCTCTCCCGGATGATCTGACTATGGATGACACCGAATTGGAATTTCGGCAAACACAACTCATTCAAGAAAAATACGCCCAAGTTGAAGAAGATTCAAACATCCCCGCCGATCATGGAATCTTGGAACGTGTTGAATGCTACAACTTTATGTGTCATGATCACTTTCAGGTGGAATTGGGGCCGCTGATCAACTTCATCGTTGGGAAGAATGGCAGTGGTAAAAGCGCGATCCTGACAGGCATCACTCTCTGTCTGGGAGGCAAAGCATCTGCCACCAATCGCGGTCAGAGCTTAAGGAATTTCATAAAAGAAGGCAGAGAAAACGCCTCCATCGTCGTGCGGATCAGGAACCAAGGAGATGGTGCCTATATGCCGGACGACTACGGAAAATCCATCATCGTGGAACGCCATTTCTCTAGAAGCGGGGCGAGTGGTTTCAAAATCAAATCCGAGAGTGGTCGCATCATTTCAACCAAAAAGGCCGAGCTGGATGCAATTACCGACTATTTTTCCCTACAGATTGACAATCCCATGAATGTCTTGTCTCAGGACATGGCCCGTCAGTTCCTCAGTACTTCGAGTCCTGCGGAAAAGTACAGATTTTTCGTTAAAGGCGTACAGCTGGAGCAGCTGGATCAGGATTACCGTCTCATCGAAGAATCAGTCGACCAGATCGAGGAGAAACTGAGAGGCAAGGTACAGGACCTTGGCTTCCTGACCAATCGTAAGAATGCGGCAAGAAAAAAGTTGGAGCTTTCTGATCAGCACGATTCTTTGAGAGAGCGAAAAAGAATCTTATCGCATCAGATGGCTTGGGCACAGGTCGAGGAAATGGAAAGAGTCAGTGTGCCAGTGTGACAGTACATATAACTTGTGCTGACAATCGCAGAAACGAGATGCTTTGAATGATCAAGTTTCCCGGGTCGATAGCCAGATAGCAGATGCTGAAGCTGCAATAGGTCGTTTTGACGACGCACTTCAGGCCGTTGAGGCAGACTCTGAAAGAGCAGCGGAGCATGCTTTCCGAGCCGATTACGAGTGTGAGGAGGCCCGCAGCGAGAGAGAGAAGATCAAGGAGAAGCTCGACGAGACAATCAGTCAGCGCCATGACCTCCAGGTAAGTGTGCTGAGATCACGCAATTCCATCCACCCGGCAATGTGCAAGACCTTCCCCGTGTCTGACATGTTGGCAGGCCGAGCAAAGACAGATTAAGGAGTATCTCGAAGCTGCGAAAACTAGAATCGCCGAGACACAACACAAAATGGAGATTGAGAACCGACGACTCACGGAGGCGAGTGACGGAGGATACGCGCGAAAACAGGAGGAGTGTGAGCAAGCCGCAACCCGAGCTACTGCAGCACGCAAAAAATACGATGACCATCAACCTGGTGTCACAAGCTTGCACGAAGACGTCAAAATCGCAAGCAAGGATTTGGAATCAGCGCAAAGGCATTTTGAGTCTAAAAGGAACGACGTCAGACTTGCAGAAGAGAGACTGCGGGCCCTGACTAGGGAGGATGGGCAACGACGCGACGGCTTTCCGGACAGGATGCCGGCACTTTTGAAAGCCATTCAGCAAGAAGGATCGTTTACTAGTAAACCAATAGGGCCAATAGGTGCCCACATCACCTTGCTCAAGCCAAAGTGGTCATCCATCCTCGAAAACTCATTCGGCGGCACCCTAAGTAGTTTCATCGTGAGCAATAAGAGGGACATGAGTATTCTCTCGAACCTCATGATGAAAGTGAACTGGTGAGTATCACCACGACGTGTTGTATCAGACATCTAACATCTAGTGCAGCCAATGTCAAATCTTCATTGGACAAGGTGGTCATATCGACACTTCAGCTCATGAACCCGATCCAAATTACGATACGGCGTTAAGGATATTACAGGTCTGGCAGGCTCTTCGCGGCTTAATTAGCTACGTGCTAATAACTTTGGCTCAAACAGATTGACAATCACATGGTGCGAAGACAGCTAATCATAAATCATGGCGTGGAACAAATGCTGCTGATTGAGGACCTAGAGAAAGCCTCGGCCGTTCTGTTTGATGGTCAACGACCGAGAAATGTCAAGCGGTGCTTCTGTATCGACTCAAGAGATCGACGCCGAGGAATTCATCTCTCATTTAACCGCATGGGTGAGCCCAGCCAGGCGCCAGTGGGAGTGTATCATGGTCATCCCCGCATGCAGTCTGATCTAGCCTCGCAGATCAGGTGAGATCCGTACCTGCACTGTGCATCTTTCAATATACTAATGTTATTCTTTGACATCCAGCGCACAACGTGAAGTCATTCAAGATTTGAAACGTCAGCTCCATGATTCGGAACAGGAACTTCGATCTTCTCGAGTCCACTTGGAAATTTGCAAACAGGCGGTCGCTCGACATGCGCAAGAAGAGAAAGACTTGAGAATCGAGATGCAAAGAATGGAAGATGATCTTGAAGCACTTCGAGATGCCATCGACAAAGACAATGCGGAGGACGGGCAGATCGAAAGTCTTCGAGCCGCTCTTCAAGAAGCCGAAGATGAAAAAAGCCATTATGAGATGGCATACGCTGACAGTCAGGCGGCAATGAGCGAGCTAATGGACAAATTGAAGTTGATTCGGCGAGAGATCAAGGCGCAGGACGAAAAAATCCTGGGCTTGGAGAAAGCTTCGAACGTTGCTCAAAGCGAAAACCTGCAAGTGCAAAACAGACGCCGTGAGCTCATCAGTGAAAAAAACACTGCCCTTGAAAGCATTGTCGAGCAAAAAAGAGACCGAGATGAGGTTAAAGAGAGACTGAACGAGGCGTCATCAGCTGTACTGCATTATATTGACAGGGCGAGTCATGTTTCGGCGCGAGTTCCGGTCGACGAGGGGGAAACCGGACATAGTCTCGATCAGAAGCTGGTGAGGTTAGAAAGAGACTTGGCGCGTTATGACGCAGAGTAAGTCTTCCGCTCCGCCGACATAATCTATCATTGACCACCGACAGACTGGGGGCGCCACGAGATGAGATCGCCGCAGAGGCTGGTCGAGCAGAAACTGCGTGGAGGCAGGCGAAGGACGAGGTCGACAACTTGACGAAGCTTGCCCAAGTAAGTCATATCCCAATGGTCATCAAATAGAACCCTCCTCCCTGGCTGACAATCTTGCAGTTTTTCAAAGATACTCTGAACGAACGAAAAAAGCGATGGGAAATCTTTAGATCACACATTTCATCTCGCGCCAAAGCACAGTTCACTTACCTTCTAAGCGAGAGAGGTTTCCGCGGTCGACTGCTCACAGATCACGTTGGGAAATTACTTGACGTTCAGGTCGAGCCCGATATTACCAAGGAGGACAGCACTGGCCGTGGTGCGAAGACGCTCTCTGGCGGTGAGAAATCTTTCTCACAAGTGTGTCTACTGTTAGCACTCTGGGAAGCTATGGGATCTCCTATCCGCTGTCTGGATGAGTTGTACGTCCTTGATCCTTCGAAGGCCATATCTCCTGGCATCTCTAACTTGATTCCATAGCGATGTCTACATGGACCACATCAATCGAAAGATGGCTATTGATATGCTGGTAAGTCCTCTGTATCTCTTTAGCCTTCATTTGTCGACTTACTGATTATCCCTGGCAGATGTTTGCTGCTCGGCGCTCAATCGGGCGACAGTTTATCCTCATCACACCGGGGAGCAAGACGGACATCACCATCTCCTCTGACGTACGGGTCAAGGAGCTTGCTGAACCCGAGCGTGGGCAGACCACCTTGAACTTTCAGCGCTAATGGTGCAGGGAGTCAATTTCGATTTATGCCTACTATCATTCTCTAGCGATAATACCCTTCCCATTCCTTCGTCTTGAGCAATAGCACGATCCTTCGGGAAATTACAATGCCATGAGATTTCTAGATATAGCGATTCGATCCAAAAATAAGGCGTCTATACGAAGCTTGACAGTGAAGCGGGGTAGCCGTTATCATGGGTTATATTATGCAACGTGCAAAGTGAAGTAAACGTGAAGGTCATCGTATCGTGTGGGATATCACGTGACTCCGGGTCCCGCCGTTTGGGATTCCCACGAAGGCCTTTTGAACTTCCGGAATCCCTTCACGTTTATTGAAGAGCATCCTACCATTCCACCTTTGATTCTCACGTGTCCAACTTCCACATATTTGTTCTCATACTCTCAACCCATTGGGCATCCGACTCAACTATTTCTCGATTTCAAATCCTTCCATCTGAACCATCACTAGTTTCAAGTTCACCTCATCTCGTGCGCTCTTCAAAGCTGTGCCTGGAGCAAAGTTTCATCGACGACGGAACTATCGCCGCCTCGCTCTTCATACAACTTGACCACGTCACTCGAAATTCTCTCACAACAATACGCTGGGCTGAAATAACTGAGCCTCACAACGCGCTGAGCCTGCTTCCTTATTCAGTCCTCCGTCCGTTGGCGCTTGTTTCCAACATATTGACGGCTTCGACAACACTCCACTCTCCTCTCTCGCAAATTTGATACCCTGTCGTCACAATGGCGGACGCACTTGCCTCACAACTCAGCAACACCCAGCTTGGGTAAGCTTGTAGCCGTCTCATCCACTCTGGCTCTAAAAGACCTGACTTGGCTCTTAGGGAAGGAAACACAGAAAAAAGACTGCAGGACTCTCTGAAATTGCCCCCCAAGGACACTCGCCCCCAGACTGAGGTAATTCAAAAAAATTCCCAATCAAGCGATTCGTCACTAACCACATTTGCAGGATGTCACCGCTACCAAGGGCCTTGAGTTTGAAGATTTCTATATCAAGCGTGAGCTTATGATGGGTATATTCGAGGCCGGTTTTGAGAAGCCTTCTCCTATCCAAGAAGAAACGATACCCGTTGCTCTTACTGGCAGAGACATTTTGGCCCGAGCAAAGAATGGCACCGGAAAGACCGCAGCCTTTGTTATTCCCACTCTGGAACGCATCAATCCCAAGAGCACAAAAACTCAAGCTCTGATTCTGGTCCCTACTAGAGAGCTGGCTCTTCAAACATCGCAAGTCTGCAAGACTCTAGGAAAGCACTTGGGCATCAACGTTATGGTCACTACTGGTGGAACTGGTTTACAGGATGACATTATTCGACTGAACGAGCCTGTTCATATCCTCGTCTGTACACCTGGACGTGTGCTGGATCTGGCCAGCAAGGGTGTGGCTGATCTTTCCGAGTGCCCCACTTTTGTGATGGACGAAGCGGACAAGCTGCTATCCCCAGAGTTTACTCCCGTCATTGAGCAGTTGATGGCCTTCCATCCTAAGGATAGACAGGTCATGCTCTTTAGTGCTACCTTCCCGCTCATCGTTAAGTCTTTCAAGGTATGACACTTTACCCCAATGAACCCGGTCACCATATTGATTTGTATCAGGACAAACACATGCGCAACCCTTATGAGATCAATCTCATGGATGAGCTTACTCTACGGGGTATCACGCAGTACTATGCGTTTGTAGAGGAGAAGCAGAAGGTCCACTGCTTAAACACTCTATTCTCGAAGCTCCAGATCAATCAGTCAATCATCTTCTGTAATTCAACCAATCGCGTGGAACTCCTGGCGAAGAAGATCACGGAGTTGGGATACTCGTGCTTCTACTCACACGCTCGGATGCAGCAGCAGCACCGTAATCGCGTGTTCCATGATTTCCGCAATGGTGTCTGTCGCAACCTTGTCTGCTCGGACTTGCTGACTCGTGGTATCGATATCCAAGCGGTCAACGTCGTCATCAATTTCGATTTCCCTAAGAACGCGGAAACCTATCTGCACCGCATCGGTCGTTCCGGCCGATTCGGACACTTGGGTCTGGCCATCAACCTCATCAACTGGGAGGACCGTTTCAATCTGTACAAGATTGAGCAGGAACTCGGCACTGAAATCCAGCCTATTCCCCAGAACATTGATAAGAAGCTTTACGTTTACGACTCTCCCGAGAACATCCCGCGTCCGATCTCCGGTCCGCCTCAGCCCCAAGTCGGAAGTCAGCAACCCGGAAATGGCGATCGCCAGCCTCGTCGCCATAACCATCATCAGCACCACCATCACCAGCAGAACGGTGGTCAATACTACAACAACCACAGTCGTGGCTCTTTCCGTGGCGGTCGTGGACAGGGTCCACGCCGTGGGCCCTCAAATGATCCTAATCGGGCTCTCCTGACTCCAGGTCAGATTGCACCTAAGCCTCCGGCTCCCGTTTCTTAAGGTCTTGCCTCTTCGCCAATTGCTTCCACACTGACCTTTGGTACGACTGCGCCTGTTGCTTGCTTCTCGGTTGTGTTTCCCCTCCAAATCCTTACCACTCTCTTGCCATCCTTTTTCTTTTGGCGGGCTTATAGTTGTTCGATAGCGGAGGTGGACTTTTCTTCGCTTTTGTGCATTCTTCACCTGCCACGATGATACGTTACTTCGCGACCTGTGTATCATAATTCCCCCGTGCTATGTTTTGTGTTTCCTGGTTTCTCCCTCCTGTTCCCCTGGGCTTCATCGCTATTGGGGATGCTAGGTTTGAGAAAGGGTGCATTTGTTCCGGTGCCGTGAGTCCTCTGCGTTTCTGGATTGCTATGTAAAGGTGACATACGATTGTCCGCGGTTGCATGTTGAAGGATTGCAGAGCGGAGGGGCGTTTTCGGACATCTCTCGGTTGACTTTGGAGTTTACACGGAGTCGGACCCTTTTCTTATTTTTCTAACCCTTCTTGACCACTTCTTGACCACTTCATCCCCGCTTCTCGAACAGCCTCCGACCTATTCCCTGATATTCGCTTCCGACCTAAGCCATTCAACCTCGTGCCTCTCCACAACCTGGCTTGGTAATTTCAGACATCATCTCTTTTGACATCTTATCCTGTTATGGGGCATGCGAAGACGACCAATTCCTTTGATGCCTTTATAATTGTCCTCTATGTCAACATCCAAAAACGACCCCCGCGACAAAGAAAAAAGAAAAAACAATTTTGGAGGAGCACTGGATACTAGACACGTTCTATGTAGTATCTCGTGAATTGACAATTTCCCTCCGATTTTTTTGTGCTCGTTAGTTCTAAAAGAAAGTTGAGTAAAGCAGAGTAAACCAAAATGCGCGGAGTGGGGCTGCGGCAGACCGTATAAGGTCGACTAGAGACCCGAGGTCCTACCTCTCCGTCATCGCTCTTTTCATTGTCGACATGGCCACGGCAAGCAAAGATCCAAAGGCCAAGGTCAGTCTTTCAGGATACGATCACCAATTCCAAGCTAATTATCACAGCCTAGCGTTCTGCGCTCCATTATTGCGGGCTCCACCGCTGGAGCTGTGGAGATTGGTAAGGATATCACACCGCACATCACCATGTTGAGCTAACGAGTTCTTCTCGCAGCAATTACCTATCCCGCTGAGTGTGCGTCTCCTTACAGGCCCCCTCAGTGTGTCCCCTTGGGCTAATCGATTCCCCCAGTCGCAAAGACCCGCACGCAACTCAATCGCCGTCTGGCCGAGGGTCAGAAACTCCCGTGGCCGCCGTTTGGAAAGCAGTGGTACGCAGGATGTACAACACTGATCATCGGAAACTCTTTAAAGGCCGGAATTCGTACGTGGATCATTAAAAGTATCGTTCAGATGCAGCACCGCTCTGACTCCACTTTACCTCAGGATTCGTCGCTTTCGATGCGATCAAGGCAACTCTCCAAGATGAGAATGGCAAGATCTCGGGGCCAAGGACTGTGGTGGCTGGATTCGGTGCGGGATTCACCGAGTCTCTTCTTGCTGTCACTCCCTTTGAGAGTATCAAGACTCAGCTGTCCGTAACGCCTAGTCACTCACACCTTTGACCATGAAACGTAGAACTGACGTGATCTCTCCAGGATTGATGACCGGAAGGCGGAGAGGCCTCGCATGCGAGGCTTTCTCCACGGAAGCAAGATCATTTTCCAGGAGAGAGGCATTCGGGGCTTCTTCCAAGGCTTTGTCCCAACTACGGCCAGACAGGCAGCCAATTCGGCCACCCGATTCACTAGTTACACCACGCTGAAGCAGTTTGCAGAGGGCTACGTTGCCCCTGGTGAGAAGCTGGGAACTCTAGCCACCTTTGCTATCGGAGGTGTTGCCGGTCTCATCACTGTGTATGTACTGGGGACGAACACGTGATTGTATCTGTACTAACAGCATATGTGCCCAGATACGTGACTCAACCCTTGGATACAGTGAAAACAAGGTCGGATTCCATGATAATCATTGTACTTGGCCAAATGACTGATATCTAGACCAGGATGCAATCCCTTGAAGCCAGCAAACATTACAAGAACAGCTTTGTCTGTGCCGCAAAGATCTTCAAGGATGAAGGCGTCCTGACTTTCTGGTCCGGAGCCATGCCACGTCTAGCTCGATTGATCATGAGCGGAGGAATTGTGTTCACCATGTGCGTCGATGCCTTGCTTGTTCTGATCGGAGTCATTGATAGCTAACCTTGGACAATCTGACAGGTACGAGAAGTCGATGGAATTACTTGATCTCGCGGATCCGGAGAGAAAGTACATCTGAGATAGGGGATCTTGAAACCTTGAACCAAGTTTTGTCACTTGTTGATTTTGTGCTATAGAGTTACATGGTATCTTTTCTTTTGTAATATACAATAGGAGAACGTGGCCAGTCCTACTTTTGCTTTGCGAGCTCATCGGCCACCATAGCTTCGACCTCACGGTCGGCCATCCAGTTGCGCACACTCTCCATTACCGTCTCGAGTCCATCGCCACCTTCAAGGACGTCGTCTAGATTGTGAATCGTAATACCAGTTCGATGATCTGTGCAGCGACTCTGGCCGTAGTTGTATGTTCGAATCTTGTCGCCGCGGCCCATGCGAGCCACTCCACCCAATACGCCGCGCCGGAGTTGGACCAACTCTTGTTCTCGGGCTTCTTGGCGAGCCTCCGCTATTTTGGCCCTCAGCACTTGCCAGGCTTTCCGGCGATTCGCCTGCTGGGACCGCTCATCCTGCATGGAAACCACTGTGCCCGTAGGAGTGTGTGTCAACCGAATGGCGGACTCGGTTTTGTTCACATGCTGTCCTCCTGCGCCTCCGGCCCTCATCTTCTCGACACGCACATCTTGCGGATCGATATAGTAGTCACTATTTGGGTCTTCGAAGTTCAAGGCATTGTCCATGCCGCTTCCACTTTCTGGGAAGCTGGGCAGGACCATCACGCTGACGGCGCTGGTGTGAGTACGACCCTTAGTTTCGGTTGCCGGTACCCTTTGGACGCGGTGCACACCTGACTCTGTTCTCAAGAGATCGTAGGCACCTTCGGCTTCGATTTCAATTACTGCCTCGCTCAGGCGATCCTCGGAGGGGCCATCCTCGACATCCTGCTTTAAAATCACCGGTCGAAGGCCCCTCCGAGAGCAGAAGGTCACGTACATCCGCAGCAGCTCATATGCAAACAAGCCCGCCTCGTCCCCTCCGGCACCAGGACGAATTTCAAGCAAGCAGGGAAGATCCGCAAATGGGTGCTTGGGGATCAGCGACTTCTTCAATCGGTCCGATATGGTAGGTAAAGCCTCTCGACTGCTCTCCAGATCCTCCGTTGCAAGAGCGCGTAACTCGGCATCAGTTTCGGCATCCTCCAGAAGGGATAGCAATTCCATGATAGACTTTGGATGCGGGTCAGAGCTAGGTTCTCAAGTAGACCAGGGAATTTGCACCCACCTCATTTGCCTTCTCCCATTCCCTCAGAAACTTCGCGACCGGGGCCAATTCACCGGCTCGCTTTGCCACTTTGGTATCGAAAGATTCTACAAGACTTTCCGATAACTTGGCATGTTCGGTTGCGAGCAATCGAGCTCTGGTTAACAAGACTGGAGAGAGGCCGGCATCTGGCAGTAGGTGGTCAGAGGAGCGCAAAACTGCCCGCTTTGGAAACACCGTACCAGTGTGTGAATAACGGAGAAACGGTCTTGGGCCGAATCTCACAACTGAGAGAGATCGACCGCATCGTAGCATCCTTGGGAAGGGCGTACAGGTGAAAGTGTTTGGAGGTTGGACTTTGCAAGGTGACGCATGTAATTTATGGTACGGTACGCGTAAAGGCCACGGCGACGAGCATTCCACCTGCGCGACCTTCTTGTCTCACTCTTTCTCTCCGTCGATGCTCGACAGTTCAAGATGCGTGTTTCCCTTGAGTCGCTAACGGCCATTCTGGCCTGTCTCTCTACTGGATATGCCATTCAGATTCCCCCCGATACGACGCTCTCCGATTTGATTACCTCCGCCAAAGCGCAGCTTGCCAAGGGCTCGCCCCGAGACGCTCTAGTATACTTCGATGCAGCAGTCAGTCGCGACCCAACCAACTATGTGACGATCTTTCAGCGAGGCGCCGCCTATCTGTCAATAGGCAAAAACTCGCAAGCTTCGGAGGATTTCAACCGGGTGCTGGAGCTAAAACCGGACTTTGAAGGCGCGCTCCTCCAACGGTCTCGCCTTCAAGCCCGTTCGGCACACTGGCAAGAAGCCCTCCGCGACCTCGAACAAGCCGGAAAGAAGACTTCGGCGGAATACAAGGAACTTGAGGAAGCTCGGAATGCAGCGAATTTGGCTCTCGCCGCCGAGAAGAAGGGTGACTGGGAGACATGTGTCTCGCAAGCCGGAATCGCCATCATGAAGGCCAGCACTGATCTGCCTCTCAGGCAGGCTCGAGCACACTGTCGTTTGGAGCGAGGCGAGGTTGAAGAGGGCATCAGCGACCTGGCCCATGTCCTCCAAATTTCCCCGAGCCTGGTAGAACCTCATTTGCAAATGTCCTCAATGTTGTTCTATTCCCTTGGAGACAGTGATCGTGGTCTGGCTCAGATCCGCAAATGTCTCCACACAGATCCTGATTCGAAAGCCTGCAATCGTCTCTACAAGCGAGAGCGGCAGCTGTCAAAGAGATTAGGCAAGCTGCACAATGCCCTAGAGGCGCGCAAATTCAGTAATGCTGCAAAACTCATGGTCGGTGATGCTGACGAGAGTGGTTTGATTGCCGATGTCAAGGCCGATGTGGCAGATGCGAAGGCGGCGGGTCACATTCACCATGCGGCATCCAACAATCTATATGTCTTCCTTGTTGAGAAGACCTGCGAAGCCTACCGGGAGGTTTGTCGCCCCTTTTTCCTTTTCTTTCCTTTTCCCCTTCCTCTTCTTGTTCTTCTCGGGGTTCAATCATTCTAATACTTTAATACTAGATGCATATGGTAAAAAAGGCTGGACCTTATTGTGCCGAATCTCTTCGATTGGTCCAGTATTCCCTTCACGGTCTTTTGTACCAGGCCCAGGCCGAGCTGGACCAGGATCAATTTGACGAGGCCGTGCGCACGCTAAATACGGCCAGGGAGCACCACCCTCACTCTCAGGAGGCTCAAACCCTTCTTCAGAAGGCCCAGGTGCTCCTGAAGCGCTCGAAGCAGAAGGACTACTATAAGGTTCTGGGTGTCAGTCGCGATGCAGATGACCGGACTATCAAACGTGCCTATCGGCAATTGACGAAGCAGCATCATCCAGATAAGGCCGCTTCCCAGGGGGTATCGAAAGAAGATGCCGAGAAGAAGATGGCCGCTATCAACGAGGCATACGAGGTCCTTTCGGACTCGGAATTACGAACTCGATACGATAATGGCGACGATCCCAACGACTCCGAGGCGCAAGCGCAGCGAGGAAACCCGTTCCAGGGGAGCCCCTTCGGCCACAGCGGTGGCCAACAATTCTTTTTCCAGCAGGGTGGACCACAGTTCAAGTTCTCCGGTGGTTTCCCCTTTCGCTGATCCTATATTCTCGCGATTTTCATTGTAAAACATACCACAGTGTTTCTTGAAGTATTCCAGTCTTTCATTCATATTCTTTCTTTAACAGGTCTTTGCGGCGAGGTGCTCTTTCCCATTTGGCCTGGTCGGAGGCCCAACCATAGGATGTCTTGCAAACACCAGGTCACGCCATAGCACTGGTTTCATAATATCGACGAAGTAGATAGAGTCCACCAAACCTGCAAGTTTCCTCCAATCCAAGAGTCAATCACTATTTGCTCCTGGAATAGCATCATATCCACGGTAGCAGAATTGCGGTCATCATAGAGAATCCTTCTTTAGCTCGGGAGACTGCGCTCCCTCCTATCGTCGGTGATCCTTCTTCGCTTCATTGGCTGTCAGATAGTACAGCGGCTTGGATGAGTTTACAGACAGACGCAATGCGTGATCGCGAGAGGAAGGGCTACACGTCCAGGCTTCATCTTCCTAGCTATCGAAGATTTTGAGGTTTTGATCTTCCGGCACCCAATGTGGTTCAAATTGTTTCAATGGTCAATAAGCTAATCATTCCTAATTTCTCTTTTCTTCTCCGGTTCAAAAGTTTCGATCAATGAGTAGGGATCTTCTCGCCTTGACCCGTGACCATTTGACGGCAAAATGGAAAATTCAATTGCAGTATCGCTTTCATTTCATTAGTCCCACATTTGTCGTAGATTTGGTTTCTTCATGATTGAGGTCTGTCCGTAAGAGGGACGTATTTGACCTGGAAGACCTTCTGCTTATGAACGGAACCATCTACTCTTTTGTCCACGACCCATATGTACTGGCCTCCACCGGCACTGCTCGTGAGACCTTGGCCATTCGATGAACCAACAGGTATGAACAAGCGACCGGGAGCTCGCAGTTGCTCGATTAAAACGGGGTGAAGCTGCTCAGCGGCTGCGCCAACGTGGATCGCATCGTACGGGGCACCTTCCTTCCATCCCAGACGCCCATCCGCGGTGATAAACTTGACCTTCCCAGATTCCAACAGCTTTCGGCCGTCGTCGGACTTGTTCATATTGGTCCGCGCCAGCTCCACGAGTTCGGGAATGTGTTCAATTCCAATGACTTGTCCCTGGTCTGATGAACCGGGGGCTGTGACTAGGTTGGCAAAGACATGCGTGAGATATCCGGAGCCTGACCCGATGTCTAGTACTTTGGAGCCGGGTTGGAGATGGTTAACGAGGTACTCGCAGGCCTGGCCATGCATGTGTGGAGCAGAGATGGTGGCCCCATGTCCGATGCGCTGAGGCGAGTCCGAGTAGGGCCGCGATGGAGCGTAGTGAGCTCGATCAACCTTGAGTGAGTGTCAGGTAGACAGGATGAGACACTTGCGGGGGAACAGATGCAGCTACTCACGCCCAGCATGGCTTCCTTGACGCGTTCATTCTTGATGAGCTCGACCTTGACCAAATTCTCCACCAACTCATTGTTAGTGGACCCGGAACAGTACCACGCCATCGAATAATGCTTTGCAGTTCGCCACGGGAGTCCTAGATTGTTTGGCAGGCGTCGGATCGTACGCATGTGTACCTTTGCGATTTTTGTGGTCTCGTGGTTTCGTAATGAAGCCGAGAGATTCAAGTTCGAGGAACCGACAACTACGAATTTGAGGTCGAGTTCGATCGAGTCGAGGTGAGGCGAGTGCCTCGATATGACGCCATCGTCTTCGATTCTCGACACGTGACAGCTCGGGGGCGATGAGCCTCACGTTGTTATGACTTCGCTTGTCCTGCGGGATTGTGTCATGTATGAGGACATGTGGCGAGATTCTGCTTGAATTGGGGATGGATGGGGGAGAAGGGGAGGGGAGGTGGACTCCCATTTCGACTAGATATATATATGTATATATCTAGGGAGGAGAAAGAAGAATGGGGCGAGTCCATTTTGGCCATGAACACCTTCGAGCAAAGACACAACAGCTTCGATTGCGCATGCGCACAAGCATACTAATGCGACCATGAACCTGACCCAGTGACATCTTTCTCCTTTCCTTACAAAACTTCAAGAGCCTCTCAGATGAAGGCCGAGAACGAAGAACATTCTCCCCACCAAAACTGCGGGGATCTTCCCCGAGATCCACACGACTGAAATTCCTCCCCCAACCACCATCTTGGCTCACTCTGCGATCAGCCAGGGTGTCTGGGTTCATCCATCTCGATAGGTGCAAGATGGAAGCAAACCCCCAAACTAAAGCAGAGGTGGATAGGATGATCCTCGATTACCTGACCTGCATTGCCATCAATCAAACTCTGTCCATCGCAGAGAGTGCCAACGAGAGGGCCAATGTTAACGAGTCAGAGGAGGCGGACTGGCTTATTGACGCAGTGAAAGGTAAGCGACAGCAGGTCGGATTGCTAGCACAGCATTGACGAGTGAGGTAGCCTTCCAATCACTTCTCCCCGAAAAATCCCTTGATGCGGATCTGAATATCAAACTGCGGATTCTCGCTGTGGCCCACCAGATTCGCCATTATATGCCGGCGCAGGAACAACATCCCCATAAAGATTGGTCTTCGATATCGGCCATCGGCATCGAATTCATGGAGCTCTGTGCACTGGCCGTTCACAAGGTCTCCGAAACTAGATGGTTCGAAACCGGTGCTCAGTTTATCGCACAGGCCGTAATAGAGGAGAGGTACAGGGGAGGTACGCCTACGCCTTCTGAAAGTCTCTCCAAGCTGTGTACGTGGGCACCCAACGACCCGGAGCGGAATCCCAAATGGATCAAGATCCTTCAGCGCTGGACCAATGAATTGCCCAAGCACGGTGAAGTCTCCTTGACACGCAGCGATATCGATCACAAGGTCCCATTTGAACTATTCAGATCCGGCGTGCTGGTCTTTTTATTAGACCTGTCAACTACCCTCGATGCGCCGCTTCTCATCGAGCTCGAACGAGGCCTGGTCGGCAATCTCACTCGCGATGAGACGCAGCGCCTCAGGGAACGTATTGGGCTGCGATGACCATGAAGTACCAGAATATGAGAAGAGACATGTCCAATCTCGAGACACATGCTACCGGGTATTGTCCTAAACACTTCATGGGAGGGGCTTGACCGGTAACATGGCGGCTATATTTCAGACTTCGATAATCTACAAAAGGGGGGCCAACAGCTGCTCTAAGCACGACAAACACAGATCAACCAACAGGGTACCGACGGAGCGACCGTTTACCCGAGCAGCATGCGCCGGGGGTCCTCAATGTACTCCTTGACCTTGACGAGGAAAGTGACAGCCTCACGACCATCCAAAAGACGGTGGTCGTACGTGAGGGCGAGATACATCATCTATTTACTCCAAGTAAGCACAGCTCGCAGATGAAGCTTTACGCAAAAGGGGATCTTACCGGGCGGATTTCAACCTTGCCGTTGATGGCCACGGGCTTGTCCTTGATCGCGTGGAGACCCAGAACAGCTAGTGAAAGAGTTAGAAAAAGTAGACAAATGATAAAAACTGAAACTGAAAAAAAAAACAACCACAAGAGACACTCACCAGTCTGGGGAAGGTTGATGATGGGGGTACCCATCAGGGAGCCGAATACACCTCCCTAAGCGGCTGGATTAGCATGTGTTCTTTGAACCTTGGGGGACTCTGTTGGAAAGACAAGGAAGCTTACGTTGCTGATGGTGAAGGTACCGCCAGCCATATCCTCAATGGTCAGCTTGTTATCACGAGCCTGAGATGTATCAGTACTTATGCATCAGAGAAGAGGGAAACGGATTGATATGAAAGCGCACCTTCTTGCCAAGTTCGGCGATCGACTGCTCAATGCCAACCAGGTCCATAGTCTCGGTGTTACGAACCACCGGAGTGACCAGACCCTTCTCAGTAGCGACGGCGACGCTAATGTCGACGTAGTCGCGGTAGACGATGGTGTCACCGCCATTGGGGCCCTCGATCGATGCGTTGACGGCGGGGATGTCCTTCATGGCCAAGACACAGGCACGAGAGAAGGCGCTCATGAATCCAAGCTTCACGCCGGTCTTCTTGAGCACATCGTCCTTGTAGAGCTTGCGGAACTCCATCAACGAGGACATGTCAACCTCGTTGAAAGTAGTCAGGGAAGCGGCAGTGTTCTGGGACTGCTTCAGACGCTCCGCAATTCTCAGACGCATCCGGTTCATTTTCACCTGTAACGTATGTTAGTGCGGGATATAGCACGACAGAAGGTGGCGTTCGTACCCGGCGCTCCTCGCGATTTCCAAGGGTGGGCTTGGACTCCGCAGCACCCTGGGCCTTGGGGGACTCAGCCTTCTTAGGAGCCTCCTTGGGGGGAGCCGGCTTGGACGGCTCAGGCTTCTCTGCCGCAGGAGCAGACTCCTGAGGCTTTTCGGCGGCGGCCTCCTTCTTGGGCTGCTCGGAAGCAGCATCCTCCTTGGGCTGTTCGGGAGCAGCATCCTTCTTGCCCTCGGGGGCAGCACCCAGCTCCAACTTGACGAGGTCCTGGCCAACAGTAACGGTGTCTTCCTCGTTCACGAGAAGCTCCTTGATCGTGCCGGCCTCCGGAGCATTCACCGAGACGTCGATCTAGAGCGCCATTTGCATTGTTAGAATTCCAAGGACTTTGTGTTTCGGGAGTAAAAACCGGATAAGTTTACCTTGTCGGTCTCAATGGTGGCAATTTCTTCATCGCGCTCGACGTAGTCACCGACCTCTATAAATACATATCAGCTCCAGCGGTCAAATGTCCAGAGAGGAGATAAAAGGCATACGTTTCGAAAACTGCTTCAGGGTACCCTCGGTGATGGACTCGGCCATCTGGGGGACCTTGACAATGCTGTCGGCTAGAACACGAGCAGTGTTAGCTCGAATTTGCTCATTGAAAGGTGCTGCGCATGGCCATGGTTACCATAGGTTCGGATCTGAGAGCCGACGAAAGGAGCGACATTTCGCGACACGTTGATGCTATTGGTCCGTAGGGTCAGTTCCTTGGGCCCCAGATTGAGTAGACGAGCAGTCAACCTACCCGGAAGAAGCCTGCAGTAGACCGGACGCCCGCGGAGAGGCATTGGCGCGCGTGAGGGTAGAAATGCCCTGGACGGCGCGAAGCCGGCTGGGAGCCCGAGTAGCCCGGGTCAAAGTCGTCAAACGCTGACCTGAAAGGCGCGCGAGAGGAAGGCGAGCAGCCATGATGTATGGTTGGAATCACAAACAAGAGAAGACGCCCAGAAAAAGGAGGTATCCCGTAACGGTTGAAGAAGGGAAAAGGGAGAGGAAAAAAAAGGGCCTCACTGTTGCTGTTACGTAGCCGAAGCCCAAGACCTCCCGAAGCCGAGATGCGGAAGGGCCGCTGCCGGAGTAATGTTTTTGCGCTGTTACGGTCCACTGCAGTTACCAATTGTGCAGAGTGGAACGAATGAGGAAGCCGAGAATAGTCAACCCGCATCCTTCTCCATCTCGGACTGACGGATTGAAGCGCATTGTCTATTGGACTGTACGCGCTCGTCTTGTTACCATCATTCTTTCTGCTCTCCGATTGTGCTCGAGCCAGAGCCCATCATGTCCTCCGCCACGTGAGTGAAACCCACCATGACCTCTGTGATGTCTCTGACCCTGGTATATAGCTCGCTATATCGACGCTCCCTGAAGCTGTCCCTCGACTGGGCCGTCCACCGGTCAGTGTGGCGTGGACAAGCTGTCTATATCCGCTCGCTGTTCGAGGCCAACAAGGACGTCCGCGACCCTCGCCAGCAGCAAGTACCGTTACCCGCCAGATCGTCCAATCGGAATTCGCACTTACTCGTCGATTTCAGGTCCTTTTGCGCGAGACAGAGAAATTGTTGGATGAGTGGAAACACCCCGATCCCTACCGGCCGCCCACCGCCCCTGGAGGTTTGTTTTTCTCTTTGATATGCCCATCGCGTGCGCATCACTTACATTGCCTATAGGTAACAAATGGGAGCGAAATCTGCCGGCTCGAATTCTGCCTTGTACGTTGAGCATGAACTTGATCTCATTGCGTGAGCAGCAAGTGCCGTACTAACATTGTTACAGATGCGGAAGCTCCCGGCGCCCACTAGAATAATTCCTGGGCATCAAAACCATGTTTCTGTAATTTGGCCTATTGCAAATGAACTGCCTTTTCTATTCTCATCAATCAGAGCAACACCGTACTTGCAACTACTGACTACGACTTCGACGAAAACTGGACGGCCAGTGATTAGTGGATAACGATCGCTCAAGTTCAAGGTTACCTCCACTGCAAGTGGAAAACACATAGGCTGAAACCACTCAGGTATTACCGTGAAATAGAAAGTCATAAGAGGGAGAAAAATAAAGAAAGAAATAGACTCTGTTGAACCTAGAATCTTTGGATTGATTTGGCCATATGCCCAGGGGTAGTTATCCGAAAACTGAAATCCCTCGAACAAGCTGAGTTCGTCGGTATCATTCCATGCCCGCAGGCATAATGTACAACCTGGAAACTGAAGAAAAGAGAAAACGCAGAGCCATAACGTGCCCATCCCATAACCCCATTATCGTGTCAATGAACCAACCCGCGCCGGAAAAAGAAAACAAAACAAATCTGCGAAATAAAAGAAGCCATTTACAGCTCCTGGCTGCCCTTGCCGGCCTTGGGGGTCTTCTTGGGAAGAAGGTCTGAAATATGAAGGTTAGCGAATGTACTTTCATCTGATAATATCCAGGATTGAACTGTGGAACGTACTCTGGTGGATGTTGGGGAGGACACCACCCTGGGCAATGGTGACGTGGCCCAGGAGCTTGTTCAATTCCTCATCGTTGCGGATGGCAAGCTGGAGGTGACGGGGAATGATACGGGTCTTCTTGTTGTCACGGGCGGCGTTACCAGCCAACTCAAGAATCTCAGCAGCGAGGTACTCGAGCACAGCAGCCAGGTAGACGGGGGCACCGGCACCAACGCGCTGAGCGTAGTTGCCCTTGCGGAGCAGACGGTGGACACGACCAACGGGGAAGGCGAGACCAGCCTTAGAGGAACGGCTAGAAAAGATTGATGTCAGAATGAGTCGTCTATGCGAGAAAAACAACATGATATACTTACGACTGAGCGTTCTTGGAACCGCTAGCCTTGCCGCCGGACTTTCCGCCAGTCATTTTGATGGTTGTGGTTTGGTGTTTGGGGGGTTTGGTTTTGAAGAAGGGTTGGGTATGTCGATGAAGATGGAGCGTAGGTTGCGAAAACAGGTGGGAGGGCAGCGTGTGGAAGCGGAGGGGATTTATAAGGACGCGGTGAGGGTGACGTTGGGGCGCATCAATCAACTCCAGATCACGCTCTCGCTTAGCGGGATCGGCCAATCAGGGCGCAGATCACGGGGCGCGCGGCATGCCACATCAGGCAAGGCGTCGTCTTTTATCGGCCGTATTACGCGTGACGCATAGTTGACCGTGATCCCCGCGCCCGTGAGCGGGCCCCGCCCACCTTAGGACGCGTCGACCCCCTCTTAATCATACAGATCATACATACTCGTGACCGTATTGAAATTCCGCCTCCTTTGCACCCCTCAGGATCAACTGAGCCAGTGCCCACCGAGTATAAAGACCGCGCCTCCCTCGTCACCGCGTTTCACTTACTTTTACTCACTCCATCTCCGTCCACCATCTTCATCAACGCTCCATCTTCCCACCCCTTTGAACTCTTTCAAATTTTCACTTTTTTGTGATTATCATCAAAAATGGCCCCCAAGGCAGCTGAGAAGAAGCCCTCCACTGGAGGCAAGGCCCCCGTTGGCGGCAAGGCTCCCGCTGAGAAGAAGGAGGCCGGCAAGAAGACTGCCGCCGCCTCTGGCGACAAGAAGAAGCGTGGCAAGACCCGCAAGGAGACCTACTCCTCCTACATCTACAAGGGTGAGTTTGGAATTGCGAATCTTGGTTCCCACCGTATCCGAACGCGTCCACTAATGTTTTGAGTCCTGCAGTCCTCAAGCAGGTGCACCCCGACACCGGTATCTCCACCCGTGCCATGTCCATCTTGAACTCCTTCGTCAACGGTATGTATCATTTTCACTCAACGCGTCGGAACGCGACTTTTTCTGACTGTGATTTTAGACATCTTCGAGCGCGTTGCCACTGAGGCTTCCAAGTTGGCTGCCTACAACAAGAAGTCCACCATCTCCTCCCGAGAGATTCAGACTTCTGTCCGCCTCATCCTCCCCGGAGAGCTCGCCAAGCACGCCGTGTCTGAGGGTACCAAGGCCGTTACCAAGTACTCTTCCTCCGCCAAATAAGCGGCTCATGGGTTTTTTTCGTTTTGCGGTATTGCTTATCTCTTTTTATTCACCGTCTCCTGATCTTGTTTGGGCTCTGAGGCGGTCGGTTATGGGTGTTTTGCGGGTTTTCTAATGTGTCATGGGATGGTCTCAATTTTCTTTACCCCAATGGGCGACTTTTTCTGATGGTTACTACTCGATGCGCGCGGTGTAACATAACTCGGGTCTGGGGCGGGTTGCACGGTTTACCCTCTCCAACTAGAACGCGAAATTCCAAATGCTTGATTGCATTGAACATTACTTTTCCTCTAGTCTCTGTACAATTTGCTTTACACTCTGATTTCCATTCGCAGGTGACTCCCTATTATTCTAGTGTGTCCGAATCGTCAAGTGCTTCAACTTCGTCCAACGCCTCTTTTCGACCCAGGCCTTCGTCCGCTTGCACTCCGCTGGCGACGACGTGGATGATCGGCTTCCCTGGCGTGGATTTGACCCGCTCCTTCCAATCGATCCAATCTGCCTCATTCCGTATCAAGAACCCGATCAGCATACTTGGATCCATATCCTTGATGTGGATCCGTCGCAAACGTCGAGTGTGATAGCTATTCACTTCTTCTGGAGTATGAACCTCGTTGGGGCGTCTGGCTGGAATCGTGGGGCGTGTGATGTGCGGGTCTAGGAAGAACAGCTGTGAATCCTGCACGCCTATGAAATAATGGGATGCCGACGGTCGTCCGCTAATATGTCCTCGTTTGTCAGCGTGGCACTTTTCTGCTTCTTCGGGGTTGGTACCGACCCTGCGACGCCCACCGATTGTGGATATTGCAAGGATGCTCGAAGACCGTCCCAATATACAGAAGTGACCTGCTCAATACCCAATCTTAACCCGAGAAGGATGAGTGTCGGTTGAAAGCGTCCATTTTCTCCGCGGGCCAGTCGAGTGAAGTGATCTTCGTATACATCAGACGTATCTTTGGTCACATAAACCCTCAGTTTGGGGTCTTCGCATTCATTCGACAGGATCCTGGTGTCATTCATCAGCCTTGTTTTCTAGGGCTTGCGATAGCGACATACTGGATGCACCGAGCAGTTGCCGATGGACCAAACCATTCCCCGGGGTATTTTCCGCAGGACTTAGCACCGCATTGAACGAATCGATGTATTGAAAAGGGAGCCTCTGGATAATCCGCAAACATGGCTAGTAGTTTAGATTCTTCCTCGGGCCTTTGGCCTCTTCGCCAGTCTGTTGTTCTCGTCAGCGCTATTCTACTCTCGTGAAACTCCCCGTAGTTACCTCGACCCAGTAATAGAACACAGAGGGCATTCGCAAGCAAGCTTTGTCCAGATCGGATCATGCAGCCCCAGCCGGTGTCAGATGTGAAGCCCTGTGAGTCCATCATCTGGCTTCGGAGACGAACTCCCAGGGACATCGAGGATGTTGCTTCTGGTGTGTTGTTTCGGGGGATAGGCGTGAAGTTGGAGCGGTATGTCATCCAAATCCTAGATTCGAAGTCTTCCATGAATGCCTCCGGCCATGTAAATCCAGCAGTGTCATTTTGGGCACCCACTCGCAACGAACTCGAAGGGGTGTCATGTCTGTCTGGAGTAATATTAGCGGCTGCTCTTGGTTCTTGGACGTATGGGTATTCGGGTTGACTACATACCGTGGTCGCCGCTCGCGGTTTGAGGGTTGGAGGCATACATTTGGCCCAGGCACCAGATCGCGGCCTCCGGCGCCATATCGTTCTTAGGCTCTGGATCCCAGAAGTATTGCACAATACGCTTGCATTTCTCCAGGTCGACTCCCGTCATCTCTGTTGGTTTTTTCTCTCGTGACTGGTGGCGTGGAAGTTGGGGTCGGGTGCCGGGGGGGGTTGGGGGGGAGGGTTGTGTTTAAGAAGCTGGAGATGCTGTTAACCAAGAGAGATATATATCGGAACAGAGGAGCGTAGATCTGTAAATTGCGAGATCTCCAAGTCCGTGTGCCCCATACGGTAAAGCCCAGGAACCACAAGCAAGATCTATTTGAAATCAAAGAGTAGTCCAATGTGATATCTGCATTCTCTAAGTGTCAAGGTCACCAACCTGGTCACGTTCACAGTGTCGGTCTCGCCGGACTCATGTTGTATCCTCCACTACAGACACACTTCCAAAATTTGCCCTTCTTCCAACCATTCAATACTAGAAGCTTGTCAATACAGACTCATATAATTCGCGAGTTCTATAACTTCCTAATCGCAAGCAAGAAAGAGTATTTGGCCTATGACGCGACCTTGAAATCCCCCCCCCCCCGGGACCAGGCTCCACCGCCCGGCCCACCCATGTGCCCATCCGCGATCCGGAAATCCTCACTTCTTCGCCTACCCGAACAGTGACACTCATGGCCCGCCATGGGAAAGTGAAGGCCCGCGTCAAGCGAGGCCCAAAGATGGCCAGTGAGTAGATCACTCGAGATCACCACTCTGCCACTCCATCACTAACCTCGCACAGAGCCACCACCACCTCAATTCACCATGCAGCAGGAGGCCCTTAACACCGAGACGCACACTCGACTATGGTCTAATAACAACCTTCGCCACAAGACAGTAAAATTTGTGAGCGCGGGTGAACTGAAACGCAGCGAGACCGAGGTAAAAGTTGAACTCGAAGATGCCGGCCGGGTCGATCGTGAGGAAGATGCCCAAAGAGATCCCGACCCGGAGGCGGCAAAGCCCGAGATAGAAGCACCTTCAAACCCATTCGAAGGTCTCCAGACTGGCACTTTCTTCTTTGATTCGACAGGGCAACAATCTATCGATACAGGGCTACCAAATCCGACGCCGCGATTGGATCTGAGCGACCCTGATGACTCAAGTGAAGATGAAGTCGTCTTCATGGGGCGCAAGAACAACCAGAAGCCCACCGTGATAGAAACCGACATGAAGGAGTTGCAGGGAATTTTGCGTCCTGCGTCCGAAGACCACCTCGCACACGTCACTCTAGAGATAGATACACCCACGCACTCAAATGCCTCACCGCAACCTACCCAAGGCCCCGCAATACCAGATGAGCGGCATAGCCGCGGGCCCTATGAAGAGGAAAATGACCATTTGGCAGATTATATTGCCAACATGGATCGCCACTACCATACAGATGGCGACGGGGATTCATACGTCCATATCGAAACAGAAGGTGGCATTGACGTTGGCCATGCTGTTGCAGATTCAGGATCGTCGGATTCAAGTATTGCTGGCCCCGATTTCGACCGGGCACATGCCTGCACAGAAATCACCGATGAGGCTCAAGTGCAGAGCTCGATTGATGGTGAGTCACCTGTGACGTCTTGGATGCGAAACTTATTAACTCAAAGGACCAGTACTGTCTAAGATGTACCTGGATACAGAACCGGAACCCGCTGTAAGCTCTGATGACGACCTCGCCGGGTTGGATTCCGACGACTCTGACGACTATGACGACTCCGACCTGGACACGAAGGAGGGAGATATTGACACCGAGCTCCTTGAAGAGTTGGCCATCAGGTATTCGACACAGAGGACTAAGGGTAGCCGTCCGGGCAATCATGGATTTGCGTCAGCGTCCGCATTTGCAGATGCCCTCGAGGCTGACCCTTACTATGGATTTGATATCATGGACTTCAATAGGCCCAGCCTGCAGAAGAAGAGCAAAGGCAAACCCCCACCTGCGTTAGATCTCATGCTTTCCGACAGCGATCTTGAGTTTAGCCTACATGAGGCATGGCAGACTGACCGCAAGAAAAAGACTGCCAAGAAGAAGGAAAGAGAGGAGCTTCGCTCGCAGGGATTGCTGGGTAGGGCATCCGGAGATGCGGACCTGAAGGTCAAATATTCCAAGGGCATGAATCTAGAGGAACTGATAACTGAAATGCGAAACTTCCTCCTCTCGTCCAAGACCAGGTGCGTGAGAGCTACCCTATCACCATAGACTTGACTAACTCGGCCTAGTCTATCGTTGCCACCCATGACCAAAAATC
Organism: Penicillium sp. IBT 18751x; assembly: GCA_028828935.1. Taxonomy (NCBI): domain Eukaryota; kingdom Fungi; phylum Ascomycota; class Eurotiomycetes; order Eurotiales; family Aspergillaceae; genus Penicillium; species Penicillium sp. IBT 18751x. The sequence goes on along the minus strand of JAQJZS010000011.1, from coordinate 748,609 downwards.
ATCGAAAGACAATCCATGAGCTGGCCAACACTCTAAGTCTCAAGTCACAGTCCCGCGGCAATGGAATGGCGCGGTTCCCGATTCTCGTCAAAACCTCGCGTACCCCTACATACACACGCAAAACAATCTCTAGAGTTGACAACTTGTTATCTGGACGGAAATTTAATCGTCGAATTTTCCACTCCTGGGGTCCAGAGGGGTCAAAGCCAACCAAGAGCAAGCGAGGAGCCGTTGGTGGAGCCGTTTCATACATGGAAGGCGATGTGGTAGGTGCCTCTGCACCAGAGATCGGTGCAGAAAACCGAGGACGAGCGATGCTGGAGAAAATGGGATGGAGCAGTGGCACTGCTCTCGGAGCCTCCAACAACAAGGGTATCCTTCAGCCTGTTGCGCAGGTGGTGAAGAATTCGCGGGCTGGTCTTGGATGAATTCCGATATCATGCTCGATCCTGACACACAAGCATATAGAAAGAGATATAATGGAACAGGTTTTTTCTCAGAATGAAGTGATGTGAAATATCTCGTAATTAACCTAGGCCTTAAGAAAAAGGACCGAGGACTTCTAACCCAAGAGATGAAGGTGCTTCGAACTTCATCGTCTTCTCCCCTTATCTGCAATCGGTTGCGCGTGGGAAGGGTTATCTTGGATATGGCCAAACAATTGATTCCTCGAGGCAAATGTCACACTGCATTTCATACATATAACCCCCCTGAGGTTTTCCGTTTTCCGAGCTGCCTTTTTGGCCCGCTTCTGCTTAGCTTTGCCAACCTGCGGCGCAGCTGGTCCGTCGTTGAGCGCAGAAGACGACAATTGCTCGGTCAGTGCAGGAATCGAGTCATCGCCCTGCAAAGGATCGAAGTCTGAGCGAAGCCTCGTTTCAATGGTTTCCCTGGACACATAGTCCTCATCTTCGATAGACTTTTCATCCTCAGATCCAGAGCCCGAAAGATTACTCCTACTTATTGATAGAGTATCTGGGGCATAACCGTCTTCTTGAACAGCAGAGCTATCCGGCTGGGTGCCCACGGGACCAGAGCCGTGGTCACTATCGTCTCCATCATGATCATCATCGCGATCAACTATGTCTTCGGAGCCACAGTATGCGTCAACTTGAACCGCAGGCTCCAGGTCCAGCTGCTCATTCTCCAATAGCATCTCTCGACGCAGCTGCTTAACAGCCTTCAAATGTTTCTTACTACGTTCATGAGCCTCGAATTGCTTCTGGCTCTTGAATTGCTTCTTGCACGCGACACATTCAAAGCTTTCGACCTCACTTTCTGAGGTCTCTTGACTGTTATCTGCCACGGGTTCTTCGGACTGAGCCCATTGGGGAACGATATGCTCGCGCATTTTTGCTTGATTCATCGCACGAGATCTTGCTGCCTGAGCTGCCACGGACTGACGCAGAGTCTCCTGCCTTTGAGCCTCATTTAAAGCATTAGCCTTGTAACGTGGGTCCCGCTTCTTGACAAATGCCACAAGAGACCGAACGGCATCATTGAATTCGCGTATAGCTTCATCTCGAAGGCGCCGATTTTCTTTTTCCATGAGCCTGCGGACTCGCCGATCTGGGGCATCTGAAAGACGATAAGCGTCCTTCCAAGAGAAGGATTTTCTCGTTGAGAATCCGCTCCACGCGGCGTAGAATGGGCGCACGACTGATTCAAAATCGTCGGCCTGCGTCCCAAAGGGGGGATAGTCCACCATGTCTTGGTCTTCCCATTGGCAAGCAAGTCGCTCCTCTAGCGCCAATTGAGAAAATTGATCGCCGAGGCCGCCAAAAAATCCGCTGGGCGAATCTGAGAATTCCATTCGCGGGCTGAACTTTGCGAATACCTTCAGGACATCTTCCGCAGTGGTGATTCGAATGTTATAGGAATGTTGATCCCCCTCAGAGCCTCCGTTGGTGCCCAAAAATGCGTCGCTGTGTGAATCGTACCAGGCACGCTCCTGAGGGTCAGCGAGCACCTCGTAGGCCGATTGAATTTCAGCGAAAAGCTTTGTAGCCTCCTCGGCATTCCCGTAATTGCGATCGGGGTGCAACTCGAGGGCCTTCTTTCGATATGCCTTTTTGATCCTTTGAAGAATTAGCCCACGTTTCAGGAAGTTATTGGGAGTTTAGAGAGCCCACTCATCATCGGTAGCAGCTGGTGCAACACCCAGCAACTCGTAATAGTCTGTCTTTCGCGCGGATTGTTGCTCTTGGGGGCCTTTTGAGCCGGTGGATTGAGATTGACCCATACCCCGCAGAGAGGAGACGAAACAAAAGATAAAACAAGATGTGAAAAGAAGATGGATCAAAGGGAGGGCTGGAGCGTTCAAAGGCCCCCAAGCATCAAAATGCCTGTAGTTGTGCGTATCTGGACCGCTGTTCAGTGGTGGGCTGAAGTAACCTTTTTTTTCTCCGCGCCGGTTCTCGGTGCCTCCGCTTAGCCACCCAGCTCCATCTCCAGCTCTCCTCTAACCTATCCTCCCGGTCGAGGATCCAACGCTGGCGTTTAGTTAGTCGACTTTGGATACTCACATTTTGCGGCTTACAGTTTGCAGCTTGCTACTCGACTCTCGCGAGTGCTTTCACATGGTCATAAATCGCCCTCATCCCTCGGGGATTCAGACGATCGCAGGGAGGGGTCCTTTATCTGCTCCTTGCAACCTTCCCAGAATCGGCGTTCGCCTACAGGCATGCTCCGATCTCTGAACCACCTTCCGGACGAGATACTCCACTCCATTCTATGCTACTGTCATCCTCGCTCATGCGTTGCCCTGGAACAAACCAGTCACCGCTTCGAGAATGTGACCAACGAGCCTTTGCTATGGCGCCACTACTGCCAAATTCATTACAAGTCCTGGGATAGAAGGCATAGTATCGTTCGGAAGCTTGCTAGCCCGGTTTCCGCGGTCGACTGGAAAGCGCTCTTTATCTTACGATATCGCATCGATCGCACCGCCACCCACCTTCTTGATAGTATCTTAGCTAGTCAGACAGGGCGCATCGATAAATTTCGGGCTGTGATTGATTTCGGATATGACGCGAAAGATACTCTTCTGCGACACGGCCAAGTGGAAGCTGGAGAAGATCACCTTGCAAGAAGGTTAGCTTCAATTCTTCATTCGGTGGCCTGGTTGACTGTTAACCATTGACGCAAGGTATTACGCCCGGGCCTTATTGACCTGCCTCCACCGGAGTATGGCAATCCCTGAATGGGCCAAACTCAGGCGTGGGGAGCCAGTATCGCTTGAGCGCGCATTGGGTGCCTTTGATTTATTTATTCCGGAGAGTGGATTTGGGGACTTGGACGAGGTCAATTTTTCCCTAACTTTCAACAATTTGTCCACCTTTGTGCTTGCTCCCTAACATTTTCTAGATACAAGAAATGCTGGCTACAATTGTTGGTCAGTTTACTGCATTTCATCCCGATGTGAACTCCCTTAGCCCGCGCGAAAAGGCTCTAGAACTTGCCCGATGGCTGCAACTGAATGATTTCACCGGAATTGAGGCGGGACGAGAGTATCATTCTTTAGAGCACAACTTCCTGGGGCTATCTCTACGGAGTCCTGGTCACAATTCGCTGCCTTTGATCTCGGCTGCCATTTATTGCTACGCCGCTCAGGAGCTTGGACTAAATGCCCATCCTTGCGGATTTCCATTTCACGTTCATGTCGTCATTACTCCACAACCGGGCTTTGACATGAGCGGCAACGCCCTGACTGATGCGGAGCAAGGTTCCCCGATGTATCTGGACCCATTTCGGGGAGCAAGAGAGACCCCAGTCTCCGACTTACGAGACCAGCTGGTCTTCCTCGGTGTGTCAGACCAGACCGAATTTCTGGGTGCTGCTCAAGCCTCGGAAATTGTCTTGCGCTGCAGCAAAAATATACTGAACTCGATTCATTCTGCATCTACTCACCCGGGAGTAGCATCTACTTCCGTGGACATGGTGAGTGCTAAGTACGCAGCTTTGTGGTCTTCGATGCTTCTTTCGGGAGATTCGCGACCAATGGATTTACGGCATCAGTTACCATGGCTGATGGAATTGTTCGCCACCGATTTCCCGTCCGATATATTTTTGGTGGAGCAGTACATCGTGCCTCTGTTTCACGGGCTTTTTGAGCACGAACACATACTGGAAAGCCTCCATGTCATGCGGGCAGTCGACGAAATACCCAAGCAGGTGCACAGAAGGACCAATATGAATAAGACCATTCGATATAAGGTTGGCCAAGTCTTTCGACATCGTCGCTATCACTATTGGGCTATTATCACCGGTTGGGATTCGGAATGTGGCGCTGGAGAACAGTGGATGAGGCGAATGGGGATTGATCGCTTGCAAGCTGGCCGACATCAGAGTTTCTACCACGTTCTGTGAGTCTCCCTGTCTTCGTCTATGTCTATTGCAAGCTAACTGGGTCCAGTGTTGAGGATCGGAGTGTTCGGTACGTGGCCGAGGAAAACATTGATCTTATCCTTCCTCGTCTCACGGAGTTGCCGCATAGTTTGACAGCCATTGCAGGGAAACATTTCAAACGGTGGGATCAGGCCACACGAGCTTTTGTTAGTAACGTGACAGATGAGTACCCTGATGATTAACGCCGATGGCGATACAAGACAGCCTGCTCATGAGTCCATCTCTACTGAGTAATTAAGATATTCTGCTCAAGTAATTTTCAAACTTGTTCTAGCTTATAGGATATATCATTCATCTTTATACTTGAAATTTATATTATCTGTATATAATATTTCCTTGATGGGGTAGATAGCCTAGGGCTATTCAAAATTATCTACATAACTAAGTACTTTTACCTTATATTAGGGCCTCGAGGCCCTGAAGCCCAACAGGCTTACGTAGGGTAACTAGATCAGTCACGTAAGCCGAATATACGTACTTAATCCGGCATAAGAGCCTGATACCTACCGGTAATTAGAAAGGCCTTTTTGGTTCGCGTTTTAATAACTTAGCTCTTGTAGTATTTATAATATTATACTATACCCCTATATATATAAGCTAAGTTTCTTACCGCCTCCTTATTTCGTTATACTACCATATTATTCCTTAGTAATTTCTAAACACATATTATATAAGTATTTCTTATATTATTCCTACCCTAACTTCCGGACTAGAATCTATATACGATCTTAAATAATAGCCGACCTTGCTAATTATAATAAATATATCTCTATATGTTAATGATAATTTTTTATATAGCCTTTCAGAAAAAAGTAAGGTACAATATTAGAATTCCAGTAAGCTATGTATATATTTGAAGGATAATCAAATATAATATCGCTTTACTAAGATCCTAGAAATAATTACTATAAATTATATGAGCTATATCATTAGTAAGTGTCGGGCTATAAAGGCAGAACTACCACGAAACACTTCGTAGCCCCTTAAGTCTGTGGGATCAACCTTCGTCTGACGGGGTCAGTCAGTGCCAGACAAAGGTTAGAAGGTTAAAGGTCTTAGGATAGGCTATAAGTAGATATAGCCTAAACGAAGGCAGAACCACAGTTCTAAGGGATTAAAGGAAGAAGGATAGAAGATACTATAGAAAAGTGGAATTGACTTAATTCTATCTACTACGAACAAAGGACGTCTTTATAGGCTAGGATAGCCTAGAGATGACGTCTAGAATAATATCTGAATAACGTACAAACGCTAGGCAGCAATATAATCAAGGTGGCAAAGAAAGGAACAGAAGAGAAGCGAAAAGAATAAGGTCAAAGATCGACGGTCTAAGCCACCCCGAAGGCACCCCCGAAGGCTTAGGCTATACATACCCGAAGGTAGACTATTTTACCCCTAAGGGAAAGTGATATACCTATCTTTAGGGGGCCGAGGGCCGAAGTCTGTTCATCGAGGTTCGAGGACCATAGTCGAAGTCTGCGGGCAAGGTATACCCGAAGGCAAACCCAAAAGAACGGACCATTTACCCCTAAAGAAAAATGGTCCCGCCTATCTTTCGGGGAGGTCGATAGGCCATTACCCAGTCGGCCGTAGGCTAAAATTAAAAGTGGTCAGAACTTCGTTTTAGTGCAAAAAGGTCAGGTCATATGATCGATACGGACTAGTCTTATATATTAAATATAAGGATAGATCTTTCTATATAGTATTAGTCTATATTCTAATAATTTCTTAAAAATTGTTTATCTTATTCGTAAATATATTTGATATCGATTTCTAACGTAACAGAATAGAACGAAAATGTGAAAATTAATAAGACTAAATATATCTCTTAAATACAATAAATAATATAGGTAATCTAAATATTAATTATATTACTAAATCGTTTTTTTACTAAAATAGGTTTCTAATTACTTTAACCTATAGCTAACTAAATAATAGCCCCTAAATTCCTGAGAGAATTAGTAAAACTTATTTTAAGGGTAAAGAGTCTATTATTAGGTATAAATAGTTCATTTCTTTAGGGATATATTTAGGGATACTTTAAGGCATACTTTACTTTCAGACCTTAGTAATAGTTCTTAGACCTTAGATCCCTTAAAAGATAGGCGAAATTACTTTTTCTTAGGGATAAAATAACATACCTTTAGGTACGAATTGCCTCCCCTTTTAGGGGTGTTTTAGGGGGTTAGCTTAGACTATTAATTATTAATTTTATTCTTTTTACTTTTTTTTTCCCTTAATTATATTACTATAATTATTTTGGAAAATAGAATTAAGTTATTTCTAACTTTTTATACAGAATCTACGTATTAAGGGTAGAAGGCCTATCGGTTAGGTAAGAAAGGATATCTAGACTAGAGTATAGTATTAGAATAAGTAAGACTAATTCTTAGTAAGTCTAAGTTTCCTAGAAACCCTCTTGAATTTAAATACGAATTTAAATACGAATTAGGCACGAGACTTACTTATTATACCACGTAGTAAACCTTTACCGCTAGTCCTTAGTATTCCTTTATATATAGAGTATTAAAATTACCTAAACTTATTACCACTCTCTATACTTAGATGAATTAAATATATATAATCGATAGATTTTATAAATATTAATAAAATTAGGTAAGACAGTAAAATAGATATATTAAAAGGGTTATTTTACCTTATAGGTATAGAAAATAATAATTTTAAAAATAAATATATATTAGCTATTTAAAATTAAAAAATAAATAGGATATTATTGAAAGAAATATAATAAGCTATTAGCTAATAATATAGCAAAATAGAATAAAATATTTAATTCAGATAGACAAATATAAAGCTTATTTAGAGAATCTAGTAAAGTAATATAGTCTTTACATTTATCTACAATTGATAGTAAGATAATGTATTAGATAATATAATAAACATTAATTTTTAGATAGAATAATAAGATATATAATATAATTCTAGTACTGGTCAGTCTATTCTTAAAATAATAGTCCCGTGGAGCTATTAAGTAATAAATTGAGGCTATTTATAAAGCCGCTAGAATATAAAGAGATACCAAAATTACCTCGCTGGTACGTAAATTCGACGTTTCTATTACTTAGCTATAGGCGTATATTTATAGTTAGCTATCTTATCTTTAGCGTACTATTATGATTAAGTACGTTAATTTATTATAACTCGATTTATTACATATATTTCTAAAAAAAAAAGTATAAATATAATAGTTAAGAGACATTCAAGTCATTAAGAATATAAGAGTACTATTAAAATATAGTAACATATATTTACTGAGTATATTCGAAAGACTTTATTTAGTATAATAAAAGCTAATAGAGAAAGTAAAGATTTAAGGCTAAGAGAATTAGTAAATTATAAATTTAGTATAAACGTTTTCACTTATTTCTAAAATTTGTTTTAATATTAGATATTCACAATCTTAATAAAGCTTAACGTAGTTAATGAAAGCTTAGAAATTATTATTTATAATAAATATCATATAAGGCAAATTCTAAGCGTAAAAGCTAATCTTATATTAAATTTAAATATATAATAACTGATAATTTACAAAATCATATTTCATTATATAAAACATAATATATCTTAAGAAATAATGTAAAATTATTTTACTATTAGATAAATTACAATATTATTTAAATATTCAAGCAATAGTTCGATAGTAAATAAGAGAAACTCTTATAAAAGCGCGAAGAGGTATCTAATAGCGTAGGTAATCTCTAGTGCTAATGTTTATACTTCTTAGAAATATTTATTCGATCTAACTTTTAACTAATTTTTTTGTAATAATTATAGCTATAATAGGTTAAAAAAAGAAAAAAGCGAATTCTTAGGATACTTAGCTAGAATTACTCATTGGCTAAAATAACTTTAAACTTTAGGTATATACAAAGAATTAACTAAAAACTATAAAAAAGTAGAAGAAGACTACTAATAAAGATTATATACTTTATTTAAATTATTTAATTCTTAGAGATAGTAATTTCCCTAATTACTAAAATAGAAAATAGTAACATATAGTATAACTATAATATTATTAATAAGCTTATAAGAAATAGTAACCACAAACAAATAGATAAAATCACTAAATTATAGTTTTCTATTAGGTTAAAAATTATAAAATTTATTATAATTATAGTTAGCTACTAAACTTCAGCTATATAAAAATTCTATTATATTGTAGAATCTCTATAAATGGTATATTTCTTTTATAAATTATCTTATATATTTAGATAATTTATTAGAGCTAAGACTAATTATTTTAACAAGTTTAATAATTTTAATAATTTTAATAATTTTAATATTATATCTAGAATTATATGTAAAGATATATAGCTATTTATTTATAGTATAATATAAATACTAATTAACTCTTATAAGATATAGTAAAGCTAATATATTAAGTTAATAAGACTATTTAGATTAATATTAATAATCTAAAGCTTTTAAATAAATATTTTTTATAAGTTCTTCTTAGTAATAAAATATTAGTCCGAGGAAATAGTTTTACTCGGATTTAATAGCTTACTTAAGCTAGAATATAAAATAATAATAATTAATACTATATTTTTAGTAAAAATAATATATTAAAGTAATATACATATATATATATTATACTTATAAAACATATTTTCTTATTTAATTTACATAATCTTAAAATAAAGATAGAAATTATCTCAGATAATAAATTATAAAAATTATTTATATTAATTAGTGTATATATAAATAATAGATAAAAGGAATAAAGCTAAAGTTCGCTAAATTAATTATTAAATCTTATAAATATCAATACACTTAATTTAGCTATTCTATAAAATTATAATAATTAATTATTAAATAGTAGTCAATATCTTTAAAGATATAGTCGATAAATATTATTCATGAATTTTGAATATTTTTATTATCTATATAATCTCCAGCATTATAGAGATTTATATTTTAAATAAAATAGAGGTAGCCTACGTGAAAAAGGCTTAAATATATAAAATAATCTAAAGACCTTTAATCTATTATTTGTATTAGTATATTATTAAATAAGGCTATAAGCAGAGAATAAAAATCAAAAAATAATAATTTTAATAATAGTAATAATAATAATAATAATAATAATAATAATAATAATAATAATAATCACAATATCTTTATATACTATATTAAATTAACGACTAGCTTTAGGTAGATATTAATAATATTAATAAAATGAATAATACATTATAAAAATAGAGTACTGGTAGTTCTTTATAGTAAAATCGAGTTCTATATTTAGAAAACTAAATTTTGGAAAAAAATAACCTTACAGATGAGAGAAATAAAAAAAAATTTAAAATATATAAAATAAGTTCGTTTTTGGGCCTTTTAGCCTAAGAATATTAAATTAAAAAATAATATTAGTATCATAATATAGTATTCTTTAGTGTATTTTAGCCTTAGTAATAATCTGGACCAAAATATATCTTAGATCGCAAAGTACTATAATAATAAATAAACTAAGTATATTACCATATTTATTAGGTAAGGCCTTAAAATACATTATTACTATAAGGCTTAGCTTTTTTATAGAAAAGTACCAGTTAGTATCTAATATATGTGTTGAAATATACATAAAAACTTTTTTAACTATTTATTATAGTTGTTTCTAAAATAGACAATAAAATCATTATATTATTACTTTATTTATTTTCACTATCTATAAGATATTAATGTTGCTTCTATTAGTACCTTATTTACTATCTAGAAATATAATAGATCTTAATAAATGTAATTTAATAGATTATTAGCTTCCTTAATAATATATATATTACTATATTATTATAGAGAAAGAAATTTAAACTCTAATTAAGTAGCTAATATTCTATAATATTTACGTCTATCATAAATTCTCTGATTTTCCTATAATATAATTTTTCTAAATAGTGTATATATAGCTATATTAAATTATATGTTAGTTATTAATTATATTAATAATATTTGTATCTTAAATTAGAGGCCCTTTACTATAAAGAATTATGCGGTACGATAGAGACTTTATAGGAAAGTGAAAATATAAATAAAGTATTATATATTAGCTTTAACATAGGCGAGATATAGCCTAATTTATCTTTAGAAAAGAGGACCTAAAATAAATAAATTAAATAGATTAAGAGATATACTATACTACCTATACTATATAATATAGGGTGCGGCAAAAACTCTTACGAAAACGCGAAAAAGCTATCTAATAGCCTAAGTACTCTCTAATACTTATTATTATACTTATCTTATCGAGAGTATTTATTTAATCTAGCTTTTAGCTAGTTTTTATCTCTATTATAGCTATAATACGTAAAAAGAAAAAGAAAAAGAAAGCGGATTCTTAGGATACCTAGCTAAAATTACTAATTAGTTAGGATAACTATAAGCTATATATATATAAAGAACTTACTAAGGACTATAAAATAATAAAAAAAGATTCCTAAAAAAAGTAGTATACTATCTCTTAAGCGCTTTATCTAACTCTTAAAGGTAGTAATCTCTCTAATTACTAAAATAAAGAATAATAATATATTAGCTAAACTATAGCGTATTATTAAGCTTATAGATAATAATAACTATAAATTTATAGATATAATTATTATTATAATTAATTAGTTATTAGCTTTTAGCTATATAATATTTTTATAATTATTTTTTATATTTAGATAACTTACTAAAATTAAGACTAATAATATTATTCTAAATAATAACCTTAGAAGTAAAAGTACTATAATAATTATATCTATTATTACATATAAGGACTTATCGCTATTTATTTATAATGTAATATAAATATTAGTTAATCCTCTCTAAAAAAATAAAATAGAGCTAATATATTATATTAATAAGGCTATCTAAGCTAATATTAATAATCTAAAGCTCTTAAATAAATAAGAATCTAACTCTTCTAGTTAAGTTCTCTTAAGTAAAGATATATTATTTTAAATAAATAGCCTTAATTAGGTCTAATAGCTTACCTAAGTTATAGTATAGGATAATAATAATTAATATTATATCTTTGGTAAAGATACTATTTCAAGTAATATATATATATATTATATTTATATAAGGTATATTCTATTGCTTTTGAGATTCTAGAGGTAGGAGAGTATATTTCATTTAGTAAGTGTACGAAGTAATAAATACAGTGACATAGTAAAAGTATCGATACCCCCCCTATGGCCCCACCTGCCACACCGCCTCTTAATATATTTACCGCCTATAGAATACGCTAGATCTAGTATCTAGACTATGAGGGCGTTAACTATGTTCTTACCTTATATCTGCCCTAATTCCCCCTTTTTTTTATATTATATTATAGTACCGCGGTTAGAATTTACCTTTACCTTACGTAGGCGTATATATAAGCTCTCGTAGGCTATAAATTAGGGATATAAACGTATATATAAGCGCTATCCTTATGTTTCTCTTTTAGGTATTCGCTATACTAGTAAAAGAGACCGCGAACGCTTAAATAGTATGTCTAAGCCTCGCTTTAGCTACCTCCGAAAGCTTAATAATAATAACTAATTATATCTTCTGTCGGGAACTATAAGGGCAGAACTACCACGAAACACTTCGTGGCCCCTTAAGTCCGTGGGATCAACCTTAGTCTGACGGGATCAGTCAATGCCAGACAAAGGTTAGAAGGTCAAATATCATAGGATAGGCTATAAGCAAATATAGCCTAAACGAAGACAGAACCACAGTTCTAAGGGATCAAAGGAAGAAGAATAGAAGAGTGGAAAGGCTTAATTCTGTCTGCTAGGAATGAAGGACATATTTATAGGCTAGAATAGCCTAGAAACGACGTCTAGAATAATGTCTGAATGACATATAGACACTAGGCAACAGAATAATTAAGGTGGCAAAAGAGGGGAAAAGTGAAAAGAATGATGTCAATGATCAATGGTCTAGGCCACCCCGAAAGGATCAGGCTATACATGCCCGAAGGTAGACTATGTCTGCCTATCCTTAAGGGATTAAGGGCCGAAGTCTGTTCACTGAGGTCCGAAGACCATAGTCAAAGTCCGCGAGCAAGGCATGCCCGAATACACCCCCGAAGGAATGGACCATTGATGCCTAAAGACGGACCATTTACCCCTAAAGAGAAATGATCCCGCCTATTATATAGGGGTCGATGGGCTGTTGCCCAGTCGGTTGTGGGCCATAATCAAAAGTGGTCAAAACCTCATTTTGGTGCAGAAAGGGTCAAGTCATGTGATCGATGTTTTTCGGTCTTATATGTTGAATATAAGAATAGATCTTTTCTATGTAGCATTTGGTCTATGTTCCAATAGTTTCTCTATAGCTTTATTACTACTAGACTTTATTTATTAGTATTAGTAATTATCGGGCTGTAAGGGCAGAACTACCACGAAGCACTTCGTGGCCCCTTAAGTCCGTGGGATCAACCTTAGTCTGACGGGGTCAGTCAGTGTCAGACAAGGTTAGAAAGGTCAAAGGTCTTAGGATAGGCTATAAGCAGATACAGCCTAAACGAAGGCAGAACCACAGTTCTAAAGAAGAAGGATAGAAAAGGCTATAGAAAAGTGGAATTGACTTGATTCTATCTGCTAGGAACAAAGGACGTCTTTATAGGCTAGGATAGCCTAGATACGACGTCTAGAATGATATCTGAATGACGTACAATCACTAGGCAACAATATAATCAAGGTGGCAAAGAAGGGAACAGAAGAGAAGCGAAAAGAATGAGGTCAAGGATCGTCGGTCTAAGCCACCCCGAAGGCACCCCCGAAGGCTTAGGCCATGCATGCCTAAAGGTAGACTATTTTACCCCTAAGGGAAAGTGGTGTGCCTATCCTTAGGGGGCCGAGGGCCGAAGTCTGTTCACCGAGGTCCGAAGACCATGGTCGAAGTTCGCGGGCAAGGCATGCCCGAAGGCACCCCCGAAGGAACGGACCATTGATGCCTAGAAACGGACCATTTACCCCTAAAGGAAAAATGGTCCCGCCTATCCTTCGGGGAGGTCGATGGGCCATTGCCCAGTTGGCCGCGGGCCAAAATCAAAAGTGGTCAGAAGCTCATTTGGTGCAAAAAGAAATAGGTCATATGATCGATGCGGACTAGTCTTATATGTTGAATATAAGGATAGATCTTTCTATGTAGCATTGGTCTATATTCTAACACACCCCCTTCAGCTTATCGGAGCTTATAAGCTGAATAAGGCATAGAATTAGGCCTATGCATACATAGTCTTATAGACCTAGATTTCGACGATTCTGTCTTGGATATCGACCATGTTTAGATGATCAATAAACCGCTGGTGCTTCAGATGAGGCAAAGGCTTGGTCAGGCCGTCCGCAGGCATGGAATTGGTCTCAATCCAGGCAATATCGATGTTTCCGGCCACTATTTCTTGTCGTAACCAATAATAGTAAATATCAATATACCTAAGCTTTGTGCGGAACAAGGAATTAACCTTAGTAAGAAGGTCTACGGTCTGTTTGTTATCACAAAGGACACTAAGCCTTTCCTAGTCTAGGTCTAGTTCTATAGACCTAAAGAGACGTTTCCACCACATCACGTGCTTACTAGCTAATGAGATAGCAAGCAATTCGGCTTCTGTCGTTAATATCGTCACCGTCTTCTGTTTTCGTGCAACCCAGTCTATCGGACCATTGAATAGGTAGGCTATATAGCCTTCTAATGACTTTCGTCCGATATTGTCTGCATAGGATACATCGCTTACACACACGAAGGTAGGACCATCAGATATAGGGGAATATTCTATAGCCTTATATCTAGTATGATAGAGATAGGCTATGGCTTTGTCTGCGGCATCCATATAATGTTCGGTGGGATTCGTAAGGTATTCGGAAAGCATTTGTGAAGCCTTTGCGGCATCAGGACGTGTCATAATTATGGCATAAAGTAATAATCCTATCTTCTGCTGGTAGAGATGGATCATTGCTGGTGGAGCCTGGTAATCCGAAGGTGGAGCGGGGAGCGCCGAGGGTGGAAATGGCGTTTTAACCGGTTTCAAAGGCATTATATAGAATCGATGTGCAATTTTCTCAATATAGGCATCCTGAGAGATCCATAGCCTTTTCGTGGCCCTATCGCGAGTGATTCGGATGCCTATAAACCTCGTTGCCTCGCCTAGGTCTTTCATTTCATAGGCTTGCATAAGCTTATCCCTAAGCTCATAGGCTTCATGTTTATGCCTTCGGTAGAAGATGACTAAGATGTCGTCCACAAATATCATCAAAACGACGTTTTTATAGGCAAATAGGCATGGGTCTTCAGGAATAGGCACAAAACCAAACTGGGCCAGTTTCTGAAGGACTTCTTGCTGCCAGAGGATAGGCGCTACCCTTAGGCCATATAGGGCTTTATTTAACCGTAGAACGTAGTGTTTGCGGCCGTATCCTTAGGGAAAGGTAACGTAAACGGGGTCGTCTAGCTTGCTATTTAGGAAGGCATTTACTGCATCTAATTGCATGGTTTCGAGGTCAAATGTAGCAATAATAGCAAGAAGAGTTCGAAGGGTTCGTGCAGCAAGGGTAGTAGCCCTAGTTTCGTCATTGCGGTCGACTTAGAGATCTCCGCGGACACAAATTCTAGCTTTGAATTTAGCTAAATAGCCATTTTCATCCACTTTATAGGTAAAGACCCATCTTAGTGGCAGAATTTGGTGCCTAGGGCATCGGTGGGGCTTCGTAGACCATTTGCATGTCTTATGGTCTTCTTCAATGGTCTTTCGCTTCACGGGCGTCCATGTATTCATCTTTTTAAGCTTCTGGTATTCAACGTCTGCAGCCTGCATAAATTCAGCCTTATAAGGATGATTAAGCATTTCTCCCCATGATTCTGGTGGAGGGGGAAGGTTATCCTGGTGCACCTTCTTAGGCTGATCCTTTATAGCCGCAGAGAACGCATTATAGAAGGAAGCGAAGGCTTGCCGTTTGTTCGATGAGTCAGGCGAGGGAGATCTATCCCGTTTGGGGTGGTCGTATTGATTCATCATTTCCTCGTCATAGGAAGAATTATCAATTAAGACCATAAAGTCAGGTGATTGATCGGGAACACGTGCATCTGGGGTAAGGTCTTCGGCCGGAATAGTGATCTGAGACAATAAAGAAGGTCCGGAGGACTCAGAGGGAAGTGAGGCATTTCCGACTTCTGGGTGAGGCTGAAGTGAAGAGTCGTTTACTCTAAAATCACCCGAATAAGGTGCGTTTTCAGTCCCGTTTAGAGTAAGGTCATCCTCACTTTCGCATTAGTTTTGCCTTACTTCTTCTTCTCCTTCTGATTCCTCCGGAGACGGTAGTAGGTCGCCGAGGATTTGGTCTTCGCGGTCATTCTCCTCGTTTTCTTCAGTGTCGTCATCGGACGAGAGCTCTGATTCGTCCGGTAAAGGTCGTATTGTCAAAGGATCATCGAGGGGCTCTTCAATGCTAGTCTCGGTGATGACTAGGTTGAATTCAGGTGTCGACAAAGGCTGAATGGCTTCTTTCGATTGGTCGTCTATCACATCGTATCCCGAATTTGGTCGATAGAAACTAGCCTCATCAAATACACAGTCTCTTGCATTAATGACCTTATGGGCCTTAGGCACCCAAATTCTCCATATATTGGATGCTTTGAAGCCGACAAGGTAGCCTATCATTGCTCTAGGCTTCATCTTTGCGAGACGAGGGATATTATTGATCCTCACGAAGGCTTTGCAGCCATAGACCCGTAGATTCGATAAATCAGGCTTTGGCTTCATATAGCCTGGTTTAGGGTCTAGGTTATTAAATAAGGCCTGGTAGGGTGTCTTCCACCCTAGTTGCTTATTCGGTGTTCGGTTAAGCACATAGACCGCGGCTTGGACTGCCTCAGGCCATAGATATTCAGGTAAGGATGCCTGAATGATCATAGCTCTTGCCCTAGAGATAATGACTGCACCAGACCTTTCTGCAAAGGGATTTTGCTCTGGTTAATAGGGCGGTAAGGTAATGACCTCAATGCCTTGATTCCGAAGCTTATTCTGGTCGATATTGCGGTCCCCGTCTAGGTGGATGCGTTTAATGCGGATGCCGAATTAGGTGAGGACGAAATCAATCATTTGCTGCAATGATGATTGGATTAGGTGTTTCCGTGCAATAGTAACCAATAAGTGGTATTTCGTCACTGGACAATACGCATGGCTTGCATAGTTAATGTTGCTGATTCCTAGGCCTAAATAAATAAGGTCCCAATGCAAGGTTTCGAACGGGTGGTCTCCAATGTGCATCGGACGTCTAGACACCTGTCTTTGAGCCTTAGAAACTAGGCATATCTCGCAAGGTGGTTTTTCGGCCGAAAAGTAGTCTACCTCCACCCCTATGGTAGAGGCTTGCAGATGCTTAATTACATCGATGCTAGGATGGCCTAGACGCTGGTGCCATAGGCTATCTGAGCCTTTGAGGATAGGCGGGCTATAGGATAATACAAAGGTCATAGGCTCGTCTTTAGGCTCGTAGGTGTCGTTTTCCGGGTCGGATTCCCCCTTAATAGGTTGAATAGGCTTTGTGGTCGTATTAAAAGCCGTTTGTAGGTGGAGCGAGGGGGAGCCAGGGGAGCCGCTGCCCTTTTGCATAGGCTCGTTCTTATGCCCTAAAATAAGGGTAATGCCTGTGTCATCCGAAGTCTTGCAGATAGGTGTCCCGTCTTCCTTTTCAAGCCTATTAAGCCTCTGATTGTGGTAAACACCCCCTCTCTTCGCCCTCTTTGCCGATAGAATGTTCAAATGGAAGCGAGGGACATATAGGGTTTCATAGAGGTCGAAAGTGGTGTTTTCGAAGCGTAAATAGACTAAGCCCTTGCCCTCAATAGAGGCCTTCGTATCGCCGACTAGAAGGTCTCCTTCATAGGGCGTAAAGGTAACAAATTGAGAACGATCATTACAGACGTAGGTGTCCGCCGCCGAATCATATGCCCACACATTAGACCGTGCATACCTAGAAGCGAGACAGGTAAGCATACCCAGATGGGTGTCGGACTGCCCCTACTAATGCTTCTTAATAGCATTATTATAGGCGTATTTGAAGCCTAAATAGGTGCATGCTTATTTAAAGCGTTCTAGGACTGTTTGGTCTAGTTTCCAACCTTCTGACCTCATAGAAGGGTTGATATAAGGGCAATCACTAAATGTGTGGTATCCATCATAGGCGCCACCTTAGCATGGGCAGAGCTTCTTAGTCTTCTTGCCCTGGCCCTTGTCTGATTGTCCTCGGAAGGTTACATGGACATTAGAGGGTCGTTTAGGCGGAATAAGCCTTATAGAATCTCTATACTTCTTTGTAAGGGTAAAGAAGTCTATAGAGTCTATCTGGCCTATAGATTCAAGCCTATTAATCTCATTATGCCAGTATTCTGCGAAGAAGGGAGACGAGGAGGCTAGGCCATCTAGGAAGTCTAAAAGTGGTCTAGTCTTTGATTGGACTTCACCGATGCCTAATTAGACGGCTTCCACGTAGGTATTCTCGCATTGCGATATCCATGCGTCTATAGTCATTGAATACGGAATTCGTCGCATTTGATGGTATTTCTTAATAACAGAACGCTTTCGAGCCTCAGTGGTTAGGGCATAACGCTTTTAAAGGGTTTATAGGGCTTCATAGACCGATAGTAGGTGCTAAATAATCAGTTTGCTTGAATAGGAGATTGATGATTAAATAATAAGGTAGATCTGAGAGATAGCACCCGAAATACGGTCGTATTCGCGAAGGTTAAGCTCATAGTCTCTTCGTTTATCTCTCCACCTCTCTCGCTCAAGGGGAGTGAGGTTTTCATCAGTAAGGGCATTAGGGTTAATATCAGTAACCCTAGGACGAATAGGATATGAGGGAATTTCCCTTTTCGTTGGATTATCAGGGTCAATATAGTCCCATACACCTTTTGCAATAGCATAGGACTTTATTTGACCAATCCAAAGATACCAGTCTGATGACTCAGACAAGGTAACGCTTATCTTACTTATATCAGACATTATAAGCAAGGGAATAAAGGCAAAGCGGGAGAAAAGTGAGAGCGAAGTAAATACAAAGTGAGGTCGAAGTGAGAGAGGAAGAAGGTCGTCTATAGGCCGTCGACTAGGCCTATAAGAGTTGAAACGTCGTCGTCGATAGCTTTTGCAGAGGATCAAGCCTTATAACTATCGGGTATAAGGCCCGCAGGTCGATATCAGATGGTCCTCGAAGGTCGTCGAGGGGGAACGAAGGGGAGTCACTAGTCTTATAGCATAAGACCGCATAAAGAGAATAAACTAGTCTTATATAATAAGACCGCAGAAGAGATCAGAGAGGAGCGATAGCCGGGCTCATAACTATCAGGCTGTAAGGGCAGAACTACCACGAAGCACTTCGTGGCCCCTTAAGTCCGTGGGATCAACCTTAGTCTGACGGGGTCAGTCAGTGTCAGACAAGGTTAGAAAGGTCAAAGGTCTTAGGATAGGCTATAAGCAGATACAGCCTAAACGAAGGCAGAACCACAGTTCTAAAGAAGAAGGATAGAAAAGGCTATAGAAAAGTGGAATTGACTTAATTCTATCTGCTAGGAACAAAGGACGTCTTTATAGGCTAGGATAGCCTAGATACGACGTCTAGAATGATATCTGAATGACGTACAATCACTAGGCAACAATATAATCAAGGTGGCAAAGAAGGGAACAGAAGAGAAGCGAAAAGAATAAGGTCAAGGATCGTCGGTCTAAGCCACCCCGAAGGCACCCCCGAAGGCTTAGGCCATGCATGCCTAAAGGTAGACTATTTTACCCCTAAGGGAAAGTGGTGTGCCTATCCTTAGGGGGCCGAGGGCCGAAGTCTGTTCACCGAGGTCCGAAGACCATGGTCGAAGTTCGCGGGCAAGGCATGCCCGAAGGCACCCCCGAAGGAACGGACCATTGATGCCTAGAAACGGACCATTTACCCCTAAAGGAAAAATGGTCCCGCCTATCCTTCGGGGAGGTCGATGGGCCATTGCCCAGTTGGCCGCGGGCCAAAATCAAAAGTGGTCAGAAGCTCATTTGGTGCAAAAAGAAATGGGTCATATGATCGATGCGGACTAGTCTTATATGTTGAATATAAGGATAGATCTTTCTATGTAGCATTGGTCTATATTCTAACAGTAATTGTTGGAATATAGACTAATGCTACATAGAAAGATCTATTCTTATATTCAACATATAAGACCGAAAAACATCGATCACATGACTTGACCCTTTCTGCACCAAAATGAGGTTTTGACCACTTTTGATTATGGCCCATAACCGACTGGGCAACGGCCTATCGACCCCTATATAATAGGCGGGACTATTTCTCTTTAGGGGTAAATAGTCTGTCTTTAGGCATTGATAGTCCGTTCCTTCGGGGGTATATTCGGGTATGCCTTGCTCACGGACTTTGACTATAGTCTTCGGACCTCAGTGAACAGACTTCGGCCCTTAATCCCTTAAGGATAGGCAGACCACTTTTCCTTAAGGGGAAAATGGTCTACCTTTGGGTATGCATAGCCTAATCCTTTCGGGGTGGCCTAGACTATTGATCATTGATATTATTCTTTTTACTTTTCTTCTCTTCCCCTCTTTTGCTACCTTAATTATTCTGTTACCTAGTGTCTATATGTCATTCAGATATTATTCTAGACGTCGTTTCTAGGCTATTCTAGCCTATAAATATGTCCTTCATTCCTAGCAGACAAAAAAGCCTTTCCACTCTTCTATTCTTTGATCCCTTAGAACTATAGTTCTGTCTTCGTTTAGGCTATATTTACTTATAGTCTATCCTATAACCTTTGACCTTCTAACCTTTGTCTGGCATTGACTGATCCCGTTAGACTAAGGTTAATCCCACGGACTTAAGGGGCCACGAAGTGTTTTGTGGTAGTTCTGCCCTTCTAGTTCCCGAAAGTAATATAATAAGTCTAAATAAATAAATATAAGTAAGTATAAATATAAGCATAAGTAAATACAATCTATAACGGAGAGTAATATAGGTATAATAATAGGTAAGATAGAGTTATAGGAGTAATTAGAAGGGGAGGGAGAACGCTAGAAATTAGTATATCTTACTATAACTATATAATATAGTTATCCTAACTACCCTAGAGTTTCTATTAGTAAATTAGCCTTACGGTAAATAGATCCGAGAATAAATAATTAATTAATCCATTAATCAATATATAGTAAAATATTACTTCCTTTTATATATTTATAATTTTTATTAATACATAGGTACCTTTTTTGGTTTACTCCTATCTATAGTAGAGTTTTATCCCATAAATTATATAAGAACTTTTATTTTTTTATTAAACTACTTAAAACTACGAAATACTACATATATATTTAATAGATATTAAAGTATTAAGATATCCTAAAAATAAAATCATAAAATCATAAGATAGCCAATAACACTATAAATATATTATTTATAGTATCACTATTTAGAAACGTATTAATAAAATATACAATAAAACTATAAAGAATTACTCTCAAATAATAGATATATAATAGATATATAATAGATATATAATAGATATATAATAGATATATAATAGATATATAATAGATATATAATAGATATATAATAGATATATAATAGATAAATAACTTTTATGATATACATTCATTTAAAATTATTTCTTTGAATAGAATATTCTTATTAAGGAGAACTTGATTCAAAAAGATAAATCTTTATTTCTTCAAAAGCTTTAAATCATTAACATTAGCCTAAATAGCCTTATTAATATAATATATTAATTCTATTTAAGTGTATTACAACAAATTAATTAATTTATATATTATGTTATAGATTCATCACTATAAATAGTTCCATAATATAAAATAAATTTTATTACATTATTTTATTTACTAAAAGTATTAATTAAAATAATAGTATTAGTCTTAATAAGCTATCTAAATATAACGAATAAATATAAAGAATTATATAACTAATAAAGAATCTGCAATATAATAGAGATTTTATAGAGCTAGAGACTAATAATTAGTTAGCTATAATAAGTATTATTTATATAGTCTACAAATTAATAAAGAACTATAGTTCAATAACTATATCTATATATTCATAATTCCTATTAGTTATAACCTAAATAATATTTTATAGTTTAGATTATATAGCACTAAAAATAAAATAGAGCGCTTAAGAGATAACATATAATTTTCTATAAGTAACTCTAAGCTATACTTATTTATTAGGTCAATTAGCTTATTAGAGTTATTATTATATATTCATTAATAAAAAGAATTTTTAACTGAAATAAATAAAGATGAGTCTTTAATAATTATATAATAATTATTTCTTTACATAGCTTTATAAAGTACTATAAAAATTATTTAAATAATTTTTATTATATAATTCTTTTTTACATAATTGTTCACTTTACTCTAAATATATATATATATACAAATAGTCTTAAATTTTTTTAAATTCATAATATGTTAATATAGAAATAGATTTTTAGCTGATCATTATTTTTTATATTCAATTAAAAGTGAAATAAAATATAAAATTAACTTGCGAAATATTCAAATCTCTTTAAATACATATATTTCTAGTTCTTAAACTATTGAAATCTTTATTTTTATGTTAGTTTTTTTGTAAAAAAATAAATTATTATTTTATTCTATAATTTTTAATAATTCTTTTAAAATATTCATAGTATAATTTTATTTAATATTAATATTTAAAAAGATTAAATTTTATATTAAATTTATTTTGAGACTCATCTTTAATATAGTAACTTTTATTACAATACTATTTAAAGATTTACTAAAGTTTATTTAGCTCAAGTTTATTAGATTTTTATAAATATATATTATTCAATAAATCAATCTAGATATCATTAAATATATTAACGACTTTTATTTCAGCTAAATCTGATACTAGATAAATAGTTTTTTTTAAACAAAGAAAGAAAACAAAATTAGTAATCCTTATCTAATATAATTAAAAAAATTTGATTAATTTATCTTAATAAAGATAATTTAATTTTTATAGATAAAATCACTAGTTTAATATACTTTATTTCAATATATATTATATGTTTATTTATGTAGTATTTGTGACTGTATATAATTTAATATTTTATAATAGCTTTATATAATCATTATATTAAATTTTATATTCATAAAAATGAAGAATATATTCATAAATTCAGTAATAAACGCATTACTAAAAATATTAATTGTTATTAAATAACCAATTTTATTTTATTATTTATTTGTTAGCTATCTGATATACTTAATTTTTATAATATTTAATTTATAATTAATATTCTATTTTTTAATTCTCAATCTAATATATAAACTATACAAACGTTTAAGTAATGAGATATATTATATATAATATAAGCCTAATATTTTAAGGCTATATCTTTATCTAAAATGATATGTAAATAATTATCTTAAATAATAATTATTACTCAGTTGCTAAACTTACTTTAAAAAAATTTATTCATAACAGAATATTTTTACTTAAAAGAACTTATTTTTCTAGAATTAGACTTTGGTTATTTAAGAAAACCTTAATTTTATTTTCGGTAATCGTATAAATTTAATATATTCACTCTTATTTATTTTATTAGAAAGAGGTCATAGTTATATATATTATTATAAATACAAAAGTTTATATCATTATATATAAGTATTTCTTTTGTAATATATTATTATTATTACTATTATTATTATTATTATTATTATTATTATTATTATTATTATTAAAACTAATATTTAAGATAATACTATTAACTTTAGCTTTAATTAATTATCTCAATATAAAAAATAAGCAAAATAAAATTAAATAGCTATCAAAGGTCCTATAGTAAAATAAAAGATTTACATAGCTAGAAAGAGCTTAATTTATAATAGTAATAGCCTTTATAACTTATAGATTAATTAATTATCATATCTTAGTAATTGTTTCTATATATCTATAATTATTATTATTAGGCTACTTACTTTTTTTTATAACTTAATTAATAAATTGCTATTTTTTATTTTAGTGATTAAAAATATTATAAGCTAGAAATCAAATAAAATGTTTAAACGATAAAAGCTTACTTTCGTAATAGCTTTCTTTTCTTACGTTATAGTCTTTAGAAGGTTCTTTATATATATATAATTTATAATTATCTTAATTAGAAGGTCTAAGTAAAATTTATCTAGCGAACTTCCTTTTCTTTTTTACTATAGTAATAATAATAATAAAAGGTAGTTAAAAGTAGGTTTAATTAGTTCCTCTGAATATTATATATAATATACTAAGCACTAAATAATACCTAGGACATTAGATAGCTTTCTCGCGTTTTCGTAAGAGTATAATATTATAGCTACTAATAATAAAGTCTAGTGATTCTACTTAATTCTTATAAAACATATATTTTAATATCTTTATATAAAGCTTTACTTCCTATTATTGTCTTTCTAGCATTTACCAAAAAATATAGTTTTAAGGATTATAGCTCAAACTATATTAACTAAGCTTTATAATCTAATTCAAATATAATTTCAAAATTTAGCTAATATATTAATAAATCTAAATATTATTACTATACCTTTTTGATATTTATACTATATTTCGAAGACAATTCCCTACTTTTCAGTTTTTAATATAAATTTATATATATATATACGTTATAGAATTATTTCACTTAGACATATTCTATTTAATAATTAATTAGAAATCTCAAAGTCTCTAAAACAGAATAAAAAAGAAAGTTATTCTCAACTAAGCCCTTATTTAATCCTTAATAATCTATATAAAATATAAAATAGTATCTTTTATAGATCTAAATAAATATAGTATCTTTACAGAGCTCTAAGAGGGTTCGATATATTTTATTATAAAGTTCTTCTCTAGGTATCTTATTTATTATAGAAATTTAGTTTATAAAAGATAACATAAATTACTAAGTTAGGAAGTACTAAGACTTTAAGCTATATATAGTAGCTCCTTAGCCTAATAGTTTTTTATAGCGTAAACGCGGGCGATACTATTACTATTTATAATTATAATTAGTTTCTGGCTCGTTATATAATCATATAATAATTATAAACTATCCCTTAGCTTAATAATATAATTACTTAGTTGTCATATAACATTTCTAAATAATAAGCTATAAATATATTAAAAAATATTAAATTCACTTAATAATATAGTAAAATATGGTATTTCTTTATTAGTTATACTAGCTATATAGCCTTTAATATCCTTAATTATAATATATATAGCTTTAATTTCAGGCAATCTTAATAAATTATAAATTATAGAGCAATTAAAAAGACTTATTTTTTGCTTAAAATTAGTATTATTAATCTTATAATACATTAATCTGTTAACTCAAAATTATTCGGATTTTTCAAATAATAGCTAAATTATATTTTAGATTGTATATTCTTCATAAATTAGTACTTCATTAAATTAACCTAAATCTAACTATATAAATCTAAATATTTAATTAAATTATTCTATACTTAAATGATGAGATATTAGTATAAAATAGTCTTTTAGGATTCAGAGCTATAGATATAAGATCTATTCTTATTTGTCTTATTTTTCCAAGTTATGGTAATTAAGAATTTTATGTAGTTTAGGTTAACATAAATAATTATATTTTATCAGTAATATTAAGATCTTAATCCTAAATACAGCGAATTTGAGTAGTTTACTTTACATAAGATATTTAAAGTTATAATTATTATAGTTTTATTAGAGATATAAAAGACTAAGCTAAGTCTTTAAAAATGATAGATTTTTAAATTTTCAGGGAGTTTATCCCTATTTCTAGCGATATTTAAATTTCGGTCATATAAAGTAATCTAATAAATAGTACTTTAAAAAAAGAGATATCTCGAATCTTGAGATTCTGTTAATTATTATTTATAATTAACTTACTTTTGTAATAAGGCTAATACCTAATGAAATTACTATAGTTTCGTCTCGTTAAGCTCCTTTAAATTTTTAAGGAGAAAAATTTTCCGTATTAAAATACGCCAAAAAAAACTCTTGCGAAAACGCGAAGCCATTAGCTAACGCCCTAGATACTTTTAGTGCCTAGTATTGTATTTTTCTTAGTAAGAGCGCTTATTTTATTTTACTTTTATCTACTCATAATTCTTATTACTTCTATAATAGGGGATAAAAAAAGGAGAGACTCTATCGATACTACTTAGCTAGAATTACTTACTAAGATATCTATAAGTTTTAAATATATATAAAGAATCACTTAAAGTCTATGAAGTAGTAAAAGAAATGAGCTAAGGATAATAGACTACTACCCTTAAATTATTTTATTCAATATATAGAGATAGTAACCTTCTTAGCTATAAGGACAAAATAGAGTAACTTACTAATAAAATTATGCTATATTTATATTTTTCTTAATACTAATAATAAAAAGTATATTAATATAATTACTAAGCTATAATATACTATTAATATTTAATATATAAAAATTATTATAGTTATATATTTTAGTTATTATCCTTTATCTTACTATAAAGCTTTTGATAATTTGATAATTTTATGATAATTTTCTGTAGTATTTAGATAGCTTATTAAGATCAAAAATAAATAATATTATTTTTAATAATAAGCTAAATAATAATAATAGTAAGCTTATTATATTATTATTCTTTTTAATATACAAAGACTTATAGCTTCTTGTTCGCTATATAAAATAAAAGTTATTTACTCTCTTTAATACAATATAGAATACAATATAAAGGAGCTAATATATTAGGAAAGATTATTAAAGCTAATATTAAAGATAATATCAATTATATAACCTAACCTTTTTTACACTAAAGTAAGGTTATAATTACTTTTAATTTTAGCCTATAGCTAACTAAGTAATAGCGTATTAACCCCTTTAAAGGATAGATAGGTCTATTTTCCTTTAGGGATAAATAGTCCGTTTCTAGGTATTAATAGTCTATTTCTTTAGGGGTATCTTTAGATATATCTTACTTACGGACTTCGATTATAGTCTTTAGACCTTAGCCCTCTAAGGATAGATATACTACTTTCCTTTAAGGATAAAATAGTTCACCTTTAGGTATATATAGCCTAAGCCTTTAGGGATACCTTTAGGGTAGCTTAGATTATTAAATTTTAATCTTATTCTTTTCGTTTCTCTTCTGTTATCTTCTTTACTACCTTAATTATATTATTACCTAGCGTTTATATATTATTTAGATATTATTCTAGATATCATTTTAAGGCTATCCTAGCCTATAAAGATATCCTTTGTTTGTAGCAGATAGAATTAAGTCAATTCCACTTTTCTATAGTATCTTCTATCCTTCTTCCTTTGATCCCTTAGAACTGTGGTTCTGCCTTCGTTTAGGCTATATCTGCTTATAGCCTATCCTAAGACCTTTAACCTTCTAACCTTTATCTGGCACTGACTAACCCCGTCAGACGAGGGTTAATCCCACGGACTTAAGGGGCCACGAAGTGCTTCGTAGTAGTTCTGCCCTTATAGCCCGACAAATATTACTTATAACTTTTTTAGAAATTGATAATAATTAGTAGTTATAAGCTAAATAAATTAAATTATATAATATCTAAGATATATTGACTAATTAAATTACTTTTTACTTTTAGCAAAGCTTTTTTATTAAGAAGTATTAATTACTATTAAAAATATATATTAATAGATATATAAGTAATTTTATAATTATACTCTATATCTATTATTAGAGTAAATGTATAAATCTTAAAAGAATAATTATATTATTCTATTATTAATTTTAGATATCTTTAATATATTTAATAATACATTATTTATAGATATAAAGAATTTTACTGATCATTATTTAATAAAGTAGTAATTCCCTTAATAATTATTGTATAATATTTTTATTATAAAAATAATATAAGTTAAAGCTTTTTTATTATTAATATTTTATAAAGACCGACTATTATTAATTTTATATCTTTTCTATAATACTAATTTTATCAATAATATTAATATCATAGCGCTAAATTATATATTAATCATTAATTATATTAGTAATATCTATATTTTAGTTTGGAGCCTCTTTGTTATAGAAGATTATCAATTATTATAAAAATTATATTAAGAGATAAAAGTCTAAATAGAATATTATATCTCAGTCTTGATATTAATAAAATATAGGTTAATATATATTTAGAAAAAAAGTATGAAAGTAGATAAGTTAATGATATTTATTAATATTTTATTTATTGTAAATAATAAAATTTAGATATTGTTGGAATATACACCAATGCTACATAGAAAGATCTATTCTTATATTCAACATATAAGACCCAAAAACATCGATTATATGACTTGACCCTTTCTGCACTAAAATAAGGTTTTGACCACTTTTGATTATGGCCTATAACCGACTGGGCAACGGCCTATCGACCCCTATATAATAGGCGGGACTATTTCTCTTTAGGGGTAAATGGTCTGTCTTTAGGCATTGATGGTCCGTTCCTTCGGGGGTGTATTCGGGTATGCCTTGCTCACGGACTTTGACTATGGTCTTCGGACCTTAGTGAACAGACTTCGGCCCTTAATCCCTTAAGGATAGGCAGACCACTTTTCCTTAAGGGGAAAATGGTCTACCTTCGGGTATATATAGCCTAATCCTTTCGGGGTGGCCTAGACTATTGATTATTGATATTATTCTTTTTACTTTTCTTCTCTTCCCCTCTTTTGCCACCTTAATTATTCTGTTGCCTAGTGTCTATATATCATTCAGACATTATTCTAGACGTCGTTTCTAGGCTATTCTAGCCTATAAATATGTCCTTCATTCCTAGCAGACAGAATTAAGCCTTTCCACTCTTCTATTCTTCTTCCTTTGATCCCTTAGAACTGTGGTTCTGTCTTCGTTTAGGCTATATTTGCTTATAGCCTATCCTATGATATTTGACCTTCTAACCTTTGTCTGGCATTGACTGATCCCGTCAGACTAAGGTTGATCCCACGGACTTAAGGGGCCACGAAGTGTTTTGTGGTAGTTCTGCCCTTCTAGTTCCCGAAAGATATACTTAATATCGTTATTATAATATCTTAGTATTAAGCTTCATAAAATATAATAGACTGTGTATATTTAGATTCTCATTAAAGGAGAATAGTAGCTTTAATTATAACATTATATTTTATTATGAATATCATTTCAGAAATAAATACTTTCAACTTTTAATATATATAGATAATAATGTTTATTATAAATATAATTTACTTACTCTATATAATATATATAGTGTAAAGGATCTATGTGTTTAGGATAGAAAGCCTATCGGTTAGGTAAAGAAGGATGTCTAGACTAGAGTGTGCTATTTTAAGAAGTAAGACTGATTCTTGCTAAGTCTAAGTTATCTAGAAACCCTCTCGAATTAAATACGAATCGGGTCCAAGACTTGCTTATTACACTGCGGGGTAAACCTTCACTGCTAGTCCTTAATATTCCTTTATATATAGAATATATATAACATAAAAAATAATAAGACATAATTAAAAGGTCTATTAAATTATAATTTTAGATATAATATAAAAATATATATATATCTTATATAATCTTATATTATCTTTAAGGTCTATTTATTTATATAATTAGTCTTAATAATAATATAATAATTATTTAAAAAAATATCTTTATAACTATGTTTAATATTTATTAGATTAATATAGTAAATATTTTTACTAATAATTAAGCTACTATGAAAATATATATATAACTAAATTATAGTTTTAATAAATATTATAGTATATTATTTATTTAAGAAAGGATATACAAGATATTAAATACTATATATATATATATATACATATATTTATTAAGTTCCTAAATATATTAGAATCATTAAAAATAAATATATAAATTAAATAACTATTAAGCCTTACTCTAATTTAGATATAAATTAATAAAATTAATCCTCTTAGTTATTTAAATTTCGTTTAATAATAATAAAAGAATTAATTTTAATAGTTAAAGTAACTATATTTATATTGAAAATAAATTTATTTAGTTAGTTCTAAATATTATAAAATAACTTTTAGATTATCCTATAACCTATAACTAAAAATATTATATCTAACTTATTTATATTTTTAAGCTGTAATTATAATAAGAATTTAATATTCATATTACTTTAATAATATGAAACATATTATATTATATTCTATATTAGGCTAAATTATAGATTAATAGCCATAACTAAAGAGATTACTTTATATTACATTAAATTAGTATAGTTACTAAATATTATAAAAATTAGAGTATTAATATTTAGTTTTCTTAAAGAGAGCGTTAGTTCCTCTATAATTTTAGTATTATGAGACTATATCTACTAGCGTTAGCGATAAGTTAAGTTTAGATATATTATAAGTATAGGAAGTAATTTAGATATATATTATAAGAGTGGTTAGAAGCGGAAGAGAAGGACATTAGAAATTAGTGTATCTTGGTATAATTAAATAATATAGTTATCCTAACTACCCTATAGTTTCTATTAGTAAATTAGCCTTACGGCTAATAGATCTGTGAATAAATAATCGACTAATTAATTAATCAATCTTATTAAAATGATTGATTTAATTAGTAATAATATAGTTATTATTTAGAGTTCCTTAAAAGTTATTTAATTCTCATATGAATTCTTTAGGAGATTGTCGGGCTATAAGGGCAGAACTACCACGAAACACTTCGTGGCCCCTTAAGTCCGTGGGATCAACCTTAGGCTGACGGGGTCAGCCAGTGCCAGACAAAGGTTAGAAGGTCAAAGGTCTTAGGATAGGCTATAAGTAGATATAGCCTAAACGAAGGCAGAACCACAGTTCTAAGAGATCAAAGGAAGAAGGATAGAAGATACTATAGAAAAGTGGAATTAACTTAATTCTATCTGCTACGAACAAAGGACGTCTTTATAGGCTAGGATAGCCTAGAGATGAAGTCTAGAATATTATCTGAATAACGTACAAACGCTAGGCAGCAATATAATCAAGGTAGCAAAGAAGGGAACAGAAGAGAAGCGAAAAGAATGAGGTCAAGGATCGACGGTCTAAGCCACCCCGAAGGCACCCCCGAAGGAACGGACCATTGATGCCTAGAACCGGGCCATTTACCCCTAAAGGAAAAGTGGTCTGCCTATCCTTAAGGGATTAAGGGCCGAAGACCATAGTCAAAGTTCGCGAGCAAGGCATGCCCGAATACACCCCCAAAGGAACGGACCATTTACCCCTAAAGAGAAATGGTCCCGCCTATTATTTAGGGGTCGATAGGCCGTTGCCCAGTCGGTTGTGGGCCAAAATCACAAGTGGTCAGAATATCATTTTGGTGCAAAAAAGGTCAGGTCATGTAATCGATGCGGACTAGTCTTATATTTTGAATATAAGAATAGATCTTTTCTATGTAGCATTTGGTCTATATTCCAATAATAATCTTCTAAAATAAAAGAATGCTGTAATTATAATTATGTACTAAATAAAATAAATAAGAATATCATGAATAAATCGTGAATTAATATAGATATCTTAATATATATAGCCTTATCTATTTATATTTATTAGGCTTTGTAGATATTTAATCTTTTTAGTTTTACTTAATTTAATTTAGCTGAAAAATATTTTAATAGAAATTCCTTCAATAAACCTCTTAATATCCTAAGCTATTTAATTATACTTAGAAATCCTTATTATCTCTAATAATCACTTTACTCGATAATAATATAGTACATATATTTATTTCCTTGAACATAATAAAATAAGCTAAAAAAAGGCTAGTATCCCTTTTTTTAATACACCTTATAATCGTTAAATCCTAAATAGAGAAAAACTCTATATATAAGCGAAACTAGAGATTCAAATTACTATTAGGTTTTAATTTGAAGTCTTAAAGAATAATTTAATTAATGCGCTTAATCTTAAAGAAATTATTAGTATCTGATTAAATCTGTTCACCGCTAAATATAGAAACACTAATTATAGACAAAATTTACTATATTTAAGGAAATTCCTCGCTTGAAATATTGAAGATATGAAATATTTTAAGCCATATATATAAGGATTCTTATTAAGGCCTGAGTAAGGTAAGTTATAGAATAATCGTTAAATCTCTTTCTTTGAATTATTAAATTTAATCTAACGTTAAATAATCAATGATACTTATTATATGATATTACTATCTATTTCCAAGTACATAAGAAATCAAACAATTAATTTAATAGATTCAGAATTTAATAAATTAAAAACTTATTTATCTATTAAATAGTCTTAAAGGGTCCTTAATAATATTTATGAATAATATAATAATAAAATATATGTATATACTAGCTATAAGGCCTCTAATAGAATTTCGATAAAAAATAGTTATTTATTATTAAAAACTAGGAACTCTTACATATTGATAAGACTAGGAAAATAATATTGAACATTAATCCTAGATTTATTATCAATTCATATAGCTAAGAACTTAATCTAAAAAACAGTGATTAATACTATGCAGGGTAAATATAAATAGTAGTCTTATAGTATACCTTTACCGCTCTGGGTATTAGTCCGCTTTCTACTAATATTATTTTATACACTTATATAAGTCTTAAAGCTATTTAGTATTATACCTCTACCCAATACTATAGATGTATACTTTATAGTTATAATACTAAAGTTAATAATATACTTCTATAATGTATAAGCCGTAAAGTATATAGATAGAAGCTAATTTTATATAATAGATTTTAGAAGGCTAATATCTTTTATTATTTAGATAATTAAGCAAGAAAGCTAACTAATTTATTAGCTAATATATAGGTTTAAACCTTTATATTAAACTATTGTAGATATTTTTCTATATATATAATGTACTTAGGTTTTAAATATAAATAAAAAACCAAGGAAACCTAATTAAGGTAGTAGTAGAGTATTTCCATAAGCTAGTAAAGCTCTTATAAAGAGAATCTTATAGAATTAAGGTATTAAAGATTTAAAACTAGATAAAATAGATAAATACTATAATTAGTAATTACCTAAATTATTTTAGATATTATAGCATATCCTTAAATTCTGTTGGAATATAGACCAATGCTACATAGAAAGATCTATCCTTATATTCAACATATAAGACTAGTCCGCATCGATCATATGACTCATTTCTTTTTGCACCAAATGAGGTTCTGACCACTTTTGATTTTGGCCCGCGGCCGACTGGGCAATGGCCCATCGACCTCCCCGAAAGATAGGCGGGACCATTTTCCTTTAGGGGTAAATAGTCCGTTTCTAGGCATCAATGGCCTAAGCCTTCGGGGGTGCCTTCGGGGTGGCTTAGACCGATGATCCTTGACCTCATTCTTTTCGCTTCTCTTCTGTTCCCTTCTTTGCCACCTTGATTATATTGTTGCCTAGTGATTGTACGTCATTCAGATATCATTCTAGACGTCGTATCTAGGCTATCCTAGCCTATAAAGACGTCCTTTGTTCCTAGCAGATAGAATCAAGTCAATTCCACTTTTCTATAGCCTTTTCTATCCTTCTTCTTTAGAACTGTGGTTCTGCCTTCGTTTAGGCTGTATCTGCTTATAGCCTATCCTAAGACCTTTGACCTTTCTAACCTTGTCTGACACTGACTGACCCCGTCAGACTAAGGTTGATCCCACGGACTTAAGGGGCCACGAAGTGTTTCGTGGTAGTTCTGCCCTTACAGCCCGACAAATTCTAATAATTCTATAAAAGAAAATAATAATATTCTTGATATCTCTATTTTACTAAATAACTATATTATTTCTTACATAGAATCTCCCTATAAAGTGTTACGACCCCTGCAGCCACCAACTATTTGAGGGGCCGCAACTTACAGATGGGCCACCAAGAGCCAACGAACCCAACACACGTGATCTAAAAGGGGAGCTGTTTCCCGAAGCTTACTCACCATCCCGAACTATACTCCATTTGGTGACTAGACGGTTAGCACCAGTCACGTGACAACAAAGGGTATACCAGAGGGACCATCGCTAGGTCACTAGCGGTATACCACAGGTGGTACCATGTACCATCCAGGCGAAGGATATAAGGACACTCTTTCTTGTACTTAGTTTAGTTCTTCGCGATCAATCCTACACTGTTACTTGGAACCTACTATGCAATAGTATCTTCACCGTTTAACTTGTTGACAAACCCTCCTACAATCAGGCCAGCTCATTCGTGATCTGACCTTATTGGCGCTCTACCTGACACATCCTGCAAGAACGACTCTATAGACCCGAGCCCGTGTAAAGCCTAGCCCCTAGGAGACGGTACGGTTGCAAGTCACCCTCTTGGGATTCGCAGTTGGTGCCCGGAAGGCCGTATTCAGCCTGCTCAGCACAAATACCAATTCTACTCCATAAGAATTTGGGTATTCCTCAAGTACGTATTACCTTCGAGCACTCAACTCACCGTGACCAGTTAGCAACGCGTAACACATTGATCGCCCTGTCAACTGAACCGTGATACTATTGTCATGGCACCCAACGACAGCGCAACCGGGTCTTCCCGGGGGAAAACTCCACGCCCCCCCAGCCAAGCGACTGGTCGGGAGGACGATTGGGAAGATCAGCAGGAACGCAAGGTGCTAGAACTCCAGCGCCTTGTCAACACCCTCACCAACCAGCTCAACGAGCTTGGGGGAAATTACAATCAACACAGCACTAGTGTGAAGGACCACCTCGAGCAGTTGCACGCTCAGGTAGTTGCTTCGGCACCAGCCAGCGCTATCTCAGGACCTAAGCTGCCCAAAGCCGAAAGCTTCGACGGAACCCGGTCCAAACTTCGGGGGTTCCTCACCCAAATGGACATGC
Source organism: Penicillium sp. IBT 18751x (assembly GCA_028828935.1). Classification (NCBI taxonomy): domain Eukaryota; kingdom Fungi; phylum Ascomycota; class Eurotiomycetes; order Eurotiales; family Aspergillaceae; genus Penicillium; species Penicillium sp. IBT 18751x. The sequence goes on along the minus strand of JAQJZS010000011.1, from coordinate 714,380 downwards.
ACCTAGACCTGAATCAAGGAAAGTTGTATAGCGAAGCTGCGAAAGTCATCTTCGTGTCCACCTACCTCCGAGGACAGGCTTGGGACTGGCTTGAAGTCCACGTACGGGAATACTACGACAAACCAGCGGAAGAATGGTCTGACATCACCCGAGAAATCTTCAGCAGCTACAGCAACTTCCGGCAGTACATGAACAAAATGTTCGGAGAAATCAACGCTACCATTAACGCCGAACGAAGACTAGCCTCACTACGACAGACCACGTCCACCGCAAACTACGCTACGCAATTCATGCAGATTGCGGCCATATTAGGGTGGGCCGACTACGCCCTCATCCCGGCATACACTCAGGGACTCAAATCCCACGTAAAGGATGAGTTGGCACGAATCGACAGACCCGACACCATGAATCAACTCATCGACCTCACCGTCAAAATGGACAACCGCCACTATGATAGACAAATGGAAAAGAAAGAAGTTGACAACTGGAAACGGAATCCCGGCCGAAGACAGAACAACCGATTCGAAAACAGAAGGTATCAGTCAAAGGGCAGGGACAGCGATCCCTACGGACCACGACCCATGGACCTTGATGCAGCAAGGCTTCCCATGGAAGAACAGAAACGTCGCAAAGACGGGAACCTCTGCTTTAACTGTGGCAAGGCAGGCCACAGAGCTAAAGAATGCAAAAGCAAAAGGAACGAAGGGAAACCGCAACAGCTACGAGCCACAGAGAATCGTGGAGGATACGACACCACCGGTGTCGAGACCCAACAGCTGCGCGCGACCCAGGAAATACCTCTCGAAGAAACAACCGAACCAATCGACCAGATAATACGGATACAACAGCACCTGAAGGAGGAACTTCAGGGCGTCACCGACCCAAAGAAGGAGGCAAGCAAAATCGAAGAGGCATTCGAACAGATGATTGCTGCCTACCAGACCAGGAAGAAAACACAGCAGCTCCGAGCCACCGGAGAAAGGATCATGAACCGGAAAGTTCCTAGGACCCAGGACAACAGACCCAGAAGGGCGCACGGTCCAACCGGCCAGACGGCCACAGATCACCGACCCGCCGGGCCCACGAGCCCAGACCCGCAATCCACAGGGGTCCGCGGTCAGCAGCCAACGAACCAGTATCCATTGACCAGTGGACAAACACCGGTCGAGACGACGGAACTGAGTCACCACGATAGGTGCGACACACCTGAGTTCCCAGAAGTCAGTTGGGAACATGTTGAGAGTCAAGGATGGACCCAGTATGGTTCCTGGAACACCATCGACTCCCCGGAACTCTCGGAGTACTCCCAGGACCAGAGCCACGAGTTCCAGGACGCAGACGAAGCCGCTCTGGAAACGCAGGAGATCCCAGAAACTCCACCTCTGTCCTCGGGAACCCCACAGGAGGGCCCGGGAACGCCTCAAGAATCTCCAGAATGCACCCGAGAAGGGCAGATCGCAGGAATCCGACACCAGTTGCACAACATCGCTTGTGAGCTAACGAATGCGAAAGATCCACACGGGATCACTCAGAAACTACTCGAAGAGTGTGCTACCCTAACGGATGAGCAAATCGAAGAATTCCTCACCACGTCCCAAAAAAGTGACGAAATAGAAGACGCCTTGCAAGGAGTTCGCCACCGAATGAACGACATCCTTCATGAACTTGTCCAGGCAGAAGCAACACACGAGAAAATTCAAGAATTACTCGAAAAATGGACAACACTAACCAACGAGGAAATTGGCGAACTACTTACGAAAAAACAAAACAACGATGAAGAGGACGAACTGATGGAAAGTCTACTCGAAGAACTTCGGGGAGAGCTACCCACATGCCCCTGCGACAATACGCGATGCGCATGCCAAGGTTACGCTAGACACCCACAGCACGATCGTCGGGCTATCATCGGCTGTTACGATGACAATTGCATGACCCACTACCAAGGAAAACTAGACTATGGAGTGGAACCCAAACCACGACAATGGGAAAAAAGACCCAAGTGGAAACCAGGATACACAGGTATCTGGTTTGGAAAACGAAAGCTGAACAGTCAGCACCTCGCAGCCACGAAATGGGGGGCGCACATGAAAGTTACCATCATACTGGAAGGACAGCGAATCCGCGCAATGATTGACTCAGGCGCATGTGGAAACTTCATAGACCCCCGATGCAGGGAAAAGAACCGAATTTCCTACCGCCTAAAGGACAGACCCACGCCAATCGTCGGTCTTAACGGAGAAAGCTTAGGACCAGGTCTCACCCAAGAAACGGGCACGGTGACAATGGTGTTAGGAAACCATAGCGAACGAATCGAATTCGACATCACACCCCTAGGAGGATACGACATCGTCCTAGGCGCGCCATGGTTGAGAGAACACAACCCGAGCATCGACTGGCAACAAGGAACAATCATCTTTAACAGATGCTCATGCAAGAAAATCCACAAAGAAAGAACCAATGAGCCGCCATACTACCAAAAGGAGCCTAGCCCCGGAGAAGCAGGCAGTCCACGAGACTCTCACGAGGAGAAACCTAAGAGAAGTACTCAGCCCAGAGGCAGGGCCCGTCAGACAATCGATGTCGACGTTATCATGACTAAAGAACAGTCACCAGACATGTCCGATGATGAGTTAAGAGACTACATCACGATCGAACACGAGTCCAAAAGATTGTGCGCGACAGGCGACAATCCAACGATACCTGAAGAATACAAGGGATTCCAGGACGTTTTCGAGCCACCACCGATTGGTGAGCTACCAGAACATGGTCCGCACGACCATGAAATCAAGATTCAAGAAGGCATGGAACCAAAACACATGCCAATCTACCAACTCTCTCAGAAAGAGTCAGAGACACTGAAGGAATACATTCGAGAGAACCTCGAGAAAGGGTACATCCAGCCCTCTAAGTCACCAGCTGGCTATCCGATGATATTCGTGAAAAAAAGGATGGAAGCCTTCGACCTTGTGTGGACTATCGGCAATTAAATGCCATTACCATCAAAGATCGACACCCACTTCCACTGATCAGCGAGATCCAAGACCGACTCGCAGGATCCAAATGCTTCACGAAGTATGATATCACCAATGCTTTTAACCGCATTAGGATCAAGCCAGGAGACGAATGGAAGACAGCATTCAAGACCAAGTTCGGACACTATGAATACAAAGTCATGCCATTCGGACTCACCAACGCACCAGCAACGTTTCAACGCTTCATCTTTAGCGTACTGGAAGAAAAACTCGACGACTTTGTCCTCGCGTACCTGGATGACATCTTAGTATTCTCCAAGAACGAGGAAGAACACGTCGAGCACAACAAATGGGTACTACAGAAGCTCCGAGAAGCCAAAGTGACCCTCAAACCATCCAAGTGCGAATTCCATGTCCAGAAAACCGACTTTCTGGGATACACGATCAGCCCAGGAGGACTGGGGATGCAGGAAGAAAAGGTCAGAAGCATCGAAGAATGGCCAACGCCAAAAAACGTCAAAGACGTCCAAAGCTTCTTAGGCCTATGCAACTACTATCGGAAGATCGTCAGCTCGTACACCAAATACGCCGCTGGACTTTACCGATTCACCAAGAAAGGCGAAGTTTTCATCTGGGACGACGCCGCGGAACAAGCATTCCAGAAACTCAAGGACCTATTCAAACAAAGAACCATTGTTGCTTTGTTTGACTACGAGAAACCAATCACAATCGAAACAGACGCGTCCGATTACGCGCTAGGAGCGCAGCTCACCCAACCAGGAGACGACGGGAAACCCCGACCAGTGGCATTCTGGTCCCGGAAAATGATCCCTGCCGAACTCAACTATGATATCCACGACAAAGAACTGCTAGCCATAGTGTCAGCATTTCAAGTGTGGAGAGCATACCTTGAAGGAGCAAAATATACGGTGACCGTCAAAACGGATCACCACAACCTCACCTTCTTCACAACCACGAAAGTACTCACGCGCCGACAAGCGCGATGGTCAGAAATCCTAGGACAATACGATTTCAAAATCGTACACGTCAAAGGAACAGAAAACGCTGTGGCAGACGCACTGAGCCGCAGACCTGATTACGAATTAGGAACCAAGGAAGCAAGCCCCGCTATCCTCACAACCAATGAGAAAGGGGACATTGTCTACAATCAGCAAACCCTCGCTGCGACAAGCGAAGTCGAGGACACCGAATGGCTTGATAAGCTCAAAGAAGCTACAAACCAAGACAAAACACTGCTAAAAATCCTTAACTGCAACCCGGATAACCACGCAATCCGACGAGAAGACGGACTAGTAATCAACCATGGGTTGATCTACGTTCCTCAAACCTTGACCAGAGAAGTCATACGAAGACACCACGACCAAATGACACACGGTCACCTAGGAATCGAGAAAACAATGGAACACATCTCGCGCAACTACTACTTGCCTAACGCACATCGGAAAATACAAACATACATCCGGTGGTGTGAAACTTGCCAACGAGACAAGCCAGCGAGACACACTCCATATGGAGAACTTCAGCTGACCGAAGCGCCAAAGAAACCATGGGAATGGATCACCATGGATTTCATCACGAAGTTACCTAAATCCGACGGATGCGACATGATTATGGTAGTCGTTGATCGACTAACCAAATTCACATACATGATTCCGACAAACGAAGGAATCGACACGCAGCAGATGGCGAACATCTTGCTACGGTGGATCTTCGCAGTCCACGGTACACCACGAAAAATCACATCGGACAGAGACAAGCTCTTCACGTCTAACCTATGGCAATCTCTAACGGATCAAATCGGCATAGAGCACAGACTCTCCACCGCTTACCATCCACAAACCAACGGACAGACAGAAAGAACCAACCAAACATTGGAACAATACCTGAGACACTACGTGAACTACCAACAAGACGACTGGGCAGGATTGTTACCAATCGCGCAATTTGCATACAACAATGCAATGCACGCGACAACAAAAGAATCTCCACACTATGCCCTGTTCGGGTATAATCCTACCCTCACAGGCGAAGCACGTGCGGAGAAACCTATGGCAGAGTCGGCACGACTCTTGGCCACCGGAATCAGACAGTTACATCTCCAACTAGCCCGAGACATTGAGTTCCTCGGCCTTCGCATGAAGATGTACTATGATCAGCGACACCAGGAGGGCCCTGACCTTTCAAAAGGGGAGAAGGTTTACCTCCTACGACGAAACATCAAAACCAAGCGACCGAGTGCAAAACTCGACCATTTACGACTAGGACCATTTGAAATCGAAGAAAAGAAAGGACCAGTCAATTATCGCTTGAGACTACCCAACAGTATGCGACGAATTCATCCGGTATTCCATATTTCATTACTGGAACCCGCACCCAAAAACGCCGAAATCGCTACCAATGTTGAAATAGAAGACGAAACAGAGAACGAATATGAGGTCGAGAAAATCCTGAAACACGAACGAATTAACGGTCAAGTCCATTACCTCGTGAAATGGAAAGGATACGATACCTCAGAGAACACATGGGAGCCTATCGAGAACCTGAGGGGCTGCCCCCAGCAGGTTCAACGGTACCACCACCAGAGGAAGAACCTCCAGAAGCCATCAGTAAAGAGACGTCCAGGCCGTCCCAGAAAAACGACGGGTCTTGATCAAAGGACGCCACCATCCTCGTCAGACTAGCGTCCTCTGACGTGGCGGCTAGCTGACGAACTTCTTGCTGTTCGGCCAGCCGATTGAAATCCGCGAACTCCGCAGCAGAAGGTGGATCGTCCTCGTTCAGCCGGTCAGCCACCACTTGGTCGTGATCCAACATCCGACCACCACGATCCTTAAGAAATTGTTGATGCTTTTGTAACCGAAGAATTTTAGCCATTGCTTCATTCATCTTTTGAGAATGCTGAAGGAACAACTTCTGGGCCTCCACGAGGTCCGCGGACAATTTCTGTTCCTCACGCTGCAGATCATCCCACTCCTTGTCAGAATGGAAACTCCGCTCACACGTCTGGCCGCGACGGGCGCAAGTCGAACACTTCCTACTGTTGGCATAAGAACTCATTATGCAACACTTTCCACGAACAAGGCAATAATCGCAAGGAGAGTCCACGGGACGACCAGAGCGTTCGATTCTGTCAGCTAAACGATTGTTGTCAGCGTATTTGTTACGCTTTGGCTTTTGAACAGCACTTTTCGGCATAATGGGACATGCCAGGAGAAAAATCAAGAAAATGAGGGACCGACACTTACCTGAGGGGGGGTGAGCGGTTATAAGGGATTTCGGGGACGAAATCCTTGAGAGGGGGAGGTGATGTTACGACCCCTGCAGCCACCAACTATTTGAGGGGCCGCAACTTACAGATGGGCCACCAAGAGCCAACGAACCCAACACACGTGATCTAAAAGGGGAGCTGTTTCCCGAAGCTTACTCACCATCCCGAACTATACTCCATTTGGTGACTAGACGGTTAGCACCAGTCACGTGACAACAAAGGGTATACCAGAGGGACCATCGCTAGGTCACTAGCGGTATACCACAGGTGGTACCATGTACCATCCAGGCGAAGGATATAAGGACACTCTTTCTTGTACTTAGTTTAGTTCTTCGCGATCAATCCTACACTGTTACTTGGAACCTACTATGCAATAGTATCTTCACCGTTTAACTTGTTGACAAACCCTCCTACAATCAGGCCAGCTCATTCGTGATCTGACCTTATTGGCGCTCTACCTGACACATCCTGCAAGAACGACTCTATAGACCCGAGCCCGTGTAAAGCCTAGCCCCTAGGAGACGGTACGGTTGCAAGTCACCCTCTTGGGATTCGCAGTTGGTGCCCGGAAGGCCGTATTCAGCCTGCTCAGCACAAATACCAATTCTACTCCATAAGAATTTGGGTATTCCTCAAGTACGTATTACCTTCGAGCACTCAACTCACCGTGACCAGTTAGCAACGCGTAACATAAAGGTATAAAAAAGGCTTTTATTAAGAGACTTAATAATATGTATAATATATAAAGGGAAAATAAAAATAATCGTTATAAAGGAAGACTAAGGACTAGCAGTAAAGGTTTACCCTATGGTATAATAGATAAGCCTCAGACTTGATTCGTACTTAAATTAAGAGGGTTTCTAGATAACTCGGACTTAGTAAGAATTAGTCTTATTTCTTCTTATACTTTACGTTAGTCTTAATATCCTTCCTTACCTAACTAATAGGCCTTCTACCCTAAGTAAATAGATTCTTATTGGAATATAGACCAATGCTACATAGAAAAGATCTATCCTTATTTTCAACATATAAGACTAGTCCGCATCGATCACATGACCCAATCTTTTTTGCACCAAATGAGGTTCTGACCACTTTTGATTTTGGCCCGCGGCCGACTGGGCAATGGCCCATCGACCTCCCCGAAGAATAGGCGGGACCATTTTTCCTTTAGGGGTAAATGGCCCGGTTCTAGGCATCAATGGTCCGTTCCTTCGGGGGTGCCTTCGGGGTGGCTTAGACCGTCGATCCTTGACCTCATTCTTTTCGCTTCTCTTCTGTTCCCTTCTTTGCTACCTTGATTATATTGCTGCCTAGCGTTTGTACGTTATTCAGATAATATTCTAGACTTCATCTCTAGGCTATCCTAGCCTATAAAGACGTCCTTTGTTCGTAGCAGATAGAATTAAGTTAATTCCACTTTTCTATAGTATCTTCTATCCTTCTTCCTTTGATCTCTTAGAACTGTGGTTCTGCCTTCGTTTAGGCTATATCTACTTATAGCCTATCCTAAGACCTTTGACCTTCTAACCTTTGTCTGGCACTGGCTGACCCCGTCAGCCTAAGGTTGATCCCACGGACTTAAGGGGCCACGAAGTATTTCGTGGTAGTTCTGCCCTTATAGTCCGACAATTATTTATAATAATATTTTATTATTTATAGAGATGCAGGAAGTCTTCAGAAGAACACAAATTATAATTCTTAATAAGTAATAACTATAGATTACTACAATTATAATTATAGATATATTATTTGAAAATAAATCTAAATAATAATGAGGATATTATTTAAATTTTTAGATAGTAACACTATAATGTATAATTTATTTATAAGTATTTTGTTCTTATTATATTATCTAAAGTATATTATACACGATATAATAAAATATAGCTCTATAATTATTTATTATAAGCTATATATTTAACTTTATCTAAGATAATACATCTTTATCTAATAATAGTATTATATAATAATAGCTATAAAATTATAATACTTTAAGGCTTTCTCAAGCTAAGTTAGAAGCTAATTCTATTATAGATATTATAAAGTGAAATATATATTTTTTAGTAGCTGATAATTATTACAAGATATATGAAATACTGATATCTTTAACTTGAATTCTCTTTTTTTTTACTAATTTCTAAGATTGTTAGATATATACTTGATAAAATAGTTTACCTATATTTTATTAGAAGACATTATAGTCTCTTTAGCCACTTCTATATATCTCTAAATTATAGTATTTATACCTATTTCTATTACATAAGTAATTAATCAAATGAAGAGATAATGATATCTTAATTTAGTAAACTGACACTACTTCTTAGAATTTACCTAAATACGTAGGTATAGTATAATCTTATAAGATTACTCACCCTAGAGATATAACTATAGCTAGGATTTAGAAATATCGAATACATTCTTGAGCGGGATAGTCTTCGTATTTTTTTAATATTAAGCCTTCATTAGTAATCTAAATATATTCTTTAATAGCTTTATAGAAAAGATTTATAGTAGTAGATATAAAATAACAGATATAAATAGCTTTGAGATATAGATTAGCATATAAAATAATATTAGTATATAGCGAACTAATACCTAGAGCGATATAGATATATTATAAAACTATTAATTAATAATACTATTTAGACTATATAATAAATTTATAATTATTTAATTAATAATTGAAATAAATCTATTTCCTTTGAATTAATATATGAGTATATAGTTTAATAGTATAATAATATGTTTTTGAAAGCTTGAAGAATAAATATTTACAGAGGTACAAAAGCTATATATTTAATTTAAATATATTAATCAATATCATAATCTAAGAATCTAAATCTATAGATAAATATATTCTTAGTAAGAAAATAGTTCTATACTATACTAAAAAAGGTTTTATTCTATGTAAATAGTTATAATTATATAAAATCGGAAAGGTATACTAGTTTTTCCACTTGAAACATCTATTATTAGTACTTTATTTAAAGATTTACCTTTCAAAAAAAATTCTTACGAAACGCGAAAATGATATTTAATGCCCTACATACCTTTTAATACCTGGTATATTACTTAGTATACTAAGAGGAACTAATTAGTCTTACTTTTAACTAATCTTTACTATTATAGTTACTACTATAGGTTGGAAAAAAGGGAGTTCTATAAATAAATCTTAGCTAGAACCTCTGACTAAAAGGACTATAAGCTATAAATATATATGAAGAACTTTCTAAAGATTATAAAATACTAAAAGAAAAATAAGTAATGTACTATTTCTTAACTATTTTGCTTTATTATTAGAGATAGTAACTTCTTTAGCTACTTAAAGAAAGGTAATATATCAGTTAAGTTATAATATATTACTAAGCTAATAAATAATAATAATTATAAATACATGAATATAATTATTAAATTGTAGTAATTTATTAATTTATAGTTCTTCAAGGCTACTATAATAGCTATTAACTAACTCTTTTTTAGTTATAGGAATAATTATTATAAAGTACTTATTAAGTATTTAATTTTTTTCACAAATTTAATTAGTATTTAGATAATTTATTAAAGCTAAAATAAATAATATTATCCTAAGTAATAATTTTAATAATAATATTAAAATATCCATCATATTATCTTTTTTTATATGAAGAATTATAGCTTATTATTTATAATATTATATAAGCTTTGATAGATCTTATAAAATAAAGAGTAACTAACAAAAATTTAATAAACCTATTAAAATTAATATAAAAGACCTAAAGTTCCTTAAGTATAAATTTATCGTTTTTAGTTAAGTTCTTTAATGAAAATATATTACTTTAAATAGTTTATCTAAGTTATCACATAAAAGAATAGTAATAATAAATACTACGTTTCTAAATAATAAGTCTTACATTAATTTAACTCATCTAGCTTGAAAGTTAAAAAGAGAATTATTGGAAAAAATAAAGCTATAATTATTCAAATATAATAAAAATTATATGTATTAGATAACTAATAAGTTAATAATAAATAAAAGAGATATAACTAAAATTTATAAAATTGATTATAAGATTACTTATTAAGTTTATAAATATGAAAGTAACTAACCAAGCTATTTAATAAGGAATACTTTATGTATAAAAAATAAATTATTAAAACAGTCTCTAATTATATAAATTATAATTTATAACTATATTATATTGGATATTATCCTTTATTATTAAAATTAGCTAAAGCGAAAGTATAAACCTAAGTTAAAATATAATAATCTTACTAAAAGAAATTAACTAAAAATAAGTCTTAGTCTATTAGTTATTTCTAATTAATATATAAAAAGATTTTACATATTTAAAACTAATAAAAAGGATAAAGATCCTAAAATTAAAAAGAATTTCTATATTTATATTATTATTATAAATTAGTTTATTAAAAATCTTAACAATATTTAGATTTAACCTTTAATAATAAATAATAAATTATAGTAAAAAGATTTTAATAAATACTAAAATAATATTATATTAAAAGCTAATGTATTAAAAATAAATTAAAAGGTAAGCTTAAAATAAAACTTAATATACATTATAATTGATATTAAATATAATACTCTGGATATTATAAGTAAATTATTAAGAATTAAGAGATAAAGTAATAATTTATTCTTTTAATAAAAAAAGAATATAAAATATTAAGATTTTAATAATTTAAAAACCAAAGATAAAAATTTTCAATAATACTATAATAATAATATATTTATAGATATTAAAAAATTTTATATATTTTATTATAGTAATTATTTATTAAAGAAAAATACAAAAAGTCTATATTTATTTATATATTAATAAAAAGATTAATTTAAATATATAGTTAGTGAAATCTTATAAGATCTAAATACGCTTACTTTTTATGTAGTCTTTGATATAGAAAATTTTTATAATATTTATATATTAAATGAAATAATATTATAATAAGCTCTATAGCTAAAATATAAATTATTTAAATTATTTAAAACATTTTTACAATATTTTATAGAATATTATAATATAAATATATAAAAAAAATAAATCATTATCAATAAGTTTAATCTCTATCATTTCTCATAAGTAAGATATTTACAAGCCTAATTATAAAATAAAAATATAAATAAATTTATTAAAATAAATAACAATAATAAATTAGAACTACTTATAAAGTAAGATATAATAACATTTAAAAATACTACCTTTAGATATAATCTTATTTAGGCTTCAATAGCGCTAATAAATTATACAATTTATAATTAAATACAGGTCAACAATTATTTAAAGCTATATATATGTTAAATCTTTAGATATATAATATCCTAGGTAATAAATAAATTAACAAAATAAGTAATAATATAATAGATACATAATCAATAATATTCCTATTTATAATTTTATTAATAAAAAGTAAAATTAAGCTATACAAGACTACCTTTTATTATTACGCCTAATAAATTATAAGTTATAAATAATATGTATATATATATATTATACTTTTAGTATCTATAAAAAATATATTTAAGCTATATAAAAGCTATATAAAACTTCCAAAAGTCTTATAACTTTTATTACCATATAAATATAAATAGATAAAATCAATTTAGTTATTTTAATATAATTCAACAATAATATAAAGAATACCTGAAAGTAAATCTTTTTTAAAATTTCATATAATATAGCGTTTATAGTCTAATTAACTAAAAAATATAAAATATATAATATGTATTATTAATTTATCTTTATTCTATTAATTTTTACCTCTAAATCTTTATAAAAATATAAAAGCTCGATATAAAAGGATTAGCTTACTTAATTAGCTTTAATAACTAAAGTAACTATATTCATCTTAAAAACTAATTTACTTAATTAATTCTAAATATTATTCAATATTTTTTAAGTCTTTTTAGAAAAAAAATACCTATAATTCATTAAAAATCTTATATTTATTTCATTTATATTTATAGACTCTAATTACTAAGACAAATTTTATTTATATTATTTTAATATATAGGATATACTAAAAAGAAAAGCTTAATATATTAAGTCTTTTTTTATTTAATTAACCAAATAAAAACTAAGTTCAAGAAATTACTTGAAATCCTAATAGACTAATGTATTAGTTGATTTTATTGAAGAATAAACGTACTAAGGAAAATTAACTTTCTTAAAGCGAGTATTTATCTCTATAGTTTTAGTATTACTCTATTCTATTTATATTATATTAGTAGGTAGTTTACATATAATAAAGGATATTAATAGGAACATAAAAATAATTAGAAGTAAGATATTAGAAATTAGTCTACTCTAGCGTTATATAATATATAGCTTACCTAGCTATCTTACAGTAGTCTATTAGTAAATTAGTCCTATAGCCAATAGATCTGAGAATAAACAAATAATTAATTAATTAAACTATAATATACTGAAAGTATTAATCTAAGATAAAGCTATTTATTACTTTCTAAAGCTACTAAAAATTTAATATAAATTTATAACTCTTATCTCTTTATAATTAAAGAAAATAGAAAACTAAAATTGAATACTTGTAAGTATATACTAGATATCTCAAAATAAGCCTAAATAGCTTAAAGTCCTTACTTACATTTAATGCTATCTATTTTCTATATATATATATATATATATATAGAATTATAGAATTATAGACTTATAGACTTATAGTTATTCTATTTAGTATATTATATTTACTTAGATCTTTAGTAATCTATTTAATAAATTAAAAATAAAACCTTTGTTTACTAAGATTATCTAAAATCTCAATAATGTATATAAGATAAATAAATTATATATAGCATAATTATTAGAAAGACTAATTTTTAACTAAACAAATCAATGTTATTCAGAATAAGACTCCAAAAAAGCTTAAAGTAATTTAGATATCATCATATTATTCAGTCTTATTTGTTTAACACTTTCTAATAAATATCAATATAATATTTAATTATGATTTAATATATATTCAAATTATTAAGCTTAACCGGTAATTAAAGATAAAGATAGTTTTCAGGAAACTTTTATTTTCCTTTATTAGACTACTTTATATACTTAGAGTAATTAGAATAAAAGCTCGCTATCTATAATTAATATTTTTACATTTTCCCTATCATTTTTCCTATACCGTAGTATTAATACAGATTGAAATATTATAAATTTATTTCTCATAATAAACTTTATAGCCTTTTACAATTATAAGAGATACTCTCTCAGCAATGTCAAAAAAAATCTAATAGCCTAAATACTCTAATATTTATTATTTTACTTATCTTATTAAGAGCATTTATTTAATCTAGCTTTTAACTGATTTTTATATATATCTATTTAATTCTAAGATACTAAGAAAGTTAGATATACTAGGAAATAAGTAAGCGAATAAAATGGCTAATAACGCTATAAATTTACTATCTATAGTATTCTTACCTATAATTCTATTAAAAGGATATAGAACAAAAACTATAAAGGATCGCTTTTAAGTAAAAGAGATTGATAATAAATGAATAATAAGTATAGCGTATATATACATTACTTTAATATCTATAAAAAATTTCTTTAAGCGAAATAGAAGACTTAAATAATTAGTAAGCTTTATTTTTACTTAACTACAAATCAATAAAATTAGTCTCTTAAGCTACCTTAGTATTATTTAATAAAAAAGTAAAAAATAATAAGAAATAATTTTTTATAGTACTCTGTATAATAAAGCTATAAAGTTAGAAATTTTTGTATATTATGTGTATTTTTCATCTATTTCTATTTTATAACCCTCTAAATATATAAACTTAGTTTATATATAATATATATATATATACATACATATATAAAGACTAATTTATTAAATTAGTTTTCGTAATTAAAGTAATTATATTTATCTTAAAAATCAAATTATTTAGCTAATCCTAAGTTTTACTAAATATTATTTAAGTTCTTTAAAGAGAGACGTATAAAAAAGTATCATATTTATTTTATTTATATCTATAAACTCAAGTTATAATAGAACTACTACCTAAATCTTTTTAGTTATATTAAAAAGAAATTTGAAGAAAAGAAATAATATAAAATATAATGTTATAGGGTAATTTTATTAAATAGTTATAAATATAAGATACGTTACTCTATATTTAAGCTAGACTAATATAATAATAATTTTTATCAAAGAGTAAAATATTAAGATATTTCGGTTTCTTTGAAAGGAGTATTATCTTTTTTATACCTTTCGTATTATTAAACTATATCTATTAGCGTTAGCTATATAGTAAAGATATATTATAAGTATAATAAAAAAGTAATATAGATATAGAAGTAATTATAAGCGAAAGAGGAGAGGATTAGAAATTAGTATATCTTTATATAATTATATAATATAGTTATTCTAACTATTCGATAGTTTCTATTGGTAAATTAGCCTATAACTCATAGATCCGAGAATAAATAAATAATTAATTAATTATACCTTACGCTAAAGGAAATTACTTATAATATCTTAATGTTAATATAAAGGAATACTAAGGACTAGCGGTGAAGGTCTACCCCGCAGTGTAATAAGCAAGTCTCGTGCCCGATTCGTATTTAAATCGAGAGGGTTCCTAGACAAGTTAGACTTAGCAAGAGATAGTCTTACTTCTTCTAATATATACTCTAGTCTAGGCATCCTTCCTTACCTAGCCAATAGCCCTTTTACCCTGAACACGTAGATTCTTTACAACTACTGTGTAGTCTCCCACTATTGTTGGCCTCAAAAATATTAGGTATAGCGCGGGAATCAGCCTTACAAGAATTAAATAACAATTGTACAAAATACAGTGTATAATTGATCTCACCCCCGAGTGGCGTTTCTCTTATACTACGATACGAGGACTCGAGAGTTTTTAACGCTCTCGTAAATTGTCAGAACGACTCTTGTATTATCAGCACATTTTGTAACTGCGGAAATTTTTACAATAGCTTAATCAATTACCTTCTAAAAAGATTTCCAGCCAATTTATCTAGGATCATCACTAAGAATGGGAGGCACATTTAATCACCTAATGAGTCCTGCAGATCTCTTGGATGTTCCAAAGAGGGTCGGTCTTTCAGATGGGCATCTATGCCTGATTCCAGCTCTTTCTCGAAAATTTTCTAGACACCCGTCCAGAGGCTCCCTCAAAAGCTACATCTCCTTTTGTTTCTCTTTTTCAGACATCTCTCTTGGATGTCCTTGGATATCTCCCTTGTGATCTGTTACGGCCACTCATCTATAATCATTTGTATCATGTGCCTGGTCCGGCTACAGGCTGGAGTTGCGAGCGGGGAACCCGCAGCGGCTCAAGTCGAGATAAAAGCGGTCAGTTTCGGCAGATCCCAAGCAATGATTAGTCATCGACAGATAACGACTGATCGCCTCAGGCTCCCAGATAGCCAAAAATATTTCTGGAGCCGCTTCTCTGCGTTCCGCCTTCCTCCTACAATTCTCCACGCCAGCATGGGTGTCCAAAAGAAATCTCGCAAGTTTGCGCAGGCAAAGAGAGCGATTTCTCTTCGCGATAACCGTCTGTATGTCATAGCATTCTCTCCCATCGTTGATCGTTGCTGACATACAAGTGCAGGAAAGAAAGTGAAAAAACAGACAAGAAGGGCAAGACAGGGAAGGATGATGTTGTCAAAGAAGCGTTTGAACCCTGTATTCCATTTGAAAGGTGACGCAAGATTACTAAAATCATGACAGACCGCAAGCTCCATCGTCGCTTTTCTTTCAATACAACACGGCTTTGGCCCCCCCATATTCCGTGCTTGTCGACACCAACTTCATCTCGCACACCATACAACACAAGCTCGAGGTCATTCCCACCATGATGGACTGCCTATATGCGAAGTGCATCCCTGTCATCACGGACTGCGTGCTTGCAGAGCTGGAGAAATTGGGCCAAAAATATCGACTTGCATTGCGTGTCGCCAAAGACCCCCGCTTCGAAAGAATTAGGTGTGACCACAAGGGTACATATGCAGATGACTGCCTTGTCGATCGAGTGATCAAGCATCGTGTCTATATCGTGGCAACCAACGATCGTGATCTGAAGAGACGCATTCGGTACGTCAATCACTCTGGCAATTTATATCTATGATACTCACGCCCCAAACAGCAAAATTCCTGGAGCACCGATCATGAGCGTTGCTCGTGGGAAATACGTAATTGAGCGACTTCCAGATGCCCCCGAAAAGTGAGAGCTCTCCTCTCCTATCACACCAGGCTTTACCGCGGTTATGTCTGTTCGGGTAATCACCTGTCATGAACCGATGCTATCGGATAGGTCTGTCGATATATTGTTCACCTGGTTTGGACTTTCCCGGTTCGCGAGTTCGTTCGTGGTCAGCGCGGGCGCCGATTTGGACAACACAGCCTGGTGGTCATTTTCTCCCCCCAAAATCATGTAATGATTGTTATTGGAGTGACCATTTACTGGAGTGACCATCTCAGTACATTCAATTCAAGCTTGGTACCTGGGTACGTGGTTCAAATTCGACCACGGGACATAATGAGGGCACTCGGTCAAATTTGCGAATCCCACTATTCTCCAAGCTACGGAATGTCAGATTTGCGCTCCAGCCTGATGTCTGCAAAGAGCATTTATGTACATAGACAAATATGCCCTATTTTCATGAACAAATGGCGCTCCTTAGCGATTGGGCCTGTCTGGGTCTCAACTAGGGTTGTGCTCAAAACATCCAATGAATCGTCATCAGCTCTTCACAAGATTCATCCCACGGGGACGAAGGATCTGCTCGATCTAGATGCAAAATTGAGCGTCGGGTAAAACCTCGCGAAGCGCATGGGATTGTAACGATCGGAAGGCGTTGGCTCGTCCCCGCTGTCTCAATTATATGTCTCAAATGACCGACAGACCGAATTGCGGGCGAGTCCATTCGTAGAGAAGCTTTTGACTATATCGTGCCGCGACATCATGAGAAGATGTAGTGGGGGTAAATCTGCCAGAATACCTTGGTGCTGGACGGGAATACTCTCCGCATTGATCTCAGCCAGCTGCTTCAAAATCCGCAGGGAATACAGTATAGCCTGTATCTGGGCCATTAAATGGATGTCAGTCCAGTCAGTTCGTTTGCCCATGAATCCTTTACTGAGGAATCGCTCGATATGTGCTGCGTTGGGTGTCGCAGTCGTGTGGGAGGAATCGCAGTGTATCTCGGACAAGGCAAATAACACCCAGAACACAGACTGCGTATCATGCCCAAATGTTCTTCGCGCAAGATCTATACGCTCTTGTAGAGTGCGCAAGTCGGAGATCGTCTTGTTTGTGCTGCTGAGACTGATCTGCTCAGCAACGATTCTACCTCCTCTGCGAACGAATTCATGAACACGTGAGATTTTCCGAGGAGCTGCTCGAGACATATTGAGGAGCGAATAGCCAATAGATCTGTAGAAGCGACCGTGTTCCCAGGCACATCGCCTGGAGTGATCCTCATTAAGGATCCCAAGGTACATATGAGGCTGGTCGGCGCAACAATAAACATCCGGCCGCTCATACTGCCAGAATAGCTCGGACACCCTGGGGTCACACGTCTGGACACTTCGTATGCTCTTGACCAACATTCGATCATCGAGTTGATATTCGCGGATGAACTCTATGTAATCAGACGACAGTTCAACGGTTCCGGAGTTGTCCTTGGACCGTCGCACAAGCTCCAAGAAGCTCCGGTGAGGGTCTTGTGTCAACTCGTAGGCAAATCTCGGAAGATTCGCTAACCCGAGTCGATTGGCAAGTTCAGTGGGATGTAATCGCAGGCCCCGGATCTCCGGCTCGACCAGATCTGGTGCATCTTGGAGCATATGCACTGAATTAAGGAGCACGACTGCACCAAGCGGACCTAGATCATGAACCAACAGATCTGAGTCGTTTGTGAGTATGGCCGAGCCTGTGAGTTTGGCGATCCGGGCACATTCGATGTCGGCTTCTCCGGGGACCATTGCTGTGATCTCAGCCCACGGATATTCAGCCTCCCCTAGAGGGAGATCGGATCGCTGAAACGTCGATGTTATGAGCTGCTTGGTCCAGCGGGACCGCAGGTCCTCAAAAACCGCGGACACCATGAATGGGTTTTCGGGAAGGTTCCTCCATCGAGCGGGAAGAGTTCGGATCTGCCAGAGCTGAGCATGCCGAAGAGAAGTCTCTGGGCGATGTTGATATTCATGACTGGGAATCACAGTTCGGAGTCGGGCTAATTCCAGTCGGTGTCTGGACTTTTCAAGTCGAGCAAGTCGAGTCCCTCGCTTGGAAAGGGGCAAGGCACCATCGAAACATATATTATGTCTGAAAATTGTGATTAATTATTACATCGGCATATTCAGCATGACACGGTTGTTCACATTTCAACGCCCAGAGCAATCAATTGCAGAAGGCAACTTACGACACCGCGACTGACCTCGTCGCAGGTAGGTTGGATGTCCAAAAAGTCGTAAGCTGGGTCTGTCCAGGCTAGCAGTCGGTAGTAGACATGATATACCAAACTAGGACCGTCAATCACTACTGACTGCACGCATGGAGGGTCCTGGTCGGATGCTTTCCTGAGCGATACAGTCTCGGCGTAGGGCACAAGGTACTTCGTCAAATGCGAGATCCCCATCGTCTAATCTGGAGAGATAGGAGTGGTGGAAGTGAAGAAGAATTTTCTCGCTATTTGACTTAGTCAGGCCGACACACATGGGAATCAGTGAAATCCTCACATCTGGCAGATATATTCTTCAGATGCTCTATCATATATAAAGGACCACTCGCAAGTACTATCAAAACTCCGCTTGAAGCAAATAATTACAATTGATCAAAAGCCATTTTTTTTTCGAGGTGTGAGACTACATATGCGGTATAGATGTACAGGAAACACGAAACCACCACAGCGAGTGGCTTATCGTGCGGATCTCAGGAATCCCACAACTCCACGACAGTATCCTACCAGCCCGGCCAGGCGCTTCCCTTCTTGCTCTTGTTCGTGAGCCCAAGCGACTAGTGCCTTCTGCAGAACCCGATATTCAGGCTCATCCCGATGAGAGCATAGCCCGACGGTATCAGCATGGATCTTCAGAAAGACTGCCATCCATGCATTAACCAATTCGAAGTCTCTCCGCAATTTCAAACGCATCGTCAGGGCAGTCACGAACCCGGACAGTTCAGAGAAACTGCCGCGCGCCCGTGGATCTAAAGAGCGAATTTCCAAGTCTGCGCGGGCTGGAGGTAGGGATTTAAGATGCTCGATTAAGGCATCGTAGTTGCCCAAACGATGACCAGACTGTAAAAGCCTAGTGATTGGAGACTCCGAGGAACTGAGGCCCCTAGCCTGCAATTTGGAAACCCGCGAACGCTCGGCTTCCGTACCCTGCGTAAGCGGATCCAGCTCGGCCGCTTCAGTAGTAATTGCGCTCGTAGACTGGGAGTCCTTTGTACCGATCAGCGAGGGGAGGAAGAATGGTGCCTTCTCAGGGGCCTTCGGAGCTTCCTTGGGCCGGTTGCGTTCCTGCGATGACGTTAGTGAGACCGTCAACAGCCTTGGACAGGAAATAACTCATAACAATCATATACATACCCTGATAGAGTCCAGGTGAAGTAGAGCTTGCCACCTACTCTTGGGAACCAGGCTGAGTGTCACCATATCTTGTCGAAGCTGGTCACTTGCCAGCACCGGTCCTTCAGAATCATCCTGCTCGGGTGTATCCAGGAAGGCTGCCTCGACGAGGCCTGCACCACTCTCACCAGACGAGGTTGGCACGTCAATGTCCTCGATAGCATCCTCGTCCATGTTCTTCGTGGAAATTGGCATGAAAAGGCTACGGTTGCTCCATAGGCTGATTCCGATGCTACCTGCGTGCGCGGTGGCCAAGAAGTCGCCGCTGGATGACATGGCAAGGGAGACACAGGTGCTAGACACCCGGAAAATGTCGATGAGATGACCGGTGGGAAGGTCCCAAACGCGCAATACCGAGTCCATCGAGGCCGCAATAATCCAGCGTCCATCATTGGAGAAAATGAAATCATTTACCTGGCCTACGCAGCCCCAGAATTCGCGGACAAGTTTTCTGGTCTCCAGATCGATCACACGAATTGAGAGATCATCACAGCTGAATGCGATTAACTCGCTGGTCTTACTATAACGAAGGCCTGTGACAGCTGCCATTGGATGCCAATCCAGTTCGTCTAACAACGAACCAGAAAGCAAGTCCCAGAACTATAGAGACAAGGTTAGTTAGTTATGTCAGACTGACGGAAAGATATCAGAGGTATATACCTTGACTTTCCCATCCAGACCACAGCTAATGACCGTCCGGTTAAGATTGTCAATCATCAAGCCAGTGACAGCCTTGGTATGACTAGAGCCGACAGTGAAATCGTCGTTTGCGCGCGATTTCGCACCACGAGACCGGGGCGAGCGAGGTGGGAAACTTTGGCGATGCATGCCGGACTGCATATTAAACATATCGATGGAGCCGCCCGCTGAACCTATAACCGCAAAAGTTCCACACGGAGACATAGCCACGCTCTGATATGTGAGTTAGCGAAACCAAGTTCTTCTTGCCAAAGGACTCAGCGCTACGTACCTTGACTTCAGTCCCATCACTGGTGGCGAAAGCCCAGCGTCCCGCCTTTTTCTTGCCCCAGAACCAAGTTCGCGCATGCTTGTCACCTCGGTGGCCAGTAACCACGCTTTCCCAGCCCGTTGCATTGGACGTGTCGGCATTGGACGCTTTGGGGTTTGACCAGACCGAGCCCGAAGTTGTCACGCCCATGCCCCCATCGCGATTGAGAGAGCAGGCGAGGCAAGTAATCTCAGGTGCCTTGAGCGTATCCGCGACAGACGAGTTCAAATGTCCGGAAGGGCCCATTTTCTTTGCCTTGCGTTCCAGATTACCCTGGGATATTTCCGCGTGCTGACTGTCCTTGCGCAAGCTAAGACCCCAGAAGCTGCAGTCTTTGCTGGCACTGAGAAGCCATTTACCGCCGGATTCGGAACCATCTGAGGACACGGGCACGAAATCGAGAGCACTGACAGCAGCAGAGTGACCACCCCTGGAATGGAGCGGCCTGGGAATCGGAGAAAATGGCGTCTCGTCGAAGATCCACGTCTTCAGGGCATTGTCGTCTCCCGATGATACCAGAACTGGCTGTCCGTCCAAGAACTCAACGCGATTCACTCCCATACCGGTCCCATTGTCTGAGACCCTATGAGCACCGCGGAGAATACCTGCCACACGGGCCCCATCGTTCAGGTCCCACATAGTGATATCACCGCTCCCGCTGGAGATTGTGGCCATCACACCAGCCTTCCGTCCATCGTGACCAGCACCAAGACCGTCGCTGCGGAAGGTAATTGAGGTCACCGGAAGAGCCTGGGTCGATGCATTCCTCAAGGGCAAAACCAACTGGGCAGAATCGACATCATGAATCGACAAAGAACCGCTCTTGTGGGCAATGGCCAGAAGAGATAAGGCCGGGGTAGGATGCATGGCAGTCACAGGCCCGGCATCTGACGAGGGAGGGGCCATTGTGTACAAAAGCTTGCCGCTGCGAAGGTTCCAAATATCAACTGCGCCATCACTTCGCCCCACGAAAACTTTGTTGAGATAGGTGGGCATATTGCACATGATTCCCACGTACACCTGCTCCCCTGACGAACCGGGGGTCGACCGGGGCCGCAGACTGGCATAGTGTTCATAGCTAACAGTGTTCCAGATCTCTAGCCCACCTGCCCAGCAGCCAACAACCCACGAGCCAAACACCATCAACCGCTCAATGGGCCCATCAAGCGCCGGACTGTCCAGACTTGCGACGCGCTTGCCGCGTTTGAAGACCCAGACTCCCCCAGACGATCGGGGACGAAGATGGCCCCAGGCAGCGAAAACCTTATCCTGCCAGGCATATGTGGCGGTGATAATCTCGGGTGTCTGTGGTCGACTCAAGAAGACCAGGCTCAGACCTCGGCGCAAGTCGTACGTCTGGAGGGAATGGCCCACCGAAGTTGTAATCTGGTATGTCGACTTGCCCAGGCGCACACTAGTAAAGGGAACGGGGGTCGGCGACACGAGTCCTAACGTCTTCACATCCAGCGAGTTAGCAGAAAGATTTGAACTAAATGAGATATTTCTCTGACGTACCCGAAAAGGAGCAAAAATTTTGGAGCCATGACGGCCTTCCTTTCGAGCTTTCTCATCAAAAATCCTCTTTTGCCTCTTTGCCAGAGGCAAGCCGAATGTATCGCTGGCCAATGCCGGCATATTGTCGCGAGCAAGATGCAATGCTGTAGCGGCCGCACGTATTACGACGAAACAACGAGACTGAGGTGAAAGTCAAAATATCAGCAAAATAACGGATGGCGAGACTTCAGGCAACGAAAACGCAGAAAGTAATCGCAAAATAGCGAACTACTCGACACTCGCAGACCCAAGGTTGCTCGAATAGCGTGGTGATTTTTTTTTTTTCCGCAAGAAAGCTCTGACCGCCTTCCGTCCCGCCTCATAAACCTATGAGCACGAAATGCCGGCGTCAGCAAGTTGAACATTCCAACAGAAAGCTAGAGTGCGAGAGAACTTCAATGAGGATGCCAATAGAAGATGAATTTCGTCGCCGTCGTTAGCTCAATTTTAGGAGCCCGTTGATGCAATTGAATGGGGCGAGGGCTGAACTAGGCGGAGCAGAATGGAGCAGAGCAGGCTAGCGGACATCGAGAGATACAGAGTGAATTCTGAAGGTACCTATTCTATTTCGCGTAAAATCATGATGAGTTGATAATGGTGTGGAATCCAGTGTAGTCAAAGCGGCAAAGCTTGGTGGGTTTTGTGCCGCAAATCTTCGTAAGGATCCGTCTCCGTCTCCGTCAATCTTCTCCGCCTCCAGGCAAAACCCTTGTTCTGTTCATACCCATTTCAGTGAAGCAAATCCGTGATCGGAGCATGATCTCACCCGTTTGACTGTGACAGGGAACTGATACGTCCCGGAGTCGCACTCGATCTCCACCCCACCTTGCCCCTCCACCCTACCGCATCTCTCGTCTTTGACCTTGTCCTTTATCCGCGACATGGATACCGACAATGGCCGGAGTAGCGGCCCTCCTGTGGATGTCGGCTCTTCAAAAGCCACATTTGACTCGACGGGCTTGCTGAATATGGATCCGGAGTCGAAAGATAACCCTCTGACGGAGTCCACAACATCGATCAAGCACCATGGCCAAAACAGCCCCGTGAAGCCGGGTAAGACAGAGACAGATAAAGGCTCTTCGCCTCGCTTCGGGCAATCTACGCGCTCTTCTAGCCGACCCGCCCGCAGGTTCAGCGGCAGCACAGCTGCTAGCACCGCCGCCAGTTCAATTAGCGAGATGGAGACCAATACCCCGAGACCATGGAGGATCGGTGTGTGCGCCTTGGATGTCAAAGCACGTAGCAAGCCAAGCCAAAATATCCTGACTAGACTTCAGTCTAAGGGCAATTTTGAGGTCATTGTCTTCGGCGACAAGGTCATTCTCGATGAGGACGTGGAGAACTGGCCCGTCTGCGATTTCCTGATTGCGTTTTTCTCGGATGGATTTCCTCTGGACAAAGCGATCGCATATGCCAACTTGCGGAAGCCGTTCTGCGTCAACGATCTGCCGATGCAGAAGGTGCTTTGGGATCGTCGGCTGTGTCTCAAAATACTGGACCAAATGGGAGTTCCTACTCCCAAGAGAATGGAGGTAAATCGCGATGGTGGGCCAATTCTGGAATCACCGGAGCTAGCCCAGCATATATACAACCTCACAGGAGTGAAATTGGAGGGCCCGGAGGATGGC
Source organism: Penicillium sp. IBT 18751x (assembly GCA_028828935.1). NCBI lineage: Eukaryota > Fungi > Ascomycota > Eurotiomycetes > Eurotiales > Aspergillaceae > Penicillium > Penicillium sp. IBT 18751x. The sequence continues at coordinate 690,309 of JAQJZS010000011.1, read as the reverse complement.
ACCGGCGGTGGCGCCCCAAAGACTCAGCATGTATCAATGTCAGAAGATGGGGAAGCTCTGGTGGTGGACGGCAAAGTCCTTCGGAAGCCCTTTGTGGAAAAGCCGGTTAATGGCGAGGATCATAACATTCACATTTACTTCCCCAATGATCAACAATATGGCGGTGGAGGACGCAAATTGTTCCGTAAAGTCGGGAACAAAAGCTCAGAATACGACCCAACTCTTTCCGTGCCTCGGTCTCTGACCGAGTCAGGGACAAGCTATTTGTATGAGCAATTTCTACGCGTGGACAATGCCGAGGACGTGAAAGCGTACACAGTCGGGCCCAATTTCTGTCATGCCGAGACGCGCAAGTCCCCCGTGGTTGATGGGCTTGTCAGACGTAACACCCACGGAAAGGAGCTGCGGTACATTACCAAACTAAGCCAGGAAGAGGCAGCGATTGCCTCCAAAATCTCGAATGGTTTCGGACAGAGAATCTGCGGATTTGATATGCTTCGTGTTGGAGATAAAAGCTACGTCATCGATGTCAACGGCTGGAGCTTCGTCAAGGACAACAACGACTATTACGACAAGTGCGCTAATATTCTCGGAGACACTTTCTTACTCGAGAGGCGAAAGTACGAGGGATCGATAGAGCGTTCCGAACCGCCTTCACCGGATATGGGTTCATCCCGAAAAAGCACGGCCGGCTCTCACCGACAGGCCTTGAAAACGCTTCTGAAGTCTCCAAGCACCTCTCGACTCCACAAATCCCACGAACCAGCTCCTTCGGATGCATCGACTGGTGCCCCCTCGTTGGCATCATCCTCGGGCATTGAGAGTACTGATCTCGGTATCACTCTCAGCAAATTGAACTCTCGTGATGGGCGCTCCGATTCCCGGGGATATAGTCCCTCTAACACAAAGTCCCCGGCCTTATCACTGCATCATCCTAATGATGGAGCTCCTCCACCACTTCCTGCTTCGAAGCATTCATGGAAGTTGAAAGGCATGGTGGCAGTCATTCGACATGCGGATCGCACTCCGAAGCAAAAGTTCAAGTTTACATTCCACAGCCAGCCATTTGTAGATCTTCTGAAAGGTCACCAGGAAGAAGTGGTGATCAAAGGAGAGGCTGCTTTGTCAAGTGTCTCCAATGCAGTGAAGTTGGCAATGGAACAAGGGTTGGAAGATATGGAGAAGCTTAAGCTGCTTAGTACTTCTCTTGAAAAGAAGGGCGGATGGCCTGGAACGAAGGTACAGATTAAACCCATGTTCCGGAAGCGGAGGCCGGAAGAGATGCGAGAGCAGGCATCACCTATTACACCCACAGCACCGCCGGGCGAAGTAGCATCCGAGGAGCCTCTTTCGCCCGTGGTCAGCGAGCCTGCGCACGATAACGACCCATTTGGCAGGCCCCAGACGCGGAGCGACTCAATTTCCGGTGCCACTTTCTCTCGATTCTCGGCTGTGGAGAATGACCTGATCCTAGACAAACTCCAACTTGTCATCAAGTGGGGAGGAGAGCCCACGCATGCAGCGCGTTATCAATCCCAGGATCTTGGATTGAACATGCGCGATGACCTCAAGTTGATGAATAAGGAGGCCCTAAACAACGTTCGTCTTTTTACAAGTTCTGAACGGAGAGTGAGCACCAGTGGTACGTGAAATGCCCCCTAGTCAAAACAGATCGCTCAAATATCTTACTCATGAGCGAATTATAGCTCAAATCTGGGCGTGTTCGTTCCTCGACCAGAAGGAAATACCCGAGGACTTCATTCAGGTGCGAAAGGATCTTCTAGATGACTCTAATGCTGCGAAAGATGTCATGGATAAGGTCAAGAAGAAGCTGAAGCTGCTTTTGCGAGAAGGGTCCGCACCCTCACAATTTGCTTGGCCTAAAGATGGAAATATTCCAGAGCCTTCAGTTGTCCTTTCTACAGTGGTGGCCCTCATGAAGTTCCATCGAAGTGTGATGCGCCACAACTTTGAGAAATTGGACCTGAGGGACTCACAGCCCTCACCAACCTCGAAGAATCCCGAGGACATCGGTCTGAGCAGTCATCCAGAGACACAGCCGGATCTGCACAACATTTCGACTATCCAGGGGCGTTGGTGCGCCGGAGAAGACCCGCGTCTCTTCAAAGAAAGATGGGAAAAGCTTTTTGCAGAATTTTGTGACACTGAAAAGGTGGATCCCAGCAAATTGTCTGAGCTTTATGACAGTATGAAATTTGATGCACTCCACAATCGGCAGTTCCTGGAATGGATCTTCATGCCCCCTGACAGTGACCGCGAGGAAGACGATAAGTGCAGTGTCAAGGGAAAGAGCTCCGCAAGTTCCGATTCAACCACAGAAAGCACCAAGACTGGCCTTGATCCTGCGAACGAAAAGATCGATGAGCGCACGGATAATCCGATATTTGCCCATCGGTTCGGATGGAAAAAGCGACTCCAAGCAATCGAGTCACTACCACAACTTCGAGCACTGGATGATTCATATGACCATTATTTCAAGCTCTTCCCGGGCTCTAGCTCAAGCAAGTGCAAGATGGACGAACGACTTTCTAAGCTCCGAGAACTGTACAAACTGGCGAAGGTTCTGTTCGACTACGTGACACCTCAGGAATACGGCATCACCGACAGTGAGAAGCTTGAGATCGGCCTTCTTACGTCGCTTCCTCTCCTTCAAGAAATTGTTCGTGATCTAGAAGAGGTTCAGGCATCTACGGATGCAAAGTCTTTCTTCTATTTCACGAAAGAGTCCCATATCTACACACTTCTGAATTGTATTTTGGAGGGTGGGATCCAGACAAAGATTGCTCGGAGCGCTATTCCGGAGCTTGACTATCTCTCCCAGATCTGTTTCGAGCTATACGAAGCACGAGATGCCGAATCGGAAGTTAACTCCTACTCGATCAGGATTTCCATCAGCCCTGGCTGTCACGCTTTCGACCCGCTTGACGTGCAACTTGATTCGCGGCACGCTATCGGTTGTGCTCCTCGGCGCAGCTTGACTGCCCATCAAGATTGGAAGGAAGTGATTGAAACGCTGAAGGCAAAATTTGACACGTAAGCATCATATGAAGTTGATCTTTCTTTTGCATTATGCTGACTATCGACTGCAGGGTCAAACTCCCGAAATCATTCATTGCCGTCAACTTGAGTGACAAGCATGTTTCTAACCGATTAGAGGAGCAGGAGCGCGTCTAGCTGTCTTGGTTGTAGTCATGGCATCTCATACGGAACTAGAAGCCCCAGTCGATGCGGGTGTGTTTAAGACGACAGGGGATGCTTATGTGTATTGTATTGTATTGTATACTCATATATAATTCTTTCGTTCTTTCTATACAAGCAAGCTTTGAATCTGGCTCGTTAGATCTAAGGATATGCCCTTCCTTTGATCCTAGAACGCATTTGAAAGCAGAAGAGGTTGGCTCGTTGCATAGTCACCGACAGATACGAGGTCCAGAAACAGAAGTTGCCCCACCAAATGCTTCTCAGTTGGAACAACACCAAGCTGACGCCTTGCAGTGTAAATCCACCACTCCCTCCTCCGGATATATGAAGATGACGACAGTAGAGGCCGATCAAAATGCTGCGTGCAGTGCCGCAGTGATAGGCAATGTACTAAATTATTCTCAGCGTGGGGGTGGTGAGGGGCATGTTGACTTGACCGATATTGTGGGTGTGCTCCCCCGGCCGGGACATCAATCAGAACATCTTGTGCTCTTTTTGGACCAAATTCAAGGTCACGAAGACGATACATGTCCTCGTCTGGCAAAAATATGCATATCTTCTCTGGTGAAGGGATTGTCCCCGTTTTTGAGGGAGATCCCCAGTTATCTCCAACAAGGCCAGCCCGTACAGGTTGTGATATCTACACAGTCTGGGACAGGAATAGCAAAAACAGTATTCCAGCGTGCTGTGCAGCCTTTCCTGACTTATTTGGCCATTTCTCACCAGGTACATGAAACCCAGTCAGACCAGACGATCCTTGAGCTGTCTCGATCACAATTCCTCGAGCGAGCCTGTGCAGGGATTCCGCAGACTATTATTCTCCTGTCCGGAGATGGGGGCCCTCATCGACATTGTTGATGTCTTCTACAGAGCTCATCGCAAGATTTACGTTCCACCGCATATCGCCTTGGTCCCCTGTGGGACAGGGAACGCGATGGCAAGCTCGATTGGACTACGATCTGGCCCGGCTCTTAGCATCGCTGGACTTCTTCAGGGACAACCTGTTCCGGTGCCCATTTTCGCTGCCAGGCTCTCTCCCGGTAGCCGGCTTGTTGTTGACGAGGGTCGCCATCGTTCTCAGATAGATGCCGAATCCGACGCTCCTCACCGCACAATGTACGGTGCAGTGGTTGCGAGCTGGGGATTACATGCGGCACTGGTCGCAGACAGTGACACTTTCGAATATCGCAAGTTCGGATCCGAGAGGTTTAAGATGGCAGCCAATGAGCTCCTCTACCCATCTGATGGCACAGATCCTCATCGGTTTCAGGGCAAGATCACCTTGACTACAATGGACAGGCGGACCGGAGATCTTCACGAGAAGGCAATGGAGGGCCATGAGCACACCTACGTGCTTGCGACTCTTGTCCCCAGGTTGGAGAAGGATTTTCTGATTTCGCCCGATTCGGAACCTCTCGGTGGACAAATGAGGCTCTTACGCTTCGGTCCTCTACCCGCTGAAGAGACGATGCGCCTCATGAGCATGGCTTATCAGGAAGGCAAGCACGTGCGCGAAGAGACCGTGACATACGATGAAGTGGAGCGTCTACGCATCGATTTCTATGAGGACGAAGAAAGATGGAGACGAGTTTGTGTCGATGGCAAAATTGTGGCAGTCGAAAAGGGAGGTTGGATGGAGCTTCACAAAGAGTCTCGTCAGCTGCTGAATGTGATCAAGCCATGATGTTTGGGGGCCTCATACTGGTCCCATTTCAAGATTGAGCCAAGTTGAAGGTACATTCTATCTTATTAGCTCCACAGGAGACATGCCGACTTGGAAAGATGTCACTAATAGCCCCACGAAACATATGCACCGTCCAATTGTAGATTTAAAAAGTCCGTAGCTCCTAATACCAACGAAACAGCTACGCATTCATTTATACCACCAGATGTAGTCCCATCCTCAAAGCGCGAGGTTCGTCGGTTCGTATCTGCGGGATGACCGCCCGCGTTCACCTGATGAGAGTAGGCCGATAAGATTGCTTCCTTACCAACTCCAGTACCGGATCATTTTCGACGACTCACCCAAATGGGACGTGCCAGATCCTAGTCCTGCATTGAAATCCGGCCTTGTTGGACCATGGAACTGCACGTTACATTCGATGCTGATCACTCCTCGAACGTACATCGCTTCGCAGACCGCAGACCACGCCAGTTCGCGCGTTGAGGGCGCGTCCCGCTTCTACACACTCGCCGGGTGGCATCAGAGCCCCATGGGTACTGGACAAGCTGCGAATATGCTGTTCATTCATCAAGTCGGCAGTGTTCGCGTAGGGGAAGTAGCACGGTCAGTTTCAGAACTCCTAGAACCCCAGATTCTCACTGCTTTGGCTCCGGGCTCTTCCGGTTTGCACCCATATATGTCTCATCGAGCAAACAACTAATGGATCCGATATGACAGCTATACCTTGACATATACGCCAGCTGCCGACCCTATCCTGCCCATTCCGTCCGAACTCCATGTGAGGGTGAAGAACTCATCCGCAATCCCTCTTCGAGCTGCGTATCTCCATGGCCCATATACGCTCTATGCAGCCTGCTACCCGTCCAAATTTGATCCCAACAGTAAGTATGACCTACAGGACGCCGAAGGAGCCCCCCAATTTGAGCCGTATCTCAAAGCTGGAGGCAGCTGGGATGCGGTCATCAAAATGCCCACGCGCTTCGGAGATTCCCATAATCTTGCTGTTGGACAGCTCGGACCAGACGGGGACCGAAGTATGACCTGGGTCATCGAGATCGTGTCCCAGGTTATCTTCTCGAATAGCGCCGCGGTCCACTTTGAGCTGCTTGTTGGCCGCGACGCGAAATCCGTGGAGTTTTTTTCTTCAGGCGCCGCCTCGATGAAAATTGGACCCCCTGGTAAATTTCATGAACATTGGCTCCCAGGCAGCAAGGGCCAACAAGTCACTGTTTCAACTGGAGTGTATTCGAAATCGATTACATTACGCGTCGACGACACGACTAGCTTGTGGAACACCCCGCCTTTACCATCGGGGACACCGGTCCCAGCGAACGATACGCCGGATGGTAATCGCTCGAAAATTCCGGTGAATGGTCATCAGGGATCAGGGTGTGCAAGCGAGACGCAAGCCTCCAAGGCCTCGAGGCAGAAAATTCATCTGGTCGTGATTACTCATGGCTTGCACAGTAATCTAGGCGCCGATATGCTTTATTTGAAAGAAAGTATTGATGCAGCCGCGAGAAAGTCGAGTGAAAAAGCGAAAGCCGCCAAAGGTGACCAGGATAATACCGACGAGCTTGACGAGCAGGTCATTGTCCGAGGCTTTTCTGGAAATGCCGTACGAACTGAACGTGGCATTCAATATCTTGGCAAGCGCCTGGCCAAATATGTCTTGCTTATGACCTATCCCGATCAGCCATACTTTCCCCTCAAAGGGTCCAAGTCGAAGTCATTCCCTCGCCCTTTCAGTGCTCGCAAAGACCAGGCTGAGCCCTCATTAGAACCCCACGCCTCAGTGGACAGAGATGATTTCTTAAATGGAGCGAATATGGCATATCAAATTACCAGCATCAGCTTCATTGGACATTCTCTCGGCGGATTGATTCAAACTTACGCTATCGCATACATCCGGAAACACTCGCCCGAGTTTTTTGACCGAATCAGACCGGTCAATTTCATTGCTCTCGCATCTCCCTTTTTAGGCCTTAGCAATGAAAATCCAATGTATGTGCGGTTCGCTCTGGACCTGGGCCTTGTTGGACGGACTGGGCAAGACCTCGGCCTTAGCTGGACAGCGCCCAGGGTGCGAAGCGGGTGGAGTGCTCTCATCGGTGGCCGAGGAGACTCATCAAAAGCCCAAAGTCAGTCAGATCCCGGCGCAAAGCCACTTTTGCGAATCCTGCCTTGTGGTCCCGCACATGAGGTTCTTCACAAATTCCAGCATCGCACCATTTACTCCAATGTAGTGAACGATGGAATTGTTCCGCTAAGAACATCGTGTCTCCTCTTCTTGGACTGGCGTGGTCTTGATCGGGTTGAAAAGGCGAGAAGAGACAATGGTCTTGTTGGCACTATGGCCGAATGGGGCTGGGCCGAATTGACGGGGGCGAACTCAAAATCTCCTCGAATGACAACCGCGCTGGGAGATGGTAGCAATGGAACAAAAAATAGCTACCAGGGCCTCTATGATGAAGCACAGTCCTCCCAGGGAATTGTTGCCGTGGATGATCCATCATCACCAAGCCCCAGTCAATTCCTGACTCGCATGCCTTCGCGTGGCAGTCGCGCGGTGGACACGGGACCGAAAGAGAGTGAATCCGAAAGGAACTCCGGACCCCTCAACTCCTTCCTCGCACTATTTCGCTCGAAAGAGACTAAGCAAACTCCTGGCAAAGGTTCTAAAATCTATAGGCGCAGCCAGACTGTCGCATCTTTCGACCCCAATGAATCACCAGCTCCCATCGTGCGAGGCAATTCTATGTTTGAAGAGGAGGGCGTCCATACACCTCCGAAGACGACGTTTTTTGAATCGGCAGGGGACTTGCTGATGCCACCATTGCCCCCCACGGATTTTATCTTGGACCCGGCTGCTCGTCCTCGAACGATCTTCCATGATCGTATCTATCATCCCGAAGATATTCCCCATCCATTGCCGGTGAAGCGACGAACCTTGGCATTCGGCTCGCTGCAAATCAAAAACTCCAAATCGGCTCCTGCTTCGGCAACTCATCTTTCTCCCACCTTCGAGCCCGACGCCAACGACCATGGGAGTGGGCTCAAAGTCGAGGAGAAAATCGCGAGAGCCTATCATCGTGATCTTTCTTGGCGCAAGGTGCTCGTCCGCCTCGAGCCCGATGCACACAACAACATCATCGTGCGGCGCATGTTTACCAATGCGTATGGATGGCCCGTGGTGAAGCATCTTGTTGACACGCATTTTGGCCACTCTCCCACCGTCCAGGTCGATGATACACTGAAACAGAATGTCGATCGTGCCAAGCCCCCGAATGTTGGACCAACTAGCTCAGGTGACGAGGTTGAAGGACAGAGCGATGTTGGTGATCGTTCTGCGGCAAACAGCGATTGCACCATGTCGGCCCCTTCTCAGGATCCTGACGCATTCCAGCCGCGTGAACGGGCTGACACCTTCCCCGCCGACAATGAATCTCACAAGACTGCGAGCTCCCTTGAGCGGTCCCAGTACACGGGCGTCTCTCGGCAGGATTCCGCACGGTGGACTGATCGACAGGTGGACGAGGATGATGACTGTGAGTCCGGATTGGACGAAGAAGACGAGGTTGGCTTCCGTCGATCCCCCCAGCTGAACGCCTGAGACAGCCAGCCTTCAGATCCCGGAAAGCTCACTGTTGAGAATGTACATATATATATTGAACATACCCTGTAATTAATTGAAAACTACAAACTAATGACCGACGCTTCAAGTTCCACACCTAATACTCCAGCTTGCCCTGGATGTGGCTCCAGAACTCTTCAACGATCTCCTTCTGACCCGCTGGGGCGCCACGGACTGCGAGATACTTCCTCCCGTCGAGGCGAGTCTTCCAACCTCCCGGGCTGCCATCGACCATGATGCCTCCAGCTTCGGCTAGGATCACCCACCCAGCGCAGACATCCCACTCCCAGCATCCACCCTCCCAGTAGAGATCCAACGTGCCCTCTGCCACGGCACAGATATTGAGGGCTGCGGATCCCATGCTCCGCATAGAACGAACCATCGCCCCACCTGTCTCCTTTGACTGGCCCAACTTCTCAAAAGTCCGGATTTTGGTCTCCCAGTTCTGACCGCTACGATCGGATCCCCATTCAACGGCGATGAGGGCATTGGCCAAGCCTGTCAAGGGTTCCACATTATTTCCCTTCAACGGAAGACGAGTCTTGCGATTCAAAAAAGCTCCTTGACCCTTGATGGCAGAATAGAGGTTCTTGGTAGAAGGGTTGTAGACCACGCCCACAGTCGGCATCCGGCCGACGGCGAAACCGAGCGAGACACAGGCGCATGGGAAGCCGTGAACAAAGTTGACAGTTCCATCGATCGGGTCCACGATAAAGGTAGGGGCATCGGTCAATGGATGAGCCGGATTGTAGGTCTCCTCGCCGTGGAATCTACTCGGCACGACAGGATAAGCAGGAGCCAGGCATGTTTGCTGCAGTAACCACCTACACATAATCGGGATATTTCTCCTTTAAGGCACTCGAGATCATGTTCTCAACCGCACGGTCATACTGTGTGACAAGGTCGGCACCTGGAGAAATTAGTTTCGGGTTTGCTCATGAAAATTCGAGACACTTCATACTGTTCAATTTCGAGCCGGTGTCACTAGTGCCTGGGAGGGCATTCGTGATGATATCCCCAGCCTGAAAGGCTAACGATACCAAAAAATCATGAATCTCTTCGAGGTCAGGGGCGGCCATGTCTGTGGAGAGGACAGAGAAGGTAGAGCCTGGGAAGTCAAGCCCCGGACTACACTAGAGACTCTAGGGAGGGGCAGCGCGGGGGGTTTCGCTCAACCCCCGCCGCTCAGCAACACAGCCCGTGGTACTAAAAAGGACACATTGACTGATTTGAAATTGAATTAAACCGTCAGGCCGTCGAACCGTCAGATTGAATTCTACTCAGCTTTGAAACTGCTGGGTGTGTACTGTAGAGAAGTGTTGCGCCGGTGACGTCGGAAACACCCCCCCCCACCTCGGGGAAAAAAAAGTTTCGTGCGGGCGCCGTCAAATTATCGAACTTCCAACAAACTGCACGATGCCGACCGAGCTCGAAGAAGTGAGTCGATGTACTTATGCAACAAAACTCTGGCTTGCTGACTCTACACCTTACATAGCTGGTGGAGTTCCTTCACCACGGAAATACCCAGATTCGACAGATTGGTAAGGACTTTTGACGCCAATGAATGCATCTGTCCTAACGTGATTTCAAGCCTGTGAGAACCTCGTTGGCTTCTCTACGGCACAGCCCGATCTGTTTAAGCGACACCAATTACTCCCCGTTACAGACCTGAAGCTCCTCGCTCGAGACTATTCGGTACGTGCCTCTCCGATTCCTCCAAGAACGCCTTCCTGATTCGAGCCCTCTTATAGCCCATCGCGAAGAATGCCTTGACTATACTCATCAACCTGTCCAGCGATGACGAGATCCTGACATTCCTGGCCAAAGATGACCAGTTCATTGAGGTGCTCTTGAAGAAATTGATGGTAGGTGTAGCCACAATGGATCGAGGTGAGCCCGATTGACGAGAGGCGCAAATCTAGAATACCAAAGATCCCAATGTCGATGAGGTAGCCATGCTACTGGCCAACCTTGTCAAGTCCGATCACCTCGAAAAACTCCATTCGTTGAAGCGCAAGGCCCCCGAGTCCGTCTCCACGTCTGAGAATGCCATCGACCAATTGATGGACTGCTTCGTAAAGGGCGCGGAGGGTAGTCTCAACAAGCACGCCAACTACGACTATCTGTCCTATGTTTTCGCCGACCTTTCACAAACCGAAAAAGGACGAGCGTATTTTACCACGCGACAGGAGTACGACGGGGTCGTCCCTATCACCAAGCTGACCGTCTTTACGGAACATAAAAGTGACATCCGTCGGAAGGGCGTGGCATCCACCATTAAGAATGTGGCATTCGATGTTGCCTCCCATCCAATGCTTTTTGACGAGGATGGAGTCAACCTGCTGCCTTATCTTCTACTACCCATCACGGGCCCGGAGGAATTCCCCGACGAAGAGTCGATGTCGATGCTGCCAGATCTCCAGTTACTGCCCCCGGATAAAAAGCGCGATAGTGACCTAACCATCATCACGACACATCTGGAGACTTTGTTGTTGCTGACCACGACCCGGGAGGGCCGAGACAAGATGCGTGCCGTGCAGGTGTATCCCGTTATTCGGGAATGCCATCTCAACGTGGAAGACGATGATGTCCGCGAATCCTGTGACCGCCTTGTTCAGGTCATTATGCGTGATGAGGAGGGCGAAGGGGAAAAGACTGAGACTGACTTATCAAAGGCTCAGGCTCAGATCGAAGCTTCGCCAGCGGAAGACGAAGATGAGAAAGTCACGGAACTGTTTTGAGAGTGAGAGTGAGAGAGTGAGAGTGAGAGAGTGAGAGTGAGAGAGTGAGAGTGAGAGAGTGAGAGTGAGAGAGTGAGAGTGAGAGAGTGAGTGAGAGAGAGAGAAAGAGAAAGAGAGAGAAAGAGAGAGAGAGAGATACCTGAATTTTGGAATGTAAAAATCCTATAGACTATTGATCAGACCTTTATGAAGCTTGCATTGTAATCGGCATTGCGTTGAACCCGGGGTCGAACCTCCGAATACGTGGGGCTTGATCCACTCCGATTTTCCCTAACGTCGTTTCACTTGAATTGAGCTACTGCACACTCTAATCCTAACTAGGCGCCCAAAGAGCCCCAAAGAGCCTCAGATTCGACGATTTTTGCAACATTGTCCTATCTCCCACCACGATAACCGTCGATATACCGCAGCAGCAGCGGAAGCTGTCTTGTCCCCCGAACCCGAGGGGTGAGTGGCTTCCCGCATCGGACCGAGTTGAGTTGCCTGACTCTGACGTGTGCGACGATGGAAGCCGCGACTCGCCTGATCTCCTTGTGAACCCGCCCGACCATCCGTCGTTCGCTCAGCGATTCCAGCCAATGATGGCGCGTACTCCTCTCATCCGCTCATCGCCCGCGCTGGGCTCTTCATCTTACGGCGCGGTGCGCATTTCGCAGGAGTCTAACGACGATGCGAATCTTGCCGCTCGGTCGAATACACGCAGAGCGTCTAATAGATCATTGCGTGCAAACTATGAGAACTGCCCAGGGGGACCCTCCAACGGTGGTAGAAGCTCAAAAACAAAAAGATCACAATCCTCAAACAGGCGAAAAAGCAGTTCACTGTACACGGAAGGTCACAATCGACGACCCTCGGCTGCCACCTCCGACATTGGAATGGGGGCCGATTCAAAATACTCATTTGCAACTGGTCTTGCCGTGCCAGGGAATCCTGTAATGCAGGAGACCCCGGTGTCTTCGGCTTACATGACAAGTGATGACGAGGAAGATTTCTCGGATAACGAGGACGAAGTCACGAAACCGACAGATGATGATCCGCCTGACAATTCGCCGTAAGTTCGAGTAATCAAATGAGGAACACGAACTGTTGATGTCCGCAAGACCATTGCTGATCAGACATGATGCTATAGATATGCTCAAGTGAGAGCCACCGTGCCCGCGATAGACGACATTTCTCTTTCTATAAATAGTAAGTGTGCTGTCTAGGAGGGTTCTGAACAATATTTGAGCATCAACTGACCTTTGCGCTTAAAGCCCCTCGCATGTGGTTTCTCTCGCTGCTTTTCTCTCTCACTGGCTCCGCTGCCAACCTTTTTTTTTCCCTCCGCTACCCAAGTGTTGCCATAACGCCCATCATTGCGCTTGTTTTAGTTCATCCACTTGGAAAATTCTGGGATTTACTTTTGAAGAGAACGAGTGATCCCCTCGAGGTATTCGAAAATGGCGCTCTTCACCATCGAGAGTCGCTTTGTGGCGACCTTGACGCACCAAAAACTCCCTGGATGTCAAGGGTCCGGCAGTGGTTTGCCCAAGGTCGTTGGAATGAGAAGGAGCATGCGTGCGTCTATATCAGCAGCAATGTTTCCTTCGGCTTTGCTTTTGCAACTGATGTCAGTAACGATCTGGACTTTTCTTGATTTTGCAGACATTGACCCGTGAAAATAGGTAATTGTGGAGCAGCATAAATTTTATGAGCAGGAGGTCCCCATAATGTACCAGATACTGCTTATCATTTCTACTCAAGTCCTGGGCTACGCGTTCGCTGGTCTCACCAGACGGTTTCTCGTACGCCCATCGGCTATGATTTGGCCCGGAACTCTGATGTCGACTGCTATGTTTACCACGATGCACAAGACTACCAATAAGAAAGCTGATGGGTGGAGCATCTCTCGATACAAATTTTTCATCGTTGTATGGGGAGGTGCTTTTCTTTGGTACTTTGTCCCGGGCTTGCTAATGCCTGCACTCAGCTATTTCAGCGTCATCACTTGGTTCGCTCCGAAGAACGTCGTGGTGTCGAATCTGGTGAGAACTTTGCCTGATATGACATGGAATCCGTTACTGACTGCATATTAGTTTGGCGTTGCATCTGGTCTTGGGATGTTTCCTTTGACTTTTGACTGGGCTCAAATTGCGTATATTGGATCTCCATTGCTTACCCCATGGTGGGCCGCCGCCAACATTGTGACCGGTCTCGTGGTGGTGATTTGGATCATCGCTCCAATATTGTGTAAGCTGCAGCCTCACCCTACTTTATGTACACTTGAGACTTATAGGTTGAACAGACTATAAAAATGTGCTCTTCTCATCCTACATGCCTATCCTGTCAGCGGCAGTATTTGATAACACTGGGCACCCATATAACGTGAGCCGTATATTGACTTCCGAGTTCTTGTTCGACCAGAAGGCATATGAGGAGTATTCACCGGTTTACCTCCCCATTACTTACGTGTTGTCCTATGGTGTTCAATTCGCTGCCCTGACTTCTTTGGTCACGCACACGGTCTGCTGGTATGGTAAAGACATTTTGCATCAAACACGCAAGGCCTTTGAGGAAAAAAGGGAGATGCCTGATTTCGAGACATATCCGCCTCTTCAAACGGAAAACGGATCTCGTCCTACTCGTGGCAGTGATGAATTGTCGAGAGTCAGCTCCCATGATCCGAGCAGGGACATGCCCCTGGGCGTGGAAGATGTCCACTGCCGCTTGATGAGGCGCTACAAAGATGCCCCGCTCACTTGGTACCTCATCGTGCTTGTCACAATGCTGGCCATCGCCACTTACACAGTGGAGCAGTATGTGCCTCTTTCCTGCGTTTTTCGATATTATTGAAGCTGATATTGGTATGAAGCTACCCGGTCCATTTACCATGGTATGGATTATTTCTGGCCCTTTCCATCACGAGTGTGTTTTTCATCCCGGTTGGAATTATCATGGCTGTCACCAATCAACACAGCAGTCTCTATCTGATCTGTCAGCTTCTCTGCGGCATCGTCTTCCCCGGTCGACCAGTTGCAAACATGATTTTCGTGACTTACTCCTATATTAGCTCGGCTCAAGGGATCAAGTTCTCCTCGGACCTGAAGCTCGGTCATTACATGAAGATCCCACCTCGCATCCTATTTGGTGTGCAGATGATGGCAACCCTGGTTTCCAGTTTAACTCAGATTGGCGTACTTAACTGGATGTTTGCCTTCATCCCAGGCTTGTGCACTCCACAGGCGATGAATGGGTTCAACTGTCCCATTGCCCGGGTACATTTTAATGGTAGTATTCTTTGGGGTGTGGTAGGACCTCAGCGTTTTTTTGGCCCTGGGGGTCTCTACCGACCACTTGTGTGGGCGTTCTTGCTTGGCGCAATTGCACCACTGGGAGCTTGGCTTCTCGGACGGCGGAGCAAAAAGAACATCTGGCGCATGATCAATTTTCCCATTTTGTTCGGCAGTCTGAGTTGGATCCCGCCGGCGACAGGACTGAATTTCTCTGTTTGGGCTGTCGTTTGTTTCATGTTCAACTATGTGATTCGAAGACGAAAGACAGCTTGGTGGGAGAAGTACGCGATGACTCTCTCGGCAGCATTGGACTCTGGACTGGCATTTGCCGTGATCGTTGTTTTCTTCGCTTGCATCTACCCAGGTTGGGTTGATGGGTTCCGATGGTGGGGGACGGAAATTTATAAACAGGTGAGCATCTAGTCCTCTGCTTATATCATGCAATATTGCTAATAACTAACTTTTACTTTTGCGTAGGGATGCGACTGGATTGCATGTCCTTATAAACAGCTGGAACCTGGGCAAACGTTCGGGGGGGTGAAGTGAAGACCAGAAAAGTCATGGGGTTCTATAGAAGCGGGATGAGACGAGGAATAAAGGTTATGGTTATATATCCAGCAATTTCTTTCACATCTAGACAGTCAAAATTGAAACCTGTGTTCTTGTAAGAGGTTAGAACAGCAGTAAAAGTGGAGCGAAGACACGGGAAGGCCAAGGCCTCGCTTACTCAGCCTTGATGTTGACCTCATCCTCACTTCGTCGCCCTGTTGCAATTCCCTTCTGCGAAACCGACTCCATCGATCTTCTTGGTTGATGCGATTTGATAACATAACACTTGTTTTTAAGCGAAACAGTGCTCTCTCTGCGATATGTCGACTCCAACCAACCCCTCGATTGGCACGCCAACAGGGTCGAATGGGGCGTCGAATGGAGCTCCTCCCATGCGAATGCGTCGACCTAAAGCCGCCGACCCGCTCGTTCGGCCCAAGAGAAGACCAGTAAGGCCTACTGGAGTTCCTCCTCCCGGCAGAGTTGCAACCAAGACCTTACCCACGCGACCCCCCATCTCGAACGTCCAACAGCCCTCTCTAACTGGAGCGATTTTATCCACGCCTGTCAAAGCGGAAAACGCCGTAAACGGGTTCAGCGGGCCCCTGTTGTCTCAAAAATACGTCGACTATCCGTTGGTGACGACAAAACGAGCCTTGCGAGAGGGAATGAAATACCACATTGCCCGGTTTGCCTCCAAACGGAGCATCGACCCACGCGACGAATCACAATTCACACGACCGGTCAGGTTACATCGTCGGGATCCAAGAACACGATCACAGGATCCGAATGCCGAGAAGATTTTGGGACCCGATGGTCAACAGCTCGACGAGGCGGAACGGGAAGCATTGGATGCTAGGAGAGCTGCTCGAGAGAAGGAGCGCGCTGAAAATATGGCCCAGATCGCGCCCTCTGTGGGATCACTTGGCAAACGACCGAACGCCCCCAAGGCGAAAACGCAACAGGTCTTCAAATCGGACCTGACCCCCGAGGAAATTGCGAAGGCGCGGATTAAGTACGAGGAGGCGCTACCGTGGCACCTTGAGGATTTCGATAACCGAAATGTCTGGGTGGGTAACTACGAGGCAGCGCTGTCAGAAACCCATGCCGTGTTCGTTCTTGACAACGGAAAGATGCGAATGATACCTGCTGAGAAATGGTATAAATTCAGTGCCAAAAGTCAGTTCAAGGCGTTGACTATTGAGGAGGCGGAGAAGTTGATGTCCAAGCGAATCAAGGACCCGCGCTGGTTCATGGAGAAACAACAAGAGGTCGAACAGCAGAAGGAATTAGAGCAGTTTGCCAAGCAGAGAAAGGTCTTCGCTGGAAAGCAAGGCGTCCTTGCCGGACGAGAGGGACTTGAGGCTAGTGAGATGGATTTCGAAGAAGACCGCTTTGCAGATGACGAAGAGCATGACGATCTATTTAACGAGCAAGACGAAGATACCAAAGCTGCTGAGAAGAGAATTAAGGAGGACCGGCTGAAGGCGAATGTATTCGATCTCAAGGAAGAGAAAGACTACGAAGAAGAAGAGATTCGCGAAAAAAAGGAGCGCGAAGCTCGCAAAATCCAGGGCAAGAAAGTTAGAAAAGCTCTAAAGAAGAGAGAACGGAACTTTGATTACAGCAGCGGTTCCGATGTAAATCCTTACACTGATGAGGAGGTAAGAAGCGAACACTATGAGCACCAAGTTCTTAACTCTAATCTTTCTACCCGCAGAGCTCTGATGACAGCGAGACTGAGCGACAGAAAGAAGAAGAACGCAAGGCCGAGGAGGAAAAGAACCAGAAGGAGTCGGCATCATCATCCAAGGGCTCCAACACACCTTCGGGTCGACCGAAGCATACTGATCCCCTGAAGAAATCATCCGCTTCTTTGAAGAGGCCAGGGTCACCCAATGCCTCTGATGCCAGTGGGACAGACACTTCTCGAAAGAAGATGAAGAACAAGCATCAGTCTTCGCAGCCAAATCCTCAGCCAGCTTCTCGTCCTATCTCCCCCTCTGCATCGCAGGTGAGTGCATGGTGATTATTCTATTTCAGGCTCGTGGTTTCTAATACCTTTGTTTGCAGGCTGGCAAGAAGCGTGTCCGAAACCCTCACCTTGGCGGATCCGGATCTGGCAGTGATGTTGATATCGGAATAGGCTCTGGACCGGAGATGAGTGAAAGCGGTAAGGTTAAGAAGCTGAAGCTCAACCCACCTTCCGCAACCTCTCGTGGAGGTACACCGCAGGGTTCTCGAGCTGGAAGCCCTATTGCCGGCCGGGCCTTCTCTGGCAGTCGAGCCAGCAGCCCCGAGGGGACTTCTCGAGGTAAGTATTCCATTGACACGAGCCAAATCGATGGTACAGATTCTAACTCAAGTGTAAAAGGTCGTGGAACGCCTGGGCCAACTGGGTCGTTCCCCACTCCTGCAGAGGTTCATGCAGCTATTCCGCCGTCGGGTATTCTGACCGGTGATCTTTCGCGAGCATTCCGATCTCGTCTTGGACCATCCAAAGAGAACCATCAACGGTTCATCGAGATTGTCAAGAAAGTCAGTGTGTACGGCAAGGAAGACCGCATGCTGCGTCCCGGTCCTTGGAAGGAGACTTAAGGTATCTTACTATCATTTACAAGGGTTTGATAGCGACAAACGTGTGTACGATACACCGGCCATGGCCTAGAATTTGATTATGAAAGGGCGTCGTGGTAAATGACGCATTTCCAAATGACATATTAGATGGGATGAAACATTGTATAAAATCCAATTCATAACGAAACTAGAACAAAACATTTACATTCAACTGCGCCAAGTTTGAGACATGTCACATCACGACCTGCATAAAACAAAGGTCTTTCTATCGAGAAACCAAAAGAATAAACACATAAGAGACGAGGGGGAATCACAACATTATTAGGCCGCACGGGCGGCGGACTCGTTGCCCTCTTCGTACTTGTCCCAGTTGGCCAGGATTGAGGCGATGCGAGGCGAGTTGGTAAGCTTGTAAACATCCTCAAAGTACTCCTTCGTGATCTCGAAGGGACGAGCAGTCACGTTAGGAATGTACTTGCCAACGAGCTTGCTGGGATCAATTGTGGTCTTGTTAATCTTCTTGAGCAAGAAGGACCGGAAGGGCTTGACACCAGAGCGCAGGAAAGTGCTGTGGAAGGGCACATCGATACCCTTGAGAGGGATGGTGGCAAAGCCACGTTCCAGGTTGATAGGGCGAGGCTTCGCCTCGGTCTGCTTGACACATTCCATGATGATGCTCACCAGGTGAGCCTTGACATCCTCAAGAGACATAGTCTGCATCAAAGTGGGAATGTCGATGTTCTGAGCCTTGAGGAAATTCAGAAGGTTGGTGAGGCAGTCAAGAGCACGGAGCTGGGAGAACAAGTTAGTGGGCGTTCAAAAAACGAATGAAGAGTCAGCAAACTTACATCACCAGCAGCCACATATTGCATGTTAGCAACGTTGTAGTTGACAATCTCCAGAAGCCAGCCGGTCTGCTCCGCGATGTTCTCAACGACGTACTGCAGAGCCTGCTCGTTGAAGGTCTTCGAAATACGGCTGGGGTTGACAGCACACATGGAGTAGTTGGAACGACCCTGCTCGTCACGCTCGACGGCAACCTGCATGGTCAGACCACGGTAAAAGACAACGGAGACCAAGCTCTCAATGGGCATGACATCAGCTAGGGCAGCCAGAGCGGAATATTCGCCCAGAGAGTGACCTGCGAAGCTGCTGTCACGCTGCACCAGACCCTTAGAGCGCATGTCCTCGAAGCTAGCCTTCTCCATCAGGGTCAGGGCAGGCTGGGTGAACTGAGTGGCAGATAGCAGGCCAGTTGGAGAGCGGTATGTGTACGAGGCGGTAGTCTCGTCGACCTCCTTGAATATCTTCTCCGACTTGATTGATCCATCGGCGTTCACTGACTCGAAGGTCATCGACATGTAGTTCTGGCGAATGGCCTTACCCCGAGGACCACCGAAGTAGACGGTAAGCTCCTTTGGATTGTTCTTGACGATGTCGATGATGGACAAGCCATAATTTTCAATGAAGTGGCGATCAGCACGGTCCCATACCTCCTTGGCCACGGGGCTGCTAGCGTAGAGCTCCATACCCATGCCCTGTTCCTGAGAACCCTGACCGGTAAAGACATAGGAGGTGACAGGCTGCTCGACCTCGGCCTCACCAATGAGAACCTTGTCCTCAGTCTCCTTGTTCATGGCCTCGACTTTGATGATCTTGCGACCAGCAATCATACCCACATGCTGGAGCTTCACGGTGATCATATCATTGGGCAACACCATGCCGACCAAAGAGACGTGGAAGCCACGAACGCGGCCGATGTTATTCTCAGCAGCCCAGGTCTCAACGAGGCTGCGGACTGCAGCACTGCTGTACATACCGTGAGTGATGGTACCCGGCAGGTTGGCATAGCTGGAGAAGACACGGGAAACGTGAATGGGATTGTAGTCACCGGAGACACGAGCATAGGTCTCGTTCGAAGCCGGAGAACGCAGCTCGAGGAGAGTCTTGCCACTGAGAGGAATGGGATTTTCGAAGTAGACGGGCTGCTCAATGGAAGTGCCATTGCGTTGAAGGTAGTCAATGACGGGGTTGCCGTGGGAGGTGCCGGCCTGGTAGTCAACAGAGGCGACCTGGATGACCTCCTTCGTGGGCAACTCAAGCAGGACCTGACCAACGGTCTGAACATTGCTGAACACAGTCTTGTTCTTGAAGCGAATCAAGCTCTGCAGACGGAAAGTGATGGTTTGGCCGAGGAGCTCAATGTCAGACTCGTCCATGCAGAACCACTCCTTGGAGCGGAGAATAGCAACATCCCGGCTGGTGGCGAGGTGAACCTGCATGGGCACCTCATCCTTGCGCTGGAAGGTGTTCTCGAAGTCGAGATAGTCGCCCCGGTAAAGGAACTGGCTTGTGACGTGCATAATGGCCTTGCCCTCACGCTTGATAGTGCCGCAAACCTCGACCATCTTGCCAGATTCCTGATTGATGACGGCGTTGATTTGGGCAGTAGTGTCCAAAACATCACCAACCTTTAGGGGCTCAGCACCAGGGACCATTTTGAAGCCGTTGGACAGGTGGACCAATCTCAGCAGGTCTCCGTCAATAGTGCGAGGGAAGATAGGCTTGGTGATGGCCTTCCAGCCAGCCACAATGGCGAAGTCCATGGGGGCAAAGACCTCCTTGCCGGGACGATCAACAAAGGCTTCACCGGTGTTGCCGACAGCGTGGACGAAGTCAGCAACAGCCTGGGAAGTGATAGTCTCACGGCCACCATTGAAAGTAGCGGTGGTGGGGGTGTCGAAGGGCACGTCCTTGTTCCCGAACCAGATACGGTAGTAGAACTCCTTGATGCGGTCATTACGATCACTCATCACCTCACGAATGGGGGCATAGCCGGTCTCCGGGTGGTATGTGAACAGGAAGGACAAGGGGACAACACCGCCTTCGGCAGTGCGGCCCTCGAAGAGGGTCAGGCTAATCTGACCGTTCTCATTCATTTTCGCCTCGACAGTCTTGACCAACTTGCCTGACTGGTAGGGCTCACGGACACTGATGACAGTCTTGGAGGGATCATTAGGGTGGGTGATCTCCACAAAAAGACCAGCAGTGGGCGCCACGATGCGCTTCATGGGGTTGGTCTGGAAGCGGTGACCCTGGACGAACACATCGGCCAGGAACAAGGCGTGACGCCAGGAGTAGGAGTCGCCAGCCAGAAGACGAAGCCAGCGGTCGACCTCAGGCAGCTCAACGGAGGAAGACGAAGACAGGCGGAAGCTGATCTTGTTGGCCTCTTCAGAGACGGTAAGACCCTCCATCTCCTGCTGGTCCTCGGAGCTGAGCATCTGTCCACCGAAATACTCGATCACCGGGATCTTGGTCTTGTCACCGCCGTACACATCGCGAAGAAGACCGGCGATGTGGCCCTTGTGGACACCATCAAGAATGTCCTTCACAGGCTCATCGATGATAGTAGAGAAGCGAGCAGCCATAGGGCCCTGCAGAATACAAGTACGGCCAACATCCTGGTCGACGACAGCCTCAAGATCCTCGCTTTGCCAAAGAGAGTCCTTCTTGAAGAAATATTCAAAGTTTTCATCGAGCGAGGGGACGAAAGGAACGGGCTTCTGTCCGCGGCGCTGGCAGAGCAGAAGGAAGTGCTGCACATCCTGGGCATTGATCAACTGAGACGCCGCCTCAGGGTAAGCGGCCAGAATGTTATCAACAGTCGGGTATGGTGTGTCGAGCTCGGAGTAGCTTTGCAGCTTCGAGTCTTGATCATTCACGGTGGTGAAACGCTCCTCGACACGGCGCAGGAAATCACCAGTGAGGCGCTTCAGGGAGACATCAATCCAGCGAGACTCATGCTTGATGTACATGAGATCAACCATGCGGTGAACCACTTCGGCGTAGGTCATGTCCTCCAAGTCCACGGTCTCCCCAGCAGAGTTGCGGCCGAACCACACCTTATGGAAGTCATCGTTGAGCTTCTTAATGATGTAGTTGCGCTGTTTCTTGAGCTCGGGAACACGCTTCGCCTTGTCGAGCTTGAAAATCTTCTGGTCCATCTCCTGCCAGAACAGAACACCACGGGTGGCCAACTTGTGAATGGGCTCGCCCATTTCGGAGAGGACAGTGATGACACCACCAGTGGCACTCTTGTAGGTCTTCTCCCACTCCTCATCGTCGACACCGGGGGCATCGGCAATGGCCTTCTTGGCATTCTTAGAGGTGTGAGCCTCTTTGGCAATCATCATGCGAGAGCCGAAGAGACATCCGTCATAGGGCATGGCAGGGTAGCCGAACTTGGAAGACCAGGTACCAGTAAGGTAGGGGTAAGTATCCTCGGCTCCACCGAAGCCACTACCGGCGACAAGAACGATATTGTCGCACTTGCGGATGCGGCTGTACATCTGAAGGATGGGCTGGTGGAAGTCCTCGAATGAGTGATGGCCACCACCACGGCCACCAGTCCACTGCATAATGATGGGGAACTTGGGGTTAGCCTTGGCGATGTTGATCACCTGTTGGATAGCATCGACAGAACCGGGCTTGAAAGCGATGTGCTTGATACCGAGGGTCTGAATGTACTCGTTCGCAACCTCGATTGAAGGCACACCGGCACCGATGGTCAGACCCTCGATAGGAACACCATCAGCACGCAAGCGGCCGACCAGAGGGATCTGCCACTGCATGGCACGGGGATTGACATAGATCAGATTGATCGTGATACCCCGGCCAGGCGGACAAGCCTTCTCAATCTTGTTGATAGCCTCAGTCATGGTCTTGGCGTTGTAGTAACCGCCACCAGCAAGCTCAACGTGGTAGCCAGCGTTCATCGTCGCGGCCACGAAGTCCCATGCGACAGTAGTCGGGGTCATACCGGCCACCATGACGGGAGGAATGCCCAAGAGACGACTCATCTTAGTGTCAACGTAGGTCTCGCCGGTGGAGGTCTGTACCAGACGTGGGCCGTGCTCCTTAACCCAGTCGGAGGCGTACATGACCGAGTGCTCATCACGGTCAAAGAGCTCCGGCTTATAGCCAACCTCGGCATTGGTGCCATCCATCTCACCCGCCAGGATGACACGAACACCAGTACCGTCCTTATTCCGGTTGGTGAGGACACCCAGACCCGAGATACCGCCAGGTCCGAAATCAATGATGTGAGTGGCCCCGGGGAAGACAGTAGCCTGTTCCCAGTTGACGGCATCGTGAGTGATCATGCGCACCAGAGCAGGGACGGCGCTCTTGTCGCCCAGCTGGCGCAAATCCTCTCCAGATTGAGTATGGAAAACGGGAATGACCAGAGACTTGGCGGGAATTTCGATATCCTCCAAATCCTCAATGATGCGGTCGTAGGCAGAGGTAAGGTACTGGCTGTGGAAAGGGGCGGTAATGGGAAGGAAGCGGTTGACGAACCGAATCTTCCGCTGAGTAAAGGGGACACGGTTCTGGTCGAGACCGGTAGGGGCCTTGACCTTGCGCAGGCGCAAGTTCAGACCGTACAGGGAAATCGGGGGACCGGTGACCACAAAGTTGCGCGCACTGTTGACCAGGGAGATCGAAATGTGGCGATCCTCGGGCAAGTGCTGGTTGGTGGCATCAATGTGCTCCTGAACGGCGGTGCGAGACAGATCCCGGATGGAAAGCATGGGGGTAGGAGTTCCCTCACCGTTTTCAATGGAATCCTGCAGCACTGAGGGGGCAATTGATGTGCGGGGATAGGCCTGCTGGCTGCGCAGACCAATCCAGAAGAGCATTGTCAAGGCATCCCGAGTGGCCTTGGCGAATGACTCCCAGGTGGTCGCGGTAGCGATGGCAGCGGCGGTCACGACACCTTGGGAGTGACCGGTAGTACCCTTGATGCGCTCAAGAAGGTCACCGGGCTGACGGCCCAGAACCTTGCAGGTCACCATGTAGTGGGCCAGCTGGACCAGGCCGATCAAAGGCAGACTCACGGGAGCGGAGACCAAGTAGTCGGTATCGGGCTGGGCATCCCGATCCTGGAGCCATCGCATGATATCCAGACCCTTAGGGTAGAGCTTGCTGGCCTCGGGCTCTCGCGAGAGGGTCTGTAAGAGCTCTGCGGAGGAAACGATCAATTCCTCGACGAAGGTGGGGTAAGTAGTGTAGATGGAACGGAGCTCATCGAAATACTCCTCAATATTGCCCTGGCCACCGAAGACAGTATAGATGCCGGCGGCACCCTCTGAAGCCGCCCGGAACAGGGCAGAGTCGTAGGGCTTGGTGGGCCGGCCGGCGGCGGCTCGTCCAGCATAGTAGGCCTCCACGACCTGGTTCTTCTTGGCTACAATGCCGGGGAGAGTAGCCACCACGGCATGCACGTCGTTGCCGCGCATGAAGCCACGCTCGAACTCATTCAAGGCGAGCTTGAGAACTTCAAGGTAGCTACCCTGAGAATCATCCTCCCCCTCCTCAACCTCGCGGGCAGCCAGGCCGATATAGCGGGCGACCAGCTCGGTAACAGACGAAGGCTCATCATCCTGAGCCAATTCATCTGTGGGCTCGGGTAATGAAGCAGTGAAGGTGTCTTTCAACTGCGAGGCGTGGAAATGGAGCGAGGTGGGGACGAGGAAAGAAAACTCGAGAGAGCCATGTGAAAGAATTAGAGGGCGGAGGGATTGAGATGACCGAGGGGTATTGATGCCGGTCTGAGGACCAGTCGATGTGCCGTACATGATGAGAGTCCTCTCTCTTCTAGAGACCCAGGTGGGACTCGTGTTCAATCGAGGATCTGGAGAGCAATGAGCATGAGCATGAGCATGAGCAGGAGCATGAGCTTCGGCCGGGGGGAGAATTGGCGGTATTGGGGAAAGAGAGAATAGCCACGTACAATCCTCAATTCAGTGTCCGAACAAGACACTATATTAAAAGAAAACCAAATAACTAGAGAATTAGAACGTCACAAGGAAAGGGAGAGGCAGGTGTACACGAGGGATGTTCAGTGTAAAAAAAAAAGATCCGCTGTTGAACAAGTTGCGACTCAAAGCGGTTTAGGGCGGTGACCCGCCCCAATCGCAGTTCAACATGTAATTTTGAGGGTACTCGAGTTTCCGAGATTACCGTATTTCACAATTGCTGGGACACTGGGACGATGGGGTGTTGGGCCTGGTCTTATTGGTACAGCGCGTGTCAGGTACCTCCCCACCATGCATTCCCCTGCCATCACTGGCGCCGCCGAGTCTTCGGCCGGAGCATCTGCCGCCTCGCACTAAATCCGGAGCTATGGTACGCGGGAGCCCCAACGGCCTCAACTCTTCTGGGCCCATCCCTTCGACCCGACTGACCACCTAATCTACATGAATTGTAGAAACATACAGGATACCGACCACGCTGCTATTCTCGATTGATATTTTTTTTTCTTTCAATTGTGGACGGTCGCTATATCCGTCAGATTGTGTTAATATTCCATCTCCTTCATCGTGCTGCACGCAGCCACCAGAAATTCCCCACCCGAGGTCGCAAAATTACCCGTATTGCGTATTACCACCCTATCGGCCTATCGCTTTCCCACCTTTTTTTTTCCTCGAATTGAACCTTCTCTCCAAAGGCCCTTGGATCCTCTCACCTCCTCTCCTCCAAACCATTGTTTGCCTTTCCTTTTTTTGGTGTGTGTGTGTTCTTTTCTGATTTGGAAAGCCTTCCACGGGCATTCAGCGACGACTCCCCGTCGCGTACCCTCAGGACGTGCGTCCTACTCCTACCTTAATACCTTAACGATACCCTCACAACATGCGTCCCGAGATTGAGCAAGAGCTCGCTCACACCTTGCTGGTGGAGCTGCTCGCCTACCAATTCGCTTCTCCCGTCAGATGGATTGAGACTCAGGATGTCATCCTCGCCGAACAGCGCACCGAGCGCATTGTCGAGATTGGTCCCGCAGATACTCTGGGAGGAATGGCCCGCCGGACGCTAGCTTCCAAGTACGAGGCATACGATGCTGCCACATCCGTTCAGCGTCAAATTCTGTGCTACAACAAGGATGCCAAGGAGATTTACTACGATGTCGACCCCGTCGAGGAGGAAGCTGTGGCCGAACCTGCTGCCGCCTCGCCCTCTGCTGCTCCTGCCGCTGCTGCACCGGCTGCTGCGGCTGCTGCCCCTCCACCTCCCAGCGCTGGCCCGGCCGCGGCCGTAGAGGATGCCCCAGTATCTGCCGTCGATATTCTGCGATCCCTGGTTGCGCAGAAGCTGAAGAAGAGTCTGGCCGATGTACCATTGTCAAAAGCCATTAAAGATCTGGTCGGAGGTAAGCTCGCGATCAATTCATCTCAAATCGCTCTCACAAAGCTAACATCCTTTTTCTGCCAGGTAAATCTACATTACAAAACGAAATTCTAGGTGATCTGGGCAAGGAATTTGGCTCGACACCGGAGAAGCCGGAAGACACCCCTCTGGATGAGTTGGGTGCGGCCATGCAGGCCACTTTCAATGGTCAATTGGGCAAGCAATCATCCTCCCTCATTGCTCGAATGGTCTCCTCCAAGATGCCCGGTGGTTTCAACATCACAGCTGTTCGCAAATATCTCGAGACTCGTTGGGGTCTGGGCGCCGGCCGCCAGGACGGTGTGCTCTTGCTTGCTATTACCATGGAGCCCGCTGCTCGTCTGGGCGCTGAGCCCGATGCCAAAGCTTTCCTCGACGACGTGACCAACAAGTACGCCGCCAGTGCTGGCATTAACCTGTCTACTCCCGCGGCCGGTGGTGACGCTGGTGGTGGTGGTGGTGGCATGATGATGGACCCTGCGGCCATCGATGCCTTGACTAAGGATCAGCGTGCTCTCTTCAAGCAGCAATTGGAGGTGATTGCCCGCTACTTGAAGATGGATCTCCGCGCCGGTGACAAGGCCTTTGTCACCTCCCAAGAGACCCAGAAGGCCTTGCAGGCCCAGATTGATCTATGGCAGGCAGAGCATGGCGACTTCTACGCCTCAGGCATTGAACCCTCTTTCGACCCCCTCAAGGCCCGTGTCTACGACTCCTCGTGGAACTGGGCGCGCCAGGATGCCCTCAGCATGTACTATGACATTATCTTCGGCCGTCTCCAAGTGGTGGACCGTGAGATTGTGAGCCAGTGTATTCGCATTATGAACCGCTCCAACCCTCTCCTTCTCGAATTCATGCAGTACCATATTGACAACTGCCCTACTGAGCGCGGCGAGACCTACCAGCTGGCTAAGGAGCTCGGCCAGCAGCTCATTGAGAATTGCCGCGAGGTGATGGATGTCGCCCCTGTCTACAAGGACGTCGCCGTTCCTACCGGTCCCCAGACCACCATTGACGAGCGTGGAAACATTGGCTTCAAGGAGGTTCCCCGTGCTAGTGCCCGCAAGCTGGAGCACTATGTCAAGCAGATGGCCGAGGGCGGTCCCATCTCCGAGTACAGTAACCGTAACAAGGTTCAGAATGACCTCAAGAACGTCTACAAGCTCATCCGCAAGCAACATCGCCTTTCTAAGTCATCGCAGCTCCAGTTTGACGCTCTCTACAAGGATGTTCTGCACGCTTTAAGCATGAACGAGAATCAGATCATGCCTCAGGAGAATGGTAGCACTAAGAGGTCTGGCCGCAACGGTCTCAAGCGCACTGCCACCCGCCCCGGCAAGGTTGAGACCATTCCCTTCTTGCATTTGAAGCAGAAGTCTGAGCACGGTTGGGACTACAACAAGAAGCTCACCGGTACCTATCTGAAGGTCTTGGAGTCGGCCGCTCAAAACGGTCTTACCTTCCAGGGCAAGAATGTTCTGATGACTGGTGCTGGTGCCGGTTCCATCGGTGCCGAGGTCCTGCAGGGCCTGATCAGCGGTGGTGCTAAGGTCATTGTCACTACCAGTCGCTTCTCTCGTGAGGTGACAGAGTACTACCAGGCCATGTACGCCCGCTATGGTGCTCGTGGTTCCCAGCTTGTCGTCGTGCCCTTTAACCAGGGTAGCAAGCAAGACGTTGAGGCTCTTATTGACTATGTTTACGACACCAAGAAGGGCCTCGGATGGGACCTCGACTTTGTTGTTCCCTTCGCTGCCATTCCCGAGAATGGCCGCGAGATTGACAACATTGACTCCAAGTCTGAGCTGGCTCACCGTATTATGTTGACAAACCTGCTCCGCCTCCTTGGCTCTATCAAGACGCAGAAGCAGACTCACGGCTTCGAAACTCGCCCCGCCCAGGTCGTCCTGCCCCTGTCGCCCAATCACGGTACTTTCGGAAATGACGGACTTTATTCCGAGTCCAAGCTGGCTTTGGAGACTCTCTTCAACCGCTGGTACTCTGAGAATTGGAGTAACTACCTCACCATCTGCGGTGCAGTTATCGGCTGGACCCGTGGAACTGGTCTGATGAGCGGCAACAACATGGTCGCTGAGGGTGTCGAGAAGCTTGGTGTCCGCACTTTCTCCCAGCAGGAGATGGCTTTCAATCTTCTTGGTCTGATGTCTCCGTCTATTGTTGACCTCTGCCAGAACGACCCCGTCTTCGCTGATCTCAACGGCGGCCTGCAGTTCATCCCTGACCTCAAGGGCTTGATGACCAAGCTCCGCACCGACATCATGGCTGACAGTGACATTCGCCAGGCCGTCATCAAGGAGACTGCTATCGAGAATAAGATTGTCAATGGCGAGGACAGCAGCGCTCTGTACAAGCGAGTCGTTGCCGAGCCCCGCGCCAACATCAAATTCGAGTTCCCCACGCTTCCTGACTGGGAGAAGGAAGTCAAGCCCATCAACGAAACCCTTAAGGGCATGGTCAACCTGGACAAGGTCGTTGTTGTCACCGGTTTCGCCGAGGTTGGCCCTTGGGGCAACTCTCGCACCCGTTGGCAGATGGAGGCCTATGGCAAGTTCTCTCTGGAGGGCTGTGTTGAGATGGCTTGGATCATGGGCTTGATCAAGCATCACAACGGTCCTCTCAAGGGCAAGGCCTACTCTGGCTGGGTTGATGCTAAGACCGGGGATCCTGTTGACGACAAGGACGTTAAGCCCAAGTACGAGAAGTACATCCTGGAGCACACCGGTATCCGTCTAATCGAGCCCGAGCTGTTCAAGGGTTACGACCCTAAGCAGAAGCAGCTGCTTCAGGAGATTGTCATCCAAGAGGACCTAGAGCCCTTCGAGGCCTCCAAGGAGACCGCCGAGGAGTTCAAGCGTGAGCACGGTGACAAGGTCGAGATCTTCGAGATCCCCGACTCTGGCGAGTACACTGTGCGCCTTCGCAAGGGTGCCAGCCTGCTCATCCCCAAGGCGCTCCATTTCGACCGCCTTGTGGCCGGTCAGATTCCCACCGGCTGGGATGCCAGCAAATACGGCATCCCCGACGACATCATTGAGCAGGTTGATCCTGTCACTCTCTTTGTCCTCGTCTGCACTGCCGAGTCCATGCTTTCTGCCGGTATCACCGACCCTTACGAGTTCTACAAATACGTCCATCTCTCTGAGGTTGGTAACTGCATTGGCTCCGGTATTGGTGGTACCCACGCCCTGCGCGGTATGTACAAGGACCGCTACCTAGACAAGCCTCTGCAGAAGGATATTCTGCAGGAGTCCTTCATCAACACCATGAGTGCATGGGTTAACATGTTGCTCCTGTCTTCCACCGGTCCCATCAAGACCCCCGTCGGTGCCTGTGCCACTGCCGTCGAGTCTGTTGACATCGGCTATGAGACTATTGTTGAGGGCAAGGCCCGTGTATGCTTCGTCGGTGGTTTCGACGACTTCCAGGAGGAGGGATCGTACGAATTCGCCAACATGAAGGCTACCAGCAACGCCGAGGACGAATTCGCCCACGGTCGCACCCCGCAGGAGATGTCTCGTCCCACCACCACCACCCGTGCAGGCTTCATGGAGTCTCAGGGTTGCGGAATGCAGCTCATCATGAGTGCGCAGCTCGCCCTTGACATGGGTGTGCCCATCCACGGTATCATCGCTCTGACGACTACCGCCACTGACAAGATCGGCCGCTCCGTCCCTGCTCCTGGCCAGGGTGTCCTCACCACTGCCCGTGAGAACCCCGGCAAGTTCCCGTCGCCTCTGTTGGATATCAAGTACCGTCGCCGCCAGCTTGACCTGCGCAAGAAACAGATTAAGGAATGGCAGGAGTCCGAACTTCTCTATCTGCAAGAGGAGGTTGATGCCATGCAGGCCCAGAGTGACGAGAGCTTCAATGCCTCTGAGTACATGCACGAGCGAGCTCAGCACATCGAGCGTGAGGCCGTTCGCCAGGAGAAGGATGCGCAGTTCAGCCTGGGCAATAACTTCTGGAAGCAGGATTCGCGTATCGCTCCCCTGCGCGGTGCCATGGCCACCTGGGGTCTCACTGTCGACGACATTGACGTCGCTTCCTTCCACGGTACCTCAACTGTTGCCAACGACAAGAACGAGTCCGACGTCATCTGCCAGCAGCTCAAGCACTTGGGTCGCAAGAAGGGTAACGCCGTGATGGGCATCTTCCAGAAATACCTCACCGGCCATCCCAAGGGTGCTGCTGGTGCCTGGATGTTCAACGGCTGTCTGCAGGTCCTGGAGAGTGGTCTCGTCCCCGGTAACCGAAATGCCGACAATGTCGACAAGGTTATGGAGAAGTTCGATTATATCGTCTACCCCAGCCGCAGCATTCAAACCGACGGTATCAAGGCCTTCTCCGTAACTTCCTTCGGTTTCGGTCAGAAGGGTGCTCAAGTCATTGGTATCCACCCCAAGTACCTGTTCGCCACTCTTGACCAGGCCCAATACGATGCTTATAAGACCAAGGTTGAGGCTCGTCAGAAGAAGGCCTACCGCTACTTCCACAACGGCCTGATCAACAACAGCATTTTCGTTGCCAAGAGCAAGGCCCCTTACGAGGATGACCAGCAGAGCAAGATCTTCTTGAACCCTGATTACCGTGTAAGCGTTGATAAGAAGACTTCTGAGCTGAAATATTCTTCCGTGCCCCCAAAGGCTGATAGTGCCGAGGGAACTCGTCAAATGGTTGAGTCTTTGGCCAAGGCCAATGCCGCCGAGAACTCCAAGATTGGTGTCGACGTTGAGAACATTGACGCGATCAACATCTCCAACGACACTTTCATTGAACGTAATTTCACTGCTGGTGAGCAGGAGTACTGCCGCAAAGCGGCCTCTCCACAGTCTTCGTTCGCCGGTCGATGGAGTGCGAAGGAGGCCGTGTTCAAGTCGCTGGGTGTCAGCAGCAAGGGAGCTGGCGCTGCCCTGAAAGAAATTGAGATCGGAAGCGACGCCAACGGCGCTCCGGTTGTGACTGTAAGTAATGACGATCACTTTACGATTTCAGGAGATCAACAACGCTAACGGATGATCTTCATGTAGCTTCACGGTGCCGCTGCCGCTGCCGCCAAGCAGGCCGGTGTCAAGTCGGTCAATGTCAGCATCAGCCACAGCGACTCGCAGGCCGTGGCCGTCGCGGTCTCGCAGCTTTGAGATAGCTGTATATTCTTGGATCTTGAGCTGCCTACATAGATGCTGATGGGAATCGCCATGGAAGCTTCTCTCTCGGCTCGTTTTCTTTCTGAGACGTGATGATTGTGATTTACGTTTTATTTATTGGTTTCTTATTAGAGTCGGGCCAGCTTCGTCTCCTGGTTCGTTTGGTGTTATAATGGGAGTAATGACATGCCATAATCTCGTTCAATAACTTCTTCTCTTGTAAGGGTGGAGCTGTAATTTCCCATCCTACCGGAGCCCCGCCGGCTGTGCACTTAGCCGTGTAGTCCTGGCTCGTCACTTTGGCGTCCCACACACCCGAGTCTAAACGTGTATGAAAGCGACTACCCCTTAGCTGAGGCCTGAAGGGGTTCGAGGGATCGAAGCAGTGCTACATCAAGGAAATATCTCTGTAAGCTCGTGGAGCTCCAGAAGAACGATAGAATAGACATGCACTTTACTGAGACCTGGGTAGAACGATACTTTTTGTGAGTGGGTCTAAATATGGACGAAGGGCTTTCTTGATATCTACAATAACTGAACAAACATCTCATGATCGCTTCGATGCCACGGCAGCACGATTCAGCGGGCCCCAGTTGGCACGCGGGTTCAGTTGATACCGCACCAAGCGCTTTTTCGTGTGTGTAGCTGACGCCTCACGGCCCAGCGCTGCATCAAACTTAATGTCCAGAGTACTGGGGTGTGGCCGCTCAAAAGGTCGTGCAGTAGTGTTTGGCTTCATGGCATTTGCAGGCTTGGGCTCATTGGAATCAGGGAGCACCTCGTCTGAGGAGCCTACCGCGGGCTTCAACGCTTGTCGCGATCCAGACCGGTACAGAGATGCTTCCACTTTGGTGATCAGGTCACCGACATCTTTGCCGGACTCAACAGCATCGAGAAGATCTCTCTTCAGCTGTGCCAACCACTGGTCGCCTTCGTGCATCTTGCGCAAGTTGTCACGGCTCTTCGCCATGATTGCGGCGCCGGGAGTGCCGGGTTTGATGGAGCTTTCCTTGATGGGAGAGTGCAGGCGAACCCATTCACGCATGATCTCCCAGATCACACTCCAAGGAGCATCAGTGCGGATGGAGTTCGGTTTAGCATGACTCCGAGTAGTGCGGTAGCCACAAGAGCGGACGGCGCCGCGGAACTCATCCATGGGAATAGTGGCGCAGTGAAGGACTTTAGAAAGAAAGCCGAGGTTGAAGTAGAAAGGATATTTTTCCAATGCAGCAGGATCCATTCGGGGAATGATGGCGGGATACTCAGGGTCTTGGGAAAAAGTGTCGGCTGTCTCAGCGTCGGAGGTCGGTTGCTGGCCGGCTTTGGCCGCCACAGGAGTGAGATCCAGATCCTCTTCCAATGCAGTGGTCAGCATGCCCTCAATTCGAGGAATTGTCTGGTATGTTTCGGGATCGAGAGTAGGGAGAATAGCCAAGATCTTTTGGATGAAGTGAGGGTTGTGTAGCGGGCCTCCCCACATAGGTCCCGCGATGTGAGTCTTGAAGCCGCAGTGCTCGCAGTGCGTGCCAGCTGAAGGACCCTGCGCCAGACCAAAGTGGTAGAAGGGGTTACCGTTCTTGTCAAGCCTTTGCTTCGTGGCGGCGATGGGTTGCGTGCTCCAAGCGCCACATCCAGAATCGCAGTTGTACACAAGCATCGTGTTGCCGGCAGTGAACTTGACCATAGCAGGGGAGCGGTACACTCGGACAAACACACGGGCGTAGAAATCAATTGACAGAGAAAGTAGGGGCTCAATTGCTAGTCCGTACTTGGCAGCAGACATGGCAAGAGAGTTCAAAATCAACCGCAGTCCACCCTCATGCGAGTGCGAGCCCTTGATCGAAACACCTCCGTACAATGAGAATGCTTTTTCCGGATATCCAGTCGAGGCCCAAACGCCAGCATCAGTGCAAGTGACACAGAGCAATCCACCGTCCCTGACACCCTGGATGGCAGCATCGATAAAGGGGGATGCTGTGCCGTAAGGGTCCAAATCGATTACGTCGAATTTCTGAAGTGCGCCCAAGCTATACATGTATGTGCGCGCATCACCGAGGTTAGGTTGGATCCGATCTTGCAGCCCATTATATTCAATGTTCGTCTTCATCGATTTGATGGCAGAGGCGGACAAGTCATTGGCCACGACTCTGGACACCGGAAGCTCCGAGGCGTAGCGAAGTGCGCGCAGGCCCGTTGCGGAAAGAGCATCCAGAATTGTGTAAGAAGGCTCCGAGTCAGAATGTGCCTCATGCTTTCCGTTTCCTGTCTTCTCGCCCTCCGGCTTCACTTCATTGGCACCATCCGTGGCAGATTTGGATGCTTGGTCCTCGGAGTCCACCTCACGCTTCCTCTTCTTCCCTTGTGTGCGTTTCTTGAACTTCTGCTTCTTTGACTCTAACAGAGACTCTCCGTAGGCTCGAATGGCAAGGACACTCAAGTCACGATTGAACTGTTGGATCGGGTTGTAGAAAACGGATTGCGACTCGTCTTCCTCTCTGAGATCCCTCCGCGTTGCCTTCGAAGCGGCTTCTTGCGCAGGAGGGTTAAGAATATGCGCGCGGCCCTCTTTAATCACCTGGTAATCTGTGCCTTGGAATTGCACCAACTTGGAGGTATCGGTGGAGCTCTCCATTGTTCTCAATTGGCAGAATGGCCTCTGGAATAACTGGGGAGAGGTATTTGTTCGTATAAATTGTGCGCTAGCAACGGATCTATCAAGTGCGCATCGTCGAGCCAAGATGAAGATGGAGAGTCGCAAGGTCATGGACGAGATGCGTGGAGAGTGAAAATGCGCGGCGTCGGAGGAAAAAAGATTCCTCGCACGGACCGAGTCACCGCCCACTATGGAACTACGAGCCTCAATGGATATGGATGGAGAACACACGCTGCAGATTGTTCAATTCGACAATGAGCATTCTTGAATATGCCACAAGTCTTCGAGAATTCCATCACAATTGGGTGCAAAGCCCTCACACGCCTATGGTTTGAGCTCTTATTCGCGCTGTCGAGTCGCGTGCAGCTAGCCTCTTGAGATACTTCGATCGAGAGTCACAATATACCATTAATGATTAGTCGTAATTACATGCTAGAGTACAATATATGTTCATATCATCCTCCATTATCCCCTCATAACCAGTCCCCAATGATAGGCACCTGACGATACATCTCATTCCACCCTTGGGCTTCCCAACCCGAGCCTTCACCTGCTCGTCCAACAATACCGAGGGCGCCAGCCAGCCAGAGAGCCGCACCTGCTGCGGCAATCCCATTGACTATCCACCACATCTTGCGCTGTCTCTTCGCGCGGTCTTGGTTTTCGGAAAAGCCCAGATAGCCTTCTAGCGATCCCTTGCTGTTGCGCTCTTTGCGGGCTGTAGTCACTCTCCAGCCCATCCAAGTAGCCCAACCGCCGACAAAGTGCCACACGCTGGCAGTGACAAATAGCAAGTAGAAAATGTTCCAGAACACTGGACTGCGCGCAATACCATGGGCAACATAGCCCAAACCCACACCGGAACTACCGCCTTCCACGATCAAAGGTGTAGCACGGTTGACCAGCACATGGAGACCAATAAATGGCGCAACGAAATACCCTGTACGAGCTTGAAGAGAGAATCGAGGCCAGGAGGAAAGCAATGTTCGCTGAGCGCGTGTCTCCGCGCCGTATAAGCGAGCGCGTCGTGATGCACGGATATTGCGCAGAGCGATTCCAGAGATGATATGTGTCAGGACTGGAATTGTGAGAATGAGATGCTCCAGGCCTG
Source organism: Penicillium sp. IBT 18751x (assembly GCA_028828935.1). Classification (NCBI taxonomy): domain Eukaryota; kingdom Fungi; phylum Ascomycota; class Eurotiomycetes; order Eurotiales; family Aspergillaceae; genus Penicillium; species Penicillium sp. IBT 18751x. The sequence goes on along the minus strand of JAQJZS010000011.1, from coordinate 655,472 downwards.
GAGCCTGGTAGATTGGTCGCGTGAGCAGGAGATAGGGCTCGCTTGCAGGCACGGAGCGGGTCACAAGTGGAAAGAGTGCGGTGTTAGCGAAGTGAAGCACGAAGAAGGCCGTCGGTGGGTAGGTCGAGTATTTTTGAAGGCCAGACACTGCATGTATTGGTTAGAAAACGTGAGTGTGAAGGTTCACGCGGGATTGAGCGCAACATACACAATGCATCCCACCGGTGGGCTCGGAGACCTAATTTCGGGGCTGAAAATCCACAGGTACGCTTCGGCTTGTCTACCTCGGGCTGAGGGAAGTACTCGCCGCTTTCAAGTGTCTCAAGATCGGGGGTGGAGTCGTCCACGGGCGAGGGATCTAGCTCTTGCATGGAAATGACTGACTTGGTATCGATGTCTTGTGGTTTGACGTTCATTGTGGGCCGAGTGTTCGTGACCAATTGAAGAGAAAAAAAGGGAATTCGTGTATCAAAAACTCATCATTCGTATAAGGTGCTCGTCGATAAAAGAAGGAAAGATGAAGGCAAAACAAGGGGACGACGATCTTGCTTCGTCTCCGCCCACCGGGACGTCTCTGATAGGCCTAACTCTGTTTCTCCCACCACTTCACATAAATGGCGCCGGTATCTTCCCTGGACCTTGCCTACTCTATCGCCTGCTAACATGTAATTAGAGAGGTTTCACTAATCCTGCTCCTAAAGTACGCTTCATAAATAGCCATCAACACCCCTTCTCCCCAAGCCACGTCCACTGACAGGAATAGACCGAGTCGGCGCGGTCCGCACTCAGCGCCTTCACATGCACACTATGCAATAAATCATACTCACGGCACCCAGAGTACGAGGCACATATCTCGTCATATGATCACCAACATCGCAAACGTCTTCAGGACCTCAAGCAGCTCTCCCGCGACCCAAATGCCGCGGAGAAGGCCCGTCGCGCTGAGCGTAAGGCCGATGCGGAGGCCGGGTTAAAAGTCATTGATGCACCTGTCGGTGGCCCAGTTCCAAGTGGAGGGGTTACTGGTGCGAAGAGCGGAGGAGGTTTTAAGAAAGGGGGTTTCAAGAGTTCTTTCGCAGCTGTCAAAGGTGGTCCCGCAGCGCCGGTGAAGAAGAACGTCTTAGGCGACGATGAGGAGGAAGAGGACCATACTACCGCCAAAGAACCACCGCGCGTGTCATCGAAGCCGGTTTCTGAGCCAGTGCGAGAAGATGGCGAAAGCGATACAGACCAGGAGTATGCGCGGGATCGAGACGGAGGCGGATACTATGACCCCCGTCGACCAACAGGCTGTTTTGCGGAGTGTGTCGGTCTCGGCTCTGCATGACCAACTCGCATGTATACTCCATGTGCATCTGGGGCGTTGGATCAGGGCATGGTGTTTGGGCAACTATCATTCATGAAACTTTTCACAAATCTATAATGACCTGGATGGAAAGAAAAAAATTGTAACTTCCAATGTCTATCAATCTAAGACACAATAAAAGCATTTACGCTGGGTGAGGAACGAGGCACAGACCCGGAGAAGGTAATCGTACACAGCTTTCCAAGATCTGCCAAGATCTGCCTAGGCGAGAATAAATAACGACATGATGGGGGAACAAACAAATATAAAATGAGACAGATGGAATGGTACTAGGCACATGGTTTTATTACGCGCTCGGGCGCTGCACTTACAACCGCAGGAGCTTGGCGGCCTGCTTAACGATGGTGTCCTCCTGGGGGAAGGCCATGTCCTCGAGACCGTGAGCGTAGGGAGTGGGGACCTCAGCACCGGTGACACGGACGGCAGGGGCAGTCAAGTAGTCGAAGCCGTACTCCATGGCGAGAGCCATGATTTCGGAGGCAACACCGAACATGGGGTAGCCGGACTCGACGACCATCAGACGGCCGGTCTTCTTAACAGAGGCGATGATGGCCTCGACATCGAGGGGCTTAATGGAGCGCAGGTTGAGAACCTCGGCGTCAACACCGTACTTCTGCTTAAGCTCGGCGGCGGCGGTGAGGGACTGGCCGACACAGCGAGAGACAGAGACGATGGTGAGGTCCTTGCCGGAGCGCTCGATCTTGGCCTTGCCGATGGGCAGGACGAAATCGTTCTTCTGGGCGGCCTCGCTCATGGGGAAAGCCTGGCCATACATAAGCCTAAGATTGACCTGTCAGTTCCCCGGATCGATCTCCTTGGCAAGAAAGAAAAAGTTATCTGGGTCATCACTCACTCGTTCTCGAGAACAACGACGGGATTGGGGTCACGAATAGCAGCCTTCAGTAGACCCTTGGCGTCCTCGGAGCTCCAAGGGGAGACGACCTTGAGACCGGGAATGCTGCCATACCAGGCGGAGTAGTCCTGGGAGTGCTGAGCGGCGACACCGGCGGCAAACCCGTTGGGGCCACGGAAAGTCACGTTGCAAGGCTGGATACCACCGGACATGTAGTGAGTCTTAGCGGCGGAGTTGATAATCTGATCGATGGCCTGCATGGCGAAGTTGAAGGTCATGAACTCGCACTAGAAGGAGATCCGACAAATCAGTTTCCCCGGTCTTGTCTTTTTCGATTGCAGGCTCCAAAATCACTCACAATGGGGTGCAGACCAGCCAGAGCAGCGCCAACGGCGAGACCGGTGAAACCGGCCTCAGTAATGGGGGTATCGATAACCCGCTTGGGGCCGAAGCGGTCCAAGAGTCCTCGTGTCACCTTGTAACTGCGGAAAAGAGATCCAGGTCAGCGATAAATGTCTTCGACTAGAAAGTCTCCTCCTCGAGAATGGAGAGATTCCTTACGCTCCGTTGTACTGTGCGACCTCCTCACCCAGAATGAAAGTCTTCTGGTTGAGCTCCAGCTCCTCGGCCAGAGCCTCGTTCAGAGCGTCACGGACTGTGACCTCCTTGGTACCGGATTCCGAAGCATATCCGCGAACGCGAATGAATGAAGGAGCGCACGACTTGGCGAACGCAGAGCGAAGAGGAGTGGAAGCCAGGCGCGAAGCCAGCGCAGGGCGGAAAAGACGGGGAGCGGCCATGGCGGAGAGTTAGGATGGAATTCGAAGAGAGAGAAGGAAGGGAGGCAACAATTGGAAGGTCTGCGAGGTTCAAGAAAACCGCAGAGGCGATTGAAGACCAAAAGTTTCAAGGTTGGGAAAACGGGAAGATCGCGGCTTGAATCTTTGAGATGCAAATCCGAAGATGTTGGGCGCTGAGTCAGCATCTCACCGGCAGCTCCTTCCGTAACCGTAAGAGCTTCCCCAAGTTACTCGTTACATAGCTATATCATTGCTTCTATCTTGACTTCTCTCAGTATCTCATCCGATTCTACCCTGTCTACCAAATAGAAAGTGTCGGTTCTCCCGACATCCTGCTTTCATAGGGGGCTGTACAACATGTTATTCGCGGTGTTGCCCTGGATCGTATCTTTCCCGTCGGCGCTCGCCGCTCAGCCCTCCGCGCCCGCTCCCATCTCCGCGCCCCTTCGAGCTCTCGAGCTCGGACAACTGAATTTCCTTCATACTACCGATACCCATGGCTGGCTGGCCGGTCATTTAGAGGAGTATGTTCCGCAGTGTCTCTGCTGTAAGCTCTAAACCAGACTGATGCGCGTCGCAGACCTTCATACTCGGCGGACTGGGGGGACTATGTTTCGTTCGCGACGCGCATGCGGGAAAAGGTAGAGGCGCAGGGCCAAGACTTGCTGGTCATAGATACCGGAGATCGCGTCGAGGGCAACGGTCTCTATGACTCGTCCGAGCCTAAAGGCATTTATCTCTCGGAGATCCTCCGTCATCAACACATCGATGTGATCACATCTGGGAACCATGAACTTTACAAACAGAACACGTCGGAGGCCGAATTCCTGACTACTGTTCCTAATTTCCGGGGCAAATACCTTGCCTCCAATATTGATATCAGACATCCCGAAACTAACGAACTAGTCCCGCTCGCCCCGCGATTCAAAAAGTTTACCACCAAGAACCAGGGCATCCGCATCGTAGCGTTCGGCTTCTTGTTTAATTTTAACGGCAACTATAATAATACTGTGGTTCAGCCAGTGGAGAAGACCATCAAAGAAGACTGGTTCCAGGAGGCTGTCCGGGACACGGAAGTCGATCTATTCTTAATCGCCGGGCACGTCCCGGCGCATTCGCCCGAATATCGGGCCATCTTTGAAGAAATTCGGGGAATTCGCTGGGACACTCCAATCCAATTCTTCGGCGGCCACCAGCACATTCGCGATTACGCAAAATACGATTCCAAGGCCTTTGCTCTTGCCAGTGGCCGGTTCATGGAGACAATCGGTTTTGCGTCGATTGACGGTCTTTCTACAGGTGATCAGCCACGCGTTGCATCGAGCCCCGTATTTCGACGACGATATATTGACAACAATCTCTACTCCTTTTACCATCATACTGGCCTAGATAAAGAATCCTTTCCGACTGAAAGTGGCCTCAACGTTTCTCAACTCATTGCTGACTCTCGGAGTGCTCTTCGACTGGATCATGTCCACGGCTGTGTTCCACGAACCCTTTGGACGTCCCGAGTTCCTTACCCAAACCCAGACAGTGTCTTCACGTGGCTGCAGACTAAGGTGCTGCCAGATTCTCTTAAAGATGAATCTCGTGGTGAGGTCCCTTCAGTGGCCATATTGAATACGGGTGCCTTGCGATTCGATATTTTCAAGGGCGAGTTCACGCAAGATACCATATGGACTATATCACCATTCACCAACAATTTCCGCTACGTAAAGGACGTTCCTTACGAAAAGGTGCAACTGATGATGGAGGTCCTCAACAAGCAGCCCAAGGTTCTAGAAACACTCGAGTCAGACTCAAAGCTCCTCCCTTTATCACGTCCTGAAAATCTTGCTCCCGCTACATACTTCAATGCTGAAGTTGTTGAAGAACATGATCTGAATCCGCGGCCAGTCTATAACATGGCAGGTTCACACCAAGCCCATCTCTCAGCCGACAGCCTGGAGGAGAAGATTCTCCCGGGGTATACGACCAAGGATGATGCAGGAACTGATGGAGATGACACCGTTCACTCGCCCATTGCCTTCTACGAAGTTCCCAACTGTATCCAATCTTTGCTGTCAGCCGACAAGTCGGGAGTACCAAAGACGGTCGATCTCATATACATTGAGTTCATCCAGCCGCACTTGGCGATGGCTGCCAAATTTGCTAGCCTTGATGTCGATTTTTTCAAGGACAGTGAGGTATACATGCCGTCGACGACATTGACTGATTTGCTTTTAGCGTGGGTGAAGAAGCACTGGAAATGCGGGTGATCCACTCATGTACTGAGTCCTGACCTCGAGATGTAACATAAGATATTCTCAGTCTACTACACTGCCTTCCGGGTATGCCTGTCACCGGCAACACAGTAGTCATATAACGCCTATGTAGAGATACTGCCTGAACATATGGTACATTGAATTTTTCACTCGTCGCCGCCGGTGAAGGTGAAAACACCCTTTCCACTGCGGTAGCCACCCAGAGTTCCCTGCACGCTCTCGGCCAGCTGGGGGCCCTCAGACTTCCAGTTCCACTCGACTTTGTCGACAGGAATATCCTTGAAGCGGCCTGTTCGGGTAAGCTGGAGCACATCCTTGATGGTGTTCTCCTTGAGCTGGGGGTTCTTGTCACCCCACTTGCTAACCCAGAATCCGTCAAACACGAGATTTTTAAAGATCAAAATGCCAGAGGGCAGCGCAACCGGCTGCTTCGACATGGCCCCATAGGTCACCATATGAGAGTCTGGAGCCAAAGTCTTCGCCAGAGCCGTGGCATTCTTTCCACCGACGCAGTTCAAGGCAAGACGAATGGGCTCCCGGCCCTGACGAGTAACCTCTTTGACCATATCCCGGAAACCACCATTCAGCATCTCGTCTTCAGTCACAACGACGTTAGCACCTAGATCTTTGAGTTCCTGTTTGAGGGCCTCCGTCTCTTCGGGTGTCTTCCGCTGACGGATTACATTGAGGGTCTTGATACCCCACTCGCGGCTCAATTGAATAGCAGCGCGTCCGACGCCACTGTTGGCACCATTCTGGATCATCCATTCCTCGCCAGCGCGCATCCAGTCCCAATCACAGAAGTCACGAATCATCCGATACGCGGTAACCGGGTTAACACTGACAGTACCGATCTGGATGGGAGTCAAGCCCTCCTTGTTCTCGATGCGGATAAGCTGTGACTCGTCCATCTGAGCGTGTGTTCGCCAGGTTCCCTGACCAGTGCGCTTCATGATGACCCAATCGCCCTTGGACAGGTTCTTCACGCCCGCACCCGTTGAAATGACCTCGAACGCTCCCTCATTACCACCCACAGCCGACGGCTCAGCAGTTCCCAGCGCTGTCTCAAACGGAGGCTTGCTAGGATAAACACCTTGGATCTGGTTGACATCGGCGGGGTTCATAGGCGCGGCGAGAAGACGGAGGTTCACCTGGGTACCATGCGGAGCAGAGATTGAATGCTTGTGAAGGCTAAAGAGTGGTCAGTTCATGAATTCGTGAGTTTCACAGGAACAATTCGTACTTGAGGACATCCTTTGGCTCGCCATATTTTGAATAGATCAACGCTTTTGCCTGTGTGTAGCCGTACATAGAAATGCGTCTTCGGCCGTCGACGGAAAATGTGACTCCAGGGCACTGAGCTTTGACGGCGACCGGGAAAATCGCAGCTCGAGCGGCACCGGAGACACGAGCACCGTTGGCTGCAGCTCTTATGATACCATGCGACAACATTTTGCGTATAGGTGGATGTTGGTGGAAGAAACAAAGGCCGGAAGGGAATGGGAGGATGACGTCTATTTGGAGGTTTAGCTCGGCCCGAAGGAAGCTGCCAGGCTATACATTTCTCGTCCCGCTCGGAAGTATATCCCACAGGATAAGAGTTTGCTCGAATATTTTCATCTTGACCCGATCTATTCGGAAACCGGTATTTTCTGCTGTTAGTTTTTGTTTCACTAAGAAATATAATGTCGGCCTTGCGGCTTGCTAGAAAGCGCGGCTTCGTTTTCCGTAGTCCACCAGTGATCTAACACGACGGGCTTTCCTTGCTTGAATACCAAAAATCAAGATTTCTTTATCATCCTACAAAAATATATTTAGCTTGATGCTCTATTTCAAGCCTTGAAAAGTGATCAGAGTCGCTTTCTAGCTAAAATCTGGGAGGCTTTAGGATGCGTGAGAGTCTGTGTCGACCAGCGGGTGCTTGTAAGACAGTCTAAGTCATATAACAGCACGTTGAGAATGTTGAAATGGAATTCAGTAAATAGGAATATTGCAAGCCTTGCGGGATGAATGACCAAGATAACTAATATAATGCTGTAAATTGCTTCAAAGAACACAAAAGCAGGCTCTCATAGATCATTGCCAGGCAGAAAGCACGGGCCATCTGGATATCGATTTGTCGGTTTCCGCCCGCGCTCGACCCTCACCTTCACGAGTCACGGTTCTAAATGTCCCTTTTACGCGAAGCAGAGAAATGCATCGCTAATCAACATGCACTCAGGCTCAATGCTTTCATAACACCACTGCCCCGCACGGGGCCGTGGTTGGACCGCGTCAAGCAAGCAGACAAGCGTCGCGAGCAAGGTGCATCCATCAACCTCAGTTCAGTAACCAATGACTAACAGAAGATTGCTGGAACAGGAACTTCCAGATCTCCTATAGATGGCCGCTTGATCTCCATTAAAGATAACATCTGCACGCGCGACCTTCCGACGACATGCGGCTCTGGCATTCTGAGCAATTTTACTAGCCCATTCAATGCCACAGTGATCGAACAACTAGAGAATGCCGGGGCAGTCGTGGCTGGCAAGACCAATCTGGATGAGTTCGGGATGGGTTCACATTCTACCAATTCGCGATTTGGACCCGTGAATAACTCGCGACGGGATGACAGCGGACACGATCTCTCCGCTGGTGGTAGTTCTGGTGGGAGCGCGGTAGCCGTGGCTGCAGATCAATGCTATGCGTGAGTACCGCACACATACATCGGGGCCTAGATTTGGCTATTGACTGGGTTCAAAATGCTACAGTGCACTTGGAACAGACACAGGAGGCTCTGTCCGACTTCCTGCTGCATACACGGGGACCGTTGGCTTCAAGCCGTCCTACGGGCTAATATCACGATGGGGCGTTGTCGCATACGCCAACTCTCTGGACACGGTTGGAATTATAGGAAATAGAACGTCTAGGGTTCAGGACGTCTTCCGTATCCTCAATCAGCATGACCCACGCGACCCAACCAGTCTCTCTATTTCCACAAGGTCACGGATTTTGTCCCAGCTCCAGGCCCCTCGACTCGCATCTCGAATAACCTCAACTCCTCTCCGAATAGGATTCCCCATAGAATACAATATCTCCGAGCTCACACCGTCAGTTCGCCGTGCCTGGCTACAGTCCCTGAATTATTTGCAGGAGCAAGGACATACCATTCACCCTGTTTCCCTACCAGCCACCAAGCATGCACTATCAGCATACTATGTCCTGGCCCCCGCCGAGGCATCGTCGAACCTGTCTAAGTACGATGGTGTACGATACGGTACCCGGGCGGAGGGACCGGACAGCAACGGACAGCCGGACGGCTACCTTTATGTAAACACGCGTGGAAGGGGGTTTGGCGAGGAGGTGAAGCGAAGAATCTTGCTAGGTACATTCAGCTTGAGCGCTGATGCTATGGACAACTATTTCATCCAGGCACAGCGTGTCCGGCGGTTGGTCCAGCAGGATTTCAACGCCGTGTTCGCTGCTGAACACCCATTGGCTGCAGCTCAGGACGCTAGCCTCGCTGCAGAACAAGTTGATGTTCTGGTATGTCCCACTGCGCCGTCATCGCCGCCTCGACTGTCCGACGTGACAGGGCCCTCTAGTGGTTCATCGTCCTTGGATGCCTATGTCAACGATGTCTTCACGGTCCCCGCCAGTCTCGCAGGCTTGCCAGCGATTTCCGTCCCGGTAAAAAACTCACCATCTTCACACGATTCGGGCGCTGGTGATCTTGCTGGTATCCAAGTCGTGGGCCAGTACGGGGATGACGAGTTGGTCATAAAGGTTGGGGGATTGCTCGAGGGCAAAAGTTTTTGAGAGCCTGTAGCAAAGCTCAACCTGTTTCATATTTGTATAATTACAACGATACCACATCTATACCTCATTCTATCTTGATTGTTTCACAATTTTCAGAATAGTTCGCCCATCTTCATGGCCTGAACTTTCATGGAATAGGACGAGCGCGTGTTTAAATATCGCTAACAAAATGGTATCGATTATCGATTCAAATTGATGAGAAACTCCTCGAACGCCGTACCAGTCCCCTATAGCTGTGTCACTTTTCCATTCTATTCGGAGCACTCTGACCCTTTCGGATCTTCAAGTCATCTCAACATCTTCATCGGCCCCGACAGCCGAGACATCCGCTGCAGGAAGAGAGGTACCAGCAGTCCCGACACTCATGGTATCATCTAGCGCTAGATTTCCTGTGGCAGCTGGGGTTGCCTGGTTACTGTTGGCGGCAGATTCAGAGATCCCGGGGCCTGAGACCGCGGAATCCAGGGCAGCACCGACGCCTCCTTTTAACACCTCAGAGCCCCCGACTGCCCCATCCATCCCGCCGCCGATCACGTCGCCATCAATTCCGCCCCATGTAAACATGGCCTCAACCTCATCCACGATATCGGCGACCACGTCCTCGACGATCTGATCATTGAATCGATCACCGATTGGTAGGATCGGCTCGCCCGTTTCGGTGCTGTCAGGCGGGCCAACCCACCACGGCCCTTCAAAGCGGCACTCGACTGCACCGCCGCCATAGCAGCTTACAGCTGGATAGTAACCGATCATGCCGTCGTCGGCATTCTCACGCTCTCCAATCCCGAGATTGTTTGTGCCATTGGCAAGCCTACTCGCCGGTGGAAGGAAAGCATAGAGCTCTTTGAAGGGTGTGCCCATCTTCACACCATTCTTGAAGATAGTAATGCTAGATCCAGGTAGTGTGCGTAAGGACGGGTCTTCACTGTTGTACGGAGAAGGAGGGCCGAATGTTGGAGTTTCCTTCAGATTGAAAGCGTAGTCGCGGAGATGTTTGGTAGAAAAAACGTTAGATACTTGCCAACAAAAATCATCGGACTTTGAGTGAAAAGGAATCCGATCTCGGATGATATTGGTAGCAGTAGGAATCCGGGACGTATGACCTGTGCCATCGCCATCTCTCGCGGGATCGTAGGTGCCCTGAACTATCTTTGTATGGATGGCTAAAGGCGGAAGGGTAATCAGCATGCCAATTACATCGCCCTCGTTGATAGATTCGCCTTTTGGGAAAAAAAACTCGCACCGCATGCGATTGACGACTTCGCCGTTAACATCACGGATTCCATACCCGTAGCAGTCAACACCGACGTTGACATCGGAGTCTGCCTCGCGACGTGCGAATCCAAGTCTGACATGGCCACGGGATGGAGTGCTGGACCCATTCTGCGAAGAGCCTTGGGGAGTCACACCACTGATTATTCGTGCCTCGTAATAATATGAGCCCTCTCGAGCGCAGACATTTGCTCGAGCCGTGTGCCACGCATCGTTGGTAGTCATGGCCCTAGCATCTTCGGAGAAATAAATGGCTGTAGGAGAATCCTCAAAGCTGAACCGGGCGTGATAAGGTTTCACGTCAGTTTGCCGGTACTTAATATGCGGAAAGCCTTGGTCGGCGATAGCATAGCTATACCGGAACCCATTCTTATTGGTGAGTTTATCAATCACCTCATAGAAATCCCAGCTTTGGCCTAGCACGCTAGAGGATTTCCTGCAGACCTGATTCATTTGGCGCGGCCGCGGAGGAAATTTATCCATTTCGAAGGGTTCAGCGAGAAGCAATGGGCGAAGCATTGACAATTCTGAGCTGGGAATGGCGGTGCTTGCGGCGGTTGCACGCTTCTTGGGAGGAGGCGCATTTTCGGTATCCAAACCTTTAGCTTCGCGCTTCTTGCGACTATCACGCTTGTTCCGCTTTGCGCGAGCATTGTCCCCCTGTGCAGAAAGGTGGATTGCTGGTGCCGGTGAGGATCGCGAATTTAAATCTGATAATGCGCCATTAAGGAAAGGGCCATTGTTGGGAGCGATTATGGGGGAGTTGATGTTGGAGGATGGCGCGGAGGACCCGGGGGCTTGGCCGGATGCCATGGTGAGATTTCAGATGCCAGTAAGCTGGTTGGGGGGGGATTTAAGAGGCGGAACGCAAGGCCGACTGGAAAGGTCGTTGTGCAAGATGGGCTCTCAAATTGAATGCAGCTCCTACAAGTAATTCGTTAGCCAGCCCCCGAAGGTCTTACGCAATGATTGCCCAGTTGAAGGCACTCCAAAAGGGCAAAATAAATTAAATATCAGATAAGTGGTGAGAGCTTACCAACCTTATATCATGCGCGCGCAATTGATCGGCTTGAACACGGAGCTGTCTCAAGAGGCACAAGCACAAGATGGGAACTGCGGCAGAATATCTTCAAGGGTTGCAGCTGAGATGCAAGCTACACCTATTCAAGCTTCAGATATATGAGGCACAGCTCCAGGAAGAGAATGAGCACTGCGTCGTCCTGGTGAAACACGCGGTCCTGCGAAAGTCCGGCTACGCGCGGCAGAAAAGCATCGGCATTAGGGCGGTGAAGGTGGGAGGGCGGTAGAGATAAAAGTTCTCCGCCTGGCAAAAAAAAATAACTGATTAGATCACATGACCCCAAAATTTACACACAACTGATTGCCGGTTCGTGGTACACATCTCAAGCAGTCCAGCAGGTTTCCTTTCTACTTCGCCTTGGATTATCTGGGCAGAGAACAGTCTCACCATGCCTAAAGCCACCAGCTCCCGCGCAGCCGCGGCACGCAGACATAACCCTCTCGCAGAGGATATCAGTGCCGTGGGGCACCTCCGAACACAGAGCAGCAAGAAGGGCAAGCGCCAGTCGGATGAAGACGAAAATGGCGAGAATGGACAGCGCTATGTCGATGCGAAGATGTCGCGCAACATTCTGCAAATGGGACAGGAATTAGCAGATGAGGATGCCGCGGAACAAAAACTAGCCATGGGTATCACTGAGCCCAAGCATAACGCTGCTTTCGAATTTGATACCCGTTTCGAGGATGAGCCGCTGTCGGATGACGAGAAGTTTGAGAATGACGACTGGGTTGACGAGGAAGTTGAGGAATTGGTAAGGAATCGCCATATCTATAGGGCTGGCAATGAAGAAATCTAACATGACTGCAGGAGGTTGATCCCAACGACCTCGATATGTTCAACAAGTTTATTCCCGGTGGCCACGAGTCGGATCCCATTTTCGGCGGTGCGCGAGACTCTTCCGCCCAGGGTCAAACCACGAATCTTGCAGATTTGATTTTGGAGAAAATCGCCGAGCATGAAGCCAAGCAGGCTGGCCAACACAGTGACCCCACGCGCATCCAAGGCGGTGGCGTTGCGGAGGATGCCGTTCAGATCCCTGCTAAGGCTGTGGAGGTTTTCGAGAAGTACGTGAAAGCTATCTAGCACCGAAAGAATTGCGCTAAATTTCAAGTACAGGGTTGGCATGATCCTCTCGCGCTATAAGTCCGGTCCCCTTCCCAAGCCTTTCAAGATTCTTCCGTCTGTTCCCAACTGGCCGACTCTTCTCGACATCACCCAGCCCGAGCGATGGACCGCCAACGCCGTCTATGCTGGAACCCGCATTTTCATCTCGTCCAAGCCTCACGTGGCGCAGGAGTTCATTGCGACTGTTCTGTTGGATCGCGTGCGCGAGGAGATCCATGAGACTAAGAAGCTCAATGTTCACACCTATAACTCGTTGCGCAAGGCTCTCTACAAGCCTGCCTGTTTCTTCAAGGGTCTGCTTTTCCCTCTTGTTTCCAGCGGCACCTGCACCTTGCGTGAGGCGCACATTGTCTCTTCAGTGATTGCTCGTGTTTCTATTCCCGTGTTGCACTCTGCTGCGGCCCTGCTCCGCATGTGTGATCTGTCAGCTGAGATGTCGAGCCGCTCTTACGAAAGCACCGGTGCCGTCAACATGTTTATCCGAGTCTTCCTTGAGAAGAAGTATGCCCTGCCATACAAGGTCATTGATGCTCTGGTATTCCACTTCCTGCGCTTCCGTGCCGCTGATCCCTCCGATGATACCTCGATGGGTAATGCCGGTAACAGCAAGGCCTACAAGCTCCCAGTTTTGTGGCACCAGTCTCTGTTGGTTTTTGCCCAGCGATATCGTAACGACATCACTGAGGACCAGCGTGAAGCCCTTCTCGACCTTCTCTTGGTCCGTGGACACAAGGACATTGGGCCTGAAGTCAGGCGTGAACTACTCGCCGGTCGTGGCCGGGGAGTGGTTGTCCCTGATCCCGAGAGGCAGAATGCCCTTGATGCCGGTGACGACACTATGGACATGGATATGTAAAGAGCTCTTCGAGTCTTCTTTCCCTTTGTCTTTGAAACTCCCCTGCATATACCACCTACGACCTGGTCATGAGCACGTACTTGATGGATGGCGTTTATTGTGTTATTTGTGCATATAATTCCCCTGTTATCAGAACTAGTGGAGTCGATAGATTACCACAGGGTCTACGGACCAAAAGCAAAAGCATTGTGAATACGTCTTCCTGGTAATTACCTGCGTTCACGCGCCTTGGCCTCCATTGGGATCAATACAGCGACTATTAGAGATAGTTGCTCGCGTTCAAGTTCGTAACAGTGCATTATGTGAGTCTGTGAATTATGTACGCCGTGTCCAAGATATTCATGCTTTAATGTGCCCGTGGAATACATCGAGGTGCACTTAGAAGAGCGCAGCCACGGCAATTGCAGCCGCAGCACCCAGCGGAACAGCGGTAGCACGAATGTTGTGGAGGCCAGCAGCGGCATCAGTCGAGCTAGCGCCAGTCCCAGAGGCAACAGACGCTCCAGTGGCAGTTGCAGCCACAGTCAACTTGTCATAGAAGACCGATTTCTCAGGATAGCTGATGGTGGTGGTAGTCATGGTGGAAGTGGTGATGTCGTCTACGGAGACTGTCACGTCCATGTTGAAGGTACACACAGCTGACTCCGTAGAGTGCGTGAAGGAGCACTGAACATCTTCGCCAATGAGGCCCGTGTAGCCTCCAATCTCCGCTGTCAGAGTCTTGGAATAGCTGAGGGTGTCGGGACCGGCGAACATAGTAAACGGCTTGTCGATACTGCAGTCGGACTTGGGAGCGCCACTCATACAGCCGACTCTGTAGGTAGTTCCAGCGGCATTGGTACCAAGGACCGTGCCGACCATGCTGGAATAGGAGGAAACACTGACACTCATTCCAGGAACGGTCTTAGTGGCGGCGAAGTATTCAATGACTGTAGTGCTCTCGGCAGTAGCAAGGGCCGCGAGGACGGGGACCCAAAGAGTGGAGAACTGCATTGTGAGACTTGTATCGTGCGGATATGAGGTTGATCAGCAGTGACTTCGATAGAAAAAAATAAATAAAAAAAAGATCTTCTCTGAAAGGGAAATCTACTCTGTTTAAACCCCTCGGGCCAAGGGCGGACCCCTATCGCCCTCATGGGGGAGTTTTCTTTTTTTTTTTTTTTTGAGCCGCAGTCCGATACTACCATGTTTAGCCTCGCGTAAATGAGATGAACTAGATCCTTTCAGGTTCCGGGCAACGGGGCCAAGTCGAGCTAAATGCGACAAGTCCGTGGACGATTGGCTGCACGGAGGACCCTTCCTCTCGAGCGTGTGGCACAGATCCCATCTTGGGACTTGGCTGTCCTTGGCGAGCTACAAAGCTCTGCTCTGCGTTCTTGAAGATTATTGATGCGGTGAAGCGGCTATGCCGGCTATGTTGACTTGAGTGCGAAGTTCGTGCGAAGTTCGAGGGGATATCGTGGGGGCCAAACCCAAGTTTAGGGCAAAGACACTGGCGCCATCCCAATCTGGGCCCGGAGACCCGTCTCTAGTCAACTTGAAAGGCCCTAGAACCAGTCTTGTCTTGACTCACACTCAGACCTCGCCGTATCTTGTCCAAGTGAGTCAGAGTTTAACGAGACCATGATCTGTATGGTTGCGAGGAGTCCACCAATGTCAGATCAGTCTTCGTCTGTGGAGTTGAGCATGGAGGCCTCACAGGGCTGCCGACGTGTGAACATACTCTGATCGAAAAGTAGGCCGTAATAAATTTCAAACGACTCCAATATTGGAAGGCATTTCAAAAAAGGAGTTTGTAAGGACGTACAATGGCCCAAAATGAGTTCGATCTGGGCCTGGCTTCAGTGAAGATGAATGTATAAGAATCGATCTTCCCTCAGTACTTGAGATACCCGCATGGGTTTCAACGTAGTTGTCAACTGCCCCAAGATATAAACGTTAGATAACAAACAAGAAAAAAATGGATCGAGATCATTTTTCGCCTTTTGCTGTATCATGCACTATCAATGACGACACTCGAAACGAATTTCTGGCACCGCTCGCCCTGTAGCAGCTCTTTCTGTCCCCACCCTTTCCCCAGCGCAGATTGAACTGTTCATGAATCCCAGTACGCGCGCCAACAAGCACAAGCCTATGATAGTCGGTAGCGCCATTCATGTAGGTTTACAGCATCTTGATATCGGTCTGAAGTGCCACCTCCGCTAGTACAATATACAATTCGCATCAGTGTATGGTGCTATGGACCCGCCGAGAAATATGTTCCAGGCCCCCACGGAAACTGTGTCTGAGTAAAGACTGGATTCTCGGGAATGCACTTCGACATCAGAACTGGTGTCTTTACGTTGCATGCATTCGAACTGTATCTCATCATCGTCACCCAATTATCCCTCAATATTTTCAAAGTTCATCAGTGAATACGGGCGTGCGCATTACATTTCATGAAATCTTGTGGATGAGATCATCATTCTAGTCCCTATCTCAGCATCCTGATACCTATTCTACTTCCTCTCGGAAGTGACTTGAATCTCAACCTTGTATATGTATGTCTGATGTTGGAACCGAGAGAGCTTACTGTTCGATGGGCAGATCTCTATGTGTCATGGCATGTCCCAATGGTGTGGTTGCTCAGATACATTTATGCACTGGGGCAGCACTCTCATGCGATACCTGGACTCAGCAGGAGTTGAAACAAAGGGCATTGTAGGTGGCGCATGATCATTGTTCCCATCACCGCAGTCGTGGACATGATGTGCAAATAAGAGGTTGATGATATTGTTCTTGGAATGGAAAGGCAATGGGTTCTATAACTCTATAACAACAAAGGCATAGTAGTACAGGACCTTATTTAAATGCAGCTTTGCCATAAGTTTGACATCTCTGGAGCCCTCCAATGTCCCACGATTATTCATGTACAGGTTATAGACAGCTTTTGTACGCCTTTGAAGCGTCTGAAGTACTAGAATTTCCTGCATCTCCGCCGCATGAAGAGAGTGTCTAATCGGGACTGTGTATGGCTTAATCTAAGGCGCGTTCCCGTACCTGCCTCTAGTGGGTATTGGCTGATGGAACTTGGCAAAGGTTGTACTCCTGGTGAGACCGTCAACAGATCAATAATTTACGCAGTCCTAGTAGTATAGACTTGATCGGTGAAGAAGGGGAAGTCGAAATTTGACTGTGTGAATCGGTTCGGACTTTGCCTAGAGCATTCAAGTACGGTAACTCTCGGTGCATCTAGAGAGGAATCTCTGCGATGTCTCAAGATATTCCGACGACGAATTCCTGCACCCATTTGCATGTGATAAGCCCACTCACGTCGGAGGAGTATCCGATAGAGTTCTCGTACTACAGAGGGGGCTCAACATATTCTCAGTCAATCCGCTTCACAGGGTCAAGGGCAACAAGCAAAGGATTCTAGGTGTTTCAGGGATCAATCTGGGTAATGGGGTGTTTTGTTTTGGGGGGGGTGGGACATTGATGCGGGGTGATGTGCGTGTCAGGGGAAGAATGTCTAGACGCACTGGGAAGCAATGTATCAGGGGAATTTCTGCGTATGAGATGATTTCCTACCTATAGCCTGCAGATGTGGATACGCGGGATGTACTGTAGATTATTGGCATCATGTACGTGAGCTGCATAGTCTCATCTATGCACTTGGGACACTTGATGTGAAACGGGTTGACAGGCGCGTTCGGCAAAGGGTTAAATTAGGGAACCGGGCCTTTGCGGCGCCGAGATTGGAGTCCAGGGCGATGCGACATAGGCATAATACGACTGTACGGACTCCGACGGGGTCAAGGCTTCAGATGTCAACGTACTCCGTACTCTGACCGCGTGCTGCGTATTGCATATTGCGTACGGACTTGTCACTGGAGTTTCCCCCCTGGTGCCTGGGAGGTGGAGTCGGAATCACCTGTAAGATGATTGATTCTAAAAAAGAAAAGCGTCTACAGTACAAGTACGAATCATTGGCCACATTGAGTAGGAGGGGTCACTCCTTTTCTTGATGAGTCTCCTTGGAGGGGCTCAGCCACGACGGATCCAGCCCCTCCGCGCGTTCCGTGTTGTTCGACGCCATTCAGTGGGGTAAGAGGGAACTCCGCCAATGTGCATGGACATAGGGGGGGGGGGGGGGGGCGGACCTGGTTCAGGAGTTGCATTCCAAGCGACCAACAAGGGCCGGAGGATCAGAGTGGCGATAGGGGCATTCTCCGAATGTTCGGGGCTGGAACTTGGACTTGAGATGCGCACCAAGGGGGTCCACTGCGTTCCAGATACACCGTATGGAGTACGGAGACATCATTAGATTGGGGGAAGATAGGGGGGGGGAAGTACCTCCTTGGAGAGTCAATAGGACTATAGAGTGTGAGAGATGTACTGTAAGAGGCCGTAGTGAGTAGCGATTTCCGTTACGAGGATCAGGGTCAGGGTCACGCTTGAACCTCACGTTGGGCGCCTGAGAATTTTGGGGGACAGGATCTATTCATAAATATGATGGTGTGTACGTGTGAGACGAGACACAGCTGAAACCCAAGCGTACCGTGGAATCCAGGGGCGCAGGGGGGGGCTAGGCTGACGAGTAAGAGGTACTTGCTTCTACACGTTGTTTACTATGGTAGCCAAGGTACCCGAGACTTCCTTTCGATGGGCCCCACTTGGACCAGGGATGAATGAGGTGAGACCACGCTGGCCTCTACTTAAACCGTGGCCTTCGCCCGGTTGCAGTCCAAACTCATCCCCAAAGGAACAAGTGTCCTTCTCGCGCTGACTCACACCTTCCCCGGATTGCTTGGATCGTCCGGTGCCTGTTCGTGATGACAGCGTGGCCTTTGACTACGCTTCAATAGAAAGTCATCTTTCCCCTCCAGACTGGCACCGGCCATCCACTATGACAGACACAATCAACCCGATGGAGTCATTATCAGCATCCCCGTCTCCCGAGCTCCACTTGACTGTCTCCCCCGCGGATACATCATTGGACTCGCCCGAGCCGGAGGACATCCTGGAAGATGAGAAAAAGCCTGCGAAGAAGAGAAAGTCCTGGGGTCAGGAACTTCCTGTGCCCAAGACCAACCTCCCACCACGGTACATTCTACCCTTACCCCCTTTCTGATGCAAAGAAGGACAACATACTGATCCTTTTTCCCAGAAAGCGTGCCAAGACAGATGATGAGAAGGAACAACGGCGGATCGAGCGCGTTCTACGGAATCGCGCTGCGGCTCAGACTTCCCGCGAGCGTAAGCGTCTTGAGATGGAGAAGCTAGAGACCGAAAAGATCCGCATGGAACAACAGAACCAATTCCTCATCCAGCGACTGTCCCAGATGGAGGCGGAGAACAACCGCCTCTCTCAACAAGTGGCTCAGCTCTCCGCTGAGGTGCGCGGCTCTCGCAGCAGCACCCCCAAACAAGGCTCTCCTGTTCTCGAATCCCCTACCCTCACACCTACCCTGTTTAAGCAGGAAGGCCAAGACCTCCCGATGGAACGCATCCCGTTCCCCACACCCTCCGCCACCGACTACTCCCCGACCCTCCAGCCTTCTACTCTGGCTGAGGCCTCCGACGTGACACAACATCCTGCAGCGGTGTTGTGCGACCTGCAGTGTCCGTCGCTGGCCTCGAAGGAGTTGGAAGTGCCCTTCCTCTATTCGACCTCTCGGGCGTCGAACCTGACGCTGCAAATGACGTTGCAGCTCCTCTTTCTGACGATGACTTCCGCCGCCTATTCCACGGTGATTCACCCGCTGAGTCAAATCCTTCTTTCCCTGAAGACGGGTTTGCCTTTGGCCCTATCGACGGAGGAGATCTATCAGCATTTCCCTTTGATTCTTTGGTTGATTTCGACCCCGAGTCCGTCGCCCTCGAAGGTGCCGACTCGACCGGTCTTTCGGATGAAACTGCTCACTCGACTGCTAGCGTGCAGCCCAGCCTTGGCGCGTCCACTTCGCGATGCGACGGGCAGAGCATTGCAGCTAGCGGTTAGTGAGCGTTTCTCCGCACAGACTCGGTCGGTCGACGCCCCGGAGGGCCGACCGAGTTGGGAGTCGTTATTGACATTGGCATGGGCGATCGATAGACTCGACCAGTCAAGGCGGCATCGGACCACCAAGTCCAAATCCGGCCGGCGACGCAGTTACGGAAAGGTTCAACGGAGTACTGGGGGTTCCTGGAGTTCTACACCGGGCGAGAAATTTACATCTCTGCTATCGGGCAAACAACTATAGGGGATAGTCTTCTATTTTTGCTGTATACTATATGATTTTTTCATCCATTCAAAAGAAATGACTGGCTCGTTTTCTTTTTTTGATCTGAATCCTGGATGTTTATCGTAGTCCGACTTGGATCATTATCAGTGATAAACAAGCGCCGCCTTGTCTGGCACTGGTGGCAATATGTAAGCCAAAAGAGCAATCTTTGTTGCCTGAGCATCTGTATAAGAGGCCGCCTCACTAGGCATGAAATGGGATATGAACTCGATAAAACCCCTGCCAGATTGGCCGAGCTAAAATAGAGCGACGCTAAAGAATGCGCTGAATGCGGTGACGTTTGCCACGCGCCATCTTCTCACATCCCCTCTCAGGCCCCAAGTTTCGACCCCTCCCGACTGTCCCCCGACTTTTCCCCCTGCACGTCGCTACGATCTACCGGTATTGCCTCCCTCGTTGCCATCATGGTCCGCCGAGATCCCATCTTTGAAGCCCGCACCAATGTGAAGGTAAGACACCACCCCGCATCGCCTAATTCCGCGCACACCCAGGACTCATATCTGCCAGCTCCATTCGAACCGACTCAAGAAAGAAGCCAACCGTGCAGAAGCCACCTTTAAATCCGAAAAGGCCAAAGCAGACAAGGCGATGAAAAACCGCGAGTTCCAAATCGCCCGGATCCACGCGGCCTCCGCCGTTCGCGAGAAACGCCGCCAAGTGACCCTCAAATCCGAAGCCGCCCGTGCGGACGTTATTATCAACGAGCTCAAAGCCGCACAGAGCACCCGCGACACATCGCGAACGCTCGCTCTTGCGTCGCGCGGCCTCGACGCGGCCTCGAAGAGCGTGAACCTCGAACACCTTGTCTCGCACGCGAACAACTTCCTCGCCCGGTCCGAGGATTTCAAGATCGCCAGTAGTGCGATCGAGGATGTTGCGCAGGGTATCTCGATGCAGGAGTATGGTGCAGAGGGCGAGTCGGAGGTGGACCGGATGATGGAGCAATTGGCAGACGACGCGGGCGTTGATATGCGCCTGGCGTTGGAGTCTGGCAAGGCGCCTGAGGAGATTCAGCAGCACGCTGAGCCTGTCAAACCAGATGCGGAGGCTGAGGATGGGCTTGGAGCGAGATTAAGAGCTTTACGGGCTGCTAATTGAGTTGGTGGTCATGTTGGTCTCGTACTATCTCTGTCTCTCTCTTGCCGTGCACATCCCTGGAGTTTGAACTGGGCGGTTCGAGCAAGAGGCCAGTCTACTTTACGACTTTACGGCATTTTGCGTTAGGAGTGGTTGTGATTATTATCTATTTTGCTGTCCCAAGGACTTGGCGTTGAAATGAAACTTGTATATCCATATCCATATCCATCTTCTATTCATTCATTGAATACAGTTGACCTGATACGCTGACTCCAAAGGTTCACAACGAACGCAGCAAACAGTTCAATGCGGCTGAGAAGGAACGCCAAACTAGAAAAGGCTCTCTCGCCCGCGCTAAACAGATGAAGAGCGGGGAGTAGAGAGATCGGCAATCAATATTGAGTGCTGACTCGCTTTCTCTGCCACTTCGACTCCTCTATGCTCCTCCATCAGTACCTCTTGTATTGCACTTTCTCTCCAGCCATGTCAGGCCACAGTAGCTATGTGAGACAGGTCCCAGGTGCCCGACAGTCCTTTCATCACAGCCGCAAAGATCACTGGAACCCTCACAATTGCTCAAGCAGTTGCCACCGAACCGGATCATCTTCAACGGCATGAAGACCCGGGAGTTGACCGTCCGAGGTGGATGGACCTGTCTAGTTCTTGTGAGGACCAAATAAGCGAGGGACCGAATAGGCTCCGAGACGGGGCGGCGATGGACCCTGATCGGTGACCAGCATCCGCCTCAGCCAATGGTCACAGCGAGACTCATTTCCACCATCCCTAAAATGGTTCGTGGGAGGCTTCGCTGGCCCCCAAAATAGGATGTCCTAGTCCCTAAGGGTCCTTTGTTAGCCTTTGGCAACTGGCTAGCGTCGCAAGGGCCCTGGGATCTTTAAAACCCTGTGGCCGCCATGACTTGCCCGTGGTTTTGGAGGGAAAAATTTCCGGGCTCGTCATGGCGGCCGCACGCTCGTTTTGGTGCTTCTTGACACTCGTTCTTTACTGTTCACTCGTTCGCGCAGCGCCCTGGATCGTGACTGATTACTGGGAGGAAGAGCGCGTCACCAGTTATCCCTATGATTATTATTATTATTCGTCTAATGTCGCGCCGTACGTGACGACCGTGAACCAGCAAGTGCGACCGACTGTTACGTCGCTTCCTGAAGCTGTATCGACTTACACCAACGTCGAGACCGGCTACTATGCAGGCGACGTGACCGTCGTCAACAAACTATACACCGCCACCATCGGCACGGCGGCCTATGACTTGGCCTACGGCGATGACTACAGTTCGTACGAAACCACCATCTATGTGGTCAACCTGACCTATACCGCACCCACGGGCTGCTCTACTCAGTGGACCACGACCACCTATGCCACGGTGACCCCTCCCAACAGCGTTGAAGCATTGCTCCCGCGCACCGCCACTTCCACCTCGTTCTCCGTGGACAAGACATCCACCCCGTTCTCACCAACCACATATACCTACGTCTACGTCTGGGTTGAACCGACGCAAGTCCCGAGCACCAGTCTTGCCTGTCTGAGCGATCAAGCCCGCCCCACGGCCCTATACTCAGGCTCCAAGTGCCAGTACACTGGCAGCGACCTCTGCGGATATTACTACGGCGGCTATGAGGGTACGGACGAAGCCTGGTACAACGACTCGTCGTGGTGGGGTATCTCCCCGTTAGCACTCATTCTAATCTGTATCCTTGGCTGGGTTGGCCTCTTCTTCATACTCGGCATCATCGAAGCCTGGATCCGCTTCAAACGGCTCATGACGGGCTGGCAAACCCGCCGAGGATTCCCTCTTTTCTGGGCCTTTATGCTTCTACCCGTATCGCTCTTCTGTCTGTGCTGTTTCCGTAAGGGATACCGCTCCCGCAATGCCGGGGATGCGGCTTTTTTGCAGCAGAAGTGGCGAGATATGAGTGCTTGGAAGAAGTTCAAGCTGTTCATTGTATGGGGCTTCCGCTTCAAGTATCCTGATGTTCTGGGACCAGCGCCGATGCGCGTCAAGCAGAGCAAGAGGCCTGGTAAGAATGCTGGGCCGCCTTTGCTGAACGCTTCGCCGCCTCAGACGGCCATGTATGGACCGCCGATGGCGGCTGGTGCTCGTAACCCTGAGATGGGCCAGGAGGCGAATCCTACGCAGCATCCGGCAGAGGCACCGTTGGTTCCCGGAACCGAGGGTGCCTTGGCGGGTCAAGAAGACGTTGGTCAAGAGCAGAATGTCAGCCGTGAAGGAGCTGTGAGTCGAGATACAATTAGTCACGGTAGATCACTCAGTCAAGATAGACCAGTCAGTCAGGGTGAAGAGATTGGCCGGGCCCATTGATTCAGTGAATTGATGGGCTTCTTTCTGAATGCGGTCATGTGTAAAGGGGGATGGATTGTCGATATTATCGGGGCTGTATATACATGCTCCTGACGCGTTTCTTATGACTCGAATACCCTAAAACCAGGTGCTTTTAATCTATAATATTCTATCTTGTGCGGATGTGTGATGTTCTTCATTTTCTTCTCGTCTTCTCGGTCGATTAAAAGGGGCCGCTTCTGCATGTCTGCAAAGTATCGGTTCTTGGAGGCTTCACTCCCGATCTTCAGCCTTGACCTTCCATTCCTAACGATTGATAGACGAACCTCGACATTTTCCGAACAATCGAAAATGATTCTATCGAAATATAATTGTTGTGAAACAAAAACTAGATTCATCCCGCGCAAATTGATCTCGCACAACCTCGGTTCATTTCTACGAGGGAACAAAAAAGAAATATCTCAGGTTGTTCTGTAGGAATAGCCGAACGCGGGGGTCGAACCCGCAACCTTGAGATTAAGAGTCTCACGCTCTACCGATTGAGCTAGCCCGGCAGGGCTTGGTGAAAGGTCGGGTCAAAATTAGTAACATAAAGCAAAAACTTTGTAATGACCACTTGCGCCTCTGCAAAGCCGATAACCCAGTTTGGCTCGTGCGACGATCCGTGGGGAAGCGCTGTATGAAGTTGGACAGCACACCGATGGACGGACCGGCGAACGCCGGCCCTGCAAAACAGCCCGCATGTCTCAATTGTCGTCGCAGTAAGATCCGCTGTAATCGACCAGCGGGCCACGCGCGATGTGAGAAGTGTCGCCAGGCAGATGTTGACTGCATCGTGCCGAGCCACCATCTGGGACGACAGAAGGGAGTGAAGAAGTAAGTGTATTCCATTGTAGTCGGGACGTGTAAGTTGACCAGAGTAGCAAGCGGAAAGGTCTGGAAAAAGCAATTCATCAGATCGAGCAGGCCATTAAACGGCCTAAGGTTGATCCAGAGGGGCCGGATGATGCACAAAAAGCCATCTCGGGGCTGCAAGAGTTACTCACTCGGTTTCAAGGGCAATTACAGAGTGAAGAAGTCTTTGGGCCGCCGGATCGGTCGCGTAATTTACCGTCCCCAGCTCGGGATGCGAGTGCGGAGGAGAGTCTTGCTCTCGATGATGCGGAGAATCCTCTGCAGCTGCTTGCCAGAGCCTCAGATCTTCAGCTGTCACCAACAGGTGTGCGACATGTCCCAAAGTCTCCGTTACCATCTATTGCGCCCTTGCCGCAGGAGAGTAGTGAGCTTGACATGAGTGCAAAGTCGTTCTTCGTGCCTACCAGAGCCCACATGGATGTTGGGTCGGAGTTAGACCCCATTGATCTGGGACTTGTCACAATTGACGAAGCTGAATCTTTGTTCTCCTTGTAAGGCGTTTCAACTATGTCAATTGAAGACGCTTAAATACTGATGGCTCCTAGCTTTTATCAGAACCTCGCACATACACGATGGGGCCTAGATCCCGTGGTACATACGCCAGGTTTCGTACGCGCACAATCGGCATTCCTGTTCACCTCCATCATGGCAGCTGCGGCACTTTTTCTATCGTCTGCCGCTGCATTATCGAAGAGACTCTCGAGGCATTGCAAGTGGCTTGCGAAGCGCGTGGTGACGAATCGCTATAAGTCAGTGGAAATAGTGCTCGCCTTTATGGTGAATGTCCCATGGATGCCCCCTGGGGACAGATTGGGAGATGATGATACATGTTCTTATATAGCCATGGCACTCACCGTTGCCTTGGACTTATCGCTGAACAAAATTGTCACTCCATCTTCGAGCTTCGACCAAGATCTATTAAATCGTCTTGCTCGGGCCGACTGTATTGACGCGAAGCGGGCGTTGCATATGGATGGGTTTGATGACGTGGACCCTGACTCGGAGTGGGGTCGTCGATTACTGCGAAGACGAGAGAGGACTTGGATTGCATTATTTGTCGTTGAGAGAGGGTGAGTCTGGCTCAAATGATGATGGAATATGCTTTCTTACTATAGTTCAGGGTTTGCCTTGCTCGAGGACGAAGTTATACTGTTCCCCCTACATCACTTGTTGAGAACTGCGATGCCTGGCATCGGGCAGACATCGCAGATCGTCGTGACGGACCGATGAACTCGATGGCCGTCTTACGCAGAGACCTAGTAAGTGCCGCAGTCTGGACCGTAGAACACAGTGCTAATGATTTCAGGATGATCTATTCAGGAAGGTCAAGGCGAGCTGCGACAGTTATCGAACCGTTGATACCGGTTCTGAAGCAGCCCAAGCGTATGTGTCGCAAGAAACTAAATTCAGCATGGGACCGCTAACTCTTTGGTAGTATTGAAAAGACCATCGAGAGTTTCTACGAGCGCTGGTACGCAACGTGGGCATTGGCAATTAGTGAAGGTGGAGGTAAGTTCAGTTCCAACAACTATATCTGCGGCCAACTAACATAATGTAGCCCGCTCGCTCCCACCGTACGTCGAGATTCTAGTGACACATACTCAGCTATCCACCTACGGCGGTGTCATCAATCATCCCACGGCACCACTTGCAGTAAAGCGCTTTTTCCGAGCAGCCGGACTTTCCTCTGCCCTGAACGTACTCCGAGCGGCCATCCAAGGGGAAGGACGACTTAAATCCATGCCAAACAATACGGTCATCATGATTTCGTTTGCAGCATGCTCAGCTCTCAGTCTTAGTGTGACCCCAGGCGACAGTCGGTCGAGTCTAGCTCCCAGTGTGCGGACTCTGATCGAAGAGACCGCAGGAGTCCTAGAGCGAATAGGAGCCACTCCGAGTCACCGTGGAGGAGCATCGGTATTATATGGCAAATATCTGCGTGAATTGATCCGACGAGGCCCGGCTGTACCTAGTCAACAGCTCCGATCAGATGCACGGCCATTCGCCATCCCAGATCCTCTTGTACCCGCCACTAGCCTAGATGATCAGTCGTTGGCAACAACGCAGGCCTTACCCTCAGGAGACATCTGGACCGAGCCGATGCAATTCTCCTCCATGTCCGATAATCAGATCATCGATGCGGTCAATCGTGCTGGTAGTGCATTTGGAGCGTCGATACCGGACGTGCCTGTTGACGATATGCTCAGTTGGGATTGGCTTGATTTTCCCAACACGGATTTCACTTTCTGAAGAGTTGAAAGTGCCTAATTTTCTCTTTGCACGGTCTTCATGTGCAGCTTCGGGAATAGCAGAACAGCCAAGACGGCCAAGGCCGCCATTAACTTAGAATGGTTGAGATCCACTGTTCACCGAGGCTCAGAGACTGAGCCGTGCGACACAACGTCATTCTCCTTGGCGCTTGCAATGTACATAGTCCGAGTACCAAAGATCTGCACATAAAGAACGCGATGAATTGATCCGTCTCCTTTACACCGCACATTTTCCCTGCTTCCCATTCCTGAATCCCGATGGTCATAGAGAACCAACATGGTCGATCTCACGATGCTAGCGCCAGGGCCAGCGGGCACAACCATGATCGGCGAGAGCAATATTGAAGCTGCCGCTCGACGCGGACTGGCAAAGCAGCGTCAGCGCGACCAAGCCATGAAGTTTTCGAACGACATTGCCTCGAACGACACCAAGGCCGACATCTCCGACGCCACGACCCCCGCATATAAGTCTCCTATGGAAGACAAATCGCAAAAGTCTCTACGAAATCTGAATGATCAGAGTAAGAGAAATGGACAAGCTCTGTCTCAAGCAGAGGGCAAGGGTTCATCGAGTTCGAAGCCTAGTGAGGGCTCTAGTCAAGTGTCGATCCCACCCAAGAATGGGCTCCGCAGTAAATGGCAACGCATTCGCAGACGAGTTCATGCTTGAAATATCCAATATCAACTCTACACCCATTTACTCGATAATTGAAATTTGATATTTCCATCAACCTTCTAGAATCATTCGAGCCGGGTAACTCGATGTACCTGAGTCGGAAACACGGCGCCCGGCCCCGCCACTCGGCATCCAGAAGTAGCCCCGAAGTGTCGTCACCCAGCACATAGCTCAGTATTATTATATCCATCGCATGCCCCTTGTTTCTTTCTCCATAGAGTCCATACGCACACAATGGCAGCGCTACGAGTCACAACTGCACAGCTCTCGCGCAAGGCACTAACATCATGCCGACCCCGCCTCTATCTCGGCATTCGCACCAGCATTCGCCCGACACTTGCAACCCGCCCCAAGATACAGGCATATTCCACGGCACCGACACGGGATCTCGCCCCTAAGATCGAGCGCGGAGGCTCTAAGCTGTACAAAGATGCCGATGAAGCTGTCAAGGACGTGAAAAGCGGCTCGACGATCTTGAGTTCCGGGTTCGGACTCTGCGGTGTTGCGGGTAAGTTGCATGATTCTCGGAGAGAGCCGGGACCTCGCTGATAAGTGAATAGAAACGTTGATCAATGCGATGGGTCGACGTGGGAAAGAGCAATTACATTCGCTCACGGCAGTCTCGAATAATGCCGGTTCGGCGGGCAAAGGTGGATTATCGACGCTGTCGCATAATGGGCAGTTGGATCGGTTGATTCTCTCGTATTTGGGCAACAACAAGGCTTTGGAGAAGAAATATTTGTCCGGGAATATTGCGATTGAGCTTTGTCCCCAGGGTACTCTGGCTGAGAGGTTGAGGGCTGGTGGTGCGGGAATTCCGGCGTTCTTTACGCCGACCGGAGTTCGTAAGTACCATCTAATGGATCATATTGTACGAGATACTGACTCTGAGCAAAAAGACACATTCATCCAGGAGGGAAAGATTCCCGTTCGAATGGATGAGTCTGGCAAGGTCTTGGAGTCTGGCAAGCCGCGGGAGACACGCGAGTTCAATGGCAAAACGTATCTGATGGAGACTGCATTGACTGGAGACGTGGCGATCTTGCGAGCGTGGAAGGCCGATGAGGCTGGAAACTGTGTTTTCCGGTATGTTTGCATCGCGATCATATCGGCAGGATATAATGCTGACTTCCGTAGATACACCACCAAGGCATTTGGTCCGATCATGGCCAAGGCTGCTACCTTGACTATCGTGGAAGCCGAGAATATTGTTCCTGTTGGGTCGATTGACCCGAATGATGTGGACCTGCCTGGTATCTTTGTGGACCGCATTGTTCCCGCGACGGACGAAAAGCACATTGAGATTAAGAAGCTACGCGAAAGTGAGGGAGCAGGTGAGTCGATGAAGGGCGAGGCTCAGATCCAGAGAGAGCGTATCGCTCGGCGAGCGGCGAAGGAATTGAAGCAGGGATACTATGTGAACCTAGGTGTTGGTCAGTATTGAGAACCTTGCAACTACACACTTCTTCTACTGTCGATTGTTCTGACCATGTGCAGGTATTCCTACCCTGGCACCTTCCTTCTTGCCCAAGGATGTCAAGGTTTGGGTTCAGTCTGAGAATGGCATTCTGGGAATGGTATGAAATATCTCGGTGATTTGGAAGGGTTCATACTGACCTCGAGTAGGGTCCGTATCCCACAGAGGAGGAAGTCGACCCAGATATCATCA
The DNA here is from genome assembly GCA_028828935.1 of Penicillium sp. IBT 18751x. Lineage (NCBI taxonomy): Eukaryota > Fungi > Ascomycota > Eurotiomycetes > Eurotiales > Aspergillaceae > Penicillium > Penicillium sp. IBT 18751x. The sequence goes on along the minus strand of JAQJZS010000011.1, from coordinate 626,867 downwards.
ATGCCGGCAAGGAGACCGTGACTTTGGTGCCCGGTGCTGCCACCTTCGACAGCACTGAGTCATTCGGTATGATCCGCGGTGGCCATGTAGATGTGTCGATTCTCGGCGTAAGTATAGCTCTATTCAGTTGTGTGACGTTGCTAAGTGAGGGTACAGGCTCTACAAGTGAGCGCCAACGGTGATCTCGCAAACTACATGATCCCCGGAAAGGTCTTCAAGGGTATGGGCGGCGCCATGGACCTGATTTCCAACCCCGATAAGACCAAGATCGTGGTGGCGACCAGCCATGTCGCCAAAGATGGATCGCCCAAGATCGTGCAGAGGTGCAGCCTTCCTCTGACCGGTGCCAATGTTGTGAGCACTATCATCACCGACCTGGTAAGTCTCAAGTTGCCCCCTGAAGTAGCACTTAGCTCACAGTCTTCGTAGTGTGTCTTCCAGGTCAACCGAGCGACTGGCAAGCTCACATTGACGGAACTTGCTCCCGGCGTGGAAGTCGAAGAAGTGCGCAGCAAGACAGACGCCAAGTTCACAATCGCCGACAATTTGGAAATCATGGAATAGAGCGCAACGCATGCTTTGTTGTTGTTTTCCTTTATTGCTACATAGAACAATACATATACATCGGGACAGGCTGTATTGAAGTCAATGCAAGTCGTGATAAATTTGCAATCATTCTATCATGTCAGTATATACAAATCGCACAGAGCTCCTATAGACATTACAATTTCGCCTTGGCCTTACCCGGCGCATAAGTCGAGCCGGAGCCCTGGCTAATTGCCTCTACAATAGCATCCACGCTATTCAAGATCCACTCATTGCCCTCATCACTCGCCAACCAGCGCGCACCCTCCTCACCCTCCACATCGGTAGCCCACGATCCATCCTCAAGAGCCTTGCGCAGTCCAAAAACATGCGATGTCACCTGCGGGCCCACGCCAGTCTGCGCACGCAGACAAGCTACAGCAACGATGGAGGTCAGCACGCGGCCAGCCGCGGCACCGGTGTTCCGGACCGGATCAGAAAGAAGAGAACCGTAGTGACTGTTCAGGATCACAACGGGTAGATCCGGGTGTGAATCAGCGAGCTTGTTATATAGCTTGTTCTCAAAGGGTCGGTAGATCGAGTTCCAGAGGGCGCGACCGCGCTCACTGATCGAGGTGATGTTCTCGGGTGTTGGGCCGCGGGTCGGGGTAGTAGAGAGCTGAGTAGTGACGGAGTCGGGGAGGGTGGCTTTGAAAGCGCCCAGACAGTTGATTGTGCGCGGGATGCCGTTGAAGCTAATACATTTGAGGCCGACTTCGCGCATGAGTTCGGCGGTTTCGACGGGGGATGTGCTGGAGGCGAGCTGGTATAGGACAGCAAGGGACTCTGGGGAGTTCATAGTCATTGTTGCTGCTGTCTAGACATCGATCAGCCTCTGTGTCTCTGTTGGGGTTTGTTTGATTCTCTGACGACATACCGACAGCGCGACCCATGAAGGCTGGGAGACATTCTTGGCCTGAGCAGTCTGCGCGATTTTTCTGTAGACGGCAGAGATATTCGCCGGCGCCGGCACGGTAGACGGACGTGCGGCAGGGGCATTGATCAATGCTTTCAAACTGTTAGAGAGCCTCGACATGGTTGTTTTTGCGAGCGAGAAGAGTCTCCGACGGTTTGGCATTTGAAGGGCCCGAAATCCCGAGGTCGGCATCTACTTTTGGACCCCGCGACCCGAGACGTTCGGCGCGAGTGTGACATTGATAATACAGAATACAGCCTCGTATCTTGTAAAAAACCAAGCAAATCCCAAGCATTTTGAAATCTGGGGAAATGCGGGGGAACACAATTGCAGGGTCAGCTCGGGCTTTAAAAGTGATGGCCGAGTCCCTGTCTTTTATCTGCTTCGTCCAGTCTCTGACTTTATGTTCCCACCTGCATCTCTACGCGCATAGTCGATCATGGAATCGAAACCAAGCGTAATGGAAGTCGAAGAAGCCAAGACGAGCGAGCTAAATCGGTTTGGCGATCAGCTGCAGCAGCAGAAATTGACGCGTCGCATTCTCCTGAAGCTAGACACACGGTAGGTTTCTCTTTATCGCCGTCAAGCCGTCAACTAACGAGACTAGAATCCTGCCCGTCCTCGCATTGCTCTTTTTATGCTCTTTTCTCGATCGTACAAATGTCGGAAACGCCAAGATTATTGGACTAGAAAAGGACATCAACATCAACGATCACCAGTATGATATCGGGTTGATGGTTTACTATCTGTTTTACATCTGCAGCGAGCTGCCAAGCAACCTTATACTCAAGAAAGCATCGCCTAAACTGTGGCTACCTTTCTTAACTGTTCTCTGGGGTATCATTACCATGTGTCTGGGGTTCGTGAGAAACTATGGCGGATTTGTTGGTGTGCGGGCTATTCTTGGTATTGCTGAGGGTGGATTGCTGCCGGGAATGGTAGGTTGGATTCGGATTTGGATTCCCCCGGAATGGCCACTCTAACAGTACATAGGTTCTATATCTGTCGGCTTTCTATAAACGCGGAGACTTAGCTCTACGGATTGGTCTCTTTTATACCGCGGCTTCTTTGTCCGGTGCTTTTGGTGGTGAGTACATCATCCCAGGTGTCTGTCTAAGACATAATCACTGATTACTATGGTAGGTCTTCTCGCCCGTGGTCTTGCAGCAATTGCCCCGCGTGGAGGCCTGGAGGGATGGCGCTGGATCTTCATCATCGAAGGTCTACTGGTAAGTAAACTCAAATTATCATCTGCTGTCAAACCCGAGCTTACCGTATCATAGACTGTCGCCTGTGGTGCACTCAGTTTTTTCCTTCTTCCCAACTCATTGGAGTCTTCATCCTTCCTGACACCAGAAGAAAAAGAGTTCGCGCGCGAGAGGCTTCTAATGGATAATCCTCGAATGCTGGATGGGTATGTACGCCGTATTTGCCTAACCTTCTAGTTCTAACATCAACAGGACACTGGCTGCCGAGGTGGAGTCATTCAGATGGTCTGAAGTCCGACGAGGTGTCCTAGACGTCCAGGTCTGGCTCTCCGCCAGTGCGTACTTTGCGATCCTATCTGGACTGTACTCGTTTGGTCTCTTTGTATGACACTTCCCTCAATTGAAACCAAGTACCTCGTTCTAATACTCCTCAGCTACCGACAATTATCAAAAATCTGGATTTTGCTAAGGATGCCAACGAAGTGCAACTTTGGTCAGTCATTCCGTACGCCGTCGCCGCCGTCATCACCGGTAAGCATCATGTTCACCATCCAGAAGGATAATCCTTGCCTCTCCCTCTCCTTTACTGATATCCATAGTTGTGGTGGCATTCATCTCCGATCATCTCCAGCTTCGCGGCGTTGTGATGCTGTTCACCCTACCTATCGCAATTGCCGGCTATGCAGCAATCGCCAACATTGACTCCCCGCGCGCTCAATATGGTATGACATTCCTTATGGCTACCGGCCAGTATGCTAGCGTACCTTGCATCCTGGTGTGGATCTCGAACAATTCAGCCGGTCACTACAAGCGTGCAACGACTTCGGCACTGCAATTGGCCATCGCGAATGCCGGAGGGTTTGTCGCAAGTATGTCTTCTCTTCTTTTCTTAATTTTGAATAGATGATATTAATAATGACTACCAGCCTTTAATTACCCATCTCATGATGGACCGCAGTTTCATCGGGGACATACAATTATTCTTGGGTTGCTTGTGTTTGCATGGTTTATGTGAGTCTTGAATTGTCTCTCTCGATAGGTCATGTTGGCTAATATCTGTAGGATTTTGTTTAATGTGCTCTATTGCGCCAAAGTTAATCGCGACAAAGGAAATGGGAAATATGACCATTACGCAGGATATAATGACGACCGAAACCCTGATTTCAAAATGGTTCTTTGAGGAGACTCCTGAGTGATCTTCCGGATGATGGGGATTTATATGACAGATGCAGTGTTCTAACCGGCTCTACCTATTCTATATAATCAGAAATGATGCAACCTGTCAATGAGCACTGCTATGTATCTGAGAGTGTTTCAATTTCTTTATCATCAAATGTAGGAGAAATACCCTGCTGTTGATTCAAGCGCACAAGAGCAAAGTCACTTCCACCAAGTCCTTGGCCTCCAATCCACTTTTGTCGCACCATGCAAATCATCCACGTTAAGCACATCCACCCCCTCCCGAACTAACGCCCTCCAAACATGGTTTCTCAAACCGACCGGCCACTTCGGCGTTCCCCAGTACCTCACTTTCAAACCCCGTTCATGCGCAACAAGTATCTGATGCTGAATCTTAGCGAGCTGACCCTGAGAAAGACGACCGAGTGGAAGTGAGCCAATAGACTGGTGGAAGTCAACGGAGGCGTAGTAGCTATTGTGGTCGTTGAAAAGGGACCCGTCCATTCTGAGATCCTTGACGGTTGAGAATGTGGTGTGGGTGAGGACGTCCAACGGAGCGTCGTAGAAGATGTCACGGTGGGTTGTGCTTTGGAGAATTTGCTCCAGGGGAGCATTGCCCGACGCGACGATTGTGATGGGGCGATTCTGGACTTCCGATCCGTTAAAGTAGGTCAAGTATCCACCCTCTCGGAGGGGCTGCAGTTGTTCCATGAGGTGAGGCCAAATAAGTTCCCCGGCTCCTTTGAAGTCGACGAGAAGGACGAGAGTTTGCTTGGGATCGCTAGCGAAGATGCCGACGACCTCATCTGGTATTACTGAATCATTCGCAATTCGGTTATGTTTCTGAAGCATCTCTAGGAGCGGATCGAGGTATAGACTGCGTAATGTCTGTCCTGGGAGCACAGTTTGACGTGTATGTCCTACTTGGAGATCATCATTGTGCAACCAGACGTCCGCTTCCACACTAACACAGCCAGCCGCAAGAGCAGAGAAGAGCGGAAGACGGCGCCAGTAGTCGTTATGGGAATGACAAGCAACGGGGTCAACACCGTAAGTTGGCCAAATCGAGGAGAGAGGTGGCTGGTGATTTAGGAAGAGACGAGCATCGCGAGCATTCGCGAAAAACGAGAAAAGACCGCTCCAAGCGAGTGTGAAGAGACTGAAGAGACCGCTGAAAACCGTTAGACATGAATCACCCGCAAGACGAAAACGCACCAGATGAACACGAGAGCATAGAGAGGCCGAATAAGCGCCCTACAAAGCAGCGTTTTCTTTGAATAAGGCCTCGCGTCACACTGCGCATGCGGGCACTTCCATACACGCGATATGTTCATGAAGAACTCGGGCTTTCGCAGCTCAGTCAAATCCTCAGAGTCGAGGAAGAGGATAAACTCAGAGTCGGTGGTCCTCATGACAACACCCGCCAAGGAAGCTTGATTGGTATAGCCTCACCCATCCGATGATGATGATTATATGACAATTGTGTGGAGATCGCGTTATGCTGCCTGAAATCTCGTCTGCGTCCCCAGCTGAGGTGCTGTAGAATGGAAAACGGGTCGAGTGGGGACGTGTAGACCGAATTCTTGGGGAGAATCCGTCTGCCTAAACACGTAGATACCTCGAATGTGCTACGCTGGAGCCTTGATTCCAATTTAACTGCAAGACTGTTACTCTCTCAAAATCTAGAACTCTGGGGAGGGGCCCCTTGTATTTCTATCATTTGTTAGATCGGCTAACAATGCCACAGACTGGTGAGACAAAGTAAAATCAGCTTTTGTTGGCCCTGTGATCGCAATCCCAGGCTGCGTTTATTTATTCCGAGATGTATTCTACTGAGCCTCGTCGTCGCTTTGCGAAGCCTGCTTGCGTTTCGCAGCTTCCTTGCCGGCAAAGCTGGCCAGCATGCCGAGGTCGTAGACGACCTTCAGAATACCCGCAATGATGAAGGAAACCCCAAACATGTTGTTGCGAGCTAGGATACCGGTGAGAAGAGGTCCCATACTCTGAGTCGTGGTCTTGACGACATTGACGGCGCCCATAATAGCTGTACGCTTGTCGGATGGGAGAGCCGCGGCCAGGAACGCCGACCGTGGGGCCACATCCATGCTCTGCGTACAAGCGCGCAGAACGAGGAATGTGAGCGCGAATGGTAGGCTGTTGGGAACGGAGATCATCGCCAGACAGATAGCTGATGGCAGATGGGTAAAGACCATGGTCTACAAATGGGTAAGTCGAAAGAATATCGGCAAGGAGGAATTAAATGATTACCTTCACATTACCGAACCGCTTGGCAATTGACGACGCAACCAGCATGGAAGCAGCAGAAATACTGCTGGTCACGAAGAAGATAGTGCCGAGTTCACCTTCGGGCAGGCTGAATTTGCGGTGGAAGAAATATGTCATCCAGGACCTGGTCAAGTCAGCAAAAGAATCTTCACCGGTCGCGACGCCCTGACTTACATCGATGCCAATCCAGAGGCGAAAGCGTCCAAACCGAAGAGAATGAACAGACGAATGACGAGCGACCAAAGACCCTTCTCAATGGACGCAAACAGTCCTTTCTTCTTAGGGATCTCATCAACAGTCGCAGAGTCTCCAAGGAGCGGACGAGTCTCATCGTTCTGTGGCACTGGCTCCTCCTCCACATACTCGACCTTCCGGCTCAACGCCAGGGTGAATAACAGCTTCATCACACCAACAGCCGCGTAGACGACGAACATGATCCGACACGACGGGATAAATCCCCATCCATGCAGAGACTGCAGCGAGGTAAGCATCCAACCGCACACCAATTGACCCAACGCGGTACCGGCCGCTCCAACCAGCGAATACCACGCAAAGACATCAGGAAGTTTCTCATGCACCGTGAGATGGGCCAAAGTGGACTCCTCCACGGCACGGAAAGGCCCAATTTCATTTCCACTGCGGGTAAGTTAGCCATTAAACTCAAAAAAATTTCGCCACCAAACAGGGCAGAGGACGTACCTGGGGCTTATAACACCAAAAATCGCCGCAGCAAGCAGGATCCAATAATTGCCCGTCAGCGCAAACACAACGCCACTGCCAGCCATCAACACCGAGCCCAGCGACAGCACAGCCTTCCGACCCATCTTATCAGCGAACAGAGTCAGGAAAAAACTGATCACGACATCTCCTATCAAGGTCAAAGTCATGAACAAGCCGATACGGTCATCAGCGATCCCCAGGGCAGACAAGTACGACGCCAGGATCAGAGTTGAGCCGCCGTAGGCGAACAGACGCACGAAGCGCTGGGCGCAGAGAAGCTTGACGTCGAGCGACGAATGCCACATGGTGACGAGGCCCACCTCCTCAAGGAAGTGGGCAATGATGCGCACCGGGCGCGAAGTAGACTCAGCCATGATGGAAGAGAAAGGGAGAAGAGTTGAAGCCGGCAGATAGAAGCCGATAGCAGAACGGCAGTAAATAAGAAACGGCTCAAGAGTGGGTCTCGGACTAGGCAGAATGGTTGAGTGATTGGATCGGAGTTGATTGTCCTTTTCTAGATTCACGATTCTGGTTCTGTAAATTATACAATTACATACATTCAAACATCTCTGACCCCATTCAAGCAGACTCGCTCTTGAACGGCCACTTCACGCGTCGCTCAGCACGCACGTACAGGTTGTTCGGGCGGATGAGCTGAAACATGGGATCGTACTCGATCGGCCCGTCATTCTCCTTGGTGAACTTGTAGCGGTAAACCAATTTGGGCAAGAAGACCTTGACCTCCTGCAGAGCGAAGTTGAACCCGATGCACATACGCGGACCGGCCGCGAAGGGGATATACGCGCCCTTGTGGCGATTCTTGACCTTCTCCGTGTCCCAGCGATCGGGGTCGAAGCGAGCGGGGTTTTCCCAAACAGCGGGGTTGTTGTGGACGTGGTGTAGAGCTGGGATAACAATTGCATCTTGAGGCAGTTTGTATCCACCAGGGAGGATCATATCAACCTTGGCAGTGCGAGCAGGTTGGTAGGAAGGGTTATGGCGACGCTGGGTCTCTTTGATGAAGGAGTCCATGAAGGTGAGTTTGTCGGTGAGGTCAGCGGTGATTTGGGTGTCGGCGTCGATATCGTGGTCGATGAGTTCTTGAAGGAGACGCTCTTGCATACCGTCGTAGGTGACCAAGGAATAGAGCAGCCACGAGAGGAGGGAGCTAGTGGTTGTGAAGCCGGCACCTGTGGCCACGACTAGGGCGGACATGAGACTTTCCTTGGGCAAATTTTCACCCTTGTTGTCGGTGGCGCGAATGGCGTAGTCGATCATGTTGGATGCTTGCAAAGCTGCGTCCTGGAGAGGGAGATCCTCGATGCCCCCGCGAGCCGCATTCTGAATCGACTCCTCGACCATCTCGATGATGCGCCATCTGGCATCGCGCAGACGTTGAGGATCACCGAAAGGCAGCTTAGCGTACCAATTGCCTCGGGCAGTCACCTTTTTGTTCAGCTCTAATGACTCGGCAATACGATACACCAGCTCGTGCGGGGGAGCATCGGGCGTTGTAAAGTGCTTAAAGTCGATCCCGAGAACCAGTTTGCCCACGGCCTGCGAGCCTAGCTTCAACATGTACTGATAGACATTCCACGCTTCCTCCTGCTCATCAAGCTGATCAAACACCTTGAAAGCATCCTCGACCGTTTCCTGCATGGTAGGAGCGTAGTGGCGCACAGCCTTGGGCCCTAAGGCTGGGGGAAGGAACTTGTGAGCGGCGCGCCATTCGGGGGTATCGGTATCACCAAGGAATACACCAGCTTCCTTGTTCTTGATGGGATACAAGGGGTGAGCCTCGTTGATCTTCTTCGTGAAGAAGTCAGACTCGGCAAACACAATCGTTGACAAGAGAGGGTCATTGGTGTGGTAAACTGTGCGGCCCATATTGGTGGTCTGAAAGATAGGGCCATACTGTTCGAATAGGCGCTGATGGTTGCCCAAGTGGTCGGGGTAGATCTCGAAGAAGTTTCCTACAAAAGGAAGGCCTTTTGGTCCGGGAATTTCTCGAACTGCTTTGCCATCTATCGTGATAGCGATGGGATCTTCGGTGGCCAGAACCTCTGTCACAGTGAACAGGGTCGATTCGTCAGATTGGAACGAGATGCCTTTCTTCTATCAGTATTCAACTCCAAATAGTGTAGCTCAAAGGCTTGAAATACTCACCACTAGGTTCAACAATGGCAAAATGCCCAGCAATCAAATGCTGAAGTCCTTCGGAGTCAAGAGATGAATCCACCTCGACATTACGGGCTGACGAGCTCGGCTCTCCCAGCAAATAAAATTGTTTTACAGCCATTGCGATTTGAAATGCCAACCTGAACTGGCCTCAAGACCAAGTGCCCGAGGGTGTTTACTTATAGCGGCATAGCACAAACCACGCAATTCCCCTGGAGCCATCGAATATCCAACCCAAATTCACTTTTGACCCACGTCTTATCTCATCGACACGAACAAAACGCATAACTTACTCGAATTTTCATTAATGTCGATTCGATTCGCGACAGGCCGTGGCGGCCTGACAGCCTACCGAGGCAATTTCAGGCTTTTCGATCAGGGGTCCACTATGCGCTTACCTTTCGCAGTTACGATCAGCACAACAGACCCGCTGTGTTCGGTGTCGGCGGTGACAGACTTCTACGCTTGCCTGGAAAAGGGAAGCAACTGGAGCTTTTTTTCGGGATCGCGGTTTATCGGCATCGGGTTCAGGGTGCCGTTGAGGACAAGCGCCCGTCCCGCGGTGTGGTTCCGTTGGCGTTGGCCATGGATTTGAATTTACGGTTTCATTTCCGAGGCATAATGCACGATCCCCTTGGATTGCTTTGAGATTGGAAAGGGGCAATGCATTTTATGCATGGAAGTTGTCCGATTATATTTTGGAGGGATCAGTGGAGTTGTTCGATGGGGTTTGAATTTCTTTTAATCGTCGCTTTCGCTGTTTGAAACAGAGCATCATTCTACAATTCAAGCATGATGACGGTCCCTGAGACGAAAGAGCTTAAGACGCAATGGAAGGCCGATGTCGAGTTGCCTGAACTTTCGATGAAGGATGTGGCTGCACACAAATCGAAGACCGATATGTGGATTGTGATTCACGGACAAGGTTAGTGTGTATGGAACAATTACATGGGTCAAAAGCTAACCGTGGCAGTCTTTGATATCACGGAGTATCTGCAAGATCACCCTGGAGGTGCTGATGTTCTCATCGAAACTGCTGGCACAGATGCCACCGCTGAGTACGAAGATGTCGGGCACTCCGAAGATGCGCGCGAGATTATGCAGCCATACCTGATTGGCGTACTCAAGGATGCTCAGCAGTTTGTCCGTCCCAAGGCCGTCCGTGTTGTGTCCCAGAATGCGCCAAAGGAGACCAAGTCATCTTCTTCACTACGAACTACTGGACTGGTGGCCGGTGCCATGGCTGCGGTGCTTCCAGTACTATATATCTGCAGCCGGGGAAACCTTCACCACTTGAATGGCTTAGGTTCGATTTCCAAGCTCCTCCCACACCAGTTGAAGGGTCTCCGCTTGCCACGCGGCGGCTTCGTGAATGGTTTCCTCGCAGCCAGCGCTGTCGCTGGCACGATCGGTGTGATGGTCGCCAAGCAGGCCAGCCGATTCACGAAGATCGACTCTGGTTTCATGCGCTATCCTCCTCGTATGAAGGCTAAGAAGGTTGTTCGCATCGATCCCCACCTGACTCGCGGATTCCTCGAGCCCCAAAATTACCAGCGCATCCCTCTGGTCGAAAAGGTCCAACTCTCATCCAACACATTCCGCTTCGTCTTCGCTTTGCCGAACGCCAATAGCGTACTCGGTCTTCCGATCGGCCAGCACGTAGCCATCAGGGCCAACATCGACGGCACAATCGTAACGAGATCCTACACACCCACCTCTAACAACCTTGACCGTGGCCGCATCGAGCTTGTCATCAAATGCTACCCCGACGGTCTTCTCAGCGGTCGTTACCTAGCCAACCTCTCCATTGGTGATGAAGTCGAATTCCGCGGCCCCAAAGGTGCAATGCGCTACACCAAGGGCCTCTGTCGCAAGATCGGCATGGTAGCTGGTGGCACTGGTATAACCCCGATGTACCAAGTGATCCGCGCAATTTGTGAGAACGAAACAGATACCACCGAAATCAGCCTGATCTACGCGAACCGCTCTGAGTCAGACATCCTGCTCCGCGAAGAACTTGAGACCTTCGCGCGTCGCTACCCTAAGAACTTCAAATTGTGGTACATGCTCGACAGCGCACCAGAAGGCTGGACCTACGGATCAGGCTACGTGGACCAGAAAGTCCTCTCTGAGCACCTACCCGCCCATTCACCCGACACCAAGATTTTCCTATGTGGGCCACCAGGCATGGTCAACGCGACCAAGAAAAATCTGGCAGAACTAGGCTTCCAGAAGCCCGGTCCAGTCTCAAAGATGAGCGACGAGATCTTTTGTTTCTAGATTTCCCGAAAAGAGAAAGAGCCGAGGTACTTCGCATCCAATTTCAATATAGTTAATTATTTCTTCTTCATTGTGGAGTCCTGCATTATCTGTTGTGGAGTGACCAACTAATAAGACGTGGCGTAGAGCTCATCAAAGATGGCGTCCGGGCGCTATTCCCGATGCGTTGTTGTGGCCGACGCCCAACTAGAAACTTGCCGAGTTTCGGGTGCGCCGAGCACTTTCTGGACGGGCCGATCGACTTGGCACCCGAAGAGGCGCAAATGTGATGTCAATCTATGCAGGGCCGTGCTAGGATGCGATAAGGAAATGGGATGAGCCGAGGTTCCAATTTAGATTTTCTGCTCGAATCCGGAATGCAAAATATGAGATGTCAAGGGTGAAGCTGTGAAAAAAGGCAAAATAAAACCCATGCTCTCTGTGTTAGTGTGCATAGAGACTCTGAAAAAAACGAGAGGACCCGTTAAGGGATCAAAACCTGAGGTCTGTTACGGGATAACAAGACCATAGGGCAACTATTTTCCATTGTGGAGGTTCTGTTAGATTATGGCTCTGCCCAAGGGGGCGTTCATAGAACAGCGCTCCAAACTGCATCGGCCGGCGCGCCATTAAAGCACAGTCAGACTGCTCTTAAAAAAAGGCGCAAATGACACGCTCAAATTGATATGAGTCACCACAAGAAAGAAGCTAATTATACATCCGGAGTAAAGGAGAATGCTGGTGAACACTTTCTCTCTCAGAATTTCCGTTAAGCAAATAAAGAATGAAAATCGCATGATGAGGGGCTACCTGCACCATGGTCCACGAGTTGCGTTCCACAGCCCGCAGCACAGTTCAACGCGGCGTATACTAGCTAGGCTGCGGAAGTCCATAAAGCTACGCGGCCCAGCCCGACTAAGCTATTTTAGGTGGGAACTTGTCCGATATCGTAGCACTGTAGAGGGAATCGACGTCCCTCTGATGGTCCCCTTTGAATGATGTCCTTGATTAGAACAGGTCTCTTGGACCGTCAACTTTGAATTATCATCCTTCAATAGAACCGTCCAAAATTCAACTTTCGAGTTATGGCTTCACCAGAGCCGCACAAGGTTTTCCTGATAACCGAGATCCTGGAAATGATCCTACTACAAACTCACACGCGCACTTTACTCACGTCCGCTCAAAGGGTCTGCCGTAAATGGCGTTTCTTGATTCAGAAATCAAGGGACTTACAAGCCACCCTGTTTTTTAAGCCTATCAGATATTCTCTACCACGCGGGACGCCGAGCATTCGCAACCCGCTCCTAGAGGAATGTATATGGCCATGGTTTTGCGCAAGACAAGCACGCGATTGGAGGGCACCGCCAGTAGAAGGAGGGGCAAAGATACCCCAGTTCGATCCTGAAACCAACCGACTCTTTCTCCAAGAAGGGGCAAGTTGGAAACGAATGTTATTTCAGCAACCTCCTCGATCGTGCATTGGATTCATCGAAAAGAATTGCAAAGATATTAATGGTCCGGCATATACCAAAGTGAAAGTTCGACCGAGGGGGCACTGTTTACGAATACACGACGTGATCCTCCCTGATATGAATATCTTGAATGAATTTCATCCTCTGCCAGAGGAAGGACTACTCTGGCACGGATGCATTCGGAAAAAAGAACTGCTAAAGTATGCTTGGCAGTGGGAATTCCCAGCAGATGATGAGAAGTATGGAGAAATAACGAGGAGCCAAATAGCGTACGCTGCGTCTCGATATCTGCAAGACTGTGATATTGTGTTTTTCCTTCTGTGGTCTGGGCGCATTCAAGGGCAGTGGGTTAGCAATTATGGTGCTTCTAATTTGAACTATTGGTTCGGTCTTCTTGGGATGAGTCTCGTGCCTGAACAGACTTCTATTCCGATGCCGGTGACCTGGAATGCTGTTTAATCTCACCTTCTTTGCCTTCTGGTTTGCTTTGTGGACAGATTGAAGCTTCTTTAATTCTTCCTTCTTCATCGCTTCATTCTATCGCTTGTTCCTCTTTTTCTTCCTTTTCTTGAAAGTCTCGGGATACCAAAAAGGAATAAATAGGCCAAATAACATATTAACTAAAGATGAAAGTAATACCAGCGACAATTGATCAAAGCTAACCATGCCACGCATTAAAAATAATAGTGATACCAGCGACAGCTGATCACAGCTAACCGTGCCACATATCCCTAACAGTCTGCCATAGTAGCATCCTCACCGGCCGAGCTACTGAATTGCCGGTCGTGGGAGGTAGGCTCACGGGTATGCATGGGGGATTGAGATGATGCGAGTGCCATGATCTGAAGGAGCACGCAAACGATGGCCTCGTTGTCCTCGCTGCTGAATCCCCAAATCAGGGTCTTAGAACACCACTTTCAGATGTTAGAACACAGTAATAGCAATATATAACGACGTGTTTCGTAACTCACCTTGCCACTCTGACTGATGCGGTAGAAATTGAAGCGTATGCTATCCGTACTAATCCCGTAGACTGTTGTATCCGCCTTGCCCCGCTCGATACGGCCGGCGTGAACAAGGCCTAGAAGATTCATTAGCGATGCTTCCACTGTGATACGGCGGACGTACCCATGTATCCAAGCAACTGCCTTTCACCCTTCCCCAGCTCGTCCGGGGTCTTAGCTTCCACAATAAGTAGGTTGGTCTCGAGGTTCGCCTGCGCTCCATACCAGAGCGCGTAGTCAGGTTGACCCCGCAGCATCTTCTCCCTAGACTTCATCCGAATCGTCTTCCAGAAGGGGGTCTCGTAGCCCCACGACACCGAATTTTGCCAGATGATCCGGCCGTTTTCCTTGGCGAATCCCAGCACCATCGTAAGGATTATGTCGAGGCGTGCGCGGACTAGCGCCTCAGCTTTGGTGGAGCCGTCATGGGCGAGCTCCAGGTACTCAAGGGCTCGGTCTGATTCGGTAAATATGAGTAAACGGCCTGTTCCGAAGAGAAGGGGGCACTCACCAATAAAGTTCAAGAATTCGGGGAAGTCTTCGGGATCTCGTAATTGAGATATATCGTAGGGCTCTAAACCCCACTTATCGTCTGGTTGCTGGTCTCTCGGAGTCAACTTCTTGAGATGGAAAATCTTCTCGACTTCCTCTAGCGTCAAGCTACTTAAAGCTACCCCAGGCAGCTGACGCTTTGACTTGCTCAAGGGTTTCTTTCAACTCCTCAATCTCCACATTCGAGACGTTGCTTGTGTCCGAAAGCCACTTCAGGGCTACTTCGATGAGCTGGAGAGCGTGCTTGCGAAAACGCTTTTGAGGAGCCATGACAGCGGGATTATGAGACTAGTTGGAGATAGCCTCACTCTTCGAGTGAGCTTTGTTGTTGGGGGTGGGGGGTGGAAGACGCAAGAGTGAGAGAAGTCAGAGTGAGAGAGGTGAGAGTGAGAGAGGTGAGAGTGAGAGAGGTGAGAGTGAGAGAGGTGAGAGTGAGAGAGGTGAGAGTGAGCTTTAATAGGGAGGTGACGCAATAGTACGGAGTGGTAGGAGCGATAGAAATCAATATCGAATCATTCAATCTCTTAGTATTGAACGTCTGGAACTGTCGACTACTCTGTGCTCTCACAGATAATTACAGTATCCCTAATCTCTGTCGGCAGAAGAAAGCCACCGTCAATACTGAAGGAGGCAGCGTCTTCAGGTCCAGGAATTGAATCACCTTCAGAGTGTTGGGCGCAAATGGGTGTCTCGAAATTCTTCAAGAGCACGGCACGACAGTGAGGATCCGTGAGCTTGCCCAGACACAGAACCGAACCTGTTTGTCGTTCTATGCCGGCTCCGTCGAGCATCGTACGCCAGAGAAGAGCCGCAGACTGAGTCCGGGCCTTCCTATCCCAAAGATACTCTGTGCCCTCGACGACCGCTTCTTGGATCTTGCCAGATGGGTCTCTTTCTGCTTCCTTGGACTTCTCGGATCGCACGCTGAGTGTCATGGCAAATGCACATTGGCCCTCCAAGGCATCTCTATAATCTCCCCAGCCGATTATTTCTGGTGCGCGCGGAGGGTTTCCGATCGTTGGCAGATGGCCTCCAGTAACGATCGAGAGGTCATGATCGATGGTCTTAGGAAAGGCGGACGAACGTGCGATACGATGGTCAAATGTGGACGTGATGGAACCCAGTCTCTGATATTTTTAGTCGGAGATGCACCTCAACATCTACAAGACTCACCTGTTTGGGCTGCCCCAGCCACACGCTCTTTCCAAGTGATGAGTCGACGGTCGCTCCCACCTTGAGACTTTCTTTCACTTTCATGGCGGTCGCGATTGAGAACGTCGCTTTGGTCTTCTTGAGCAGACTCGTACGCTTAGGGGTCAAGTTCTCTTTAGGTTTGTTCACGTCGACGAACGCGTGTGTTGGGACACAAATACCCTGCGATCCATCGGTGAATTCCACTTTGAGACCCAAAGACACCGCAGGATCAAATGATTCAGGCGATCCGGTGATTGCAACCTCACTGCCCGGCGATGTTTCCGCGGGATAATGGACAGCGACATCGTATCCCAGTCGTAACAGTCCAAATGACGGCACGCAGCCTTCCAGCCACGACGCTTCGACGTCTTTGCGATTGCGAAACAGAACAACGAGAAAACCTGCTACGAATACCCGAGCCCCGATGGCTGCTGGGAAGAACCGACGCAGCGATTCCAGATACGCCGCTGGGAGAAACTTCCGTGGGTTGATTGCACCTTGCAGAGGATCCTGACGACTGCCACTACACATTTGTGAGATCTGAGGCAGAAGATATTCTGGTCGGAAGTGGATCTCCCGCCCGCCCGCCTGCCTGTCGTACATAGGCGCGTCAGGCCCAATGCTTACCACCCAGATGGTCTTTTCATTAACTTCAGTCTGAAACACAAATGCGCAGGGCGCTAACGATCGGTGATGCGTTCGAAGCAGTCGTTCAATGCCGAGGCTGCCGGTGGCCTGCAGCGCTTTGGCGGCGGCTTCATCTGACGGACCCCACTCGTCTGAGTTCGTCCCTAGATTCCACCGACACAGAAAACTGTCAACACAAGGATTACCTCAAAAGACTTTCCAATAGGGAGGGCTAACTGGACACGAGAATCAATTCTCTGGGCGAATGGATAGAGCTTGGTAACTTCAAGCTATCCACACAGTCGGCGGGGATCGGCGGATACGGGTAATGGCCCATGATTTCGAGATCCCTGCTGTATACCACAAGCAACCCCTGCCCTAGGATGCACAATATCAATCCACCCAGTCAACCCGAAGGTTGGGATCTCATCAAGATGATGTCAATGCCCTCAGCTACGGACCCACCCACCGAAATGCATGACATCCACTCAGACCCCCTAGGATTGTGTTTTGATATTAATCGCTCTGCCAATCACCATCCGGGCTATCTCCAAGCGTGCTGGTCACATAACCCAAAAACCAGAAAGTGGAGGCAGGGGACTATCGAACCCAGCAAACACAGGAGCGGTCAAGACGCGCGGGGACCGATGAAGCAATTCGAGCTTAAAATCCTGCAGCAGGTGGCTGACAATTGTGCTGAACCCCATTGCCCTCAATGGTTGCACTACAGCCCGCAGCGCGGCAGGTTCTCCAGATAGCCCCAGTTGGCTGCAGATGGGCCCCAGATAGTTCATCCATCCACCTATCAGCGCTCGATTAGCACCCGCAAATCTGCGCTATTACATCGCGATCGTGCCGATCTTTTCAGCTAGACAGAAGCTGTGTCGAACGATGGAGACTGGGAAGGCGCCATGTTCCTCCCGGGTCCAATGAGTGGGATCGATGAGATCTGTCGATCGGAGTGACTAGCTGAAGATTGGTCAAAAGCTAAGAAGTCTTTTCAGCTGCTCACCACCCCCGCTTCCCGTGCGCCTGGAAGCTCTCGAGTTTTTTTCTTTCTTTCACTGTCTGCTTTTTCTTTGTTCAACACCGTGATATCCCATCTTCGCCATGCCTACTGAGATCCCTTCGCCGCCAGGTATTCCCATTTTGGGTAATGTATTCGATGTTGACCCCAGTAACACCTGGACCTCGTTGAACAAGCTGGCCGCTCAATATGGTGAGATGCGCTCCCTCTGGACAGTACTCAGAATATGCAACTCATGATCAATAATATAGGGCCCATTTTTAAAATCAATGTGCTGGGTCACCAGTTAGTCTTTGTTGGCAGCGTCGCCCTCCTGGAAGAGATTTGCGACCAGACCCGATTCCGAAAGTGCGTGACAGGCCCTGTGGTTGAAATCAGGTATGCAGTTCACGACAGTCTGTTCACCGCGTACGAAGGCGAAAAGAGCTGGGGCATCGCCCATGGTATTATGTACCCGCACGTCACCCAGGAAGCAACCGACGCAGTCTTCAACGACATGGCCGAAGTAATTCCCGACTTGACTAAGAAATGGAGCGCCAGTCCCAAGCAAAAGGTTAAGGCGTCGGACGACTTGGATCTGATCCTATTGGCGTCTTGTATGAAGTGCTTCTTCAATCAACGTGTTCACGTTCTGGAAAAGGGCGAGGAAGCCACCAAGGGCTGGGCTATGGTACAGGGCTGGGAAGGTGCCACAATGGAGGCGCTGAAGCGCCCAACTCGCCCGAAGGTCCTCAACTGGCTGTACCAGAGCCGTTTCTCTAGCTTCACGAAGACGATGCGCTCGTACGCCAAAGATATCGTCAACAGCCGCAAGAACAACCCCGAGCAATCCCGCAAGGACATGCTGGATGCGATCATCAACGGTGTCGATCCCGTGAGCGGCCAGAAGCTCACGGACTCTCAGATGCTTGACGAGATCATCACCATTTTCATCGGCGCTGCCACGGCCGCCAACTTGCTCTCCTATGCCATTTACTATTTGATCAAGAATCCGGAAGCGCACAAGAAGGCCTGCGAGGAAATTGACTCTGTTGTTGGAGACGGCCCCATCGACCTCGCTCACCTGAAGCAACTTAACTACGTGGAAGCTTGCCTCCGCGAAACCATCCGTCTCTCTGCTACAGCCCCAGGCTTCAATATTGAGCCCATCCCCTCTGATAGCAAGGCACCCGTTCTGCTCGCTGGCGGCGAGTACCAAATCCCACACAACCAGCCCATGATCGCCATCCTCAGTGCCGTTAACCGCGACAAGTCCGTCTTTGGTGAGGACTCCGAAGAATTCCGCCCCGAGCGTGTGATCGGCGACAAGTGGGATAAACTCCCCGCCGCTGCTAAAAAGGGCTTTGGCAACGGCAAGCGCGAGTGCACTGGAAAGCTGTGGGCTTGGCAATGGTCGTTCTTCACCCTGGCGAGCATCGTCAAGGAGAATACCTTTGAATTTGCTGACAAGAACTATCAATTACACGCCAATGGCGCGTTCAGCATCAAGCCGCTGGACTTTTGGATTTTGATGAGCAAGCGCCAGAAGTAGAATAGTGGTGAAGTGAAAGATGTTTTGTTCAGATTGGAAACTAGCGGATATGACGGTCGGTAATGATTTTATCTACAGCTTATGGTTTGAATGCAAGTCTCAATGAGCTAAATCTCGTCCTGGAATTCGATATGACTTATGTCCGCGATAGGTTTCCTGAGCGCGTCTTCGGCGGCATGGATGGAAATTAGGCATCATGAGGTTGCTGCGCTTCCGGAAATAAGGAAAGCTATTGGTAGTGGGAAATGCACTAGAGGTGTTGTATTTGTCCATATCGGGAATTTGTATCATTGAAGAGAAGTACCTGGGTACTGGACTGAACTGTCGCATTTTCTCAAATTGTCAAGTCGTGGCCGCCGTGTTCATCGATTGATGTAACCCGGAAGCTTGCGACAGATTTGCACTCAACCCGAATCCAGAAGATAGCCTTGGACGGAGAACCAGATGTCATTGGATTATATACTGATGTGGGATCCCTAGTCTCGATCTCTCAATCTCTTGATCTGTTGAGACCATCGCACTGCGGATGGATTGTGTTTGGCGCAGAGAAAAGTAGACTGGGCCAGGGACCGTGTATCCAATCCAATCTAGCAGTAGACGCGTGGAAGCACCCACTGAAGCGCCGCAATTTTTCCAACAACGACGTATGAATAGCAACCTTTTGAGGGTCTAGAACGATCTGAAACATGGGCTGGCGATGACTAGCCGGCTTGATGATCCCACAGTGACGAGTTTCGCCGCGCTTATCCAAAAGCGGTTAGTTGCTGACATTCCTAAGAATGCAACACAATGCGGTTACGGCCGCCACAGCACAATCCAATTGAAGAAAACTACTCAATGGGAAGAATTCGAGTCAAAAGTCATTCGAACCAGTCTGAAATTGAAGTTTTTGAGGAAGAAAAAAGAGTGAATCACAAAAAAAAGGTCCAGCCTAGGTTTTCTATATCGACATAGAAAGTAGAAATCCGTAATCGGAACATATGGGTATAGGCCGAATCCCCCCTCACACCGAGCAATAACAAAAACAAGCAAGTCTATAGGAATTCATTTCACACATCAACAACGATCTGCTTAGCCGCTGTAGTCAATGGTGACAGCGAGACGGACGCCGTTACCAGAGGCCAGGTTGCCACCGATGCCACCGACGGCAGTCTCGGCGGGGGTGTAGGCGTTGTCCACGCTGCCACCACCGGTAGTGATGGAAGAGCAGGTTCCACCGATAGCATCACAGATCTTCATACCCTGGACAGAGAAGCCAGCGTTGACCGCCTGGATCTCGGAGACATCGAAGCCAGACCAGCCGTTGTTGGTGGTGGAGCCGAAATCGAACTCACCCCAGGTGGCAGCGTAGCCACCATCCGAGTCAGTGGGGATCGACGAGCCCTCGGCGGCGGCCCAGCCACCCTGGGAGTCATCATCAAAGGCGATGTAGACGGTGGCGCCGGGAGACAGAGTGAAGCTCTGGCATGCGTTACCGTACCAGCCGTCCATGGTGCCATCGGGACCATACTTGTTCCAGATGACGACAGTCCAGTCGTCGGTGTTTTGACCCTGGAACTGGGCGACGTACTTGTACTGATTGGCCTCGGAGGCGGAGACCTGGATGATGTTGGAGCCGTAAGGGTTGCCAACGTTACCGGAGTAGGTCACGTCGCTACCGGAGGAGCCAGTGGTGGCGCCGAATCCGGCGGTGGATGCGGCACCGGAGGCGGGGAGGCTCGTCCAGGCAGAGTCGGAAGAAGAAGAAGAAGAAGAAGCAGCGGCGGTGGTGGCGATGGCCTGGCGGCGCTCGAAACCCTGAGGATGGGGAGCAGCGAAGGTGCTGGTAGCGAGGCCCGCGAGGAGCAGGATGGACTTGGTGAACTGCATTTTTTGGAGAGTAGATTGACTTGGTGAAGACCGTGTTTAAAGAAAGACAATAAAAGTCCAAAGGATAGAAAAAGAGTGTGTCAAAAGGAATGACTTGAAGTAGATGACTTCGGAACTATAAAGGAGTGTAGTTCTTTGAAGAGAGTGTGAGTGGTTTGACAAGAGGAGACGAAAGCAGGGTGATGTGACAGATTTAAATAACTTTCACCAAAGAGCGAGAATCAGAATCTGACGGGGTCCCGCCATCATTGCCTCTTCGCAACAAAGTCTGGAACCCAGTCGCAAGCCATTGTGCCTGGTACCTGGGGGGGGAGGGTAGACATCCATGGGAGGCTCGAGCTGGAATGAGGGGCAGGGTGTACGTCAAAAGCGGCGAATTAGGGTAAAGAGGCAGCATTTGGGCTCTAGACAGAAAGAAGCCCTAGAAGAAGGGCCATCGGAGTGGGTTGACGTGACTCGATTGGCAAATCCACTCGAAATTGAGTCCGACTATTGGCAAAGGAGATCCGGGTTCCCATCCGCAGGTCCCCAAGGTGGAGACGTTGGATGGTGGCCATTCTCCAGTTGCAGGCGAGTCAAAGGCGGATTCTTTATTCGCATCCCATCAGCGTTGGTTTGTGGACCTCTGGCTTGACCGAGGAACACTTCGGACTGGATGGTCAGGGGCCGCAAGGAGACCCAGGGTACGCTCTCATTAGGATAGCTACGGGAGGCCATTATCCTTTTGTGTCTGTCTTCCTGAGTTTTTCAGGATCCTTGGTTAGCATGACTGGTCTTTGTGTTCCTGAAAAGCGATTGATCAATGGCATTTTGGGAGGTGCTGGGGTACAACATCTTTGAATAAAAAACACAGGTCGCATGCTCGGCCAAGCCCCGTTCGAGGTGGAAACCGCAGTTAAACTTTTTCAACGGTGGCTAGATGGAGAGGTCGACCAGACTCGGTGGATATACAGTGGGGAAGGGGGATTCGTCGGCAATGGAGAGCGATCGGAGACTAGAGACTTAGTAGCTACGTGGGACTGGATTAGGTTGGATTGATTCTAGGCCAAAGTGGAGTGGAATGCTGCATCATTACATTACGCACTGCTGTGCCCTCGAAATAACTAAGTGAGCTACTTTATTTGGAAAAAGGCATTCAAAGAGTCAAGACACAAAGCACAAAGAGACTCCTGAATGAAGCGAATGCGAAGTCTTTTTTTTCGTCTCAGCTTTGGGCCACGGTGGTGTTCCTTGGATTGGCCCAAGTGGGGAATCAGGGCAAGCTACAAAGTATCACGATTGGTTCTTTCCGGTCGATATTCAACCAATTAAATTACTTTTTGAAGTCTTGGCAGGGCAATTATGCATCGTTGGCCAATCACATCCACCAAGGAGCCAAAAGGGTGAGCAATAATAAATCGGAACCGCGGAACAATTTTGGAGTTCCTGAACGCTTTGGCGCTGACGCAACTCCAAGTCCAGTGGCGTGGTGCCGAGTCTGGATACTCAAATCACCATCCGTAACCAGACTTGGGTCTTTCTTGGATGATATGAATATCATCAATACATTTGGCCGTACAATGACAGCTGCCAATGTTCGTCAACAAATAACGCATCTTGGCAAATGCTCTTGACCTCTTGGTCATGAAATCACCATCTGCGAGTCAACTGCCGGTCTAGACATCGGCTGTGGGTACCGAAATGGAAACCCCACCCGACGCGACAGAACGGCTTTAACCCTTGATCCCGGTGCAAGCCCCATTATTGACGAATCCATTCGAATCCACTCTGAAGTCTCTGTCGGGTCCCTTTAAATTGCTTCGATCAGCCTTCGTGCGAGGCTTGCACATGAGTCGTTCGTGCTTCGTTCCACTGAGGGGTCAAAACGGACCAGGGCGGTCGCGGAAATCCTCGCCGGCGAAGGCCTAGAACTGGCCGGGGGCCCCGACGGACGAGTTCCTGAACTTCTCCTGTGGTCTCTCCCGGGGCAATGGTGGCTGCTTTGATGTCACTCTTGTGCGCCAAGCTGTACGTCGGCATGTGAGAATCTCAAGCATCCGGAGATGGCAATTATGGGCTTCACTTGGACCGGAAGGAGGAGGGTTTCTGCCAAGTGATGCGAGAGCGCGTCTTGTCGAAATCCCAACCCAGAAGAAATTCAGATATTGCAAGTAAAATAAGCAATAAGTAGATATATATGTCGGGTTTCGAATGAGAAGAGTCAGGAGATGGGGCGAATTGAGGAAGATGAGATCAAAAATGGTAACTTCCGGGATGACTGATAGTGAAAGGGGTTTAGGAGATGGAGCCTGGGCACAGATATACCTTCCAGTATTCAATTATGGGGGATGCTAGATCTGCCAATTCTCAACCGTGGCCACTTCCGTGAGTCACCTGCAATCGAAATCGGAAAGGGACTCAGAGGCATGGTGTGGGATGTAGTACCTCATATATATATCATATCACTCATGATACATAAATTGAAATACAATGGAAGAAAGATAGCTCCGAAGTCGCTATCGATAATGTCTAGAATATTCAAAATATTTTCTTGAGCACTAGTATATTGTAACTCTTCGTCGGTTCTGATTGCACTGACGATGGCTATCATCAAGTTCATAGTCCCTAATTACGACGAGGATTCTGCAAATAGTTAAACAATAGACAAAGAAATTGTTCTACAAGCACATACGACCATAGGGTGTGGAAAACAGGGCTTCCCGTCCGCTCAGCCGTACTTAAGCCACACGCCGGCAGGTTAGTAGTTGGGTGGGTGACCACCAGCGAATCCCTGCTGTTGTATGTTTTTTGGTGTTTCTAAAATTTTAGCTGAGACTTTCGTGGCTCCAATTCGAAGGAGAAGAATTAGACGTCTTGGCATCGGAAAGCAGTCAAATTTTTTTTATCTCGATATTTGGGAAAAGGATGAACTCTGGTCTTGCAGTATTATTAGACTCTGCGAAGTTGATTAATGAGGTATTGAACAAATCAAGCATCTTCGTGTCTTTCGTTGTAACCAGCCTTCGCCTTGTTGAAATGTCTAGTTGGCATCTTCTGGGCAAATATATCGTCGAGCTCGCCAAAAGCGCGGCCCTTGAGCTCTGGGACCTCAAACCAAGCCCAAAATAAACTCAAAAAACTGAGAGCCATCCACACAAATGCAGCCTTACCTCCTAGGTCAGCTAAGATGGGATAAATTAGCTCCTAATTATCGAAGAACGATTGTTTCGAATGCTTACCCTGATCAGTGTTAATGAGATATGGGGCAACGAAGTTCATCACCCAGCTGACAAATGCGTTGGTGACGATCGCCAAGCTTTGCGTTTTGGCTCGAAACTTGACCGAACTGACTTCAGCGCTGATCGTCCAACTGACGGCCCCGACTGTGGGCGCATAGAACAATTGGGCGAAGTTCATGACGTATCCAATGTAGTATATAGCGGCCATCGTGGTGAAACATCCGGCGATTCCAACAGACATCAGACAAAGGGCGTTGAGAATGATACCAGTCAAAAGAAGTGGTCGGCGCCCTAATCAGACAATGCATATTAGATCCAGAACCCAGCGGGTTCGTGGGTATAGGAAGAATTTACCAACATAATTCATGATGAACCACGAGACGATGTTTCCAAACATGGCTACCCCGAAGCCTCCGAGAGCCAGCTGAAAGGTAAGAGCAGTGGGCAGACCAGATATTCCCAGGAAATACAAAGCCTGCGAGTAGAATGCGATACCGGTGAATTGTTGCACGGCGAACATTCCACAGGAAATGCGAGTCCTACGCCAATTGGTGCCTCGGAAACAATCCCAGTAAGATGCGTCCTTTTGAATATCTGCGATAGCATTCTCGGCAGCAATCGAAGACTGAATATCCTCCAAAATCAAGTCTGTGTCGGTGGTTCTCAGATGTAGCCTCTGCAGACTCTTCTTTGCCGCTTCGATGTGGCCTTTACGGCAGAGATGCCAAGGGCTTTCAGGCATGAAGAAAGCAACTAAGGCGATGAAACAGGGAAATGACCACTGCGCAGCAAAAATTACCTTGTATGATGCTGGGGTCAGTATAGCGAAGCGAGTGTTCCCAATGCCGATGGCCGTGAGTTGACCGGCGTTGATGAACAGGTTGACAGCGGCTGTCAAGGAAGGGCGCAGGGCAGTAGGTGCGATCTCAGAAGCATATGTGGAGCCCAGGGTAAGGAAAAAACCAAGAGACAGGCCGTTGATCTCGACACAGACAGTAAGTTCACGAAGTTAACATTGCACGAGAAAGATGAGACTCACAATTTTGCCAGCCAGAAGCATGCCAGGCTCGCTTGCAGCATATTCAAGACCAACTCCGAGCAGCGAGATTGCAGAACCTATTGCAAACCCCAGTCTCCGACCGCCACGATCTGACACAAACCCACAGATGATACTCCCTGTACAGCGTTAGGTTCGAGGTTCTGGGCACTTTCAATCAAGTGTAAGGGTATGGTAGTGACCCACCAATTAACATTCCAAGCGATGTCATCGCTGTCCAAAGAGCATTCCAGGTGGCTGAGATCAACAGTTCATCTCTATACTCATAGCCAAAGACCATTTTAAATCCCGGCAGGGCAACCGTTATGGAGTTTACTCCTAAAATTGTGAAACGGTCCCAATCAGATAAAATGGCTCTTGAAGCACAACAAAGGCAGGCTCATACCAATGTCAAATCCCCAAAGCATTGAGCTCACACAGGCAGCGACACTGTAGAGTATCACTTTGGGATGTTTCTTCGCGGAAACCCATGCTCCCTCCTTCACTTCAGCAGGTTCCCGGGTGTGGGAAATTGTCTCGACCATCTCTGAAGAGGCCTCCTTCTTGCCATCGTCACATGGATCCGATCCAACTGAGATAGTGCGACTTGGAGAAGTCATTGCAATATTGTAATGGAGTATGGAAGGATACAAATCAGGGCGTACACCGAGTAGATAGATTGCTTCTCAGGAGTGCGAATCTGAGCGAAAGGGAGACAATGGCGAGTCTCAATCAACGATTATCGCCGTGTCAGGGCTCACATATATGCAAATGAACTAACTCCCCGACATTGTAGGTCACAAGGAGAAGGATGTGGAGAAGCTGGGGAAGTCGGAGAAGCCGAAATCTGGGGTTTCTCGTATGACAGACTTGCCGCAGAAAACTTTGAGAAGTGGAGGTGGAGGTGGAGGTGGAGGTGGAGCTATCTAGATGACCGAGCCATGAAAATTTGCCGAAAATGCCCAATTCTCTTCCAATATGTGGGGATCTTCGTCGAATTGACCACATCTATGAACCTCAAAGCTTTGGTTCTTTGTGAAAGGAAAAATGAATTTCAGATTTCTATTACCCGCAATTGGAATGAGGGATGTCTACAGTCTCTTAGTCGAGCTAGTGTTTTGCCCAAGTGCATCCATTCAAATTCTTAATCTATCAAGGAAGAATGAACCTCAGAAGATAGAACAAATCTTGCACCAAAATCAAAGCCCGTTCCAAGTCTCCAAGTCCTCAATTTGTAGATCAGTTGCACAGGTGCGGGTGCTAATCTTGTAAGTGCCATTGAGAGACCGCCAACATTTGCACGTACTATCCCAATAGCCGCTTATATCCCGCTGAGAGACCGAAAGGCCAATTCGTCTCGTTTCTTTGGGCTCAAGCCAGACCTTCGTGAACGCGATCAGCTCAGAACGCGGTCTCCAAATTACAGAGTCGACCGGTGGCTCGCTATAGACTTGTATCACCTCATGACCTGCGACATCGCCGGTGTTCTGAACATCGACAGCAATGGTGACCATCATGCTCGAATTTTGCGAGCGGACGACTCCATTGACGGCCTCGTGCGAGATGGCTTCCAAATTCTTGTATTCAAATGAAGAGTAAGATAGGCCATGTCCAAAGGGCCAGCGGACAGAAGATGTGGTGTGAGGAGACCTATAGCCCATCTGTAGACCCTCGCGGTATCTGATGGCCGGTCCGTTGCCCACGTCCTTTGCCGGAAAATTGTCAAATGATGGAACAGAACTCTTATCCAGACGTATGGGCCAAGTGGTAGCCAGCTTTCCGCTCGGATTAGTTTTCCCGGTAATTATGTCCACAACAGCTTGTGCACCTTCCTGTCCCGGGAAATGAGCTAGCAATACTACGTCGACGTCATCAATAAAGTCTGAGACATCGATGGGATTGCCACAGTGCAAGACGAGGATGGTCTTCTTGGATACACTCGAAACGGCTTTGATCATGGAGACTTGGCTTTCGGGCAGCTTCAGTGTTTTGAGATCGAACCCTTCAGACTCGTGCTCATGTGTCCGACCGCCGATGATCACGCTGACATCCGAGTGAGCAGCAACATTGACTGCGTCAGCAATGGCGGTACGGTCATTGTGCTCTTCCTCGAAGCATAATTTCGCTGAATGAGGAGAGACTTCTCCATGTGCTGAAGCAATATCGCGTGAATGAGCTCGTAATGTGATTTTGTAGGGCCGTTGGGCCTCCATTTGGAACCTAATTACGGTTTCCAATTTTTTCGGTTCGAATAAGAAATCTTCGACCGTCATTACCGGCGCCGAATTTGAAATGATCTATGGAGAGACTTGTTAGTCACAAAGTCATACACTGAACCCGTAAAAGGACGAATGAAGCATACCTCAACTCCATCCACAGATAACGTGAAATCTCCTGTGGCTTGCACAGCCAGCTTGTGGTTACCACTTCTATTCACAGTGAGTGTGGTCTCCATGACAAAGTAAAATCCGGTTTGATTCAGACCCGGCTTGACTCGGCCAAGCATCACCACGACAGGCTGTTCAGAGCGCTCAGAAAAGACAGGCGTACTGAAGCCATCCAGGAAATAATCCACAGTTACACCAGGAAGCCCATCGCGCGCTTGTATGAGGTCAATAGGCATGAGGGGAACAACGTAGTGAGAATTGACACCTCGGGCGAATGATATTTGCTTAGGATCTCTGCAAGCATCTTGAAAGCATTGCAAAGCAGTGTGCATGTATTGAGGCTTTGCGCACGCGCTGCCTCCGCCGGTCATAGATGGTTTGATAGCAGCTGCTCCAATAAGAGCCACCTTCAAATTCTCCGTCACATTGAGAGGAAGGGTACTTTGTTTGTTTTTAACCAGAACAATACCCTCGCAAGCCGTTCTCAATGCCATGGCAGTAGTCCGGTCACAGATCACGGACTCTTCTTCCTTGTCGCTATGACTATCAGCAGTCCGATCGATCATGGTCAAGACATTCATCACGGCCGCATCGAGGGATTCTTCTGATATGTCTTTGCGATTGATGGCGGCCATTAGCTTGGACCCACGAAAGACAGATGGTCCGGGCATCTCCAAGTCGAGCCCAGCCTCCAAAGCCTCGATCGTGCTCTTACAGCCATACCAATCGGACATAATACAGCCATCGTACTTCCAGTCTTGACGAAGTAAATTCTTGATCATTGGAGTCTGGCTACAAAATTTGCCGTCGAGGGCATTGTATCTGTCGAAAAGATTATTAGATCAGAATCAAACCCAAGAATAACAAGTCATGCTTACGCAGTCATAATTGAGACAGGACTGGCTCGGCGTAGCAGATGTTGAAAGGCGCGTAAGTATATCTCTCGCATTGTCCTGCTGTCTCCGGACTCATCGACATTGTAGCGCCTGCGCTCGGTCTCACTTTCATTTGCGACAAAATGTTTCACGCAAGCACCTACGCCCTGTGACTGAATCCCATTGACGATAGCTGCGGCTAGCTGGCCGGTGAGTAAAGGGTCTTCACTGAACGCTTCGAAATTTCTCCCGGCTCGAGGATCTCGGTGAAGATTAATGTTGGGGCCTAGCACAATCTGGACAGATTTTGCTTTGGCTTGGAAGGCAACTTCTTCACCGAACTCTCGCATCAAAGCTGTGTTCCAAGTCGAAGCAAGACAGGTCGAGCTGGGAAAGCAAGCCGTTCCAGTATCTTCAAGGTGTGATTTGGAGCCGCGAACGCCGTTTATCGAATCGCTGACCTATTGAAAGGTATTTAGCCACAATGGTCTGCAGAACCATGAAAATTCATCTTTACCTTCAAGGCTGGGATAGACAGTCGTTTCACGCCAGCAGTACTGGTAAAGCTGACACCAGAAAGCAGACATACTTTTTCTTCTAGAGACAGAAAAGGTAATTGGTCTCTGCAACGGAATTCCGAAACAGTGCCATTGGCAGCAGTGAAAGCTTCGATATGAAACATTTGGAGGTGGTCTTGTAAGAAATTGTTCTTGTTTGAATCCAATTGCCGTAGATCTGAATCGAGTCCAACGCCGGGTGCCAGATTATAATGCTTCTCCGATTCCGGTCGATAATCAAATCTCAGCCACCTAAATAGGAACAGGTAGATAGAATTTGAGCATTCACGCGCGTGGCTAGTCTTTGGACGTGTGAAATAGCTAGTCAAGGGATCTGAGTTTATTGTGTTAATTGTGTCTACTTCGCACCTCGGGAGCCCTGTCTGACCACGTGCCGTTAATTTCACCTCCACCTCCACCTCCACCTCTCATTCTTTCCACACCTCAACAACCTCCAATCCATTGTCGACCTTGATGGTTGGAAATCGGCATACTCCACTTGGAGCATTCTTTTTTCTGCCGCTATGGAAAAGAGTGCAGCTGGATCAGCGCACAGATGTACACTGTGTGCCAAGTCGTATTCTCGTCGAGAGAATCTTGTCAGACATTATCGGTCAGCACGTATGGGCCCCCCCTTTTGCTCAACTAAGTGGGTTCCACTGGGCGATCTAATGCAAAAATACTTACTCGTGTGCTCTGCAAGATGACAAAAATAACACACCTTACGCCTGTTCATTGTGCCCAAGTCGATTCACAAGAAGGTGAGGCCCCTGTTTTCCTGGCGACTCTTCAGATACAGATTCTGATACATTTGACCCTATAGCGATCTATTATCCAGACATAAAAAAGCTCACGGCAATGCTTCTGATGCTTCTGAAACCGCTTCAGGTGGGAATTCTTACGACTTGATCCGAAACCAACGAGTCTCGGGAAACCAGCAGAATGCCAAACGCCTGAGACAAATTGCAAACAACGAAGCTGCTGACCCAAGAGTTGTCACGGCCCCTACAAATGACAACCCAAATATCCCTTCCAACCAGCAACGGGGTAATGGCTGCCCAGTCTCCAATCCTGAGGCTGTACCGCCAGTATTGTCCGAACGAACGCTTGTCTTAACCGATCAAACTGATGTACCAGACTGGGATCTGCAATGGCATTTCTATGGCGAAGGACCGCAAGATGTCAATCTTGACTGGACTTTGGACTTTTTGTCAAATGGCGTATCTACGCATAGTCCTTTGGACCTCATTCACGACCACTCGGGATCCATGCATACGACTCAACTGGGCAATGCAGCTCCCAATCAAAGTCTAAACGATAACCAATATTACAACAGAGTCCATGGTACACGGCATGAACCTCAAGAGTGTACATTCGAAGAAATCAGACCTGACAGCTCCAGGACTCAAAGACCATTACGTGAGACATCAGGACCAGCCGCTTACGTTGATATTGATGAGCGCAACGCTTTTATCGAAGATAAGCAGTCGCGAATGAAGTGTCAGCTCTCAGAAACTTGTCACACGGCTATGGTGGAGACTGTGACTTCGCCTCTTCTTGAAAGTTTTTGTAGCCCAAAATGCACGCGCCCACATCCGTTCCCGCCACATTCAACAATCACTTATTTCATACAACTCTATTTTGTCCATGTGCAGCCTCGATTTCCAGTATTACATGTGCCGACTTTTGACTTCAATAAGTCTCCGCCGAACCTCTTGCTAGCGATGGCAATTTTGGGATCCAGCTACTCAGAGTCAAATCAAGGAAAATTTGCCCTAACATATCTCGAAAGGGCGAGAATGTCAATCAAGTTGACGCAGGAAAGGGATCAGAGCCATGTGAGACTTGCTTTAATCTGATATTTGCGATTGAAGCTGACAGTGCATAATCGTTCAGTTACGATCGTTCGAAAACCTCTTGGCACTGTTCATCATTTCATTGTCTGCGATGTGGGTTGGACAAAAGGCCGCCTATGAACGTTTCGAGGTTGACCGTGGCGACCTAGCTGTGTATTGCCGACGTAGCCAGTTGTTGGATTGCCGGAAGAAGCGCCAAACAAGCTCTCAGGCTTCCTCAAGACATAATCGAAACCGAGTGGAAGAGGCATGGTTGAACTGGATCAATGATGAACAAAAGAAACGTCTCGGGCTATGCATATATGTAAGTCTCACTTTTTCAAATCGAAGGGCCAAGGAATTCCATCTGACCAAGGCCTGCTTGTAGCTGCTAGACTGTCAAATGGCAGCTTTTTTCCACCGCCAACCATACATTAGCAAAGCCGAGACCGTCAATGCCGCGTTGCCGTGCTCGGAAACCTTCTGGAATGCATCGACAGCATGGGCATGGAAAGCTTTACTCGGACCCGCTGATATCCCCCCAAGCACGTATTTCCTCACCACACTCACCACCATTCTCCTGCATAACGAACTTCCCGATGTTCTACCCTTTCCACCACTAGACGACTTCTGCAAGACCCTTTACGCCTATGTTTTGCACACACATGTATTTGAGTGGAGGCAGACAATTTGTATGCTCAACCCAACCGGACTAGTTAGTTCCCCTCTATCCCTGGCACCGCAGAATATCGGAAACTCTTTACAAGAGCGCCGGGATTGGCTCGAGGGATCTTTGAAAGATTGGGCCACATTCTATGGCGACGGCAACCAAGCCGATCCTTCCAACCGCAGCCCAAAGAACTCGTCAGGAATTCTTCTATTTCATCTGGCGATACTTGCTCTCCATCTCAACTTTTCAGACCTGCACATCGTTGCCGGGAGATCCGGCTCAGATGCAGATATTGGTCTGGCTGAGCAGTCTTTGCGCAATTGGTTGCAAGAAGAGAGAGCTCAGAAGATATTTGATTGTAGTAGTCAAATGTTGAATGCGGCACACGAAGCGATTGCCGCTGGTGACGCGCAGAGGAGTGGATTTGAGCTAGCCATCTGTTTGTTCATGGGGGGACTTACTAGTTGGGTCATGTCGCGTTTCGGAAGTCCCGACTTGACCTTAACGCCCCGACTTGCTCGGGCAACAAATGGCATGTGGGACGGTCGTGACCAGCGTCGGGACGGCACTGATCGATTCTCTGAAGAATCATCGGGAGTCAGAGATTCGCTTTTGGCACAAGTTACATGTGCTCGCGATGGTTTGCGTGCTTTGAAATGCCTCCGTCTGGCTGTGGCATTTGGAGATATTCTTGATCGGCTCCTCACTGAACCGCTTCAGTAACCAAGGAGCGTAGAATTGAGTCGGCAGTTGCCGAGCCGTCCACCTCCACCTCCACCTCCATATGAAACCCCACTCCACTTCCGTTTGTCGGTTCCGCCCCACTAGTGAATAGGTGGTTCAAAACTGAACGTCGAGAAAGTGGGCAATAAGTACCATTGATTGGCCTCAATATTCCTGCTAATAGTGTCAAGAACATTGAAAGGCCTCGGAAAATTGAGCCAACATTCCAGGACAGCACCGGTTGGCGATTACAGTCTCCATCATGTCTTCTAGCGGGGCGTTCAATAACCCCATCATACCCGGCTTCAACCCAGACCCTTCGATTTGTCGGGTAGATGACGACTACTACCTGGTGACTTCGACTTTTGAATACTATCCCGGTATCCCAATTTATCACAGCAAAGATCTCTTACAATGGGATCTCATCGGTCATGTCATCACGAGACATTCACAAATCAATATGCGGACAACCGAACCCTCCGGTGGATTATGGGCTCCAACTATCCGCTATCATGAAGGGTTCTTCTATGTATCAGTAGGGTGCACACATCGCTTCCGGCCGAAGGAATGGGTGAGTCATTATCTTCAAACTCATACCAAACATCTAGCAAAAGATGATTGATAAGCTAGCAGGATATTGTTATTCCTCGTGGGTTCTACGTTTCTACAACAAATATTTGGGACTCATCTTCATGGTCTGACCCTATCTTCTTCGACGTCCCAGGAATTGATCAAGATGTAAGTAGCCAGGGCCACGGCCTCTGTTCTCTCACGAAAAAGAGAGCTAATGAGCAAAGCTCTTCTTTGACGACGACGGCAAAGTGTATTTTTCTGCCGTCAATATGATCATCGACCCTAATATCAAGAAGCACGGCCTCGGCTTGGCGACTTTCACTGCTGAGATAGACCTTGCGACTGGTCGATGCCTGGGGCCTGCCACATGGAATCGACTGTCGGATTTTGGTATTGGCATTGCTGAGGGCCCTCACATCTTCAAAAAGGATGGTTACTACTATCTGAGCACTGCGGAGGGCGGTACCGATGAAGGTCACCAGCAGTGGATCTGCCGCAGCACCTCAGGGCCGTTTGGTCCGTGGGAGGTAGGCCCTAAAGGAACTGTTAACCCGGTTATTTTCAATGATAACGATCCTTCAATCCGTAACACGGGACATCTGGACTTTATCAAGACTCCAACTGGGAAATGGTTTGCTGTTTTCTTGGGAGTCCGACCCCAAGGCAAGAATTCTGAATTGATCTCACAACTTGGTCGCGAGACATTTATGAGTCCAGTCGAATGGGTCAATGGATGGCCAATTGTCAACGGTCGGCAGCCTATTGGCCTCCAAATGCAAGCGGAGGGTATGCAGCTTATCTCACAGCCACAGATTTGGAGAGATGACTTTAGTGCCTCGACGCTCCAACTTGGCTGGTATCATCTGCGGACGCCACTGAAAAGGGAATATTCATTGACCGAACGGCCTGGGTCCCTGTGTATTTACGGAAATGCATATCGGATTGATAGTTCCGAATGCCCATCCATGCTTTTGCGGAAACAAAGTGGATTCTCGGGTGACTGGAAGGTCAGACTGGAATTCGCACCGACTGAGGCTGGCCATGAAGCAGGAGCGGCAATTTGGTGGTCCCAGTTTGCCCACGCTTCAATTGGACTTCGAAAGCCATTTGATGAAGACAAGTCTGGATTGGAGATGGTAGCACGCTGTTACGACGAGACTGAAGATCACTTCAAGGTATGTTCTCTCCCTTCCCCAAACTTGATTCGCAAATGTCCTAATTGGTCCAGGAAACGACACATCGACTACCAATAGAGAGCCACCCTATTGAGATCGTCATCCGCGCAAACCCCGCAGGCTATGAACTTTACTTCTCCGTGCAAGAAGCAGAACAAATCACCGGCCTCGTCAAGCTGGGTGAGATCTCCAGCATAGCATTGACGAATCGCAAACCGGGAAAGGAATCGCCTAACACCGGAGCTCATTTTGCTGTCTACGCCCAGGGTGCTTATGATAAACCATGCTTTGACCCGGCCTATTTCGACTTTGCGGAGTGGAAGGCGATTCCCACACGCGATTGAATAAATATATGTAGTGGCTGTCCTTGGTCCTGGTCTATGGACCTTGAGATGGATAAGCGGCGATCATCAAAATATTATCTATTTGCTTACCACTGCTCAAAACTAATTACTGGTCCATTGAACCAGATTTATGTAATGCCAATGTTGCTGCACCCTACACAGAAAGAGAAGTAACACCTACACAAATAACCGAGCCGTCAGCTGGGGTCAAAAAGCTGCGTTCTGTCTAATATCAAGAACTTAGAGACCTTGATATGTCAAACAATTGATTATACAAGTGATAGCCTGAAGTGTAATGTGAGGTTAATAGATCAGCACATGGAGAGGAATTTGATTTGGTCATTAAGGGCGAAGGCAGAATGCCTAGATGCCTTAGCGGCAGGCGAGCAACAGAGCGGAAACCCCCAATACTTGATCTTATGAAGTCGCGCCTGGGCAATTCTTGGGCAATATCTGACAGAGGGTCGAGACCTTGGACGTTTCCCGCATAAGGAGCCCTCGGAGAAGCGCGAATCATAAAGCACTCTCTACGAGGGCTAAGTCAAGGTCTGGCTTCGCGTTCCGAGGCCAGTATTCTGCAGCGTTGCTGTGCCCAGAAGACAAGAACTTACGCCAACTGGCACTCGTACGCGACCTTGCACCCGGGCCTCTTCGTTGCTTTGCTAAGGATCTTCGCCGACAACATGTGCGATCCTTTGGCTCCCGTTGGCAGATTTGACCCTAGTCTTGTGTGGAGTCAACATATCTGTCGGAAGTGTGACCGTAGCTGCAAAAATCTACTATATATCATTTCCCTACCGCCCTGCATGCAAGGCAGTCTATTTCAAATCTACTTGCTGTTACCGTATAGCGATAAATGTACCAATGTAATAAGGAGTGAGGACGTTTAGAGTTGATCAGCCTCAACGTGTGAAGTAATTACGAAGGTGCGCTAACTTGGTGAGATTGAAAAATAACATCAGATCAGATAGAAAAACGTATCCTCAGGACTATTACAAATAGGTCCTCAAGCTTCATTAGGTCTACGAAGATCGCAGTCTGGAGTCAAACATTTTGTGGCTTAATTTCAGTCTTGACCCATGTGTTGCAGCCCTGCTGTTTTGCTCACCCTTTTATTGTGTGATCGGTCTAACGGATTTGAACTAACATATATTTAAGTACGTTTTATCACTGTACATACGACCATAGGGTGTGGAGAACAGGGCTTCCCGTCCGCTCAGCCGTACTTAAGCCACACGCCGGCAGGTTAGTAGTTGGGTGGGTGACCACCAGCGAATCCCTGCTGTTGTATGTTTTTGCCCGTGAATTATTCTTTCCACGGGATTCTTGATGTAAATTTATAGGCAGATGGATGTAGGCTTGCAAATAGCAAATGGGTCGCCTAACAACGGCAGCAGCGATTTTGGGTGGATCGTTCCAAGACAGGCCCAAACTTTCCAACTCCGTAGTATCTACTGCCTCGAGGGCCAAGCATAAATGCGATTTACTTTCGCAGAAAATAGGTCCCTAGCGCTCCGTGAACGTCTCCATTTTCCGGGCTGTCTGACAGCCCCGTTCAAAATGCCGTCCACCAACCAGAAATTTCGACCAGGAGAAAGAAAATTAACGTTGAAATCAACACAAGACTTCGTTTATGAATAGTATAACCGTTGTTGAGACACATTTGCGCACGCAGCGCGAGCACATAGCTCAAGTATGCTTTCCGTGCATATGGCGACGGAAGTGTGCACTCGCTCTCTTCGATTCAGCCTTCACAGCCTGCTCATACACACTCAATGCTGAGCTACCGCCACAAATTTGAGAGGCATCACCTTCACACTCCATATCGCAGTTTTCTGCCGCAATCTTCGTGCTGCCTTCCATCTTGTTTCCACAGAAGCATTGTCCAGCGTATTCAGTGCCTGCCAAGCTAAAGCCTGCGTCGCCGCAGTACTTCATGCAGCCAGTTGAAGTGACCTTTCCAATGCCCAGGTCGGCAAACTGAACTCCACTCAATGCTCGGGTAGATGTATTGTCAGAATAGCATCCGAGATAAGACCAGCTAGCATTATCAGTTCCGGTCGCAGAGGCTTTAGTTGTTGCGGTTGACTCAGATTCGGTCTCAGCCTTCGATGTCGATACCACGCTGGTTGTTGTCTTTGAAATTGTTAACTGCGACGTATTGGGTCCTTCAGCTTCTCCTTGACCCCATCCAGTCGGAGGATTGTTCCCAGGCAGCTTTTCCAGAACACCAGAGATCTTTTCGGGGACAAGATTGGCGATGTTACAGCTATTGGCGGAATCATTGATCATGCCAGCGTCCGCACACTTATCCATTCCCGAATCTCCGGCATCGCAGTCTTTGATAATCTTCTGTAGGACATCTACATCCCAACCAGCAATCTGCATGCTTATGTCAGTCACTAGATCTGCGATGTGTAGATGCATAATACTCACAAAGTCACCATGAAGAGAATAACCAGTACGATCACCGTTGGCTAGAATGAACGGCTGCGACCCCTGGCCCTGTTCCCACATTTCTGCAAACAGCGGAGTATTCCAGTATACCTCGTAGAAGATATGCGGAAGGTGAATCCAACCCTCGGGACAATTCGCCTTACCGCCAGTAGTTCCTTTACTGCTAGGGAACACCATGTTGGTATCGTAAGCATCCAGGCCAGCTTTGGGGTTGTAACATGAAGGGAAGTGAATGTCCGCTCGCAGAGGTGACGCGTAGCCGTCGCAGTTCATATGCGGGAAGCCAGCTCCGGCGCCTTTGTTATTCGGATCCTGAATGCCGACGCCATGCAGGCCATCAGAGGTTGCGGGGTATGAGGGCGGATCGTACGAAGAGCGAGGACAAGTCCATTGAACGGGTTGTATGGTGCCAGCGTTCGTGTCTAGTACGTTGGCAGCGCCGCCAGGTGGTGGTGTTCGGGCACTATTGTTCCCACTGACCATGCGAAGACCGACTGGGAAAGGTTCAATTTCATCATCGGTGGGCTCGAAGCTGTTCATGTCAGTTGGTGCTCCAAAGAGGCTGGTCGGGGAACGGACAAATAATAGACGTTCATGTAGAACATTGGGACTGAGATGAAACTGCCATTCGTTGGGTCTTGGAAGTATAGAGATGGAGTCCAGTAGTTGCTTTTGTCTGCCGCCACCAAAGAAGAGGTGCAAGACGAGTCCAGCAAGGCATCATTTTCCATGGTCAGGTTGAAGTTGCTTCCTCCTTGGATAGCATGTACATGGCTAGATGCAGTACCGGGACTAATGATAGGATCCATTCGACCCTCAGTCAGCGGGCCTTGGCCATAGAAATGGTGCACGGCGAATGTTCGCGAGTCTTTTGCTGATGCGACCGCGAGAAAGCCAGCCAAGTGGGCAATTATGATATTGAAATGCATCTCGGTCGGGTGAAACTTGAATGAATGTATGAATAGGCAAAGACCCAGCACCTAGCGTGGTGAATGTTAGAATGAATGTGACTCTTCGAGTATCCAGACTCGGTAGAAAGATGAATGAAAGCTTGGAGACAATTCAGTACCACAGCATGGGGAGAAGAAACGGCATTTATATCTAGAATTACGCGGCCGGAGTAGTTGAGAAAGAACTAATAGGAGACTCGCTGGACAGTTTCCTTAAAGGAGAGTTCGCAGTGCATTCAGGGTCCGAGTTTCAAGCTCGATTCTTTGCGTTAACTGTGAGTGGGCAAATGCCCATTATTAAATTAGTGAGGTCGCGCCAGGGGTAACGCCACTCCGATGGGTAGCTAGCTTGCTTTTTCCTGAGCGCCATGGTCTGTATTCATTTAAAACATTAGAAGCACTTGAAAAAGTGGTGAGTATTTTAAAGAAGGGCTTAGGGACGTTTCAAGATTGACCTATGTGAAACAAGGGTCCACACTAACCGAAAGAAGCAATTGCACTTCTCGAACGTCACTTTCCATTGATTGATGGATTTTCGCTATTTATTTGAAGGTTCTAGATTGGAATTTCTACAGATTACGCTGAGAAATCAAATCTCGATCATCATTTTCATTCATTTTGCTTCAACCAGTTACTGAATGAATCATCATGTGTGGCAGCACCGGGGGGCGGCTAAAATGGGACCACACAGAAGCTGAGATTGGCCATTTTCGAAGTCCAGGACCAATTCAGACTTCACTGATTCTGATACTACAAGCCACTAAGGGCCACTGTAGGTGCAGTTAGACAGGTCGAGGGTGGTCAGATCGATGGTGTAGGG
This sequence comes from Penicillium sp. IBT 18751x, assembly GCA_028828935.1. Taxonomy (NCBI): domain Eukaryota; kingdom Fungi; phylum Ascomycota; class Eurotiomycetes; order Eurotiales; family Aspergillaceae; genus Penicillium; species Penicillium sp. IBT 18751x. The sequence goes on along the minus strand of JAQJZS010000011.1, from coordinate 588,640 downwards.
CGGTCCAGCAGCGCCTGATATCATCAGTAAGCATCGTTAAAACGAAACTGAGGGGTGACTCACTCAATGCCAAAGTGTAGGCAACGGTGCAGCTAATGGTCTGGTCGGCTGCAAGCGTCGACTGAGTCTTGAGAACGTCAAGGAGGTTCTTGACCTGGACTTGGCTAAGCTTCACGCTGTTGACGGCGGGGGCCGTGGGGACAGCGGAGGTCATGATGGCGAGAGCCAGAGTACCGAGGATGACTTGGAACTTCATTTTGATGTTTGATTGATACTGATCAGAATAGACTTATTCTTGAAGTATTATGGGGTGAGGCTTCAGCTGTGTTTGAATGTGAGTTGTAGAAGAGTATGTTACGGGGGAGAGACTGGCATACTTATACGCATGGTAAGTTCGTCTTCACATGTACTGAGTCAAGCTCATTTTGTAAAATTGGGTAGCAGTTCCGTGTAAAAGTAACATTGTATAACCGGAAAGAAAGAAAGTAAGTGTGCTCCAGAACTCTGCCAGCGGTGCTAAGCGCCGTGAGTGAGGCACATATTGAGACTTACATAGAGAGTTCCGTAACCTCCCGTAGAAGCATGTCATGCTGTGGAATCTGATGAGGAAAGTGTCTGTGACTATCCACTTGAAAAGTCTTGGAAATACTGAAGCCTAAAGGTTGTTAATGGTAACGAATAGCACAGAAAAGCTTAGAAGCACAAGATTTGAACCGGCAAACTTGCGCCCATATCGAGTTTACTTTGACCCTTCATGCCACGTAATAGTTCTGAGTCAGACTGTCAATTAGTGGAAATCGTGGTCAATCCCTTTCAAATTATAAAATTAGGATATAGACTAAATTAAGACAGTTATCAGGTTCAGGGTCATGTCGACTTGTACAATTTAGGAAGGTAATTTTTTGAAGGTGATATTGGCAACCCTTGGACCAAAGGTATACTTTTAGGACTAAAAATAAAGTGCGATTCCAATTCGAATGAATGAAAGACATGATCCACCTAGTGAATGAGCTGAGAGGTGTTTTGTGCTCCCTCAGGAATTGGCTTAGGTCTGAGGGCAAACAAAGTGGAATGACAGAGGTGCAATAGAACAATTAAAAGGGCTCGCTAGGCGCAATTATTGTCAATTTCTCAGTCTGTGTCGTATGATATGATGTACTTACTACAATACGCCCCTATGGTAAAATGCTCCAGAATGCAGCTGACGCCAACCTGGGCCGGTCTTTCTAACACCTCAGAAGGTTTGTTGATCCAATTTGCCAAGTCTGAGCCTTGAGGCGAGATTCCTGGGCCTCGGGCCTCATTGAACAGGGTAGGAGGCGTGGTAGCCAACAAGATAGTGGGCAAGAGACCCGAAAGATACAGTAAGTCAGATAATGCTTGAGTCTTCATGTTTTAGAAATGGCTTGGCAAATTTCTTTGGACTGGTTTGTGACTCGAGACACGCTAAGAAATTGGTACTATTTGATCGGTTGTTCGACATCAACATGGAAGACATAAGAGTTATAAGGATCTTGCCTTCCCCTCCACTGGGCTTGACATAGGTCGCTGTCTCACATTCAGGACAATGACCGTTGATTGTATTAGGTTTTTCTTTTGAATTTTGTACCTCCACCGAGGAATCGGCTAGACTGCGTAGCAACAGTCAAAACTTGACAGCGCTCGCTCTAATTTACTTTGGACGCTAGATTGGAGACTGCCGAGACAGCGTGACTCCTCTAGCTTGTGAGATCCTTTATACGGACAACAGAATATTCTCCCCCGGACTTGATGATCAAATCACAATATGCAGGCACAGGATTATTGCAGAATGTAACTGCGACCCTCTGTGTTGAACAAGGTTATTGCTGTCACACATTCACTTCAATAAGTAGACAATCTCTGGAAACTCAATATTGGAATGGCGACGAAACCCTAGGTGCTGGGATGATCTGAAGAGGTTTCCCCGCTTTTGGTATTATATCTACACCGAAGATCCCACTACTCTTATCGTCGGCTGTTCTGCGGAGTCAGGGGACGAGGTATGAATGAAGCCTCTGGCTAAAGCTCACTAGCCCTGCCTGAAACCGATCGAAGAGAACATCAAGCCTTGTGTAACAACCCGAATACTGCTAAATGATGTCCACAATGATGTCGGTGGTTTTGCATTTGAATTTCTCTGTATTCTTTGAGTCGAGGTCTTAGAACGAGCCAAGAGCCTTTTTTCTACAATGAATAATTGTGAGACCTTCCAAATCCGTTTTGAAGCTAAACCGAGCTTCATTGAGATATTGTCCCGCAGCCGGGGTCAGGCTGCGACTCTTCTCTCGTCACCTATTGTCAAGGGTCGCCTGATCACAGGTTCTTCTTTGCCATCTATGAGCGCGGATAAATTTCCGACTTGGTCTGTCGATCATTTCCGAGAGCTTAGTTTTGCGGGGTTTATTTGGGGCTACTGCCGAGGCTTCCCCGCCATAAACGGTAGTAGTTAACACTTTTATGCCAGTTGGTTATAATTGCTCCTTCAGAATTCCATTCCGACTTCCAATGCGATAATTGACTTCAAAAGTTCCAAAACAGACAGTATCTAATATGTCTCCGTCGGCGACTCAGAATCCTGTTGAGGTCAGCATTCCTTCATCGGAAACAGGAGCCAGTGTACATTCGCGTCCACCGCCCGAACAGGTTCAGTCTCTGGGTAAGACAAAGGATGGTAGAGCTTTGAAGATCCGTACCTATCCAAAATTTGGGTCTCTTCTAGAGGAACGTATCTATCGCAAACAGCATCTCGCTGCGGCCTTCCGTGTGTTTGCAGACCGAGGATTCGACGAAGGTGTCGCTGGTCACATTTCTGTTCGCGATCCACTTCTCACAGACCATTTTTGTACGTTTCCTCCTGAATCCTTGTCAGTCCTAATATCTGATAGAGAGCCTTGCAAGGGCTCAACCCTTTGTCTATGCATTTCTCTCAGATAAGGGTCTCAGATCTTATACTTGTGGACGAAGAAGGTGCTATAGTCGAAGGCGACCAGCCGATAAATACCGCCGCATTCACTATCCACTCAGCTATTCACAAAGCTCGACCAGATGTCCACGCTGCCTGTCATGCCCATAGCGTCTATGGTAAGGCTTTCTCATGCTTTGGTCGGAAGCTTGAAATTTTGACCCAGGACTCTCTACGCTTCTACGAGGATCACGCCGTTTACGACAATTTCGGGGGTGTTGTTGTGGACAAGGCGGAAGGAGAACGTATTGCCAAAAGCCTCGGTAAATGCAAAGCAGTCATTCTGCAGAATCATGGGCTTCTGACTGTGGGCCAGTCAGTTGATGAAGCGGCTTTCTGGGTAAGTAATTGGCGTAATCCAGGATTGTTTGATCTTGATCATTTTCTAATGTCGTGTAGTTTATCAGCCTAGACAAGAGCTGCCAAGCACAGCTTCTAGCCGATGCAGCTTCGGCAGGATCCGGCCATAAGAAGATAACTATCAGTCACGATGAGGCGGAATATTCGAAAGCGAACGTCGGCGGCCCTGACAAGGGATGGCTGGCATTCCAACCCTACTATGACGAACAGCTTGCCAAGACGAATGGTCACTTCCTAGGCTAGATTTATACTCTTCAGATATATGGCCATATGTTTCTCTTGATTTGAAATTATTATTGCTTGTAGCCTAATTAGCCTACTTCTCCCATAGCATTAACTCGCTACCCTTACCTATATCTCCATTTTCAGTAGCCCTCTCTAACAATGTTGAATTTAAATTCTCACCGGCAGCTGAGAATGTCCATCGTCAGCGCTCCTCTGCTCCAATCATTAAAACTTGCTTTACCTTAATCCCCGGAAACAATCATTTGTATATTGTACGTAAAGGTGTACAAAAATCATTTTATGTCCTTGTATTAAAGTCTAAGACACGAGTATGTACAGCAATTTAGTTGCTTCTGATCTAGCAACATTCTACATGAAACCCGCAAATCGCTCGACATGACGACTGGTGTCAGGCCACGCGAAGCCAATGATGTACAGAGACGAGTTCGCGCAGGTCACGTCATGCCTATGGTCTCTTGAAGTAAGTCATTATTCATTCCGGCAAAGAGGCCCATAGTCCTTGCCATCCAGATACTGCTGATGCCACGACGTGCTACCTACACATGTGTGGCACCAGAATAGATCATTTGGATCATATTTCTTCTTTATCGCAGCAAGGCGGGGGTAGTGGGAGCCATAAAAATCAAATGCCCATTGAGGGTCATTCTTATCTGCCTTCATGGAATTAGCAGAATTCTCTTCATATGGATAAACAGACAAACTTACCTCATTCATGTAGCTGCCCCCATCTGGCGTCTGGAGTCTCATTGCCCCACCTTTGTCATAAGTGATGTCGTCTCTGACATTTTGGACAGTGCGCATATCGCTCCCGTCCGCCCAGCCTCTGGCAACCACATTGACAACGTAAGTGGATCGCCAGGCAGGGTTGACACCTGAATACTGATCATCCTTATTGGCGATGACTTTGCCGCCGCCAACGAGCTCCACACTATTGATAGTATGTTCTTCCGGCTGTCCTGCGATAACACCGATCATCTTGCGAAGATCGGGAGGGCTGTCTGTAAGAGCGGCTTTACTGAACATGCGTGATGTTAAAGCAGACCTGGACGAGCCGACCGTCTGGTGGACGCCAGACATGGCACGGTAATACGCCGCATATGTGGGGAACTGAAACCAGGTCACTGAGATACGCAGTGAAGTCCCATTGTACTTCTCCAACTTCTGAAGGAGAGGTTGGAAAGTGTTCTTGGCATTATTGAGGGACTTGTCCATCGCCGCAATAGCATGTACATAGCCGACTTCTTGCTTCGCGAAGAGTACCGTGGGGCTGTTGATGGACCAAGTCCCATATCCTGAGAAGCCTGCGTCCATGAGGCGTGGATAGTCTTCCCAAACTTGCGTGATGGCATCTAGAAGTACCTCTGTGTTGTTTGTGAGGGGCATGATAGTAAGTGATTGAGCGACGACGGGCTTTGTGGGATATCCCTTGACCGTCATGGAGATCACGACACCATAGCTCCCACCTCCACCACCACGGAGCGCAAAAAATAGATCTTCATGCTGGCACGGGTTGGCGGTCACGATTGAGCCATTTGCAAGAACAACTTGGGTCTCGAGTACTTGGTCTGCGGCAAGGCCGTATTCGTGGCTTGCGGGGGAATGACCACCGCCTTGTGTATAGCCACCAATGCAGCCCACGGTCTGTGAACACAGAATCAGACTGCGTTTTTCTCTTTGGGGACTACTCTCAGACATACCGGATCGCCGCCGCCGACAACCGTAATACCGCGCTTGAAGACAAACTCATACACATCTGCCCAGACATAGCCGCCACCGATTGTAAGCGCCGCGCCGGTCCAGTCACTATTGGAGCATTTATCAGAGGGGCGATATTTTTCTTGTATCGTGATACCCTTCTGAATATATTTGATCCAGATTTGAAGCGCGCCATAACCCTCGGACCTAAAATTGCAAGGACCGTCAGAGCATTCCAAGACATGGGTGAAGAATATCACATACTTTCCCAAAATATCATGCCCAGTGTTTCTTACAACCAACCGGACATTATGCCTCTGTGCAAAGGCCATACCCGCGGCAAGTTCTGCCGGCTCGGTAGCGTTGATTGTATACACCGGAGCGGGGCCAAGGGTGCACGTTCCAGGGGTATCCTTGCGCAGATCAACCGGCGGACAGGCATCATCGGTCGGGTAGCAGTACCCGACAGGGGAGTGTTCCTGGAATGTGGAATTGAATCGGTGCGAATAGACATGGGCACACTCATCCTTGTTATGATAGGGGCCGGGGTAGCACGAAATAGCGACTGGGAGGTTGCGGATGAGCTTCCCCGCGACTGTTGTGTTCAGCGAGTCCCAAGAGTCTTTGGAAGGCCAACACGGGTCTCCTGGGGTCTACCGAGAAGGTGTCTGTTATTCTCCAATCCCTCCATTCCGAGAAGTTGGATGAAACGTACGCATTTGCAGGAATCCTGCAAACCAGCGAGTCCCAGACTCGCGAAAGCCAAGACAGTCAACAGGCTTAATATCATGTCAAGCCTGGATATGCGCACAAAGAGAATATGAGAAGTGGATGGGGCAATGAGGCGCTCCGCATTATTTAAACGGCTTCACCCCGTGGCGCGAAGGGGGTATGAAAGCATCCGGCTTGGTTTGCGTCTCTCGTTCTCGCTTAGATCCGTGGAAAGACTTGAAAGTGAATGATAGAGAAACACGCCACGTTAGTTCATCGCGTGTATCTCACAGGTAAGCGAGCCCCTTGCGGAGAAAGTGACATCGCTCCTGAGTCTCCGCCTGATCGTTTGGAGCATGTCGGGGGATACCGTCTTTTGGACAATCTAGGGTTAGCGCACGTCCTTGCGGAGTCGATGGAGAAGTTCACCCTGAGAATATGAGTGGCTTTTGGACCCCCTGGATCCCTTGGACCCCCTGTGGTTAACCTCAAGTTGGCGCACTGCGAGGCAATCGAAAGGACATGCAGGCGACCATGGTGCAAAAAGGTGATGGGGCGAGTCAGAAGAAAGGCTACAACCCCACTATCAAAGCTAGTGAAGCCACATGTCGGCCTTGGTGCCTTCATCCCTATGTCTACAAATAGCCATGAACTGAGTCATGCAACGACTCCTTTTTGGAATCTTCTGTCCCGAGCTGTGCGATCCAGATCTAAACCCGGTCGATATTCAAATTGCAAATTTACACTCTTACTTCAGTGCGGTCAGCAGTCAGCGGTCGGTTCTAGAGTAAATGGGGTGGTACATTGTGATACATCGAAAACTTTTCTCAGAATGCTTCCGACCGAGGGCTGTTGACAAATCAAAGCATACAGGATACCCCTTGAATGGAGTGTCGATATGATTTCATTCCGATAGAGTGAGACGACCAATCTGTCGAGGCAAATAGCATCTGGAGGCTCGTGGCAGAGTCAATCACAGCTGCACGTCAATGCCCATTCTTGAGTTAAGCCCCATTTCCGAAACTGTTTCAAGGCAATAGTAGCCTGCCATGACCAGGAGCCCATTCCATAGGTGAAAAGGCTTCTCACATTCTGGACGATGCAGCTATAATGTGGGGCTTGTCTCGATCAAGTCCGACGGACTTTGTGCGCTTTGCTGAGCATAAAACACAACTCGGGTCGCAAAGCCCAGTCATCGCAGATAAACCCCCTATACCCATGACCAATAGTCGATTTCGGGTGCATTGCAAAGCAAGGATCCCACAACTTTATAATTGTGGAAAAAATTCCGATGTGATCCATCTTCTTAAAGAGGCATCTCAGCCCTGTACATTCTCCGAATTCCTCTCTCTGCTGTTTGCCACAAATGCGCCAGTCTTGTCTCTACATCTGTCTGCAACTGCAACATCGTCACCATGGGTGCCCCAGCACCTCAAGGTGTTGCCACCACACTATCCGTTGATGGCCTCATTGCCGTAACATGGACGGGTGCTGCTCTGGGCATTCTATTCACTGGCATCCGAATCGGAATCCGGTTAATGACTATGAAGCGCTTATTGGCGGATGATTATTTTGTACTCTTAGCGTTGGGCTTCCTCATTGCAAATGCTGTGTTGCAGACCTTGCAGGCACCGCATCTCTATTACATGGCCCTCGACGTGACGGGGCCTGATATTATGTACCACGGTACTCTCTACACATATTACGAATTCGCTATCATTGGTGTTTTTTGGTCTGTTCTTTGGGCAATCAAGGGGTCATTCCTTGCGCTGTTCTGGATGATCTCGGATGGTCTGCCTCATTATCGCCGAGCATGGTGGGCGACTACAATTTTTGCAATCATCGCTTACATCGGATGTTGGCTTGCGTCAGTGTTTACTTGCCATCCAGCATCTACCTATTTCCAGTTCGGTGTGTACTCCGCTCTACTGTGGCGGGATTCTCGATTTAGACTTTGCTTACATTCCACAGGGAAATGTTCGAAGCCGATTGACCAAGAGGGATCTGTCATCTCAATCTGTTACAGTACAGCGGTGGATATCATCACAGACTTGTTGAGTATGACCAAAAAGTCCAGTATGATAGAAAAAGGCTAACGTGAGGCCGAAGTCATGTCGCTCCCGCTCCGCATCCTGTGGAATGCAAGGATCAATGCAAAGCAAAAGGTTGGCTTAGTGATTGTCTTCTCACTCGGATTCATTATTATCGCCGCGGCAATTGTTCGAGCGATTGAAATCTCCGGCAAAGCATACTCCGACCAAGCAGCCTTGGCTGTTTGGAGTATCGCCGAATCATCGATATGTGAGTCAAACTCCTGCTCTCAATGCTGAGTAAAAAAAAAATTAATTACCAGAAAAGCGGTTATTGTTGGCTGCCTGCCACCTTTCAAAACCTTGATCTCGAGCAAGACTGGCACGAGCTCCTATACCTACGGCTCTTCTAACTTCAATCCAAACTCCTATAATCGCAACCTTTCAACGAGGACTACCAAGCGCTCCCACACTACCAGCTGGAGCGATGTTGAGCTGCCATTACAAGATCGCAGCACATTTAAACTTCCGGGTAATGAGATCTATGAACAAAATGACGTACACATCATAGGAGGACAAGCCCAGACGGCCATGCAACCGAGAAATTCACAGGGCAGTGCCGAAGATGATGAATTCAAAGGGGACATCACGATGGTGAAAGAGTTTGTAAGTTGATCGATCTACAATTGTTGTTTCATACAAATCGATCTAATGTTCGCTGGCATAGAGCGTTGTCTCCTGTTGATTGCCCATCTCATCAATCTAATTTTCTGTAATTTATTAATAGATTAATGTAACTACAATAATTCATCTTCCTGATGCCCTTCACTGTAGACTTCCGTTGATAAAACGACCGCACTTGTTGGCTGACTCCCGTAACGAGAAGTTTCAGGAGATTACTTCGCAATGAATCAAGTTTTGCCTGCTATCACTGACTTGACATCAGCAAATGATCACTGAACAAACTCTGACTTTTCACGAGAGCAACACTCAGCCTGGCTGCTTACCAGGAGCATAATTTCGCTTCTTTTCGGGAATTCGTTTGCTCGTCCGTCTACTTTCGATTTGTTGCAGATCCAAAGTCGATAATTGCTCTTCCATAAATGTAAAAGCTGCTTATCTTTTGCGCATGTAATGTCTTGTCATCAGCTGAACCATAGAGTGTTTGTACGCTGCTGACCCCTGTGATCCGACCGCCTCGCTCGCATGTGAAGATGGAATTCAAAGATCAGACCTCAATAGGTATCGGCGAAAAGTCGTTCTGAATTGCTGCCCTTTTTACCTGCTGGATAACAGGTGAATCATTGTTTCTTATATGTAGAATCCCAGGATCGGGTCATTTATTAATCACTTTGATCGGTCTAGTCAAACACAACAGAAATTATGCATCGAGTGCTCCAATAGAAAAACGACACAATAAAGACATTCAAAGGGACGCTTTCGCGAGTTCTTCTTCCGTCCATTCCCACAGACGCTTGCCCATATCCTCGCTCTTTGCATAGAAGTTGTGCTGTTTGAGATTGCCAACAGGCACATAATACGCGCCATTCACGAGATCATTCTTCTTCGCGCCGACAGCAGCCCACAGCTGATTGCGTGCTCCATCGCGGACTGAAGTTCCCATCAAACCAATCGCCCTAGTTCCCAGAGCAAGGAACGCCGAGCGTCCACTCATCGAGTTGTACAGATCCGTCAAAATGATACCAGGGTGGACAGACACCGACGTAATAGACGGATACCGTCTAGCGAGCTCGGCAGCAAAGAGAATATTTGCAGCCTTGGAAGCTCCATACCTAGTATTGGTGTTCACGTTCTTCAGCTTCTCCTGATCTAGGATTGTCTCAAAGGCCGGAGCAAGATTATGCCCCACCGAAGAGAGTGACACAACACGGACATCGGAGTCAGGCTCATCGGCAGTACGAAGTAACGTAGGCAATAACAATTTCGTCAAAAGGAAATGCCCCGTGTGGTTGGTGCCGAGTTGAATTTCGTGGCCTAATTCCGTTTCACCGGGAGGCAGCGCCATTACACCCGCATTCAGGAGAAGGATATCCAGCCGTTGAGACTGGGCCTTGAATTGCTCGGCTGCATTTTGAATGGACTTGGTAGATGTCAAGTCCAGCGGGATCCAGCTGATCTCGACATTTTCAACGGATGATTTGATTGAAGCAATGGCCTCGGTCGCCTTAGACTCCGACCGGGCGCCGAGGAAGATTTTTTCCGGGTTGTGTTTTGCGAGTTGGAGGATCGACTCCTTGCCCAGACCCGCGTTTCCTATGATTTAGTTAGATCACCACACTCGTGCTATTCATGCGGTCTTGCAGAATATGAGTTTGGCCTACCTCCTGTTACTAGAATGACCTTTCCCGACAAATCGGGAATATCCTGGTCCGGTACAAAACTGACTCCACCAACATAATTCAGTGGGTTCAGATTTGCTATGACAAAGCTTGCCATGTTTTCGAAAAGCTCAGGATGCTATACCGAGGCTGAGGATTTGTTCAAAACAAAGGTATTCAATGGTGTTCGGTGGTTTATCAGGGGAAGGCGGGAGCCTAGAACATATCAAGGGGGGAAAAGCGAAGGGTTCGGGACAATAATCTCTCCGCCTACTTTGAATTTCGAAGAAAGATCTTCACATGTATCTCAAAATTTAACAGGAAAGGGAATGGACAGACCTCGGGAGATGGCCTGTGATCGTCATCGTCTCCCCGAACTTCAAGATTTATCACAAAAAGTCTCGAGTGCTGGTGAACCATTCGCGGACTCGGGATAAGCAAAACTTTACAATTCATTCTTAAAATTCGATGCGAAACCTCTAGGTCAGATCACCTATTCGTGATCTAATGAGCTTATGATATTGACTTGGCGAGACCATGATTACTAGCTTTAAGCTGACGATGTAGGAATCCATGCAGTAATGGGCGTTCCAGAGCTGCTACCAGACTTTGGATCCGGAAGCAATCTATGCGCATGGGCGGTCATTCTCGCAATGTGGATTCCATTCTTCAAGGATGTGCCCGATATACTCATATGTCAATACTGAGCATGGATTTTTCCAGGCTAATGCGTATCAGCACGTGTAGTGCAAAAGTGTAGAAGTCTCTTTTCGGTCAACTGGCGCGTCGGCTGCCAGAGATGTCAAGGCTGTAATTGCTACATTCTCTGCAATAAACTCAGAGCTTTTGTTCTCTTAGGAAGATAAAGGACAATTTGCGACGTGAAGGAAGCTGCTATCAGCTCAGAATCGTTGCATTAGTCGCTATAGTGCCATGTTTGTTAAGCGGCAATTCTGGGATCATGATGACAAAACGGCAACGCTTTGTCATCACATGCACCAGCTTTTATACTTAATGATGGACAAGCATAAGAATGTATAACATCAGCAGCTGATATAACAATTCTTGCGTGTGTTATTTAATTTATTGTTACCTTAGTATGTAATTCTACCCTTCTGAATTTATCTTCTTCTAAATCACGTTCAAGTTGCTGTGGTCTGGTGGTCTGACGCCACGTTGGTAAGGTAACACAACAACTCTGTGTCAGAACCTGTTTCAAACTAGCAAGCATATCACTAGGTGTTTTTGGAGTGTCGAATGTGAATCTAATATCGGCGTTCTTCATCCATCAGACTAAAAGTTCTTCACAGTGCTTTAATCACCTTGTGGTGGTGAATATCCGCAAAATTTGAGAAAAATGCAAGGTCACAGTGCGCATATCAAGATTGATGGAAATAATCACATCAGGTAAGATATCAAAGTCTAGGATTTGGATGAGAAGGAGTATTCAATTGGCGTTACAATTGGCTTTCATTCACGCCCTTTTTGGCATGACCTACTTTTGTAGTCCACCCTTTGTAATTATGAACCGAGAGGTTACTGTTGACAAGCCCTTGGTATTGCTGAATCCTATGATCTGAGGAATGCAAGCAAGTCCTCGTTCACTTCATCTACATTGATGATATGAATTGCATGAGATCCCCCCGGGTAGACCTTGAGCTTGCCCTGAGGCAGAAGCTTCACTGACTTAGCAGCCGCGGCCTGGAAGGGCACAATCTGGTCGTCGTCACCATGAAGAACAAGCACGGGAATGTCAATCTTCTTGAGGTCTTCGGTGAAATCAGTTTCCGAGAAATCCTTGATGGAATCATACGTTGTTTTGAAGCTCGAATTCATTCCCTGCTGCCACCAACTCCGAATTTGACCTTCGCTCTTCTTGGCACCGGGTCTATTAAAACCAAAGAACGGACCACTCGGCACATCCAAGAAGAATTGCGCACGATCCTTGTGCATAGCTTCTCTGAAGGAATCAAAGACGGACTTATCTAGTCCTTCGGTATTTGCGTCGGTTTTCAACATCAGAGGCGGCACTGCGCCCACGAGGACGGCTTTCTTCACGCGGCTTGTGCCGTGCTTGCCAAGGAAATGAGTGACCTCGCCTCCACCGTGTGAGTGGCCGACCATCATAGCATCCTTGACGTTGAGATACTCGAATAGCTCCTTGAGATCGTCGACGAAGGTATCCATGTTACCACCGTGCCACGTCTGCGTTGACCGTCCGTGACCACGTCGATCATGAGCAATGACTCGATAGCCATGATCAGCGAGAAAAACCATTTGATTCTCCCAGTTGTCGCTGCTCAATGGCCAACCATGCGAGAAAGTAACAATTGGACCATTGGGGTTGCCCCAATCCTTGTAAAAGAGCTCGGCTCCGTCGCGAAGTTTGAGATGAGGCATTTTTCCAGAATAAAGTATCGCACCCAGGTTTGAGAACCGAAATGTCGAGGAGTATCACGGTATCTTTTATACCGGTCGCGACCCTCCATATGCTGCAAGTCGAAGACGTCATATAAATAGTATCAAAAGCAACCTCGTATCAGCGAAGGGCTTGGCCCACCTCAATGTGGTCCGGGCGGGTAAGCCGGAGAGATTCCAATTTAAGTTTATCTTTGACTGCACGCGCCATCCTTAGCGAAATTCAAGCGGCTATTCTCTCAGTTTATTCTAGGCAGACAATGAGTGTTTAGACCCTGAATGATACGAACATATTGATATTAAAGAAAGAAATCCTTATCTTCCGCGAACACCACTAAAAGGAAACACCTCCAGACTTTAGTCGACACACGTGCTGACTATACGAATGCGCTAATGCGCCTGTCTCATATATATACCTTATCTATATATGTATAAGTGCATGACAAGATAAAAATACGAGAGCTACCACCCAAAAATAGACAAAGACGTCTACATCGATGATGACAGTCACTTCCAGCCTATAGGAAAAGTAAGCGTGGTGCCAACCTCTCCCAAGAATAGCTCTGAGATATCGTGGATTGGCAGGATATGCCCGAACAAGTCGACCTCGTGGCTCCGCTTGCATCGCTTGCAGACTGATGACTCACATGATAGAAAGTCGGTCTGTGTCCCCAACCTCTTCCCCTCGAACGTCCAACATTACACAGGGAAGTTCAAATGCGGGGGAGAAAGTGTGGATCGTAGGATAAACCCAATTGGCTTTCGCAGGTAAATTGTTTTAGTCGCCCCGCACACGTCAATAGTAGCCGGCAAACGGCAAAAGGCCGATTTCTGATACTGTCGCATATTGATGAATGTGGAGACGGCTCTATTGTGCTTTGTTAGAATTCGTTTTCTGTTTGTTATTAAGTTGGTAGTCATTCCAGACGTCATGCCGAACGGTACCAATATCGATGAGATACAAGGTCGGCTTGCTTTGCGCAATGGTGCGTCTGGAGAGTGCCGACAATCATTGCCCAGCAGGCAAGTCGAGTGATATCTTGATGGTTTCTTCAACTATTGACTCTGCGTGCGCTCGTAGATTTCGACCCAGAAACTGCAACTTGTGCTCACGTATTCTTCCAGCTTGTAAAATATCCACGGTCTTGCCTCGTTAGCATCATTTTGAATGTCAGTTTTTGGAAGCCAATCTCGAGAACGTTCCTGATTTTGACGGACTTCAAAGGCGTTTGTAGCCTACTTAGCCTACTTCTCCCAGGGCATTAGTTCATCGCTCATGTACATGTCTCCATCTTGCAGTCATCCTCTCGGACATTTATGAGGGAAAACAATTAGCCAAGCGCTGCCTGACGAATTAGCACGTTGAATGTGATGCTCGATTTCGTTGGAGCATTAGGTTTTTCCATGGTCGTGGGTAGCTTCTTAACACCGAGATTACAATCCGCGGGCGGAGATTTCTTGCCGAGGCCGGGGACACGACGCGAGACCCAATTGACGCGCGATGCCACATTTTGAGCTCATTAAGTTTTGACTCAACATCAGTGTAGTTGAGGTGTCTTTTGTTCGCTCTTTCTATCACATACGACCATAGGGTGTGGAGAACAGGGCTTCCCGTCCGCTCAGCCGTACTTAAGCCACACGCCGGCAGGTTAGTAGTTGGGTGGGTGACCACCAGCGAATCCCTGCTGTTGTATGTTTTTGCTTTGATTTCCATTATTTTTTTCCCTTTTTGACTCCGGCTAGCAAGATGATATCCTCAAATCGTTTGTTAAATTCTTCGAGGAAGCCTCCTTGAACAAACCAGACCTTATAAGCAACGGCCGATGCACCGTCTCTTCCTCCCTAAAGTTTTCATTACTATCCTAATTTTCCTTATGAGGTGCAGAATAGGTGCAGAAGATTCTTCTAACAACTAAGGAAAATGTATAGTTGGCCCTAGGAATAGTTTCTGCTAGTCTGCGTGTTTGATTTCGTATTCGTTGTGACGCTGACGTGATTTTCCTCATATTCACTGTGGTATTTTCAACTCTACATCAGAAGCGTATAGCTCGCAGTCTGGTAGGTTTGGTCTTATGTATATTTTAAGGGGGGTGTGAGTCAATAATTTTACATTTTGTATCTCTTCGAGTACCCAAAAAAATTCAAACATTGCATCTTACGTTTTCTCCTACACTCTTATCTTCCGTGTCGTTTGCTATAGGATCGCATCTGCTCTACCTAAACCCCAGAAAAAATTGCTCTTAGTGTCCCGGACCTGTTCAGTCGAGAGCTGTGACTGAAAAAAGGGCGTGGAGATTGTGCGGGAAGAGCACGCTCCAATAGCTATAAGTCGGGAGTACAATAACATACAGTTTTTGAGTCACAGGAACATAGTATATGACATGTAATGCTGATAGCCAGAAGCAAATGCTTGCCCAATTCAAGGCGGAAGAACTTGAAATCTAAGTACCTCGAACTTTCCAATGAGGCAGTGGCAGTCGCTGAATCGACTGTAAACAGCTTCTTCTAGAGTAATTCTTATACTGGATTAGCATAATCACTTTTCCGTTCAACACGCTGTCTACCTAACATGAAACATCTGGGGGGATGTAGCTACTTTTAAGACAGTCATCGTCCTACCGCTTTCGTGGGCCCCCTTCTTCGTGTAAATTGGGATATTAGAATTTCTGTTTCGCATTAATCAGAGGAATCACCCGAAAGTTCGATTGCTCAGTGAGCGGACCCTGTTGCTTGAGGGTGTGCTCTATGTCTATTCGGCTATAACTAAATACGGAAGTACCGAGTGCTATACACGACTACCAGCTTCTGCCAAAGTAACCCAGAGTAAGCAATACAGGGAGACGAGCACTTCCTATTCAACGGAGAGCCTCATTGAATATAATAGGACGAGAGTTTTCTTTCTCGTCACAGTAACAAAAGGCAGTCGTATTTCAGGGATTTCCAAGATCAGAATCAGAACCGCAAACCGGCAACCCGATTTGTTCTACTATACTACGACGAATGAAAGTTCTAGACAGAATATCACGATTTTAGCCCGACTAGAATGGTAGCATAGAACCATTCTGCTGGGTAAAAAAAAAGACCCTAAGGCGAAAAGCTTGATCAAAAGCGACCGAATGCGAAAACGAAAAAGTAAATCTTACTAAGCGACTTGTGATGCCATGACCTTAAGATGGTACCGCGGGTAAGGGGTCGGAATGCTGCTCAGCGGCGCTTCCCGTCCACTAAGGGAAGTGCTTTACACTGTAGATTTTCGGATTCACAATTACGGCCCAAGTTTTCAACCTGGAAATTACTTGTAAGGAACCGTTTTGACACGTAGCCCAAGTGCTGGTTTGTGACTGCGATTGAAATAGTTTGAAAAGAAGATGATCATTCAAAAAAAGGTCCAGGATCCCGCGGGCGACATTGCAAGGCTGGATGCGTAGCAACACGAGGTTTCTCGATGAAATATTGCTGTTCTTCGCAGGAATCCTCACTCTCCTCCGAAGAAAGCTCTTTCTCAGTCACAGAGACTTCATAGAGCATGGGGAGGAGGGCTTGAACATGTTCCGGACATGCGAGAACATCCCGATCTGCCCCAGAGTTGCAGTTATTATTGTCGGCCTTGGAGTCTCCGAACTCATCATAGTCATATTCATCTTCCATGATAAGCTCCGGTGTAAGACTAGAGAGCATGTTGGAGTGCCCAACCAAGATGCGAAGATCGCAGTCCTGCTTGGAGAGAACTCGCTCGAGCTTTCTTGCGCATATGCGATAAATTTCATTTTGACCAGCGGCCATGTCATAGGCAAGAAACCATCTGTCCTTTGAAACACTTGGTCATGAGAACATAGATTTGTTTAATTCGGGCTTGATACCTGGTCGTCAGCAATGCGCTTCTTTGTCAAGAAAACGGGCGTAGTATGCTTTCACGATGGCAGCGATTTTCAACTTCAAAGGTTTCATGGATGTACACCTCTAGATGAAATCACTAGTGGTCTAGATATATATAGCTTTAGCTACTTCCTCTCTACCGCGCGTCTTGAGACCGAACATGCGACTATGTTCCTGTCACAGAGGGCGATGAACCTTGGGAGTAAGGCGGGCCAGACTCCTCTAGATGTGTCCCGGGTCATATAGCCACCCAAGTCTCAACCACACATGGTCACGTTCAGTTTTACGAGGTTCAACCGCAATACAGAGATTCGGCCGAGATCAGGTGGTGTTCTCGTCTTGAAGTGGTTCGGCATCTGCTGGAAAGATCCCCCCACTCCTGTTTTTAATACTTTCTCATTGCTTGGGATCAGCCTCAGTAAATTTTTTAATTCTCTTTCAAACACTGAGCTCTCATATGAATTTGAATCTGTTCACGGTCTCTGGTAGCCGGAAAAATGTGCTGATGTGATGAGTATGACGCGGACCATCATAGCCCGTTTTTATGGCTTGGCAATGGGCGTGTATACTTAGCTAACTAGATACTTCCCCGTTGCCCATTGAATTTTTGTAATTATTTATAATTTACATATTTCTACGGTTGATATTGATGCCCATGTTGTAGATCTCCTCTAAGGTTTAGCATCGGCTGACGTCTTGGTTTTTGTCTACTTGGACAGAAGGGGGTTTGAATTGCATTATTCAATAGAAGCGACATGAAGGCCTGAAATTATACATCAATAAGTACCACAGAACAGGAAGCGACAAACAATGGAGTTTAACAAATAATGGAAAACAGATTGCTTCTCGAAAAGCAAGTAGCTAATATTTCGTGACCCATAGCTGGTCCTCATAAGCATCAAAGCTTTCTCACGAACTGTCATCTGCTGCGCTTTCTGTTCGTGATCGTATTCGTCTCAAATGTGCCTATTTTATACCTAATGGCTCGGAACGATTGCTTCGTATTCAAAGGGCCCCACGGGGGTTGTCATAAATTTGTACGGGGCACAACATCCTGGGCGCCTTCAAGATACATCCAAGTTGCAATAGACATCTCTGTCGCCAGGACTTGTTTTCACAGGCCCTTGTATTTGACCAACTAGCGGAGTGTTGCAATAATTGTTCGGGAATAGCGCTCACCAAACCCATCCGTCTTGTTTATCTACAAAAGAAAGTAATCTAAGAATTGGAACATGTCTAGCCTACGGTTAATTTCATCCGCGAAGAAGCAACAATCACCACATAATTACTGGACCACACATAAGTCGCCCAGACAAAGAGAAAAAGTAGAAATTATATCGAGGTACAGAGCCAGAACAAAACAACAAAAAACATACAACAGCAGGGATTCGCTGGTGGTCACCCACCCAACTACTAACCTGCCGGCGTGTGGCTTAAGTACGGCTGAGCGGACGGGAAGCCCTGTTCTCCACACCCTATGGTCGTATGTAATGGACTTTAAAAGAAAATATTTTATATTTTATGCCACATCCATGCTTCCTAATCTCGCACAGAGCCCTTCTTCGCCTAATCCTTATGACCCCAGGCTTTCTTTGTTGCATCTGCATCATTTAAATATCTCAAGGAGCGAATGATTGCGCTCAGTGGATCTACATGTTGGTTTGCCATTCTTATCGGTGCCGCTGCACGTGTCTTCACCGCCAGCCATCACAGTGGCAAACATATCGTAGAAGTGGTTGGGTCATCTGCCATCAACATTCGGAAGAAAACACGTCATGTTGAAGTAGATGATGTGGGAAGACTTGCCATCTCGCCACACGAGCCACTGTATTATCCAGATCATTGCAGTTGTAAAAGGCATCGTCTTCTTATTCATACTTCATATCACAAGTATTCCCAAGAGACGGCAATTGAACAGTTCTCTTATCATCCACTAAGCTAAGATGTTCAACAAAACTGCCTGCGACGCTCACCTGAAACTGGACCATACGCCAGGTTCAACTTACTTGGTGGCTATTTGCAATAATGAGGAGGGTACTGGAGTTGAGGACGATATTCTCCTTGATAAGTACCTTGGGAACAAAGATGGTCAGTGGTGCCCAGATCCTTTGGGATTGTTCGAATAATACTTATCACAAATCCATACCAGGACACTTCGATTGGAATAGCTCAGGCTTCAGCACGGGTGCACGAAACATAAGCCTTTCTACGGAAGGTCCAGAGCATATCCCTATTCTCCATTCCGAGCTCAGAGACTCGTCTGGAAAATTCATCCCGAATGATCTCAATTTGGCTACACACATTGCAAATGTTGATGGCAAGCTCGTATTCAAGGCCGAAGAGATGTCATGAAACTATTTGCATCATTCGGATCGTCGCGAAAGGAAAAGTCGAGTATGATAAGTACAAAATGTTATTGTGGATATTTTCAGGAATGGTCGCTTTCATCGCACGCACCCGTAGCAGTCTCCATTTGCCAATTACCTTCAACATATAGACTCAAAATATTCCGAATGAATACAAAGTACATAGCTTATTACCTCTTTACGGTACGTGGGCTAAATCTAAAATCGTGATGTCATGTGTTACTCAAGAAGTTTATTACTGTTTTTGAGAGGACAAATTGATGTCCGGCCCCTGGAAACGGTGTGGCAACACTTCATCTCTCTCAATCTCAGAAACAGCCTGTTAATAATGGTCATTTCATTCAATATGAGAAACTTCATCTCAAGGAAGCCATGCTTGCTAGCAGCAAAGACTACACTCTCCACTCACACACACAATCTGGGCGCAGCACGCTATGTACAAACATGGGCTGACCAGATAAAAGAGCAAGCTCTACTTGAGAGACAGTTGCTAAATCCCGTACGGTCGGAAACCTGTCAATCGGGCACAGATGACGAAGTAGCGCGACACAAATCACCTTACGACCCTTCTCCAACGAGAACAAGAGTTGACGAGGAGGTGTTGGCTCTGAGAGAGGAATACAAATTGGAAGGAGACATCCATGATCCACTTCTTGTTAGTCCTGCGAATGAGGAATGCAGCCTGATATTGGATCCGATGCTAGGAGGCGCTGTCCACAATGCACAGACACTGCGGAGCGTCAAAGGCTGGAGCAACAAGCACAAACAAGTGCTTCTTCGAAGAGAGCCATATCAAATCAGGAAGTATGAAGATGTTTTTCTTGCACTTGACAAATATGAAAAGGTTGTCTCCTCTCACCGAAGCTTTATTGAAACATAGCTCACAGTTTATGAGATACTCAAGCGACACATTATCGATCCTTGGAAGTGAATCGCAGGGATTTATATTTCAAGTTCAAGAAGAGAGAGCCACATGATGGTTTTGATCGTTTGCAAAGTGACATGAAGGATGGGCTGGGGTATATGTTCAATAAATATGTATGAGAGAAAAAATGGTTCAACGAGCGTATTAAACAGCACAGCAAGATAAAAGTAATATAAGGCTGGCTTTCATGACAGAATTACAGTCGCGCTTCATAAGCTGGTTCGCGCGTGACTGTGATGGTCGTGTGTTGGTAAACGTGAGCAGGTTGAGGCGACATCTCAATGTCCCTGGGGACAATGTGGTCGGTGGAATCGGTGCCTGGCATAGCAGCGCAGACGGTAGAGACGGGGCCTTTTTCTTCGCTTGAATACAGGTTGCCATTCTTGGACTTCTTCTGTCCGGTCGAGAGATCGTAGTAGCCGTCGTCTCGTTTCTTGGATCGAGTTTCTGCCTCCAACACGATACTTTTCCTTGTCAGGGTATATTGAAGCACATCGCAGAATCCGGACAAAGTCATCAGAGCACCTGCGACACAGAAGTAGGCCACACTGGGGCCGTGTCCACTGACGGATGCCATACGGCCAGCAGATAGTGGAAGTGTCAAAATGATGTAGACAATGGGGTATAAGACCATGTAAGAGACGACTCGGTTCAGGCGGCGGAGACTCTCGGTGTAGCTGGCGCCCAGAATCTTCGATTGTGACATCTTGCGTCGGAGTTGGACGAACATTATGGCGTAAAGGACAAGATTCAAGAATTGAGCGGCAAAGATCCAGAAATAATGTGTCCAGAGACGGAGGGTAGGGTGTTGGGTGCTCATCCAACACTATTAGATCGGAGATGTCAGCGAATAGTTCGACAGCATAAAAAAGAGAGAAATGAAGTCTGGGGAACGTACCCATGCGACCGAAGGCACCCAGACATAGCGGCCGTAGATGGCGATGGGAATTATGACGAGGATCACTCCGAAAACCCAAAGACCAACCACGATAGACACGAAGACTTTGTGACTGAGCTGACGGCCCAGACTGACGTGCATGAAGGTATGCAGAGCGATAGCAAGCACGAACATTCCACTCATAGGGTCACCGATCTGAAGCCAAATTCCCTGCAAGAAACATCCGGCATCGGTGGCGTGAAGAGAGTTCTGACTGATCCACCGCAGACTGACGATGAATCCTAATCCCTGAATGAAATCGGCAAGCGCCAAGTTGTACATAAGAACGACATATTGGTTGTATCCGATGTAACGTTTGTAGTACTTTTTCCAAAAAATGAAACGATAGGTGAAAAAGGAAAGCAAAGAGAACGTGGCTCCCAGCGAGATAATTGCCAAAGTCGCGACTGCAATTAGACCACCTCGTTGCAACCCAGGCAAAGGATCTATAACCCATGATCCTGCGCCTGAATTCGGGGAATTAGCTGCAACAGACGAGGAATCGTCATATGCACGACGCTGGAGCATTTCGTCTCCAGGTGAGGCCCGAGGAGCCAGCATCCATGACAGCAATAAGCTCGACATGACGGCTATGAAGATGTGAAACAGGGGTCGATGGAGATCATTGAAAATTTCTCATTTGAAGGCAACAGGGGCTTTATAATATAACAAATGCTTTCAATAAAGCAAGTGGCTCGACCCCCTGAACATCCACTATCAATGGAAGCCCCACGTCCTGCATCGAAATCGCAGAGAGCCAGGACGAGGGTTGATGATTTGACGAAGGCCATCAAAAGTGGCCCTTTGCCCCAAAGATTCACTAAGAATTTGCTATCGAACCTTGCCCATGTTTATTCGCCTCCGAGGCCCCACTTTGGTGGAGATCTGGTGGTCACATTTGGTTACTTGCTCCCGCTACTGCTGAAGAAACGCTTAAACCCCTGACTCACGTGGAACATGTAATTGCTCTTAGCCCTAAACGCCGGCTGATTTTTCCAGCAATCACAGTTTTGATGGGGCTATTTGGGAAAGTGCATAATTGTCAGCTCATAAAGCGATTGTTGTTGGGTGTAATACTAGCTTCCATTGATGGTGATTTATGGATGCAGCGATCCAAGGGTCTCATAATTAAACTAAAGACTTGGCGTAAGTGGAAAATCTGGCAAGCAGAAATTTCCCCGGAGCTTTATTGAAGCCAGCAATCAAGCGGAGACGCCTCGTGGTTGCCCAAATTCAAGGACGCACAAACAGTTCTTACTGGGCGAACGGAGATTATCTTAGGTCCGTTCGACGGCCCACTTTACTTTTGTCTAGCCTCTGATCGGCAGGATCAGTACGCTTGCACGCCACTCAGAAACGCAAAGCGATGATCGGCAAAGCCGATAGAAGATTGGTCCAAGGCCCTCATTTTGTCAAGATCGATGAAGTCTGTTGAAGGGCGGCTTGCACCGACGGTCGGACTTATCGAAGGTTTACTGCAACCTCTGCGTTGGGAAGTCTGAGTTTTAAACACTATCATGAAAATGAATCGACTAGATAAGAGTTCAATTAAACGCCTCTTGCTTCCAATTCTTTGTAGATAATCCTAGAAAGATAGAAGAGACACATGGGCGTCTTGACGACAGTGCTCAGATCACGACACACGGGCTTTTCGCCTTGTGACAATTTCTGTTCTGCCTGCCCCTGTTCTGCCTGCCCAAAAATAGGTTTATTCGGGAGATATTCAAGCATGGATCAACAAGAGCAACATCACCATGGGGTGAGTGTTCTATATTGAAAGAGCTTCAGTTGCGCTTCGGTCTTACTCCATTTCAGATCGACCTGTGAGCTTTGTACAGCACGATCAACCTTGCATCATTGATATCCTAGCACTTGATCGCTGCTTTACAGTAAAGGCAATTTCTACTCACAGAAAGCAAAGCCAAATATTTCCGTGAGTCTTCGAAGCCTTGTGACTCTATTTGCCCCTAATAATTGATAGACACAAAAAAGGACTAGAAGTAGTTCAAACGCCAAATGCCTATAGTCATTCCATTCAATGTTCAAACTTAGGATCATCTTTCTAAATTGAAAATTGGCCCATCGTTATTTTTCCAAGGAGAATACTTGATGAGATCTACATCCTACCCAAAAAAAGGCCGAGCTAGAACCAGCGTGAAGCTAGTGCATGGTCGAGGCTAGTCGGACGACGATCGCAACTTGATCTCAGCTTATTATCAATTGTCTAGCTCTGTTTACTGCGTTTGGTAAATAAAATAAAGAGGTTCTGACAACGCAATCTTATCCGTTCTCCTAATATGTTGTGAATTTGAGTATTTTACTGCAATGCGCACTTTGAGGATGTAACGGGACACCTTCCAAAGAAAAACCCACACAGCACGAGTCAAATATCTTGCTCTTCTTGATCGAAATTTATAGAAAAACCTCAGAACTCGGTAAGTCAGAAGCTAATTGCATTGACTGAATTGTCTCAGTGTGTTGATATCCAGCACGTCCGGCTAAGAGCTCAGCCGGACGTAAATCGGGCCAGAGTAAAGATCATGGAGTACGTTCGAGTGCGAATAGAAACGTGTCTCCGATATTGGCCCAAGTATTTAGTAAGTCATGCCTGTTACCCAAAAATCACAACAGGAATTTCGGCTGCTGACACGGTCGCAGTGGGTAAATGGAAAGATTGTCTGGTCGTCCACAAGAACCTTCCGAGTGTGGGTTTAAAAGCTCTACTCGTAGATCTTGGGCCCTCATCACTGAAAAGATTTGTGAAAACAAACATGTTCTCGAAATTCCTTGCATGAGGGATCGAGGGAGCGGTGCATGATATGGATTGTTTAGCGTCTTTGGGTATCCTGGCGGCACCGTCGACAATCAGGCTATTACTAGCTCTACGTAGCTTTAATCGTCTTGAACACGTTTATTTACTTCTTGAGATAGTCTGATCTCTGCTGTGAATTGTTCAACTATCTACACTGAATAGCCCAGTTTTGATTTTTTTATAATTGGTCCCCCATCTCCAGCCATGCGACTGATGTGGTTCATTTGCAAAAAAGCAGTGGCTGGAGGGCACGGCGGGGGCGACGCTTGCCATGTCTGTGGCTTGAGAAAATATGGAGCTTGGTGATGACCAACGATCAATGACTAATTCCCATGAAGCTCACCGACTCCAACCGTATGATAAGAATAGCTTGCAGTCTGCATGGTTGCGAATACCCGCTATTTGTCGCCATTATATGTCTTGATGTTGTGGCTTCTGAGTGGCGTATGCAGTATTTCCTAGAGCTCACACGACGCTATCAAGACTATGTATTGACGGGAATGATCTGGGAATCTTTAAAGGAGAGCTTGCTTGATAAATCCAGGAAATTTCACAATTCATACTTTTAGCCGAATGGAAGACATGCGGGATATGTGAATCGGGAAATTGCTCCAAGACTTGATATCAGACAGGCGCTGGGTACAATCTACCTTTTACTCTTTACGTTTGGCAATTTTATATTTGTACTATTCTTGGCCTCGGCTTCCATCGCCCTGTTTCAACAGGTGAACAGTAGAGGCAAAGATCGTCCATGGCCCACTGACCCGCTCCTTAGCTTCGCCAATAGAGTCTATGAACATTTTGGCGTGTCCCAAGGCTTTGATCGATCCACCAATGACATGCTCCACAACTTTGGGGGCAGATTGTCAGGACTGCGCAGTTGATTAGCCCCAGTCCATTTATTCAGTTAGTCCTTTTACTAAATGGGAATTTGGTTCAGCTTTATGACATCTTGCACATGCCTAAAGGCTACCCGTTTGCTTCTCTTAGACATTCGTTGGGTGTTTCTGAGAGAAGGCTTCAATGATCCACTGCGCAGTTGATTAGCCCCATTTCACATTTTCAGTTAGTCTGTTTCCTGAATGGGAAATTGGTTCAGCTTCATGAATTCTTGCACATGCACAACACTGCCCGTTTGCTGCTCGGAGAACTTCATTGGTTGTTTTCTGAAGGAACGCTTTGGTGATCCTCGGGGTTACATCAGGGGAGAAAAATAGGTCCTACTGCTCTTAGAATCATCACAAGTCCCCACTGCTATAAATATGGCAACAAGTCCGCTCTAAGAGTATCTCTATTCAGGTACTTCAATCTTGTCCGTTAAGCGTTGAATTCCATGATCATCATGAGTATTATCAAGAAACCCGCCTTCGTTGCTATGCTGATCGCAGCTGCCTGCGCAAATGCCCAGTCCGTGAACCCGGGTATCGGCACAAACCCCAATGCTCAGGGTGCAACGGAGGACGTGACGCCCAGTACCGGCCCCAACGGGTATCCAACCTTCTGATTTTGAGCTTACAAGTGAATTAATAATTTGGATTCAGATCCGAAGACTGGTTGAACACCGGCATCACCTCCGATGGATGGAATCCGCCTTACTTGGCCCTGGATGACGTCTATCACATCTCCCTTGAGGACTTTTATAATGGTATTGGATCCCCCTGCTCTCAGTACGATCAATACTTCCAAAGTGCCGCATCCAAGTACAGTGTGGATGCAGTAATTATAGCTGTGATCGCTATGCAAGAGTCGTCATGCAACGCAGATGCCGGTGGCCCGACTCCTGGACTGATGCAAGTTTCGTGCGAAAATTATCCCAACGGCGAGTGCACGAATTCAGTTCAAGACAATGTGGATGCCGGCACAAACTACCTGAAGTCCCAACTTGATTCGACTGGCGGAAATGCGATCGAGGCATTTGGCTCCTACAACGGGTGGTTCACGGCCAACAATGGCTTGAACGATAACAAGGGTCTCACGGAGGATTATCCGTGCTCATCGGAGGGCCAATCAAATGGGGTTCCTCAGAATTTGGATTATCTGCACCAGGTTCTGAATGGCTGGCTGATGGGTCTGGATGTGTATGGTGATGACAACTGGATTGGCACTTACAAGTGCGACCAATCTTGCAGTGACGGAAGTAAATGCTGAGGATGGACTTATTAATTGAACATATCACATTTTGACAGTGAATTTGGAGTTGGATTGTTGTCTGAAATTTCAGAAAGATCGTAGTTCTTCGAAAGTAATGTTGCGAAGCCGGGCAGCGAGACTAAAGCCGTAGTCTGCCAAATTACACAAAACGAGCTGACATTTCACGCTCTTCAAGGAAGAGACATGAGAGACCTGCATCACGCATTCTGCACATAAAAAAGTACATAGACTTCTTACGCACTCTGGATAGGATTATCGTGACCGGTAAAACTCTCCTGTACAGTGGATTTTGAGATGAAACTCCTCTTCATCTGCAATTTTGAAGCATTATGTGCCCACATGAGGTGCTGCGTGCGTCTTTGCTCGGCTGCCAGAGGATGAATGATGAAGATTGCCGTCCAGAAGATGGCATGCAGGATTCGTTTTGTCATGTGGTGACAAGTTGGAAGGGGCACAAATAAACTCGTAGGTGTAGGCATTGTGTCGTATGTTTAGCAGTCACTCTTTAGAGAGACTCAGTACTCATGCATCTCTAACTCTGTAGGGATATTCTTCCAAAGAATTTTCTTTGCATAATCGAAAAGACTGGGACCAGTGCTTGGCGTGTTCAATCGATTGACTTCTGGAACATCGGTAGGGTTGTCAGAAATGGCGCAGCTCCTTTGAAAAGCTCCATAGATCTGTCCATGTGCTCACTGCTAGGCTGTTACAGGGATTGGATTCATTGTCCAAACACTTTGAAGGTGTTCACGTGATGAATCTGACGAAGACAAATGGGCAAAAGAGAACTGCTTCGTATCCGATTAGTGCGGTCTAAATTCTGTCGATGGCCATATGTAGCTGGTGCACTGATATATTAGGCACTAGCGCTCATGCTGAAGGCATGAATTGAAAATGGATTCGCTCATACTATACCAACAAACTCACAGTACACTAACTCAAGCTTAATTCACTCAAGCTGATAAGTCATCATCAAAAAAGAAGCGAGGATCTAGAAAAAGAAAATAAACATTCCATATTGTCTCTTGTTCCATCTCAGGAAAAACAGGAAAAAGCAGTTACTTCATTAATTAATCAAGATCGCATATTTTTCAACATGAATTTCCGATCAAAACAAAGACGACTCGAAGAATCTCCGTTCTTACTCAGGAATCCAAAACACCGAACATGACATCCAGCTCGCTTACTCCTCGGAGCGGCGGGACTTCTTGCCCTTGTCAGACCACGGGAAGTGCAAGACAGGAACAATGAAGAAGCTGTTGCTAGTGTCCGCGATACCGGCAAGGGCAGCCCACCATGCGAGGAAAGCGGCAAGAAGAGCGAAAAAGCCACCGGCTGTGAGAATGTTCTGACTTGGGTCTCCCGCGCTGTCTCGAATCAAGTATCCTAATGCTAGGAGGAGGAATGAAAGATCGACAGAGAAGAAGAGAGAGAAGAACACTGCAGTTGACTTCACAGTGCACAGAAGCATTAGAAAGGTGAAAATGAACCATCCCTATGGAAACACAATTAGCTTGTTGAAGCACTACCGGCTGAAAGGCGGGTAAGCTTCACCATGAGATAAAGACCGAGAGAATCATAAAACATCCCCATGGACCCATTATCGGCCCTGATGAGCTCTGATGCGATCTCGAATCCACCTGGGGTGAAAGTGATCGCTAATGAGATCCAGAAGCCACCGTACGAAGCCAATGCGGTCGCACCAAACGTGTTTCCAACGGCCATCTCCCTGTTCATTATCTTCAGCACTTTTTACTGTTTTCGCCATCGACACTTTCTGCTCACCACATTCCAGAGAGGAGCTGCACCAGACCACCGTAGGCGAACGCTGGGCCAACTACCATATAAGGCTCCGTGATACCCTGGGCCTTCATGTTTATACAGCCCAGAACAAACGTCGTAAGAGCAAAACCACACAGGCCCAATGGAGCAGGATTGCCGATTTTGCGCTGCTCAACAGGACCAGGACGGAAGGCACCGGGCTGAAACTCTCCGGCGAAGGGAGGGTAGAGAGTCCCCGAAGTCTTGACACGCGCGAGTGGCCCAAAGCGACCATATTCGACCGACTGGACTGAGTGTACGTAGTCTCTGTCTTGAGTTGCTTCTTGATCTAATATATCTTGATACTCAACACCAGCTTCCAGGATGGAAGGGTCAATTTCGGCCGTGGGGACAGATTCGGATGGCGACATTTTGTGAGCCTTTCGAGAGCAAAATGAAGATTATTGGGCTCTCCAAAGAGCCCTGGAATGAATTGGCAGTAAGTAAGTAGAGGTAGACCCGGGGTAAAGTCCACTGAGAGGATGGCTACTAGATTATACAGACATTGGACAGAAGGAGCGAATAAACTTTCAAGGGTGGACACGAAAAATCCCCATGCTCGCAAAAGCAAGATGTTAAAAGCGAGCGTATTGTCCGTTGAGAAAGCTAGTTGGGAGCTAGTTGGGAGCTGAAGGTGGAGAGGACAGATGCGATCGACGGTTCGATGACGAGGCACAAATTTGGGGCTTGAGACGTGGAGGCGAGGAAATGGGGTTAAGGTACTGAATAACGATCGCATCTTGTGAATGGTAGAGGCGATGGACTGAGGAAGTTGATAGTGTTATTTGACTTGGTAGTTCATTTATTCACAGCGACTGAATTCGGAAACAGTTACTGGCAACACCGAAGCTTGGGGCTTCCCCGGGATTATTCTCTCGGGCGAAAGAAACTTTGGGCCTTTTCTCCACATTCAGCGTATATTGATTCGGGGCCCTGGGAGAACCCCCTTTTTGACCGTGGGGGCCTATTGTGATTATTATGATCATTATTCAAATTTTTTTTGAAGAGATTTAGCGTCTTGGTTTAATGCGCAAGGGCAGCTACCGCATGCTACTTCTGAATTTCCAAGCTTTACTGTTCATTTGAGCTGATGTCCTGACCTGTGACATAACAAGGGCTTAGTATCACGGGCCCGCGGGACGTAAATTGGACCAGTCCTGCCATTTTCCTATTCAAATTCTTACCAAAGTGCACAAATGGATTATATATATTAAAGAACGATCATTATTCGGCGGCATTCTGAGCTTCATGCTTCCGACGTCCATCAATTAGGAAGACACCCAATCTTGGAGCAAGAGTTATGATGATTCACGTTCCCATTAAAATTTTCCGTAACAATGATCGCCTCAACCCCATGTTTACAGAGAGTTTGATTCGTGCTCCATCCCATGGATCACGTCTCGATTAAACAGCGGTGTCCCTTTGGACCCATCAACAAGAAAGACTGCATTTCCATGTCCCTAGCACTCATTCCCTCTTTGTCGGATCGACGAGCTTTTGGGAATTCCCTGAAAAATAAGGCCGTCCCCAAGCGGAGTTCCATACGAGCTAAATGTATTCCCATGCAGACTATCGATAGCGTCAGCCCATGTGCCTTTGTAATTCATCCATCTGACTTACTGCGAGATCCACCACCGAATGGTATAGAAATATCCTTCATCTCCTTGGTCGGATTCTCCCATCTCTCGGGTTTGAAACTGGTCTATTGTCAGCATGTCTCTTTGATATACGGACGTTTTATGAAAATTCTATATCTTACTCAAATGGGTCAGGGAAGACCGTGGGATCACGATGCAGACTGTAGGACTGTGTTGAAACGGTCACCCCACTTGGGAGGAGGTATCCATTGAAGTTGGCGCCTTCGGATGGCACAGTTCGAGGCAGCCCAAAAGGAACAGCCGTATGCAAGCGAAGTGTCTCGTTAATTACCATGTTAAGATATGGAAGATTTCGAAGGTCGTTGTCATGAATTGGCTCAGACAAGGCGGCCACTTCGGCAGCTAACTTATCACGAATTCGGCTGTCTCCGCAGACGGCGTAGGTGAGATAGGTCAAAGTAACTGCTGTAGTGTCACTTCCCGCAACAATGTATCCTTGCGCCTCTTTTTTAATATCATCGGAAGACACACCGCTTTTCTCGGTGTCGAAAAGCTTGGTAAACAAAGTCTTCTTCGGGTTTGAGGGATTCTCATCGATCATCTTCTTATAACGGTCAACAGATTGGCTTGCGTACATGGCCATCCGCTTTCCACATTCTTGAGTGTGCTTGAAGATAGGCAAGGGGAAATAGTTCCCAAGTTTCACCATTGTCGGAAAAGTTGTTCGAATCGGTTGGAGGGCCGAGACACGCTCGAGGTCCAAAGAATATTGAGTTTTCTGCAGTGTGTTATTAGTGTTGATTCTGAAACTTCACGATTTACTGAATAGATTACCTCGCCAGCTTCCAGCATCCG
The DNA here is from genome assembly GCA_028828935.1 of Penicillium sp. IBT 18751x. Lineage (NCBI taxonomy): Eukaryota > Fungi > Ascomycota > Eurotiomycetes > Eurotiales > Aspergillaceae > Penicillium > Penicillium sp. IBT 18751x. The sequence goes on along the minus strand of JAQJZS010000011.1, from coordinate 558,517 downwards.
GAATGACTCCCCAAAGCTAAGTTCACCAATAATGTCGGTCGCCATGAACAGCCACCACTTGAACACATCGGCCACCCCACGAGACTTGTTCTCTTTAGCCATCTTTGAAATAGCCATGCGTACTCGGCCTTCAATCAGGCCTTCATGCTGGTGAAGCGACGAGTCTGAAATCGGCGATGCTAGCAAACGACGGCGAGTCGAATGGAAATAGGGGTCGGTGGTCGAGAAGACGTTCTCTATGCCGTTGGGTAAAAGTGTGCGATACCAAGCTGATTTGAGGAATCGTGAGTTTGTTTTATGGATCTCTTTCACTGCGTTGATGTCGCAAACATCGACTCTGTTCGGACCGGTTCGAACAATCGGACCTTGAGCCACTGGTCAGCTCTGTGTTTGACTCCACTCCTACTCCTGTGTCTTTCCTGGTCGTTGGGGTGCCTACCATATTTTTCATGCAGATCATGCACATAGTATGGAACTTGACCGGCGAGCCAATAGTAAAGGTAAACAATATCGGTCCATCTAGAGATCGAAGGGCCAGGTATCCGCGAAAGCGGGTTGGATAGCCGTTTGTATATAAACTGCTACATTGAAGTCAGCTTCGGAAGATGCGTGGTACATGGAATTAAGCGACAATCTGGATCCTTACGAGACACAGTATTCCGATCAAACAACCTAAGATTGTGGGCATATGGCTGACAGATTCCATGATCGATAGTTGTTTGAATGTCCCAAGCTATTGCCTCAAGAGCTTTTATGAGAGTAAGGTATTTATATTATCGACCAAAGCCACGCAATGTGGGGGATGATTTGAGCCATTTAGTTGCATGCACTGCAACATTAAGTGATCGGAGCCCCGCAGCCCGAAGTCCGACATGCTTATAGCCTTGTGCAGCGTGATTCGGGGGTTGGTGAATCACCGAGGGGAAGGATCGACAGCAAGGGTGCTGTTCTTGGCAATCCGTCGGTTTTAGAGGCGTTTGAAATGGGGATCCCCCAATAGCCACAGCACGCTCGGTAAGGCACTAACCCATAGAAGCACAGGTCAGCAATAACGTAGTTTAGTCATTCGATTTCGGCCTTTGAGTTGCGATTTCAGAAGACCGCCCGGGATAAAATGCCCGCGTTCTATAAGCGACTTGCTCGGTTTCGACTTAGGTCTTGATACCTTTGTACCTCACTTCTTTCTATCGAAATTTAGTAAACCTTACGTTGGCTTATGAATTTTCCAAATATTTACCTTTTTCATTTAAAGCTCCATATCTGTGACTTAATTGGCCCGCCTTTGTGGTTGTACTGGACACTTACGTGCCAGGAGTCTGAACAACACGAGCAGAAAATGCATGCGAAATTGAGCAAACGAACATCACTTTTGTCACTAATAGGAAGAGATCAAGCATTTCTTCGACGTTGATCAGGATGGTCTGCTGCAGCTCGCACAATCATATAGCGCGCCTACAAAATGGGAGACGTACCTCTGTCACCTCTTGCAGCCACCAAGTTCCAATAAAGTGCCCGTGATGGGTGGTGCAAGGGTTTCCATACGTAACTGAATAGCTTTAACTCTGTTCGCAGTAACTATGTTCAGTACATTTGGAGGGCTTCCCCCTGAAGTAAATGAAAAGCTGACTTGGTTGCCTGGAAAAGTTTGTCTGAGCATTTCGATGACCCGATCGTCGCATCTTGCAAGTGTGGATCACCGAAGATGATGCGTAGAAGGTGCCGGCACTCGAGACTCCGACCGTTATTGACCTCTTGATCCACCATAATCGACTACTATTCGGAAAGAACGGAGCTTGATCGAAGATCTGGGGATGTTAGCCTGCCAACCAGCCGAAAGCCGCTTGGCAAATCGCACGCCCAAGGTTGTTTAAATCATATTGTTGTTTGAACACTAGATCTGTACATACGACCATAGGGTGTGGAGAACAGGGCTTCCCGTCCGCTCAGCCGTACTTAAGCCACACGCCGGCAGGTTAGTAGTTGGGTGGGTGACCACCAGCGAATCCCTGCTGTTGTATGTTTTTGTTTTTACTCTCACTTTCTTGAAGTGCGAATAGTAGCAGGAAATTGCATCACCATAGATCTAAAACATGCGCCGCCAGAGCTTTCATGTTGCTTTGTCTACCAAGATTTGTTGCACCTACGGGACTTCCTCACATTCGCATGATGATGAGCCTGTCTTCTCCAGCTTCCCTGGGGTCATTTCGATTTTCCCAGAGCCAGCCCTGTAAGCGCGGCATGGGTTTAAGTTTCACGGCTCTGGGTTTTCTGCCAGGAACAAGTCATCTCGATCACAAAAGGCGAGACGATTATGCGTCAACCCAGAAAGGTCTCCCAGTTCTTTTCCATCATGACATTGAGCCAAAAAGCGTCGTCGCCTCGATCATTCCTTCGCCAAACCTCTTGTAAAACTTGCATAGTGCGTGAAAAAGGCTTCAACGGCAATCTAGCGCCCAGCAGGTGTAACCTCCCCATCACAAAGTTACGAAACCTGGCTATTTCCACATCGCTATAGGAAGTACCGGGAGCAATGCGCAATTCGAAAGCGGCCGTAGCAAGCGGAAGTAGCTGGACACAGCGAACGCCAGAGTAAGCGGGAATGGATGCAAGAAGATTCAAGACATGCATCGCCAGACCAACGAGCCATGAATCGATCATGTTGCTGCCGACGTTGAGTTCGATAATGCCGAGATAAGATTCAAGGTTGAGGGTGCCTGCACCTATTCTCCGTCGAAGAACGTCCGGGAAAACACGATACACCTGCAATAGTGCTGCGCATCGAGTGGCCTCGGCAAAAATCACGAAGTCACTTTTGCTGGTAAGATTATCATATACCTCTGCAATTTGATCCTCGGTGGGGATAGAAGCCGACAAAAGGTCTTCCTCCAGGCTTGTCACTGATGCTACCAGATTCAGATCCTCTCTCGCCTGTCTACCCGTCGTCACGTAATTCTGCACAAGACGGCCGACCTCAGCGAATAGTAACATAACACGGGGGGCAATACCCGTCCACGGATGTGGGATCACGGTGGCACTTACGGGCCCAGTCCAAGGAAAGACCTTCGGATCTGGCGTCCAAGCCAATAAAGATCTGAAGCTTTCACCGGAGACAAAGGCCATAACCATTTCCCAGTATACTAAGGCCTCAAAAAAGAACCTAAGATTTCGATTTAGTGGACGGTAGTGACTTGAGCTTTGACGCATCACTCTTGCACGAATCAGTGACCTGGCAATTCGCAGGTAGGGTAAACCCAGGTCACTACTGTCATGCCAGCAGGCAGACACGCCTAGAAGTAACGTCGCGAGGAGGAGTTGGTCGTCGCCGGTCGACTGCGTATCTGAGACATTCTGCAGCTGCTGAAGGAAAGCAACGTGCGCTTTCTCTCGCATGCTGAACGCCGTGGCTTGCATGCTGGGCAACTGATTGGAGAGATGAACAGCTGCGTTGCTCTGGATGGTGTAGTAAATGAGAGGAGACCTTTGCCATATTCCTTGGATGGCGGTCCTGAACGGGTTCTTCTCCGAGTCAAAAGATGACCACGTTGCACATGTATCACGGAAGTAATATTGAACCAATGCCGTAGTCTCGTTTTCCAGGGAAGGAAACAATGGTGGTTCTTCGATCATGTGGAAGTATCGAGACACTAGAGAAGGCCACTCAGCCGACTCTTGCGACAAGCAAGCACTTTCAATCTTCTTGGGACTCATCATCAATTTCGAAATAACATCGGTATCGGCAGCATAGCAGGACTCCATGACATTGTGGGTCTTTCTACTGGGAGATCCATCGCATTCTGTCGACTTTGGTATGGTGCAATCAAGTGCAGGGTCTGTATGAGTTACGGGCGGAACGTGCATTTGGCTTGCCCGAAAACAAAAGTCAACCCGCGAGTTTAGAGACTTGTTGATCGGCGACCCCTGAGAATTGAGAGAGGAGTGAGTGAGAGAGTCGATAATGAGATCGTTGAATATCTCGTTCGGAAAAGCGTCAGCAGCATCCTGCTGTTGTCTCGGAGGACGATCAATTATGCCCTTCTCGTAATGCTCATCTGAATCAACCCTGCCATGATCCGAGAGGACTGAGCAAGAAATAAATGAAGGTTTAGAGCTGGTTAATGACTCTGCCCTTTTTGGCTGACTTGTCTTCTGATGTTTCTGGGACCATCTCACTGAGATCTGATAACCAGGGCAAATAATGCTCTTTTTCGTACAATTCCGACAGGCAGGCTTAGTCTCGTCGCATTTTTTCTAATAGAATAGTGATCAGCTTGCATATCTTCTGTAACAAGGGCTGTAGATTATTACCTTTCGTTCCCTGCATTTAATACATCCTCCCCGACTTCGATTAAAGGATGGCCTCATGCTACTTCGAACGGTATGATAGCCGGAAGGCGGCATCTTCACGGCCTCATGAGCCTGCATTCATGCAGGTTCAACCTTTGTGCTGATAGAAAACGACGGGTTACCCCCTTACTTTCCAACGATCATTGGCAATCATATCGGAGTGCGGGGTAGCGCGGGAGCAATAGACCATTGGCTATCATCACTTTCAAAAAAGACATCACATTGGCCAGATAAGCATATGCTTTATGTTTCGTAATATTATTGTGTATAATTATTGATCAGTGGGCTTTATTTTCCGGAATAATAACTGAAGGTGGGCTTAATATCTCTTTTTAAAAAACCAAGTCTTCGGCTAAGAGCACGAAATATACCCCCAGCTTTGGACGTTGATGCCTAGGTCTACACCAAACAAACACTGCCCAATGATTCTAAAGCTGAGTAGTTCTCTTCGTCCTTCCACTGTGCACTGTGGAGTGATTCTTCCACTTGTACGGTATCCAATCCAGAAAGGACGTGGCTATAGAAATTTATTAGTACGACATTGACACTGACACATGTGATATTGAGTTGATGAGAGACGACATAACTTACTCGTCTATTGCCAGAACCTCTAGACCAGGGATGCAGTCCAGGCCGGCAAGAATGAGATAGGAAACCCCGAAAGTCCAGGCAAAACCGATGATAGCTTCAAAGATCTGGATAAAGACCTGCCGAAGGTTCCCATCGAAAAGAACCCCGCCGATGATTTCGGTCACTCCATCAAAGGCAGCTACTTCTCGACTGGCAAAGAGACCAGTAGCGATAGTCCCTACAAAGCCTCCAACGCAGTGTGTGGCAAAGCTATCACCGTTATCCACCCACTTGAGTCGATGGGCAATAGGAGTGAACTTGATTCGTAGCGCTTGACGACAGATCAATGCTCCAGCAGCGCCGAAGAACAAGGATGTTGTCATGCTGATGAACCCAGCCGCTGGTGTTATCATAATTAATCCAGAGATAGCTCCGAGAAACGTAGAGTCAAGGGAGAATTTGCTGCTTTCATAGTAGGTGATGAGATTCCATGTCAGCGCTCCAGCAGCTGCGCAGAGATTGGTAACGCAAAGAGCATGGACCGATTTGAAGTTGAAACTCAGCGTGGTGCCAGCGTCAAAGGCGAGCCAGGAACCCCAGATAGTGACCAAGGACAACAATTGGGAGATGGTATTATGTGGCTTGTGGAGTTTCAGATGCGATGGCGTCCGCACAGTGGATTTTCGCGAACGGAACAGAGGGTGCGAGAGGTAAACTGAGATAGCCGTCGCAGTGGCACCACTGCAGATGTGAACAGGGGTCCCACCAGCAAAATCCAGGACCCCCATTTGGTATAGATATCCAGATTCAGACCAAACCATGTGTGCCAGCGGGCAGTATACGAAGGTAGACCAGAGCTGTCCCCATTTCCGATTAGTGAAATGGAAAATTGAAATTCTGACTCCATCACGAGCCAAGGAGCCCACTCACAAAGATGAATGGGATTAGGGGAAGTAATCTGCCTCGTTCACAGACACCTCCAACGGCAATTGCAGCAACGGTGGCGGCAAAGATAAGCTGAAACTCACTGAACAGGACGGCTGGAATGGTGCCCACGGGCTGCGCAAGAACGCCTTGGTGGAAGGCATATTTCAAATCGCCAATAAATCCATTGCCCTCGCCATAGGCCAGCGAGTAGCCCAGGATGTACCACTGAAGGGAGACACAGATAATCGCCAGTAATGCGGGAAAGAAGGACGCCAGGGAATTGTGTCGCGTTGAGTATCCTGAATAACCCAGGCCAACAGCAGGGATGATACCCCAGCAAATGACGCTACAGATGACCACGAAAAGGGTGTCGATTTTGTCGCAATCGTTCCAGTCAGCCAGCACTTGGGCGTCCATGGTGGTAGATTGAGGGGAATGAAAGCTAGGCTCTCTGGATAGGTAGCTCTCGGTTGGATAAGGGAATATAAAGCATCTTGGCTGAAATTCGCCAACAAGAATTGAGAATGGTGAGCCTTCGAATATGTAGCTTACCACTCCGGAAGAAACAACCGACTATCAGTCGCTAAAAAAGGAAAATACATGCGCACAGAACCACCAGATTAGATAAGAAGGACGGTTCAAAATTCACAATACGAATTGCCGAGAGATGGTTCTCTCGGATTCTCGCACGAGAATTGTTGAATAAATATGATTCTGGAATGCCTAGGAAAATAAGTAGACATTGAATCTCCCTCATTCTGAATCTTGGTGTTTTGCTCCACTTGCATTCTTATTGACTCGGGTCTGGGACAATTACATTTTTAGCCCCACGCCCTGTACTGGCTTCATAGTCTTTGCCAATAGCGGGAGTTTCGTGCTTATCTCTCCGAACGGCCAACCAGTTCATTTACATCACCCGCCTAGCGTGGCTGCAGCTGGTGGAGATAACGAGCTCCTGCACCTTTCCGGTTCACCGCCTCCAAGGGGTAGTTCACATGCCCAGAAGACCAGATCGGGCACCCTGCTGACAGGCACCGGGACTGGATCGTAGTCAGCTTAGAACATCTGGTATGTCCGAGTTCCACCTGAGCAGATCTTCAAATGTTTCGGTAGCTATGAGCCGTAAGATTTTCTTACTCAAGTAACTTGCTTTGTGCTCTTGATCAAATCTATAGCACTTTCCTTCATGTTCGCGAATCAATGGATTCGGATTTGTTGTATCGGTAGGGTGAAGACAAGCCAGTAGGATCGTATTTGTCAATTTGGCTTGTCTAGATCGTCTAAATATTGCGGAATAATTTGACCTTGAATCCATTCAGGCGGACCCCCTTACGACTCAGAGATAGCTTAGTTGAGATATCATGATGTGGAAAATGCATGGGACAAGTCAATGGTCAATATTGGTGCGATGTAGCCTTTAAAGACAATGTTTAGAACAGAAATCTTTAGGGTGCGAAAAAAACCTTATGAAACAACTCACACTCCTGATTATGGCCGACTGTGATTCCTGAGTGACCTCCAAGGCATTGGCGACAATCTCATCCACGATGATGCCAGCCAAAAGCTTCAAAACTAGGATATTAACCCCTAGCACACTCATGGTCAATGCCCGGATGTCAACCGCAACCGCTGAATCCACCCAAGGTCGACCATAGCTGCATGCTTCACGACAGGCTGATCAGATGGGAGATGAAGATTTGTTCGAATCTTTGCAGTGACACCGTTTAGAAGAACATCAACACAACTGCACGTCAGAAGAAGTTGTGTCCACTCGCCCCACACGATCGCTCGTGCTTTATCAGTCGACCGAGACTCTGACGAACTTTTTCGGATTGAAGCATTGCACACGCTGTTCTCAGTTCTATTTTCTTGATGCAATGGTTCCTGCTGCCAATAGTACGAGAGTCAGATATTGTTCATCCAAGCCGCATTCCCCGCACTATTGATTGAAATTTCGGGCATTCCAGCTGTCATGGCAAGCATGGAATTGCACTGTGCTCGACCGGCCATGATACCTTCAGCAAATACGGCATGTAGATGTCGCTCGCCCATGGGCGGACAGTATACGTCCAATCGATCCGTCTCCTGTTCTGAGTACGTCGATCGTTGTCGCTTCACGTATCCGACATCTATCATGCGGGAGATCTCGATTACTGAGCCGGCCATTTTGCGCTGTTGGCGGCGCAAAATTAGTGCTTTGAATTTTACGTTGGCAACTATGTAGGCGCTCTGCCCGAAATTGCCTTGTATTGCCAAAATGGAAGAGAAAGCGATGAAACATAGCAAGGGCGGTCGACGACTAGATCATCTAGGTTCTGTGGAACCCGTACCTTGGGCCGGAAGACATGACTGAATTCTTCAGCAGTCGTGTCTTGGTGATTCTCGCGCATCACCATTACGTCGCTAGCTATGCTATCAAGAGGGAGGTTTTCTTTTCTGATAATGGTGTCGCTCTCTTTCATAGAGGCAGTATTGGTCACATGGCGGGCATGTTTAGCTTTCGCATCAAAGATCAAAAAGGAACGAGGAGAGGATTTGCATACCCTGCCAGAGAAACGATATTAGGCTCTCTATCCTGATGTGTCTGGACAAAACCAGTCTGTGGACAACTTGGGGCATCGGCTGGTGAGCTCAATAGTCCGGGCAACATGCAAGACCACCTAGTCGCAGAGAGACTAGCCCAGATGTCCCGTCAAATCAAAAAGCCAACTATGTACGATCGGCTGCTGTGATTTATCACCGGTTAGCAATGAACAGGAAGCGTGGTCGGGCACGACCAGATTATGACCGGGACGTCGAAGAATTCTGGAGGCTTCCGGTCAAGTAGTTCCACGACGTTATACTCCTAACCCCGAGCGGCAAAATTCTGCGCGAAGTTTTCCTGGACAGCGGTATGAAGGCTTGTAAGTCACCCAGTTAAGCCAATCGCTGGCTCAAGGGGGGCATTGAAGAATATGTCGACACCGTCAGGACGGATGACAAGGTGTCGGAAGCGGCGATCACCACCTCTGTCAAAAGTATATCCACGCCTAGGTTGACAGATATTGGCCCAACAAGCGTGGACAGGGCTGTCATTGCCGAGAGCCAATCTTGCCACAGCGGGACAATAATTACTCTGCCGTCTATCAAGGGTGAAGAACAACGTAGCTGACTAGGGGTACTCGCTAGGTGACGACTAAAGCATTGTTCTTACCAATTGCCATGGAGTGGGAAATAGAATACGCTATTGAGTGACATCCTTCATTCTGGCAGATAGGCTACATGGGTAAGTGCGAATTAAATACTATATTTTATTCTTTGGTGGATTGCGGAAACAGGACTCGTATGAAATAAAGATTCCACTTTCTCATCGCCAGCAAATGATGACAAACAGCAACAATATCGAAACATTCTTTATTACCCTTCTCCGAGTGAAGGTATTCAACTGAGAGAATGTATTGAACGACCATGGATCACACTTTCCACTAAAGGCAGATGAGGAATACATGTGAACAAGGGCCCTTTCTCGGCGTACATAACACGAACATGAAATTTTGGCTTGTTCAATAACCTTCAAAAGCTACTTTTGTACACTGTAAATTATCACTAATCAAGATCAATTCTTGTACCTTTGATGATTTACTTTGTACACTCGATGCCAAATCCGTCTAGGATTGTGCCCATAATGATAGCATCTTCGTCAACGCCAGTGTTGCCGTTGTCCCGAAGAACGAAAATGGCTAATGTCCGAAATTTAACCTTTTTATCAGCCACTACACTCGTTCCGGAGAATTTTCTCCAAGGGCGATAGGCTCTAAACGGGAAAGAGGCCGGTGTGTGAGATCTAAGATTGGAAGTGACCTACGAAAGATAGAACTAGATCAAGTGTTTTTTAGTGAGGAAAGAGCCTGAGAGACGACGGCCACGAAGAATGACATGATAGGTTGAGAAGTAGGTTGAGGATCAGAATGTCTCGCAAGATATCGTGAACATGGTCGAGGATAAGACTCAGGACAAGGAAAAGAAGGTCGCGGTATGGGCGGAGAAGCAATCCGCGAGTGGGATTCACTAAAATCAACGAGTTTTCTTCTAGGTCTCAAAGCCTTTTCGATGCTTTTTAAGTCATGTCATAACCTGTCGGAATTTTTGAAGAAATCAATTGTGCCATGGACAGTGAGTGGTACGATGCTTCCACGTGGATTTATTGCGCACTCCACCTTGCCATACCTTGTGGCTGCTCGTAATCATGGGTTAAGTTTTCTTCCTTTGATCATTTGGTACATACGACCATAGGGTGTGGAGAACAGGGCTTCCCGTCCGCTCAGCCGTACTTAAGCCACACGCCGGCAGGTTAGTAGTTGGGTGGGTGACCACCAGCGAATCCCTGCTGTTGTATGTTTTTTGCTTCTTGTCATCTTGCTGGAGAATTCGTAGTTGTTGAGAGGATCACTGCTCTGCGGCGAGCTCTAAGGTTGTTCGTCAGGAAATCAGGATGGCTTCATCTACCGATTTTGATTCATTCAGAAAAGGGTTCAAGGCTCGTCAAGTATTGATTATTTCTTATAAACAAATTCTCTCTTGCTTCGATCCCTCTCAGCCCACCGCAAAAGCAATCCATCTCTTACTCGGTTCGCAACCACGAATCCTTTGCAGAATACCCGATCAAGCAGATCCAGAACTCTGGACTTTTGATTATCGGATCGGGCTCGAGATCCTGCAACTGTCACTGGGAAAAATAGCATCACGCCCGGAATTTTGGAATGAAGTAACAAATCATCTGAGAGGTCTAAGATTGCTTCCAAGTGATCGGAAACCTCGGTCGGGGATAGGATCGGGGCTGGGAGATTGTCCCAGTAGGGAAAATAATCAAAGTTGCCGGAGAGGAAGATGAGAAGCGCGTGATAGTACAGCAACGCTAAGTTCGAATAATCATCAGGATCGTCCTTTAACAGCTGAAGTAAAGTCTTTGTGTGCCAATTGTAAATTTTTTCTTGAACCACGAGTCCCTCAGCTGCGAGCAGGGCGACCGATGGATTGGTAAAGCGTTCTGGTTCAGGAATCCTCTCGATTATGTCGTTGGCTCTGTCCCTCATAATTAGAAGAACGAGTCGCTCATCTTCGTCAGAGCTAACTCACCCAAGGCTGAAGCATGACGTGTGAATCATAAGAGTTATGATCTCTTCCATTGGGTCCCATTGAGTGTTTTCACTCGACAAAGTTTTCTGAAATCGGAGCCAGCATTCCTGAGAGAGGATTGTTTCTTCATTATACAGCAATGCTCGGCTGGCTTCAAGGACACGAAACAGATTGTAGAATACTCTTCGAGGAGATGATATGCAACTGCTTGGTCCGGTAAGCTGAAGCATCATTGATGTCCCATGAAGCATGTGCTTGACCCAGCCTTCACCGGAATCGTCTGAAAGCAACTAAGTGGATGTTGATTAGCCAAAGTCGGACGCAATGTTAGTGAGAGGTGCGTCATATAAGTACTATACCTCGTAAAGCCCCAAGAAAAACGTAGCCCAAAGCACGTCCTCTCTTTGTACCACATTTCTATCTCCCAGGCGAGAACGCAAAATACTCATTGACGTATGGTAAGATGTCATAGCGTCCACGCCGGGGGACTTCTCTCCCTTTAATGCACGTCCTCCACTATGTCGGCTCGCATCCAAGCCACCGACCGCTAACACTGCATGGTACAGAATCGGAGATGTCAAGATAAGAGGCAGAAGATCTGGAACTATTGATGAGAAGCTCGTGGTGAACAAGTTCTGCTGGATGAAAGAGACAAAATGATCAAGGAAACGGCTACCCTTGTCTCTTCCAATGAAAGCTAGTTGGTCATCTCCCAGAACACACCCATTCACAATGGCCATATTTGGTTGATGTGAACTTTGGAGGCATCCGCCAGTTTCACTCTGTTGGGTTTGATTGACGAAAAGGGTCATGCCACGTCCCGATTGCTGCTGAGGAACACACATCGTGTTCTGTCGAGTGCATTGAGCACATGGGAATCCCCCTTCGCACTAATATAATTCAGCTACACCGATCGCGAAAGAACGGAGTTTGGCCACACCTTGATGCGTCGTTTCGCGCAGCCGAGGCAGCGCGTCACCCGCCTCCGCCTATCCAAAGGCCCGACCGTTCTCTTCTGTAATTTTGCTGATGTGTGCATAATGAACATTTTTCTAGGATGTACAGAAAGCGACTGTTTGAATACAATTCAGTGTAAATGGATATGTTCGGGCGAGACCTGGGCTGGCAGGCTGCAATATAGGCGGCGCTAAACTTGATCGGGAAGTATTCGGGCGAGACAGGATCCACCTGGTTGATCGAGAAGGACATCTTTAATTGTCGACGCGCGATGATCTCCTTTTTGAGAAGATATATTCTCTTGAAGTGCTTGCTAATCCTCATGTAGGCTCTGCTTGTAGACACTCGATCGCTCCACGGGGATATATAAAGACTCAGTCCTCAGCCTGTTAAAAGCATCTCACATCTTCCTTCATAAGTTGTTTTAATTGAAGTATATCGTGAACCTGAACTCCGTCATTCATTGAATGATGATAATTCAAATTGTCTGTCTGTTGCCCATTGTGGCTATGTCCGTCACTGCAGTGGTGGTTCCTAGCCCGCCCGGTCCATACGACGTGTTTTACAACACAGCAAAATTGATTGACAATACCAGAGTCGATCCGTTTGATCCTAAACACGGAAAACGTGCTGTTATGACTTCAATATTCGCCCCCACGGACTGCAGATTCGATCTCGAGAAGATGGATTACTTGCCTGCAGCGACTGCCCAATTCTATTCCGATCTATACGGCACTTACGGACTACCTAATGGATCGATTCAGTCCGTTCAACTCCAGATGTGCCCAGAACCACCAAAGGAGCACCACATCTCATATCCTTTAGTGATCTTTTCACCTGCCCTTGGCACGACGCGACTATTCTACAATGCCATTGCACAAGCTGTGGCCAGCGCTGGATATGTTGTGGTGTCTGTTGATCATCCATATGATACTGAATTCCTGGAGTTCCCGGATGGAAGCATCTTGACCGCTGCGAACATTAGTGACGCGCAGGTTCCGCTGGATGTCGACACCCGAGCGCAGGATATAATGTTTGTGCTGGACCAGCTAGGTACAAAGGCGGGAGTAGCAGCCCTGCTTCCTGGACGGCGCGCTCGGGGATTGGATACTCGGCGAGTTGCGATGTACGGTCACTCGCTCGGGGGTGCGGCCACCGCCGCCGCCATGCATTTGGACCGTCGAATTGTTGCTGGAGCGAACCTGGACGGGTCAATGTTCGGACCGGTCCTTCAAAAAGGGCTTCAGGGACCATTCCTCCTGTTCGGACACGAAAACAAAACCCAGGCGACGGACCCATCATGGGCGGAGTTCTGGTCAAATCTGCGGGGTTGGAAATTAGAGCTGGAACTGTCGCAGTCTCAGCATTACACGTTCTCGGACTTGCCGCTTCTATTGAAGCTCTTGGGGCTACCTCTGGAAGAGGTACCTGCTATTCAATCTATGATTGGAGACTTGGATGGATCCAAAGCTTTTGAAATTATTCACCGAGCTGTTGTTGCCTTTTTAGATTTTGGGCTTCGTCGGACATCGTCGAGCCCGCTTCAAGAGGTTGTTTCTCAGTATTCGGAGGTGTCAGTTGTTGCAACCTAGATCTGAGGCTCTGAAGCCGTACTTGTCGATAGTCAGAATATGTGAACGGGATTCACTGAGGAAGAAAAGGGAGATGGGGAGAGACTGAATTGCGTGAATGATGCGCAAAGCAGAGATAGTATTTGTCTGCGCCCCTACTATGTACGCTAGCCTTTAGGAGTTGGTATATTCGACTCTCTAGACTTTAGATCTCACTCATAATCTTATCTTGTGTTTTTTTGAAAGCATTTTCGTATTATACCGAATTTTCCATCGATGTGGCCATTATACCTTCCCGTCTTCAAAAATTTGTCGCGGAAGAATTTCTCGTGGCCCCATGTAGCCAAAATCGTTGGTTTCCTCCATCAACCACCCAAGTGGCCGAGCAGTAACTCGGTCATCAAATCTTCCTTGGTCTAGTGGTCATGATTTCCGCTTGTCATTAACACTGATAAGCGCGGGAGACCGGGGTTCGATTCCCCGAGGGAGAGTTTCTTTTTGCTTTTGTTTTGCGGATGTGGCCTGCATCCCCACATAGCATGTTTTAAGTGCTACCTCTGTTAGTGATTGACCCCACCTATGAGGCACATAGACTTCGCAGAATGTTCGTTCATTCTTGCCAGGATCAAAGCCATGCGGACTCCTACACCTAGTCAGCACAATACGAAATCAGTGAAGCAAATATCGTCTGGCGATTGGACTGGCGAATACAGTATTTCATTATCAAGCGATTAAGTTCTATTTATACTTCACAGTGGCTTTGATAGATTATTTGGTCGCTCAAATCGCATAGTGTGAATTAAATCAAGCATAAGGAAAACTGCCTACTCTGAAGCTCACATTGGCAATCGTAGTCCCACCGAAGCACGTTGGTCATCGTCATCTGGGTTAGAGGTCTATTCAACGCCACGATTACAAGTGTATTTGTTTTGTGACTTTCCCCTACAGCCATTTCAAGAGATCACTGGGCTCAGGCATACGACTTTTACTTATTTCAAGGACTTTTCTCTTTGTATGCGTCACCGCAAACTTGGAATGTGGGGTTCAAGACTGCCCCGTGAATCCCACATGGGGCGATCTTTGCTTGATGAACATCTTGTGGGGTCGTTACTCCTCCCAAAGTTAAGTCATAATATTGTTTCGCTTCCACACTCTCTTAATTTCATGTCCAGTTCATTCAACTATTCTCAAGATGAGTCGCTGTGAGCCCCCAGCAACAGTCATCCCACCAATGAAAGATCTCATGACGGAGAACATCACCGAAAACGTACATATCGTCAACTCACAATGTCGCGATCCACGTCTCCGCTATCTCCTTGAATGTATCGTCAACCACCTTCACGCATTTTGTCACGAGACGAGACTTTCGACTGCAGAATGGGAAGCGGGGATTCAATTCTTGACTGAAATTGGCCAGATCAGCAATGATCTACGGCACGAGATGATTCTTCTTTCTGATACACTGGGAGTGAGTTTGCTCGTTGATTCAATCAACCATCCACGACATGAACCTGCAACTGAAGGGACCGTTCTGGGGCCTTTTCACACGCACGACGCAAAGGAGAAAGACAATGGAGCCGTTCTACATAATGATCCAGACGCGACGCAATTGCTCGTTGTTTGTACAGTCAAAGACACAGATGGTAACAATATCTCAGATGTCAAAGTCGACGTCTGGGAAGGGGATTCAAAGGGCTTCTACGATGTGCAGGATCCGCAGAGGACGGGACCCGATGGAAGAGGGGTGTTGCGATCCGACGAAGAGGGCAATTTCTATTTCAAAGCGATTGTCCCAGTTCCTTACCCTATACCCATGGATGGACCAGTAGGAAAGATGCTTCAGGCACTTGGGCGCCATCCAAACCGTCCTGGCCATGTACATTTCATGCTAGATAAGCCTGGATATGACCTATTGATAACGTGAGTGATTATCGCTGTGAACGAAGTGATGACCTAACATCCTGCAAGGGCTCTATACCCACGTGGTGATCCATACGAGAGTTCAGACCCAGTATTTGGAGTCAAGGAATCATTGATCGTTGACTTGTCCAAGGTGACAGACCCGGCAATGGCATCTAAGTATGATGTTAAGATGGATACTCCTTTGCTTACTTATGAGTTCGTACTCCTGACAGATCAGCAAGCTCGCGATTTGCGAAAGCAAAGGGCTGTTGAGGCGATGCGGAAGCAGAAGCGGAATGTGGTTTGGCACAACGGGCTACCCGTTCCCGCGGCAGCGGGTCAATGAATTCAGGGTTGCTCTGGCTTAACTGCTTTTACTTGAACGAGACATGGATGATTTTACTCTTGATACCTTGCTCTCTCGCATTCTTCTCAATCTGTGTCCATAGAAGCATATAAGCTACATCATATGCGAGCCAAACAGCTACAAACCAGTGAATATCGATAATTCCCCTATTGAAATCATTGGGTTTGATTTAAATAGGGGGATTATCATCGACAATCACAGCAGCAAGGAGAAGAAATTGAAGCAAGCTCATTTCCGCCCTTGTCATCCCCGTTATTATACCCCCATGACCATAAATCAATCTACCGAGGAAATTTCTCGCTGAAACAACGCGAATGCCCAATAAGAAGAAAAGAATGGACGGCGCAGCAATATTTACATTTTAAGCCACAATTAAGATATAGCCAACTAACGAAGGGCAGCACTATTAAAGAGCGGAAAGCACGATCTGTAATTTTTCTCTAGCAATATCTACTGTAGATCCTTCTTTCTCTCTGGTTGCATTGAACGTGAATTCATGTTTTCGATGTAAAGCGTTGTAAATTCCAGTCCACCTGCTTTCCAGGAGTCCATCGAGTGGGAATTGAGCCGATCACCACTGGGGTATAACACAACCTTTTTTTGCAGTAAGTCGAATCCCTACTTCTGCGTCATCAGTGTGAGCATGAGCAGGTACCACTCTTGCACCCAGCTATGGAATAGAAGCTAACAGAAACAGTGGTCTGAAACCTTGCTTGAGTAGTGTGTATGAGTTCGCAAGGTTTGTGTCGCAACTGTTGTTCATGATGGGATATTCCTTTTGCGACGACATCTAGAGTCCTTCTATCCTCCGGACCTTTACCTGATAGGAGCTCGGTCAAGTCTCTCATTAATCCAAAAACCAGGAAAGCCCCATTACAAAGATTGAGGCGATGGTCAATGTAAGAACCACTCGTCCGGTAGGAGATCCAATCCTGTGCTCCTTCCTTCTAGCACGTTCAACACTCTTTGGCGCCAAAGACTCAGCAAATTTCTCGATCTAAACAAGTTAGCAATCAGTGACAATATATCATAAACTATGAAGCACCAACCTCTTCGCATACAATACTAATCTTCAAGAAATTCGGATCCTTCGCGTCATTCTTTTGTTGAATCCGACGAGCATAACGACAAAAGATCACCGCAGCACCCTCGAAATACTGACTGGATTCAATCATCAAGTTCAACGCAGCTCCCTTCGTGATCTTGACGTTTCGCTCAAACATTGTGGGGTTGCGGAAGCACAACTCCAGTGTAGCCAAGGCCATGGCCTGGGGCATGGCGCAAAAATTGAACACACTCTGCTCGCGCAAGCCCGCAAGATACGACAAACAGTCACACGCATGTCCCAGTGCATTCAACACCATCTCAGAGCCGCAGTTTAGGGCATCCTCGATGTATCTAGAGTCGAATAGGTCTTCAAAGGTATCGACGTGCTTGGACCAAATCTCTCTGGGCCAGAACTGGCGACCATCGTCGAAATCTTCGCGAACATCGCGAATAATGTTATTCTTTTGCAAGAAGAGACCCATTGATCTATACAGCGAATGGTTGATCAAAATTGTATCGGCCAACTCAGCCTCGACGAAGAGGTAAGTAAGGCCCTCACCAACTATTCCGGCAACGTGCCAGCAATAGAGGTCGTACTCCTCCACTGTGCTCACGCTGACGTCTCCAAAAACCGCTTTCCTCGCAAAATCGGCCATACCATTCCCCATTTTATCGGTTGTTTTCTTTATGATCGCTTGGTAGGGCTGTTTCAATTTCCTGTATTCCACAATAACATTGTCAAATTGCACCAATAGTTCACGATCCTTCTCTTCCTGACGGTTGTCGGTGAAAGTCCAGCCGTCGTCATCTAGGTGAACCTTGAAGTCTCGAAGTAGCGGCTCCTTCACTTTGAGGGGAATAGAGGTGTCATCTTCGATAGTATCGAGGCCACGCAGTATCAAGTAGAATACGCATACAGGCAAGAGTAGCTCGGGGTGAAGCTCCTGAATGACGGGACTGAAGCTGCGACCTGTCTGATCCAAGAAGTTGAAGCAGATTTTGGCCGTTGCCGATTCTTGTGTTTCGTCTCTCCTGTGCAATGGACCATTGCGTAATTTCCTGGAATAATCATGAACAGATGTCAACAGATAGATACGGATAAAGACTTACCATCTAACGAGCGCTCCTATTTCACATGGATGGAGAATGAAATATAGAACAGTCGATGCAATACCCATGGTTAAAGAAGACAGAGTCGTGTGGCTTGAAGTGACACTTGAGAAATATACTTATGCCTGGATTCCTAGGTTGGTATATATCCAGCGTCAACTACGACCGGGAATGGAATTCGGGCATGTGTCCGAATCCCGAATGTCTTTTTTTTAGTGGCGGACACCCATCGGCAATCCTGATGTGATTAGAACCGGAATTCGGAAATGGAATGAATGTATGGATCCTTCAGGCACTGCGGTTTTAAATTACACCTCGTTCCGAGGGCGCGCTTATTTCAAGCTTCGGGCAATTTACACCTACACCTTACAATCGCACCATCCAATCTTTGAAAGCAAGAACACCGGATGGTCGAAATAGAGGATGAAAAGGATCAACAAAAAGGCCGCTTCGGTATGCATGTTCAATACATTTCGCAGGCAAAAAAATGACAGGCCCGAGCCGCGGATCGAACGCGGGACCTCGCGCAGGAGTGCTTAGGTCGAACCCTAAGCGCGAATCATACCACTAGACCACCCGGGCTGTTCATGTATTTGCTGAGCAACTTTGACATCATGAATATAGATTGTCAGATATGACATGGAGTCCGTGTACTTGAGGCCACATACAGGTCTGGGCGACAACTTGAGATGGTCATTGTAGGTTCGTTGACATATGTCAAACTCAAGGGCTTCTGCGTTCAGTGGTTGTTAAAAATACTCCTAGTGTGTACTATATTTCTATGTATCCCGAGAGCTTTCTTTCTTCACAATTGATTGATGTGGTTTAGTTGGTGAGATCGGTTCCCGTAGATGTATAGTGCCAACAAGCCGTTGAAAATTTGCCCGTCAACTTGTTCCCACCACATACATATATGAAATAAGGGGGCACCGGATGTAGAATTCGATTGGTTACAACTGTACAATAGCGTCGTCTTTGATGATCACAACCCCAAAGCTCAATACCAAGGTGGCATGAGCAATATGACCAAAACAAGAGTGAAATGTACCTGGAAAATTCAATACCACCAGAGAGGACCAAGAAGGATGTGTATACTGCAAGCCCCTTTACATTTTTCAGCTGCCCAAAGGAGTAACTGAAGTGCCAAATAACTTCAGTAAACTAGCAGTCCTTTGAACGTCGTGAAGAGCATGTACATCATAAATCTTGAACTTCCATTTTCTAACAGCCTGGTGGCATGGGGGTATATCAAAGACAAAAGAGGAGTATGCTGACGTGTACATAAAAACGCGGTTCACCTCAACGATATCTTCGGCCGCTTATTATTAAACCCAGAATCCGGTCTCGATCGCTTCCGTTCATTAGCCTCCATCTCAGCCTTCATGATCCTCTCCTGCTCCGTCATCTTCCTCTGAGGAGCCACGACAGGACCCTTCTTCCCAGCAAGAGGATTCTTCTTCGCCGCCGAGGCGAATACGTTCTTCGGTTTCTGAGCGCCGAAAGACATTGAGATCTTAGGTGCTGCCGGGCCGGATTCAACTGGTGTCGGCGCATCTGAATCTTCGGGTGTCTCCTTTGTTTCTGTCTCGGCAACCGGTGAAGCAACCTTTGTCTCTGGCTTTGGTTTCGCTGCGAACCCAAAGTTTAATGTGACCTTCTCGCCGTCTTCGCGCTGCAGCATCTTATCCTCGGGATTCTCATCTTCTTGTACCTTGGCCATGGCCTGTGCACGCTGGATCTGCTCTTTGATCGCGCGCTGTTCGCGCTCCTCGTCACCCTTATCTTGTCGTTCTTTTTTCATGATCGCTTCGCGCTTGCGCATCGTTTCCGGACTATTATCGATCCACGAGACAAATAATCCCTTCTCCGTCTCCTCGACTCGACAAATGCCCTCCCTGCCAAGATGCGCGGCGAATTGTGACAAGTTCTTCCATTGCGTCGCGTTCATGTGAATCTGTCAAAACGTTAATTTGCGCCGTGCGCCGGAGGTGGATGCAACGTACATGTTCTTTATCCGCGATCACCTGCTGGTAGAAGTGGTTGATATGAACCTTTTTCTCACCATGCGTAGTCCTCAACAGTTCGACGAAGTTCTTTTGGAACTCCTTGCTGAAATCCTGTATGTGTTTGCGGGCGTCCTCGCCGATGATGAGCATTTGGCGGACGTGGCTTTCGCTAGCAACGTGGCATTTGAATCCTGCGCGGTGTCAGAGAATGTGAAAGCTTGCACGGTTGGATGGTACATACCGTTCTCGTCTCGCATTTGCCGCTCGCATGCTTGGCAGTACCATCGCAATCGGCCAAGGCCTTTAGCCTTGATCCTGTTACCGATGGCTTTGGTAGAGCCTGCTTCGGCGCGGGGCATATTGCGTGGTAGGATGTGAGATCGGAAATGGTGTGGAAAGACCTGAGGATGGTGAAGTGAAGGTGAGTTGAAACCGCGGCGAAAGATGCGGCGACGGGGACGATAAGGACCCACCGTTCACGTGACCAAAGTGTACAGAAATATGTCGTTCGTTTATGTCATCACGAGCTATTAGTAAACACAACCTACACGACGAAAATTACGGTCAGAAATAAATAGAATAGAAAGGAAACTCAGTTTTATTTGAAAGAACAGGGCAAGAATACAAGCCAAACTCCTCACCTGTACCAGAGTCCCTTTTCTAGGCATCATGGCATACAAAAAAAGGCATTAGAAACAAATCAACCCCATCGCCCAAATGAAATCTTTTCAAAAGCAGAAACCCTTGCGCTGAATCGTAGAACAGTCATCCCATTCTCACAGAATGTACTCGTGGATGGCCGACGGACCGTTATCGTTGTACTCGACACGGCTCATGTAGCCCTTGGTCAGGCCTTGATCGAGCACAAAAAACACCTTGGCAGCCATCTGGGCGCCGAGGAAACAAGCTTCCTCGGTGCCGTGACCACCCTGAGAGGCACCAGATGGGCCCGCGCTAGCCCCAGGGGCGTTACTGTTGCCCTGGTCTTTGAAATCGGGGAAGTATTCGGGTAGCCGGAGGGTCTTGGCGGATGTCGGAGTCTGAGAATGGCCACTAGAGCGGTAGTGAGTTGTGCCATTGGGATCCATGCCTGGGGTGCCTGGTGCAACCATGCCGGGGTTATTGTGGGTAGCAGCCACAAGGAGAGGGTTCACACCGTGAGCGGCAGGGTGATACATTGGCCCAGGCTGGCCCATAGGAGCGGGAGTATTGGTACCGCCAGTGGGGAGAGGAGTCGTGAAGGTGGACGGTATTTCAGATGTGAAGATAGTGGCAGATGGGGAGAGGATGAACTTTTGCGTGATAACGCCAAGGAGAGCCTGAGTGAAGCCTATGGAAGAGTTAGCTGGACGATTCATATACATATAGGGATGGTCCTACCTCGAACTTTACTACCACATCCGACAATAATCAAGGAGTCCCAAAGCTCACTACGCTTCGTGGCATCTGGCACAGCGAGGATGGTGTGGTGAATCTGTGTTGCAATGTCCTCCAGAATGCCACTGGATAGACGGTCTCCGATCTGCTGGCTGGGCGATGTCAAAAGGAAACGCTCGACGCCAACCTCGATCTCCCTGTTGTGACGCATGTAGCGCTTGGCGCCGCCGACTGCGCTCTCCTCCTCCATGGGCACAAATTCCTCGAATTGGAAAGCGGCCTTCTCCTTCTTGTTATTTGGGAGCTTAGACCTGGGGTCAGCAGCACCGCCCTTCTTGGCTGACTTGTCCTTCTCCATATTGGCAAGGTACTCGGTAGTATTGCCGCTAACAATCGCTGCCACGTCAAGGACACCCTCGTCCTCCTCTCCGTTGGTCTCAGTACCAGTCTGAGTACCCTCGCCAGGTCCTCGCGGGGCAGAATCGTTGCCGTCCACTCCAGTAGAGGCAGCACTTGCCGGGTTGGCCCCCTGGCGAGCAGTAGCAGCTGCACCAGGCAGTGGAGTGCCCGGTGGCAAAATCTCGGTGATGTTACTGCGCTTTAATTGTTCACACATCTCCCTTGTGAATCCCCTAGGACCCAACATTTCAAGAAGGCGATCGGTCATGGCATCGCCGCCGCACCCTTGCAGTGCGATTCCCCGGCCGTGCTCATTAACTGCGAAATCAGTGACCGCAGTCACATCGACCTTGCCCTTACCGACATCCACGACTGTGGCCGTCTGTACCCCATAGCCGTAGCACGCAGCAAGTGCAGAGTCCAGAAGGCTGAAGCCGGGCACCTTGAACTTCTCGAAGACGAATTGAGTAATAGCCTCGCGATCGCGCGCAGACCATACTGGCTGGGCAATCATGAGAATAGGGGTGTGAAAAGGCGGGCTCAGAGCATTGTAAATGTGAGTTAACAGAGCATAGAAGCAGGGCCAGTCGACGATGCGCCCATCCTGAATTGGATAGACAGCCCCTTCTTCAGTAGTCACATCCTCTTCGTACAAAATTTCCTCGACAACTTGAGTTTTCTCCTCGGTCTTTTCAGCTCCATCGGCACCTTCACCTTCAGGCTTAGGCGCGGCATCCTGACCAGCAGACTCGGCATCCTTCATCTCGACATCCTCTTTTGGAGTGGCCTTGGGCGCGCCATTGCCATTGCTGACCTTGACTTCATTTCTCCGTTCACGGATCCGGTAAGGTTCGTATTCCCCCTCCTTCTGAGCGGGGAACATGCGCGTGGGGAAGCGGAATCGCGCGGGCGTGAATGTTTCGGGGAGGCCCAACTGCGCCAGGGTCATTTGCGAGCCCGGCGCAATTAACTAGAATGGTTAGCAGAAATTTCCGGTAGAAAACCATGATAAGGCCCGACATACCAGGACGTGCTCATCCTTGAACGGCGGCATTTTGGTCAATTCGCGTTCGGGATAAATGAGAGCTTCGCAAGCCGCAGCGGCTTTGCGATCTCGAGTGACCGGGCGCCTTCTCATTTTGGTTTAGTGTAAATTAAATCTTGGCAGTGGTCACGGGACTGGAATGGAAGTCGAAGTGGAGCAAACGAGGCTGCAACGAGACAACTCAAGAAAATTAAGTGAAAATCGGGTATTTGCATCGTCTGTTTTCGACATAGGATAATTAATACGGGACTCACTTATCAAAAATTAGACTTCTGAAGGCGGCTACATGTGAAACTACCATTTAGCATCTGATAAAAACCAATGCTAGAAGCTGCCTTCCATCGGAAGCCGATCAAGTCATCTGGGGCATACAGGCTTATCACCATCAAATATGTGAAGTCTGCGAGAATGATGAATTGAGATCCTCACAGGATTTCTAGGCAATGCCCGCAAGTTGGAAGACTCTGTCGCAAGCTGAGAATTATTTCAATCGATGTATAGGATGTCAGGCACGTCATTATCATTCATTAGAAATATCGCCATCAATCGCAGAGTTCATTAATGAAGAGAGACCGTGAAAACTCCAATCCAGCACCCCCGAGAAACACGCAAAACGCCCGGCGTCCTTTTCCTCTATGACCAGCATGAGATTTCATTGGGTCGCTATTCAGGACCCTGGTTGTACTTCTCAGTAGCAGACCTAAAGAGCTCCTGCTGTTGCCGAAGAAGCTCCTCTTCCGATAGCCCACTCTGCTCCATCTTGCTTTGCTTCTTCTCCCGAGACTAGTTCAAACCTAAGTCAGCTGGCCTCTCCCCACACCAGGACGCGATAAAACACACCTTCAGCTGCTCTCTGTGGTCTTCGGCAACGGCCAGAACGTCGGGGATATAATCTGCGAAGCCGAGGTCGCGTAGTGCCTTCTCAACGTGCTCGCAGGCAATGGTCTTCTTAGCTTCCTTCTCACTGATATCGTTGGCTTCGGAGGAAATCAAGGTGATGAACTCCACACAGCACTCCATGAGGAGATCGCGCGCATCTTTGGAGAATGTTTGTCCTGATGAGGGAGGGAGGATCTCGGTGATGATCTTTTGAACCGTCGCTATTCAGGCGTGGTCAGTGAGTGCCCTTAAACGCGCATGATCCACCAGCCGGGATCCATGGAGCGTCCATGTCTTTCACGAGATCACCGGAGTGATGCATCCCGAATGAATGGAGTAGATAAATGCAAGTAATTTGAATTTACCTTTAGGAAGCGACAGATCATCGTTTGCTGGTTCAATGAAGACATGTCAGCAAATGCGCGTGGCGTGCCTGGTTTGAGGGGAAAACTGACAACTGAACTCTCTGTCTGACATGACTAGAATCGAGACAACAACGGCGATGAAGAACAGCAGATCAAGCAGTGAGAATAAGCGAGGAAGCCAGGAAGTCTTTCAGAGATTCACGTGGGTCTCATCAAGGCAGTGCAGGCCTCCGTTGCGGACTGCGGGTAAATTTCCCTGCCGGCAGAAAAACGCAAAACCCACCGCCCTCCGTTACTTTTAATCGCGAGATTTTTCCCGCTACTTCCTCTTTCTTCATCACCTTGCAGAGTCTTCGACTCCCACTTTCCTCGGATGGATTTGATGTTGATTCAAACCGAGGATCGTCACTAATGGTAAGCTCATATCCCCATTGCTTTTTTTCTCGTTTTCTACATGATGAACCTTGTTGTCGCCCCTATCATACAAAACCATGGTGACCATACCTGTCCTAGCCAAACGGACCAACTGAACCTATTTTCACTGCTTGCATTGCACATGATCTCGAAGTTGAAAGCATTCGCTAACTTCTTGAAAGAATTTAGAACAGTTTCTTATAACACATTTGGGAAAAGCCGACACACTCAACAAAATCAAATCTCGTTAGGTACGGAGCCCTCGTTCACAATCATAATACCCTCTTTGTATGATGAACACCCTACATTCCATGCTAAACATGAAGGTGTTCTGCACCTGATGCTTATAATATGTAATGCTTTTCATCTTTCGGCTGACTACAATTGTCAATTGAAAATTCACACTCATGACATTTTGTGGCATTCATACTGATTGCTGTACAGTCTCCATTCGTATATAATCAATGAAAAATCTAAATCTACTGGAAAACCTCAAGCTCCTTATCGTTCCACCTAAATTTTGTTAGCATTAGTGTCGTAGGGCATAGTCTTGGAGAAACGTACGATAAGAACTTGCCGCTTAGCTCCTTCGGTGCGTTGAGCACTAGCTTTGCCATGACATGGCCCGGCTGCTCGGGCTGTAGGAGCTTGCCGTCCTTGTGCACATTGGTAAATTTGGAGTGTGTTTCCGAGTCCATGTTTGCGCTATGGACGTCACGAAGCTCACGTTGCATCTCCGTGTCGACCATGCCGGGCCGGATGGAAACAGAGGTAACTTCGGGCTCCTCGTTGCCCAAGCACGAAGCCAAGCTGTTCATCGCTGCCTTGGTGGCTCCGTATAGGCCCCATGAGCGGTAGCCAGTCACGGCGGCGCCGGAGGAGGTGAAGATAATTTTGCCCTTGGACTGGCGGAGAGCCGGCAGAGCTGCCTTGGTCTGTGGATTCGTCTTAGCATTTTTTCTTTCGGAAGGGGAGGCTGCTGTATGTAGAAATGGGCGACGCACAAACGCAACCAAGCTCATAAAGTTGACATCAAATCCTTCCTGCCACTCTTTTAGGTCTGCTGTGGCGATACTGCCAACTTGACCGAGGATTCCGTGGTTCAGAACCATGCCGTCGAGCTGTCCGAAGGCCTTAATGGCGGTATCGACTACCTTCTGGGCGAGGGAGAAGTCTGCCAGGTCGCCGTTCACCACCTCGACTTGCTTGCTGTACTGCTCCTTGAGCTTCTGAAGGGGCTCGACGCTGCGGGCCACCACTACGACATTGTGGGATTGCGGTGCTGAAAGTAGATACTTGGCGATCGCGAGGCCAATTCCTGTGATGACTGTGAGCTTGGTTTCCAATGAAGGCCTGGGGGCTACTTACCTCGAGAGGCACCGGTAACAATGATGGTCTTGGCTGCCATCTTTGATGCTGCCCATTTTGTCAGAAGGGTATTCTCGGTGATATGTTATGCTCGCGCTGATCCAGATGTGGGCTCAATTGTCGGCTCGAGAGGGCCGGCTCTTCGGCTCGAGGCCGTTCATATTAAGCCACTGTGCTACTTGTGAGGTCCTCACCAAGCTGGGTAAAAAGCAAATGGCCGAAGCATTGAGTACAAGGGGAACACACCTTCTTCAAATTCCAATGCGTAAATGTCAAACGCTATCTGCAAGGCTCAGTATGGACTGAGGAGCTGGAGATCTAGCTCCGAAAGGTGTCAGGTGCGGGGCTTAATAATAATCCCGCGGAGCAGCAGACGTCATGCTGCTCAAGTCTCCTCCATAACCAAATTGAACCGAGGAAGAGATTTATCATTAAAAATTCATCATCTGTCTTTCCTTTTACATCCCTCAGTAATTTCAAGTTTGATTTGGTACATCCAAGCCAAACAGCCAGCCCCGCACCATGATTACTATCCCACTCGGATGAAGACTCGAGCCCATCAACAACCACTTAACAATGTCATTAGTAAAACAGGCTCCATGGCTGTGTTGAATTGATAGCCCGGAAGATGTATAGCTTAGCAGAGTCTGGCTGACCCCTGTCCGTAGAATGTCCCATTGGAAGGGATCTTACTTGGGGTCCACTTGTGATGGTGCAAACCATGGAAAAGGCCTCAATAGGACAGTTTGTACCTGTGGCCATCTTGCCGAGATAACTACATGGAGGTAAAATGTACAGACATGGAGATCTGTGATTCTTTTTTCGTTAATGAGGATTGAGGAGTGCCTTCTCGCTTGAAGTGATAGACGTTCTTCACATTTTACCACGCCGCAGGGTTTTTTCTACAGTTTGATGCAACGAAGCGTCCTCAAAGAAAGAGGGTGGGTCAAAGACCTCGAAGTTGATGACTTGACTGTGATCATTATACCTATCGTGACTATTCAAGAGTACACCTGGCGACCATCATCCTCTGAGGAGGCATCATCGGCTTTTCAATTGCATGTAACCTATCTCAAGCAACTCAGGTAATAAGAAAAATGGTCATTGAAGGATATTCAGACCTATGCAAATCAGCGTCCGGATATGGAGCTGGACCTTAGCTCGCGATTGATTTGCATCGTCCCTGACTCCCCCTTGACCGCTGTCCTTTGACATGCGAGGTGAAAATTGCCGCCAAATAATTCGATGACAAGTCGGGAATCACATGAAAGCAGATACGTTAGAATTGGGTACACTGGTACACTATATGGTCTATACCCACGCTCGGAAGACTTGGTGATGGTCTTTGGGAGATTGTGCAAGAGCGTACGTCAATAGCGGCATTTTACTCGTTGCTGGGTGTGAAATTGATGCTTCGAATGTACCAAGGACTGAACAGTAAACTTCTGAGTTGATTATGGCGAAAAAAGCGTAGGCTGATAAAAGGGGGAGGGCTCGCAGTTCAATGGACGGCTCTTCGAGGCTCCAATGAGCTAGCTGATGCTCGTTTGATCGTTGGGCGGGCTTTATGCACTAAGGACCAAATAATAGACTCAAAGTGACCACCATAAAAAATCTACAGTGAGCTTTATCTGAACAATGATGGGTCGAACATAGAATGAATGACCAGATGACAAACGGGGTTTTGACTATACATCGGATGATAGTTGTTCCGCTACCGTGGGTAGCTCCCCGGGTTTAGTCAGCGCCGCCACTGGAGCTCTCCAGAAACTTCAGGCATCCGATATCACCAAGCAGTCGCCGCTCCTCGCCAATTCTTCACCCGTCGCCTCCCTCGCTTGACTTGCGCGGATCACCTCCAAATCCCTCAATCCGCATCTCTCACTACCTGGTCCAGGAGAATCTTTGATAACCACCCGTCATGGCCAACTATCTCGCTTCTATCTTCGGTACCGAGCAGGACAAGGTCAACTGCTCTTTCTACTACAAGATCGGCGCATGCCGACACGGTGATCGTTGCTCCCGAAAGCATGTCAAGCCCTCCTACTCTCAGACTGTCCTCATGCCCAACATGTACCAAAACCCTGCCTACGACCCCAAGAGCAAGATGAACCCAAGCCAGCTGCAAAACCACTTCGACGCCTTCTACGAAGATGTATGGTGCGAGCTGTGCCAGTACGGCGAACTCGAAGAGCTCGTCATCTGCGATAATAACAACGATCGTAAGTCTCAACCCCGTCCGTGTCATCTTAGTCGCGCGACTAACACATCTAGACTTGATCGGCAACGTCTACGCGCGTTTCAAATACGAAGAAGACGCCCAGACAGCGTGCGACACACTCAACTCTCGCTGGTACGCTGCGCGGCCCATATACTGCGAACTATCGCCTGTGACAGATTTCCGAGAAGCGTGTTGTCGACTGAATAGCGGCGAGGGGTGTGTGCGAGGCGGTTTCTGCAACTTCATTCATCGCAAGAATCCCTCGCCGGAGCTGGATCGGGAGATACGGTTGAGCACGAAGAAGTGGTTGAAGGAGCGCGGCCGAGATGCGCGCAGTGTTAGCCGCAGCCCCAGTCCTGAGCCGACTCGGCGGAGGTTCTAGGGGGTTTAGGGTTAGGGTGATTTTCACAAATTCTGGGTTTCTTCGGTGCCGATGTGTTTTCTACTTTGGCGTTGGGTGATGTCAGTGGGTGGTTCGGATTCCTCTACCTTTGTGTGGCGAAGTGCACGGGGTCGGGGTCTCGGCTGCATCTTTTGCTGATGAGCATTGTATTCTATGTCATGATATCAGACCTGCGAACTCATCAATTTTTGACACGAGCATATTTCTTCCACTGCCGTGTTCGTGCAAAAAGGAACACAATTTGTTCAACAGAGAGATTAGAGATTCTGTATCGTATACCCTCTGATTAACGCCAGTAGCGTGGTTGGCTAAATTTATACTCGATTAGGCAATCCATTGACCCATCGACCTGAGCTTCTCCTCTTAGCCTCTTCTCCGAGAGTCTTTCAATTCTTTCTGACTGTGTCAGCTCCACGAACTAACCCAAAGTCTTGTTATCCTCAATGGTCATCATATGAAGGTAGTTTGTACTTAAAATTACTGCTGACTACCAGACAGAGCCTTACAGATCGTTTCCACGATGATCAGGACATCTGCCCTGGTGGTGATCAACGGTGGAGCCAGCGCAATTGTGTTCCGTCCGACAATAGCCCGAACGATCAAACCCATGCTTAGGCACCGGCGGGAGACCTCGCCGGCATCCAGCCCGGCCAGCTGCATTCCTACGAGCATCCCTCTCCCTCTCACATTCACGACGGTGGCAATGTGTCGAGTAGCGTTCGTCAAGGTCTGTAGCAGGAATGAACCAATCTCCTTGGACTTGTCCAGAAGTTTGTTCTCCTCAATGAAGTCGATGTTCGCCAATGCAGCAGCAGCAGCTACCGGATGGCCTGACATGGTGAAGCCATGACCAAAGACTCCAATTTGAGACTCATGCCGCTCGAATACTGACCAGACACGCTCGCCGACCAACACCGCCGACATAGGCATGTACCCGCTCGTCAGACCCTTGGCCAAGGAGACCATGTCCGGCTGAACGTTAGTAGTCTGCCATCCAAACCAGTGTCCGAGCCGCCCGAAAGCGCAGATCACATCATCAACGATGAGCAAGATGCCGTGTCGGTCCAGCACGGCCTTGATCCGCGGGAAGTACGTCGCAGGTGGGAGCAAGATCCCCCCTACGGCCATAACGGGCTCTGCAAAAAATGCAGCGATGGTCTCCTCTCCATCTCCACCAGCAGCATTAGCGGTAGTGATAGCCTCCTCCATCTCGTCAACTAAATGGTCAACATAAGCCTCTTCAGAGAGGAACCCCTGCCGCGTGAGCGCATCAAACACATCTGGTGCCGAAACGTGCAGGAATGAAGAATCTGGCAGGCCAAAGTTGCGATGATGACCTGGTAGACCCGACAGACTGGCCGTCGACAAAGTCGTGCCGTGATAGCTATCCACACAGGAGAGGTACTTGGTCCGATGCGGTTGACCCAGGGTCAAGAAGTGCAGACGGGCTATTTTCAAGATAGTGTCGTTGGCATCAGACCCAGAATGACCGAAAAACACTTTTCGCATAGGATGAGAACTGGTATTGGCATCGTTAAGGCTGTCTGCGGAGTTGGAAAGGTGGAGAAGTCTATCAGCAAGTAATGTCACAGCCTCGTGCGAAGCGCCGAACATCGTATGCGCAAAGGAGATCTGCCGTGACGTCTTCTCGATTGCATCGCAAAGCTGTGACTGTCCATAGCCGACGTTGACACACCAAAGACCCGAGAGTGCGTCGAGGTATTTTGTTCCGCGGTTAGAGTAGACGTGGATTCCTTGCGTATGCTCTATTTGGAGGCCCAGAGCACGATCCTGAGAGATGGAGGTGAAGGGATGGAGATGAGCACGGTCTCTCTCGTTTAGGTCCGCCATGAAACCAGCTCAGAGCAAAAATGGCCCGTAATATCTCTAGCCTGCTATCTGGTTAAATATGTCGTACGCCAGCTATAGTTATAGGGCGGGCAAATTCGTCATATCATGGCTATGTGAGTCACTTCTCGACGATTAGACAATTAATACCATGTAAAGGCAAAGGACCAGTTATACGGACTTCTTGACTCATGTGGAGAAGGTTGTGACGGTCGACGGGGCCATTGATGATTCCGTTGACACATGCAAAAGAGGGGTAATTTATTTCAATGTCCCAAAGTAACTAACATTGCGTTGTTCGCGAGAAGCTCACTGTTGACTTTTTGTCGTCTAATTAGACCGAAAATGCCAGTTTACTGGGTTGGTCGAGAGAGGTAAAGTTCGTAGGGAGAGCCTCTTCAGCACCTTGGCACCTATTTCACACCGCTCTGCATCGCTAATCATCTCACCTTTCCAATGATACTGACCTTATTTTGTCATATCTCTGACTGGCTTGAAGATCCAGATCTAAACCTCTCCCATTTCTACCTGCCCTTTCATAACATTGTGGCATAAAGTCAGAGTCCACAAAGAAACTACTCGTTCCTTTCTCTTTGCAGCCCGATTGCAGAATCATGACGCCTCTCGAGGGCTTCCAACGAGCCTCAGTGATCGCCTCTTGTTCAAATCCGTTGCCTGGCAATATTCTGAGCAAATATGGTAAAAGAATTATCAAAATATCCGATCATCAAGTCGTGAAATGGGGCCCAGATGTGACCAAAGAAGAATTCGAAAATCAGAGGCTAGCGTATGAACTTGTGGATAGCCACAAAGTCCGTATCCCACGCGTGTATGATTATTTTTGCGATGAGAGAGGTTGGGGGTATTTTGTCATGGAGTTTGTAGGTGGAAAGGTCATCGATCCACTGGAGGACGTTAGCTCGATACAGAGGGTTGCGAGTGTGCTTAATTATTTCTCAACGCTACGGTATAACGTTCCTGGGTCACTTTATGGAAGTGCTTGTCGCGGCCTTCTTTTCCCTGAAACCGAGGATCTGGTTTTCGATAGTCTTGACGGAATGGAGAAGTGGTTTAATAGCCGACTTTTCGCGCATAATCCAAAATTGACTTTACGGGACCATGAGCTCGTGCTTTGCCATTTGGATATAGCACCTCGGAACATCTTGTGGCAGGAAGATGGCTCTCTGTGCCTTATTGATTGGGCATCCGCCGGTTTCTACCCGAGGCTGTTTGAGTTTTGCATGCAGTGGATTTTCGATGGGAAAGACGGCAACTTCAACTCCCTTCTTCTGAAATTGATGAACCCTCTTTTGGATCAAGAGATGGCGCAGAAAGAGCCCCTCCAGTGTGCTTGGGGAAACATTCAAAAAAATCCGTTGTAAGTGCAGCGGACTCCGGCTATCTATTCTTTGAGACTTATCTGTTTGCAAGCCAAAACAAATCATCGACACCACGCCAAATAGTATCGGGATATTCGGCAAATTCTAAACCAGAACCCGCTCATCTAATGCCAGAATATCCACCGGATTGGTATGAACAAGCTCAATATGAATACTCTACCCCGGCGAGACCTGCTTGTGTTGCTCCTCCAAGCTCGGCTGTAGGAGGTGGGAAACAAAAGTAGGTTTACAATCGTGTTGCACGCTATTTAGGCGCAATATTCTCCCCGCGTGCTACGTTATCTAAAGCTACCCAGTATTGAAACCTTTGCAGACGCATAATTGTAAAATGGAATAGTTTCTGGAGGGATATCACCCTGGCTTAATAGCGGCCTCAAAGACTTAAATCAAACTACATTGTTAATTCACTACTCGTACCGAAAGTATTATAAGGAGTATAGAACTACCAGCCGATTGCCTCAATCAATGCTTTCAATTGCTACTTGCTAAAAGTCGTCATTTCCGGAATTCTTCGAAGATTTTGAAAATGAAATTCGTAGGTTGTTATTCCAACGGACATTTAAATAATTAGGATGGTTCCTCGTTGTGGGTTTCCTAATTTTCCACTCAGAGAACTGAAGAAATCCGGTGAGATTCGATATCATTCTCACTTACACTTATTGGAGAGAGGCTTAGGGTCGAGAACACAGCGTAGTTAGGTGCTGCCACAATAGCCAGGTGTAGGGTCGTACAGTAATCTGAGTGGGTTCCAATGATTTGTACACAGTACTCCGAAAACTGAGTAAAGCCCACATTGGCTGGGAGGACCAGGTTAAGCAAAGCTTCCTGAATATTGACTGGCGAGCGAAGACGAGGGCTACGCTGTATGCGGGAAGAAAGAGGGAAAGAGGCAACGTGGCTAACGGGAGAGACGAGAGTTAAGCAGGTGATCTTGCCAGATCTACAAAACGGATGTTTCCATGTAACTTTGCTGTTCATACCCAATAAAATAAAGCAAGAAGATAAATTCTATGACAATGACTCATTGTGGCATTACAATCACTACGATAACAGTACTGCTGGAATTATTAGGCGGTGAGCCAAATAGGTTAACGTGATGCAGAATTATCTTCCGGCAACTAAGTAGTAAGAGTGTGGCGGTATAGCTGATATCGAAAACTACTGCATCAAATGTAGTTCTGACTCAATAGTCTATAATTAGAGAGGAAGTAGGGAATAGCAGCATACGTGGATTCTCTCTACTCAAGGTCAGCTGTCGTGAGGATATTAAGCGTCAATATTTTTGATGAATACTTGATTTATGGAAGCATAATCAGTCTTCGGAAAGAAAAGAATGAACTTGATACTGCACAAATATCATTATTCGGTCTTTAGAGACGTCGAATAGCCATGGAATTTGAGTGGAAAGTGATACTTCAACTCGCATAGTTCGGTTGGCGGCAAGTCTTGGCACCCCGCGGCGCGTCGAATCGCGTCACTTTCAACTTCTTGGTCTCGGCCTCAACTCGACAGTATCACCCAAACCCGGAGACCTTGGTCAAGCTGCTTGACCAACAAATCAGTTGCATGGATAACGTCGCCTACAATGACTGCAATCGCGCTTTCCTGCAGGCCTTCATGGCCCGCTCGTCAATGACCTTTGATGAAGCGCAGCCAGTTCTGGCAGCCATAATTTCAGCGCATGGTGTGCTTTTCTAATCTGAAGCTCAGCTACAAATTTGAGAATTGTACTGATTCCTCGTATTCATGCAGAAGGCCGCACTGTCGACACTGAGGATATCACTCAAGAACTCTTCTCTTCCTACATCTCCTCCGCCAACTCCGCCATCTCTCCCTTCAACTTCGAAATCAGAAGCTCGCTCCGCCAACTCGCGAGAGATGCTAACCAAGAGACTACCGAAGGTTCGACCGAACGAGTCTATGCTCTCGTCAACGTCCACGTCGACGCGTTGACCCAACTTGCAACCACCTATACCCCCGATGAGATCGCCTTCGTCAAGCGCGTCCTCGATTTCATGTTCGACACAAATAACACAAAAATCGTTGAAGGGATGGTGATCACGCCTATCCAAGCTACCCAATTAGCCAAGGTTTCCTCAGCAGACGCCAACCGCCGGCGGTCGACAAATGCTGAACCACAACAGAACCAAGGCGGAGCAGCACAATCCTTGACAATGACACAGGCCGAGACGATGATGCAGAATCTGCTTGTGGAAGGCTGGTTGGAGAAAAGCCCAAAAAATTATTTCAGCTTGACGCCCCGTGCACTTATGGAACTGCGCAGCTGGCTGAGCGATACATACAACTACGTGAAGGAGAGCGGGCGGAAAGTGGAGCGTATCAAGTTTTGTGCTGCTTGCAGGGATATTGTCACAGCGGTAAGAATCGCTTGTATCGAGAGCACTGGTACAAAGCTGACTTCATTCACAGGGCCAAAGGTGTGGTGACCGTGATTGCCCGGGTCGACTTCATGATCATTGCATGCGGAACTTCTTCCGTGTACAGCAGGCTGAGAAATGCCCCGTGTGCAAAGAGGAGTGGCCTGGAGATAAATTTGTGGGCGAAAGAGCCGTCATCTCGGCGAACCGAAGACAGTCCAACCATGTTCCACGAGCTAGCCAAGTGCATTCGAGTGCGCCAAATGGCCATCGTGAGATTTCTGATGAGGAGAGCGAGGAGGATGAGGGTTGAAATTCAGGAGAATTTTTGAATGCATAGTTTGCAATCTAGAAGCCACGAGCTTTGGGCTCAATGAAAAGCCGTAACGCTTTGCTTGGCTCGACGCAAAATTGTGATGACGTGAATAATGAACTGCCCCTTGATGGCTTCCAAGGGTAGCTGACTGGACAGCACAGGCCGTGGAATCAAGCGTCTGCTACATTGCTCTTGCTCGATGTGGCTTTCCAAAGCTTTCACCCTCACACTTGTGAACAATACCTCACATTGACAACGGCCCTTGGATATGGGAAGCCAGAGACCCATGAACCAATATTCGAGCATCAATCCGCTTGCGTTGAGCATTGCACATGTTGTGCGTGAATGCCCAATCAATAAGCACATGCGGACTTCTGAAAGCAGCCAGCCAAAGATTTGAGTGGAGTCGCATTGATAGATCTTTGAATTCAAGACTTTGTCACCTGTATTGCTCATTCTCAATCCTAGACCCACAGTCACTGAAATCTTCAAATCCATGTCTGACTCGATCATCTCGGTCTTGCCTACTTGAAGCGTTTTTCACTTATGTATGCTCTTTCATGTCCGTATTTCCATGATGGCTAGTCCTTGAAACTTGAGAAATAAGAGGGTGTTTTTCCAACTTGTCGCATCTATCATCTATACCAGAGCCTGTGCCAAGAGATTCCAGTGAGTCCGCAGATGCAGTCCAATGACAATGACAAGTGACCTGGTCATCTCCATACAACGCTGTTCCCTGATTTTATTTTTGAACTGAAACGGAAAAAACATTTCGCGATGACGCGGAAGCTATTTGTGGGCTTTCCGCTTTGTTGCTGAAAGAATACGAGCATCAAACTCGACAAAGAAACTTTTCCCCTAGATCCTCGAAACTTGATCTCAATTGCCTTGATTCGTGTATACGCTGAAAGTAAAGTTGAGACTTATTTCAAAAACCTTCCCAGCCTTTGTTCATGCTCGACTTCGTTGCAAATATGAAACAAGCTCCGAGTCCGCCCACGCGGGCTTATTGTATTTGTTCGACAACAAAGACTTATAATTTTAGGCAAACCTGGAGGCTCGTTGATTCTGAGATTCAATGATTATGTGTGAAATCCGTCTCAGATCAATCGAAACAAGAGGATCCAGTGGTTGTCTTGTATAGATATTCACTTTAAGGCGAAACGCAAAATAGAATCAGAGATATAAGGCCGAGCCCATGCATTGTGATAGCCCCATCTGTAGCAAAGTCTATTCAATTTTGCAGACACAGTAAGTAGGTCTGTCATCTTCAGACACTTTCCTTTCAGGCACTGAAGTTATCCAGAGCCTTCTTCTCATTCCGCAATGACTATTTCTTGGAATAACCCTTCTGATGGTACATGGTATAGCCGACGCCAGGTCCTACGAGCAAGAGTCGCCGGCTTCATCTCCAGCATCCTAGATGTTGCCCAAGTCCCCAATATCCTATGGGGTGAGCAGGCCGTTGACATGTTCGTCGAAGAAGAACACCTGGCAACTGAGTCCCGGACAATTGAATTCGTTGTTCCTGACGATTTGCTCGACACAGCAGTTCGAGAACTCGACTTTTTTGATCAACACCGACTGTGCGTCGATCCCGACTGTATTATGATTCAACCCGACCAACACCATCCAGTCCCGGATGCGCATTTCCATACTCCATTCCTTCACAATCTTCCTACACTCGGATGGCTTACATTTGAGGAAACTTCTAAGAGAAGTGTGATTGGAATCGACACAATCTCCTTGTTTGTCAAGTCCAAGACCCTCTGGTGGCTCCCTGATTCCCTCCTTGATCTTTCCGCAGAGTGCACTCACGTTATGAAGGTCAGCGACTACCACAGCTGGTCAGTTGATTGGCAGAATATTTACCCAGTCAAGATTCTTCAGCCTATGGCACTTGCCGAGGCTTTGATTTTTATACTTGGCCGCGACCACTGCCAAGTCGATAGCGGTATCCTGTGTTGGAGGAAACTCATTCCCGCCATGGCTAAACAATTTGTCGGCAATGAGCGCTCACAAAGTCATTGTCCTCACCTCCAAGCTCATTGGTTAGCGCTTCACGATACGACATACGGTGTCGACAATTCGTTGTCTCCGATGCGAGAAACTCGCGAGGCGTTGATTGAGGCTCTTGAGATGCCGGCTGTGAGTTTCAATCCTAGTGGGCCCTCTCTGTATTGGGGTCGAGAGCTTGTTGATCTTGATTGGCTTAAGGCTTGGGGCGAGGAATATGATATGATAGGTATTCCCTTGACAGATGAAGATATTGGTATGAAGCAGTCTCTTTTGAAGAGTTTTATGCAGTATTCAACAAATTGAATAGTATGCTCCTCCATTCACATGTTAGCTTACTGGGGCGTTTTGAGTTTTACGGCAAGGAAGGTGTTTCATGTTCAATCTGGTAGATGAGCTGCCCCTTGATGGTCTGGTACTCTTGAAAAATCGTTGTTGTTTTTGATTATATGATGAAATTTTCAGCAGCCCTTAGATCTTCTTTGATTACTCTCATCTCAATCAGAACGATGGGTCATTGCATCTCTTCCACGATTGCACGAATCAAATAGAATGTAAGACTGATCGACTCGTATGACCAAGTCATGGCGCCATCGCCCTAAATTTACTCCCGTGCTAGGCGACTAGGATCCAAGAAAGATATTGATAGACATACGTGTGACTGGCGGATATAATTATAGTTTGCGGATGAAGGATTAGCTGACCCTATCGAATGTTCTAGCAATGCTTGCGTCGGGACAGGTTGACGTGTTGCGGCTGATTTAGTTAGAAAATTGAAAACCTCATGGAGTGTAGCATTCTTATTGCGAAAAAAGAGAAATGATCTGTACAGTCAAAGTAATAGTGAGAGGCATGGCAGCAAACAAGTATCCCATACTTTCGTTGAACAGGATGGTGGCTGAGGGTGCCTTAGTCACTAGGTTCAAGGCACCTCGAATTCCAGCAGTTCCTGCAGCTTCCTGTGATTTCTTAACACCTAGAGAGCGCACCAACGACGTGCTAGGATCTAAACCAGGAATGGCAGAACCTTGTAACTGTTGAGCCACCTGCCATATACGGTCGACGGTCTTTTGTCGGGCCAATTGCGGGACCCAACGGAAACCGGGGATCCGCGACTTCCCCACACAAACCTTCAGGACTTGGGCCTCGATGACGACGATGCACGGCACGCCGATGCCAACTTCGGCCACTATTTGTTCGGGTCCCAGATTTGGCCTCGGGCAAATAGAACGCCACTGCGCTGTCATGGCTGGCACTTCCCCGCAGCCGGTTTGCCCGGTATAGCCTCAATGTGGCAGCCTCATACGACATTCCCACCCATCTCGAATGAATAATACGCGGCTCCACATATCCGAGTCGTTTAGTCTTCCTCAAACGGGGCAGGTGCACCCCGGCACCCAACTAGGATCGCTTTCCCCACGCTGTGCGATCTCGGAGACGTTGCGCCCGTATTTGGTGGTTCCTGGATCGGCACTGCCTTTCGCCCTTGGGGGAAGGATACACTTAAATTTTCTTTTGCCATCCGTGCGTCTCCATTCTTCTGATTTAAATCGTCTGCCCTCCCTCAAGGTTTCCCAGATTGTCTGGCCGGTTCTGATTTACATAGATTGCTCGTGTCCTTAGAAACCCTCCATCAGACGCGCCTCACAGATACTACCGCCCATCAGGGTGAGAACTCAGCAAAATGCACTTCACGGTGAGCACGCAACTTCTGCGTTCCTACAATGTTCTAGGCTAACTCACCTGGAGTCTCTCGCTCGGGCAGCCTTGCCCTTGCTCTTGTGTTCAAGCGAGCTCGTGGATGGAGCTTCCACAAAAGCTCGCGTCTCGAAGTCGATTAGAATATACGGCGGCCCAGGTCCCGTTGGCAACTTCAGCAGCACTGTGTATCAGACTGGCTTCGATGGCGTGACCTGGGATGAGGAGAACTGGCTTCTCACCACCACCAACCTCGAGCAGGGCCGCATGCAGTCACGCGGCTCTGTAGCTAATGGATATCTTGGAATCAACGTTGCAAGCGTTGGCCCCTTCTTTGAAATGGATCAAGAAGCGGACGGCGGTGATGTGATCAGCGGCTGGCCACTTTTCTCCCGACGCCAGTCGTTTGCAACCATCGCTGGCTTCTTTGACTACCAGCCTAGGACCGACGAAGGTAACGCTGATTGGCTTTGGCAGTATGGAGGCGAAAGTGTCATCAGTGGTATTCCTCACTGGAGTGGACTGGTCCTGGATCTGGGCGATAATACTTACTTGGATGCGACGGTCGACAACAGCACCATATCCAATTTCAGTTCGACCTATGATTTCAAGGCGGGTGTCTTGCTCTGGACATATACCTGGACACCTGCGGGCGACAAGGGCTCCTTCCAGATCATTTACCGACTTTTCACCAACAAATACTACATCAACCAAGCGGTGGTAGATATGCAAGTTATCCCCTCTGCTGATTCCAATGGAACGATCGTCAATGTCATCGACGGCACGTCTGCGGTACGAACCGACTTTGTGACTTCTGGCGAAGACGATGGGGCAATCTTTACGGCAGTGCGACCCAATGG
The DNA here is from genome assembly GCA_028828935.1 of Penicillium sp. IBT 18751x. Lineage (NCBI taxonomy): Eukaryota > Fungi > Ascomycota > Eurotiomycetes > Eurotiales > Aspergillaceae > Penicillium > Penicillium sp. IBT 18751x. The sequence goes on along the minus strand of JAQJZS010000011.1, from coordinate 519,614 downwards.
CATCGCTAACGTCACTGCCTTTGTTTATACAAATCTCACGGGCAGTGCGAATGTCGACCTGTCCTCTCGCCAGCTTGTGTCTGGCAAGCCTTACGTCGGCACCAACCAGTCCTCTATTGCCCAATCTGTGAATGTCAATTTCCAGGCAGGCAAGGCAGTTCGCGTAACCAAGTACGTTGGAGCAGCATCCACGGATGCATTCGCCGACCCACAGCAGGTGGCTAAGCAGGCAGTCACATCTGCTATGACCAATGGATACATCAGGTCTCTTCGAGCCCATCTCTTGGAGTGGGCTATTGTGATGCCCGATAATTCCGTTGATAGCTATGCGCTCCCCGGGAATGGTAGTCTTCCAGCTGATAGCCACATCATCGATTCCTCGGTGATTGCGGTTGCCAACACTTACTACCTGCTTCAAAACACTGTTGGTCAGAATGCCATCAAGCAAGCCGGCGGAGCTGCCGTGAATGTCGACAGCATTTCCGTTGGCGGCCTGACCTCGGATTCCTACGCGGGACTGGTGTTCTGGGATGCTGATGTCTGGATGCAACCCGGTCTGACTACGTCTCACCCTGAAGCCGCGGAGCGAATCACCAACTACCGTGCAGAGAAATATGCTATGGCCCAGGAGAACATCAAGACCAACTATGCAGGATCACAGAATAAGACGCAATTTTCTTCATCCGCGGCCATCTATCCATGGACAAGTGGTCGTTTCGGCAACTGCACATCCACCGGTCCCTGCTGGGACTATGAATATCACATCAACGGGGATATTGGGATTTCCCTGATCAACCGATGGGTTACGACTGGCGATACTCAAACTTTCAAGGAAAGTCATTTCCCGATCTACGACTCTATTGCTACACTTTACGCAGACTTGCTGGTGCGGAACGGGTCTAAGTGGACCTTGACGAACATGACTGATCCTGTGCGTATTTTTAACTCGGCTCAATTTCGCTCTACCTCGCACAAAAAACTGACCATGTTTAGGATGAATACGCTAACATGGTCGATGCCGGTGGTTTCACAATGCCACTCATTGCTGAAACACTGCGGAACACCAATTCCTTCCGCCAGCAATTTGGCCTTGAGGAGAACTCAACCTGGGACCAGATGGCGGAGAATGTGCTGCTCATCCGTGAGAACGGAGTGACTTTGGAGTTTACGACTATGAATGGAAGTGCTGTGGTTAAGCAGGCTGATGTTGTTCTCAACACTTACCCACTGGACTACACTTCCAACTATAGCATGCAAGATTCGTTGGATGACCTGGACTACGTGAGTGTTACAGACAAGATTTGTGAGTGGATCAAATAACTGACTCGTCTTAAAAAGTATGCAAACAAGCAATCACCGGATGGGCCCGCCATGACCTGGGCCATTTTTTCGATTGTGGCGAACGAGGTATCGCCCTCTGGCTGCTCAGCATACACATACGGACAGTACTCATACCTTCCGTACGCCCGCCCCCCTTTCTTCCAGATGTCAGAACAGCTTGTCGACAACGCGACGATCAACGGAGGCACTCACCCTGCGTTCCCATTCCTGACTGGACACGGTGGTGCTAACCAAGTCGGACTGTTCGGATACCTGGGTCTTCGCCTGACCCCCGATGATACTCTCCACGTGGATCCCAACTTGCCTATGCAGATTCCATACTTGAGATACCGCACGTTCTTCTGGCGCGGATGGCCCATCGAAGCTTGGTCTAACTACACCCACACCACAATCAGCCGGGCCATTGATACGCCGCCTCTCAGCACCGCAGACCAACGCTTTGCCAACACCAGTATCACCGTGAACTCTGGTAGCGAAGGCAATATCACCACCTACAGTCTTCCCACAATGGGTTCTATCGTCCTCTCTAATCGCCAGATCTCTTCCGTCAACACAATCACCGGGAACCTGGCGCAGTGCAGACCGGTCCAATCAAGCGACTCCTATGAACCAGGTCAGTTCCCGATCTCAGTTGTAGACGGCGCCACGTCAACAAAATGGCAACCCTCGTTGGCAGCAAACATGAGTGCCGTGACAGTGTCGCTGGGCAATGAGGCCGGATCTATGGTCACCGGATTCTACTTCGACTGGGCTCAAGCACCCCCCGTCAACGTTACTGTGCTCTTCCATAATCAAACCATCGACGACCCTGTGATGGCCTACAAGTCATCCAATCAGAGCTCCAGCTTCCAGGTTGTGACATCTATCAATAATGTACAGGTCTCGCTCCCATACAACCCGGCGACCACTAATTTGGACGCGGTCGCTATGCCTACTAGCAACACCACAAATGTCACGCTCTCCAGTCCTGTATTCGCGGCCCAGTATGCATCACTCCTTATTCTTGGTAACCAGGGACTTGATGCTGCTGATTTGGCAGCGAACAATGGTACTGGAGCGACTGTTGCTGAATGGGCCATCATTGGACAGAGTCAGGCTGGTCAGGCCAACTCATCTCAGAGTGTACAGAAAAGGATGAATTCTCGTGTGGCTGCGCCTAAAGCGGATCGAGACTCCTTCATGAAGCGTCGTCGGCAATTCGTGCCTCGGAATTAAGACCAAGACAGGACAAGACAAGACAAGACCCGAAGATGAAAAGAGTGATTGATTGATGGCTTCATACTCAATACCGTACTTGTTACTCACTTGCAGATTCCAGAGTGTTATCTATGTATTCAGTTTCAAATTTAATGAAGATGTACATTATAGCAACCATCTAAGGTGTAGACTGGATGCTATGTATAGACAAAGCAACCTACGCATCAAGCGCAAAGCGATCCAAGAACTTGAAGGTCCGCAATCCTTCCTTCAAATCGTCACCAAATGCACCACCAACCGAGTTTGCAACATAAACTCCTTCCCTCTTCGTAGAAATCTTCGCCGCACTCAACACGGTCTGGCCCTGTCCAATTGCCCCAATTGCCTTACCGAACCTAAAGGCATCAGTCAAAATCTCCAAAGGCCGTCCAGCAGGATACAAAGTAGAAGCTCCCTTCTTTGCACCCTCAGAGCTCGAGCCAAACAGCCCCTGCGCTCCATCAGCAATGACCACCGCATCGAAATTCGTGGCATCCGAGGCCGAATACGTCTGATTCACACCATTCGCCATCCGCTCACCCACAACAACAACATCAACACCTGCCGAGGAAAGCAGACTCTGAAGCTTACTGCCCTGCGCAATAGAACTAGCATTCGAAACCGATGCCAGAACACCGACCTTCAACCCGTCCAGCTTCAACAACTTCTGTCCGAAAGCACCAATATGCGCAGTCGTGTTCTCATGATAGTAAGTCGGGTCCGGAGCCGGCGCATCAACCCCAATGGCCTCGGCGACACGTTTCGCAAGATCATTACTGATTCGATTCAACTGGATAATCACGTTCTCTCTCACAACCTGAGAAACCACGTTTGAGTTCTCGAATCTCATCGCGTCGACGACGAATTGCTTTTCGGCGGGAACGAGCGAATTCCAGAATAATCGCGGCTGAGACCACGCATCGGCGAATGTGGAGCTGACGCTTCGCACGAGTCTTCCACTTGTGCTTCGGCTGGGGGTGGTGAAGAAGCCCTTTCCGACGGTTTGATTGGCTTGTTTCGGGGAGCCGGCGTTTCCTGTGTTGGGGGTATAGGCGTCCTTGTTCAAGGGGATGAACATTTGTCCGGCGCCGTCACGGTTGTTGTTGTGGATTGGGACGCGGGGGCGGTTGATAGGGAGTTGTTCGAAGTTTGGTCCTGAGTGGCGGTTGAGTTGGGTGTCTAGGTAGGAGAAGAGGCGGCCTTGAAGGAGAGGGTCTTCTGTGAAGTCAATGCCGCGGACGATGTGACCTGGTTGGAACTGTAGGATGGGTGTTAGTATTGAGGTTTCGAAGTCTGGGGGTGGGGCTTGGAGGCGTACCATGACTTGTTCGGTTTCCGCAAAATAGTTTCGGGGGTTTCGGTTTAGTTGCATCTTGCCGATTGGGGTGATGGGAACTAGTTCTTCGGGGACGATCTTGGTTGGGTCGAGAAGATCGAAGCCGAAGCGTAGTTGGTCCTCTTCTTCCATGATTTGAACACCGAGCTAAAGGTTTGTTAGAAAGGAGATCCAGTTATTAAAGGGTAGGAAGGTTATTACCTCCCACTCGGGGTACCGGCCAGCTTCAATCGAGTCAAACAGATCCTGACGAAGGAAATCCGCATTCTTGCCAGCAGTCTGCTGCGCCTCTTCCCACACAAGACTAGCCTTGCCTTGCAAAGTTTTCCAGTGGAACTTGACAAGCTTCGAAGTGCCATTGTTAGTGACAAAGCGATAGGTGTGCACTCCAAAGCCATCCACATGGCGGACAGATCTCGGAATACCATGTCCGGCCATTGCCCACATCAGAGTATGCAGGGAGCTGGGCTGTTGACTGAAAAAGTCCCAGGCCGAGTCATGGGCAGTGGCAGCCTGGGGGATCTCGTTATCACCACGGGGCTTCACGGCGTGGATCAGGTCCGGGAAGAGAATAGCGTCTTGGATGAAAAATACGGGAATGTTGTTGCCGACGATATCTGATCGTGTTAGAGATAGGGGTTCAATGGGAGGTGGTATGGGCCATACCGAAGTTGCCTTCATCTGTATAGAATCGAGTCGCGAACCCATGTACATCACGGGCTGTGTCTGCACTGCCACGGCTGCCGGCGACAGTAGAGATTCGGACAAACATGGGAGTTTCTTTGCCCTCGGCGGAGAGGAAGGAGGCTGCGGTGATGTTGGACCAGTCGCCGTAGGATGTGAAGACTCCGTGGGCACCGGCGCCACGGGCGTGAACGGCACGTTCAGGGACCTAGACGATATTGCATCAATAAATTAGGATCGAGGAGGTGGTGAAGTACTTTCAGATGAACATACCCGCTCATGATCAAACCGCTGAATCTTCTGACGGAAAATGAAATCCTCGAGCAGTGTCGGGCCACGCTCACCAGCACTCAAACTGTTCTGATCTTCAATCGGCCCACCGACGTCGGAGGTCATGAACACGTCCTGATCATTAAGGTAGAATTGGGATAAGAACTCCTCAGTATCGGAAGTGGCATCGCCACTGTCACGACGCTCCAGAGCAGACGTATCCCCAGTCATGTACGGACAGGCCGCATTGGCCACGCCCAAGAGGCCGAAGAGGGCAAGCACCTGCATTGCAAAGAGTCTTGACCCGAGAAAAACAAAACACAATTGAATTCGGCACTTGAACACCCGGGCACGAAGCTACGTTTAAATGTATCGACTTTGGAGAATTGATGCACGCAACTGGATCCATTGTAGCCAATTGCCGGTCTGATCCGAGATGAAAAATAGGCATCATCTGGGCTTGGGCCAGACATCCAACCAAGGCGATGTGATTATACTAGCAGCAGGGGCTAGAATTCGAAACTATGTGACACAGGTGGATCCCCCTCTCCTCGCTGCTCATTGAGAACGTGTCACACAATGCGCTTTTCTAGGAATCGTTAGCTCGTTGGCACCGGGCCAGCCACCGTGTAAGTGGTCGGAAGGTTAATTAAGGCTAGAGGCTGCAGGATCGCATCCGCATAGGCGGAGACCGAGCAGTGGTTGAGCTTCAGCTCGGGCGACACGAGACCTTGGTGGCGGTCTTACTTCGGAAGAACCCAGAATCGGGGCCGAAATGGTCTGATCATAGTCCACAGAAAGCTAGAGAAAACAATTGAGGTGGATGGGATGATCTTGGCTGTATCGTCAGGTTATTCAGCGGGGGGACGATCGTTGACGAAGCGAGTGGTCGAGGCCGCGGTGCTTGGTAATAGCGTCTTGGAGCAACGGGTGATGTGCAGGAGAATGGTTTGCTTACCGCTAAACGCACTTGGTAAACATCGGCCTTGGCATTGGCCTTGAAACCAGTCGTTCTCCACGAGTCCTGCATGACGTCGCATCTTCTCTGAGTGGGGGATTGGGTGTTTTGTTACTCCGGTGAAGACAGGGATTGTCTCACGTTGATCGCGTCTGTCAATGAATTTAATGGACTCTCCCTTAAGGATAGGAAGATCGAGGTGCAAGGTACAGACTTGTAATCTTACCGACTGCATCGCCATCCCCCTGCAGTGCACATCTTCCCTGTTTCTGAGCACGTACTGATCCCTCCGCATTTTTGGTCGGCCTTGGCTTTCGCCCGGTCGGAGACCGGTGAGCTACAGGGAGGGTGATTGGTTGCTGCGGTGTGATGGCCGAGAATTGAGATGTCTCCCGAGCCTTGGAAAGAGGAGATTGTGATTATAATTAGACTCGCGGAGGCTCGCTGCATGGATTGCGAGGTGTTTTTGGCCGTTGATGGGTGAGACTGCGCGGGGTCAACACAGACGCGGGCGGAGATTCTTGGCGGGCGAGATGTTCCTACCCCTGAAGTTGATGTATCATTATTGTAGCTCTGGAAAGGATTGAAGGCTGCAGTGGCGCCATCCAGGGGAAGAATGTTTTGAGTATATGTTGATCGGGTTGGAAGCTGACCTTGAATGAATCTTGGAAAAGTCTCGGGCGGTACATCGGGCTGTACCGTCTCATCAATTGAATCCAAAATATAGCTCAACGTCTAGTCTTAAAGTCTGTTGTACTATACTATCTGATGTGAACTTCCGGGTCAATACCTCGGGAACCTCATTAGACCTTAACATATCGTCTCGCCATCGCAGCAACATCACCACTGTCAGGCCCCGACTCGTCAACAAATCCAAACTTGGCATAGAGCGGCGCCCCAGCCTTACTAGCATCGACATAAGCTCCCACGCCATGTTCATCAGCCAGATCACAGCCGTATTTGACCAGCATCGACCCAGCGCCGCGTTTCCTGTAATCGGGGTGTGTCCCTAGCATATCCAGGTCTGAAACATTAACAGCTCATCAACATGAAAGACAAAGACACTAGCGACCTACAATAATTTTTTGTATCACCAAAACAACGCTGTCGGTTTCCTTCGAGCTTTGCAACAAAGTCATCGCAGTCTTGCTTGTCCATATCTTCATGCCAGGGCGGGAAACGACGTCCTCGCTCGTCGGGCATGGACAGATCCCACTTGGCATACGCGACTATCCGCGGTCGGCCATTGGCATCTTTCGACTTAGGGTCGATCACCTTGACATAATGCTGAAAAGGCCTCTCGCTCATATCCTCACGATTCGCATCATCCCACCACTGGCGTACACCTGGCGTGTCGGGCCAGATGTGTCGTGCAGCGGGGTCTGTGAATGCCTCGTACCATAGGGTGGTCAAGGCAGGAACATCCTCTTGAGTTGCTCGCTCTAGAACTAACGGGCTTTCTTCAGCCACTAAAGTGACCGTCATCTTGCTTTTTTGGGGGGCAGGAATATAGTGGTGAGATCGATTTGGTAGTTCAGCTGAGAATGGTGGGGGCCCTCCGCGGTTGCTAATCTCAGGGGTTTGTGATCGATGTAACCTACGGAGCCACAGGGAACCTGGCGAAACTACGTGGTCGGAGGTATTATTTACCGAGAGTCATGCAGGTCCAAATTTAGTTGATCGTTCTGTGATCGATTGATTCGCTCTGAACGCCGCGCTTCAAACATGCGCAAACAGATAATCCGAGGTCCCGGCCTCCGATCGACAAAGCAAACACTTCTATTGAGCTGAATTTGCAACGCTTTGCATACCAGGTCTTGTGTCCGGACTTTGACCGCCAATTGGATCCATGAATCACAGCGCGCCCCAATCAATAAATCAATCTACAGCCTCGATGCTGTGAGATATAGACCTTTCGCATAAGTCAGCAAGAGGCAGTGGACTTCCGCAGAAAGATCTTGTGCTTCAGATCAGTCCAATCGAGATAGTTTTGTGGCGTGCATGGCTTAAGTGCGAGCTCAAATATTGAGACTAGTCTTCAGCCATTGACAATCGCGCGTGGCTCCTCCATCTATATACTCGAATTGCCATTCAGGCGTTCACTATCAAAATGAATAGCTCCTTGATGGCTTCTGGAATAATTGACCTCATTCTTCAGATATTGATGCTTCGAGGACTTTCAGCCGCACGCAAGGATCCACCTCGCCCCAACCCGGCAGAGGATGATCGTGCATTATGTGGACCCTCATTTCGATAGTTTGAAATTATTCGTGTGGATTTAGAAGATCGCACTTGAGTGTACTTGAGCTGTGCAGGGGGCAATGTGATCCAACCATGATTTCGTCGGAAGCACGGAACATGTTCTCAACGCGTTGCTGGCCTCTGACATGGATTCTCCGAAGCGGTATGGGTGACCAGGTCAGTCATCAGCAGCGATAACTTTCTGCCCACTCTCATTGAATGTACGCTATAATATTCTTGGTCGCACGCGTTCACTTTCAATGGCATCACATTCATAAGAACATCCGTCAACAAATCGTCTTCATCTAAGCCCCCGCATGATGTGAAGCTGGGAGTCATGGCGAAAACCATATTGGGTTGCATATATCGCAATGCACGTACCAATAGTCTATGCATTTTGAACTTTATGATTACTTGATTGTTCGAACAGGTCGTTGATGCTCAGCATCTATGTTGACACGGAAATCTATAAATAATAGGCAATTGTCGCTCCTTCACGTCGAATATAATCAAGATCATCTCCATATTACCTGAACACAGCCAAGAATTGAGCACCTCAAATTCTTCCTTCACAAACCAAATAACCATCAAAATGAAAGCCTTTTTCGCCTTGACCCTCGCGGCCCTCTGCCAGTCCGCATACTGCCTACGAGAGGGAACCTACTTCATTGGATCCGCCTCCAAAGTCCTGACGGAAAGCATGCAAGAGCATGGAAAGCCTCTCTCCTTCGAAGCCAAGAAAGGCCAGCCTGGCCAGATCTGGTCCTTCACTCCTCAAGAAGGTGGCTACTTCGAAGTCCAAAACAACCTTGGTGGATACATCAACTGCGGCAATTCCAAGGCTGGAGCTACCTGCTTCGCCGGGGAGAGGCCTCAGTCCTTCTTGCCTGAGTACCAAGGTGGAGACAGTTATGAGCTTGTTGAAGCGGGAAGCGGCTATTTTTTGCGCGTCGCCGAGAATGGGCAGCTGATGCTCGCTGAATATGATGGTGGCGAAAGTGAGCAATTCAACTTGGTCCGGGCTTAGGCCCCAGAAGCTTGAGATTAAGAGTGATTTGGCTGCATCACAAACAAGTGAGCGGATTGGGGAAAAAGGAGACTGAGTTTCTGTCTGTATCATTCAATGAATACGTGCTTGAGTGGGCTTTGTGAATACACACTGGGAGGCCAACGAGAAGAAACCTCACAAGGACAACACTCATTGGATGTAATAATTTCTACCTGTTTGTGAGGTTACTTAGTCTACTTCTTCCATGGCATTAATTCATCACTCTCACACATATCCCCATCTTAAGTCATTTTATCTGACACCACATAAGATTCTATTGCTGAATCGGAAAATTTGCGAGGAATCCATTCTCCAAGTCTACCTGCATTAGATTCATATGCAACTACACAAACAGGATGGGGCCTACTTGACGAGTACCTTTTTTATTGGCTGCTGCCACATTTCTTTGGAAAAGTTTTCCAACCAAAATTTCGTAATGCACGCATTCGTTTCATATGATAGGCGACTAGTTGAATTCCAGCTAAAGGAAGTACCGCAAATAACAAAAAGCAGTACTGAACTCAAGCCCGCTACTGCATTCACGTTGAGAGCGTGGAAAACCCCAGTAGAGAAAACCAGATTTAAAGCAACTAAAAACGAAAAAAAAAAACATAAATCAAGGGAAATTCTTGTTAACGGTCTAGAAAGAAGGGACGTGAGCGCAGCCTTCATCCAATAGTCTTAATTGATGAGCAGAAATCAATCTTCTTCCACACCGTATAGCACTCCGCGATACCGAGTTCTTCCCATCCTCAACTTCTCCATGCTCCTGACAATCCCGTCAGCCGTCAACTCATCCCGATCAATAACAGGACTGATGCCATTCCTTGACGCAAATTCCAACATCAGCCCGTAAGATGCTGTTGTCGGCATAGCAGACATGAGACGCATTCCCTTGACCAAGAACTGCATGTAGGGGATGGTCAATTTGGCTTCGAAATCGGTCGCTGTCATAGGGAAAATCGTAGCACCAGCTGCCATGATCGGCATGAAGAGATCCCAATCCGGAGTCTGAGAAGTGGTGACAAGAAGATGATTGAGTTTCTTCGGAACGATCAGCTCCGATTTGCCTCTAGTGGACACAAAGTGGGATGCCCCTAGTTCCATTGCCTGGTCCTTCTTAGAATCGGTTGTACTGAAAACCACAACTTCGCAACCCATTGCCTTTGCAAATTGGATTCCGAGATGTCCGAGTCCACCGACGCCAACTATTCCGACAGTATCACTTGGTTTGACACCTCCAACCGTCAGAGCGGACCAGACAGTGATACCGCCGCACATCAGGGGGGCTGCCGAGGCGGATGAAAGACCTTCAGGAATAACATGCAAGAAGGCTTCGGAACGAACTGCGCTTGTGGCGAAGCTTCCCGAGTCAAGGAAGCCTTGGCCATAAACTTGAGGACTTGGGCCTTCGCATCGGATGTGGAATCCGTCAAGACAAGAGGGACAAGTTCCGCAGCCACCGTTCACGTAGCCCCAACCCACTCTGTCTCCGCTGGGAGGATATTAGTCTTGCTCAGGGCAATTCGAACCGCGAATTGTTGGGATGAGGCTCTTACATCTTCAATTTTTTGGCGTCAGGGCCGAGCTCCTTGACGATGCCCGCTCCTTCATGGCCCAGAGCTATTCCCGATCGAAGATAGTGCTCATCGGTACCACAGACTCCCGAATGTGTGACTGAGATCAAGACTTGATCTTTGACGAGGGCCGGTACCTGGGTGACGGTCTCGACGATATCCCCCGAAGGAGTTCCTCTGAAGACTTTAAACTCGTGGGCACTCATGATTGTTGATAAAGAAGAAGATGTAGAAGCTCAAACCGGATCTGAGTATCTGATAACTCGGATAGCAGGGGTGGGAACAATTGCTTTATGTAGAAAAATTGTTATAGATTCTCTCTGCCTTGCACAAGTTTACACAGGAAATAATATAATTAAGTCCGATATTGCACTAACTCCGCCCGTCCTTTTCAAGTGGGACTTTTGCCTCCTCAATTGAAAAAGAACAAAAGAATTAGAGTGGCTGTTACGTGGTACGTTGAAAATGACCTGTAACACTCCATGAAGCCAAGCTTTTCAATAACGGTCTGACTGATACCGCTTTTGGGCGGTACTTTTATAGAAATACCAGAAATAGCCTCCCTTGTCGCAATATTCGACTGATGTCTGATCCTCATTGAGCGTTATCGGACCCAAGGTCTCTGGCAAGTCTGCTCTCTAGAAAAGTGAGGTGAGTCGGAAACAGTCTTCAAGTTCACGACTGTTCACTCAAAACGCCATTAGTATGAAGCATAGGGGCTCACCGAGCCCGGGAGTGCACGGAAGATCTCAGCCGCCTCATCAGAGTAAGTGGATATCTTAGCATTACCAAAACCAAACATTTACGAGTCAAAGGAACGTTCAAAGGAGGGCAGAATATTGACTCTAGGATTTTTGATTACTCAACAAGAATCTGCGGATGGGCAAAAGCCTTGCTTCCGTTAATTGTGGTTGCGTGTGGATCGTCGGACTTAAGTGGACGAGACCGATAGCGACGTGAAGTAATATTTACGGCACCCAAGGGTCTGGGAAGAAGACTTAGTGTTCTGACTTTGGGGAAGTGGATACATAATGAATGTTCGTACGGACAATCAGTCGTGTGCCAAGCAAAATTTCTGAGACGGATTTAGGGGTTAACGTGCTCCTGCAGCGCCAAGATGCGTATTCGTGTTCACATCGGGTCCCAAATAGGAGCGAATGAAAATATAAAGTTTACAACTTAAAAAGTCACATGTTTTCACTTGATGTTGAGTGATGGGTGTCTTGTACAATGCGGCCTGTCAGAGACATTAATTGCCCATGACGCCTTGAAACCAATTCGCCTTTCCTTGATACTCTACATCAAGAAATGGTGCAAAAGAGAACAAAGAACAGAGCTCAATTGGTGGTCGTACTGACTGTTCAAGATTGAGTTAGTCAATCGACATGCAGGTAACAACATTCCTGCTGGCTTTTGCATTCTCTTGAGTGGTTGTGCTCGGATATGATATCAGATCAAAGACTGATGGTTTTGGAATTGCTGCGGGGCCATTGGTGGGCAAATAGAGTCCCCTCACTACGTGTGAGATGTATCTGGGCCCATCACTTTTTTCACTTCCATTAATTGATTGAACATCAATTCAGATAGCTAAATTGGTCCCCCGGCAATATTTAAACGCGCATTACAGAGAGAGAGAGGAATGAAGGAAGAGGGGAGCTAACCGATGAGGCATCATCACGAAAACATGTAGCAAGGTTAAGGAACCGGCCCCCGTCATGCTTGGCCGAGTGTAGGGCAGCAATGATCGTCAATATTCCAGGTGATAATTTAGCTTCCCATAAAACAAAGTGACAAATCCTATAGGGTTGGCATGCTACATTCGATTGAAATGAGCTTACACAGACCGCTCATCTCCGGCCTCAAATCTTCCCTGGAGAGCGAATCAGAACATTCAAAGTAAGGCTCAGTAAGGGCATTAATTTGACTACGCAATAATCAGTAGGCAACTCAAGCCGCTCAAAGGCGTGCTCAATATCCATCACCGATTAGAAAAACGACGAGGAGTAAGCACTAACACAGAAACGGGTTATCCTACCTATATACAGGAAGATAAAAGACCAAATCACACCAATCAGTACTTGGGGAAGGTAGTAAAATCCCAGCTCTTTCCACCACGGATCAATTGAGAGTCGACACCCTTGGAGCCACTGCTAACATAAAGCACATTCGTGAACGCGACGGAACTGTAGTATGTGAAAGGAGTGTTGGCAGGAATGAAAGCTACGTCCCCGTTGTAGAGAGTAGCCTCAGGGTAATCGCCGATCTTGATAGAAAGAACACCCTCCAGAACCTCAAATGCAGCAGCGCCGTTCAGGGTCCACTTCGGCGGGTTGGTCTTAGTAGCGCGACTGAGGATCATAGTGGAGAGAGTGTAATTGGTATCCTGAGACTGCTTGGGAGTGACGAGAGGCTGAACAATCTGGTAGCCGTACTGAGAGTTGAGGTACTTGGGTCCGTAACCATTGGCAATAAAGTAGGGTTCGCCGGGACTGCCAAGCTGGTTGGCGCCGGTGTGCCACTCGCTGTCATCGACGGGGGCAGTGCCGTTGACGAGGTCACGGCGAGGTTCGAAAGAGAGTTGCGCGTAAACATCATACTTCTGCAGAGATGAGATGACGGAGCCACTGGGGCTGGAGGAGCCATTGCTAGCCTGGGGCACGAAGGGAGTGTCGGTGCCAGAAGTATAGTTGGTACCGAGGGCATAGAAAAGATCTCTGTAACACACGTCAAAAAATGATTTTCGGTTGGATCCTGAAGAGAACCTACTCGAAGCCTCCAGGAGAGATTACTCCAACCATTTCACAGTCGGGGTCAAGGGTCTGGAAAGTGTGGGTGGTGTTTCTGGGGACAGAGCCATAATCACCCTGGGTGAGGAGACGGGCCTGCTGCTCACTATCACCCTTCTGAGCCCAAAGCTGGAAGCGACCCTTGTACGCGAAGAAGTTCTCATAATGCCTGCGGTGAATATGGGGCAAGACGCCCAGGTCACCACTAGAGGGCGAATTGGTGCTCATCAGAGTAAAGGCATTGTCAGACGCGGGACCGGTGACGGTGAAGCGGTACAGCTGGCTGCCAATGGTCACCGCATGCGAGTTCGCATAGTGAGGAATGACGTATGGGCGAGGCGAAGAGGGCGCATTCTCAAGGTAGAGCTCCTCGAGGGTCTGCGCCTGAGCAAGTCCAGCGCCGAGAGAGGCAAGAAGTAACAAGGATGAAGTCAACATCTTGGCTGTATACTCACTGATTCGATTGAGCAACCGTCCGTTGACGGTCTATATGAGTGCTGGAAACAGCATCTCGGAAAACCCGGCGCATTTTGAATGGAACAAAAGTATTCAAGAACGAGCTAGCAAGGGTGGAGTCTTAACTGGCTAATGTTCTCCACATGCATGAGACGCTCGTGGGCTAAGTTCTTTCACTATTGAACTAGAAGGATGAGAGAGACTCGGTAAATCCGGATCGACGCAATCTTCAGGCACGGGTTCCGCTTGTTCCGACTCAAAGTTCAACCTTCGGTTGCGGCTGCCCGGGCCCACTGTGACGATATTCACCAACATTTAAAAGAACTGCCGAGAACCATCCCGAACACACGTCAGGGGCATCGGGCTCCGCGAGGAACTCCGGAAGGCCAAGGGTTGCTTATAGTGTTGACAGTAGAGTGATTAGGCTACAAGAAGTATGGCGGTAACTACGGGTAGTTTAACATGACGCATGCAGGGGTTCCTGCATCCTTCACGCAGGCCGGTGTTTCAGCCTAGACTGGCTCCATGCGCGGCCGGTTGAGACCCAAAACGACCTTGGCCGTCCCTAGGGTAGCATTTCAATGAATAAATTGAGTCTCAATTTATCGCTGAACTCCTTTAACTCTCTCACTTCAGCCGTAGAATGAGCTCCTTTTACAGTTTGTGCAGAATTCGGAACGTGGCTTGTATTGGGTTACGGGATGCCGTGCAGATATCCACTTCTCCCCGCCCGGGGCCTGAGAGCGAGACACGAAGCCACCACAAGCGCGGAAAATCTACCTGCATCTCGGTATTGTAAAAGGCTTTGACATCAACCCAGAATTTAATTTCCTGGCCTTCAGCAACAGAAACCCTACCATGGCCCTCTTGTTCTAGCTACCAGAGATTGTTGGAATGTTTATTCTGGTGAGACACAATATCTTTTATGGCTGGGAAAGAGCAAAATACACAATTTCGGATATTGGCATTAAATTCTGCCTAATTATGTACATGAACCAGAATGCAAGGGAGAGTCGAACCGGCAACGGCCAATTGCAGGTGAAATTCTAAAAAAAAGGAAAAGAGCTGCGTCTCGCTCATATGGATGAATGGAATAAGCAGGGCAGCAGTCTCTAGCGTGAAACCAGCATACTTTTCGAGAGATGCATGAGTACCGAGTAGGAAATCAAGTGATTGGCAGAAGGAACGCCCCAACCCTATGAAAGTCAGCTTTGGAAAACAGCAAGTACCCCACAGATCAAAACATACGAGATAGCCGCAAAGCAAGCACAAAGAATAGCGCCCTCCAACCAATTCGTCTTTCCTTTCAAAATAATGAAACTGACCAACAGCACAGAGCCGACCAAGGTAACCATCCCGAAGTAATCAAAATGAAGAGTCATAGGCTTATTCAGAGCCCACCCAACGAGCACGATCACCGGTGCAACCAACAGACCGATCTGAATCGCCGAGCCGAGAGCGACGCTAATTGCCAGGTCCATTTGACTTTTCGTGGCTACAATCACGGCAGTCACATTTTCCGCCACATTTCCAGCGACTGGAATAATAATTAGACCCACGAATGATTCGCCGAGGATGCCTTTTTCGTTGAGAATGGAGAAACTTGTGGAGAAGGACTCTGCACATATCGCGATGAGAATTGTAGAGGCGATCAGCAGAGAGAGTGAGAAGATGCGGTTTGCTAGAATCATGGGTTTGCAGCGATGAGAATCTTGAGTGACTTCGTTGTCATCGTGCCATATTTGATAGTCTGCATCGTCTTGCTCGGCTGTGCCAATAGGGACCATGGGGGTACCCGGCTCCGAAAGTGTGATAACCGGCACTGACAATGAACTCAAAGGCGCATGAGTTTGCTGCATCTCAGGATGGATCGGGGTGTTGATGGAGTCTGTCTCGGGGTCATGGTGGGACTCAATGTCCATGAGGTGATCATAAGATGACCGATGTCGGGCCACCACATCCTGAAGTCGAGGCACATGAGACCGAAAGAGATGCGGATGAGTCTTGAACTGGAAAACAAGGTACAAAAAGTAGATGATGAGAAGGATGACGGAAACACCTCTGCTGAAGGCAAGAGCCATACGGTCCGCCGAGGCAACGCTTTTCACGCTACCATAGAAGGCACTCTATGTGCTGGTTAGACCCAGAACTCTGACCAATGCGCGGACACTTACAGGAATCATGAGAGACGACACTGCCAGGTTCAACAAAACGACAAAAGATTGAGTCACATCATTGTTGTATGACTGGTCCGGAGAGATGATACTGCCAGCAATGATTGCAGATCCAAGGACAAGAAGGAGATTGACCAGAACGGATCCGAGAAGGGATGCTTGGACAACTTTTATGTTGTTTTTCATGAGTGCAGTGCTAAAGGAAATAAGTTTCAACTGACATAGCACGAGTCAAATTTCTCTTACATGCTACGGTATGAGTTAGCAATACAGGCATTTGAACAGTGGGAAGTAAATTATTACTCACAATATAATAAGCTCAGCCAGGTTACCGATCGTGATATTTAATAAGGCCCCGGAAGTCTCGCCAAGATCTTTGGAGATTCTCTCTGTCGCAAAAGTAAGAGTGATCGATAACGGGATAATAGCGATCAGATTCCAAATGAAGATGAATAATGCGGGAGCCTCAGCAATTGACAGGATGATTGCGACAGCAGAAAAAGCGAAGCCGAGTAGATTCTTGAATGACAGCAGAGTTTTGCCATGGTGTTTATATGCAAGAGAAGGTCTTTGGCAAATCCTGCAGTTGTATTTCTTTTGCAATGAGTCGCGATTCGGGAATAATTTCCTAAAATGGTGAGAATTGTCCTGAGCGACAGTGGCGCGTTCTGAATTATCGAAAGATGACATTCCAAGGTTAGCTGAATATCTAGACTGAGAACGCACGTGCCGACACAACTTGCGTGTACTCAACGACAGATTCTGTGCGGAAGATGTGATATGAATTACCGGAGTTGCGAATTGATTCGGATCTTGAGATCAAAGTTTCTTCTTCATCATATTGTGAGCTTTCACAGAAGTCATTTTGAAGGTTTTCTCCCGCTCCGGTCCCATCCATAACCATACTGAGAAGTCTATACAATCTCAATCTTCAGAGTGCCGCGGTCTAATCCCGGAAGCTCCAGGGCTCGATTGAAAGAGGAATCAGATACGACGGGCGCAGCCTGGTGCGAATTCATTTAAATAGGAGATTGATCCCCGCGTGCCCCTTTTGATGCTAACGTACCCCTATAAGGGGCACCGCCTTCTTCTTTTGGCTTGATTTTCGTAAAAATGCCAAGGTTCGCCAAGATTACTTTCACCGCCACGTTCGCTGATTCAATCGTATCTCCAAGGGCACGCATTCACATTGAAATCTCTTGAAGTTTGCTGTTGGGAACAATATAGAGACGAGGCAGTCAAATTTGTGAAAAATTTTCTATCTTTGCAAGTTATCTATTCGGGAAAATTTGTCCCTTTAATATTCTCTTCATTAGGCTTTTGTGTTGATAACATCCTCTGTCAACCTTCAACTTTTCTGGGGCATGTATCAATAAGGAGTATATCAGGGTTGCATGGACCTGAGTAGTCCACCTGTGAGAGAATAAATGAGGTTTCGTCACCAAGAACAAGGAGATTCATGCCTTTCAAAACTAGACCAGGAATTCTGCCGGAAAAAAAAGCAGCGGTGGGGCTCTCAGACGGCAGAAAACTTGCTAATCCTAACTCGGAAGACGCGATTCATATTTAGCACTTAAATAATGGTTGCCACGTATGCAAAAAGCCAACTGGAGTACGATTGCCATGCAAAAAACACCAACCTTGAGACGACTGAGCGATTTGTTCAAGATCACACCCAATCGCGGAATTTTGATAGTGCGATCTATGTGCCTCCTTTCCTTTTCTGGACTAGCCCAGTCCTCTCCTACGTTCTCGTATTCATTTCCCGATGAACTCTTATGGGCCATAACAAATCGCTCAGAGGGATACCTGTGATGTGACAGGGGACTGTCCTTGTCTGCTAGTTTGCGATGTGGATGTTCACAACGTCATCAATCTTGAGGCAAAACAAAGGCTTCCGACCTATGATGGGGGAGGGGCAAGTTCACGATGTGAATGATCTCTCGTTCTTGAACCCCGGGCCTGATTGTCAGCGGAAGCCAACCTTCGGTAAAACGGCCAGTGCTTTAAACGCTAGCAGTCACAAAGTGAGCGACAATCGTATCTCCGCAAGTCAGCCTGAGATAAGTTGACGTGTGTCTCACTCCCAAGTTCAAGTGACCCTTAATTCCGCAATTCCCCGCTTCAGTAATCTGTCAAGAATATCATGACTCGCTCCATCCAGAACTTCGCGAAATTGGCATGTAATTATATCCTCGTGGGCGGTGGCACCGCCGGTTTGGCTGTAGCGGCACGTCTAAGCGAAGATCCCCAGATCAACGTGGGGGTCATTGAGGCGGGACCATCCGCTCTGAAAAATCGTGAGTGGTGAGTCTATAACTTCATGCAAAGGTACTCACTATCAGAAAGCAATCGGTACCTGTGCCATGAGTGGCAAAGAAGGAATCAATGATGGGGTTGTTGATGAGCGACTCCGTGCGTACGGCGTCTGTGGCCTACGAGTCATCGACGCAAGCATCATGGCTTTACAGATCAAAGCACAAGCTCAAGCAACTGTTCAAGCCATTGCAGAAAAGGGATCAGCGATGATCCGGGAGTATTGGGTTGACCATGAGTAAAGGAAATTCAAATATCTTTCACACTCATTTCCGAAAGTCCACCAGTGCACCCTTGAGTACCATCATCTTCATGATCTCTCATTGCCCGCATTATTGGCCCAAGTTATCTGCATACTGCCACTAACGTGTTACATATCTAAATTCCGACTCAAGTAAGTGTTTCCTTTACCTGTCCGACCAAGTCTATCACTGTCTCCTTGAAGGTCCGATACTTAACACCCAGCTCCCTCGCGACTGTCTCTCCATCAACACCATACTCCGCACGAGATCTCCCTCCATTCTCATAATTGCTAGTCACAGAATCCCTCGCCCAGGGAAAAGTCTCTTTCATAATATCAGCCGCATACTCATACGAGAACGGCTCAGGCGCAGCAGGAATGAATCTCTTTCCCCTTGCCTCCGGGGTGAGAAGAGCCTGGACGTGGGCTTCGGCAAGATCACGCGCATCAATCCAGGCAGGCACTCGTGCACTTGGAAGCGGATTCACGCCCGCAGCGACGGTCCATAGTTGTGCATTCGACTCATTGAGCTGATCGAGACTAGGAACGGGATGAACGACAGGACCGAACACCATAGGCGGGCAGAGTGTGACGAGATCATATCGTGGCCTCTCGTTCTTGATGAAATCCCACGCGGCTAATTCGGCGAACTTCTTCGATCCGCGATATGCGATTACTGAGTTTGAGTCTGGGGAAACTGCAGTCTCATAGGTAAGTGGATTCCAGTCGGCTGCTGTGTATAAGAAGCCTGGAGGAGGGGCGGTGTTTACATCGACGACAGCAGCGAACGAGGAGGTGAGGACTATGCGTTGGACTTGACTGGTTGGCTTCGCTGAAGCCGAGAGAATAGATTTGACACCATTTATAGCAGGAAGAATGAGTTCTTGTTCGTTGTTCGTCGTGTTGTAGAAGAATGGCTGTAAGTTGTTAGCTTGGAACGGGTTTGTTTCGTCTGCAGGAGCTTACACTGGCGACATGAATTACTGCGTCAATTCCATCCATGACACTATCAAACACACCAGTCTGCGTAAAGTCTTCTATGACCACAAAGTCTAGCTTAGAAGCGTATTGAGGCCGGGCGGCTCTCATCTGCTCGCCTTTAGAAGCCGATCGTGTTGACCCGCGGACGGAGAAGCCGCGGGCGAGAAGGTTGTCGACCACATGGGCGCCGATGAAGCCCGTGGCGCCCGTGACGAGAACGTATCTAGTGCTGTTAGTATAGAACTATAGAATTTATTCGAGGTCCTTACGAGGGGCTTGGTGCACTCATTTTGACGATTCTTGGATTAAGAAGATGTAATTGCAAAAACCCCGCGTGGGGTGAGCTTGGGGGTTGCTATCTATTCGGACGAAGTCCGATGTTGTGGAGTCCCCCACGCTCAAGCGTGGGCAGAAGACGTTTTTCTATTTCCATACATCCGCAGCTGATCAGAGAGTCAATTATCCGCTCTGTATCTGTCAAGCTCGTATTCTAGTTACATGAAGCAATTCTACTCCTCAGGAGGATCGTAAATAGGCCCAGCAGGAGTCTTTTCCAATCTCACCCCATCCGCAGTAACGATTTCTTTACTCGGAACGACCACACCAAATACCCTAGCAATGTCCTTGCCACGATTAACCCACTCATGGTTCGTCCCCCGGCAAACAACAACATCATGCGGCTTGAGAATCTTCTCAGCTCCGCCATCGGTAATAAGACCGACAGTGCCAGAGAGAACCACGAAGTAGTCGAGACTCAAAGTGCGGTGCATCCATCCCCGTTCAGCAGGCGGTAGATCGATGATGCGACAAGAAGGACCTTTTGTATCGGCCAGAGGAACGAGTGTTTTGTGTGGGTCATCAAATGGTCGCATGTTGTCGACCGGGAAGCCGCGCGACCGATGGATTTGGATGACACCGAAGCCGGCGTCTGGACCTGGGGTAGTGAATTCAGGCGCGGTATTTGGGTCGTATGGAGTCAAAATTTCGTCTGATGCGAAGTGCGCCTTGCCTTGAGGGTCATGGGCGGTGACGACGCGACGGATAGGCTTATCCAATCTGAAGATGTTGTGGAGGATGCTGGCGAATTTCCAAACGGATGAGATGATGTTGTCTGATGCTTGGGTCATTAGCTGGCGGTCAAAGAATTTATAATTCGCCAGTTTCCTATAAGACCTAATTATTGTCAGATCACTTTGGTGCTTAACGCCGAGAGTAGTCGATTCCAACAACGATATTCCACTCTGCTTGATAATCGAAGATTGATAATATTGGGGCCAAAGGATTTGACACAACACGAAGCAAGTCACATGATTGGATGTGAGAAAGAAGCTACACTTTAGGTGTGAACCACTATTACAGAATGAGATTAGACTATGTAGTGTCGATGGAGCTCTTGTATTAAAAGTTAAAAGGGATGGTTCAGTAATGGGGCCATTTTTGGCTGACAAATGGCGATGAACAGAATCGAATCAATTAACCCCGTTCCAAGAGCCCGAAAACCCGATACAGTCACCCCAATATTAGAAATCAAAGGTTTGAAAGGTAAATGATTGAAGGTTCGATGGCAGGAGGTTGAAATGATGCCCTCTAAGAGGACTTGATGTACACACGTTACACGGGTGAGCTACTAAAATCACAGATTACCAAGCACTATATTTGGGTCAATCCGTTTAATCTCCCTGTCTTGAAAGCTTTTTAATCAATTTTAACAGAAAGTCCCAGTGAATGCGGTTGACGTGAACTAATTGAGGCGGCATTCAGATGCCAAATTGGGGAGACTTCCCCGCACCAGTCCCCGTGACGACACCAACCATCGTGCTGACATTCTTTACAAACAACTCTCTTTTATCCCTCTCTTAACTCCCAAGAACTAGCAAAAATCATCAAAAACACCATGCCGACTGCTAAAGCAAAGATAGGCGACGTACTGCTCGCGGAGACAGACGTCTGGGAGAACGTCGAAGGGAATGTTTATGTACGAGCAGACCCGCTTCTGCTAAACGAGTTTCAACTAACGTCTCGTGAAATAAGTTCCCACCAACAGCTATCAAAGATAAGTCAACCTTTGTGGGGACCAACACGACCACTTTCTGTCCTTGGAAGGGCCATGCGAAGTACTACACGATCAAAGCTGGGGGTGAGTAACTCCATAGCCTCAAAGCCGCAGGTACTGATGATTTGATCAGACAAAGAGTTGAAGGATGCAGCATGGTATTACCCGGAGCCCTTTGAGAAGGCGATGAACATCAAAGATCATGTGGCGTTTTGTGAGCTTACACATTTCATTGCCCTTCAAATGGTGACTAACTACTCTCCTCAGATAAGACAAAGGTCCAAGTCACAGTCGAGTAGGAAGCCCAAGAGAGGTTTTTCTCGATTCCAGAGTGATGATATTGTATCACAATGAAATTTTGACTCATGATTCCATAGCTTGAATCTAGTTATTCTCCCCCTCATCGGACTTTGAATAAGGGTCATCATAAATTTCCGTATCCAAATCCCTTCCGTTGATGGTGAGCATCTGCATCGGCAAAAACACGAACAGTAAGCGACACCAGTCCGTAGCACTTTTGTTTCTAAAGGAATGTGCCGTACCCCGCTGCACACAAACATCGCCCCGATACAATACCCGACTCTCCCCTGAATCCAATATCAAATCCACCTCCCCATCCAACACAATCCCATAATCCACACTCACTGTGCGATGCATGGGCGTTACTTTCCCCGGACGGAGATCCACCATGCGAAATGTAGCACCATTTTCGGTAGTTAGCCCGGGCGGCCGATGCAGGAATTCATCGTACATGGCGATATCTACTTCGTCCTCAACGTTGGTGGGCATGGTCGTTGTCGCGTAGAGGAGCGCTATCTCGCCATCTTCGCCGGCTGGCTTCGAGGGCATGTAGTCGGGTACTCGGGCATGGGACACGAACACTGCTTCGCCGTCGGGGTTGTGCGTGGTTATGTACCGGTGGATTAGAGGGAGATTGTTCTCCCTGTGTATTGGCATTGTTTGAGGCGGGTGCCATCGAGAGATATTTGCAGCAGGAACAAGAAGTGATCTGAAATATACAGGACAATATGGATCGAGGAGAAAAGCGAAGTGGGTTGAAATTATGAGCTGTGGTCGAATTACATGTGGCATCATGATGGCATCACATCGAGGTATTCGAGGCCGAAGCCAAAACAGACCGCTGGAAACTTCCGTCCTCGCCACATGGCGAGCACTACCCTATACACGTGGCATGAGGATTTTGGTTCGCCTTTGAAGGGTGATTGAACATTTGTTTTCATCGTCAAGTCATTCTAGCATCAAGGTTGTGCAGGCGGTTGCGCCATCATTTGAGCAAACTTGCTACTAAGATGATTCTCCAGCATGCGCTTATGCCCATTGGAAATCTTCATCTTATCATTCCTTGTGCTCGCAATTCTGGAAATGCACTCATCCAGGGTCGGACCACCTTCAAGGTCCTTGAGATCGACCTTGGCATCCACAGCGTTCTTCCACAAAGCTTCCAGCTCATCTCTCCATCCCAAGGTATCCGCAAGCTCGCGTACTCCGTTGTCACAGGTCCCCAAAATACACAGATCATGGTTCCTATTTCCCAAATCTCCCGCCTTCTCCATGTTGATAAGAATCCTCGGAACGCCCTCTTTCACCAGGCGGGGTAATTGTGAGCAAGGCGCAACCTTTAAACTAGTTCCCATGACAAGCATGAGGTCCGCCTCCGCGACCATCTTCTGCTTATCTTCGAACTCGGCGGGAAGAGACTGTCCGAAAAATAGTACATCGGGCTTCACTGCGCCTCCGCACTCTGCGTTGAGACAATAAGGCACCTCACCAGTTTTGATGGCTTTCTTCATCAGGTCGTCTGGATATTCCGCATGGCACTTGTGACAATGCTGGCTTTTCCAATTGCCATGTGTCCAGAGCACCTTGTCTTCCGGAACCCCCGCATCTTCTTCGAGACCATCGATATTCTGTGTGAACAGGAAATGCAAAAGGTTCTTTTTCGCCAGCAACGCCAAGAAAGCGTGAGAGATGGATGGCTTTAGATTTCCGGGATGGCGCGCCCGGGCGATTGCATAGAACGGTTCAGGCGTATGTGTGAAGTAGCTGATAGAGAATATAGCTTCCGGATAAGGAAGATGCAGTGGTGCAAGTTTATCGTAGAGACCTGTTCCTGGGGTGCGGAAGTCGGGAATTCCGGCTGAAGTACTGATTCCAGCGCCAGTCAGGACGACAATCCGTGTGATTTGGCCGTTCTTGATGCGGTCTGCGAGGGCTTGAATTCCAGAGTTGGAAGACTGACTCGGTGAACTGGAAATCATCTTGCTCATGGGAGGGTCTCTGTGATGTGGCAAGCGAGTGGGTGATACCAAGCTGACGCGAATCATGAACATGAGAAAAAGACGAAGCAAAACATCATGTGATGCGTTGCTTACTTCTGCAGAGCCTCATTGATCGGCAGCCTTGGACCTGTCAGACTTTTTCCCCGCGATTCGGCTGCCTCCGTCTCCCCACAAAATAAGTAGGAGATGGGCACAAACACAACGAAGACCTAAACGGGTTCATGTGAGAACTGTCTATCACTCAGGTGGTGCAAGTTGCATTGGTCAATTCATTCAGCAAGTCCATCCAGTCAGGGGTTCCCAGTCCTCCATCACCGCTGCTGTCTAGAATCTCGGACCATAGATCCTCTAGCGGAACGTGCTCGAAGCCAGATCCCGAGAGCTCTATCCCGGAGGCCTCAGATCCCGCATCTTTGGACAAATGGCGATCTGTTTGAAGAACATGCTCGAAAGGTGGATTGTGGAGACCAGTAATCACCGGCTCAGACTGCCCATCATGCGGTCTCCTTTCCTTTTTCCAGTGTTTCCGCAAGATCCCCATCATGGCATCAATTCCTTCTCTCGCAATTGAAGACGACTGCTGCGCTCGACTAAGCATGCGACAAGCGGCGAGAACTTCATCCTTCCGCTGCTCGGCAAGTATATCATCCCAATTGTAGCAGACATCAAGAAGCAAGATTACTGCAGCCATAAACACATGATGCATCACCGCCCAGAATAAGGAGCTGTTTGGCGCAAACACCGGTTCTTCCTCATCCATGATTCGTTTGATCTCAAGCACCTTGCGAGCTGATTGAAGGGACACGACGTGCGAATATGAGTATCGAGGGTCTTTGGCCCCGCGAACAAAGTATTGTCGATGCAAGCGACAAAGACGAGAGTGATAGCCTTGATGAATGAAAGCGCGTTGCCAGGCAATCGTAGGTCTGTCACGATAGAGGGCGGCGAATTTGCGTTGAGATGATTGATCGAATCTGAAGAAGGCTGGGATTTCGGCGTATGCGTCGTGGAGCTTACGGTCTAAAGAAAGGATAATATCGTACGAAATTTGAACCCCTTGTAGATGTTTGGATGCAGTGCTGTCCACGATCTCGCGGCATACTTCAGCTAATCGCAGTCTCTGGAGTGTGTAGGACATGCAGGTTGGTTTTGAGAGTGGCCATTCCGTTTCGCTCGTTTCGATATCTTCATCCTCGATATTCCATGGTCTTTGCACGTTCATTTGCTGGGGACTGATCGTGTATGTCCACTCCTGTGGTCCGCTAAGGAATCCTAGTAGCCTGTGCAGATGTTGGTAATAGAAGTCAAAAATGTTAATTCGGATTACTCACCAGTCATACGAAGCTAGGTCCCACCAAAGTCTTCTCTTAAGCTCAGTCAAAGTTCTATCATCTCTGTTTAGAATCTGTTTTGATAGCGGGGAGTCCACCATATGAAGCCCGAGACTCTTAGCCTGACTGACCAGAGACCCATGCAAAAACAATGAGCTG
The DNA here is from genome assembly GCA_028828935.1 of Penicillium sp. IBT 18751x. Classification (NCBI taxonomy): domain Eukaryota; kingdom Fungi; phylum Ascomycota; class Eurotiomycetes; order Eurotiales; family Aspergillaceae; genus Penicillium; species Penicillium sp. IBT 18751x. The sequence continues at coordinate 494,126 of JAQJZS010000011.1, read as the reverse complement.
ACAGCCGGATGGAGCGTCGCAATCGACAAATGATGCCCAATGATCATCGTCGCTTGTAGTCCTTCAATACTGGGATAAGCAAGATAATCGCTCTGGATCAAAGCCGCGCCTGCCAGGAACGCTGCTTCAAAACTGGAAGCCTCTGCAAGCCGGGCTGGATCAGTCGACAAAAGCTGGTGAAACAAGGCTGTCGCAATTACGGCGAAAAGAAGAGCAAAGTGCTGCAGGTTAATTTCTTCTTCAGAAGTTCTGTTATATATAGCTTCGATATCCCGTTTCGTGCGACCGGGGATGATGATGTGGTATTGGTAGTCGAGATGATTGAGGTAGAATTGGAACAGAGCCAGTGCCTCGGCTCTCGACGGTAAGTAAACTGGTAGTTGAATACTTGCAGGAGACTCAGATGAAGCTCTCCTGCCGCAACCAAATAAAAAGCACAACGGTTCGGAGCTTGGGTTTCCCTGGGACGCTGCTATTCGCGAGGAGTGTGAGAGCTCATCCCTTTGCAGGGCGGAAACAGCACTAGGAACACGATGCCCCATGACAATCGTTTCTAACCAGTCTGCAGTCTCCAGAGCATCATCTCGATTAATATTGCGGGCCTCGGCGTGGGAAGTCCGCTGTTGTGGTCGCGGCACGTCCTCTTTATTCGACGAAGGTCGCTTTTCCGTCAGGCTTCCCTGTTTGACCAAGTGACTGAGTGGTAAAGGACCCGGAACTCCGAAGACACAGGAAAGTCTGCGCGTGGAACAGCTGCCGCATGGAACATTTCGATCGCACTTGAGCTTTTTCTTCCGACAAGACTCGCAGGATACAGGGTTCTGCCGAGGTTGCTTTGTGAGACTTGGACCGGAATTCGCTGTCGACCTGCGTTTCATAACTGCGAATACCTGAGGAAGAGACTTGTCTCCCTCGCCGGTGTCAATATTCCTGCGCGAATAGAGCTATGGTTGACACAAGCTTAGAGCTTCCAAAGAGTTGATGGGCGCCGGAAAGTCCGCGGAGAGTCCGGGCGTAACGCGCTCCGATTGGCTAATCAGCTTGCAGACACTTTATAGCTCGGAGACTCCGCAAAGAAGGCTTCTTTGCTCGCCAGGGCTCCCTCCTTATATAGAGAAGAACTTCCGGTCACAATCTCATATTATTTCTAGCTTGTAAAGTTTATCTGCCATTGGCACCTTTCAGGTTGTAGCTCCCCTTCTCACCACGAATCCATGATTGCAACACGATGTCCACTAAAACAGATCCTTATGTCAATGTGTAAGACCTTCCAAAGCGATATACATGAAGCATTTACTAACTTCTACAGTTCAAAATCTCGTCCGTGGCTCGTCATATCCGGCGCAAGCACCTCGCTCTTCTGCACAGTCGGCTTCCTAAACTCATTTGGCGTTTTCGAAGAATACTATGCCTCCGCCCAACTCTCCATGAACAGCCAATCCACAATCGCTTGGCTAGGTGCCACTGCAATATTCTTCCTATTTTCCATATCCGTCATATCAGGCATCATCCTCGACGTATTCGGCCCACGACTAATGTGCTGGGCGGGTGCAATCGGCACCGTATTCTCCATCATGATGACTTCGCTCTGCCTGGAATTCTATCAATTTCTCCTTGCGCAGGGCGTATTACTTGGTATTTCCATGGCGCTTGTTACGTGGCCGATGTTGGCGCTTGTGGGGAAATGGATTAACGCCGAGAATCGCGGTGCTGCGCTTGGGATTGTCCTTGCGGGTTCTTCGCTGGGTGGAGTGGTATGGCCAATTGTGATTGATAAGTTGTTGAAGGCAGGTGGAATTGGATTTCCGTGGACGATGCGGATCGTTGGGTTTATTATGATTCCGTGTTTTGGTTTTGCATGTCTCGTTGCAAAGGAACCGCCGACTGTCGCTTCCCAAGTTGAGCGGAAGGCGGAAGATGAGCCGGTTATTGCGACTGCAGCCAAGAAGGTCGATCGCAAGGCGGAGGCCATATCACTCTACAAGAAACCGGCTTTGCAGTTGCTTTCGTTGGCTATGTTTATTACATACTTTGGGATGTTCTCGCCTTTCTTCTACACGACATCATATGCAGTGTCGAAGGGTTTCTCGTCCAGCTTTGCCTTTTACACCGTTTCCATCGTCAATGGGGCTTCTTTCTTCGGTCGGGTCGTTCCTGGATTTATGGCTGATCGGTATGGCAAGTTCAATTGTGTGATCGTGTCCACCTTGCTGGCCGGTCTGATTGCACTGTGCTGGACGAAGGTGGACTCGGTAGCCGGCTTGGGAGTATGGTCGGCTGCTTACGGCTTTGCTTCAGGGGTATGTTGTTTTTGTCTATAATGAAGAATAAGTCCGGTCTTTCTTACAACGAAAAGGGAATCATCTCACTCCAGCAAGCGTGTGCAGCCCAGGTTGCCACGCCGTCCACGATGGGTCTTGCTCTCGGGACTGTGTCAGCTTCCGTTTCACTATCGTGAGATCACCATCTTCTGCTTTTTTGATCAATGCTAAGTTTCTTCTAGGGCCATGGCAAATGTTCCAATCAGTGGTGCACTGGCCGAGAAATACGGCTATCTTTCTCTGTCGCTCTTCTCGGGCGTTTCTCTTATTCTTGGCGGTATACTGCTTATAGCTGCTCGGCTCGTCCAAGATAAACGTCTCCTTGCAATCGTCTAGACCCTTCCATGAATGACCAGACTCAGTACGTGTGAGCAACTAGACTACTCAGAAGGTTTGACGATAGTCGAAAGGGGAAGAAGAAGAGACTTGAAATTTGTTTGTAGCCTACTTAGCCTACTTCTCCCATGGCATTAATTTATCACTCTTACACATATCTCCACATTCAGTCATCTTCTCTGAAAAAATTGAAGCCGTCTATTAGACCTCAGGGTGTACACGGATGTCTCTCTACCCAGTAATGAAGAGTTCACTCCAAAATGTTTCGATCACCGGTGCTATTCACACATGCGCACGGAAGGATAATTCTATATTTGTGGACCTATAATACGACTCGAATTTCCAAAACCCTCTAATTTTAAGTTCAAAAGGTCCAGAACGCAATCATTTCGAGCTACATACAACATCCAGATCAGGTTCCATATATACACGTAGCACCCAAACCAGTGAACCATTTCATTACAAATTAAAGCACCTCCGCCGAATATAACTTGACCGGAACCCCCAAATCATGCATCATAGTCAAATTAGACAGCTTGACCGGTTCCGACCTCGGATGCGGGTCCGCATTCTCAAGTGTATCGAAATGCTGCAGCAACCTTACAATAGTATAACTCGCCTCTGTAAGCGCATATTGTTCTGCATGAATCTCACATTAGTACTTCACTCGCTTTCTTTTTTCTTTTCTCGTCTCTTTATTTGGAAAACTCACGACCGAGACAGATCCGCGGACCCCCATTAAAAGGCAAATACTCCCATCCATGCTTCGCATTTTCCTCCCAGCGCTCGGGGCGGAATACTCGTGCATCGGGACCCCATAGATCGGTGCGGCGGTGCATTGCGAAGACGTTATATGCGACCATTTGGCCTTTGCGGACGTATACCGGGGAGCGGTTGTCTGGACCGCCTCCGACTGGAAGGGAGGTATTTTTTGTAGCGACGCGGAAATTTACTGGGACTGGAGGTTGGAGGCGTAGAACTGGCTTAAAATTAGTTTTTTTTTTTTTTTTTTTAAGCGGGATTGAAAGGTGAGACGAACCTTCGTTTAGGACGTAGCGTAGGTATTGAATGTCTTTAAGCTTTGTCTGTGTTATTTCGATAGAGTTTTTGCTGTCCCCGAACGCTTCAACTATCTCACGTCGGAGACGACTGAACACGGCTGGGTGTCGGGCGAGGTAAAAAAATGTTGAGCTCAGGAGGCTGGCAGTGGTATCACGGCCGGCGAGAAGGATGTTGAGCATATTATCGCGGAGCATTTTCGGATCGTCCGTGTCTGCTGCTAAGGCTTGGAGGAAGATATAGCGATCATCTTTGTTTTTATCTGGGTTTCGCTTTGAATCGAGCGCGATTTTGACATAATGGTCGACGACTTCGTGAACTTGGCGATTGGCTTCGCGGAATTTCTTGGGGTTCACGAGCCAGTAAAGACCTTGTGCACGCGACCGGGCGGCGAGGTAGTCTTGTGCGGTTGTGAAAGCGTCGGCGAATCCTTGGGCACTACGGACGGCGGATTTCTCGAGGACGCCGGTAGTCTCGGAAGGGGGGAGCATGCAGCCTACGGATTCACCGAAGAGGAAATGCGTGGCTGAGTCCAGGGTGAGAAGGAAAAAAAAGGCGCTGGATATCGAAGCTGGTACGGTCTTTGGGGATCAATGCGATCAGGTGGTTGATGTGATCGTCGAGCATGCTGAGGTCCGCGACCTGATCTCGAGTAAATTGCGGTCGCAACAACCCTCGCGCATGCGACCAGCCCGCACCGTCTAAGGTGAAAATACCATCTCCGAGTAGTGGATAGAATTGCTCATGTCGCGTACCCAGACAGAAATCCTGGAATTGGGTGGCCAGAATAGCCTTGACATTCTCCGGCTCGATGGTCGTCAACAATTTCCTATTCAGAAATTGCTGCTGGAAGGTATTTCCATTGACGGCGAATTGATCACAGAGATAATCGATCCAGCGCTTCTCTTTAACCGCTCTTGTCAGGCGATAAAAGGCCGGAATGCCGAAGAAGGCCGAAGCACCGCGTGGTGGTGCCTCGCAGTGCAGGGATCTGGCCTGTGTATGGTGGTGATACAACTGCACCAAGTGACGCAGAATAAGGAAGGCGACTAGGCCACCTATGAGCACCGTGGGGCTTAGCATCTTGGGGATCGAGGATCTAGTGTAACTTGAAATTAAAGTATTAAGGTTGAAGACATTGGACAAGAGATAAATAATAATAGTTGAAATGGATAGATGACATGGAATGTTAATGATGAAATAGCTGGCACCCATGCGCTGCGATATGACAAGAGACGTGCAGAAACCTCAAACTTCCTCGGTTGATCCCCACGTGAGAACCGGAAGCCCGAGATGACCTTCGCAAGCTGCTATGAATCGGGTCTAGTCACTTTCCGGATCACACCCGTGTCGATCCCTTTCCCCGGACCCCGACAAGTCCACTGCACCCATCGGTTACGTCTTCTGGAAACAAGGCAGCCATTCCCTGAGCGCTTGCTTGAAGTAGCCACGTGAGATCTTACCCGGAGCGAACCCGGATCGCATGTCGAAGCAGTGTTCGGCGTTTTGCATGATGTATCCGAAGACCGAATCCTCGCCCGTCGCCACGTTGCATTTGGGAATCTCCGTGGTGAAGACTACGTCCTTCGGGGCGAAGCTTTCCGTGGCGAGGACGGAGAGGGTCCGCCAGGGGTCGAATTGGCCGCCGCTCCAGTAGATGTTGGACGGGCGCATAGACCAGCCACCGGTCTCTTGGTTCATTCTGTCGACCTCGGGTGAGGCGGGAATAATGCCCCGCTTAACGGCTTCGGGGAACTGTCGGGTACAGAGGTCTTGGTTGTACTCAAGGGTCTGGTAACTGGAAAGAAGCGAGTGAGAGCCGAAGTTGTTGCTCTGATAGTATCCCCATTCGGTGCAAACTTGCCACAGCCAGCTGATGTCAGTGACGTCGGTGTACTTGGGATTTAATTCGCAGGACACGGGCTGGGAATCGTCGAGTCCGCCGCAGTTGGTGTTGTAGTTCAGGTTGGCCACTTCTTGCCAGGCCGACCATGATGCGAGCCGCTTGCCAACGTACTCCTTACCCAGGTATGGCGCAAAGCCAAGGGGCCCGGCGGTTTCAAGAGTCACTGGATCCGTTTCCAGGTGATGACAGAAATCCCCCAGACTACCAGTGCCACCACCGAGGCCCTCAGCCTGGAAAAAGTTATAAAGTCCAGCAAGGGCTGCGGTGAAATCTCCATTGGAGTTCACCTCAGCGCCTTCGCCAAAGACAAGCTTCTTGATGGCCGCCGCGCTGGAATTGTTCTTGGACAGTTCATCATCAATGTACTCAAGTGCCGCTTTGATGTCCTTAGTACAGTTCGAGTACCCGTTCGAGACCATGCCAGCATAGACCTGTTCGAAATAGATGCTCATGTCGAGCTTGGCCTCGACCGGTGCCGAGGATGACCAAGCGGCAAAGATGGTCTCGGGATACTGATCTCGGGTAAAAGCAGCTCGCATGCCGGAGTAAGACCCTCCGGCCATGATCCAAGGTGTAGAAGAAGGTGTCAGATCTTCATCGGCGTGGCCCTCGACTGTGAAATTCTGTGCAAAGTATGGGATATCGGCGAGAGCCTGCTCATTCGAGAGGTAAATCATATGTTCAGGAGGTGTATCAACACTAACAGGGTAAGGAAGAGAGTCTCCGTAGTATCTACCAAATATTAGCACAGTGTGGGAAATGGCTTCAGCTGAACAAACCGATGCTCCCAAACAATCCCCATGGCGCCGAACTCTGACAACAACTCGGAGAGGAATGAAGTCGAGTTGCCCAGAAGCGAATGAGCAGATGACTCGGCATCAGACTCACCGACATCATAAATGACGACAGGCCCTCCCTTTTGATAATATTCATCAGTAACCCAGTAGCGGTTACTGTAGGTACCGACCGAGGTATCATTGTGATCAATTGGAATCTGCGGAGGTTAGAACGTACCCGCAGAGCAAAAAGACACACACCATACCGAAACGTATTGAGATTGTAAGACAAGATCCGAGCTCTCCATTGCAAGTTCATGCAACGACTTGCGCTGACCCAGTAAATCACCCGACTTAATCCCCAGACTCGACGCCAGCGTTAGATCCCGCGCAAGCGAAGTCAATCCCATAGCATCAGCTGAGCCCGAAATCGCAGCGACCGCCGCAGCAACTTCAAGAAACCTCATCTTGTCAATATATCACACCGAAAAAAATCTAGACCACCCCGATGCAAGATCAGAGTTGTAAACAGAAAGACATGACGATCCGCCGTGGGTGTAAATGCAAATTATTAATCTTATCACCAGTTCAGAACAATATGAAAACAAGGATTGTTTGCATCGAAGGCAGACGCATAAACAGACGCAGTTGTCCATGTGAATTCTCGATCTGACTGGACCAACGGGGCCCCGGTGGGCACACCCGAGACCGATTGTGATCATTTGCGTGCGGTTTAATGCAACCTGCCATCTTGGCATCACGTTTCAGGGACGAAAGGAACAATGTTCGAACAAGACAGCGGGGCGGATTCTTATTACCTTCCACATTGGTGCTGGACCCTGCATTTGCATACTGCAGTATTAGGGTAGCACATACGACGCATAGAGTTTTTTGGTCGGAGGCCGTCGGTGTGGGTTTAGGTGTGGGTCACAGTCACGGTCATTTTGAGGTACAAATATGAGGGATACCGAGCTTAAACTTGCAACCTAAAGCGAATGCTGGGGGGTTGGAGTGAGATAGGTTGTGTTTGTCGATAGTGTTCGAATTGACGAATTGGGAAGGCGGCCTAAAAAAAGGTACCACGCGAAAGAGTCTCGCCGGGTGGCGGAGGACCCGAAACCGGGACCTTGATAGCTCAGTGATCGTCCCGGAGCCAAGGCAAATCGGAACCTGAGGAAAGAGGCCATTCACGATGTGAGAGCATGATCTGGCGTGAACAATGGTTTAGACTTAGTATTGTTGGGGACAAGAATCGTGAACAAAGAAAGAAAAGAATCATGACTTTACTCGCAATTAGTGTTTACTAATTGACATATTCAGAAAGATAATGTATTCGAATTGTCATTCCTTATTTGGTCTGGAGAATGTTGTACTGGATGCAGCGAGCAATAGTCCCTGGAATGCCCAACGATCAGGAATGTCACAGACCACCAATCATAGACATGTCAAACCCAGATAAATGGACCTTCGGAACTTGGTTTGTTTTCGAAAGCAGATCTTTTTATCACAAGGCTCTTCGTCTTGTTCCCGCGATCACAAAACGCAAAAACAACGCTATCCATGTTTGTTGCTCTACATCATCTTGTTGGGGTTGTCACTATGGAATGGCCAAAAGAACCTACAGACAAGTGCCGACTCATGCCCTTTCTAAAGTAACTTTTTGGTCTTGATGATCGTCTCTTAAATGGTATCATTCGACCTTCGTAGCTGTTTGCCTTTTGAGTTATACATCTGCTGCCATGCTGACGATGGTTCTTCGCTGGTATTGGGTGTTAAGGATCCTTGGAAATCAGATCAGAAAACATGAAAGGAAGACTCGTGCCTTCAAGTAGCTTTTCTTAGAAAAAAAAAAAAATAGCGAAACCGATTCGACGGAAATCCCTTTGCTATCGCCGGATGAGAACCGGATAATACTATTACCGTCGTATCAGCAGCGATCGCTCCAAACGCAAATTGACGAAATGATTTGACGACACCGATTTACTTAGTCTGAAGAAAGCTTTTGATCTAGTTTGATCGTTCCTCCAAGGGTAATTAACTTACGCTGAAGATCAGTTTCAGCTATATAAATGATCATCATTCTTCTCAATCTACCGGATGGAAAAGGGAGAGCAGAGGGAAATCGTCTGCCACACAAAGGATATTTGTGGAGTGAGCGCATAGCTTGATGTGGAGGAACATACTTTGGGCGAGAACACGATCTCGCGTCGCGTCTATAATTTAACACGAGACCACTCATCGACATGTCAGCACAGCCCCTTTTTTTGTGGACCCAATCAAGGATTTTTTGTCTATACAGACATTCATTTCTCTGACAACTCGCCTTGCGCACATAATTTTACTTTGCTTACTTCTTATCTCTCTTTATTTTACTGCTTACACGTGAGATTTCAATTCTGCAGAACAAGCTATGTCTATTTTAAGTACATTCGGATTACCTTCCGGTCTGATTAATTTTCAGAGCAAGGTGTAATAGTATAGGCTTTTATTCTCCATAGGTGAGTGAGATAGAGGATCTAAGCGAGCGGATCCAATCTTGGATGCAAGGTTGATCGATTGATTGATGAACGGATGTTATAAGACAGGTTGAATTACCCCGTCGATGACTGAGGTGTACAGTCTTATAACAGGCGTGATTCCAAGAATACCAAATTATTAAAGTACAGAGCAAAAGGGTAACGTGGGACACTCTGCATAACCCCTTTCTGGCTGGTAATGTACCCCTTCATGTTTTGGTATCAATAGACAATTGCATTAACCGACATATCATGCATGCTTGTAGCTTCGTCGAGGGTCCTTATTATATTTTGATAAAAATGCGATGAGCACCTCCTTCAAAGCAGGATCCGCCATTTCCTCAACCATTGTCTCAATCTTTGTTGACATCTCCTTATCCCAGTCGTAAAATGCTTCGGGCAAATTCAGTTCGCGGAAGAGCTCCTTCACCTTCGTAACATCGCCTTCATTCGAGGATCCGTAGCAGTTCTGGAATTCCTTTTTTTGGTCGTTGTTGCAATGTTCCATAGCATAAACTGAAAGCCAGCTGCACTTATTCTCCTGGATATCGGTCCCGATCTTTCCAGTGATCGAAGAATCACCATAGACATCCAGAAAGTCATCTCGGGCTTGAAAGACAAATCCCAACAGCATTGCAGCTCTATATACCTCGTCTAGCTTTTTGGCGGTTGCGAGGTTGAGATAAACAAGAGGGATGACCATGGGAAGATAGAAAGTATAGAAAGCGGTCTTTTGAGCGGCGATGAACTCATACTGGTCCCAAGAAAACTGATCCAGTTTCAGCAATTTTGTTGTGGCCATGAGATCACAATGCTGACCAAGCTCAGTCCGAAGAGCCGCCTCTGCAAATAGCTCGTGAAAGTCTAGATAATGTGGATGATCCCGGAAGCGGTTTTTAAGGATAACGTAAATTGCTGATTTCAGAAGGCAGGCATCGTTGATAGCTATCATACCAACATCTTCTCGGCGATACCAGCATGGCTGGCCACGTCGGGTGGAAGAACCGTCCATAATATCATCCCAAATTAAGTAAGCTGCATTGAAAAATTCAATGAGACACCCAAGGACCGCGAGGTCCTCGCTTTGAGCGGGAGAAAGATCATGACCAATGAGTATAAAGCCAGTATCAAGAACCGTTCGGCCTCGTAATATGTTTCCACCTTTTGTGGTGAGACTGAGACACTTGAAAGATGTGAGTTTATTTGTAGTAACCCGGAGCGCAGTAGTTGCGTGAATCGTACCTGGGAAATTCTTTCAACTGCTTCAGGCCCAAGTCCTATGAGTGATAATTGCTCCGTGACCTCAAGAGTAATATCAGCGAGGACGCTCTGGAGCCTTTCAGAAGCTGCGATAGTCATATGGAATGAATGGATTCAAAGAGAATTGTTCAGGTGGAATGTGAAGGCCTGTTGATCAAGTAGGGATCTAAAGTACCAGATCTCAATTCGTGGCAAAAGTGATCGTTGGGAAATCCATGGATCCTCCTTCCTGTTAAAACCTGTTTAGATCTTTCAAAAATTCAAGCACATGCCCCGTGTGTAGTCTGAAAGCAAGGGGGTCATGCTGTACAATTTATCTGAGGTCATTGGCCATTGCACTAGTGACGAACACGAACCCGACACCGCAATCTCAGCTTATACGTAGGCTGACTAGCCTTCCAAGGGAATAGATAGCCTCGATCTAAAAACCCCTCAAATTTAACTATCGCAAAAAAAATTGTCGGTGTAGATAAGAGCTCGCTGAGTCGAAACGTAAGTACAGTCTCCCCATTTTCGTCCTCTCGTAGACATTACTCTTTTAGTATAAGATTACTGCCATACTACCGTAAGGTTTGAATAGACCATGTATAGGTGCCTGATACTGTGTTCACTGAGTATTATTATACTTTCACACCGCTTGTTTGAACTACTTTACTTGGAGACTACTCACCCCGCCGCCGCGGGGGGGGGGGTGGGGGTGGTCGCGCTAGAGACTTCTATAAATGTTGCAGTAATCCAATACCTCGTGTTCCGACGCCTCGAAGACTAAAAGAATTCTATGGAGCATGGGCGAACTGCACTCTGCTAGTTCTTGTCTCGAAAAGTCTGAGTCTACAAAGTTCTGTATTGACGGCGCTGTGAATTTTCGGAGTTTCGCCGGATATTCAAGTACTGTTTCTCAAGGTGCGGTGACACGTGAGGGCTTCATCTATCGCTCAGGAAATCTTTCAAATATCACAAACAAAGGCTGGGAACAAATGCGGGAGCTTAATATATCAACTATAATCTGCCTGACGAACAAGAGTGAAGCCGATGCCCTATACGCCAATGCTCAATGTTCGGAGAAAGTCAAATACTTTAAGAAGCTCAATTTTTCCTTCTACCAAGAAGAGTTTAACAAGACGAATCTTGTCGCGAAATATAGCAGATATGCATCAGAGGGTCACACTGTCTGTTAACCTTTCCCTTGCTTACCCATATATTAAATTAATGTATCTCCAGGCTACTGCTCAAGATTACATGGCCCTGCTTCGAAAAGGGCCTACGATTATTCGAGACATACTGCTTCAGGTCCTCGACTACCCTGACGAAGTGTTCCTCATCCACTGCTCAATGGGCAAAGACCGCACAGGAATTGTATTTGCGATCCTTTTAAGTTTAGCTGGGGTTTCGGAAGAGACTGTGTCAGAGGAATATAGCCTCAGCGAATCGGCTTTAGAACCGCTGCTCCCAAAAATCTTGGCTCTTGTGAAGGAGATTGCTCCATGTGGTAGCAGTGAACCATACTGCCGTCGAATTGCCTTACAGTCGATAAATTCAAGGTAACAAGTGACCCTGAATCATGTTGAAAGGTGCTAAATATCACCTAGTAAAGCTACCATGCATCTTACACTTCAGATGGTGGAAACCGAATTCGGCGGTGTTATTCGCTATGTCAAAGAACACTGTGGATTTTCTACGGAGGAAGTTGAACTCATTCGGCACAACTTGATAATAAAACGTAATCGAAAATGAGAGCCTTAGTGAATCATAATATGAAATGGCTCAATTTCGTAACAAATAGAAGCTATAGTAAAGTTAGATTCCTCTCCTTACATCGTTCTAGGGCGACAGCGCACCGTGCGTGCGTCTAAGCCATAGGATCTTGGCAAGATTTATCGATCTTAACGAGATGGAGGAGACTTTCACGACCAATGATTGATGGAAAAAAAAGAGAAGAATGATTGGGACAGGGTCAGAAGTGATTACAGGCATCAAAATTCTCTATCTTCTGGCTCGCATGTCGAAAATGGCCTCTGGCACTGTCTTCTTTCGCACCGATCACATTCCACTTACGCTTAAGGAACCCTTTGGGCTCAGCAAAATTGTTTTGAATTGGCTTCAAGTTCCGCGAATGAGGTGTCAAATAGATCAGCTTCGCTTCTGCGTTCGCGTATAGTTGTTCAAATCCTTCCGACCATTGAAATGACGCGTCGTCCACTAGGAGAAATTTAGGTTCTGGCTATCGTCCGCAACGCTGGAGCAACTGAGCTATAAGCCCTCTAGATATAGTGCGATCCGTGAAAACCAGGGAAGGTATGCGAGAGGACGATTCCATCCAGCGTATAACAGGTAATATCCAGTATCTCTGATCAAAACGGAATTACGCTACTTGCAAGGGAACTTGCTGAGTGGTGCCCAACCTGTCCGTCTTGAACCCAACACGTTTGCCGCATCCAGATTCGTCAACATAGGCTAAGTGGTACGATTTATAATCTGAGAGGTTATGCAGAAAATAGTCTCGTAAGTCGGTATTTCGTCCTTTAGCACGCCTCCGTGTAGTCTTTTTAGATCAACCGTTTGCGACAACGGCTCTTCTAATGCTGGAGGTTCCGACCAACCCAAAGGGGTAGAACCGCCTCTTCGAGTTACAGGCCGATTTTCTTAGGTAGGTGATCACAGAGGGTTTCGATTATCAAGGGCAATAAGGTTAGTTTCCGACCTACACGGCTTTCTCTTTATCAGATCACGGATGAGAACAAGCGTTGAAGGCGAGAGTCTTGGGCCATCATCTGCTAATGGCGGTAAGCAGGAAGCTGTTTTGCAGGAAATTACAGATTGTAAGGGAAGGAAGAGAGAAGAGGTAGAATCTGTGCGCTGACTTCGCGTTAAATACATTGTCGGTTTTACTGAGGACGTACTGTGAAATACAAGAATTTTGAACTTATGAATATAACACCGACTCAGAACTAGCATATTTAGGATTAATTTTCCGGGATCAAATTCAGAGATTTTCAGGTCGAACTGACTTCGAAAAGTGCAAAATATGCCCAAAGAAGAAAGTCACGAAATGCGCCGTTGTGTCTCGCCAGGAATCGAAATCATGCTTTAAGTCCCACTAGCCCATGGTTTCTAGGACCGGTTTGACTAATGGCTTTTAGTACAAGGACCATGTTTTGTGACAGGTCTCGAACGATTCTGATTTTGGAATTATGGAATCTATGCCGCTAGGCTCGGCTCTTGAACACTTCACGCAGAACGGGCTGTTTACTCAACCATCCACCAATCACACGCTAAGTGCCCTCATGTACCCCGCGTGGCTAACTCTTGGCGCGGCAAAGTGGTGGGAATCATTAGTCTTCATTAGAAGATAAGCTGACGCCGGGTCATGCTGCTGTTCACCGGCAAAGTGAAAGCAAGAGCACCATAGCAATCCTGCGGGGTTCAAGCTGTTACCGTAGCCGAGAGGTAATATTTTACAAGTTCAGAGGATTAACTGTTGGATTCTATTCCACCCGGCGTATTTCAACCGCCATCACTCCACCGGAAATGGAGGGACTCTTGGCAAGCCGCCTACGCCAAGACATGTACGGACGTGAATACTTAAAGGGTCCTCAGCTGCCAAATCAAGTCGGGTTACTAGACATGGAAATGTTGTCTTCGGTAAAGATTCCATGAAAGCCGTGTCCAAAGGGCTCAACCCCGTATCCGAAACATCCAACAATTCTGTCACATTGGTGGAATCGGAGATCAAGACAGAAAGATCTTCTCACATCACGCGGGAATGCAGGATATTTGGGAAGAAATCTCCACCTTTCAGAATGCAGGGTTAGTGCAAGGCTTAGGATGCCAACTGTCGCTATAAAATCAAACAGCCTACGCAAGCTTCAAAGAAGAAGGTTATGAGCCAAATTCATTAAGATGTCTTTCTTAAGGCTATTTATCACATCACTAGCTCTGTGGGGTCAAGTTGCGAATGCAGCTTTCGGTCTCACTACCAACACCGACTCCTATGTGGTTGATGCTGGTTCATCAAATCCGTTGAAATTCACAGTCAATCGTAATAATTGCGACATCACTTCGATCAACTATTATGGTTCAGAGCTGCAATATCAGTCGACTGGATCACATATTGGATCCGGTCTTGGCACTGCGACGGTTTCTGCGACAACAACTGGTGAGCAAAGTCTGAACCATGCGAGGACAGGAAGTTGATTGAGATAGGTAATTATATCAAGATAACTTGCAAGACTGATACATTGATTCATTACTATGTTGCGCATAGTGGTGATCCGATTATCTACATGGCAACTTATACAACTGCCGGTTCGTATTTGTGGTCACCATCCAGGATGAGTACTGACCTCTTTCAGAACCTTCCATCGGAGAACTGCGATACATTGCACGGCTGAACGCAGACCTCCTTCCCAATGAGGAGCCATTCGGCGATGTCTCTAATATAGACGGCGGTACTGCTATCGAGGGATCTGATGTGGTAAGTGGTTGGCAAAACGACGACGACATCGCACGCTCACGGTGGCAAGTTCCTTGTAGATAGAGAAACAAGGAGCAAGTTCTACTCCAGCGAGCGATTCATCGATGACCACAGACACTGTATGTATGGATACCCACTGTCGCATGTTCGTAGGTTGACAGTTTCCAGGCGTATCTGGTAGTGCCCATCGCGTCTGCATGATTATTAACCAGTACGAAACCTCGGCTGGCGGACCATTCCATCGGTGAGGTTGAATTACCTATTCTTCGAAGTGCCTCAACTTGACTGACAGCCTGAAGCGACATCAATACAAACAACGTCGGTTCATATACCGGTCTCTACTGGTATATGGTATGAACTCATCTTTTCCAGACATATTCTCAAATGTGCTAACTAGATAGAACTCGGGCCACGTCCAAACAGAATCCTACCGTCAGGGTCTGCACGGCCCATACTTGATGTACTTTAGCCGCAGTGGTACCCCCAGCACCGACATCGATACCTCATTCTTCGCAGACCTGAATATTGAGGGATATGTGGCCACCTCTGGAAGGGGATACGTTAAGGGTACTGCGTCGGGAGCGGACCCTTCCCTAGACTGGGTGGTCCACTGGTACAATGACGCCGCGCAATACTGGACATATACCTCTTCAAGTGGAAGCTTCACCTCGCCGGCGATGAAGCCTGGCACTTATACTATGATCTATTACCAAGGCGAATATATCGTGGCTACATCATCTGTGAAAATCACCGCTGGATCAACAACTTCAAAGAACATTTCTGGATCCGTGAATACCGGAACAACCATCTTCAAAATTGGTGATTGGGATGGACAGTAAATTCTCCTTGTAATGATTCTTTAATCTGTGCTAACATAAGAAAGACCAGCCGGCTTCCGTAACGCTGCGAACCAACTCCGCATGCACCCCTCGGACAGCCGAATGTCCTCATGGAGCCCGGGCACATACAAAGTCGGCACTTCCTCCGAAAGCGACTTCCCTATGGCAATTTTCAAATCCGTTAACTCACCGCTGACAATTAGCTTCACGGCGACTTCTTCCCAAACCGGTGCTGCGACCTTGAGAATCGGAACGACTCTTTCCTTTGCAGGTGGTCGCCCTCAAGCTACTGTCAACAGTTACAAGGGGTCCATTCCCTCCGCTCCTAAAGATCTGAATTCTCGAGGTGTTACCCGTGGTGCATACCGCGGTCTTGGCGAGATTTACGATGTTTCGATCCCAGCGGGCACTATCGTCGCAGGAACCAACACGGTAATGGTCTACTTACTACGGACTTTGGATCAGTGCACTAATGGGTTTAGATCACCATCTCTGTCGTCTCCGGTAGCTCGGGGGATACGTACCTCAGTCCCAATTTTGTGAGTCTTGTTTATTACCCCCCTGCTCATTCTCCCCCCTACAATCAGGCTAATTGTGGTTGGAATACTCAGATTTTTGATTGCGTCGAGCTTTTTCAGTGAGATCATCACCTCACTCAGGAATTCATGTGGCTGCCAGCAGGCCATTATTTGACCTTATTATAAATTGAAATATTTATCATTTCACGGATATCCGCGGGCTTAACATCCCCATCCAACAGCCACGAGACATACGGAAGTAAAAGGCTCGAAGATGAATACATACAATCATGAAGAAGCCTACTGGTACATCACATCTAAGCCCTCTGATGAACCAACCGCCCACCAACCCAAACAGCCTTAGTGTTGCGATCATCACCACTCCAAACCCACTTCTGCATCTTCTCCTCCCAGGTTTCAGCTCCGAATAGATCGACATTCCCTACCGGACCGGGCCTCACAAGGCTTCTATTGCCATTGGAAACCACATCAAGTGGGCATTCAGACGTATCGCCAACACCTCCCAGCTCGATAAGCTGCGCGTCCCAGATCATGCCCTCATCGAACCCACCGATCTCATCCGCCATGTCGACGACTGCGGCACCACCACGTGTAGCGAGATACAGACTTTCAGCGACAGAAAGCTTCTCACGGCCCTCTGTCTTATCAAATCCGTTGACTGGCTTGCATTCCGCATGGGCAGTAGTATGACCCAAGAGCCGAGAAGATAGACAAGCCTGGCGTGCAGCTTCAAGGATACTAGGACTATACCCACCGCTAACATCGGTTCCGAGACCGACGGTGATGCCCTCGTCGAGCATGGTGCGAATCGGGGCAATTCCAGAGCCAAGAGCAGCGTTTGAGGCAGGACAATGGGAGACCTTTGCGTCGCGCTTACGAACCAGGGCACGCTCGTCGGCTGTTAGGTGAACTGCGTGAGCGAGGATAGTGCGCGGCGTGAGGAGATTGTATGCATCGTAGACAGAGGCATAGCTTGAGCATTCCGGAAAAAGGTCCTTCACGAGGGCAACTTCGTTTGTGTTTTCCGAGATGTGTGTTTGGATGTGCAGGGGTGGGTTATACTCTGCGACTAATTTGCCCAGACCTTCTAGAGCTGGTCGAGTGCAGGTTGGCACGAAGCGGGGTGTGACGATAGGCTTGACTAGAGTTCCCTTTGGGTCCAAAGTGTGGATGTACTCTATTGTTGATCTTGTTGCGCTGATGGAGTCGTCGGCAGATTGGTCGCGATAGTATTCAGGGCAGAAGTCTGGGTTATCCATGCAGGTTCTACCAATGAAAGCGCGTTGGCCGCGTGAGTGGCAGAGCGCTGCAAGGGCATTTGTCGCTGGGACATGGACTGTCGCGAAGTAGGAGGCGCACGTAGTGCCATGAGAAAGAGTTCGAGCAACCACTTGATCGTAGATGCGCAGTGCTGAAGGCGGTGCATCTTTAGGATTCTTGTCTTGGTTTTTGGGATCTGATTTAGATCCGAATCCTGATTCCACGGGGAAGGTGTATGTTTCTAGCCAGTCTAGAAGAGTGGAAGAGCCAAACAGTCCGACATTGGGAAACTGTGGTGCATGAATATGGGTATCTAGCAATGTTCAGTCAATGTCGTTGAGCGAAGGGGCTTGAAAGCGGACCTATAAATCCAGGAAAGAAGAACTCGTTCCTCTTTTCATTGGCAGTGATAATCTTGACATTCACAGTGGAATCGTTGGCGTCGTTGCCATTGGTAGCCGTATCCACGTCCACCCAGCCATAGCGTCTCATTAGCTCTTGAAATTGCGCGTCATCCTGAGCTTGCCAGTCAAATCCTTTGATTCTCCCATCGGCAGAGGAAACCCATAGGGCGCCCCGATTGCGAACAAGTTCTGGCTTTCGGCTTGAGTCCCCGCGAGGCAGCTGGATGAACGTGCCCCGATAGATGGTGTATTCATATGAGTCGACCATAATGCGTCTAGTAAGTGTAGATCTAAGGAAATTGCAAGAACGGAACAGTTCTAAAAGGACGAAAAGAGCCGCGCCGACCTGGGTCCACTGGAGAAAGTGACTCTGTGTCGACAGCAGCAAGGCAGATTGATATATGAACAGCTCTCTTGAAAGTCTCCTCACCAGAAAGGGCAGGCACAACACGGAGAGATTATCAAGGTTGTTCCTGCTTGTTTAGTGAGCGTAGTATCGCAAAGTGGTCAGTGACCTTGCGTCGTGGCAGGTCTTGAAATCAACTGGATTAGAAGTTCGCGCGGCGCCAAAGTCGGCGATCGGCTGTCTCCGCTGAAATACGTGTAATTTACACTAACTCGTGGGGCCTCAGGACATTCCACCACGTCTTTGTGCGGGCGGGTGCGGGCTTTCTGTATGGTATTGTAAGAGGGGCAACGATAAGCATTCCAATCAAACGGAGATAACGTTGACACGTGGAGATTCAAAGAAGATTATAGTAGAGCTCATGGCGAAAACAAAACAGAAAGCCCTCAACATGGATGAAAGAAATAGCGTCTGCTCGCAAATTCTTTAATAGGCTTAAGTAAGGAACGATACGTTGAGCCGCCTTGTGGATTTGACCTGGTAGTGTGTTGTTGTTCGACGATGACTGCTCATTATGGATCCTTCTATTCCTACACCTACCGTTCAGGGATTTCTTCTTGCGATAGGAGCCTGGAAAAACCGCGGCTTTTAACCTGAAACGGCGACCCATTTTAGCCAGCGCATCCAATTTGTCCATTTTAGGTGCTTCGCATTGTTCCAGTGTCGAATGCAAGCGGATCGTGATGCCGTGGGACTTGCTGTCTGTGGCTACTTGTAGGTTTTGATAGATGATGGGAGTCGACTGTTGGTCTCCGAAGTTTTCCTAGATAAAGTGCTTAAATTAATCGCCAAGATGAGCTGTGGAACTCACCTATCCACCATTTGATCTCTAATACAAGACGGTGACCTTGTTCAAGATATTCCCAGAATTGCCTGTAGTTCAGCAGTGCTTACCCTCTATCATCCCAATAATTTGACAGAGTTTCACGGAGAATCTACCACTGATATCTAGTCGTCGAGCGTAGCGGAGGCTACACCTAGGTAGCTTCGGCGTCTCAGGAAGTCTTACTTTGAACACATTGGACAGTGTATTCAGAACGACGTCCTGAGGAAATAGATACTGTAAATTTAGATTCAGAGAATCACGACTATGCAGCTGCAGCACTATATAGCTGCTTCTGACCCTTACTTTGTTCTTTTAACCTAGCTCTGGTCCTAATCGCCATCGTTTGACGGGTTTAATGAGGGCAACATGCCCTAAAGATCGTCTTTTTTTCTTATTGTTATGAGAATACAGTCATTGCAGCATTATTCAATTTCTACGTTACATCAAAAACTAATGATTAGACAATTTTGACGTCATGCATCGTTGGCCCGGCCGCATGCTTAGAAGAATTCCAGATACAACGGACCGTTGAGTATGAATATAGGTGATAAAATCATTATTTCAATTTCAATTTAAACGAGACATAACTAGTGTCAAAGGCTGACAGCGCTCCCAGACCTTGCGAAGCCAATCTTACTTTGTAGAAGGATTGGGCATTCCTGAGGTGTGAGGCCACTTGCGGAAGAGATCGGCAATATGGTCAAATGGTGCCGCCAAAAGGCCTGCAGCCGTCTCATACGGTGGCTTGTCTGGAGCACTGGGGTGAGAGCGAGAGGGAACAAACATCTTGGTTCTCCCAAAAGACGTCGAGTACTTCTCACTCTCCTCTTGTGACAAAGCTTCTTCCAATTTGGGCAAGTCATCCGCTTCTTCTTCCTTGATATGCTGGGACAGATCATTCATAAGAGCCTTGAGGGTAGGAATGAATTCAGGGTCCGAAGCCTTCATATTCTGGAACTTTTTCAATTGTTCTTTGACCTGTCATAATGTCAATGAGATGATTGCCTACGGGGCATAGTTTAGGACGTACTGATTGATGTTCTTGACGATCCTTGTTGGCAATGTCGACACCGCCAGACACGTACTTCTCAAAGGCCGGGTAGACAACAAGCTCCTCTCCAATCGAGTGTCGTGCCAGTTCCCAGGTAAACATGTTCTGCCATCGTGTCTTCTCAGTCTCTTCTGTCGCGTTGAGAATCTGATCGTAATATGATTCTATCTCGCGGTGATCATTCTTGATGGTTTCGCTGATTCTGGAGGCCATGGTAATGGACGATATCGTAAATGTGCGACGTGCGATGGGAAGTTTGAGACGATTGATACTGGATGTTCGGAGGTCACGCAGAAGAAAGGCCATAATGTAGATCAAAGAGAGTCGCCTGGATTAACCCTGAGAGAGGCCTACTTTATAATCTACAAATCTTGCACTTCCTTGAAATGGTTCAGCTTGCAAAACGACTACTTCATGGTGTCTGTGCCACGACCTTGGACATGATGCCAAAAGTCCAAGACCTGAAGGCAAAGTGTGCCATGTACCGGAGTCGCTCCAACCAATTGAATCTAGAGGGTATTGCTGGGCGTCATTGTGACGGGTCGTAATGCGGGGATAATCATCAGATTCTCCTTTAAAACACTTGAGTTGGTTGAATTAAACTTGAATTTGGTGCCCATTGCCAACCACCGTGACTAAACCCCTGGTGTGCACGGCGATGTGAGCTAAATGGGGCCCTGGAATCAAATCCCACCAACGAGAGTCAAGTTGATTCAAATTGAGCAAGTGTCAGGCGAGCCAAGGCCTCGTTCATTGAACAGTGACTTTGATCATGAGTACATTGGTTTTACTATTTCATTACGCAAGGCTGACATAACAGCTCCTTAGGGCGGAATTTCATTGGCGGGATCTGTTTCGGTACAGTAATCAAGCTGTCTAAAGTTGTTCAACTTGCTTGAATCTTCCAGCTGAGCTCGAAGTTGACTAAGTTTTGTTCGGTGCTAAACTCAGTTGTTATTTGCACTTGAACTATTGTAATGACAATGCAGCTATCACGTTTCAACTATTTACTGTGACAATTTCCCTTTGATCAACTGCTTGTAATCCTCTTCTCAACTCTGAACGATACTTGAATAGCGTATTACTCATTAAGGTTGAGCATGGCGAAATGAGACGAGACGCATCGCATCGCATTGATCTCACCATGCGAAGGTCCTATAGAATGCGTTACTTTCCACGTTTCCCATTCGCTGTGTCATGTGACCATATACCAAATGTCGATAACGACAAAGTGGAGCGTATAGTTATCTCGTGCCTCCGAAGCGGTGAGTTTGCCGGCGTGCAGATACAAGTGAAATACACTAAGGCGAAGAACAGACTTCATCTAACCATTTTCCTGGGAACTTAACACAGTACCAGCTGCGATACGAAAATGGATTTCCAGAGAGTACGGAGAAATCCAGCAACGGTTTCCTACGTGCGTCATGGTCAACCTCGTCTCGACAAGAAGAATTAGTTTTATTCAAAAACGACTTCACCGACACACACTTGCCATTGATTGATTAGACCCATATGGTTTATATCCGGCTAGAACATGCAAGAGTCTAGACACAATGGTTTTCGGATGGAACAATCTTCTAGGTTTTGCTCTTCGGTCGCCAAATTCCATTCTTTATATGCACCGAGTAGAGGTGTATTGGTCTACCGAAGACACAATCCTATAAAACGAGATCTCCCGGAATATTAAAGACGAGTTCCATCGGGTCAGGAGCAAGTTTGGCTTGGTTCGTTATATGTGCGACGTCATGCAATCTTCTGTGGACTACGATCACCTGAGTGCGACAGAGCTTCTGAGGGACATCCTGACTGCCTAAAAAGAGCACGGTGATAATATTGATCGCAAGAGAAAGGATATTGAAGAATCAAAGAGTGTAGTCAATGGGCTCGAGGATGGACGGCAGCGGACAGGTCCAAATAATTATGCGGGGTCGACAATGGCTGCGAATTCTTCTCAAAGTACTTGAACCTATATTGCGGCCCACGAAATGTATTGGTTGTGTGAATGAATTGTTCAGACCTGTTACTCTGAGGAGGTATGTCAAGCTTGATTGGAGCTTGAGGCAGATACTCAGATTTTGCCCTTTTTGTAATTGAAATTTAGAGAGAGTGGAGAAAGAGTGTCATGGCGAAGATTACTGTCCACACATTTTCTATTTAGAGGCCTCTAAACTGATTGAGCAAGGCTGGCATCGCTTCACAGGCGAGTGGATCATAGCTTCAGAAGTATTACGGTACCCTACTAAATACTATCTGGACAAGGAGTTTGCAGAAGCTACCCGAGGGAAGACGAAGCTAATTCAAGCAGGACTCCTTTGCAGATTTCGATCAAACCAATCGCGTGACTATCGACGCGAGCGGGATTTACTCGCCCAGCTACGTTTTCATTAACCACTACGTTGTACCTCATTTATTTCGCCGCTAGGTTCGTCATGAATATCATCATCCCGCAATCTTTGAATCAATGGCCGGACTCAAGGGTCGAAACAATGTCCAACCCTTAAATTGCTTAAACTCCTTTGAAAAATTGAATTAAGTATTTGTTTTCATCATCCGAGTAGTCATGTCACCTGGCCTCGGGTTATCTTTCTCAAAACCTGAACGTAGAACTACCGATCTGAGTGAACCACGGAATCCACCCGAGCAACCGTGGTCATTACCCCACGATCTCCAGTTTCTCAAAAGCATAATCAATTTCCCCGCCCATCGTATTTCTTTCATATACTACTTTAGTCTTGGAATATCTGAAACATGACGTTGAGTGCCATTCGTTTGCAGCCGGCCACCCCATCTGGATGTCTAAGCCTACTTCACACGTCATGAAGATGAAGAGAGAGAAGATTCATAGGCTCTCATCCATTGAGACTACTGTCTGTATTCAGGTGACGCCTCGTGCCATGGCGTCACTAGGTCATCGTAAGGAACGAGTATGTCGTCACATCTGAGGGTGAAATGTGGCTGAGAAGCATATAAGCACACAGATAGCCTTAGAAGTAAACTCTAGAACAAATTCTACCACAACAGTTCATAATCAGTCCAAGATCAAACCTCTACCAAATTTCAAATTCCAAACTCAGCTTTTATCTGCCAATTGATATATTCACCATGTCTAACTTCATGCACAAAGTCAAAGACGCCATGACCGATCGCGACGAGAGAGACCCCCAGAACACCTACAGCTCCAACCCCACGAACCAAAGCCAAACCTCAAAGCCTTATAACTCTTCCGGCATGGAGACTCGAAGCTCACGTCCATCCAACACCAACACCACGGGCAATACTGGCTCTGGCTTCGGCGGTGATTCATACGGATCAAACACTATGCGTGGTAGCGGTTCAGGAAACGTCAACGCCGGACCGCACGATTCCAAGTTCGCGAACAAAATGGATCCGCGCGTCGATAGTGACCGGGGTACGTTCCTTAAATTCGGAATTAACTAAAAAAGAAGATCTTATCTGACAACAAAAAAACTAGATAACCGAGGCAACTACGACGACTCCGGTTATGGTGGTGATTCTTACGGATCGAACACCATGCGCGGCAGTGGTTCAGGCAATATCAACGCCGGTCCCCACGAATCGAAGACCGCCAACAAACTAGACCCACGCGTCGATAGTGATCTAGGTATGTTTCACTCAATTCCATAGAAATGCTCACAATAGTGGCTCTCTTTCGAACTTCCATGGCTAATTATCGTGCTTAGATAACCGGGGTAACCTCAACAAACCTACGAATCCATTCCAATCCCAGCCCAGTCAGGGATACCAGGGTTCCCAGAGCTCCCAGGGCGCACCCTCCTTCAACACCGCGAGTGGCATGAGCAATACGGGCTCAGGCATGGGACAGCCGCCAATCCCCGCGGACAATCATGTATCGAGTGAAGAGAACTACTCTAGTTCCACACAGGAGCACAAGTCTCGCTCATCGACCTCGCATGCTACTCCTTGTCAGGATCCTCAGATAGGTAGTCAGATGGGCAGTCAGATGGGTAGTCAGATGGGAGGTCCGATGGGTGGCCAGATGGGACAGCAGTTTGGTGGTAATGCTGCAGGTGGAAGTAGCTATAACCAAGGCGATACTATGGGTAGACAGCTTGGTGGCCAGGGTAACGTAAACAAGCTTGGAACCGGAATGAATGAGCAGCAGCAGCAGCAAGGACAGGGGATGGGCAATCAGCGCGGGTATTAGGGACTGATTGGTGTTCTGGTTCGCTCAGGGAATCTTAACTTAGTTTCTGTTCGTGCTTTGTGAAATTGGAGTCAGGACGTGACATTCTGCTATGAAAAAAAAATGAATACGGAAATTTGATGCAATTTACCAATACGAGACCGATGCACTGCTGCACTTGGCGAGGAGGAGAATAAAAGCAACATGAGGTTTTGGTTCTTTCAAGAAATTATGTTGAAATTGTCTAAAATGAAATCATGATCATCAGAGCACCAGCACCAGCCAGAAGGCATAAATAAGCAAAATGTTGAATGTATACACAAAGAAGATAAAAATCAGACCGTAATGTTAAAGGGTCTGTAAAGCATGGGTATCATAATCTATTCCGAGTCCTCGACAGGGCCGCACGTGCAGAACAGGTTTTGGTCACCGAAAGCTGTTACAGAATTAGCAAATGTTCAAAAAAATAAAGGTGTTTCGGGGGAGAAATGCTTACCATCATCAACACGAGTCACTGTGGGCCAGAACTTCTTCTCCAAAAGGTAAGACAGCGGGTAAGCGGCCTCCTCACGAGTGTAGGGGCGGTTCCACTCAGCGCCAAGCAGATCGCGCTGAGTGTGAGGGGAGTTCTTGAGAACGTTGCCCTCACGTGGCTGCTTGCCGGCCTCAACATCGGCGATCTCCTTACGGATGGAGATGAGCGCATCACAGAACCGGTCCAGCTCAGCCTTGTTTTCGGACTCGGTGGGCTCGATCATGAGGGTGTTGGCAACGGGCCACGACATGGTAGGCGCGTGGAAACCATAGTCCTGGAGACGCTTGGCGATGTCGATAGCCTCGATTCCGCATGTTTCCTTGAAGCCGCGGACGTCGAGAATGAACTCGTGTGCGCAGCGGCCGTGTTCATTTGTGTACAAGATCGGGTAGTGAGGCTTGAGGCGGGAGAGGATGTAGTTTGCGTTGAGCAAGGTAATTTTGGTTGCGTGGGTGAGGCCGCGGTCGCCCATCATGTTGATGTAGTTGAAGGTGATGGGGAGGATGGAGGCGGAGCCCCAAGGGGCAGCGGAGATGGGTGGGGAGGAGTTGTCGCCGCGCTTGGCCTGGAGGTGCTCACTTGTGGGGTGCGAGGGAAGGAAGGGACGCAGGTGCTCTGCGACACCAATGGGACCAACGCCGGGGCCACCACCGCCGTGGGGAATGCAGAAGGTCTTGTGCAAGTTCAGGTGGCAGACATCGGCGCCGATCTCACCAGGAGAGCAAAGTCCGATCTGGGCATTCATGTTGGCACCGTCCATATACACTTGACCGCCGTGCTCGTGAACAAGACGGATAGCCTCCTTGGCACCGGGCTCGAAGACACCGAAGGTGCTGGGATAGGTGATCATGAAAGCGGCGAGATCGTCCTTGTGCTTCTCACACTTGGCCTTTAGATCAGCAAGATCGAGGTTACCGGTCTTCATATCGCACTTGACGGTGACGACGCTCATACCGGCCATGGCGGCACTAGCGGGATTGGTACCGTGGGCGGACACGGGAATCAAGCAGACGTTGCGCTTGGAACCACCCTGAGCCTCCTGGTACTTCTTGATGACACGCAGACCAGCGAACTCACCCTGGGCACCAGAGTTGGGCTGAACGGTGACCTCGGCCATACCGGTGATATCAGCAAGCTGCTGCTCCAGGTCATCGATCATCTGGATGTAGCCCTTGGACTCCTTCGCGGGCATGAAGGGATGAATCTGGGAGAACTCAGGCCATGAGACAGGGATCATTTCTGTGGTAGCGTTCAACTTCATAGTGCAAGATCCAAGAGGGATCATCGAGTGAGCCAGAGACAAGTCCTTAGACTCGAGGTGATGAATGTAACGCAGCATTTCAGTCTCAGAGTGGTGAGTGTTGAAAACGGGGTGGGTCATGAAAGACGAGGTACGCTCAAGGCTAGCGGGAACCGAGGTGATACCGAGAGTGCCGTCAACCTCGACGGAGGCAACGTTCTTGTGGGCAGCGAACACATCCAAGATGCCCTTGACCTCGTCACGACCAACAGTCTCATCGAGAGAAAGACCG
Source organism: Penicillium sp. IBT 18751x (assembly GCA_028828935.1). Lineage (NCBI taxonomy): Eukaryota > Fungi > Ascomycota > Eurotiomycetes > Eurotiales > Aspergillaceae > Penicillium > Penicillium sp. IBT 18751x. The sequence continues at coordinate 467,921 of JAQJZS010000011.1, read as the reverse complement.
ACCTTGTTGCCAGGGAGACGGCGAAGATAAATGGAAGCATCGCGGGCCTTGGCAACAACCTCATCGGCCTCAGAAGCACTGCCGAGCTCAATGGCAAGGGTATCGAAAACGGCACCACCCTCGGTGTTGGAACGGATAGGGACGTTGTAGCCCAGTGAAGCCAGCTTCTCGCGGAGGAGGGAGGTCATAGACATGATGCGCTGAGCAATAGACTTCAGGCCGACGGGACCGTGGTAGATAGCGTACATAGCCGTCATGTTGGCAAGTAGAGCCTGAGCAGTACAAATGTTGGAAGTGGCCTTCTCACGACGAATGTGCTGCTCACGGGTCTGAAGAGCCAGACGAAGAGCACGGTTACCAAGGCGATCCTTGGAGACACCCACGACACGACCGGGCACCTTACGCTTGTACTTGTCGGCACAAGCGAAGAAAGCGGCGTGAGGACCACCGAAGCCCATGGGGACACCCAATCGCTGGGCACTACCGAAAGCAATATCGGCACCGAACTCACCAGGAGCCTTAAGAACGGTCAGAGCGAGAAGATCGGTAGCGACGCTGAAAGTACCACCCTGGCCGTGGATGGAATCACTGAGCGATTGGAAGTCAAAGACACCACCCTCGGTGTCGGGGTACTGGGCAAGAACACCGATCAAGTGATCACCCTGGTCCTTGACGACCTTGAAGTCGTCAGCCAAGATATCACCAATAACCAGGTTGATTCCAAATCCTTCGGCACGCGACTGCATCACGGCAATGGTCTGGGGGTGGCAGAGGTGGGACACAACAAAGGACTTGTTGGCCTTCTTCTGCTTGGAGACGGGCATAGTGGCGAAGGACATGGTCATTGCCTCAGCGGCGGCGGTAGCCTCATCCAGCACGGAAGCATTGGCAAAGGGCAGACCGGTCAGATCGGCTGTCAGGGTCTGGAAATTCAGCAAAGACTCCAGACGACCCTGGGAGATCTCGGGCTGGTAGGGAGTGTAGCTGGTGTACCAGGCGGGGTTCTCCAGAACATTGCGCAGGATAACAGGTGGAACAATGGTCGGGTAGTAACCGGTACCAATGTAGGTCTTGCCTGAGACATCAATCTGCTTGCGATAGGTGTCTAGGAGCTTCAACATATCGGTCTCGCCCAGACCGCCTTGCACGGGGGAGCGGTACAAGTTGATATCGGCCGTAGGCTCAGTAACCTTCATATCCTTCTTGGACAGGATGTCCTCGGGAAGAACCTGCTTAACGAATTCGTCCAGAGAAGCCGCTGGGGGATCCAGCACGGCCAACATTTCGGAGGCGGCATCGGGAGATGGGCCAATGTGGCGACGAGGGAATGTATCGAGGGGTTGGAAGATATCTTGAGGATGAGGATCGCCATGGGCGTTGACGGAGCTAGTATAGACACCACGGCGAGTCGCCGGGGGAGTCGAAGTAGTCAAGAAGCGTCGCGAGGCATTCAAGGGCGAAAGCGAAGCCGTCCGGGCGACTGAGGGAGTGGCACGCACACGCGAGCGCAGGGCAAGCTGGCGGCCGCCGCGCAGGGCAAACCAAGAGGCCGCCATTGATGAAGCTAGTGACGTAGAGGAGGGAATTGAACACCTCAACACACACACAACGTGACTAGCAACGAGAGAGTGGGATGAAGAAGAAGATAAGTTCTACCAGAGAAAATTAATAAATAATTAACAGGCATTCCATAATCGTTTTTCCACAGTTCAAAGAGGGAAGTCCGAGGGGCGGGCAACGGGAAACTTGCGCGGTCCAGGATAAGAGCTTATCGTGCCAATAGGACTGCTTTATCGGGGGTACACGGCCCACCGCCACAGACAAAAGCGCGATCGGACGACTTTCCCCGTGTTTTCCGTCGGGAAACTTATCAAGGGTCCCGCTGCGGAGGTCTCCTAGGCCTTTGTGGCCCGAGGGACTTCGGAGCTTCAAGCTACGAGCTACCTACAATCTACCTGGGATATTCAAAATTCCCTTCCTACGAAGGCAATCCCACTCAATTGTAACGTCAAAGATGGATTGAAATATTGCAATTCATACGGCCTCCCAGTTACTCCATATCCATCGTCATTGCCATGTGCCAATCTCATTGCTATCGCTATACCCGTGCCCCGCTATAGCACTAGATAGTATATCGGAAGCTCGGCTCATCCTCAATCACCCGCTCCCCCTTCTCAGCCTGTCGATTGCAAAACCAGAACCACAAACTCAGCACCCCAACGATGATGACTATTAAAACGTTGCACCTGTATCATGATTAGCCATCCGAAACGGGCACGTGATACATCCAGTTCAAGGGGAGGACCACTCACGCGAGCGCGGCATACATGCCCGGTCGATACTCCGGCGCATCCTGCTCGCGAAACACAAGACTACTAACAATGCCTCCGATCCCGCCAAAGCCCACAAGCGTGGCCGAGCTAAACGCCCTGGTCCACTGCCCACGCACATTATTCGCCTGATAAGCCATACAACTCGGGATGTTCGCATTCGCACCCGCAACCGTCAAGAACACACCCGCGTACCGCGTCGCATCTCCCGTCGCGAACCCCATCATGGGCAGCCCAATAATACAAAGCAATGCGTTTCCCACAATAATCACTCCGCGCACATGATACCGATCTCCAATCCATGCAGTGCAGTACATGACAATCCCGGCAAACACATAAGGCGGCGCAACAAGACACTGAGCCTTGCCCACGCCGAATCCCATGCCCTCCATCAAGATCGTCGGTAAGAAGTACGCGATCGCATACGTCACTGTCGTAAGACAGAAGAAGATCATTGCGAACCCCCAGATCTTCGGGTCGAGTGCGGGTCGGAGGAATTTGCGTAGAGAGAATGCTTCCAGGTCCCCGTCTTTGCGGTCATCGTTGATTCGTCGGACGATGTAGGCGCATTCGCGCGCCGAGAGGAAGTTCCAAGATTTGGATGCTCGGTCTGGGAAGTCGACTAGGAAGATGAAACAGAGGATTCCAATGAACCCGGTTATCACGCCTTCGAGGATGAAGATCCAGCGCCAGCCGCTTAGACCATTAGTGCCATTGAGTTGCATGAGACCAAAGGCTAGGATTCCAGCTAGGGCAGAGGCGACGCAGCCGATGAGGTAGAAGATTGAGAAGCGTTTTTGAACGTCGTCTGGGTGGGGTCAGTTTGGTGTCTCGTATTGTGTGGTAGGTGGATGGGGCCTTACAGCGGGTGTACCAGCATGAGAGAAGGTACACGCAGCCTGGGAAATAGCCTGCTTCTAAAATTCCGAGGAGGACGCGAAGGCCGACTAATTGGCCCCAGTTTTTCACGAACCCTGTGCCCTGCATGGCATTAGTGGTTGCCTTTGGTCTTCATCGTGGTGTTTTGGTTGTGGTGGAATCTTACAATCATGATCACAGCCCAGGTTATAACGATGGTTCCGAGGAAGAGGGTTGGTCCGACTTTGCGAATGATGATTGTCATGGGAGGTTGGAAGATAACATAGGGAACGAAGAACATCAAGACCACAATTGACTATCTATGTAAGTAATAGCCGGGGAAGGAGAGTTGAGACATACGTAGCGATTGCCGACACTCAAGGCCAATTCTTTCTTCAGACTGAAATGGTCAGTTTGCGGGTAGGTTTTTCAGAGCTGTAAGGGTCCATACCCAGCGATGGCAGCCATGCTAAGATTCGTCCGATCCATGAGCGAGATACAATAGGCGAGACCGGTCATAGTGACCAAGCGCAAGTCAATTCGACGGATGATCTTCTTTTGCTCCTCTGGCGTGAACTCTTCATCTTCGGTGCTGACGCGCTCCGCAATATCCTCAATACCCTCCACACCGGGTGGTTTCTCGTCGGGATATGACATTGTTTCGGTTTCAGTTAAGAGGCTGAGGCTGAGCGTACTGATGATACTGAAGCAAGGATAGGGTAAAGAGATGAGCAGGGTATAAGTGGAAATAGAATGAGATCAAGGTAAGACGAAAGAGTGAGAATGTTCCTAGCTCCGAGTAGAGAGACACAGATTCCATTTATCCCTTGTCGTCACGCAGTGCCATCAATTCCAAGCTAGACCCCAAAAAGCAATCATTACCCCGGACAGCAATCGTGTCCATTAAACCACCTTGATTGAGTTCATCCAGTCTCCCCGGTCCCAGTGCCCAGGAATGCCCAGCTTTTTCTCGCTGAACAGCGGCTACGATAGCCGATACTGGAACAGACGTACCTCGGTGCATCTCGATATTGGCGAGTACACCGCGAGTCCGGCCACGAGTGAGGGGAGGAGGGGCACCAACCCCACGTCTCGGAAGTACGAGTCATTACGAGCGTTGGCTGGTGGTGGAGGCGCCAGTCTGGGGAACTGGATGGAGAAGATGCGGGGGAGAGCTTGGCAACTTGGCGATTGATGTGATATATCCGGTCGATTGGGAGGGTTGGTTGGTTGAAGGTGCGTCAGAAACGGCAGTTGTGGAGTTCAATGTCTGATGCATACGTTTGGATTATCGTGGGATTTACCCCGGATGTTGTTGTTTCCGTCTGGTATGGCAGTGGTTGGACGTCGGACTTGCCTCGATACGGCACTATGTCCGCAGAAAAGGACGTTGATTGGATACGAGTTCTTTATTTTCACTTCGATCACGAGGATCTAGAATTCCTTGTCACCTGCTCAAATGGACCGGGGAGAAAGCTGGGGAGATTTCTTTGCAAGATAGTTTAAAGAAAGGCTAGTTCCCGACCCAGGCTGTATACGAGGGCAAACTTTATGTCTTAAAGCGCCGTCTAGGCGGACACATTGAATGGAGCCCAGAAATCATGGCTGGATACCTTGGCATATATCTTTTACCCCCTCAATGTGCCCAGATCGTATGAGGCATGAGCCCCATCTTGGCGGTCTAAACTTGCCGACAGGCCATGCGGAGGGACTTCATCCCTGCAATAAGAAAGCTTTATATAGCCGATTCAACTAAGATGGCAAATCACAACTTAGAGGCCAGGAATCTAAAAAAGGACAACTAGGATATGACAGAGATGGCCGATAGGCATGACGCTAACCCCACGCGGGATCTCGTGTAGATGTACAAAGAAGGTGTAGGCCAAGAGGATCTCACAACTTATTGATGAATTGCCCCAGAGGCTTATCGCCTGTTCATTAATCTGCCTTGTAAAAATGCAATCTAGTCTACATAATGATAACCCCATCTTTTCCATTCGCACACACACAGACTTACGGGCTCAGGCTCTATCGCCTAAAAGTCCCAAATGATGCCTCATCGTCATTTTCATCTTCCTCCCGAATGAGAGGCTCTCTTTCATCCTCGTGTTCGAAGGGGGTGTAATTTTTGCTCGCGATGGACACAAAGGTCACGAGCGTGAGGCCGACCACAAATCCCGCGATTGCTAAAGCCGCATTGATAGGGATTGGGTTTTCATGGAATGGCCCGTGGGTAAGAGCATCCAATCCGTACTGAGAGAAGTTGACGAGCCCTGATAAACAGATAATGGAACCGTAAACGCGACCGAATGTAGCGAAGCCGAAAACCTTGGTGGCATAGTCACTGATTCAAAGTTTAGAAACGTCTCAAATTGGGATTTGTTATGGGGGTAGGTGGGGGGCTTGGTACCTCATTGCGGAATAATAAAGCGGTCGCAGCAACACAAATAGAATCACTGTCATGTATCCTGCCCACAGTGCAGGAATAGAGTTGAGAATGCCGATGATCGTGGTGAAAGCGACAATCAGACCCAGCATGGCCGGCACGCTCAGTCGATCGAGGAGAAATCCGATGAAGGGGGTAAACAGAACACCGCCAACCGGCAGAGCGACATCGAAAAAGTCGTTGATTTTGTCGGCAAGTTCCTCAGAGCCGAGCATATATTCGTATTGCGACCGAATGGTGGCGATGAAATAGTTCATACGCACCATCTGCAACACAGTCAAAAGGGTGATCAGGATAAACCACGGTGTCGCCATCTGCTTGTGTGCAGGCAGACCATGCAACACACCCCAGACCTGACTCTTCTGTTGACGATCCTCCTCCCACTCCGCACGCTGTTGTCGCACATCCGCACCACCAAGAACTTCATTGATCTGATGAATCTTCTGCTTTCGTAAATCGGCACGCTTGCTCCGGACGCGAATAAGCTCTCGGGCATTCTCAATTTCATCATCTGACGAGTGCACATCCCGGGTAGCATCTTCTGCTTGCTCCATTTTACTTTCGAGCTGAGAAGTCGTTTGGTAATCTTGCTTTGGCATGAAGGTCACCAATGCAATAAGAATGATGACAGGAACGGCCAGGTATCCCATGAAGAACTTGTCGGGTGTGAAAGTTCTGCCTGAGCCCTCGTACGCGTATCGGTAGAAGAGAAACACCGCAGCCGACGCGTCAAAAGCGCCAGTCACAAGGGCGACGATAGTGCCCGCATGTCTGGGAAACGCGTTGGCGATCTGGAACGATGGCACAAAGATAAATGTGCCCGCCAGCGCGAGGAAGAAATTGCCCGCAATGAATCCCTGAAACCCAGGCTGATGAAAAGATAAAATCATCAGCACACTTCCGAGGGCCAGAAGGAAACATCCGATCAGACCGCAGAGACGCGACCCATACCGGTCAAGGATTGTTCCCACCGGGAGAGCGGAGACATTAGCAGTGATCGACGCGACGGTGAAGAAAAAATTCAGAGCGAGGTCCTGCTGCGTGCACAATTCGACGCCTTCGCGAAGCTCGCGTTTGGAGCAATTTTCGTGGTACACGCCCTCCTCTACGAGCACCGGTTTAAGTGCAGCGAATCCGAACACAATGCCGGACGCGACCCAGCACGCGAAAATTGTGAATGCCACTTGCGCTGCTCATCATTAGCACAATTCCCCTCAACTCACAACGTCGACGAGAACACATACCTCCTCGTTTCAGAGTCGAATGCTTGTATGCAGGCGTTGCAGGCGGAGCATCCTCGACGGCGGGGGCGGCATACGCCGGATGCAACACATCATAGCTGATCTTCCGTGCGATAGGGGCGAATTCCTCGTCGACAACGGAATCGGGCTCGTAGTCAACGCCCTCAAGAGCAGAGACGTGCTGAACCAGAGACATCTCACTGTGTTGAACAGTTTTGTTGGGGAGTTGTGTGCGGAAAGAGGGGAAACTGTCACCTTATCTCGAAGTTTCTTCACATGGACCCTCCGCGGCTCAGGTGGTCCTAGCGCTCTGATGCAAGTCTACCCAAGGTTATGCTTCGGATACTTTTCCACATTGATATCACTGCAATTGAGTTATAGTCTATAGGGCCAGGGCTGTTCTAAAGCTCCAATTAAAGTCAAGCTATCAAGCTATCAAGCTAGAACAGGTATATTCCTAGCTCTTACCCGTCGCTCTAACCCGATGCTATCAAACCCTCGTTGGACACCAATCAATCGCCTAGGAGTGGAGCCCCGGAAGTGTGGTACGACGGAGCAGTCTCACGGAGTTTTTGGAGTGGCAAATTATGTTCCCGAATTATCCCAGCCCTGTGACGCTTACTAACTAGCATCGTAAAACCAGCCTTTCGAAATGCATTGGACCTCGACGTTGCTGCCACGATATGTTCGGTCGAGGGCGATACTCATGGAGAATTCTCGGTGAGGCAGTAGGACATACGTCAATTTCATAGACATACATAAACACCTACACAACTTAAATCCTAACCGATTGTCTACATAGACAATCTTCGAGATATCTTAACATCCACAATTACTTCAAGGCGGAAAGCGCTCGCGTTGGAAGATCTGTAGACTAAATTGCGATCGACAAGATTACAGTTTTATGTCAGGCCTTTCCCAGAATGTTCCATGTGGCCTAATTTGCCTGCTCGACCCTCATTTCACCCTAAATTGATATTAATATGACTGATTAATATATTGGACCTGGTCGGTTCCGTGGCTTGCGACTGTAATGACGTCGTGGGGGAACATGACAGCGCCGATGACGTAGCGCCCGTCAGCCGTTATGAATGGCACCACAACACAGGATCCTCCTCTAGTATTGTAGCTTGATGCTCTATCAGTCTGAATTTGGCGCTTTCTTATCTATAACATCATTTCATAGCTCACTATACCCCTCGAGACGGTGACGCACGGAGCGAAGAGACGATCTAGCGACAAGTAAACACAACGCCCAAAGAACATTTGCGGTCGCATACGAATCCAGAATGGCGCTCCTTTCGATCAACGCCCCAGGCCTTAGCAGTGGCCTCCTTTATAATAATGGCGACAACAATGCGCGGGTCTGTATTACCTCGGAGACAGACGAGTTCGACATGGAGACGATCAAAGATTGGCAGGATGAAGGCTTCGACGTGGTGTACCTTCCATTCAACGGCGGTGGAAAGGACTATGCGAATCGACTGATGGGCGTCAAAGAGGGATGTGGAGTTGGAGAAAATTACGCGGTAATTGGTATGTGGTTCCCAGCAAGACGAGAGCAAAAGACCTGACCCGAAACAGCATACGGCGAGGCCGCAAATTTCTGCTTGGACTTCTACATGAACCCTATGAAATCGAGTCGCCTTTGCGCCCTTATCGCATACTATCCGAGCGTCATCCCCGATACTCGCCAGCGTTTCCCCCATTCCCTGAAAGTGTTGGTGCATCTGGCTGGCACGTCCGTGGATGTTACCACTCGGCCCCAGGTCGCTGGGCTGCAGGGAAAGAAACGTCGCAAGACCAAGCCCATCAACCCTGGTATTGGGACCGGCGAGCGCATGGACTTGGCATATCCGACGTTTACGTATGAGTATGCGCAACCTGGGTTCGCAGAGCACGACATGGAAGAGTACGATCACCTTGCAGCAGATATCGCCTGGACGCGGACTGTTCAAACTTTGCGCAAGGGATTCTGTCGGGAGGTGGACTTGGAGCGTCGCTGGGAGGATCACCAAGAAGGTAAGGCATGCACCCCTTCCTGGGCCTGAGAGAGACATGCGCTGACTCGTATTAGGCAAATATTTCGGAACGAATCTCTCCAAGACCATGGAAGGATACACCAAGGAGAGGACACCAAGCGTCACATACGGCCCGACCCTTAGCGGAGGTATCGGCGCGCCAGCCCTTCGTCGCTTCTACGAGCACTACTTCTTAGGCCGCCTGCCACCCTCGATGCGCATCCGTCTCCTTTCACGAACCGCCGGACCGGATCGTGTTGTCGACGAATTGTATATTTCATTCGAACACAGCCAGGAAATCCCATGGATGCTCCCCGGCGTTCCACCAACGAACAAGCGCGTCGAGATCATACTAGTCAGTATCGTGAGCATGCGCGGTGGCCGCCTCTACTCCGAGCACACATACTGGGACCAAGCGAGTGTTCTCGTTCAAGTGGGTCTTCTCGATCCAAAGCTCATCCCTGGCTCAGTTCAGGGTGTCGACAAGCTCCCCGTCGTCGGCCGCGAAGCTGCACGTCGAATCCTGCATGAAGACCCCGAGGTCGAGCAGGAAGACTATCACAATCGACTTATCCGCCGTGCGAATGTTCGGGCGCGTAAGAGCAAGAGCTCGGCTGCTTCCCAGGCGGATGAGTCGGCGGCTGAGAACACTTTACCTGGGAAGAAGGATACAAATGGGAAAACTGTTTTGGAGAACCGCCCGGCGCCGAATAGGACAGCGACGGAGAAGTCAGAGGCAAATGCCGAGGACGAAGATGGAGAAGAGACTGAGACTGAATCGACCAAGCCAAAGGCGGAGAATGGGGATCGAGCCGCGACTGTCGAGGATGGGGATGAGGGAAATGAGTAGTCTAGTGATATTGGGTCCTATAAATTGAACATTATAATGAAACTTTGAATTCTGTCCTAACTTTTCATTGCAAGGAATTCATAATAAAATGGATTCACTTGCTGCTTTTTCAACTAAAATTCATCCCAAGAACTCTTCATCACATACTGATCCTTGAATTTCTTGTTCTATATTCCGTACGAAAAGTGGGTTTTGATAGCGGGTCAAGGTGAAGAATCAGTAAGCTCTTGCACTCTCGTTCCAGGATTATATAGATAAGGGCCATTGGTTGCAAGATTTTGCAGTAGTCATAGACTAGTATAGAATATTTGATCGTCTCGTAAAAATTTGACGAAAACAAAAATGAAATTCCGCACATATGGTGACCTCTAGTTCGGGAGAATACTCATGGCTCGCACTTGCCCCTCACCCTTGCCTCCATAGGGAACAAGATCTATTATGATACGCTCAACGTCGGCAAATCCGAACTTTGCGTAGAGATCGTGGCCATCATCAGATGCCTCCAGGAAGAATTCAGTCAGACCGAGCTCGCGAGCCTCGGCGAGACCGACCTTGAGGAGGCCAGAGCCGATTCCCTGCCCGCGATACTGGGGTAGCGTGGCAAGCACTTGGAGGTCTATTTACGTTTAATATCATGGGAAGACACGTGTGCCATTAGTCACACTGAACATTGACTTACAGCCAAACTTCTTGCCCGTCTGGTGCTTCGCCCTCACTGTCGTCAGCATCCGAATGAACTCATTACAGGCCGTTGAATTCGTTCCGACGGGCCATTCGATCTCCTTAAACTCAATGGGTTGGGGCTCGGTATAGAAGAACCAATTCGCCCAACCCACAATCTTCTCTTCGCCGTTTTCTTCGACAACTGCTTTGTAATACCGCGCGTACTTGTCGTTTTTCATCTTGTCGATAACTCCCTTGGCTCGGAACTCTTTCTTCACATTGTTGGGAGGACCAAAAATGACATGGGAAAGGTTGGTCTCTCCTCTGGCTTTGTTCGCTTCGTCATTGGCAATAGCTTCCACATGGGCGAGCGTGAAGGCGTCCTCCTCGGTGGCCGTCAAGATCTTGAAATCAATTCTTGGCGCCTCCATGATCAAGATCCTTTATTATGATATGACAGTGATGTTGAAGGATCAGTTCAAGTAATCTTTGATATTATTCAGGCTGTGAGTCAGGGCTGTAGCCGGCGAGAAGGCTGCTATTTATTGACCCATTTCACCCTAAGCCCGTCTTGGACTCCGAGCCCAAGCTCACATCATCTAACGAGAAGCTATCCATAAAGGGCAATGGTTAAGCCATACAATCATACCTTACCATGAACTAGGCTTTATTCAAGCTTTTTGACTGGGTGAGTCAGACTATTGTCATTAAGTCTCATCCTCGGAAAATTACGCACGAGCCAGGGCGGGGTCGGACGTTTCTGCGTTTGGCCGCCTGATTATTCTGGCAGTCAAAATCGCAAAGATACGATCGCGAGGCCGACTAGAAATCCTATTACTAGGCTAATGCAGTAAACCTTCAGTAGAGCATCGCAGTCCGTCCCCTTTGCGGAAAAGCGGGTCCGATACTGGGGGCCCTTTTGTTGAGGTTAAGCCGTGCAAGGGTTCAGGCTGCTTTTGGGCCGTTCGGGTCCAAGTGCATCGGACCTTGATCAGCTGATGACTAGGGCCTTTTGTAAAATAAAAGAAATCATTTTGTACGGACCACCTGAGCTGCATTTTTTTGCTTCGGATCGTTTTGAATGCCCCGAGCTATTATGCTGCTCCTAAAGAGTCTCATCGGTACTGAATGTTTACGGTACCATGTCTCGGCGCATGAACAACACTAGCCCTCATTTTAAGCAAGCGCTAGGGATCATCGAAAATTCCAAGGAAATTGCCAGCACACGACGAGGGCTCGTCAAATCAACTTTCATGGCTCAGAGGCCAGAGCCCTTCTTCATGCAACAAACAGCCCCCAACTCTTGCCGTTAGGGTCAAACCCCCTGCCCCGTGCGGCTCTGGCAGACAAGGCTGTCTCCTGTGGCATGTAGGAAAAGCTTTCGGTGCAGTGCGCCCCCACTGCCTGTGTTGCCGCTGAAGAATAATAAATAAGCTGCAGACTCCTCCAAGCGTTTTGCTTCTGCACCCTAGTTTCCAAGACTTTTCCGCGAAATCTCGTGCAGTGTTCAACATGAAGATTGTTACTGCCATTGCTAGATCGGCTCAGGTAGGTAACAAGATGGTCTGAAAGCATGACTAAGACTGATCGGTCTTAGCTCCTATTCAGTGTCGTCGTCCTCGGTATTTCTGTCTCACTTGCCAGGGGCCAGGGCATCGGTAAAGCACCAGCCGAGACTGGCTATGCTGCCTTCACTGGTGCCTTCGGGATCATCGCCGCTCTCGTCGGGATCGTGGCTCTTTTTGTGAACAGTTTAGACGGTGTCATCACCTGGCTGATTGACGGAGTTGCGTCCCTTGCACTCCTTATTGGTGGAATTGTACGTAACTCCAATTCACCAAACGCAACCTGTTTCGCCAAATCAACTGACTCATTATCTACTAGGTCTACGCCGTTACCCTTAAAGGTGTTCACTGCGGCGACCCCTGGACCACCTTCCATAATAAGCTCATTAATGGAGGATGCTGGTCCGACAACAAAGGCGACACAATTTGTTACTGGGATAAATCCCATCTTCACAGTCGATGCGTTTCCGTAGAGGCCGATACTGCATTCATGTTCCTGGCTTTCATCGCGTGCATTGGCACTCTTGTCGCATCCTTTTTATCCGGTCGCCGCTGAACAATGCTTTGTCTTCAGCCCACTGTATGATTCATAGTAAACTCTGCTAGGAGGTATTATTATAATCATGGATTATGGATGGGACAGTCAAGTCATGATCCTGTTCTTCGTGTGGTTCATTGTGTGAACATAATCTTCCCCTCGCTTGCTTTATACCCTGAAATAAAACTGTCAATTGGATTTGCGTTTTTCATACGCGGAGCCTCCATGTAAGCAAATACTATCATTACTTGGTTCTCTGAATAGTAATGCCGTGCTATTTTCGTAAACAAATTCCTCATGGAATAGACCTGACTAGCATGTGGTGACCGATATATTTATCTCCTCAGTCATCTTCTGAAGATCAACTAAAATGGCCTGAGCGCTCCCAGGCTCCTAGTATTCATGAAAATGATCAAGCTACGAATGAAACTTTTCATTCAGTCAGAAATTACTTTCCTTCCATGCTGTCCCAGGCCTTTTGTAATTCCAAAAAAAAAAAGCCTCCACTGCAACATGTAAATATGATTGGTGAGATTGCCGCATACCAATTTGTGGACCCACCGATCCACACAGGAATCAAAAAAGAAATGTACGTCAGCTACATGATTCGAACATGTGCGGGCGAACCCAATGCATTGCCGGACTGTGATCAGTCCAGTAGATAATTCTAGTGCATCGCCTTAACCACTCGGCCAAACTGACTAATGATATAAAGTTGAAGGCCTTCTGTCTGAATAAAGCAGAAATCGACAAGATCTTCACGATACCGGAAATAACAGCCCTAGAACGAAATTCACAACATACTATTTGTGGTAATGGGCTGTTCTTCTTCAAGACTTAGTGAAAAGGTCTATTAAGGTCACAGATAGCCTGATTCAGTGGTGTTCATATCAATCATCTAGAGCCCTTTCAATAAATATGCACAAGTTGTACCTCTATTTTCATGATAACCTAATCGCCCGACCTCGGCTTTTTGAGCCGAGGCCTCATTTAAAACCAATGCAAGGCTCGGCGGGATTCAGTTGATATTCCGTCCGTCTTCAGCGCAATGGAAAATGTTCAAGTGGAATCAGCCTGAAATTACCTCCAGAACAGGTCCGTATACCTTCCCAGCGCCGTAGAAGCATCACCCTCAAAGGTGTCGTAGACAGCATCCCACCCCAGTTTCAATTGCGCAATCTCCAAATCTCGTTTGCGTCTATCTTCAATTAATCGCCGTTCCGACTGAGAGCAACCATTGGTGTCATTAGCAAAGGTCTCGCAATCAAGCTCTGCCGTCGCAGGAGGCAGAAGGCCACATTCCAAGAGCATTTTCTCGGGCGCAACTGTCTTCCTTCCTTGCTTGAAAACGAATCGAGACACTGCTGACGCAAAGACCGTCTTGCCCTTTTCTTTATCACTCTGGTTTCTCTTCTTCCCTCGCGCTGTGGCTTCACTGTTCAATTGGCCTTGCACACGAAACCTAGCCGGCCGATGAGCACCTCGGACAACGAAATGAGTGACAATATAGATCCACTTCTCATCCCAGCTCAGAATGCGAGACCATACCTCATAAGGCTGATATGGCTTGATCTCTCTTTTGAAAATACATTGTACACCGCCCAGAGCCATGTACGCAGTATTATGTTTGGGGCGAAATGATAATCGTTGGCTGAAGAGGACAAGACAGAGATTGCCTCGTGAGATATCAACGTCCATGAAATACGTTGAGTTGGACTTGTGGATGTTGTAGTCGCATTCGCTTAGTGGGGCTCTTGTGCGGTGAATTGCCGAGAGGAATAAGCATTCTGGACTAAGTTCATCGATGGTTGTGGGGAAGATGTAGAGTCGGGTCAATACGGCTCGGAAGAATCGAAACTTTATGTAAATATTAGTCTTGGATTCGGATCTCATGAGGGATGCAATGGTACTCACATGCCAAACCCCGGGTAAGTTTTTGTATGACAGTAAAATGATCACCAGAATGGCGACAATCATCGGTGAATCGAGCGTCAAAATCGCCATTATGACCTCTCAATTGCCAGAGATTCAGTATTTCGTTCATCTGGAAAAACAAGACGAAAACGCGGATTTTGGGCTTTATAAGCAAATGCTCGGCGGGATTCAAGCATTGTTGAGAGGTGATTCCCGACGCGTGAGCCGTGGATCCGAAGCCGAGGATGACAATAACTCGGCATCCCGACGGCCAGGCCCTTGGCATGTGGTTCATATAGAAGGCACTTTGACGTCAACAGAAGTATATCACAGAGTGAACAGTAGGTTTTCGAGCTGTGTTTCATCATTTTCCTTCGCCTACATATCATTGCATTGTTCACCCATAATCACTGCTGTGTTCGCTTCTCTACATGCTCTAAGGGCTGAAGGATTCCAATTTTCCCCAAAGTTATGCAGTTATGCACCTATACATTGGATTGTCTTTGCCCAAAATAGTTCTCACTTCATCAATGGCACCCAATCTTAAATTTCGAGGACCAATTGATTCGGACCTATTGTTGCACGTTAGAGATACGGACGAATGATGGCCTGATTGGTAAAGAGATGTAAGTATAACTAACGGGAAGCCTTGTAGCCCAATCTCCTCCAGACTTGCGATCGATCACAACCTTTGTCAATGGATCTAAGAGACTAAGTGAAGATTACACCTCTGGAAGAGAAAATCACACGCATTTCTCAAACTCACAGTTCATAATGACCAGTGAGTTCCTTTCGGTTCTCCTAGTATATCAGCGATGAAAGAATTACCGGTGCCATGCAATGTTGCGAGAAAGCAAATTTGTTGATTTCGCGGCATGGGAGGTTTTTATCGTGCAGGAGCGGCGGATCGTGGCGTTGTGGCATGTAGGAGCCGAAGCGAGTGATTCTTTTGGCAATTGCTGCCGACCAGCGCGACCCGCGTAAGATCAAAAAGCGATGCGGTCTGATCTCTCAAGTATTTCATCACTCAACGTCTAATCTCCTGCTTCACCATATTCGTCGAGGGTGATGACTCGACTTATACCCCCAACATAAATACCATTTCAAATTTCGAACTTAGACAGTGGTAGCATTTCGAAGGGAATCGACTATGTCATTGGAATATCAATTACTCTCTTGTACTACCATTCTTTCGAATTTAACGTCCGAGCCAGCAATGGCTGTATGATTTGAACATTTGCTGATAAAACATCCGAAATTGATTTGGTCTAAGGTTCGAATGCTAAAGTCAATTGACAGCTGTCATTCTGATTCGACGAGACAAGCCTCCTTGCAGATTTTCTTATGCATCGTCGATACGTGTTCCGAGAGGAGGCTCAAGTGTAAATTGATGGTCTCATACATGCTTCCTGCATACTCATCATAATTCTTCCTTGTCGTAATACCCAGTTCTTCACATTCCTGGCTCCATAGTTCCCGCTAGCAAGTGAAATTTGTAACCAATATGCTCGGTCGCATCACGGGTAGAATGGTGGAAAGAAAAGTATAGATGGCTCCAAGTCGGAGGCAATTGCGAATCTGGGCTTAAAACTGGAGAAACTACGTTATCCGGACATGACAAGCGATGATTTGTTGCGGATTAGAGTTTTACCCCACACTGACCGCGGTCTCGTTATCGGTCGTGCCCCGTTCTTCGTTCCGCATTCCTCGCTCGTCTTTCACTAGCGTTTCGTCTCTCCCCAACATGCCAGATCGACAACGAACAACACGAATAGTGCGCGTCCGCACAGGGTGCTGGACATGCAGACGACGCAAGAAGAAGTGTGACGAGGCACGCCCGATTTGCGGGGGCTGTCTGCGGAATGATTTAGGATGTTCCTGGCCAGTCAATGTGCCAGGGAGAGGTAATTCCATCGCACAGGATGTACATGATGTGAACGATAAGAATAAGGGGAATGAACGGCGAGCAAGCCTTGAAGTAGCCGACCTCGATGGGATGCAAATGCCCGCGAGTCCGGCCTCGAGACATTCTTCTACCTCGAGCGGGGGACAATCAGTCGTCGCTGACAGGGGTCTGGATGATGCTATGCAAGATATGCAAGAGGAGATGATCGATCGCAGGACATCGGTGGGAAGCGTGGATAACTCCCTGGCGACGGTACCGTTTGGTAATCTGGTGCCTCGGACCATGTCGATGCTTCCTGGTTACGATGCTGATAGCTACCAACTGCTCAGCCATTACTTGAGCACGACGGCCGACTGTATGGCTAATGGCTCTACACCTCTCAACCCATTTCTGGTGCAAATTGTGCCGTTGGCTTTTTCCAGCGATCTGTTATTACAACTTGTCATCACCCAAAGTGCGGCCCACCGGGCGTTCCGACGTCGCGATGAGTCGGACGCAATCGCTCACTCCCATTACACAAAGGCCATCCAGCTTTTCAGACATGGAGTCACCGATTTCATCGAGGGAAAGGAACCCAATCCGCTGATGTTGCTGGTCGGCGCTCTCCTTATGTGCTTCACAGAGGTATCTTGCGATCACCCCACAGTCTTATGGTCACAGACTGACAACCATAGACCGCCAAGGGAGACGTGACTGGCACGATATTCGACCACTTGTCTGCTGCTAACTCTCTTCTTGTAAAACTGCTTGCACAGAGTGATACTGCTGTTCCAAGAGAACTGAAGAACTTCGTTATAGAATACTACACCTACACCGCGACCGTGAGCATGATCTCCATCGACGCCCGTCTAAGCGGGCAATTATTTTTAAATTTTGACCTGGAGCAACGAGCCCGCGAACTCCTGACCACACAATACGTCGGCAATCTCTGCGGCTGCTGGCTAGAGCTTCTCCTTCTAATCCCCTGCATCTTCGACCTTGGCCGGCAATGGATGATGGACGAAGCACAGACCATTCCACCGACCGCGGACGACATCGCAATGTTTGCCTCCATTCAAGCCCAAATCCTGCGCTGGTCGCCTTATCCAACTGTCATGCCTGAAGTTTACCTAGCAGGCTCGATCTTTCAGCAGGCCATGTTGATCTATCTCTACACGTCTCTTGGAGGCTATCAATACGCACCCGACGGGATATACAAAGGCTTGATCGAGAACGCCGTTACAGAAGCCATGGGCTACCTGGACGAATTATCTCCACAAGCAAGAATCAACTCAGGCCTCTGCTGGCCCATCGCCGTGATAGGCTCTTGCCTGTCAACACCAATACAGCAACAGACCCTCCGAAGTCGACTAATCGACATGTCATGCCATTTCGGTCTTGGAAACATGCACCGGACTCTGCAACTCCTAGAGGCAATGTGGCTATTACCGTCATCTGAGGCAGGTCCTTGGAACATATGTCGAACGATGCAACAAAATCAAATTTGGATATCTTTTGCCTGAACCTTGGGAATGAAACAGCTGGAAAATGAAATTGTTTCATTTTCAATCCTTTGCCTAAGATACATCAATCATGAAGCTTGGTTCTTCGGAGCGGCGGTCGCAGGCCCCTCCGGTGTGACATATGCCTTTGTCAAACCTCCATCAACGACAAAGTCGGTCGCGTTGACAAAAGACGATTCGTCACTCGCCAGGAAGATCACAGCATGGGCCTGCTCAATAGCTTCGCCAAAACGGCCGCTTGGGAAGTGGACTTCGCGACGGAAACGCTTCTCCTTGTCATCACCCAGCCAGTCCTGAAGGAGGGGTGTGCTAAAACACCGTCAGTAAGGATCAGGCAAGAACCAAGAAGTACTTACTTCAGAGGAGCAGGACAAAGAGAATTAAACCGGAATCCTGCACCAAAACCTATTAGCAAAAAAATCCTCAATCCCATAAAAAAGGATCAATGTTTTCATACCTTCTCGCGCGTGAACAATCCCCAACTCCCTCGTCATCGCCAAAACAGCCCCTTTACTAGCCGTATACGCCAACTGCGGTGTCGCCGCCCCAACAAGCGCAACCATACTCGCCGTATTAATCACACTCCCCTTCACCTTTCCATTCCTCCTAAAGCTCTCAACAGCATACTTACACCCGAACCAAACACCCTTGACATTGATATTCTGCGTCAAATCCCAAATCTTCTCCGGCGTGGCAATCGCGTCCGCGTCGTCCGCGTGCATGATTCCCGCATTGTTGAACATGATATCCACTCCACCCCAGGAATCCACTTTCTCGACCATACCTTTCACAGAGGATTCGGAGGACACATCGACTTGGATTGTTTCAACGCGTGTTCCTGGACAGAGGGATTGGACCTTTGTCAAGGCGGAGGAGAGGGCGGGTTGGGAGATGTCGGCCATTAGGACGGAGGCGCCTTCTTGGAGCATGAGGATTGTGGTTTCGAGACCGATGCCGCCAGCGGCACCGGTGATGATGGCGTTCTTTCCTTGGAGGCGGTTGACCATGGTTTTCTAATTGTATAGGATTTGGGAAAGTTGATTGAAAGTAGATCTGATGAAAGTAGACCTGACGGTTAAAGTGGATGGATGGATGTTCGAGAGAGGGAATGTGGGAGAGATCTCAATTTATAACTTGGGTAGCTACGCTTTCTTCACAAAAGTATCTCATGACCTTCTTCTTACTCGAGTCTTTTCAGCTTGACGCGCGCGATCATCCACGATGGATCCCTGCTCTCCAGCATATGTAACCCTGCGCTTTAGGGCATCCTCTATCGCGCGCCTGGGTATGTAGTGTCGATCCGACGGCGCGGTACCCTGGTTTATGCGGGGTATGAGGGATGTTTGGTTCGCGGTCTGGGGTTTGAGATAGCTGGGATGCAGTTTATGGGGTTGTAGTTATGAGTTAGGCGAATTGGGTGGTTGCCGCGATGTGGATAATTGCAGCGCGGTCCGGGACCGCGCAGTGGGGCTGGCACCGGGGGTTGTTAGTAGGGATTTGCCACGCATTAACCTGATTGAAAGTAGAATAAATTGGATGGCTCTCTGTTCGATGGTGATGCTCGTGTATTTGTGAAGCTGTAGTATAGCTTTTGTTTGTAAAAGTGATAGATGAATGTTTGATGAATGCTTCATTTGAAATCTCTAGCTCTATAATGTTGCTCTAAGAAGCATACTTGACGTGGTAACTCTTCAGCTTGGTGAACCCGTCATAACCGCGAGGACCCAATGTGCATCCCAGACCAGAATTCTTCCAACCAGTCCAAGCCAGATCCTGTGAAATGTATCTTAGTATGAGCCAACTCGAAGCTAAACAGAGGAGAACTTACCGGAGCGGGATAATCGCAACGGTTGATGAACACAGTACCAGCCTCAATGTCATCAATCAACTCCTCGCCACGAGCAATGTCTTTAGTCCAGACACTCGCAGTCAGACCATAGTCGCTGTCGTTCATCAAAGCGACGGCTTCCTCATCGCTGGAAACCTTCATAATGGGCATGACAGGGCCAAAGGTCTCTTCTTTCATGGTGATCATGGAGTGGTTGACATTCGTGAGGACGACAGGAGCAATGAAGTTGCCCTTCTGGGATGTCTTGGCCAGAGCAAAAGTGCTGTTCTCGGGAGTGGAGTCGACTGCGCCCTTGCTCAAGGCATCGTCGATGTGGGATTGAATCTTGACCTTGGCTGGAGCAGAGATCACGGGCCCAGTGGTTGTGTTGCTATCTTGGGGATCACCGAGCTTGTATCTATACAGGAATTAGAAGTAAATCTCTCATCAAGCCCAGGGTACTCACGTAGCTAGCTCTTCCTGCACACAGCGCACAAACTCATCGTAGATCTTCTCGTGCACGTAGACACGCTCAATAGAGCAGCAGCTCTGGCCAGAGTTGAAGATGGCACCATCAACCAGGTTCTCAGCAACACTCTTTGCGTCCGCATCGGCACGTACATAGGCGGGGTCATTTCCGCCGAGCTCGAGGTTGACGGGCTTGACCTGCTTAGCAGTTGCCTCGCGGAGGCGGATACCGCCCGCGGTAGATCCTGTGAATGAAATAGACTGGATCTCGGGAAGCTGGGCCACTTGGTCGAGGACATCCAGGCTACCAATGTGAACAATTTGAAGGACGTTGGAAGGGAGTCCAGCTTCGGTGAAGATCTCGAGGAGTCGGTTTCCGAAGAGAGGGGTCTGAGGGGATGGACGGAGGAGGACGCTGTTTCCTGCCACCAGGGCGGGTATCAGAGCGTTGACAGTGGTCAGGTAGGGGTACTGTTGACTGATTAGTCTAGTTTGCGATCGGGTCAATTTCTTTACTCACGTTCCAAGCGCCAGCGATCAGAATGGGACCAAGAGGGACATGCTTGACCATACGCTTGAAGCCAGCTTGAGGCTGACCGGGCAAATCAGCCAAAGCCTCTCCGGCGATTTGGAGCAAGTACTCTGAGCGAAGCGCGGCTGTCTTGATCTCTCCGACACAGTATCTGCGTCAAGTCAGTTAAGTCAATGGAAAGACTCGACAAGAACGAGTTACCTGATCGGTCGACCCATCTGGCTCGTGAGCTCCTTGGCCAGCTCATCGTACTTGGTAGCAAGAATGGCAAGAGCGCGCTTGACAATGTCCTTCCGCTCCTCCAAGCTCAGCTTGCGATAAGACTCAAAGGCCGCCTTGGAGGCCTTGGCCATCTTGCCAGCCTCCTCGAGCGAGGTACCCGGCTGATCGAAGATCACCTCATGTGTAGCAGGGTTGATAGTGCGGATCTGGTTCGACATTATGGGTGGAATAGATGCAATGCCTCAGTGGTTCAAGAGCGCGGTTGCTATGGAGGGGCAAATCGGGTTTTATAAGGCGAGTGATGTCAATCGCCGCTTATCGCATTCCGCGTTCCCCTTATCATCTATGAACTTCCTCGCGCTCTGTTAATGACACCTATTTTGGTAATCTGATTTCACTTTTCATTTAAAAATCAGTTATGCTACTGAGCTGTTGATAAACTCTATGATCTTCTTCGCCACTAGAGCTCCATCGTGCTGATTTCCTGCTCTCGCAGCTCCGTCTCGGGCGAGCTCATCATCGAACACACCGCCATTAAGTCTTGCTTCTACAAGATGCGACATGATGTATTCGTTGAACTCGGGATGCGCTTGAACAGTCAAGAGGCGGTTGGGCATGTAGAAGCCTTGGATTGCGCATGGGTCACTATAGCCAAGATTGATGCATCCCTCGGGCACCTCGTGTACAATATCGCGGTGCATTTGATGCAGATACTATTCGTCATTAGAGCATACTTCATCCATCTTATCGAAAAACTTACCAACTCATCCTTTCCAAAAAGTTCTTTCCCAGCATCAGTCAGGTTGATCTTGGAGGAAGAAATCTCCCAACTATCTCCACGACCAACACGCTTGCCCAATGCCCTCGCAAGGATCTGATGACCAAAGCAAATTCCAACAACAGGCTTCTTATGAGCCTTGACAACGTCCCGAATATACTCAGTCAACGTAAGGATCCAACGGTCGTCACTGAAAGCATCATGCTCTGCAATAATTAGCCGCGTCCTTAAGCACAAGCACAGGCAACCATACTGCTACCAGTGAGGAGAAACGCATCACATTCGTTGGGGTTAGGATAGACGGGGTTCTCCACAACATGCCACTTGCTAACCTCAATTCCAGCAGTGGAGCCGCTCTCCTCTAGTCCCTTCTTCAGGAGACCTTCGAAGATGTCTCCATAGCCGCCGAACTTGGCCTGCACGGGCGGGATCGGCGTGTCGCATTCAAGGACGGCGATGCGAAGGAGACGTGTCATTCTGCCGAGTACAGGTTGACTTGATAGTTATCGATTGCTTTACGATGGTAAACTCGTTCATGAGTTGCTTTATGCATTTGGGGATGATGGCTATCCCGCTTGCTGAGCGCGCGCTTAGCCCCACCACGCGGTCCGAGGGCGCTGCCGCCGCGAAGGACTCCGATGGATAATGCGAACTTTATCAAGACCACGAGTATATTGAAACATCGCTCAGTTGTGCTCGGGTAGAGATGATTGACCAGAAACTCGTGCTGATACGCGGTAGAACTAAGATTGTAGAGTAGGTAACATGACTCTCAAATACGACGAGATCTCTCCGAAATAAGCAGACAGTTATACGCTTTACACAATCATAAAATTTTCAAGCCTATAATGATCACATTCGAGTACCTATTAACCCGATGAGCTACAAACCCGCGATTGATTTAAATGCATTCTTCGCCGCTTATAGAAAAGCTCACACTTGATTACATTATTTGCCCATTCCCTACACTTGTTTGGCGATATTTCGGAGCAAAGACTCTGTTGCAGGCTTATGTCGCAGTCGAGTCATGTATAATTTTGATTTTGATGTCCAAAAATGGTCTCAGCGCCAACTAGCGCCCGCGGTTAAAACAGCAGAGCGTTGACAGAATATCTCTGTTTCTCACCAAAAAGACCTGGATTTTCAATCGTGTTTAAGGCAGGAATGTAGGTCAAGGGTGAGGCCACCCCTAATATTTTCTCGTAGTCTTCCAGCACTCGCGTATACATTGCCTCTGCCAATTGGAGCCGGCATTGATTATTGCAGAGGACGCCGAACGTGTATGGAAAATTAGATAGACCAGCGCCTGGTTTTTGTATCTCCGAGTCGATCAGTGAATGGCCGATATGCCTAGGGTTCCTCAACCTTCAGTAGACGCTCGCTGAAATCAGGCGCTTGTTTGTTTTGGTTGAAGAAAAGGGTGCTCAGCCAGTTCGCCTGCCGTTTTTCTCTCATCTGGGTGCCAGACAAGCATTCGCTTGGCGAGGTCTAAAAACGCATCCTTCTCCTCTCCCCCAAGGAATAAAACTGTGTCGCCTAGTTTGCGGTTAGGGATCAGGTCTTCGTAGAGGAAGCGTTCTGAGGAGATGTTTCGTGAGTCCAAGAATTCGTTCGAAATAGGTGACCCAGTAATACCTTTTTCGTCAAAAAATGGCCCACAGAAGTGCTCCTTCGCGGTCTCGCATATTCTGCCGTCTTCTTGTCTGACAGGTTCCGGCCATGAGTACTCTCGCATATATTGATACCCTTATATGATCTCTGGAGGAGGAGGACCGAGTAGGGCAATCATTTCGGCGATGTGTAATTGAGGATCGTAGCGACCTTCTTCATCATGAATATACTGGAATAGCTCTTTGCCTTCGATCATATCCCACAACTGGTCTGGAATTAGCGGATGCAACAAGTCTGGAGAAAAATGGAACGCACCAGGACACCAAAATTCCAAATGTCCGCAGGGATTTGCCATCCATTACCCAGTATCACCTCTGGCGCCCGATAGTGGTCTGGTTGGTTAGGCCAGACGCCCCAGTCGTCGTCTTCCTTGAGTCTGGTGGCCAAGCCAAAGTCGACAAGCTGTGGTATACTCCTGAGGCTTTAAAGTGGCCCGAAGTCATCACGGGATTGATACACTGGTCGTCCCGTCAAATCAAACTTAAAAGCCATCGGTCGAGCACGGTTGGATCCTCGAATGAGACCATGATGTTTTCAAGCTTTAGATCTAAGCAGCCACTTGGGCTCAGTATTGCTGAGGAGAATCAAAGCCGAAGATAAACTTACCTGTATAAACTGTCCTGCATACCTTGTGCAGATAATCTAGCCCTGTAAGAAGGGCCGAATGTATCTTTTAATGAGGGGCAGTGGCACCTTTCTGTCGTCAAAGCGCCGCTGATACATCGACAATGACTCCCTCATGGGCGGATAAACAAGGCATGGATGTTAGCCTTCTGGTCCTTTAACTTCAAAGGCGTCCAGAAATGTTCGGATCAGCGACCGACCGCGATGTGATGGGTCTGCCGCGGAAATATGCTCTTCAACTTCGCGCTCATGACCAGCGGAACTCGCATTATTATTGATAATTTTCAGTGCCACGACGCTTTCTGGCTCTTCGATATGCCTGTATATTTGTTAGAGACAGGGAGAGCTTCGAACTGGACAGAGATTGCTCAAGGCTTCCCTTGCAGATCACGCGCGAGCCAAACTGTTGAAGACACGCCCCAGCCAACCTTGACCAAGGTTTGGTAATGATCGGCGAGTACCTCTCCAGGCTTCACCGGGTAGAAGTACTTGGAATTGTATACTGGCGAGATCTCTTCATCAATGAGTATGCCGGGCGGTAAAGGTGGCCCGGGAAAAGGCATGGGGAACGGCTTTTTGCAAAGCAAGGCGGAAAAACGAGGAATGAATGGCTTCATTGTTTTCATGACAGAGTTTCTTCCCGGAAGCCGAGGGGAAAATGTGAGTGGTTGTGGACGAAGAAGATCAAGGAGCCTGGGCACGAGTGGTGAAAGTGATCAGGTGGCACGAGACCCATGAGTGATCGATGCAACTAGACGAATGCACCATTGATCTCCTTATCCTCTTGGACTTCGTTGTCCAGGAAGCGTCTATTCACTCGCCTGCGAAGTACATTGTTTCGAGCCAAAACGGACTAATATCAAAGAGCGACTGGACACTGCAACCCAAACAATGCCTATCTCATTACAGCTAAATGAGGCATGTAAACATCTGACGCTGCGAAGGAGTTCATTTTAGCACAAGCTTCATGAATTAGCCGAAGCCAAAGAGTGGTTTGGTATCACCTATAACCTAATTTTGGTCCAAGTGGGTCAATCTGGAAGGATGCAACCCTTCTCAGATTGCTAGCTCACCTTGGCTTTACAATGAGCAACCGAAAGCATCTTGAAATACATTGGCCATGTCTCGCAGGCAAAATCCCGAGCTCTCGCAACAAAGCATTGATGACTTTGTCGCAGTTGCTCCACCAAACATCATTGACTAAATACTACGCCAACTTTAGCCGGGGCTGGATCTCATCTGGGTATGGTCTCATCTTTCCTTAATCTGCCATGCTATATGTTAATGCTTCGTCTTGGGGGATGTTACCTGCTGCGGGCGCTCCTTGCGCGGAGCCCTCGTGCGGGGAACTCTTGCGCAATCCTACTCCGATAATCTCTTTGCATCTTCTTCACGGCCCCTAACTAACGCTTCAGTTCAGTTCACCGAGAGTTTTCCTGGCTATAAACCTGTCGATTATATTCAAAATGCCTAGCCAAGCTCCGCAAACCCCCATCCTGGACCACATTGTCATTCTTGTTTCTCATAAAGATCTTCTCGGCATCTCCAAACACATTGAGGGGCACTTCACTCTGGCACCAGGGGGCAACCACGCCGATGGGCTTACAACAAACAAGTTAGTTCTGTTCGCCGATGGAGTTTACCTCGAGTTCATTGCATTTTTCGATGATGTGGACCCCGAGAGACGACGTCACCATCGCTGGGGAAAGGAGACAGAGAGAACAATCATTGACTGGGCTTTCACCTTGCCTTCGGAGAGCGACTTTGTCGCCGTTCAACAACGATTTCAGAATGCCGATACCACTATATCCTATACAGATCCCATTCCTGGCGGTCGCACGAAGCCAGATGGAACTGTTTTAGAATGGGCGGTTTGCACTCCCAAAGACAGCCAGAGTGACGTGGTGGCCCCAGGATCTATGCCATTCTGGTGTTTGGACAGAACCACTCGAGATAGACGAGTTCCTTATAAGTTGGAGTCTCATCTGACTCGGCACCCCAATGGTGTCAAAGGTATCTCGGCGGTGTCCGTCCAGGTTCCCGACCTGGAAGCGAGTAAACTAAAGAGCTCATACGATGCCATCTTTGATGGGAAATGGAGCTATGATGTTCCCTCTGGATCAACGGCTGGCAAGCGGGCATTCTCTCTCTCGAATGGTGAGGCTGTCATTAAGCTATTATTCTATGGGTCCAAGACTGGACAAGTGGAGTTACTGCCTGGGCTTGTTGTTGATGTTGAGAGCCCGTCATAGTTGTTGATCTGAAACTGCGACCGTGAAAGTCGATGCATGCTAAAGACTACTTTATATAAGTAGCAATAATTTAGAAGCTGTTTGTTTGCCAAGTAAACGTATTATTTCTGGGCACATAGGCGTGATCGAGTTTCAAGAAGGATAGCATACTTGGAATTGCATCCCTCTCTCTTCCCTTTTCTGTCATAGTTTCAATTGAAGCTTCTATGCTTCCGTGGGCCTCTATTAATCACCAATCACCGTGAGCACAATGCACAACTTGGGAGACAGTGGAGGCACGGTGTGTGCCGAAGAGCCGAAAAAGCTGAGTCATGATGCCTGAACCGGCGCACGGAGTCCGTTCCTGCTCCACATTTGACCAGATTTTTGCCCCGTTTTCGATCTGCAACACACGACGAAGGCGGTCGCCTGCCCTGGCAATGCCGGTTCAGGCCGCCGCTCTTGCCTGTTTCTGCGGTTGAGCGGGACCTGAAGAGCCTGGGCCAGGGTCAATCCCCTTTCAAGCTTTGCACCGAGCCAATTATCACTGCAAAATTTTCAATGTTGGAGCGGTCTACACGGGGTTAATCTATTATCACCGTGTGCACTGCCTTTGCAGCATGTTATGCGCTCCTTGTCGGTGATTTTTGTTCCGTGATACTACCGCGTATAAATGTACTTTCCCCGCTGGTTTTTTCTTCTTGGTTTCAGTGTCGCGTGTGCATAGTCTTTTTGACTACTGTGAAAATATTCTAACCATCTTATCTACACAATAGAGCGTTTTCCAACTTCAGTACTCTGTACAGCTGCACGTGCATGACCACAAGCATGTTCAAGGAACAGGACCATAGCTCCGATGTGGGCGAGTCTCGGTCACCTTCTATCTCAGACTCGGATTCTGAGCATCATCAAAATGTTACAGAATCTACTGCGTCCCGACAACGATCATCATCCGCCACCGCCACGGTGCCTCACCTTGATCGTGTGCACTCTGCAAAGCACCTAGACGACCACTCGATCTATCACAGTGATCACAACATGGACAGCGACGAAGGCGACGACACTGAAGAATCTTACATGGAAAAAACCGAGACCGTCCAAGAAGTCCGAAACGGCATCGTCAACGAGCGAGATGTTGACCTAGAGCGAAATCAAATGGAACTTAAAAAGTCCAAATCTGCACGCTCAGCGCGGTCACGACTAGACTCGAAATTAGTCGACTGGGACGGGCCCGACGATCCAGAGAACCCCAAGAACTGGCCCAACAAGAAGAAGTGGGCAGCAACAGTCACCGTCTCCCTATTCACCTTCATCTCTCCGGTCTCCTCTTCAATGGTCGCCCCAGCCCTCACCTCAATCGCAGCAGACCTCAATATCACAGACAAAGTCCTCTCCCAACTCACCCTCTCAATCTTCGTTCTCGCCTACGCCGTCGGCCCTCTCATCCTAGGACCTCTCTCCGAGATCTACGGCCGCGTAATCGTCCTCCAACTCGCCAACCTCTTCTTCCTCGTTTTCAACATCGGCTGCGCCGTCTCCCAAACATCAACCCAAATGATCATCTGCCGCTTCTTCGCCGGCCTAGGTGGTTCCGCACCCTTAGCCGTAGGAGGTGGCGTCCTCTCAGACTGTTTCCGGCCCGAAGAACGAGGCAAATCCATCGCAATCTACTCTCTCGCCCCTCTCCTGGGCCCAGCACTAGGTCCCATCGCAGGCGGCTTCATCGCCGAAAACACCACCTGGCGCTGGGTCTTCTACTCCACCTCCATCACAGACGGTCTCATCCAACTCATGGGTCTATTCTTCCTCCGCGAAACATACGCTCCACGTCTCTTGAAAAACCGCGCTGTGCGCCTCCGCAAAGAAACAGGAGACGAATCCTACCAAACCGAAGCAGAACTTCAAAAGAAAACCCTTCTTCAGGTCCTTCGCACTGCCCTCGTCAGACCATTCCGTCTCCTCCTCACCCAACCCATCGTCCAATGTCTCGCATGCTACATGGCCTACATCTACGGAATCATGTACCTTGTCCTCTCAACGTTTCCATCCCTCTGGACCTCACCGCAATACTATAACGAATCCATCGGCATAGGCGGATTGAATTACATATCTCTCGGTCTCGGGTTCTGGGCTGGTTCCCAAATCTGTGCCCCGCTCAATGATAAAATCTACCGCGGACTGAAAGCCCGAAATGATAACGTCGGCAGGCCCGAATTCCGAGTCCCACTCCTTATCGTCGGCGCGGTTCTTGTTCCTGCGGGATTGTTCATCTACGGCTGGACGGCGCAGGAACATTGTCATTGGATCGCTCCTAATATCGGTGCGTTCCTCTTTGGAACGGGCACGATTGTCTCGTTCCAGTGTATGCAGACGTATATGGTTGATACGTATACGAGGTTCGCGGCGAGTGCCTTGGCTGCGGGCTCGTTCTTGAGATCATTGGCTGGATTCGGGTTTCCGCTTTTCGCTCCATACATGTATGATAAGTTGCAGTATGGGTGGGGAAATAGTGTGCTGGCGTTTATTGCGCTCGGCTTTGGTATTCCGGCGCCGATTTTCTTGTGGAAGTATGGGGAGGCTTTGAGGAGGAAGAGTACTTATGCTGCTGGATAAGTTAAGTGGTGGCACAGTTCGGGAGGGGGGAGAACTAGCGTGTTGCATTTGCATTGCATCTATACTTTGCGTTGCATTAGATTATCATTAATGTTTTATACCATCTGGTCAAATACCATGAGTGTTCATTGTCTACTCGATCTTCGTCGTCCTTGCCCAGGCGCACTAGAGACTGAATAGATCAATGGGGCCCACTATCCGCCCGGGTCGGCACGCTTTACCGCACATCAATTTTCAGGCCTTCCATCTTCCGGGGCTATGAACAGTCTTAAAAATCCTCAAAATTAATTGGAACTAAAACAAGGTATTGTGGTTCAATTTGTATATACATTAAATACTCTCAATTTTATCAACACAAACATCTTGATCGACCCAGCGAGAAACGTTTACTCAGTGATGCGGGTCTCCTTCTTGCCCTTCTCATGACGGCTGAACTTGATACCAAGGTTGATACCGCTGGCCTTATCGAAAGGAACAGGAGAGGTGTAGTCGTGAGAAGCAGCCTTACCGTGGTAAGTCTTCTTGACGGTATCGAGGATACCGTGACCAGCAGAGCAAGAGCCGCTAGTAGCGGGAATAGGCCAGGCAGAGGAGTAAGTGGAGTAGTCGTTGTCAGAGAGAGGACCAGGGTAGGTCTGGTTGAGGAAGACCTTGTCCATGTTGTCAACGTTCCAGTTGGTGTAGCCGACCTTCTTGGCAACGAGATCGAGCAGGTTGGCACCGCAGTCCCAGCGGCCGAGGGAGGGAAGTCCCCAGTTCGCGGAGAGGGAGGCGATAATGGAGTAGTGGGTGTAGAAAGTGTCATCCTTGGTTCCCTTCAGGTGGGAGGGGACGGCACCACCGAGAAGGATGGAGTACACGCGGTTGGGCTTGGCGTAGGTGGAGGTCTCGTCGAAGGTGACGAGGACCAGGGTGTCCTTGGAGAAGTAGTCATTCTCAAGGAGCGGGGGCAGGAAGTCGGCGAGGAAGTCGCCAGCGACGGTAATATCGGAATCGTGGGCGTCGTTGGTCATGTTGGGGGTGATGAACATGTGCTGGGGCAGACGCTTGTGCTTGACATCCTCGTAGAAGCTGGTGAAGTTCTTGATTTGGAGAGGGCGGGTGTCCGAGTCGGTGACAGAGTTGAAGAGGACGAGCGGGTTGTGCTTGCGGACATACTCGTTCGCTCCAGTCTCGGGCCAGCGGTATCCCTGGTAGCCGGCATAGGGCATGTTCTGCTGGTACTCGCCCCAGGAAACACCCTTGGTGTCGAACAGATCGGCAATGGTGGAGACATTGGAAGGGATCTGGTGGAAATCATCATTGTCCATGCCAAAGTCATCACCACAGGCAGAGGCAGCGTAGTTAGGCTCCGAAGGGTGAGTGGTAGCAAAGTAGTTGGTCAAGAGGATGCCCTCCTTGGCGAGCTTCTCAAAGTTGGCATCGCTGGCAGTGGTATCGAAGTCCTGGTGATCTATCAGTAAAAGTCCTATAGGCCAATTGAGTAAAGTAATACATACAGTGTTCTCGATCCAGATGTTGACAAAGCGGTCGAAAGCACGACCCTTGACGTTGGAAGTAGGAGACAAGGGAACCACGGTAGCGGCGGCCGCCTCCACCTCCGCATCAGTGGGGTACTCGACAGTGGTGGTCTTGGCCGCAGCCAGAGCCAGAGCTCCGATAAAGACAGCGAGGGACTTCTTGGTGAACATTGTGCCGTTTCAACTGTCAATGTGGTTCGGGAAAGAAAAAGAAAACAGGATGATCGGTCCAGGAATGCACGCGATCTTATACCCGGACAGACGCATTCCCCGACGAGGAATCCGACATTGCGATGCCGTTCCACATCGCTTAGAGAACAATTCGATGAAGGACCCGATGTGAGCTTAGATTACTTGGCGATGCACGTGGTGAAGTTGGGCCTGAGTGAGTGGACGATCGTTGAAGAAGCCGACTCCGCAAGTGTTGACGCCAAATCGTGACATGATCCAAAGTGATTGGGCGAGATACTCGAGTGGGTCCGATGTACCTGGCCACGTTCTTTTCTACTGTCCGTGACTGGTTCGCTTCTATCTTTCGAAGTTGCAAGATGGATATCTTTGATTAATTTTGAAATAGCGCAGAGAGACCGCGTATAGAATCAAGCCTGCCAAAGCTTTGCCAAGGCTTGGCTCGGTCAACGTGCGTCTCGCGGTTGGTGCTTGGCCTAGGCTGAACACCGGGCTTACGCACACAGCTGCAGACTGCAAGCCTAGAACTCGTTCGAGAACAGTCGTGGAAGGTCGGTTAACAAGTATAGGTAATTGGGCGCGACACATGCTGAGGGCTGAAAACATTTTGATTACTTTCAGGCTGAGTGTCGCGACACTTGCGAATTCGATTCATGTCAGACGAAAGCCTAGCAGTGAGTGAGTAGTATTCTTTTCATTAACATTTGCCAAATCCTGCTTGGTGCTTTGCTTTAATTTTTGAGAGGAACGCTTTGCTTTGCCGCCCTAGGTGCAAAGCAAAAGGAACAGTTCGCGCAAGTCTCCCTGCATGTCATCTGCGATACCGCGATTAGGACATCCCCACTCACGGATAGCCTCTTAGCCTAATGGAGAAAAATCGGGATTCGTCATTGTCTACGTTGCCATGCGGTTTAGATTACATATATTTTGAATGTATATCGGTATTTGTTCTGTACCGCATATCAGGAAACATTCAATAGAACTTCTATATAGTTTCTACTCGAGAAAATCCAGCCCATGACCGGCAAAAAATGTCTTCTACCAGGGTCACTCCCAGGAAAATTTCACTCCCAGGAATGTTCTTATTCTCAAGGCTCATAAAGCTCAACGAACTCATTTTCAGACAATCTTCAGTGCTACGAAGACATTCTCTATGAATAAAATGTTGAAATTATGCAGAATCGTTAAACAAAAAACAAGAAGGTTCTGAATATTTCAGTATTCCACGACTGAGTCGAGCGTCTGTCTTCTTCAATACTGCAGCTGCAAGCAGTCAGTAGGAAGCGACATGAAACCATCGCAGATAATCAGAACAAGTTTTACGATAAGAGCTTCTCTATTCAGATTGTTAGATGGCCTCTACAATGGACAATTTTCGAATGATTCATAAATAGGTCCGACTGACTGCCGGAGGTGAGCTCCCATTTACTAAAGCGCCGGGAGCCACAGTTCCCAGGTGAATTCATAGGAATTCAAAAGGCCTCTATCAACTAGCTTGCGGCCCTTTTGCGGACTCAAAATTGAACGCGGGTCTCCATTCCGATTAGCAGACTTCATGTCTTTAATATATATTTTCGTCCGTAGTCGCGAGGTCTTCGGTTCAGTCTAAAGACTGTCATTGTAGACACAATGGAGATCTCCCTAAACCGACAAGCGTAACAGACATAGATATTTATCCATGTATGCATGCTAGCTTCCAGAGACTGGCTGTGAACTTGAGACGTTGTGGCATATATCATTCTCCTGGAGCGCCGTTCTGAATCTTTCTATGTACACGATATAGCCTTTAAGAGATGTACCGATGGCCCGTGCTTCCAATGTTGTTGACCTGATTCAGATTCCCTTACATTGGTATCCAAAATGGGCCTAGTGTTGCCCCGGCCCCCGGACTTTGGCAGTTCCGGTCCACCTTAGAACTATCGAACTATCGGTTTGGAGTCTGGAAGAAAATTCCTACGGTAGCAATCTACAAACCACTGTATAATTCCAAATATGGGAAATGCTATTCTTGGCTCATGAATCTTGCCTCAATAACTATTACATATCTAAGACCAAAGAAAAGGAAAAGAAGAGAAATCATCACCAAACACCGGCGGGCGGTGAGAACGCCAAAGGGAGTCTCCTAGCGGCATAGGGCAAAAATAATGAACAGCAGAAGCGAAACCATCTTGGGAATTGGGACAAAAAAGCCGCGGGACAGGAATGAAGAAAAACGCTTTTTTTCTTACTCGGGCTTCTTGCCGACCATCAAGTACATGGGGGTGAACAGGTTCTTCTGCGCACCCTCGACCAGGCAGTCAGCAGCCAGAGCGAGCGAGTCAGCGGTCTTCTGAGATCCCTTGGGGAAGAGACCGATGGTCTCACCGGCACCGACGAAACGGTGGGCGAGACCACGGCCCCACCAGGTCATGCGGGCGATGGTGGCAAAGTCCCACAGGGAACCCATGTGCTTGAAGGAACCGGCCAGCGGGTAGTACCAGGGGGTAGCATCAGGGCGGGCAGCGAGATCCTCGTGGTGCTTCAGCTCGAAGCCAGCGTCCTTCATGGCCTGGATACCCTCGGAGATGCGGACCATGTTGGAGATACCGTCACCCTGCTCGATACCGAGACGGATACGGCGGTGCTCGGCGTTGTCGTTGTCGTACTCGTCGGTCATCAACCACTCGTAGACACCGAAGGTGCCACCGGGCTTGAGGACACGGAAAATCTCAGAGTAGACACCGACCAGCTCGGGGGCGTGGACGGTGGCCTCAATGGCGTAGACGGCATCAAAGGTGTTGTCGGGGAACTTCATCTGCATGAAGTCGCCCTTGACAAAGGCCATCTTGTCGGAGAGACCCTGCTTCTCGGCGTAGTGGGTGGCGCGATCAATCTGGTAGTCGTTGTTGTTGAGACCGGTGACGTGGGCACCGGTGAACTTGACGATCTCACGGGCAGGTCCGCCAACACCGCAGCCGACGTCCAATACCTTCATGCCTTCGGTGATACCGGTCTGCATGGCGAGGTAGTGCTCGTGGCGGGCAATGGCCTGGTTGAAGGGCTCGCCGTAGGCGAAGCGACAGAAGTGGAAGGAGGAACCCCAGCCGTACTCGTAGAAGTCGGTAGCCAAGTTGTAGTAGCTGCAGAGATGTTAGTGTCTTGGTGCAGTGATTTGCGCAAAGAGGGATAACGTACTGTCGGGTCAGGGTAGCATATTCCTTACGGCGAGCCTGCGCATAAGATGTTAGTGGTGCCAATGGCAGGGATTTGCGCAACAAATCATACCTCACGGTCAGCGTCGGTCTCCTCAACATGGCCCTTGTTGTCCCAGTGCTTGAAGTACTCATCGACGGCAGCCTTCTGGGCAGCAGCGTCCTTGCCACTCAAGGCAGTGAGACCACCACGGGCCTTAGCAGTCTTTCCGTGGAGAGCTTCCTTGAAGGCAGCATCGCGCGCCAAATCCTCGCGTTCAAGAGCAGTGGGAGCCATTTTGAAGGGGTTGGAGAAAAGGTGGGGATTAAAAAGGGGGGGAGAAAGAATTCAACGGAAAAAAAGAACACCGGGTCGCGGAAGGTGAGCGGAAAAGTAGCAATTGAGGACCCAACGGTGTGTAGAAGGGAATTACAAGAAATTTGAAGTGAACAAAAAGAAGTCAGGAGGTTGCGAAAGGGGATAAATAGAAGACACTTTTTTTTTTGCAGGCCAATCACGGAGCCCCCTAAACTAGGCCGAGTCGAGGTTGGAGCAGCGGAGTCGACGACTTCCGGGTTGTGGCTGCGTCGGTAGCTGGGCCCTCCGATATCTGCCTGGGGTGACCTGATGTTAGATGGGATTCTGGGGTACACTACGGGGACGAAACCAGGAAAAAGGGACATTTTTCGGATCAAATGAGAGGCTTCCGAGGATCATGCCCCCAGGGACTATTTCCCCTCCAGGTACAACTGACACACCAACACTCTAACACAACAATAATCACCTTGAGAGCGTGATTCAGCCAAGGTCACGTGCTGCTTCAGCCACACACCGCCACCCGCGGCATCAACTTCTTTTGAGATGCCCAAAGTCTTGCGTCCCACATACACATCATGGCTGCACCACAGATCAAGCACGATCTCAACCGCTCCGGTTGGGAGTCTACTGACTTTCCATCCGTCTGTGAGAACTGTCTTCCCGATAACCCTTACGTGCAGATGATCAAGGAAGACCACGGTGCAGAATGCAAGATTGTAAGTTTCACTCATCCACTCAAGCTTGACGCAAAGCTAACACGACTAGTGTACCCGCCCTTTCACCATCTTTCGCTGGAAAGCAGACCGAACCTCGCGCCAGAAGCGCACCAACATTTGCCTCACCTGCGCTCGTCTGAAGAACTGCTGCCAATGCTGCATGCTGGATCTGTCCTTCGGCTTGCCGATTGTGGTCCGTGATGCTGCATTGAAAATGGTCGCTCCCGGTCCAGAGAGCTCTATCAACCGTGAATACTATGCGCAAAATCATGAGAAGGAAATCGAGGAGGGACTTGGCGCGATCGAAGAATATGAAAAGACCGACGACAAGGCGCGCGAGCTTCTCCGACGTCTTGCCAAGAGTGAACCTTATTACCGAAAGCCGCGCCGCATCGAAGGGCCGTCCGAGGGAGAGCAGGCGGAAGAGTCTAGCTCAAAGGATCAACCGCGCACACATAGCCGATACGGAAATGGACCAGGCCCAACGCGTACGAGTGAAGGCCGATTAGGGAACAAGCTGCCCGGACGAGGTGGACGCGGTGGCGCTCGTGGTGGACGTGCTTTCCCAGGTACTACGCAACTCCCACCATCAGCTGCAGACATCAGACCCCCATCCGACCCCAACATTACATCCCTCTTCGTCACTGGTGTGGAAGATGATCTGCCTGAACACGCCCTGCGATCATTTTTCTCAGAGTTTGGCCAGCTCCGCTCGCTCGTTTGCTCTCACCGTTCTCACTGTGCATTTGTCAACTTTGTCAACCGCGCCGAAGCGGAGGCTGCTGCCGAGAAGTGTCAAGGCAAGGCCATTATTCAAGGCTGCCCATTGCGCGTGCGCTGGGGTAAGCCCAAGCCTCTAGATAATCTGGATCGCGAAGAGCGAATCAAGAATGCTCGCGAAGGCAGATCCGCCGTCGGTGTTCCGGCTAAGGGCTCTGACAAGAAGGCCATCACTGCCGCTGGCGACGCTACCACCCAAGAAAAGGCAATGAGCTATGCCGTGGCACCCCCTCCCGGCTCCGGCGATGTCCAGTACGCTAGTATGAACGGCGATTGAAAGCTTTAATATATAAGGAAGTTGCATGATTTGTACACAGCGGGCGTTGGCTTGGTTCATGTTTGTCTTAGGATGATTCTATGCAGTATCTATCTCAAAAAATACCCCGGGGACGCCAAATGTAACAAAAGAGTTGGGTATAGTATAATACACATCCAGCAGCGCTGGCTTTTCTCACGACTGTTTGTAGCTGTCATGTATGCAAAGAATGGGTCTCGGATCGTAAGACGGTTAAGAGGAAGAAGAGCAAGCCTTGTGAATCTTGACGTTCTGGTTGCCAACCTTGATGCTGTCATTGTCGCCACGCTCGATTTCGTCGTGAATGTTCAGCTCTGTAGTCCAGTCATTAGCATTGGATTCGGCACGGATTCGGCACTCGGGCTCTTCAAAGAGGTATCTCTGTTGCAACAGACTCATGATACATACCCCACTTTGCGTCCTCGTTTCCATCTTCGCGAGCACCTTGCACGATGTTGTGTCGCAAAATGTTCGCAACCTCTATGGCATTGTTGATCTGCAGGCCAGTGTCGATACCAACGCGGCGATTCTCCTCAAAGTTGCGGCGAGCCTCTGCGCGAGCGGCCAAGAGGACTCGATTGTCATCTAGAAGTATGTTAGCCTTCTGTTTCCTGGGTCTCATGCAGACTGGCGTCGCAGTGTAAGCGTAGCACCGGGTAGAACGGACTTTGGAAGGCGATGCGGGTAGCACGCAGAATCTGACGGTATGCGCTAAGCGCAGAAAGACTAGAAGTGGCCATTGTGAAGGATTGAAGGCTAAGGAGAAACCAGATGATTGTATCGGGACGAGGCAAATGGTGATCGGGAGACTTGGTGGTAAAAGGACGGCCGGATGTGTCGCTAAAGCCACAAGAAGAACTGAAAGAAAAAAGGAACAGTCAAAGAGTAGAATGAAACCAAAAAGACCTAGAAAATCAAGATCCGACAACGTCAAAAGCAAAGAGGTAATTCAAGTCCCGATCATCCGAGTTGTGATTGGCGGGCGGGCATTCGAGGCAGAAAAAAAGATATGCAAAAAATTCCCACTTCTCCCACAACGCTTTGTCCGTCATCACAATCCAACGCAATGGCTTCTGTGCAGGTTGTCAACGTTTCCCTCCCATCCTTGCCTTCGGGCTGGACTGCCGACAAGGACTTCAAGCCCGTCGGCAGCTTGTCTCCTGCTACTCAGCGCACTATCGAGCCCGTGGGCCCGCACTTCCTTGCCTACGCTCGCCGTGTACGTTCTTATCTGCGGGCAACCATTTGTTCATTACTGACCCCCCTTCTAGAAGCGTCACAACCGCACTTTCTCCGAGGATGAGCGCATCCAGGCTGAGAAGACTGTCAAGAAGACCGAGGAGGAGGATGAGGATGACTTCTCCGATAACGAGGACCCCATGATGCTCCAGCGTGAGGCTAAGGACTGGAAGGTCAGTCTAGTATCACACATCTTAGCTATGAGTTCTCTAACAATTTGCAGGGTCAGGACCACTACGCGGTTCTCGGTCTGTCCAAGTACCGCTGGCGCGCAACCCCCGACATGATCAAGCGTGCCCACCGCAAGAAGGTTCTCCGCCACCACCCTGACAAGAAGGCTGCCATGGGCCAGTCCGACGAGGATGACCGCTTCTTCAAGTGTATCCAGAAGGCCACCGAGCTCCTTTTGGATCCCACCCGCCGCCGCCAATTCGACTCCGTTGACGAGGCCGCCGATGTCGACACCCCCAGCAAGAACACCGTCGCCAAGAAGGGTCTCTACAAGGCCTGGGGCCCCGTATTCGTTGCAGAGGGCCGCTTCTCCAACAAGCAGCCCGTTCCCGAGTTCGGTGATGAGAACAGCACCCAGCAGGAGGTTGAGAACTTCTACAACTTCTGGTACAACTTCGACTCGTGGCGCTCATTCGAGTACCTTGATGAGGATATCCCCGATGACGGCGAAGGCCGCCACCAGAAGCGTGCTACCGAGAAGAAGAATGCCAACGCCCGCAGCAAGCGTAAGGCCGAGGACAACGCCCGTCTCCGTGAGATGGTCGATGAGGTTCTCGCTCTCGACGAGCGTATCAAGAAGTTCCGCCAGCAGGCCCGTGCCGGCAAGGACGCCAAGCGCAAGGCCAAGGAGGACGAAATTAAGCGTATTGCTGAGGAGAAGAAGGCCGCTAAGGAGGCCGAGGAGAAGGCTGCGAAGGAGGCCGAGGAAGCCGCCAAGGCCGAGCGTGAGAAGAACAAGAAGAACAAGGAGGCCGCCAAGAACGCCGCTAAGAAGAACAAGCGTGTTCTCAAGGGCTCCGTCAAGGAAGTTAACTACTTTGCTGAGGGCGAGGCGTCTGCTGGCCAGGTTGACTCTGTGCTTGGTGATGTTGAGCTTATCATGGGCAAGATTGATGTTGATGAGCTTGCCGCTTTGGCTGAGAAGCTCTCTCTCGCTGGCAAGGATGGCGCTGCTGTGAAGGCTGCTTATACTGCTGAGGCCAAGCGTCTTGTTGAGGCTGGTAAGATCAAGGAGGGTGATGCTAAGGTCTTCGTTTAAATTAGACTATGACCGGCTTGGCCGGGTTGATGACTGTTTTTAACGCCATAGATTCTGAAGACGAATGCATTAAAATTATCGTCTATCGTTGTTATCCACCCGTAGGCTACGTAACGACGTCTGTCAATCTTCACATGTCTCTTAATGTCTTCCAGGATCGTGTAACACGCTCCATTAAGTCCGGTGTTTCCCCATTAAGGCCGGTGTTTTCCCAATTAAGTCCGCTGATACTAATCGATGGTGAAATCGGTCCCAGCCCCGCTGCAGGAAGCATCTTTCACTTCAGTAGAACTTACTCTCGTTGGCACACCTTGATCCACAGATCGTATTGCTTCTACGTTTCGAAATCTTCTGAGGGGGCCCCAGCTCGTAAAAGTAAGTCGATCTGCATTTTGACGTGCCACAAGTTGAGATTGAAGACTGACTGCGTGAAGATGAAGCTCCAAGAACGAGCTATTACTGCCCTCCAAGCAATCAACAACAATCTTCCAAAGCTGCTGGAAGGCCCTTTCCTCACCACTTCAAGCGCATTGAAACGATGGGAATATGTTGGGCCGCTACAAGAATGGCCAGGCTACAAGGATGAGGTTGTTCAGTCCTGTGACGAAATCACCAATGAACTTACATTGTGGTATGTCGACGGGCCACCACAGGAGTCCAATGACTTGGCGGCAGATGAGTACATGATCGAGACATCATTTGTCAATCATGAGATCTCTCTTCTGGGCCGTATTCAGGCCTTGGTATTTATGGTTGTCAATCTGGTTCTGCAGTACCACCAACACCAAGTCCGTTTCTCCGATTACGGCAGCGCACAGAAACCCCCTAATCCCAGGGGCAAGCCCGATCATGTGCTCGTCAATCAAGCTTTTCAGATCAAAGCAGTAGGAGACATCAAGGTTTGGTGGATTGACGTCCACCAACTGGGACCATGCCTAGTAGAGACGGCGTGGCTGCGACACATTCTTGCTCAGCCCGTGGATTATATGCTGGAATACCAATGCAAGTATGGTTTCATTACAACGTAAGAAGAGAGCATCTTTCTACGCCAAGTCAATTACAGTGATGGAACCTGGGGTATTGAGCACTCTCCACTGGTCTTGCGATCTGACCGGGCCGACGTTTCGACATCTGGTGAAGCTGTATTGTCGACAAGACAGTGTTTTTATCACCTTGCCTGTGCGGTAGAGCAGGATGGCGATGTGAATAATCCTACTCCGCGAAAGGACTGGATCAAGGAGTGGTAAACAAAGCCGCGTCTAAATTTTATGTGGTATTCATATCGATGATAATAATTTAGCTCAACTCTCTGTGAGCAACACTTTCAAATTCTGGCGCTACGATCTGTATCATTAAGAATATGAGAAACATGAGCTATTGTCTTGTAGCTTCACATGGATCTGGAAAGGACCCAGACACACTAGCTCACTGCAGACCCCATAAACAGCTATCTATCCATCCGAACCATCGCCTACCAGTCCCAACACTCAATATTTTCAAACCAGCCAGGTGGTCGGACAGCAGGAAACTTGGCCAGATGGTACTGTACCCAGATTTTCGGGTCCCAGGGCGGCGTAGTGGTAAGTAGTTCAGGTTCACGGAAACCTGCAAAGTGACTATAGGCAGTCAACCAACGTGCTCATTAATTGTCTTGGAAATAGCATACATAGACTTGTTTACCTTGTCGTAAATGATCTTCTGGGGAAGCGGACACATGTGGATACACAGGGTGCTAGCAAGAGGCCTGCTTCAAGTTAACTCGTGCTCAGAAAGATTTGATTAAAATATCTTACAACCAAGCAAGGCGAAAGCACTCCCGGAACTCGTCACACTCGGGACGAGTCCAGCTCCAGAACACCTTCTCCTCGAGAGGCTCTCCTGGGACCCGAAGCCAGAGTAGATTGGCGTAAAAGCCCCCCGGAACAACTGGCGAATCTTGGGGCTGAGCTCCTCTGTCCATGAACTTCATACGCGCAACCACTTCGCAGTTTTTCAGAGCTTCCATTGCTTTCAGCTCTCCAAAGTCTGGAAGCTCGACGGCCTGTTGGCTCCTTTGGGCGGCGGTGTGGAAGAGAGTGTTTTCCCATGGAATCTGACGGTAAACACGGATGAAACCCTGAGTGCCCTCGTCCGCGTGGTGGACTGACAACTTGGCCGTAGCGTAACAAGGCCCATAATCTTTGACTTCATGCTCAGGTAGGATATCAGCATCTCCTCCCAAGAAGTTGTCTAGCACCCATTGGGCTTCTGGCGACTCGGAGAAGCTGATGGTGGATCCCTCCATCCAGGCGAGATATCTCTCGGGAAGCCCTGCCATGATTTAGACTGTAGCGGTGGTTGTGATTGTCGAAGTTGGCGTGGTTGATGTTGTGGTGTTGTGATCAATGTGAGTGAGGGTAATGGTGACGGCCGGGCCAATATCAATTTCGTCTCAATTGTTTGTAGCCTACTTGGCCTATCTTTCCCCATAGCATGAATTCATCACAACTACACCAGCATCCATCTTCAGTGCTCGAAGCCACGGGAATGGTTCGGGGTTTCCAAGAGAATGGAGAAGCATTTCTGCAGCTCCTCTCCAACGGCTTCAGGCTCAGCCCCAATGCAAATGGGCGAAGATGCTACAAGGTCTATATGCGCATCAAATAACCCCGGAGAAGCTGATGTCACAAGCAGATCCGGCAAAACCAGCGCTACAACCCGACTTAAGCAGACAGCTAGACAACCCCGGAATGCGCGCACATCTGCCCGAGGGGCGCAGTGATCTGACAGCACTGCGACCTCAGCACTAAGACTGATATAGATGATATCTTAGCAGATAATATGGCTGCCTCGCAATTGAAAGATTTCTTGGTGGTGGCGTTGAGGGCATTTCATTGGAATCTGCCGTAAGATACCAAACAGCGATGCGGACGCACACGATGCATCCCAAGTGCTGCTTGCTGCGGTTTCAAACGTCATTCTCCTTGATGTAAAGGCGGTACTGGGGCAGGGGTATTGAAGAACCGAGGCGGACGGCTAAAGCGCGCGGGCCCCATCAGGCGTTCATGGCGCCGTGGAAATAAGGGGCTTCTTATTGTTTTGTTTGTTGCATCACGGTTTCGATCAACTTCCAAG
Organism: Penicillium sp. IBT 18751x; assembly: GCA_028828935.1. NCBI lineage: Eukaryota > Fungi > Ascomycota > Eurotiomycetes > Eurotiales > Aspergillaceae > Penicillium > Penicillium sp. IBT 18751x. The sequence goes on along the minus strand of JAQJZS010000011.1, from coordinate 426,508 downwards.
GCTGATTACAGTATTATAACCATGAACCGTCTATCGTTTACCGATGATGACAATACAGTTCGACGCGGATCACCATGGAAATGGCTAATTTAGACTAGTCCGGTTCAAGTACCCATTGACATGCGTACCTATTGGAAACCAGGGTCCAAATCACCTCCCATTTGGGGAGTGTATCATCCATGAGAGACGTCTTTCGATCGCCCGATATGGAATGGGCTCGTTTACCATTAGGTAGACAACCCGGCTCAAGCCTTCGGCGGGGAAGAAGGGGGAAAGGCGCCTGGTTGCTTTAAAGCCCGGCAATTCCTCCAAGTCATGTTCAGCTCAATCTACTTTTTTTATCCAGCGTTTTCAAGTCTTGCTGACTAGATTTGTCTGCACTGCAATAATGCTGTTCAAATCCCTCGTCGTTGCGTTGGCTGCGGCTGGTGCAGCTGTTGCCCAGCGCCCAAGTAATGAATCCATCTGCGACTACTATACCACAGCATTGCTGAAAACCAACAATGCCACCAACCAGTATACCCTCCTGACCCTGCTTGTCAACACTGCCGTCATCGGCAACTACACTCAGCCAAACGTTGGTGTCAGTGTTCCCGGTATCCTGAACCCGAATGGCACATACAACGGCACTAAAGTCAACCTGGTGCCGTACTTCGATGGTGGCCTCGCTTCCACCAACAACGGAGGAAAGATGGGTGTTGCGAAGAACTTTCTGGATGGAGGCGGTGCCGCCCCTCTGATGAAGAACATGCCTGCTAACGACATGTCATCAAACCAATAGTGAGTCATTCCATTCCATGGTGTCTCAATCCCAAGAACAGGAACTAACATCAGAATCTCCGATTAGCAAGCTGATGACCCACCTCTATCAGTTCTTTGGAAGCTTGCTGGGTTGCTCTGGTGTCGGCATGACCGGTTTCTCTGCTTATGCTGGAGAGGGTAGCATGTACCAGGTGCACAAGTGAGTTTTGATCATCGCCTGGTTTTACTCCGTACTAACAGATTTTGGCCAGATTCATGGTTCTCGACCCCTACCAGATGGGCTACTTTATTGAGCAGGTCGGCCTGGCTGCTGCTTCTTTCGGCGTCGCAGAGTCGGACATCACCGCCGTCGCCACTGCCCTTACATCTCTGTTTGACTACCGCTGCGCACCCAAGACCACTGTCATCAAGGCACAGGGCCCGCAATACCAGAGCATTTGCACTGACGAGATGTGTCCGCTCGCCATGAACTCTACTTGCGCAGCTCAGCCCGTTATGCTCCAGCCTCTCGTCGCCAACCAGACTCTAGCCGCTGGTGAGGGTCGCAACTCATCTGAGTCTACCTCTGCTACCGGCTCTTCTTCTACATCTACCTCCACTTCTGGCTCTACCTCCAGCACTCCGAGTGCAGCTGGTGCCGCTCATTATCAACCCGGACTGACGGCCGTGCTCTCGGCTGTCCTGGCCTTCTTCGCTCTTTGATTTATCTCAAAGCTCTTCTAGAGAGGTCTCGAAAGATGGAATCTCTTATTGACATAATTTTTAAATAGTATTATCCTTCTTGACCTGGCCTACATGTAGGCATTGACATGCAATCTTGTACTGCAATTCGTTCATTTCAATGCTTCGAACAACATTAGCTCAAATGAAACATTATTGTTCCTAGATCAGTTTTCCCTGCTTTTATGAGATGACGTATGTAAAGCCCAATCCACCATACAGTCGATCGATTTGAGTGATGTTGTCGTAATCATTCACCGAGCACTTCCTATTGGAGATGCCGCAAGCCTCCAAAGTAAATCGCCATCGTCAGAAAAGGGTCCCCAGAATTTCAAGCCCCCAAGTGCCCGAGCGCCAGACGATTCGAGAAAAGGCGGCCCAGGAACGAGCAGATCCCGAGAGCGAATCACCTCCAATCGAAAAGGGGCTGCTTAGAAATTCACCGGTGTCTACCGGCGAGTTGGGTCGCTATTTACAACGCGGGGTTCACTAAACAACGGCCAGATCGGGACGTGCACTCGGTCGCGATCGTTCTCGCTCTTTCTCTTTTCCGATTCGACCAACACAACTCAAAAATGGAGCGCCACCCGGAACTTATTGTCTTATGGCCAGAGCTCTTGCGGTATATTACCACTGGCACTGTGACAGACATGGTATGGTCAGAGACCGTAACTCCAAACATGATCATTACTGATGTTTTCGCTAGATCGGCTCCGTTCTCGCTTTCGCTCTCGGTCTAACAGGAGCTTACTCCAGATTGATCAGAAGTGGCTGATTCCATGGATTACCCGCAGGACTTATTGGATTTGAATTCCAAGCGAATTGGGGTTCTGTGAGATCTACAGTCGGATAAATTAGTAATGGGCGTCATGGTTCCCCTGACGAAAAGCATACTGTACGCTTTAAGATTGTGCCTGTCCTGTCAAAGAAAGATTTTTCTGTTTATGGGCTAGATAGAAAAGATGGCGAAAATTGGAAATTCCTCACTATTCACTCCTTCTCCAGCCTCAATGGCTGTGAAATTTATCCCTGCTTCCGCATCTCAAAGAGGGCGGATCCTCACAACTCTGACGATTTCTCTGCTGCTAGACTTGGTTAGTCTTAACATGTTCCTGAACAAAGTGGTAGTGTTTATTCAAGTGTCTTTACTTAACATTGTGTCTAGATCTCATTTACCTTGATCCTTCCTCTCTTTCCATCCGTTCTCAGCTACTATCACGCAAAAGAGACCTCATCTACGAGCCTACTCAAGCGTGTATTCTACTACTTGAATGTGTACAAGAATTGGTTCGCGAGACCCATAGATGCAAGCTATGATATTGTTCTACTTGGCGGCGCATTTGGCTCGCTGTTCTCTCTCTTACAGGCTATAGCCTCTCCCGTTATCGGACGGCTCTCGGACCAGCATGGTCGGCGCAAAGCTCTACTGTGTTCCCTAGCCGGGAACATAATAAGTGTCGGTCTCTGGGTCGGTGCGACGGACTTTCGAGTATTCATCGCGAGCCGTATTGTTGGTGGACTGAGCGAGGGCAACGTCCAAATAGCCAATGCAATTATCACAGATATCAGTGATGAGAAGCAACGGGGATCGGCTATGGCTCTGGTTGGCGCATGCTTTAGCCTCGCATTCATCTGCGGTCCGGTACTGGGTGCAACGCTCGCAAATATACCCACGACTGCTTCGAACAAATTTGCCATGGCTGCTGTTGTCTCCCTTTTCCTGATCGGGTTAGAGACAGTTTATGTCTACTTTTCTCTCCCGGAGACACATCCACGCTTGAGCCAGTTTCAAGACTCTGCTACGTCTGCCGCAACCCTGACTAACAATGAGAAAACCTTGACTGCAGCTCCCGCGGTACTCAACGGCGATGCATCAAAGGCTTCGGTGAATGGCAACAAGTCGTCTTCTGTTGCTACGCCGAACCAGACAGCCAATATGAGACTTCGCAACGAATTTGTTTTGAAGTGGATTCATCTCTTCTTTCTGCTCCCATTCTCAGGTCTTGAGTTCTCGCTTCCATTTCTCACTGCGACGCTATATGCCGACCAAAAAAATACCATGAGCCCCTCTGCTTTGAATGGGCGTCTGCTTTCCCTCATGGGCCTGATTGCATCTTTACTCCAGGGGACCATCGTTCGCCGCCTGCCACCGATCTTGAACATACGCCTTGGCGTGGTAGCTTGCACGATTTCTTTCTTTTTACTTGCTCATGTTCGTTCGATGAGCGGTGTCTATGTCGCAGGTGTTTTCCTGTCTGTCACTTCAGCAACGGTAGTGACTAGCATCAATAGTCTTGGTAGCTTAGGAGCGCCTGCGGGCAAACGAGGTGTCATTCTTGGCCGTCTACGCAGTTGGGGACAGGTAGGGAGAGCTGTTGGTCCATTCCTTTTCTGTTCCCTCTTTTGGTGGGCGGGGAGGGAAGTTGCTTATATGACAGGTGGTGTGATGATGATGGGCGTTGTGGGGGCTGTTTTCACTGCGCTTAAGTAGCGATAGCAAACACAACTTATGAAGAGGTGAATATTATGGCCTTACAGAAAGCAGTTATCTTCAGTCAGTAAGTTAGTATCATCAAGACGACTTATCGAATGTAGTGGGAGAATCGCTATTCTTGCTACTATGTTAGTCCCATGTGCTAATGTCCTGTCTTGTCCTGCGGATATATATTATTTACGCGTCTGAATGAGAGCTTTGTCTATGATTATGTCTTGTTAGTAAACCTTCTCAACCTATATGATAATTGTTGTTCTCAAATTCTCTTATTCCGGCTCCCATGATTTGACAAGTCTTGCAAGAGGAGCGGACTGGGAATTGAGAAGTTCGACTGACATCAGTTCTCGTTTGTTTGATCGGTCGTTTGTCAGTCAATTGACTTGAGGTCTGAAGTTCACCATGTGAAAGCCCTCAAAACAGCTGGGGCTCTCACCGCTTCTGTAGGTGTCAGCTCGAACTATTCGAGACAGATCAACACCCACGTCCGTGAAAACATTTGGCTTTACGCCTGGAAGCGTAATCGATTTTCCTGTTTTGACTCATGTCCATCTTTCCTCTACTCACCTTAACCGAAATGTCTGAAGATTCGAAGCCGAAAATCTTCACTTACGCCGACTTTGACCTTCAAGCTCTATGCCGTCACGCGAGCACGCTTCGACAGGCTATTCCATGTACTTGTGATCCCAATCAACGCCCTGCCTCAGGAGCTTTCAACTGGGCTGTCTTCATTTCATTCGAAGACGGGGTGCGATGGGTATTCAGATCCCCGCATCATAGAACTTTCATGCCCATGGAAATGGCACTGAAGCTACTGGCAAGCGAAGCTGCCACGTTACGATACATCAGGGCCCAGAGCGATATACCAATTCCAATGGTATACGAATATTGGTAATATTTTCTCGCAGACTGCAGTGTCCCAGAACTGACCTTCCCCCAGTGCTTCGTCCGATAATGCTATCGGGCTTCCATACATTCTCATGAGTGAAGCGCCTGGCAAGCCACTGTCAAACGTTTGGAGACCAGCTGACTCGCCTGAACCTGATTCAAAGACCATCAACAAGGCTAAAATTCTTTCTCAACTAGGCGGTATTACATGGAAGCTTTCGCAGTTGCGTTTCGACAAGATTGGCTCAGTCTTTGAAGAAGATGGCACCTTCGACATAAAGGAATGTCTCTCACGTGGCCACATATTTGACAGACGCCATCTTTTAGATATTCCGCGTGGACCCTTTACTTCTGGAGCAGAGTTCTATGACAGCCTTATCTCTGCATTCTCGGAGCATGCAGAGAACTTGCAGCTATCACATCATTGTTTTGTGGCACCTGTTCCCTCACGCGACGATTATCCAACCAGAAACCAATACATGAGCGCTGTTGATCTATGGAACGACTTCGTGACCGTGGGAGACAAGACAGAGTCATCGGATAACAGACTGGACTACATAATCGCAGGCGACGCTCTCCGTGACATGATTCAGAAACTTGACCTCTCAGCTGTCAATCATGAGACTTTTCCATTACACCACCCTGACATAAGCGTCAATAACATATTTATTGATGATGACCACAACATTACCTGTCTCATCGATTGGGCATTTGCTTCATCCGTGCCTGAATTTATGCTATTGACCACACCAGGATTACCACAATACCGCGACGAGATCAGTTCAAATCTACACATACCGTTCATAGATGGATTCATTGCTGCTTTTCCTAGCTCAATAGAAGAGAAGACCATTCGCCGATATCGTGAATGTCTTGAGCGGAGCCAAATCTCTTGGAGATTAAGTCGACTCCTCAGCCTAGACTCAATTTGTGATTACACACTCTTTGCTACCGTGTGGAACTCTGTACAAGGATCTGAACAGGATCTGGATGAATACTTCTTACAGAAGCGCTGTTTGCCGCACTACGTTCGGCTTTACAACGAATTACAACAGGAGGACCAGCCACTTTTGAAAACCGAGAAAGAGGAAAAGGATTATTTTCGAAACAAAGGTCTCAGAAGCACGATCGCCAAGAAGCTGACACTCATGTCTGAATGGAAAGCAAAGTATGGTGTCACGAAGTCACTGAGACTTCGAAATGATATGTTTGTTGCTTCACCTCAGTTATGGAAGTGGATTGAACGTTTTGTTCAAGACTGGGAAGAAATGCCATGATGTGTCTATCCCGGATATCAAAATCTCATCCGAATGCGCTCAACCGGGACATCCCACAGATCGTTAGTCTCGTTGTCTCTCACCCTTTCCAAATTAGTAAATGCACCAAATTTTGTTTAGAGCAAACTACCAATTACAGAATGATACTCGTCCTAGATGGATGAATTTTTCCTTCATGCCATTCAGTCTCGATGAAAGCTAGAATGATGCCTTCTTTTGAACCGAGGGTATCATTGTGACCTACTGCCCTAGCGGCAGGTCCAGACTCCCGCACCTGCGACGTATTTTCAAGCTCACTAAGCAAGCAAAATCACAATGGATTAAGCTAGTATACACAAGGTCCCATATTATGATCCTCACAGTCCGACTCGCAAACCGTCTCGCAGCCTACAGCATGACGCCGCAGAGAAAGTAGCCCCCGTGCGTCTAGATGGTCCAGCCAGCTGGCGTACCAATCCAAGAATTCTGGAATAGAATCAAAGCGTGCCTTCCGACCGTATAGAACAACAGAGGCATCGAGGTCTTTGACTGATGTCTGTTGTGGGATCCTGATCGCGTCGCGCCTCTCACGCGTCTCGGGGTCATCGTCGTCCCATTCGAGATTGTCCATCCATCGGTACTGGCGGAGCTGGCGGCGCTTCTCCTGTTCAGTTGCTAGACCTTTCGCTTCAATTTCATTGACGCGGTCTTGGAGAAAACTTTTGGTTTGCAGCCGCCATTCTGCTACGGAAGCGGGCGATGGCAAGGCGCATGGTTTCGTCTGCGCTTGTGTCTATGCCTGGGGCCGAGGCCGAGGCTGAGGCTGAGAATGAACCTGCCATTGATGTTGTCGAGGACAGCCTCGCGTTCTTTGCATCCGTCATTATCGGTCGTCATTTTTGTGTATCTTTGCTGTTTTTTCTACTTGTTCCTCATGAAGTGAGGAGGGGAAAAAACTCGAGATTGAGGAATTGGAAGAACGGGGCTGTTGAATTCGCAAAGAGTTGGTTAGAGTGGGCATTATTCTACTAGTTCGTCCTTGGTGCCAAGCGGAGAGCCTATAAGCCCTGGACGTTTCATGAAGTTGGTCCCCACTCCCGATACAACTGAAACTTGACAAGAGTTTATTATCGCCTTTTTAGAATATCTGGAGCTAGCTTTCATACTGCTTCTCGAGATTCAAGTGTAATGTTCACACAAATTGACATTCATAAACCTAGTATGATTCCCAAAACCAACGACTGTGACGCATGCCAAGCCCACGATAAAATGGCCATCTCAGACTTCACCCACTCGCTGCAAATGCCAGCCAGATATTACACCAGATAGAGAGGCTGCGTTTGCGGCATCGAGTCGCTTCGGTATATCTCAGGTATCCGGGGTCTCTGCTTACCATAATGGCATAGAAGACGTGACTTTAGTGCGTCCCCGGGGAGCGGGCGTCGTTGACATGTAGCTGTGCATAGTGCTTGCGTGACAATGACAGCAGCTCCCACATCGCGCGAAGGAAATTAATAGTGCTGGAACTGTGAGCCCGCAGCCGCGATGTATACTCTGTAAATCGCCCGATCGAGAGCGGAAGCCCCGTCGATGACGCAGGGGGTGTCGGGGCGCCTGGAATTGGGACGTGGAATTCAGTGTTAGGCAGAGAATGAACAAACAGGGATGGCAGATAGTTTTTCAACAAGAATCTGTCCTCGGCCGCGATCATTTTCCAGCCCGCAATGCACGCAAGCAGTGCCGGGCGAGTAGCGAACAACTGCAAGGATCAATAAGGCCAATGTCACTACGGTTGTGAGTTTCATGCAAACGGTGAAAAGTGTTGCACTTTGCCGGCGCTCTTTTGCCATCCTTTGTATCGGTGAACTTTAAAGTGACGCTACGATTGGTGCTCTGCTCATTTTCTAAAAACATCGCAGGCTCAGGTCATGAATGTGGTTTACAGCTAATGCACTTCGAAGCTACCCTTCGGCTCGTACTACTATATATATTCACTGCCACAGTACACCTACCTGCCCCAAACCAGGCCCAGAAGAGGTCCACTCAGTACTGCCTGATCTGCATTGCAGAGTATTTGCAAGTGTTTAAATCGATATCTAGTTTGCAGCTCTCAGACCTAAATCTCATCCCAGCTACTCACAATCAGCATTTAAAATCTCTTTATTTATTCTTCTCAGTGAGCTCGCAATAACGAGGTGTAGGATTTTGAACTGATGAACGATCTTAAGAGGCAGACGTGGTATGATAAGATACTTTACATGAGATAGGTTTTCCGATCTATATCAGAGCCCCGGCCTGGAGTGATGTTCATGGAGGATTCCGAGCCTTCCGATTACAAGGAGTACAAACAAACATTTCGGGGACTCGAAGCAAGCTAGGAAACCTGGGAATCTCAATCGTACCTCATAGGTACTTCCAAGATGAGGACAGAGTGCACCAGGTTCCAACCTCTTCTTTATCGCCTGCGGCGGCTCAACGTGGGAGGCGCATGAGTGCATACTGCACTCCTATTGGCCCAACCTCCCCAGCCTCTGAAGACGTTCGAGAAATCATCTACACAGCTTGATTCTCTTCAAAACTCAAAGACAAGTACTTTGATAATATCAGGATAACCTCAAAGGACGAAAAAGTGAAAATAAAAACATCTATCATCACATGGTCGTTGTCGCAGTCTTCCATTGTCTTATCTAAAACCGTTGTAGATAAAGTAGATCATCAGCCCACACAGAAGCAAGTCAGCCGCCAATTGAGTGCGAACCAACGATCAAAGCCATCTGGACACATGGATGCAAGCCCCACAGACAAGAATAGAACGGCGAAATCAAGCGACAGGACCCTGTGCCCCGATCGCCTCTATACATTCCAAAGCGGGCCGAGTCTACGTACGCCTCTACGTAACGGGAGCGGAGCGCCCCTCACGACCCACGCCTCAACTTCAGTAAAAGATCGCCATGAGATCATGCAAATGGCTGTCAACATTCACTTCTCTGGCATACTCCTTACACAATTTTCATAGATATGACTCTTTCTAGCATTCGCTATTTCTTCAGTAGGATAGAATCTTCCGGGTTCCGACAGCTGATCGCCAAGACCAAGTATACGTACACTCTGCAGGAACGGCGCCATCTCTTGGCTGGTGAGATCTGCACCCTTTGAAACAAGGCCGTGAGTGGCGCTGGCGGGGCCGACCTTGGCTCTATTTACCGTTGTATTAAACCCTTCTCTTGTCCACTTTTTTTTTCTCATCTTGATCACCAGGAACAGGACCCTATCTGACATCTGTGGCTATAAAACGCCTGGTACGCCCTCTCCCTATGACTTGGCTTGTCCACGACCACAACTAACAACACAAAGACGCTCGTTCATATCCACCATGCCGTCCCTCCTGCGCATCTTTCTCTCCGCGTCACTCCTCCTGAATGCATCCGCCTTCCCTCTCCTCCACATCCGCGATGCCGCAGAATGGAACTTCGACCTCTTCCCGACCGTGCGATGCAATGGCACTGCCGACGCGCACATCGGGTCCGGAAGTACAGGCTGCCGTGCGAATCTGCCCACTGAGGCCGCGGCGTACAGATTAAATGCCATCTCTGAAGGCTGCCGCATCCAGTTCTTCGATAACACCATGTGCGACGAGACAGAGATGTCGGTTATTGCGGGTCCTTTGACTACTTCGGAGACTTGTCGCGTTCCCGTATCGGGTCACCGGTATGGATCTTATCAGGTTACTTGTGATGAGTAGATTTGGGTTTGAGACTTCTATGATGATTAAGATTAAAACCCTGGGCTGGACCCGGTTTTGGAGTTTGGATTGCATTTTTCTGGTTTTCTGGCTTCCTTTTTTTGTGTGGCAGTCCGTGTGAACCGGTATGCTCCCGGGATGCAATTGCGATAGAATTGCGATAGATTACGATATACCCATAGATGAAATGCACTGATGAATCATTCTTTTGATCTGGGATTTCTTATGGTAGCATGGGTGTATTGCGGGCTTCTGATTTGTGGAGAGAGAGTGGCCGCTCCGGGGGTCTCGCAACCAATGACAGGTTCATCATTGCCCAGATGGTGGCGATGGGGCATTTTTCGTTGCATCTGTTTCGAGTTTCATGTTTCGTGTGCCTGTGCTTCATGTAGACAATCTGTCTAATTGGTGTCCCCCCGATCCTTCGATCCTGTGATCCTGCGATCATGCGATCCTGCGATCATGCGATCATGCGATCATGCGATCTAGCGATCCAGCGATCCTGAATGTCATACCCTTCAAGGAGGCACGTTGCAAGGGGGCTGAGAGGTGTGGGAGCACGACAGGCCTTGTGCAGTGCTTTTCGATTTCGATTGTTCAAAGTAAGGTGCGAATGTGGAAATTGGAGGTCCCTTGATCGTGCTTCCTGTATACAGGCACGGCGTCTGGTAAGGAGGAACCTGGCTGACTCCTGTCTAGGGCTTCCTCAATCTATCACTTGTGTCAGATATAATCGGAGGGGAACCGCCCTAGAATATTTCCCTTGTTTGGTCAAAATGTCCTGATTGAGGAACACCCTTGGCAAAGCTTGGTCGAGATTTGTATTGATGAAAAGGCTTGCGACCTCATTCCGCAGTGTCCACGGCAAGGGGGTTGCGGGGACCGCTTCGATCGGACACCGGACACTTTCTAGGCACGAGGACTCGGATGATGATGCAGAATCTCACATGTATTGTCTACTTTTTCAACGGACTGCCGAAGGGGCGTTTCAGGCCCTTGTCCAGGCGTGTTCGCTAAGCACGACCTTGAGAGTCCCCGAATGTCCGAGTTCTATCATTTACATGGAAATTAGATTGGTATCTCATCGCGTATCAGGATGATGCTTATTGAAAGTCTTCTTCAATATGACAGACGTTTCAATGAGACGTTGCATCGATGCGACCACGTTTTTTTCTTAAAATGAAGTAATCGACCGATCAAGGACTAGGGCAAATAGGAGTACGCGTTCCTTGCCTCGACAAGCCAGAGCAAAGCGATAAAACCATCAAGTGCCGACCTCGCATCACTGCCGGGACTGAAATTATCCTGTTCATAAGTTTTCCTCTCGGAGATAAAACATTGAACTACATTGAAGCTGAGTTTAGATCTTTACGGACACAAGTCGGTGATCTTCCCAAAACGGCTAAAGGCCGAGTTGTCCGGGAGCGGATGGTACCTCGACCTCACGACCTCACGAAACATATATGTAGGACTCTTCGTTGTCCAACACCAGCAGCATCGCCAAGCTGCTCAAAAAAATGTCTGAAAAGCTTTCCAACTCGAGCGAGGAAGCTTTCACTCCTTTAGCGCCTGTCGGATTTTTCGATCCGGCGCTGAAAACCACCCGACGGCGAGTGTTTATCCAATGGGCCCGCACCGTCCTCATTCTCTGCGTGTTCGTGCTATGGGTTTTATCAATCTTCTGGGGCTCCCAATTTGCAACCGAAAAGAATTTCAAGGCGCTCAAAGTCTGGGTCGTCGACTTTGACGGCCAAACGCCGTACAATTCTTCTGACACACTGGTCGGACCGGTCGTCAAACAAGTCACCAATGAATTCATTTCCTCCCCAAGCCTTCATCTAGGCTACGAGATCCGCTCTCCGGAACAATTCAACAATGACCCCTGGGCCGTCCGTCAAGCCATCTACGACGAACACGCCTACGCCGCAGTGATCATCAACCCAAACGCAACTACCCTTCTCCGCTCCGCCATTTCCAACAACAACCAATCCTACGACCCGACCGGCGTTATTCAAACTATCATCGTCTCCGCCCGCGATGAAAGTACATATTACAACTACATCCTGCCGGATTTATCCGTGTTCCAAGCTTCCATCATTAGTGCCTTTGGCCCACTGTGGGCCCGGGAGCTAGTCTCCGGAAATACGAACCTAGCCTCCGTACCCCTGCAAGCCATCAACCCAGCCATTGGATTCACGACTATCGATCTCCGACCATTCGAGCCCGCCGTTGCCGCACCGGCCGTCTCAATCGGCTTGATCTACTTGATCATTATTGCATACTTCAATTTCCCTTTCCTCATGCCCATTCACGCCCAGTTCATTAAATCCGATACTCACCCGCCTCTCAAAATTCCGCACTGGTTACTCTGGCGCATCATTTCCAACATTGTCGCTTATTTCTTCCTCTCGTTCTTCTACTCGCTTGTTTCATTGGCGTTCCAGATTCCATTCAGTAACGAGCCTGCGTCGGAGGTTCTCTCCGCCGAAAATGCGAATGCGTATGGCAAGGGCTCATTCGTTGTCTTTTGGATGTTAAATTGGGTGGGGATGGCTGCGCTGGGTTTCCCATGTGAAAACATGGCTATGATTCTGGGAATGCCGTGGTCTTCGTTTTTCCTTATCTTTTGGGTTATTACGAATGTCGCGACAGGCTTTTATGCCATTGACCTGTCGCCAGTCTTTTATCGGTGGGGATATGCTTGGCCTTTGCATCGGAGTGAGTTTTCCTTCTCTTTTTCTCCTTTTTAAAGTTGCACGGCTTTACTGACTGAGTTTAGTTGTCGAGGCTCTCCGGACGATATTGTTCGGAACGCATTCGAGGATCGGGTTGGACTTTGGGATATTGTTTATTTGGGTCGTTGCGTCGCTTGCATTCTATCCATTTGCGACGTTTATCATGCGTTGGAAGATGAAGAGGGGGATTTAGATTGGGTTAGAGGGATGTGTGGCTTGTACAGGCCGCAAAAAGTTCATTCATGCTGTAGATATTTCGAACGCCGTGATATATGTCGATTACTGACAAGAGAACACGAATATAATATTAATTTCTATTGAGGTGAAACACGTGGTTGGTGGGAATATTACGATAGACTATATCGCATGATTACTGTTTCTTGTGTAAATAGTGAATGTTCGAATGCCAGCTCGCCGTATAACTGGTTGCGTCGAGGTTTTTGTCGTTCTAGGCTCTATGTGGTATTAGCTCGGCACTTTAAGTTGAATTTATAATCTGTATTTCACATCATGGCAGCTTCTCGATAATGTCGCTCGGTCTTGTGAGTGGACTCACTCGGACTGATCTGGATATTGAATTGCAATGTGCGATTTCCCAATTTCCAGTATCTATCTCTCGGTAGGAGAATTGGTCGGACCTTTCATGTCTTGTTAAATGACCCATTGATGCCCCACCCCCCGATCCTTGTTTGACTGATGAAAGGGGATGTCCAAATAAGGCCCGGATACGCCACCCGTGGCTGAGATTTGCTTTGCCGCGCTGATGTGGTGATGACAGCACGATCTCGGATGGGCTTAGTTCCATGGATAGGACCATAGGCATGCATTCCGGGCTAGTAGGTGATGTTCTGAGCTGTTAAGATGAGGTATTTGACTCATCTGGGCCTGGTGTGGCGATGAACAGATCACGTATGTTGCTGAACCATGGCGGATAAATGAGTTTGGTACTCATGACAGGCTGTGGTCACAACTGGCAGACTTAATCAGTATAACGAGTGACTCCATGATGGTACATAGCATGGGTTCCTTCAAGATTGTACATAGCATTTAAGGCCAAGAGCAGGCATTAATTGCGTGGAAAGGTGTCCTCAAAAGGGAAGAAACAAAGAAAAGTAAACCTCGTGACCAAGTCGGACAACAAGATCCGTCAAAACATAACTTCTACCACATCCTCAAGATGATGCGGCTCGCCAGCTCCGCGGACTCGCAGATAAAATTGCAAGATCTCGCGTGTGGCGCGTTTAAGCTTCATCTGGCAGGAGCCATGTATCGGGAAACTCCGATCTGAATGCATTTCCGACGTCCACTCGTTCAATCCATGTGCCCGGCTCTGCATCTCCCATTGGGCCAGCCAGATATGAGCCCTTTGTCCCAGTATTGGATCGACTCCATCACCCAGGTACCCGCTGGTGTATAGGCATTTGCTAATGCCAACAGGTACCATGATGCTACCTCCATTTCTCGACAGGGAAAAAGGGTGTAACCGTCATCTCTCGCGTGGACAATCTCCCACGTCTCACAGTCCCTTTTCTTCTTTCTTCATCTTCTTTTCTATTCTCTCTCTTTCAGTGTCTTCCGTACCCTCAGTTTCATCGCTTCATCCACGAACTCCTCAAGCTCAACGCTAAAGTTTCATCGTTTTGCAGCACAGCTCTTCAAAAAGCTACACAGCAGAAGAAACAACTTCACAAAATGGATCGCCACGGGGAGGCTGGAATGACTCCTGAGGAGGTCTCGAGCATCTCTGACCCTTTTGAGCGTCGTCGTCTGGCTTTGGCCAAGATTGACAATGCTCCCTTTGGTTGGCACCATGTTCGTGCCGTTATTGTCGCTGGCGTGGGTTTCTTTACGGATTCCTACGACATATTTGCCATCAATCTGACTGTGTCCATGATCGGGGCTGTTTACTGGCAGGGTGCGAAGACCAACCCGGGCAAGCTCCCATCAAATTCGGATACCGCCATCAAAGTTGCAACCTCCGGTGGCACTGTCATTGGTCAGCTTTTCTTCGGCTGGCTTGCGGACCGCATTGGTCGTAAGCGCATGTACGGGATCGAGTTGATGATCATTATCATGGCTACTCTCGCCCAGGCTCTCTCGTCCAGTTCTCGCGCAATCTCTATTACCGGTCTTCTCATCTTCTGGCGTGTCATTATGGGCATCGGTATTGGCGGTGATTATCCCCTCTCCTCCATCATTACCTCCGAGTAAGTTTGATTTTGTCCCGAATAATTTCTCTAACATGTGGTGGGACGGAACTGACTCGTGACACAAGGTTTGCATCCACCAAGTGGCGTGGTGCAATGATGGGCTCCGTTTTTGCCATGCAGGGTATTGGTCAGTTCACCGCGGCTATCCTGGCACTCATTGTGACCGCGGGCTTCCGTCAGTCTCTGGAAAGCGCCAAGGATGTGGCCCACTGCTCCGGAGTCTGCCAGCTCGCTGTTGACAAGATGTGGCGCATTGTGATCGGTTTTGGAGCAGTGCCTGCTTGTGCAGCTCTTTACTACCGCCTGACTATTCCCGAGACCCCCCGTTACACATTTGACGTCAATCGCGACATTGTCAAGGCGGATGAGGATATCCGCGCCTACATCAAGGGACACCCCGAGGGCCATCCCGATGACATTCAACGCATCATGGTCCTTCGCAATGAGAGCATAGAATATCTTGGCCCCAAGGCCAGCTGGAAAGACTTTATTCATCACTACGGTAACTGGAAAAACGGAAAAGTTCTTCTCGGCACTGCTGGTTCCTGGTTCTTCCTCGACGTTGGCAAGTAGGCTCTGTTCCCGGTGAAAGTGAACCAATGCTAATTACTCTTCTAGCTTTCTACGGTCTGGGTCTCAACAACTCAATTATTTTGAGTGCCATCGGCTGGACTGGTGGAAAGAATGTGTACGAGACCTTCTACCGCAACGCTGTTGGAAACCTTATCCTGATCTGCGCTGGTGCCATTCCCGGTTACTGGGTCACAGTGGCTACGGTTGATACGCTTGGCCGTAAGCCAATCCAACTGGCCGGCTTCATTCTTTTGACCATTCTGTTCATCATCATCGGCTTTGCCTTTGAGCCTCTGAAAAACTCAAACAACGGCCTCTTGGCAATGTACATCCTTGCCCAATTCTTCTTCAACTTCGGACCCAACGCTACTACGTTTATTGTCCCCGGTGAGTGTTTCCCGACTCGCTACCGCTCAACTTCGCACGGTATCAGTGCAGCTTCTGGAAAGATTGGTGCCATCATTGCCCAGTGCGTGTTCGGCCCCCTCGTTCACCGCGGTGGAAAGATTGACAACTCCGACTCGCCCTGGCTCGATCATGTCATGCAGATCTTCGCTCTGTTTATGCTCTGTGGTATCTTCACCACTCTTTTGATCCCTGAGACGAAGCGCAAGACCCTAGAGCAACTCAGTGGTGAGGACTTCTATAACAATCCATCCGTTGAGATGAACACGACCAGTCCAGGCAAAATGGAAGACTACACTCGCCCCAAGGACCACAATCTGGGCTCTGTCCAAAGCACTGGCACACAGAGCGACACTGTCTACGCTCATGACCAGAGCGACGGCAAGTTAAATCTTGTGTAACAACTTAACCCACTGAGTCTGAGCCTGGCCTGGACCCGCCAGAAAGAGAATGAGATGGGCCCTTTGTGGTCTTTCTTCAAAGGCGCTGACGGAGGCATCTCGCGTAATTTTAACTTCCATTATGTTACTCACTTAATCTGTACTCCGCTCGGCTTTGATAAATTCCCACTACGCCTTTGAAGCTCACAATAATCGCTAATGAAGACTCTTGCTTGAATTCCGTTGCTCGCATTGTAATATATAAATGGATTGGTCACTCATAAGTGTGACGGCTACATGCAGGTCTGAAGCTACGAGACAGTCGGGGCATTACCTAGATGAGTTATTGAAGGTGTACAAAGGCATGTGTACCACGCGACGATGCTACCTGCCTCAGACCACGAGGTGCATTTCTGGGATGATCCATTCTGGTTTTCCTTGGGTTTTTTGTCGAAGTATTGTGACTTCCGATACTAGATTAGGGTCATTGAGGGTATTGCGGACATTGTAGCTGCTTAACATGACCTATAAGCAGGAATTGGCCTCGCTAGACTAACTGGCTTTGACTTGGTTCGGGTCACCGCTAAAAACAAGGTATGGCTGAACCCAATGGAACGAATCCAGTACCACAGAGGTAGTTATGGGTCATTACGCTTACATTTCGTGGGAAGTGGCTGGAGAAAGAGTAAGGGTACTAGTCCTGATCCGATCCCGGATTTTTTCTTTGAGCCACAGTCCATCTCCAGGTGAGTGGTCTGCCTGAAAGATCAGTATCAATCCCAGTGCTGCCTGTTTCCGACCTTGCGAGCTGATTATAACGTCCCTCACTGCCGTCAGTATTTCTAGTCTGAAATACACCTCCCTACCCTGGCTTGCTTCACCAAACTGTGATTCCATACAACACCGTCTAGATTCCAACAAGATGGCGCGTGAGGCGGTGATCCCACCCCCACAGGGTTGTACCGTCTCAACAGCAGTTGGAGATACCACGCGGCCCGAGCCGACATCACGAGAGTCCATTGATGCTTCAACCCAGGCTCAATTCCCAGAGCCCATCACAGAGGTCTGGAGACGCGAGGATGAAAGCAAGCACCGAGAAGCATGGACTCCCGATGGAACCCAAAACTTCGTCGCCGCCAAATGGACCGGCCCACGTCCTTCTACTGATCCCAATGAAGCAACAACCTACATCGCCCGCACTGATGAAGACCTCATCCCAGCTCTACACCTCGTCTCCGACTCCGTTGCCCAGCAGCGTCAAATCGCTGCTCGATCCGTCCTCCTACACCCCATATGCTGGCTGCCCATCATAGCCAGCATTCCATATCTCATTGTCAAACGAGCCCACGATTCCTCAGACTGGCTTTTCATTCTCATCACCATTGCCTGCATCATGACCGTCATCATGACAGTTGTCAAGATCGTGGTCCGCGGATACCTCGACGAAGCCGAGAAGGTCGGACGCTGGAGCTGGCTCTACGGTCACCGCTGGATCAAAACGCGACTAGGCAATTTTTGTCGAGCCGAGAAAGCCGGACCGTACCCACGAGACGAAAGAGATGATTATGTATTCATAACTCGTCTCGGCAAAGAGGTCATTGGCACTATCGTGCTACGCATAATTGATACCTGGGAGCGGGATACAGATCCTGGATTTGAGCTTGGTCGAGAGATTAAACGCAGACATCCTATGAGTTACTTGATGAACACTTATCATCGAAAGAAGGTGTGCATTCGGGCATGGACTATCAAGCGACAATACCGTGGTCAGGGCATCGGTCTTACACTTCTTCGATTCGTTGTTCGCTGGGCTCTTGATAACGATCTTGAAATCTTGTTCTTTGCTGATGACCATGCCCATTCACTGCGTGTGCTTCCGACGTTTCTGAATACGAAAATGGATAAACAGGATGCTAGGGCCAGGGAAACGCTCTACTGGGAGGTGAAACATTACTCGACACCATGGCACATGGAAGAGCGGGAGGAGCGAAAGACGCTTTCCCGGATAAATGAAGTTCGAGGATGGAGTTGCCTACAGGGGGTTTGAGTCCCGAGGGGATGTCTCTGAGTTTCGGGGAAGACTGAGCTCTAGGTCGCCACAGAGGCTGTCTTCTATTCCGCGGGTTGCAGACCAATAATGTTTTTCAGACGAAATAGACATCACCACTTTTGATTCCAATATCTTCTATACTTGACAGACATACTTCCGTGGAAGTCCGCGGAAGACCGTGGATTACTTTCGAAGCAAAAGCTGCCATGCAACACCAATCTCTTGACCGTCAGCTGATATATCCAATGACGCACGCCTAGCCTCGCTGTACGTCTCCGGTCTCCTCTCCGGAGGTCTTGGCTTAAATCACCCCCGGACCGGATAGTCCAAGTCGACTCATCACCGAGTCAAAGCCGAACTAGGTGCCGAGTCATGCCACATGTTCTTCCGGTCCTTTAACCTGGAGGAACCACTACCAGATCCTTTACCGGGTAATACCCCAGACAACAACCCGTTTTACCCGATCATGACCCGCACAATGATTCAGGGCAAAGCCGGAGTGAATTCAGCTCGGGGTTTTACCGACGCATTCGGCATCGACGCACTCCGTCCGAAGCCGATTCGCCTATCAAGCCACCAGGTAAGCTGCATAAGCCATTGGTAACGGGAAAGGCGTGGATGGCGGGTTGGGCGTCGGAGGGATATCAGGCTAAATTGGAGGACTAATCGGCCGGTCGGGACAGGGGTGGAGATGGGTTCGGCCCTCCATGTGTCATTCCGAGGACATGTTTTGTAGGAGATTTAATTCAATGCGGCCTTTTTAAATGACTCTGGTCTAGCTAGGATCACGGGTTGGATTGGAGTTTGGCTGTAATCTGGAGTTTAATGAGATGTGTCATCGGTTGGACGACACGCGGGGGAGAAGCAAACCCCATGATTGTGGAGAAGTGGGTGGTCCCGTTTTCTTGTACCCGGAGCTTTCTCCACATATCCTCTGACCGACTCTTTACATTGAAGCCAGAATAGAATCAAATCTGAAAAAAAAATAAGATGTGATATGCTCAAGTTCACATAGTCGTGTTTGGAGTCCGATCCTTAGAAATTCAATTCCAAGCCACGGCGTCAACCACCGACTAAGCCTTCGCCTAGCCCAAGCCATATCCCGTTTCCCGTAACTTACCCATGCATCTTGGCCCGGGTAAATAGCCACACGCACGGGCTGTCTTCAATCCTTCCGTTCTCTACCCGACCCGGTTAACACGGCGACTGTGGAGTCGGGTATGACCGGCAAGTCTTGCAGCTAGTGCCCCGTGGGGATAAAGGGCCGGGGTAGTTTTTCCCTGTTGCTGGATGATCGGAGCTGATAAAAAGGGAGCGATGATCTCCTACTCTTGAGTCTCGGTCTCATTGCTAATCTTTTGGAAACGTATTCATCATGGTTCCTCTCGCTGGTGAGACGGCCATTTCGGCCAAGCGTGCCGAGCTTGCGGGCAAAGCTGGTATCTTTGGTTTGATCAGTAACAAGAAAACTTCGGCCATTGGCCTGTTTGCGTCGCTGGGTGGATTGGTTTATGGCTATAACCAGGGAATGTTCGCGCAGGTCTTGACTATGCATTCTTTCACTGTTGCCGTATGTATATCATTCCCCCCCCATTTCTAAGTAATTCGCGCATTAGCACTGACATGATCAGACAAATGGATATGCTGCCGAGACGGGCATCAAGCAAGGCTTGATGACCTCCATTCTCGAACTCGGTGCTTGGGTGGGAACCCTCATCAACGGATATCTTGCTGATCGTCTCGGTCGTCGTCTAACAGTTCTGGTTGCTGTGGTGGTGTTCTGTGTTGGAGTCATCGTGCAGGCCTGCACGACCAACAAGGATTATGTCTTTGGAGGACGGTTCGTCACTGGTCTTGGTGTGGGTAGTTTGTCCATGATTGTGCCTCTATACAATGCCGAGCTAGCGCCACCTGAGATTCGTGGTTCGCTGGTTGCTGTGCAGCAGTTGGCTATTACCTTTGGTATCATGATTTCATTCTGGGTATGTTCTTCTCCCCCCCGGCGGAGCTTCATGAATGCATATACTGACGGGGTGTAGATTGGATACGGAACCAACTACATTGGCGGGACGGGCGATACGCAATCGGACGCAGCTTGGCTGGTCCCTATCTGCATCCAACTGTTGCCTGCTCTGGTCCTGGCAGTGGGAATGATGATGTTCATGCCGCAGTCACCTCGCCATCTTATGAATACTGGCCGCGAGGAGGAATGCTTGCAGACTCTTGCCCGTCTGCGCGGTACCACGACGGATGACCTCCTGGTTCGGATCGAGTTCCTCGAAATCAAGAGTCTGCACATGTTCGAAGTTGAGACCGCTGCCGAGAAATACCCTCATCTTCAGGATGGCTCGTTCAAGAGCAATTTCAAAATTGGTTGCCTTGATTACTTGTCACTTATCACGAACAAGTCGCTATTCAAGCGTACTAGCGTTGCTGTACGAGCTCCCCCTCCCTTTGATGGCCGAAACCAATCGCTCATAATTCTAGTGCATGATCATGGTATTCCAACAGTGGAATGGTATCAACGCCATCAACTACTACGCGTAAGTTTCTCCCACACTTTCTCACACATTCACAGCGATTAACATCACGACAGCCCCTTCATCTTCAAGAACATGGATCTCCCCGGAAACACGACTGCCCTCCTCGCAACTGGAGTCGTCGGTATCGTTGAATTCCTCTTTACCATCCCCGCCGTACTCTTCGTCGATCAGATTGGTCGGAAGAAGATTTTGATCGCCGGTGCTGCAGGCATGGCTGCCTGCCACTTCATCGTCGCGGGTATCATTGGATCCTACGAGGGTAGGTTTGATGAGAACCGGGCAGCCGGTTGGGCAGCTATTGTGTTTGTGTGGATCTTCGTCATCAACTTTGCCTATTCCTGGGGTCCCGTTGCTTGGATCGTCACCTCCGAGGTCTTCCCTCTCAGCATGCGCGCCAAGGGTGTTAGTATCGGTGGTAGCAGTAACTGGGTATGTTGTTCCCCCCCCCCACACATTCTTCCCTGTAATGATTCCATTCAGGTTTTAATTTTTTTTATTATTTAGCTGAACAACTTCGCGGTCGGAACTTCTACCTCCCCGTTCATCTCTACGTCCGCCTACGGTACTTTTATTTTCTTCGGCTGTATTACCGTCGTCGCCATCATCTACGTCATCTTCATGGTCCCGGAGACCATGGGCCGCACCCTGGAAGAAATGGACGAGTTGTTCGGATCGTCTGGTCTGGCTGCAGCAGACGCCGAGCGCAAGCATCGCATTGAGAGCCAAATTGGCCTTTTGGAATTAGTCGGTGTGGAGAGTCCAGAGAAGAAGTTGGATGCCTCGCACACTGAAGAATTTGTGGAGACGAAGATGCAGTGAGCAAGGAGATAATAGTATTGCACTGTACTTGCACTGTCCTTGGACGAACAAACGCAAGGCTCTTCATTCGTTTCCCATGTGGCGTGGGGACTAGTACTTTCTATTCCCTTCTACAGATGTGATGGATCCAGTTATAATTAGATCGGGTGGAGTTTCACCCCCACAAAACCCAGGATTGAAACAGGGTTCGCAGACTGAGACTAGTCACAAATTGGGGCCTTGTCTTACCGGGAAACATAAATTAATTCATCTGCCTTGTCTTCCACTTTCTAATAATTCATCTACTTCCTACATTCTCTCCAAGCTTCAAAAACCTCCAATCTTAAATTTTCAGCCATCAGCCTTCAGCCTTCAGCCATTTCCAATTGTCATCTTCCATCTCCCATCTCATCCCAACCAAACCACCAAAATGTCCACAACAACAACATCCGCCCTCGCCACAGCGACCGTCTGCGGCGCGTCAGTCTACCAACTCCCCATCACCGACGCAGCCTGCGGCGCCAAAATCTCCGGCAACATGACCTCCGTCTTCGACAGCTGCTGCAAAGGCAACAGCCCCGTCAAATACGATTCCGACTGCGGCATCTACTGTCTCGCGCAGGGACAGACTGTCGCCGAACTCTCCGATTGCCTTATGAGCAAGTCAAACAATTACCGTGATGTTTTCTGCGAAGGAAAGCAGAATGCTACTGCCACCGCGGCGGCGACTACAACAAAGACTACCTCGACGAGCACGAGCACGCACTCGGGTACTGGAACTAGTACCAGTACTAATGCCGCGGCCGTGAATGGTGTTAGTAAGGGTGGATTGGGTGTTCTTGCTGTCTTGTTTTGTTCTGGGGTTATGGGACTCTTTGCTTAAGGGCGGGGTTTGAGGTCTTGAGATGATTGATGGGAATGAGATTAACGGATATGAACGAGGATGTGGGACAATTGTTTCAATGTTTACAGTGGGACGGGGGGTTTTATGCGGTGTGTTCCCGATGCTTTGGGGGTTCTTCTTTTCGAATGTAAAAGTTACTTTAGCACTACAGCATTTTTAATCTTGATTTCAGATTTTCCTTAATATCTCTCTAATCATTTTGTTATTGAATGTTGATCTCGAACCTGTCCTTGCGAATTGGTGATCGTCTCGTCGCAGATTCTCCGGATCGTCGCTTTCAATATGCAAGACCCGAACGGGTAATTTTCCGTTGCATGCAACCTTGGAACCCCGCGTGAATGACCGGGGTATTGGACCAAATATAAATGGAGTTCTGTGTACGTCTCTATGATAATTCTCAAGTCCATTGCTATCACAGTCCCAATGTTGTTCGCTTGGGCTGTTCTTCAAGCTTTGCCTCTCGTCCATGCGACGCTGGACCGAAGAGTTCAGGATGGCGTTGCCAAGACGCCACCAATGGGGTATGTTTTTTTACTTCTGCATATCAAGGAAGTCGACGCGTTATAGCTGACCTTCTGTAGCTGGAACTCGTATAATCACTACTCATGTGCCCCCAATGAGTCGATTGTGCATTCTAACGCGAAAGCACTTGTCGACCTCGGCCTTGCTGATTTAGGATACCGCTATGTGACAACAGACTGCGGCTGGACAATCGCAGACAGAACAGCGAATGGTTCGTTGACGTGGAACGAAACTATCTTCCCAAGTGGGTTCCCTGCACTGGGAGAGTACATCCACAGCCTAGGTCTTCTCTTTGGAGTCTACGAAGATGCGGGAATTCGCACATGCCAGACAAATATGGAACAGGCGGGGAGTTTGTGTATGTTTTCACTATGAGAAATCGCCCATGACACGAGCTAATTTTCCAATAAAGATCATGAAATGCAGGATGCAGATACCTTTGCCTCGTGGGGTGTTGATGCTCTGAAATGTAACTCTCCCAACCCTGCTTTGTTGGATGAAAAAAACTGACCTTCTAGATGATAACTGCTTCTCCGATGCTGCGACTGGATATCCGAATGTCCAGTACACACCGAGTACATCACCTCGTGCCCGATATGCCAACATGACGAACGCCCTGTCCGAGCACAGGCCGGTTCTTTTCCAAATCTGCGAATGGGGCGTGGATTTCCCCGCTCTCTGGGCTCCATCGCTAGGCCACACATGGCGTATTGGTAATGATATCATTCCCGCATGGAGAGCCATTTTCAGGACGTTAAACCAGGCTGTGCCGAATACTCCGTTCGCGGGGCCGGGTCAATGGCCTGATTTGGATATGTTGGAGATCGGGACAAATGTCTTGACTACTGCGGAGGAGCAGACACATTTCAGTATGTGGGCGATTTTGAAAAGTCCCCTTACCATTGGCGGGGCGTTGAAGGATGATTGGACGAGTATTGGGGAAGCGTCGCTTGCGGTGCTGAAGAATGAGGCTGTTGTTGCGTTTAATCAGGATGCGCTGGGGGTGAGCGCGAATCTGAGAAGGCGTTGGTCGGACGAGGGATATGATGTCTGGAGTGGAGAGCTTGAGGGTGGGCGCACTGTCGCTGCGTTGATCAATTGGAATGATGTCGAGCGCGAGTTGACGTTGGATTTGCCTGATGTTGGAATTCAGTATGCGGGCACAGTCAAGGATATTTGGGCGGATAAGACACTCAATGGTGTTCGGACGAGTTATACCTCGACCATTGCACCGCATGGAGTCATGTTGTTGGAGCTGAGCAACACAACGCAAGCTGGTACTTATTCAGCAGATCTCTTTGCGACAAAAAGCGGGTATGTTCACCCGCCACCTCTTCGTCCTTTATTCTACCATTCTGTTCAACTGTGCTGCCATCAATTCTGTTGTCACTGTCCTGAAATGCTTCACCCTTCTTGACCACTCCATGTCATCGCTGACTCCTCTCATCTAGGAATAAGCTGACATTCAGCAACATCTACGCCAACACCACAAGCTCAAATTACACCATCTCCATCGCTTTCTCCCAGGCCCCAGAATCAGCTAGCAGCATCACCTTAAGCTCCCCTGCCAATCATGCAGCTCAGACAATCCAAGTACCAGCCTCAAGCAAAACAGTACAAGCAAGCATCTCCCTGACAGCAGGGACCTCAAACGACATTCTTCTGGAATCAACCATTCCAATTGATTCAATCCAGATTCACTCCCCAACAGGAATATACTACGGAGCCCCCAAATTCTCTCTATCAGGATCCGCCAGTCTCGCAACCTGTGGAGATGGTTACTGCGAGCCCGTAGGATCCAAGATCGGTTTCCTCAATAACGACAATACAGCTTCAATTACCATCCCAATGAGCATACCATCGAATGCTTCGAGCATGACTGTGGCAAAGTATCTGGAAGTGGACTACATCAATAATGACATTGCCCTGTCGACTTCATGGGGATACGGATCGAACTCGCGCAACTTGACTATTACTCTTAACAGTGGAGACCCAGTTCGTCTTGAGGTGCCCCTTTCTGGAAGGCATAGCGAGCTCTTTGGACCGGGGCTCGGATGGTGGGATACAGCTACTCTGGGATTGCTTTTGCCGGGATGGAAAGATGGGGATAATGAGCTCGTTCTTGGGAATGATGCTGCTGTGGATGTGAGCCAGACTTATGCTCCTGATGTGGTTGGTGTCCGTGTTTTTGAGTAGATTGTCGGCTACTTAAATGTGCATATCCTTTGTTATATTCAGTAAATACTTTCGCTCTGTCCTCCTTGCCTAATCTGAAAGGAATCATCCTTCACCCCATCTTGCAAGCAGTCTCTGCGCTTTTCTTGATGACTGTGTACCAGCTTGGGGTGATACAAGAGGTCTAAATCCCATGAATCAGATCAATATGCAATATAAGACATGAAACGGTGAAGATCCTCAAGAATCCGCGGGAATGTTCCCGGTGCCCACAATCCCACTGCTCATCATTCCTCCACCATATTGTGTAGTGTAATGGTCATCACTGCGGATTCTGATTCCGCCGATCCCGGGTTAGACTCCGACGAGTCGGCCGTGAGATCCAAGATGGTGATCCTCTTCTGGAAGATAGGCCTGGATCAGAGATGGTAACACGAGAGATGTCTTCGGTGACTTCGATCAAGGATTGTTCTCCTTCGTCTTCAGGACTGCGCTCTGATGGAGGCGGCAATGATGATTTCTTCACTGGAGATCCTTCAGGCATTGAACAGCTTGTCGTCGACCAGTACCATGAGAGGTCCCACCAACAACTCTACCCTGATACCTGCTGACCAGGAGTTGCTCGGAACGATTCTCACACCGGTGATAAAGCAGGATCTCTTCGTGTCCCTGCGTCGCTCGCCAATGACAACAGTCTTTTAATGAATTTGTGAGGTCTTGATTGCCTGTAGCTTCGTAGCATGTGTAGCAGCCTATATCTCTTATGGAAAAGATGAACAAAAAGTATTGTATAATTCACTGGTCACAAGCTGTTTAACTCCAAATGATGTTCCAAAGATCTCTGACAAAATCTCCTCCCTCCTCTAACAACTCTTTAAAAGCCTCCTTGTCTCCAATTTGGCCAAGAACAGAAGAAACATAGCGTGCTACTAAGTCCCTTAAAGGCTCTGTATTGTTGCCAGGACCTGAAAGCGTGACTGAGTATGCCGAACGAACCAGTTCAACAATTGCAACTACCCCTGACTCAAAGAGTTTAAAACTCCTCAGTGTCTCGCTTAGTTTGGAGAGAACAAGCTGGCGCAAAGATTCTATTCCGTAGCAATCAGCCACCCCGTAGAGCTTGGTCTGCTCCAGGAAGACAGGTGTAAAGTCTTCCCAGGGCCTAGTATTTTTGGGGAGACACGAACGTATCCTCTTGTTTCTTGTACCTGGAAGTTGGAGCGAGAGAAGTCTCTGTGAAGACATCACGCAAATCTCGAGTCCATATGCGTCGACGTCGATCCGGTAATTCGACATCATTGAATATGTCGACTTCGGAGGGCATCTCGGGCTTCGGTTCAGGCTCAGGTTCAGGCTCAGGTTCAGGCTCTGATGCGGGCTCTGGTTCAGGCTCGGCCGAGTAAGGATCCTCGAAAAGAGATTTCCTGACTTTGTTATCTTGCTTCAAAGTTATTCTTAGCTTCTTCATAGATAATGAGGGTCATACCAGGGTCATAACCATCACTCAGGCGACATGAAGGCGGCGTGTAGTTTCCCACGTAGGCAAACTCACATAATCGGGCGAACGCATGCAACTCGATATGTGACCAGTCTACACGTCGTGTGATTGTTTCTTTCATCCCATTATTGATGAGAGCATGCAGAGCGGGTGACAGTCGTGCCAGAGGAAGGGAATGCACTGTTATCTCCTTCTTCTCGGGGCCAACTTCAAACGTAAATAGGGGTGAAGAGATCCATCTGAAAGCGTCAAGTCCAAATCGCGATGAATGATTGCTCGACTCGGGCTACATACTTTCCAAAAGGTGCCTCCATTCTGGATGTTAAGCAGAATGTGAGCAAGACCCAAGACAACACTGCGCAGAACAGAAAGATGAATTTGGTGAGTGTTTGCATTGAATTGTGATACTGCCCCACTTCACCGCATCCTTGCCTCAGCCTCCATGATATCTAAATTGATAGCTTCATCTCTAGAATCCATCATTATCAGATCCCTCATCATTCATCTTCCATCTTCATAGAAAGTAAGTCAAGAAATCATCGTGTTTACCGTAGAATCCACGGGAGGTGCGCCCAACGCGGGGTAAGTATCTTATGAGTTGTCAAGCGTTTCTCGTACATATGCACAATGATAGTGCATACATATTAGTATTCCCAGCCCGTCACCACTGATTACATGATCATGTCCTCAAACGCAGTACCAAGTTGTATACCAGAATCACATGTGCGTTGAATTCTCGCGCAAAAGGACGCCTTCATGCAATGTGGTACAAAGTTGCATTCAAATATGGGCGATTGGTGATCTAGAAGCTGGAGATATTGACGATCTATTTTATTGACAAATCACATGGAAATTATGCGATATGATTACCGATTTTTGAAAAATCATCGTATATGAAATACACATATTTATGCACATCAGCCACTCGGGCTCAAACCTAATTGCCAAGAGCAATATTCTTCAATGTCTCAAAGTTGGGAGTTCCCAATCCCGTAACGGGATCCCATCCCGTCGTCGCATTCCAGCTAGCATACGGGACCACAGGACCCCCATTCGCCGAACCACCGAACCGAGATTGTCCATCACATCCCGTACTTCCACCATAGATGATATCGTTTAAGCCGGCGAGACCATCACCATATAACCATGGGTTCAAGAAGCCCATGGTAGGTTTTCCGGCCTCGATGCGCGCGTCATTGAGAAGAGCGATGATTCCTGCGAAGGCGGGCGATGCACAGGATGTTCCATCTACCTTAGTGAGGGCTCCTTTCTCATAGATAGCGTAGCTCTCGCCTTGGGCTGCGACGTCGGGGAATGCACGGCCATTGGCGTTGAAGAGGCCGGCTTGCTTGGTTCCGAGTTTCTGGAGGTAGGTGGAGACTGCGGCGTCCTGGTAAGAGGGACGATCCCAGAGATCGGAGAATCCGCCGGATGAAAAGTAGACTGCTTTTTCGGGGCTGTTTCCTGTGGTTGCGCCGACAGAAGTGACCCATGGGCAAGCGGCTGGGAACTGCGGTGGGAAGTGGGTTGTGTTCTTTCCATCGTTTGTCATGCAAGCTGCACCGACGCCTGAATCGCCTGATGAGAATAGAATTGAGACGCCACGGGAACCGAGCTGGGCGTAGAGATTGCAGACAGAGCGAGCATACTTTTCCGGGACGGATTGTTCATCCTCGCCGTAGGATGTTGAGATGACCTGGGGCAGATCTTCGTCAGACATTTTGACGACGTTTTGCAGGAAGTCGAGGTAAGGCTCGTTGTTGTTATTGTTTGGATCGGGTTGGTCCAGGTCAGGCACCAAGGGAGCGCGGCCACCTGTGCTGAATTCCGTGACTGGGACAGGGGCGCTGAGTCCGACAATATATTGGAGGTCGAGGTTGGCTTCGCTGCTGTCTGCGCGAGAGTTTTGGTCATTAAGACCACCGCTGTATTCGATGACGGTGAAGTTCTCGCCCACAGCCCAAGGAGCAAGGTCTTGCTCGAACTTCGCGAGGTCGGCGTATCGTGCGTATTGCTCGAGGTAACTCGCAAAGGCGACCTTGTTGCCGTTGTCCGGATTGGCTTTGTAGTCGCCGACAGAGTAAATATCCTTCAGACACTGGGGAGTGATGGCGGTGTTGCAGTCGTGTTCGGCGACAGCAGCCTTTCTGAAGGCCTGGTCGGCAGCAACTGCTTTGCTGTGCATATGATGACGGTTGGCGTGCAGCTGACCGAAACGAGTGGTGGGAGTTACAAGATTAATATGGGATGTCAGAGAATCCGGAATCGAGTATTCCAGCGTCCGGAGTCTCTCGACATGCTTCACATTATTAATGTAGTATTGGAAGTTGGCGTCCAAAAGGTCATTAGCCGTCTCAACGGTCGTATGGAAGGTCATCCAGTCCGCATCTTGCTGAATATCGGTGATGCCAGCACCCTCCAGCCACTCGCGGACAGCTTCAACAGATACAGCTTCCGGGAGAAGCATGCGTTTCATTTCATCGTGTGTGCGGAAGTGTTTGCCGTAGTTCTCGTTTCCAGGGGTGGACATATCCAAGAGAGCTTTTTCGAACCCGGCCGTGTCACCCTGCGCCAGGGCTACCTGCAGCTTAATGGGTTGGTTTCCTCGGGGAGTACGGGAGTAATGCCATCCTACAGACATCAATTGATCAGCTATTATCTCTCTACTCAGCACACAGGCAACGAACCCTGAGGAATAGCAGACAACTTCTCGAACACCTCTGCGGCAGCAGAGGATGCAAGAAGCGACACTGCCAGAAGGGACAGGGTGCCCCGATTCATAAAAGAAGGAATCATGGTAGAAAAGAGCGATTGAAAACTCCCAAACCGCACATTCAAGTCCGGAGCGGAGATCAATGGATTAAGTAGGGGGGAGGGCGCATGTATTTATTTGTGGTTGCATTGGGGGGGCGGGGAATGGCAACCAGGAATGCGTTACAAGATGGGGATACATGAGATGAGCCAGTGCATGGGTAGCTCTTGGCTCTGTTTCCAGTGGACCCTGGCGCGGAGGCCCGTCGGGATCATCTCATGTCCTGTGGTATCAGATCCATTAAGCGTCCTTCAAGACCCTGAATCTCCTGCGGGCTTCCGTTCAGCATCTTGCAGCCTGATCTTGGCTTAGCTTGTGCCTCGGAGAACCGAAGTACTGAGCTGTGGTAGCCAGTAGCTCGTGAGACAGGATCCTACGCGACGCGGTGGCTTTCTTCAGGATCGACAGGGGAGGACCCACTTGGGTAATTATGGGAGGTTGGCAGGATATGGTGGAGGTTGGGCCAAGACGAGGCCTCCGACGGGGCTGGCATCGCATGCTGCATGCTGCGCGGTCCTTGAATATGCATGATCGGGGACAAGATAGCGACAGGTGATGCACCTGGTACTTGTTCCGGTTCAAAGTTGTTGTGTTGTTTGTTGTTTGTTGTGGTGGTTGTGTTCCTGCCAAGACCCACAGATTGGACCTGCAATTTGCCTCCGCTGATCAACTCCTTGGGGTCGCCTCCACATTGTCCATTGGATCAAGTGAACGCCAATCTTCAGATCTCGGATTGAAGATCCGTAATTCCAGTCGCCGGTATCTCATCGGAATCCGTCGCAAGCCCAGGTCTCATTTTCAAGACTTGATATTGCTCTGCCAAGACTGTGAGATGGATCAATGTGGTAGCCTCCATCATTGAGCCGATTTGAGTGTAGCTACCACTTACTGATGGCATGTTACCCAACCCGCAACGGTCCCGGGGGTTCCGGTGTAACTAAGTCTTGTACTTCCATGCAGTGTACGCACTTTCCTCTCTTGGAAGCCTTCTTGACAAAGGCGAGTTGATGGTGTCACGTGCCCACATTACAATTCATGAAAGGCAATGACTTTCTGGGGAGCGATGATGATATATGCGATGTCATTTGAATGTATTCAATACAGTTACAGACTGGAAAGAGATATAATGTTCATTTATGTACAGATTTTGACATTCATTTCAAGTCAGGTTGCGGCACAACAGCCACGTCAGATTCTCGCGCATTCTCAAGATGCTGCGCATAGAACATCTGCGCGATCGCATCCTCAGTCTGGAGGTATGTCCGACCACCCTGAATAAACCAGAACGCAATCGCAATGACAAGCATGACACCGAATACAGCGATGGCGTAGTTCATATCAGCCGGAGCTGGGTTCGGAGCGCCAGGGAACAAGAAAAAGATGGTGGTAATAACACAGTACACAATACTGATCCAGTTCACCCAGCTGCCCCAGCGACCAAGCTGGAAGGGACCAGGGACGAGTTTTTCGCGCCCAACGATCAGGAGAGCGAGGATAGGCATCGCGTAGGAGATTGTGAGGGCGATTGTGCTGACGCTGAGAATGGCCTCGAGCACGGTATTGGCGAAGAGGTAGAGGATGCCAACAAGGCCGATGATAAACCCTTGACCCCAGAGCGCACGCGCAGGGACCTGCCAGACCGGGTCGACGTGGCTAAAGTACTTGCTCCAGGGGACACCGCCGTCACGGGCGAAGCCCCAGGTCAAACGGGAGGCGGTGGTCAGGACAGAGATACCCTGGCCGAGACCGTTAAAGATGAATAGAGCGATGAGCGTGGCGCCACCCTTGAGACCAACAGTCTCAAGAATTAGCTCGATGAAAGGCTGATCGGCGTTGGTGACGGCGTCGACATCCTGAATGCAGAAGAGACAAACGACCATGAAGATGAAACCCGTGATGGCACCAAACAGGACAGCCATCCAGATAGCACGCGGCGCATTCTTTCTCGGATCGGGAATCTCCTCGACCATATGAATGACCGAGTCGAAAGCCGTCAGACCATAAGCAGCTTGCACCAAGCCAGTGAACCAAACCACACCATCCGGCCATCCGGTTTGATTCATCCAGTTGCCGAAAACAAACCCTCCAGACTGGAAAGACAGATCACTCTTCACGCCAACACAAATCAACATCACCATCGACAAGACAACAAACAAGCCGGCAAACCAAATACCAACAAAGTTGTTAATCCAAGGCAGAACCTGCTCCTTGCGACAACTAACCACATTAACCACTGTCAACGCAAACACAACCCCAATATAAACCAGGAAATTGACCCATCCCTTCCCGGCACCGCTCCACTCGGGATCAAACATCGTCTTCATACCAAGCAGGAATTCAGTCATGAATGCCACTTGCGACGCAGTCAAAGTCCACCAGCCGAACGTATTAATCCACGCACACATGTACGAAACGAATCGGCCCAGCGGCGTTGGCCACAACCTATATACCCAGTATGCTTGACCAAGGGCAGTGGGCATACTGCTCGTCAACTCGCCCAGCGAGACAGCGACGCACAGGTTACAGCCTGTGACCAGCACCAGGCCCCAGAGGATGGTAATTGAGGCACCATTCGTGAGACCGCTGCTGAGATCCTGCGCGAAGGTAGAGTATGTTCCTAGTACGGTTAGTATCCGCAAACACTTGAAAGCGAAATCACTATTCCTCAACGAGAAGGGACGTCGGGTGGCAACTTACCGAGAACACAGAATGCAAGGGCAAGCATGCTCCAGATATTAAATTTGCGAGTCAGCGCCTGGGCGTGGCCCATCGCCGCAAGATCAGTGGCATCCTGAATATCCTGATCGTTCTCGAGCGGCGGCTTCACGGTAATCGATTCAACGTCCATAATAGGATATCGTATATGTCGGTTTCAATTGTTCAATTAGATATGATAGATGTTTCAGCCCAAGGCAAAGAATTTCAATTCCAATTTCTCAAGGAAAGTCGTTCCCATTTTCCGCCGAAGCTGAATACAGGGTCAGAATTGCAGGGGGACCAAGTTCTTTTTCTATATATGATGGCGGTTGCACCCCTCGCGGCGCACCCTATCTCTGGTCGCGTGAATACGGGGCAAGAGATAAAGCTGGGGTGACAGCGGGAGAACCAATGACAGGCACCGATCGGGGACAAGTGTCGGGTGGAAACTGGGTGGATTGGTCACTGTGAAAGAGACTGTGTGTAATAGGAATATTCATCGCGTGTGATTTTTTTACGTTGGCTTTTTGCGGGGATTGTGGCCGCTCTCGGGTGGACTTGCTCTTGTGGGTTTGGGGTCCCAGTTTTCCATCTTTTTTTTGGGGTTCGGGTTCGGGTTCGTGGGTCCATTGGTGATAACGCCTGGGGTATCATGATGTCTCTGTTGACTGCGGCTTGAATGAAGATCAATTGTGTAATTGTGATCATGATTATCTTGTTCTGATTGCTGCTGTATGTTGAGCCCTCTTGTGAGCGGTAATGAATGCCGACCCTGGACGGAAAGTGGTGTTCCGGTGGCGAACATATATTTACCGCCCTTTCTTTATGGCTTCAATCTGCAGTATCAACCTTTGAGCCATTTAGAGTTCATCCACTGTTGAGGCATAGGGATTGTCAAAGCCTCATGCAGCCAGTTAAACATTCCATGCAAGCCATGGAAGCCGTAGAAGCTCGACGGGTCATCTATGGAGAGCCATGCCCAAAATAGTAAGTCCATGCGGCCCGATAAGAGTTCCTTATCAGCGGACTCAAGACCGGTACATGAATGTGTCTGTCATGTTGTCAACCAGCTTCAAGGTCTGAGTCGTCATCCCGTATCTGTGGCATATTGAGTTAGCTCCACGGTGGAGACGCAATTGCCGATGCCAGATTATCGCCACGTGAGAGTGCTGGAATGATTGGGCGGAATCCGAGGTCACCAAGTTGACGAATTTGACAATTGAGTATCAATGGCTGGCCTTCCAAGCATCCGAGGACAGGCTCCCGTCGAATGAGAAAAGGCGGGGATAAATTGGGGAATGGAGGGAAAATAGAGTCATCTCAGCTTTGAATAGTGACATTGTATGCAGGGGTCACCCTCGGCTGGCGACTGGATGGAACGTGGCGGATAATCAGTAAGCTTGGCCTGTGACTAGCTTGCTCTTCCCAATGGGGTTCCCCAGATTTCCCATGAGGTAGCTCTAGTTGACTTGGCTGAGAGCTCGCAGTCCTGCACGTCGATTGGTCTGATTCGCCGCTCGCGCTCGGTCCTGATATCTCCTGTTCTTTCCTTTTCCGGTGGAGACAGTGGGCTTGATGGGTCGCTGGCTGATAGAGTCAAGATAGAAATGGATCGAGGTGTTGGAAATGCGGGGTGAATCTATTACATGAGTTTGATCCACAGATTGCGATTCCGATGTAGGCATTTCCTATCTCTGGGATTGCCCTGCTTTCAGCTTCTCATGATTCATGAAGCGTGCTTGCGGTTCTGATAGTCAGGAACCGCCCATCAAGCCAACCCATTTAGGCATTCGGAGCCAGATCGTCCGGGCTAGGCTCAGCCAAGCGGCATCCGTGATGCCGTAGTCTTTCTCTGTTGTTGTCTCGCCGACAAAGTCTTTTCATTTTCGTTCCCTAATGGTATGAACGAATGAGGCATTTTCAGTCCGGATTTCTTATTTGACACGGCGCGTGAGTACAGCTTGTCTGGGTCCGAGGCGTCGCGGTGATGCCCGGTGATCGCCGTGTCGGTTCGAGATTCCCCGGGTTGAAACATATTATCAATCGATTGCTCGTTTTGCGGGTCATCGAGACACTAGAGCGCTCAACCATTGCTTCCCCGCGTCGAGCGTCTTCTGATTCCGGGGCAATCCACTCCCTGGGCGCGTGTCGAACACAAAGGGTGCTCCCCGGTTGTTTGTACCCCTAGGGGATTCCTTCACAAGGCCCTTGACCAGGTGTTTCCTTTCAGCAGTGAGAAACGAATTAATTCGGAGCCCGAGAAGTCCTCCTTCTTCCAAGCATTGCAAGATTGAAGAGATCAGCGATGCAAGCTGTTGAAGGACAACAGCGCTGAACGCTGCGCGGACGTCAGTTGGTGAGCTCCCAAGCCAAGTGAAGGCTCAACACAATCAACCACGATTTGTGAACCTCTGTCTGGAGTCAGTATCTCAAAGGGCAAGCAAATGATATTTATGAATGGAAACTAACAGGGGCAGCATCATACCACTTCCAATTACCTTCCATTCTCGGAAATCCTAGCCGCGGTGACTCCCACCACAATCAACCTTGACCCATTCTGAATCGGGTCAATACTTTGAGAAGCGATTCGAAATCTGACGATTCACACAATCGAAAGAAGAGTTCAAGATCACCGAGTCTTGGCAGTTACATTGATGCTTCACTATCGGATACAATCAGGGGAATCATAAAACACTTTTGTTGTCACCGAGACCCGGGAGAAATAGTGATGGGAGATGATGGTAAAAAAAAAAAGGCACGCCGTCCCTAATTACCCAGCAATCCAAACGCCAGACCAACTCCAGCCAAAACGGCTCTAAATTCCCATCGTGTCATCATGAGGTGCAATTATGTGCGAGTCTAATTGAGTGACTCGAAATTGAAACACACGACTCAAGCGCGCGGCTGCTTGTGTCGCCAAACTCCACCGGAGGTAAGACTTTGTTTCAAAAGCGCGAGTTCCTTGTGAACGGCTGCGTTTTCCTGTTGCACACATTCGATGTATGCGAGGGCGTTGCTGAGGATCTCGGATTTCTTCAAACTTCCGGCACCAACACGAGATTGTTTGTGGGCTCCGGCGGGGGAGATTGCCTTTTCCAAAGCGAGGAACTTGGCGTTCATGTTCGTGCGGTAACGTTTCTCGATGATGTTGTGGGCGGCTCTTTTAGCGGCGTTACGCATTTGGGGGTCTTGGCTCGAGGAGACGTTGGAGTCTTGCGAGAGACTGCGACTTTTCCGACCGGATGTCTTTGCTTGTTTGGGGGTGATGTATTCTTGGGGTTGCATCTCGGGGCTGGACGACCATCGCGTTGAGGCGGTGCTCTGGACGGAGTTGCGGGTGACAGGCCTGGATGGTTTGGTGGGTTCTTCGGGAATCGTCATGTCAATGGACTGGCACATTCCGGCGGACCAAGACTGATCATCGCTGTCAAGATCCTTGAATGTTGTTAGGGGATGTGAATATTTCATAATGGAGAAGGCTAACTGACTGATGAAAGAGACACAGTGTCATCGGCGGCAGGCATCGTGAAACCATTGATGGCAGTTGGTGTTCCGAAGGGATCCACGAACAGATCTTTGGAGTCTGCATTGGTCAAGTTGTCGGGAAAATCGAAAGCGACTGGATCCATGTCGGCGGGGTTCAGAGAAAAGAGATCGATAGCACTGTCATAGGACCAGTTGCCGGGCAGAAGGTCGGATCCCTTGTACATGTCCAATGGACGAGACTGAGGACTCAGATTCTGATTGAGATACCTTTCATCCTCTAATGAGAGAGTTGGAAGGGTACTTGATCGAGTGAATGGCATCGTGAAAAGCTGTTATGCTGACCAGATGCAGGGCGAAGACAGAATATAATATCTGAGCTCGAGGACGAAAGTGGCAGGAGGATTCAATGTTTATAAAAGTAGAAGGTGGATTGAAAGGCGTGTTACCATGGAACAAAAGGCGAGTCCACATCGACCCCGCCAGCTTATATATTCCTAGGGGTTTTCGTCAAGCGCAAAAAAAACTCAGCAGGGGTCGGCACGCGGGTCGGATTACGAGTGTTGTCGCCGTCTATCGACCGATAATGGAAGCCGAGATTGACCTGTGATGTCAAGGACTAGCTCCATCTTCGAAAAGACCCTGCTGGCCTCCCCCCAAACAAGCGTAGTCACCCGGCAGGCTGCTCCTCTCTTGCGCTCGGTCAAGTCGAGCCGAGATCACCTTAGCTAGACGGCCGGCTCCGGACCGTGAGGATCTTCCGAATCCCCCATGAGCGTGAAACCGTTGAACAAAGGACCAGCTATGTCGGGGCCCAATGTCAGCTGTGGATCTTCCCAGGTGAACCGGTGGGCGGGAGAGTGCCAAGCTCCCGTCGGCCGAGTCTCGGAGCCGACTCACCATGTACTTTGGTTGCCAACATGTCGCTGTTTGCCCAGTTCCCCTAGCGGAAAAATTCATATCCTGCATAGTCACCACAGTCTAACTTACAGCCCTTTGTTGCGTCCCGCGTAGGCTGCCTCTTTGGGCTCTACCTGTCATTGCTGCATGACGGCAATCCGCAGTCGCTAAACCTCTAGGGCAGAAGGTTACACATAGGAAACTCCCAGTTACCGCCATTACTGTTTGCAGATCTGAATACCGAAAGAAAAATTCTCTGCATGGATACTGCGGGAAATAGATGCAAGATTGTGTTTCATATTGTAAGGTTGTCCGCATTTACGTGGTCAACGCGGTGATCTCGAATCCGCCTTGAAACAAACATACCAACCGACCGAGAGGCATTTTTCTTGGGTCTTTTTGCCCCAATCCACCATACCCCAAAGAGGGGGTGAATAATTGTCTGGGCAAGCCAGACGATGTTACTTCAATTGAGCCACAATGCGCTTGATGCACAAACTGTACAGAACATAGTGGCAAATTCACAGGATGCATGCAAATCCTCCGACGGACACCCATGTGCCTAACAAGCCCGTCATAGAATGCCCAGTGGCCCAGGCCCAGGCGGGAAGGTTGACCAGGTTGTGTTGGATCGTGGCGCCCAGGAATAGAAGCAAAATAAGGCGCGAACTAGTGCGACCGTTGGGGTTCATGTTCCGTCCACTCGCGAGCTACGTATTTGCGCTGACACAATTCTCCATTTGTACCTGCTGCCCACTTGCCACTTTGAGCCATGGGGTGATCCGGGTGCCTCGTTTCCTCCCCTAATCTTTTTCTTGGTCCCGGGAGCTACCGAACTATGTGATAATTGTGTCCTCGTGACTTGGTGTTGAGACACGAAATGTGAACGGGTTGCGATGGGTAGAATCGACTCCGGTGAGCTTTTTTGTAAGTGCCCTCCGGGATCATGATATTGTTAGCTAGTGGAATCATTGATATCGCAATCCCGCTGAGTGATCTCATGCTGGCTCCTATCAATGCCTTGGGATCTTCGTGCAATCCTGCCTTGCTATCATTTCTCTTCTATCTATAACCTGTCA
Organism: Penicillium sp. IBT 18751x; assembly: GCA_028828935.1. Classification (NCBI taxonomy): domain Eukaryota; kingdom Fungi; phylum Ascomycota; class Eurotiomycetes; order Eurotiales; family Aspergillaceae; genus Penicillium; species Penicillium sp. IBT 18751x. The sequence continues at coordinate 388,885 of JAQJZS010000011.1, read as the reverse complement.
GGATCATGGCATATATGGCATTTGAGTCAAGCGCTTCTTGGCAATGGTTGAAATTTTTCACCGTTCGCTTAAATTGCCGGTAGAGCAAAGAGAAAGCAATCTATCAGTCTGACAGCCAGATCACATACCGGCCCGGGTGGAGCAAGCCACTTCTCCAGCCCCGCAAGCTGGCCCTTGCGTCTGTGACTCCGTCATAGCTCGAACTTGTCCCTCGGTGTCAGTCCACCCGGCTAACACTCGGTCCGGCGTGTCCATCGAGACTAATTTTCGACATCTGCATGTAATCTCGGATCGTGGCCGGACCTGACTGCCGAGTTCAGTCTTCCCCAGATCCATAGTATCGGGGCCAGATCTACGTTGGCAGCTCGATCTCTTGGCTGAGTGCTCCTCTCATGAGAATGGGGGGGGGGCCGGATAAAGTCTGAGCCGATTGCTCGACATTTTGTATCTCTTCATTTTGACGTTCATCGACACGGCTTATGGCGTAGGGCCGGAAATAACCTTATTCATAAACACGGCATTTTGATGCGCGTTTCTCTATAGAGGCTTGCATAGATGCTCGAAAATAATTATATTTGCACTAAGGACATTGTGTCTTACGATCGAGTCACACGTTATCAACTTCTACTAAAGAAGCGATTCTCTGGTCTTTCCAGACCAAAATGCTCCCGTAGTGTCGACCCGGTATAGTCCTGACGAAATAACCCTCGTCTCTGTAGCTCCGGAATCAATCTGTCCGTGACTTCCTCCAATCCCTGAGGCAAAAATGGAAACACGCATGTAAAGCCGTCAGAAGCCTCTTCCCGCAGCCAAGTCTCCATCTCATCCGCGATATTAATAGGTGAACCCAGAAATGCCAATCCAGAGTAGCCTCCATAACGCTGCGCAAGCTGTCGAATAGTGAGTCCCTCCCGAGAAGCCAACTGTTCAACAGCCTCTCTACTCGTCTTGCTCGCATTCGTTTCAGGCAGATCCTCAGGCAGCGGCCCATCCGGATCCAAGGCACCAACATCAACCCCCAGCGCAACAGACAAAGACGCAATTGAACTATCATAATGCACCAAAGAATCCAAAAGCAGCCTCTTCTCCTGCGCATCCGCTTTACTCTCTCCAACAATGATCATAGCCGCGGGCAATATCTTCAAATCCTCCCTCTTCCGTCCTGCCTTGACAACCCTCCCTTTTATATCAGCATAAAGCACTTTCGCACCTTCAATATCCTTTGGACTGCAGAAAACCACCTCGGCAGTCTCAGCAGCAAGTTGTCGTCCCGCCTCGCTCTGTCCCGCCTGCACAATCACAGGCCATCCCTGAGGCGGCCGAGCGATGTTCAACGGTCCCCGAACCTTGAACTCATCACCATCATGATCCAAGCGATGCAACTTCTTCGGATCAAAAAATTCACCACTACGGACGTCCCTTGTAAATGCATCATCGGCAAAACTATCCCATAACCCAGTGACAACGTCGTAGAATTCCCGCGCGCGTTTGTATCGATCGCCATGAGCCATATGCTCGTCGAAACCGAAATTGTAACTCGACTCCGGGTTTCCCGTTGTCACTATATTCCACGCTGCGTGACCGTTGCTAAGATGGTCTAGACTTGCGAAGCGACGTGCGACGTGGTATGGGAGGTCATATGTTGTACTTGCTGTTGCGGCGAGGCCGATTTTGGACGTCACGGCGGAGAGGGCAGAGAGAAGTGTGAAAGGCTCGAATGAGGTGACCGTATGGCTGCGTTTGAGGGCTTCGATGGGCATGATTCAGGACGGCTAGATGGTCAGCCATGAAGAAGGCGTCGAATTTCGCGGCTTCGAGTTTCTGTGCGAAGTGGGTTATGTGGGCGAAGTTGAAGTTCGCGTCTGGGTAGGAGCCTGGGTAGCGCCATGCTCCGGTATGGAGGGAGACTGGACGCATAAAGGCCGTCAGATGAAGCTGTCGTGGTTGATCGGGCATTTTGATGTTGGTACCGCGGAGCTGAAGTGAAAGTGGTTGAAGCGAATTTTGTGTAAGTAAAATGCGGGAATTTTGCTTCGGAGGTGAGAGATGCTGTGATCATATACCCGGCCGGTCATAGTTCACGATGATCGCGATGGCATTTCCAATCTGATTTCTAATCTTCGGTCATGGTGCCATGGCGTGCTGGAGACGGCAGCTCACGCAAGCAGTCGTCAATGTTGGAGCTGTGCCCCAGGCTTGTCTGCGCTTGCCCTGAACCTCTTGAAATTTCGTTTCTTGTTGTAGATGAATCGAATTCCTGGATTTTGGGGCTCCAGATCAATCCAGTAAGGGTTCCATTTCTCCTCTTGGAGTCAAAATTGCACTTTCTGTCAGTTTAGGCCCTTGATGAATTGTAGATGTTCTGGTGTATCGACATTCAAAAGAAGCTGAGCCAAGAATTTAGCATGCAGAATGAGGCCAAGAACAATAATTTAGACGAGGAGCAGAAATGGAACTCCTTGACTTTCGTCAACCCATACGATCGCAGCCTGAGCACTGAGGCGTTAGTTTGGATCCACATCTGCCCATCATCGGACGATCCTTAGAACTTCTCGTCGCATGTCAGGGAATTGAATCTATTGCAGTGTATTTACGAGGCAAGAAGACGACAAAATGGGCAAACTCAATGATCTGAGTGACAGCACGTTGATGTCTATGTAGTCGCCACTCTTTATGAAACTACTGCTTTCGTGTCGGGAATGTGAATTGCTGTGATCATCGCGTCGACCTGACGAAATGCATAGACCTCTTACTTCATGATAGGGAGCTCACGCTAAAAATTAGCTTTAACTACGTAGACGACCATCACTCTTCTCAATCCGCTGTACGGAGCGGTGAAAAAGGAGAGAACATTATATCACGCAAAGAACACTCGGTAAGCTCGATACAGAGGAAAATAATTTTAGCGGCAAGCCGACCTAGCGCAGAATCTGTAATCTAATACGAACTCCTTAGTCGCAACCTCAGAGGCAGTCGTGTAGAAGGCGGGGCCAGCGTTTGGATTGGGAATACGAGCTAAAATCGGTCATTCATCCTTAGGCGGAAAACCTTGTTGAACCCTCCCTCAGCCAGTTTTGTGATCGAGTCACAGCTATCCGAACTCAGGGCTTAAGCTGCTAAGGCTTGAAGCTGAGAAAAATTGAAGGCCTTATACCTATCTCGGAGCTGCTGTGCCTCATCCCAAAGCCATCTTCCACTAGTGTAGCGGGATAAGTGCTCGACGCCAGACTCGTCTGATGGCATCTTGTCCTGGTAGGTTTGTCATCGTGCGTACAGCCAGCGTCTTGCGGAATTCACGATGGGTCGCTCTGGGCGAGTGTGTTTGGAACAATGGCGAGAAAAGTATGTGCCTCCGTGGCTGGAATAGATGGGCCGCGCAATGCTTCAGTCGTTGTAGTGTCGAATGGACAGAATATCCCACATCCGCATTCATCGCTGGACGTGGGTGTGCTGAGAACGGAGATAAGTTGCGCTAGAGCCTGCGGGTCGGGTATAACATCTGAAGACCGCAAGAGTGATGAGCGAGGAAGGCTGTTTGCTGCCGAAGAAGGGGTAGAGGGGTAAGCACGCCCGTAAATTTTGTCGTGCGGAGACCATGTTCAGATGAGACGACACTGATCAAGCCAGGTCCGGCCTGCAGGCCATTCACAGCTTCCCAGATCTCGTACCACCCAGAAAACAGCCTGGATACTGTTTTCAGACCCACCACACACTCCAATCGTAGTCGCACACATGGAACAAGCTTTTACGGCCATCTTCTCGTCAACAGTACACAGGGTAGCTTGATGATATTTTGAGAAACCCAAAGTTTGATTCCTGTCAAGAACTTTCGCGGCTTGTCTCATGGAGACGAGAGATAGAAGATTCTGATGAGGACAAGCAAAAGCGGGCGCAGCTGTGAGACAGGAGGAGAAACAGATGATATAACGAGACAATGCACATAACTGGCCACTTTCATCGATGAACAATAACAAAGGAACCCGCATCTGGTCGCCAGAAATTGTGCGAAACTTACAAAAGTGGCCCAGGTCGGGCCGTACTCTGACGGGAACGCCAAGGTTGGGACGATCGCTATCGTGAGAGCCCGACTTGAATGGGCCGTACTTGGTTTTTGCAGGCTTCATGGGGGGTCTGAGTAACTTCACGAGCTTTTCCCGGCCGCGAATCGTAATAGAAATACAGGGACATAGGTCGGCTATACCGGCGTAGTATGTGCAGGATCTCTCCAGAGCTGATTGTCTCAGTAAGGTTTTCGTGAATTCCTTCCGTGGATGGAGCTTCAAACACTTTGCACAGTAGGCCCAGTGGTGATTTTCGAGTCGAAATAGGAGTTGAATTCGCTGCGTATTCTGAATGTTCCCGCGCAGAGTTGGGTACCTTATCCGCGAGAGTCGTGAAAACTTGAGACTTTCCTCCTTCGCGATCTTCTTAAACAGGCTGAAGAGCTCTCTGCAGCTGAGGAATAGACAGACTTGATCGACTAGTGAAAGATAATGGCAGATCTCTTGTAAGATGCGCTCACCCAGACACAGTATGGTGGAGGATTTTGCCACTTTCTTCCAAATAGTATGAAGCAGCCTGGGGAGACTCTTTCCATATCGCGACATGTTTGAGTCTTGTAGGCGAAGACTGACGTTAAACGCAAGGTCTCTGGACCGGAGTTCGAGTGTGAATAGAGACGCGAAGGACAAACGAGTAGACCAAAAGAGGCAATATCGTCTGTAGATAATTGTAACATCGAGAACAAGCAGACTCCAAGGCTGACGTTTGCATTTAAATATTGTGGATATGTGACGTACCAATTACAAGTTCCAATTCCGAAATCATTTAAGCAAAGGTCGGTAGGTTTGGATTCCTTGCCTTTTTTGTCTGATCAACATGCAGAATAAGCGTAATTTCTTACACCGATCAACCATGGATTCTGTCAAGACCTGCACCCAAATAACACCGATTTTCTCATCTTAGGGCCTAAGCTCCCTCCAAGGGAATTCAAATTTACATAATGAACAAGATTCTTCGCTCCCCTTTGGTGAGCTTGATACTGGCCAGCTGGCTTGCTTCCTTGGCCCTGGTATTGTTAAGTCGCCATGATTTCAAAAATCATCTTTTTGTGTTGCTACAGTATGCTCCACGTAAATTTAATCTTACTCAACCATGGTAGACTTGACCCCGTTACTAGCCCTTACCATAAGCGCAGGCCGGCCTTCGTTGTGGAAGGGGCATCTTGTGGCCTGTCTGCGGCCAGACATCTGGTGTTGGATGAGAGCTTCTTGGTGCCGTGATCATACAGTGCCGACCGCCATCGCCTTCCATGTCGAACAACACACAAAAGCTGGCTGAAAACCTAATCACATGAGATAGGGCGGGCCTGGCAGCCATACTCTATATAATGATCAGTTCACTTGATACTGAAAGGCCGATTTCTTATATAAAGGTTATCGATGTCTGGATTCGCGTTACCACGGAAATTTAGTGTCGAAATAAATGCCAAAGTTTGGAGAAGGGGGGAAGGAAAGTAGGAGTTAGAAGGGCCTCTTCGTGTTTAAAAAACTCAGTGACATTCCGTAAATCCTTCATCATATAATACACTAAACTAGATTTGGTTATAGCTGTATTTAAGTGGCTCGTTCTAGGGCGAGTAGTATATACTGCAAGAAGCCAAGTGAGAAAAAACAAGATAGGAGATTCCCCCTCAACCCCCCACGATATTATTCGAAAGCGTTCTAGCTTCAGCCCCATCGGCATCCTAGGCTATTACACAATAGCACGAAACCTCTAGGCCTAGCAGCGGAAACTTATTATTTATATAACACTCAGCAAAAAGAGACTAACCATCTCACAGATAGCAAAGGTAGCTTGATGTAGTAAGCGTTCGGTCACTAATATCCGCAGAACCATACGGGTCTTTAGCGACTCCAAATCCCCCACAGTCCCTGCCGGCCAGCCGTCAATCATCACTCCTATAATGCTAGACACCCTCTATAACCACCTCGCCGAAAAACCCGGCCTATATATTAAAGAGATGACCCTGTTCCTTTGGGGTAAGTTTAGGGTATTGCCTTTATCATCGAGCATCAAACGCGCCCTTGCACGGGCTGGCTGAACAAAAAAGAAAGCCCAGCAGAGAGCAAAGGAACAGAATCCTCAAATACGGGATTTCTATCAGCATAAATTGTGGGAATTTAGTTCTTACCATCTGGTCTTTGTTGATGAGTGGGGAAGTGATAAACGGGTTGTATGCCGACGAACTGGTTGGTTATCACTGGGGGTGACGCCAGTGCAAGTATATATGGCTCATTTGTTGATCTCACCTTATCAGTTGCGTACTCAGCCTTCTCACCTCTGGCGCGAAACGCTAAAGCGGCTCTCACGTATCTCCACCCTCAGCGACACCCTCCTGACAAGGAGCCGCACTGAAGTCACACGCTAAATGACCATCTCAGCAAATAGAACCTTAGCCTAGTAGAGAAACGGATGATCGACGCTCTTTGGTCGCGCGACACCGGATGAGAAGGGTGAGTGCGCAATAGACAGGGTGTGACCTGGTGGGAATCCCCTCACAAGCGAAGCTAAGCTGTATATAGCTCGCCCTGTGTTCAAGGAAACGTCACAAGGCCGAATTGTACAGTAGCATGCATAGAGCGACTCTCCCTCAACCGCCTTTAAATACCGCCCACCTTATTCAGTCGACCGCTCCGAACACGCAGATGGAAAATCTAGCATAACACGCACATTCTCTTTGTATGTAATTAATTATGCCTCCAGCTCGGACAATAGTGCCTTTTTATCAGCGACTATACTATGATTTATGAATCTGGCTGGCAAAAAAGGCGGCATAAATATCATATAACCATGCGGGGGCGTTCTCGAAGTTAACAAACTTATACACTACGCGTCACCTAATGGCCGTCAAGTTGCTATGGGCCGATTGACCAATGAACTACGCCAAGACCTTAAAAGAGAATACTGAGAGAAAAGGAAACGGTCATTGAGGAGACATAAGATTTCGCTAGGGACTGCAGTGCTCGTTGGTACATCTCAAAGCCATACTGCTTGCTGACACATAGTCTATGTCTATGTACACGAACAGATCTCATTTGGCTATCGTCCAATGATTAATTCAAAGCTTGAAAGTGAAGAGCAGCAAGCAAAGCTGGAAAGTACAAAGAAAGAGATCTGAGGATCAGGGGCCAATGCAATTAGCAGCTATGATTCACCCTACCTCCAAATTTCGTCGGCGGATGGCAGCCCTGCAGTATGGAACTATATGGTGCTTTGCGTGGTAGACAAGAACTTCTCATCCGCCCACTCAGGGAAACATTCCGTCGTTTGCATTCCATTATCATGGTCGGCCGGTAGCGCTGAAAGTCGGGCGACCAGGTTCCCGGAGGCTATCAATTCCAAACGAGACAGAACTTGTGTTCGCAGCCAATTTATCTCTTGTGTTTGTTCGAAAACCTTTAACTTTAAGGCCTCTGGGCTCTCCCATTCCGCAGCCTCAGTATGAATGTCGCCGGCGGACGGGGACATGTCGACAGCCATAGGTTCAGGCGATGATCGGGTCGGCGGTGAGCCATCAGTGGGGGAGTTCTCTGGGGTGGATTTGCTACTAGTGGAATGGCCTTCGAGAAGTTAGCTATTTGATCAATCAACTGACGAGTTGGGAGAAGATTATGGAGCTGTGCAGAAATAAAACAGATCGCTTACTACTGGATGGTTTGCAAGAGAGAATTCTCTCAATCTCCACGAAAATTTTGTCTTCACCAATCCCCTTCCTTATTGATTCCAGGTCGGCAACCTGCATAGCAGTAATTTTCCCCGATGGAGGTTCCTCCGCACGGGAGCAGGACTGAGCGCTTCTCACGTGAGCCACAAGCCCTGGTGTACTGCTGAACGTGTTGTAGCATCTGTCGCAAAACACCCAACCAGGTGCATGTACGTCTTTGATATGTGCTCTAGTCTTTATTAGCGCAGGCACCGAATACACGCGCTATCCCAACCTAGCTCACTTCAGTCTATGCGTTGAATGGTACTTGCGTTGGCACAGTGGACATTTGAACTTTGGCGGAGAAATGGAGTTCGACTTCGCCATTTCAGGGATGCAAATATCTCATCTATGGTGCTGATCAAGTATTTAACGCACTATTAGAATAGTTTAGCAACATTCTCCTTTTCTTCCTTGTTTCATCATGTGTTGAAGTTTTCAAAGAGGGTGAGAAGTGAGCTGGGTAAAAAGGGAGGAGAGAGGGGGGAGAGGGGGAGGGGGAAAAGGACTATTGTCGTACCTAGGGGGATTCTTAGCGATATTTCGGCCACAATGACAAGCTATTCCACTTGAAAGACACAGTGCTCTGGCATTCAGGTTTGGCCTTGGCAGTTTCTGATGAGCGCAGTCAAAGGAAATAGTTGACCGGGAGGAGAAGAGATGAGATTGACATGTTTAGGTACCATGAAGTTTGATGATAAGGTTGGAGCACGATCACATGCTCGTCCACAGCCACTGTGGTGGAGTAACAAAATAGGCCACAGCACTGTGCTTTCAGGACCCTTTCATATCCGTCTTCCATATGTCTGCGTCTTGTCAAGGCCTTTATTTGTCAATCCTAGAATTTAATAGCGATCTACCTTTACTGCTGATCTCCATTGCATCGTACTAACGTCGGCCGTGCAGGAAAGTGGGGGGTGCGGGGAAGGCGAAGTGGGCCCTCTAGGTTTTCAAAAGGAGTCCTAGAAACCCATGTGACCCAGCAGAAGACCAATCATTATTGAGCGAAATCATTGACAGCAACTCCGCAGTTCGTAATTAGCTTGGTGTCCCTCTAGTATCTGCGGCCGTCAAGAATTTAGGATCTGACATGAGGAGGCTTGTCGTCTCACAAAATGATCTCGAACCCTCCAGGGCGGAGTGTGAAGAGGGCGGAGTTCCTTGTTGACGAGCCTCGAGCTCAGGGACTTCTCGGAGAATGGGAACTTCCTGGGGATATACGAAGTTCCTGGGGAACAGGAAGTTCCTGAACTTCATCTCCAGAGATATATTTAAGGGTCGTCAGCTCCCAGTTCCAAATACTCGGTTTTAACGCCTCCCCTTGACTTTACTCCGTCTACCAAATGATTTCTCGTCGCTCAACTACCATCGGCCCTGTGGCTTTGGGAACCTTTTCTGTAATGGCATCAGCCATGCAGTGCTATCACAGTGACGGTTCACTTGCTCCTAGCCAATATCAGCCATGCAACGGACAGTCTGTCACGAGCATGTGTTGTGGATTGGGATGGGGCGACACATGCCGACACGATGGGACTTGTTTAGGGGTAAACGAAACGATCTACAGAGACAGCTGCACGGATCCCACTTTCGCCAGCGACAAGTGCTTGAAGCTATGCATGAATGACGATGGTTTGTCACCCTTAGACAGGTGGTCTACATAAAGGTGGAATTGATTCATGACCTTTTTCTCCATTGCAGGATACGATGCGCCTGTCACCATCTGTCCGGATCAAAGTTACTGCTGTGGCGCGAACAATAACACCTGCTGCATTGCAAAACAGGGAGTTTTCATCAGAACAACTTCCGATGGTGGTTTTACGATTTCTTCGTCCGCCAAAACCAACAACAACGGCTGTCTGGGCAACGACGGACTAAGCTGCTCAGCGCTTTACGCCACGGCGATCGGGGTACCACTTGGTGTCATAATTCCATTGATAGGCATTATATGTGAGGTGATACGCCGGAGAAGAGCCAACCAAGTCCCTAAACAACCGGAGCCAGCCCCGGCTTAAATTCTGGACCAATCATGAGTGTTACGCCCGGTCGGGCGGTCGGGCCCTGGAGGGATGAACCCGGACGGTTTGGAACCAGATTCAAGTCTTTGAGGTGCCTGTCAGCTTTCTTTGCGCTTCATTATTTTATCAGACTGTAGCAAATCACAACGTTAGCTGTGAATACGATTATGTTTTACTTTTCTATAATGGATGGCGCGTTACTACTGGATGGCTAAGTGAATTGGTAGTACTGGAAATCCAGTAATCTACCTCGTTTATCCACTTGTCCCAGGTTGATCAGCATCGAATGCTTGTAGCCAAAGAGAAATAAAAAGCATTCTTCCCTGTCAGATTGAGTCGTATATAGATATACTGCAGCCTTCTATTCGGATGTAAAAGGAAGATTAAAAACTTAAAGGACGACAACAAGGATGGGGATCTTGCCAGATTCTGAGATTCCTCATCTTTTTGAGATTCCGCTTTGTTTCGTCTCTTTGCATGGAAAGATTCAACCACATTTTACGGCAAACTACGGTATTATAACACTGACTCATCCATCGCTATTAAGTCAAGGAAAACGATTAACTCAAACCAGTATAAATGGAAAATGGCTAAAATTCAAACTGCGTTTTAAAGCTGGAGTTCGGGAATGAAAGTCGAAGAGTGTAGAAGTTAATCAGAACCCGAATAACACTTTATCTCTTAAGTCTCTCCCTCAGTGATCAGACGTAAGAAGCTCCGGGCACCCGTTGTGCTATTATCCACTCAGCACTGAGTACCACACTGCGAACCAAATCGCCCAAGAGCAGCTGCCCCACACTGACTGCAATACTTGTAGCCTGTAGCCGATGCAAGATCCCCAGCCTCAGCATAGCCAGGACCGGGCAAAGCAGGAGATTGAGAGCAAAAGAAACACCCGGCTGCATAGGGTACATGGGCTGAGGCGCAGCGTAAGGATCTTGTGGTGGTCCAACCGGCGCGTTCTTGACGTAGGTGATATTGTTTTGCTGGGTTCGACTGCGCTTCACACACCAGATGATAAAGAGGATCCAAGTGATGAGTTTCAGAATACCCCCAATCACAATTCAGTCGACCGAGGTAAGCAGTTATGCTCTGATGCCGGGGTCAAATTATTGTTCTTACCGCCTTATTCGCCGGATTTCAACCCCACCGAAGAATTCTTTGCCGAGCTAAAAGCGTACATAAAGAAGGCTTGGTCAGAGTAAGAACAGAACCCCGACCAGGGCTTCTATGTCTTCCTCCGGCGGTATATGCATGACGTTCGTGCGAAGCAGCAGAGCGCTAGGGGTCATTTTCGATATATTGGGATAACTGTCGAGAAGGCATAAATGGCTACTATTTATGACAAGGATATTTGACGTTAGCGAGACCTGGGTGGCATTAAAATTCCCTTCACTGAGTGATTACTCTTGTAAGCCGAGTGTTCTTCGTTAGCGAAGGGGAAATCTTTTTTTACAAGATACGCTACATCTTTAGCTTAGTATTCGTATTATAAACAACATTTTAAGAATCATTTTATACTAAAAATAGTTTAAAAAAAATTCCTAACTATCAAATAGCAACACCAATATATGTTAAACGACTTCGTCACACAGAAGATCCGTTTCGTTAAACCCTCAGGGAGCCAGCCAAAGTAGGGCAAGACAACATTTTATTCGGCATTGCAGACACTTTCAATAGCAGTCATGTTAAGTTCGTCGTTAAATTTCATTCAGTAGCCGATTCATTTATATCGCGTAGGAAACGACGGGCTGTTCCAACTTGGATCCCTCGCTCGATGAAGAAGGTAGAGTATGGGTCCTCAAGAATCAGTTTAAGATCTAGGTAATTTTCTAAAGTAACTTAGTATATTTTCCGGAAACCAGCTTTATACGCCTCATCGGTAGCGCGTGATTAAGTGGACATGCGGGCCCCCCCTTTCTTGGAATCCACCTCAAATAACTAGCACGCTAATTCAGGGGTTTATAATTAGAATGAGGTTATGGTGACCAAACACCCGGTTGCTGTAGATATCGTGAGATATCTTAAGAAGCATGATATAAAAACATTGATATTCGATGATATTTTCTAAATTGACTGGTGGATCTTTGTATAACGGTTCTGGAATCAACGGAAAAACGTTGGCTTCAGCTGTCAATTCTCGGAAGGTCCCCTGATGATTGAAGTCTCGGAGCCTGTCACAGCCCAGTGACAGCCCGAAGCCCTAGGTGGGGATCGGATGGCAGTAATGCAAGATCGCTGGAATGTTGGGCTGCTAGTCGCCCCAGTAATGAAAGTGGTTTGCGGGTACAGCGACTAAGAATAGTACATATGTTGGGGGATTGCCCCGAATTTTCTCCATTCGCAAGTGAAGAACAGCATTGAGGACCCACTACCCACCCGGAAGTCGGGTAATACAGTCCCCTTAAATTTGACCCAATATTTGATAGCCGCATGTTATGAGGGTTTCCCAGTCGCGGGAGTAGAATGAAAAGAGTGTGAAATTATCTTGGGCGTTAGCAGTTCAACTCTGAGCGAGCATTTCTCATAGACAATTTGGATTCAGTCCCAAGGCTTTCGAGAATGTTCGGTCTACCCTACTCGTGTCTCATTTCGGTAAAAAGACGGTGTACTTGTAGAGAATGCCTCTACTGACTAGATCCAAGACATGTTTCAACTTCTCCGCATGATCGGCGATCCCCCAACCCTTAACCGTTAGGGTCCAAAGGGTCCACTACTCACTTGTATGGAAATGGAATAAGCTCCGACTTATGACCTCAATCCAGGTCAAGCTTGTCTTAGCTCGAGCCGGCTGGCTTCCGACTCATAGCTTCCGAGTACCTCGCGATCATGTATAAAAGCCCCGGGATCTCAAGTTGCAAAACACAATCATCTCAGTCTCATCAATACATCAACCAAAATGAAGTTTTCCATCGCTGCTCTTGCTGGCTTCGCCACTGCCATCTCTGCTGCTAGTCTTCCTGCAGCTTTCACCCTCGTTGGTGATGGCGGCCAGACTGTTCTGACCGACGGCAGTAAGTTTTACTGATCTTCCTCATCAGAAGAACAGCTCGTTGACCTTTCAAATAGCCAACGCCTACGTCGGCGGCGACACAGACGCGAACCATGAGATCCTGATCCGTAAGTCAAGCAGTCAATCACAATCTCGTTTCAATGCAACTGACACAAAAAAGTTCGCTCGGGCCCTAACGGAATGGTCTCCTTCACCTCCAAGAACTCGACTCCCACCGGCTTCCAGAACCTCTACGTCATCCCCGACACGGTGGAGCCCATTGCTCTGACTGTCCCCCACTCCGGCGCAACCCCCCAAGGCGCTAGCACCAACGACTTCGGCGTCAACGATGAGGGTTACTTTACCCATAACGGCAAAGCCTACTTTGCCAAGGATGGCTACGGCGAGAGCGAGGTGAAGGAGCTCTTTTGGTATGGCTCCCACAACTCCGAGTACGAGGCTGCCAACCTCTACGTCAAGGAGTGCAAGGGCTGTTAAATTTGTGGCCTTTGACTGCCTTTCTTGAAGACATCGGCCGGAGACCAGTACATATCTAGAGTGCTGTCGTGTCTCGTCACCTTTGTGTATCTAACTTGTCCCATTGCATGTACCATCACTTTGGATATACATTCCCTTGACTATTTGTTGAACACGTCAACTCAACCGAACAGGCCATCACTAACATCGAACTAAATCACCCGATCAAGTCTCTAATCGTAGTCTCATACTCCTCTGGCTCCCTCCCAAGAATCTCCTTGATATCCCCCGTAACAGCAGCAGTCTCACCTCTCCTGATCCCCTCCCACGCGGTAGCCCATTCCCTCGAAAGATCGATCCCATGATAAGTGTGCAATCCTCCGTGTTCCAGCTTGACATAATCATCAACCGATATCTCTCTTATCCTCAAATCCCTTCCCAGAACTCTCCCCAGAATCTTCACCGTTTCTGAAAGTGAATACTCCTTCTGACCAGTCAAAAGAACTTTCTCATTCGTGTACTTGAACCTCGCCGGATCTTTGACGTAGGAGGCGATAAGCCGTGCGGTGGCTTCGCCCAGCTCGTCGCGTTTAACCCATGCGACACCCGGACCGGACCCATCGTGTGGGATTGTGATCTCGTTGTTGGGTGAGGACGGGTCAAACCAGGCTGTGTAGATTGGGTATGATTCTGAGTATATTCCCTCTCGAACAACGGTGTAGCTTATTTTATCCGTGAGCGAAGCTAAATAGGCCTCGGTTTGAAGATGTGCGCCCATCACATGCGCAACGCTGGTATCTGTCAATCCAGCGAATGCCAGCGAAGAGTAAAAGATATGTTTCACACCGCTGGTAATCGCCGCGTCGATAGCGATGCGGTGGACCTATTAGAGTCAGATTGATGTATTTCAGAGCTAGTGGAGATCTTATACCTTGATTCTATGCTCGATTTCAAAGGACGCATATGAAATCAGCATGAGAGTGTCCACTCCTTCGAATGCATCTTTGAGAGTCTCGGGAGAGTCGTAGTCCGCTTTTCGGATCGTCGCACCGGATTTCTCATATTCTGTGAGAGTTTCAGGTTTGCGCGCGATCAGAATCAGTTGTGATGCGGGGACTAGTTTTGAGAGGTGGTGCGCAATGCTTCCGCCAAGGCCTCCGGCGGCGGGAAAAACTCCGATTTTGGACATCGTGATGGTCTTTATTTCGATTTTCAAGCGGTCGGCGATTGTAGATTGATTTCACTTGCAATCACTCTGGTCTCTGGAGTTTCTATCCATGTTGTACCCCGCGGCAGGTGGGTTTCACTGAGGATTGATCAGCATCTGCTTATAAATTGTTTCCGTTGCTCCACCCTATTTCCGGTTGAAGTCCAAATCTAGCCAAGGATCAAGTGCATGGATGGAAATACGGATATAATGTTTGGGTTTTGCAAATTTTTGTCGTCATTAATGAGATGGGATGTATCGATCTAATGCTGTACATGATAAAAATGATAGTCTAAGGAGCCAGACCGCCAGTCCCGAAAAGCTCTATCTTTATCCGGTCAGCGGAGACGCCCTGTGCCTTGAGGCTTGTTTCCATGTCCGTCATGAATTTCTCTGGTCCGCAAATGTAATATTCGGCGAAATCATGCTCGAGGAATAGATCCTTCGAGTCCAGCTTGCTTAGGTCCACGCGTCCGGTGAAGGTGTAGTCCTGACCTTCCTTCTCGGTTGGGGAAGGGTGGCTTGTGAAGAATGTTGTTTGCAAGTTGGGATATTTCGTAGAGAGCGTGGAGATGTGCTCCTTGAACGCGCGCGCAGATGAAGTTCGAGCACCGTGGATGAAATGCAGTTTGCGGGTTGTTGACTCCTCAGTGGAGATAATTGTGTTCAGAATCGAGGTCAACGGCGTCAACCCAACTCCAGCAGAGATCAAAACAATTGGATTCGAAGTTTTCTCCTTGGTCGCTGGGAAAAAGAAGTCGCCGGCCGGGTGTGACACTTTCAGCGTGTCACCCTTGCTGAACGTGTCGTGTAGCAAATTCGACACATAGCCTGGGTGCGCAGCTGCGCTAGGGTCTGCAGTGTCGACGCCTAATTCTTTCTTCACGCTAATGCGGTAATAATCTGGGGATGGCTTATCGCTGAGAGAGTACTGGCGCGGCTGGATATGCTCGAGCTCGGGGACGTACACTTGAACGGAGATGTACTGGCCAGGACGGAAGGAAGGTAGAGGTTTGCCGTCCACAGGGGCGAGGTAGAATGATGTAATCTCATCGGATTCTTCGATTATATCCGTGATGCGGAACTCACGCCAGTCGGTCCAACCTGCGCTTTGTTCGTATAATTGCTTTTCACGAGAGATCATGAGATCCGCAAGTTGCCAGTAGGCTGTTGCCCAAGCATCTTTGATTTCTGGAGTTAAAGCGTCGCCAAGGACTTGGCTCATTGCTTCGAGGAGGTACTTGGCGACAACTGAGTAGTGCTCGGGCTGGACGTAGAGTGACGCATGCTTGTTGCAGATCAATTCGACCGCCGAGGTCAATGCAGCCAGATCGTCGATGTGGGCGGCATATGCGTAAAGAGCACCGGCCAAAGCTCGCGGTTGGTGACCGTTGACTTGATTGGGGATATTGAAGATGTTGTTCAGCGATGGGTTCTCGTCGAGCAGGTTCTTGTAGAACACAGATGTGATGGTGTTGCCATGCTCGGCTAGAACGGGCACGGTAGTTTTGATGAGCTTGATTTGATCAGCTGTTAATCCAGCATTGGAGCCCATAATGATGTGCGTCAATGATATTGTTCAATGATCTTGGAAGAAAAGCCTCGAATGTGCTTTGTGTGCGTTGATGTCGATGCAGAATAACCCGCAATTGAGGGCCATCTGTGAGGTATTTAAAGTAAAACAAAAATCAACCAATTCACGGATATATCCGCGGCGACTTAGCCGAATCTAGACATGGCAGTCTGGTACCTGGTTGTTGCGGATATTGCGGTGAAAATTTGACTCGAGTTGTAGCTTCTCCGCGGAGATACAGCGGAGAAAGGCAAACAACGTTCGATGCGCGCTCTTCTGGAATTTTCTCGGAGCTCTGATCTGATGTTGAACATAACTCCACAGTGACGCTAATCTAAAATTTCCCCAAGTTCCTTCATACAAAAAAGACTACATACCGTGCAATGGGTGGTCACGATAAGGTTGACCTGCAGCCTGTCAAAGCGCCGATCGGCTCGGGCGCACCCAGTAGTAGGAATCAGTAGACAATTGCTAACCACTAACACAGACGTTAATAGCTTGTAGTCTCATGTGCGAACAATTATTCCAATGTTGTGCTTATTAATAATCTATAACGTCGACTTTCAAAGGGGACCCGACCACCGGTTACTTCCCGTAAATCTCCGTCCGGTCAGCCCATCAACGAGAATATTCAGGGAGGTCAGTCTAGCACCACACATTCCACCCGGTGACACGCAGAACCGGCAGTTCATGGGATTGGTAATTAATTTCGTGTGGAGATAGTATCCAACTTGATGCCGATTGGCTATTCAGGACGATCGATTTCGTACCGGCTCCTTGAATAGACATAACATGAATCTATTTATCTTTGACTCTATTGACGCAGAGGGAAAAAACCCCACCAAAATCATCGTCTCTAATCTAATTCAGTATCATATCACCCACTGATGAGAAGTAATTGCTCTTCGCGCGAAACCTGCGTATATCGTCCCTGAGTAAACTGCGGCACACCGCACTCCTTGATTCAGAAAATCAGGGTCCTCGTTCATCTCATTGAACCCTGATATCTAGAACGAATCATCGAACTTTAAAAGGATTGTATTCTGAGCGATTCACCTACTTCGAGACCCTGATCCAAGCTCCGCCACCCACCAACCAAACTCTATGAGTGAGGGCTTCATTTCCCTGACCAGCACGAACAGGTCGCGCACAGAAGTTCCAGTACCAACTGATTGATTCGTACCCACAAAAATATAAACGACCATGTCTTAAGACGGCTAGCCACAAGTGGCCGTTCTAGACACTTCGGATAATCCGTTTGCGGAAGGCCGGGAGTGCCCGTCCAACAACGAGGTGCCATTGATGCCCCACAGTCTCATTTACAAACATGGGACAAGCTGTATCCTGACCTCATCACTACTTCCTCGGGCGTATATACTGATTTGTGTCGAGCGGCAAGCTGCGCTGCTTACTCGAAGTGGTGAACAGTGGGCTTCGAGTAAACTCTATTCCATCGTCCTTGTGGTAGCAGCTTGCTAGTTCCCTGCCCCAAGAAATGGTCGATGATACCTGGATCGGCCTTTGAGGGAGATTGTAACATATGGTGACGTCTGTGATGGCTGGGCCTATACAATAAGTATCCTCTCGTGTACCCATACGCCTTATGAAAAGGGCATATGACCGGACAATCGACCTAGTTCTCTACATTTCATTTCTTTCCTACTAATCGACACAAGGCCAATTGACAAAATGGCTTTTGGTAAACACAAGCGCGGTGGCTCCGGGGTATCGGATCCCTCTACGATGGGAGGGCCCAGTCGCAGTAATCGTTCACAGCTGCCAATGCTGCAGATGCCTGATAAATTCCGGTATAACCTGCTGTGTGTCTTCGGCGAGTTCGTTGGCACGTTTATGTTCTTGTTGTTCTCTTTTGCTGGAACCCAGGTTTCCAACACACCTAAGGCTCCTGACGGGTCACCTCCGAACACCCCCAACTTGTTATACTCTTCTCTGTGCTTCGGTTTCTCGTTGACAGTCAATGTCTGGGCTTTCTTCCGTGTTACTGGTGGTCTTTTCAATCCCGCCGTGACTCTCGCGCTCTGCCTCACTGGTGGCATGCCTGCGCTGCGCAGTCTGATGGTTTTCCCTGCCCAGCTAGTTGCGGGGATTGCTGCGGCCGGTGTCGTGAGCGCCATGTTCCCAGGCAAACCAAACTTCACGACTCGTCTGGGCGGCGGCGCCTCCATTTCACAGGGTCTCTTCATCGAGATGTTCCTTACCGCGCAACTTGTCTTTGTGATCATTATGCTTGCTGTCGTGAAGCACAAGTCAACCTACCTGGCTCCAGTAGGCATTGGTCTTGCATTCTTCCTGTGTGAGCTTGTCGGTATGTATCCTGTTTGTCACTCATCTTCTCCAATCAAGTCTAATATAACTCCTAGGTGATTATTACACCGGTGGCTCCCTCAACCCTGCCCGTTCTCTCGGTCCAGACGTGATCAACCGCCAGTTCCCCGGATATCACTGGATCTACTGGGTTGGCCCTCTACTCGGATCCCTGCTGGCTTCTGGTTTCTATCATCTCCTTTGCTGGGTCCGCTGGGAGAATATCAACCCGGGCCAGGACTACAACGAGTGGGAGATCAAAGCCCGCACAAATTCCGTACTTTCTGAAAACACCATAACTGATCATGTTCATGGCCCTTCGAGTCAGTCCCCACCCAATGGTGGTCAGACTCATGACTCTTATCTGCCCCCTGCTGGGGCTCAGACTTACACGGATGCTCCCAATGGTACTGCTGTGAACCAGAATGGTCAGACGAATCCTAGGATTGAAGTTACCCCCGAGCAGCAGGTCTGAGAAATTACCAGACATGATTTTTTTTGGCATGATGAGAACCAATGGCTTGTATGGATGAGCACATGACTGGAATGTGTTGCGGTGGATTACCGCCGCACATTGTGCCTTGGACCACATGTGCATGTTAATGTGGCAACATGTTTCGCGACTTTTGTCTTAGACTTCATGAACTTTTGTTTTCCTTGTTGATACCTTTAATGTACACCTATCTTTTCATCAATTTATATTGACCCATTAGTCGTGTTGGTGCTTCTGACTGGCATCCTCCCTTAAGCATGTCCGAGCCGCCACAATAAATGTAGAAACACCACCAAATGCGACAAAGGAGGCTGATTGCCTGGGAGGAAACTTCGGCACCGTAACACGCCGACTATGGCCCACCAGCTGCCAGTGTTTTGCCTAGGCTTCGGCGCTCCCGAGCGAAAGCAACAGAAGGTGGACTATGGCATTGTAATTCACCACTCCTCCATGGTGTTAATCTGTGCGTTCAGAAGGCAGAGCCCCCGTAAGTCTATCTTCACAGGGAGGGCCAAGCTGATCGACAAACCAATCATCCAATAAAGCGACGGACCACCAGCCCCAACCCTTCGTAGCTTATCCACCATGCAAGCCAAGACCAATCGAGGAATGGGAATGGGATCACCCCTCGCTCTGAATTTTGGATTGCGGGTAATTTCGATTCAATCAGGGATGGGACAGGACGGTGCGATTACCTTTCCGGCCTCTTGTTGTGACAAGGATCGCGAATCCCTACGTGACACGGCGATACACCTAAAGATCTCACGGCGCGTCGGATCCCGAACACGATCACTTCAATCAGCGCGCTTCCCCGCTCAACTTAGCTCCACAGCTCCGCAGATGCGAGGCTAGGCCGAGACTTAGGTCGAGTGCAGCTTTCAACCCGAATCCCTTAAAACTACTCATCCCCGCCATTTCGTGGTCGTATACTCTTCATCATGCATAACGGGGCCTCCGCGTCCATGTCCGCGCCCGAGGCTGCGCTAGAGTTGGCGCATCCAGATGATTCACAGCTGCTGGGTACGTTTGATGTTCAGGATCTCCATACTCGCGTTTTGACTCGGTCGCTGACGGGACCGGCTAGCCAAAATGGGATATAAGCAGGAACTCAGAAGACAGTATTCCACCGTCCAGGTATTTGCGATCGCATTTAGTATTATGGGACTTGTACCGAGTATTGCGTCGACCTTGTCGTTTTCGTTGCCTGCGGGTCCCGTTGGAATGGTTTGGGTAGGTTGTGCTGTTGATATTGTTTACCGTGAGGTGAAGGGTGTAGGAGTGGGAATCTGACGTCAGTAGGGATGGTTTACGGCGAGTGTCTTTATTATCGTTGTGGGGTTGGCGATGGTAGGATCTTGAGATTCTCTTGTCTCCGAGGATGCTAATTCTACAGTCTGATCTTGCATCGGCAATGCCTACCGCTGGTGGGTTGTATTGGTGGACGCATCATTTCGCTGGCGAGAGGTATAAGAGGCCTTTCAGTTTCCTGATAGGGTATAGTAACACGCTTGGCCTGATTGGGGGGATTTGTTCTGTGGATTGTAAGTTGGTCTACACATCTTCAGTGGTTCAAGCATTCATCTCTGCAGATACACTATCCCTGATGATCCTGTCTTGCGTTTCCATCTCACGAGACTCGGACTGGTCTGCCTCGCGCGGAGTCATTTACGGGGTCTATGTCGGGCTAATCCTTCTCCATGGACTTTCGGGCGCCTTAACGGGTCGCCTTATGCCAAAAATCCAAACTGCTTGCATTTACATCAACATAGCATTGGTGGTCGCCACTGTGGTCGCGTTACCGGTCGGAAAAGTGACGCGAGGAGAACCTTTGAACTCCGGAAGCTATGTCTTCCGCCATATGGACAATGAAACCGAGTGGCCGACGGGATGGGCGTTCATGCTGGCATGGCTTGCTCCGATCTGGTCAATTGGTTCTTTTGATTCCTGTGTGCACATGAGCGAAGAGGCCATGCACGCTGCAAAAGCTGTACCATTGGGGATCATGTTCTCTGCTGGCTCAGCGTGTGTCCTTGGTTTTTTGGTGTTGGCTGTCATTGCAGCGACGATGAATCCCAATGTCTCGGTGACTTTGAACAGTAAATTTGGACAACCGATGGCTCAGGTGAGATGACCAGCCTGCTTGGAAGACTCTGGCTAATCTGACCAGATCTATTACGATGCACTTGGCAAAAACGGCGCCCTCGGCTTCATGATAGTACTCTGTATAATCCAGTTCCTTATCGGTCTCAGCTTGGTACGTCCACGATTCGAGTTGATATTTGTAATCTAACCAAGTAGATTGTCGCCGCTTCCAGACAATCCTGGGCTTTCTCCCGAGATGGAGCCCTTCCATTCTCCAATTTCTTCCGACATGTCAGCCAAAGGATTCAATTCCAGCCCGTGCGCATGATATTTGGCTTGGTCGTGGTGTCCATTATACTCGGCTTGCTCTGCTTGATTAACAGTGCCGCTGCAAATGCCTTGTTCTCGCTTTTTGTAGCGAGTAACTATCTATCCTGGGGAATGCCGATATTCTGCCGCTTAGTCTGGGGGCAGAAGAGGTTCGTTCCAGGGGAGTTCTACACCGGGAGGTTTAGTCAGGCGATCGGTGCCGTTGCTGTGGTTTACTTGCTGTTTGGAGTGATCCTGTCGATGTTCCCTACAACTGGACCGAACCCTTCGCGTAAGTTTGATATTCACATTCCCCGATGATGGCTGATCGTTTTGCTAGCGTCGAATATGAATTACACCATTGTGATCAACGGGTTTGTCTGGCTTGGATGTATGAGTTACTACTTCCTATTCGCTAGGCGCTGGTATACCGGTCCACGTGTAACGGTTGACGAGCCTAGCTCCGCCAATTTGAATAATGGGATGTTCACGCCTGAGAACCTGCAAGAGAAGGCTAATTTCTGCGGAAAAGCAGAGTAGCGATGCTCTTGCCAATCAACAACACAGTTGGCGCATCCTAATGTGGACCGGATTTGTAATACAATCACTTGTACGTTTCTTTAGGTATAAAATACTCTATGTTCATGCAAATCTCCTCATCAATATAGTTCGGATGGATTTTCTGCCGATGGAAGAAAGATGTCGCCGAGGAATCGAGTCATGGTCGCATACAGGAATACGAAGCGAAAAGATTCCGCAGATGATTACGAAGCAACTTGTAAGCCCATCAGGTATAAATCAGATTGTATTTCAACACATCAAACTCTCAGACCATAAATTCATCACTTCTGTTTGCTTTCGGAATCTTCTTTGAATATTTGCTCCTTACCTGGCGAGAGCGCTATTTCCGTTGGTCTCTCCCACTAGATAAACTCATCTGGAAAAATTACAGGTGATTCGAAGTCATGGCGGCCACTGCAGATAAATCCAAGCCTTACATACCTCTTGCCGGAAGTGCGGATGACGGCTGGTCTTCTGGGGATCAAGCAACAGCAACCTGCTATTGTGGTGCTGTTCAACTGTCTTTTGTAAGAATTCCCCACTCCATTTCCACGTCATTTGACGTTTGAGGACCGATAATCGGGACATCCTTGTACCACGACACATACCAGTGGCTTTCAGCTAATTCTCGCACACAAAGCCTACTCAAGGTCCAGGCCTTGTCGATACATTCATTTGCCATTGCACAGACTGCCGAAAGATCACAGCATCGATGTTTGCATCCAATTTCATCGTAGCAGACACACACTTGCAACACCTCAGAGGGCGCGCCAACCTGAAGACATTCAGTCAGTCGAAGACTATTGAGTCAGGCAAACTCATGACGAATCATTTTTGCTCGACTTGCGGTACGCTGATGTATCGCGTTGGGGAAGCATTTCCGGGATACAGCATCCTGCGCATTGGTACCGTAGACGATTTCAATTTGCATGAGACTTTGCTTAAGCCAAGAGTTGAGCGATACACTAAGGACCGGGTTGGCTGGCTATGTGCTGCAAAAGGTGTTCAACAGGATGGTCCATTTCTGTCGCCGACTCGAGGGCCGAAAGGGGTTTTGTGAGGGGTAGGGATGGATTAGCCGATGAGGAGTTCCGGGTTCAACCCTTGGCGACTGAACGCAAGTACTTCAAAAACTGTCTTCATTTGAAAGGTCGATTATTGAGATGTAAATAAATGCCTTGAACTAGGAGTCCAACCCCAGAAATGCCAGCTTTTCTATTTGCAGATACTAAAATAACGCCCGAAATATGACGTCGCCTTCCCCACAATTTCCCGTCAATCAACGCCAAGCATTGAGCTTCCCCTCGAATTCGACAACATTCACTTATCACCACTACACACGAACGCTACCACTAACTCGGTACTCACTCGTCAAGGATATCCTCATCTCCCAACAGAAGATGAGTCTTGACCATGGAGCCCCACGCGAGTTCGACGACACAGACAGCCTCGAGGTCCCCCATGTCTCCGAAAACGGAAGCGGGAACGGAGAACCAGTGACCGACAGAGCACAAACTCAATGGAAACCCTCATCGCGTACAGTGGAGGAAACCCTGGCAGAGGGGCTATCAAATGAAGATCTCTGGATGCTGATTCGACGTTTCAACAAGGTACGCGAATCGCTGGTTAACTTGGGGCTCAGGACTCCCTCGGGGCTAACATGTGACTTAGCAAATCTACCATGTGAAAGCGGTACCGGATGCACAGGCAAGGGATATTGATCTTAATCGTGCCGATGATGAGCAATTCCCACCCGAGAAACTGCGGATGACTGTTGAAAGGTTTTACACGTCTGTCGTTGTGGGTTTGACCGAGTTCTTTCGGCATGTTGGGAGGTTGAGGTCCTGGAAGGAGCCGGTTCGGACTTCGATATTCTGCGGTGTATGCTCTCTTCTCTTGACAACTCTTTACCATCGGCTGATCCTCTCTAGGTCTATTTCACATCATGGCTTTTCGATCTTCTTGTACCGGCTATTTTGAGTCTTTTGGTTGCTCTCATCATGTTCCCACCTATCCGAACAATGCTCTTCCCAATGGCGCCGGCGAAGACGAATTCGGATACTTCGAGTGTGAATAGCTCAACGGGTGACCTACCGGAGTCCCATGATAGTTTGACTGGAGCTCCGGAGAACCACAAAGGTGAAGCCGCAGAGCAGGAGGCGAGGAACCTCGTTGACAGTGTTGCGACTATGGCGATGGAAGGTGCCGCTGCCAAATATGGTCAGACTGTCGCTGAGGATGAACCCGACGTGCCGGCAACATCACAACCTCTTTTGGCCATTGAAAGCGCACCAGATGGTCAGCCCGACGAGGGTCCTGAGGATAAGACCAAAAAACCGATGAGATCTAAGGCTGCCAAGGGAACCGATAAGGCAATGCGTGTCATTAGTGATATCACTGACATTTATGAGCAATTTGCGAAGTAGGTGCACTGCTCTAATTTTATGACTCATTGTCTAACACTGGAACAGTCTTTTTTCTCCAACTCCACCTTTCTATTTAGTCTCTTCAAGACTGCGCCTCTCTAGCATCCTAACAATCATCGCCGTCGTGGTGCCATTCGCGTCGAGTTACTGGATTATCAAAGCCGTCGGTTTCGCTATTGGCCTCGGATTCTTCGGCGACCCGATATTTGTCTACACGTTGGACATGTTGAACCAGAAGGTTCCAAAGTGGCAAGACCATCTCGACATTCAGAAGTATGTCTCTCATTCCAGTACTCTGACCTCCAACTAACAACTTCAGAACACTGCTGAAAGGCGTCCCAACGAACGCCCAACTAACACTGACCCTCCTCCGCATCGGCGAGATTAACGCCTCTCCTCTCCCACCCCCGCCAAGCGCCGAAGACAACGAACGTGCTTGGCCGATTCGCAAGAAATCAAAAACAACATCTACCTCGCAATCCAGCGACCTCGCATCCCTCAACTCCCCTTCCACGACATCCCTCGGCACTCTCAACAACGAACCCTTACCACCGTCGAAACCCAAACGCCGCTGGGTCTTCAAACTTCTCAAGTTCGTCCGACGCACCATTGCAACCGCCATCCGCGGCCACATAGCCATGGATCGCGCAATGGCCATCGCCGGCTCAGCACACACCAAGAACCTCCTTACCATGCTTCAAAATCGAGGTTTTGTTACCAAACCATTCGGGCCACTTAAATTTGACGCGAAGTTTGAGCGGAAGCGTGGCGCGGCTGTCATTGATTCTTCGAAGGAGCCCCCCTTCTGTATTTTACGACTTATCAATCCGCGGGTCTCGATGATCTCAAAATTGAAAGCAGGAAGGAGAAATCTGTGCTCTTTCAGATTCCTGTTACGGATATCAGGGAGTTGAAGAAGACGGAGGGCCTTGGTTGGAAGGGGAAGTTAATTGTTGAGTTGACAGCTGGTAGTAAGGAAGCTGCTGACGGTTTGGTCGTTGGTGGTAAAGATGGACAGAGTTTCCACTTGACGGGAATGAGGTCCAGGAATCAGTTGTTCAATCGGTTGATTGCCATTGATGCACAATTTTGGGAGAGTCGGTAATTTATCACATGGACAGTACACTAGGCTCAATGTAGATTATACCTCAGTTGAAGAAGAGAAACGTATTGAATATATGAAGAATTAGACGTTGGATGTTATTTTTTATTCACTATATGTACATATATCCAGTATTAGGCCCATCTTGGCTGGAACTTAATCATTTGAGTCAAAGAAAGTCGTGAAAAGAAGCGCGATCCCGCTATGCTTTGTTTCCGGATTGCAATCATCGTAAGCAAAGACTCTCTACAGGGCAGCCATAACACCGAGCATGCCCAGACCCGCAAAAGCAGCACCCATAGCAGAAGGCCCCGAACCGGCGGCATTAGTTCCGGTGCTCGAAGCACCGGAAGCAGTCGACGAAGCAGTGTTGCTCCCCGTCTCAGTGGCAGTGTTCGTCGCGCCGCTAGCGCGGCTTGTCATAGTAGTCGCCTCGGTAGTCGTGTGACCAGAAGCATCAGTCGTGGTGAACTGTGTAGCCCAAGTGGAAGCTTTGCTAGCAACATCCGAGCCAGCTGAAGCAGCGTCGGAGCCGATGGAGCTGGCTGCGCTGGCAGCTGCGGATCCGAACGAGGCAGCGTCGCCGGTGAGAGTGGAAATGGCGGCTGAGCCACCAGTTTCAACAGCGTGGGCGATGGAAGTCGCTTCTGCGGCGGCTGCGGAGCCGATCGATTCGCCGCCGCTGGCGGCTGTGGCCACAATGCCTTCAGCGGCGGTGACGATGGAGTTCAAGTCCTGGGCATAGGCGGCGGTGGAGAGGAAGAGGGCGGTTGTGAGGAGGGTGAACTTCATTTTGATGGTTGAGGTAGTGTGCTTTTGGGTTGGTTGAGTTGATTGAAGTGAGAAGTAAAGGTGCAAGATTATGCTTTTTTGTATAGTAGAGTGTGGGATGATTCTATACCTGATCTGGGGAGCATAGGAGTCCTTATATGTGCCGCCACGAAATTGCGGCCCCCCATGAAGTGCCAACTTTAGTCTCCCGTGGCAATGCAAAATCCGCCCCGAATCATTTCCAGTATGATCATCCGCCGATGGAGCGTTTCGTGTGGTCAAGCCAATCGTCATCTTACGACCCACACTGACGAGCCTCTCCTGACTAAGTGGATTTCCAGTCTCCCGCGTTTTCTGGAAGGTTACCATGTGCTACGCATTCTGTGAGCAGGGTCTTGCATCTACTGTACAGTACATGGGCAGGGCTATGGCTAGGGCTATGGCTATGCATCCCGAATATAGAAACTCTTGTTCGATATTCTGCTGCCTTCAAAACCCCTGCCCAACCGGATTTTCACGGCAATCTCGCCGCCACGTCCCACCCCTGAGGTCAGGGCCCATCGGGGAAGATCTCCACAGATCAGCAACCATAGGTTGTGCGTGTGGGCCGCGGCATCACTTCCCCTAACAATGTGGGGGGGCTATTATTGTGGCCTTCGTTTAGGCCCGTGACAGTTTTTGTTTTGACTCTTGGCGAGTGCAACCATGTCCAGGTTTGATTGCACCGCCTAGATCTTGTTTCAATGCGGCCAAGATCTGAAATGACGTCGTGTTGAGACGCTAGAGACTCGACTCCGTCCTCAACGCCACTGGGGCGAAGTCGAAGAATTGGCGTCTTTTGATGCCTTAGGCATAACTCACAGCCACAATCAGTCACGTGTGTTTCTAAAAATGAAACACAGCCCTGGACGCCTGAAGTCTCAGCTCGGCTTCCTCCAACGACTGGTGCTTCATGAAAGCTATATGGGAAACATGAAGATCTAGATCCTCTGAAATTTATCCTGGCTTGATAGGTGATCAATGATGCTGATCACTGTAACATTAATGCAATGCACACTTGTGCCGTCTTGGCAGACTTTTAATGTTCCATGATTTTCAGCTTGAAACATTTACCCTTGCCGCGATTCTAAGGCGTCTTGTTAACTAGTTCTCAAATTTTTCCTAAGACTACGTGATCTGCTTGTGTCTTTCTTCTCCTTGTGTACACATCTCCTCCGATACACATCTTCTCTTGTACATAAGGGGTTTACAAAGATCGTGGAGTATACCCTTCCGAAGGAGATGTGGGTTGGGTCTCGATTGCTCCTTGATCGAATCATTCACCTGCTTCGTCGATCGTTAGGTTTAATACTGTAGGCTTGTATACCTAGATAGCCGTACATGTCGAGCTTGAGAATGGCTCTTCTACCGCACACACTCGACCAATGAATTATGTGTATCTAAACTTTGGCACAACTTGTCAATGGAATCTGGAAAAAGAAATCATCATTAAAAGCTATGTCATAGTAAATACATATGTTCAAGAATAAGTCATCAGGTCACCCTCAAGTCTCAAATTGTGTGTATGCCTGAATGATACCCTCCCAACCACCGGGGTGATTTGCCTCACGCGGGTTTGTCATCCCATCAAGCACCATGACATCCGTCATGCGAGTATTTATTGAGTACCAAACCAAGTTCACTGGCGCGCCTGTCACGCGCATCATGTTACTCTGGCATTTGCCATTGCAGGGCTCATTGTAAAGTCCGTTCCAGGAGCCGTCGAAGAAAGCCCAGGCTGCGGAGTTGTAGAGCGCGATATTGGAGCCGCCATCAACATTGGTCGCCAGGGCTGAGCGGCATTTGTCGTCATCAGCACCGCACCATGAGTAGTCGGGGTCACCGAGTTCCGCATTTGCGGTCCATGGGGCGGGTGCCTTCTCAAATTCACCTGAGCCTTGCATGTAGGGTGTCTCGCTTTGGAGGAGGCCTGCGAAGACGTTGGCGGCGTGGTGGAAGTTGTACTGGTAGAGCCAATGGTGTTCGGAGCCCGTTCCTGTGAGCCAGGTTGCTTTTGTTGATTCCACAAGAATGCCACGACCTGTGGAAATGATGGTGAAAATGGAGGTGCTGTCGAGGTTATGGTCTGCTGTCCAACCCCAGAAATTCTCAATGTATGCCGACGAGCT
This sequence comes from Penicillium sp. IBT 18751x, assembly GCA_028828935.1. NCBI lineage: Eukaryota > Fungi > Ascomycota > Eurotiomycetes > Eurotiales > Aspergillaceae > Penicillium > Penicillium sp. IBT 18751x. The sequence continues at coordinate 360,619 of JAQJZS010000011.1, read as the reverse complement.
CTCTGTCAGATGCATCACCATATATGCGGCCATGCAGTCTTTGGTGTCCTGTGAGGTGCAAACGTCTGAAATAGTTGTCTCGGCTGTACCGCCCACTGTTACCAGGGTGTTCCACATGCCCACATCACCTGGCCGTGCACCAGCGGCGTTGATCTCCACGACAATGGCTCCGGGGAGAACTTCGCCGACAGAGAAGCGCATGTCCTGAATCTCAATTTTTCCGACGTCGCCCGGGTTTCCAACTCGGACGATAGCTTTGGGGGCGGACGGATCCTTGAATGCATCACCGTGCCCCGAGATGACGGCCCATGCCTCGCCCACAATGCGTGTACCCACAGGAATGAGGATGGTGTCCGAGACTCTGTAGACTCCAAATGGGAAATAAGTAATCTTGCAATTTGCTGCATTCTCGGCCAAGATTTGGTTTAGTGATTGGGTATCATCGGTTCGGCCATCACCCATCACCGGATGCTCGGAGACAGTCTTCACATTGACAATATCAGCACTGCTGTAATCCGCATACGATGGTTGAGCCTTAATCAAGTAACTTCCATCCACGAGCAAGTTTGCAGGCTGCTGCGTAGTCCAGGTTTTACCAGTCTCGTATTCACCGGGAACAGCGGTGCCCCAGGCCCAGGTGTCAACATGGCCCACGTAACCCAAATGTGTCGATCCATTGACATCGACGACGACATCCGTTTTAGAGTCGTGGGCCAAGTTCTGAATGAGAAGTTGACTGTTCTGGTTCCCACTGTCATGGGACGAGTCATATAATCGGACCACGGGCCCACGAGCAGCTGACGTTTTTGAGTCGAGAAGGACCATGCTTCCCAGGCCATTTCGTCCCATGTCAATAGCAAGCTTGCAGCTGACGAAGGTCGCGCTCTGAAGAAGTACTGTCCATCCGCCCTTGGCATTGAATGCTGTATCGCAAGACTCAAAGTAGATGTTTTTGAAGTTGACTTGCTGATTTGAGTTGATGATACCAGTCGCACCACCTTGAATATTCTTTCTCTATCTTAGCATCCTGATGAACCAAGGAATCTGTCAGATTGACTTACCACATCGGTCACGGCAATGGTTGAGCCGGCCAAAATGTCGATACCAGTGTGTCCCGTAGCTCCGACTGGCATACGGATCTGCACGTTTGTGAGCCCGGATCCCTGAGCCACGCCCCATTGAAGTGCAGTGATTGATGTTCCCGGCGCAACTGCAGTCGTGTCAAGAATGACATTTTTCATTAAAGTCATGAAGCTGGTCTCCGGTTGGCCGGCCTTTTCGTCGTAACCCAGAATAAGATATTGTCCCACAAAATCTGGAGCCGCTCGGATGATGGGTGGGTTAGATGGATTTCCAACAATTATTGTGCCGACAGTCAGCTTCAGTGTGCTTTTAAGCGTATAAATACCCCCAGGCAGATACACTTCAGCTGGGTAGCGTGTCACGCCCTTGCCTTTACGGGTGCCACCATTGTTATCATCATCAATTGCATTTTGCAATTTCGCTGTCTGGTCGCCCGATCCGTCATTCACCACTGAGTAGTCCATAACATTTCGGTACACCATATATTTGTTTATGCCTGTGACATAAGGGGCAAAGCCAGCGCCCTGTTGGTTGTGATCCATGTCATCCAACCAGTAAGCGTTGGATGTTTTCAGGGATGGACCAGCGCATGTCGTTGTGGCAGGAGCAGCATTTGTGGAGCTCGATCTAATCAGATATCAGCATTGAAGAATTTGTGGGTCCACGATCCACTCACGGCGTTGAGTCAGGAATCGGTATGAGTGTTACAACTGATGTCTCGGGCTCGGGCTCGATTGAAGTTGTCGGCGAGGTGGACGGCGAGGTGGAGGGCGAGGTGGATGACGAGGTGGATGACGAGGTGGACGGCGAGGTGGACGACGAGGTGGACGTCGAGGTCGGAATGGCAATGCTTGAACTCGAAGGCGTCGCGGTAGCAACAATGACCGAGGTAGCTAGTGTTGACAGGCTGGCAATTTGATGTATTAAAGCAGGGGAGTCTGTATTCAATGCCTGCGCGGAAGAGCTCGAGCTCAAGGAGCTTGAACTTGGCTTGCTCAAGCCGGGCAACGACAATCCAGCCAGCAATGAAGCAAACCAGGGTGGAACATGACCGTTTCTGGAGCCTGGAACCGGCTCATAGTCTGGGAGATGTATTTCATCCAGAGGAATGATAGCCCCAGACACTGTAGCTGCAGTAGCTATCAGTGTAGTGAGAGACAGTGAGCTCCGCATCTTGATCCTGAGATATCGATGCCAACCAGGATATGAAGAGATGATGAGAAGAGAAAGCGAGAAGAAGGACAACAAGTTCGAATGCCCGGCACGGAGCGCACCGCAACGGTCCCCGACGACTGGTATGGGCGCGAGTCAGTCCTCGTCTGGAATGCTGTCACGGGCGTGTACCTACTTGGCCAGACCCTTGGAGATCAACACCCCTTGCCATCTTCGGGACCTCTGAGTGTGCTGGCTAGATCGCGACACATATAGATTCTGCTAGTCGGAAAGTCCTCTCTACAATACTTGTGCTCACTTTGTGTCTTCTTGATGCTGTGTGCTGATGAACACCTGAAGACATCGATTTGGGTAATGTTTATTCTAGGTCTTGCCTGATCGGGAACTTGGGGTATGTAAACACGAGTTTTCCAATTCATTATTTTGTCCACCATAACCCTGGGTAAGTCAAGCCGATGGGATGCAAAATGGAGTGAATGCTTTGGAAATGGCCAGTTGTAGGTTAATGGAATTTGAGCATGGAGGACGTAGTGTAGCTGCGTGAAGGCGCACCCGCCATTCGACTTGGCCCGACCTTCCTCGAATTTTGCTCACCCTGTCGTCTTCAACAAGATAAGCTCACCCGGCTGTGCTAGTGTGTTTGTTTCAACTGCGGTATTTAATTGAAATCATCATTCGGACCTTGCCGGAGGAACCCCTTAATGACTTAGCTTGAAGCCCGACGCGTCCTTCGGTCATTTCTTGGCTTATCTCGCGCGTGCCAGTCAATCAGACAGATACCGTCTGGTCGCACGCATTGGGCTATTCTATCAGTGATGATACAGAAAAGGGAAAATTGCCAAATACGCCAAAAAATGTCTCGCCCTTGGGCAAGAAAGGCGTTTCTGCCTCATCATCGTGCAGATCAACAGGGTGTTTCCTTGGCATTCTACCCAGTGGTATTTATGGTTCTTGAAGCAACAACACTAAACTGGTGAAAACCAGGTGCAAGCGCCGTCGAGGTCCGATTATCACAATTGTATAAACTATTTTCCTTCTAAGTAACTTTCGTTGTATCTTCCACCAGGGCCGTGCAAGCCTCAACTCCTATAGCTAGAAAATAGACAATGATATATTTGTGTAGCCCGAGCCGTGGAAACTGGTTTGCCGCAATCACGACGACTGTATGGCGTGTGCACAAAACTGAAAGGTCATGGGTTGAGTTATCTCCTGCTTGGCTTCATCGATTTCCCCAGCCCTTCTGAGGCTTTTATATATACCGGAAAGATGTCAAATATACCCTGGGATTTCAAGATATCACCGAATCAACGCCGTTTACCACTTAATTGTGGCGGCTACCAGTGATTTATCCTTCGTTCCACCTGTGGCCGAACTCTTCCAGAACAATTGATGTCTGCAGTTGTAGCAAAGAACTGCAACCAATGCTGTCAGTGATTCACAACCAGTATCTGGAAAAGATAGAACAAAGTGTTCCCTCGAAGGAACATAATGGTGTTACTGCAGCTCTGGGCTAGTGAGCGAAAGCGCACGCAAGTATTTCACACTATTGGGGTCACGACGTTCTAGGAATAGGACCGACCGTGGGTACATGCTATCAATATTTTCTTATTTCGACTAATTTGAAATCCTCCTGGTTTTGAGTGATTAATCAACGACAACCTGCCCCGCTCTAGCCCAGGCTACCTGGGCCGAGCCGCTCCGGGAATAGTGACCCGAATCACACCCCTTAACACCAGAGTAATTATGGTGCTTAGACCCCTGGGATATTAAAGTCAAAGACAGCTTGCTAGTCAAGACTAGCTTTTGGGCGTTCATAGCTATCACAATAGGGGTATGACAGCCTCGACCTCCCACCTGAATACCAAGCTTTTCCATTATCTCCTATTAGTGGGCCGATGCCCGCTTCGTAAATCCTATTCGTGGAGAACCCAAACCGCGTGGGGAGTGCACAGCCTCTGACGCGAGACCTGGCGAATAAGCTCATCGTAACTCAAGCCAACGGCACCCATTGCAGACCCTGAATCCGTTGACCTCAGGCAGCATGTTTTAAAGGGGAGGTGCAGGTCTCTCTTCATCCCCGACTCCCCATTAATGGCAAAATCTCAGCAGCTCGGCTTTATTACCCACACCCTTCATCATGCGATTCGATATTTCATTCTTTCTTGCTCTCATCGTCCCGGCCTTGGCCTCTGACTGGACTCTCTGGAGCTACAGTGCTTACCAAGACAACTGGTGTGCGGGCGAAGAGCGCTTCACGGTTGGAAATTATCCGAAAGACTCTCATTGTTACCCAGTGGAGGACGGGTTCGGCATGGCGATCGCGGGGGAGTTTGACGGTACTGCACGCCTGACAGCTTATTCGGGGGAATATTGTACTGGCGATGTTTTCGATGCCATCCCCCCTAGGACGTGCTTTGCTGCAGGGAACGGGGTGCCAATTCGGTCTTATTCCATCTCACGCTAGCTGGGTTAGTCTTGTCCATGCAAATTGAATACTCTGGCTAATTGTGCTAGATTAGATCTAGCCTTTTACGAAACAATGCCTCGTCCCGACCATAATGCGTGTCATTTCGCCATACCGGAGTTCTCGATTTACATATGCTACGAAGCCGGTCTCTTGTTATCAGCAACTCCCCTTCTCGAACATACTTATACCCTTCATTTTCTGAAGTTACATTTGCAACTTGAAGCAAAGGACTGATGCCATGTCATTTGCATGGCCTCGGCTCCTTGCTCAGTACATAACTCGGGCGTTACACTTCGTCCGTTCTCTGGCTAAGCCCAGTGCGACCGCGGTATCATGCCGTCTACCACTTGCAGAGTTCTGATTTCATTTGAACCGTTGTTGCCGGGGGCCCGGGGGGGGGGGGGAAGAATTTCGCAAAATTCCCATGTGGCACACGGGTAAATCTCGGTGTTTGTCTCCCTCGTTCCCTGCGCGCTGTGGCATGCGAGTTATTTCACTTCGACTCCACTACCACATTCCGGACTCAACGCGAGCAAGGAAACAACCTGACGGTATGCGCCAGGACTTTGATGTCATTATTATTTTAGGACTTTATGACTTTGTCCAATTTGCAGATACTTTTGATGTAATCAAATTGATCTTGATAGAGACATGCTCCATTTGGCCATCTATACCGTTTCTATCACCTTCGTCGTCAATTATGTATCATGCAGACTGATCACATCACTCATGTCCGTTCATGTATCCCCTGCGTGGAAACAGCTTTATCTCCAAGCGCAAAGCAAATCACGTCGTTATGTAGACCACTACAAAAACCGTCTGCAATAAAAGGTACAGCGTAGCAATTAACTTTGCCAGTTCTATACCTGCATCAGGCTCTCGCGAGTCTTGTAACAGAATTGAATGCAGCAGACTCTGCCAAGATCATAGCCCATTGAGAATATCCCATCACGAGAGAGAATACCACCAAAGCAGGTGTGCACTTAGCCTCATTCGAACATAAAGTCACAATTCCCGTCCTGTTCAAGCAATGGTCACAACAGCCAGATGACTGAAGTAGTCTGCTATTATTTCAGTGGTGATGCGAGCCAGCATTGGGAAGTTGAGAAAGATTAAGAATTTATTTCTCCACTAATTATGACGAATCCTGACAGGACCTTGGCCCACCCGTTGTCAAAGTCGGTGTTTGAGTTAGTGTTATATATCCACGGACTAGACTGGAAAGAGCGTCAAGAAAAATTGTGCTCAGAACGAGCTAGAAAAGCTCACCTTGTCAGAATTAATGCAAGGGGGAACGGACTTGAACTTGTCTTCAGCAAGTCTACCTCAGTAAAATCAAGATCTTTCATGATTTAGCACCGCGCAGAAGGCATGGCTCGGGGCTTAAAGTCGGGAAATGGCGGGCGCGACGGACCATTTGCGCATTTCCCGTAATCAGATCTGACGGCCCCCAGTCTTTTCTCCTTTCTTTCGTTCATCCTCAAATTTCCCAATTCGAAAGACTGCAAGGCTTTCAAACATACGCAAATTGATCTGTCTGACATGTAAGGCATGGAGAACGCCGTGGTGAACACCTCGCATGGAACGCCCGCGCGTCGACGACGGCGACCGCCTGTGTATGTAGATCAGAGATAACAAGAATGAGCGATGGAGCTGACACAGACAGATCATGCTCTCTCTGCAGAAAGCGGAAAATCAAGTGCAACCGAGAATCTCCGTGCAGCAATTGTGTTCGGTCGAAAAGCGGCAATTGCACATATGAAAGCTTGTCGCCCCCACCATCACGACGGCATCGTTATGCTGGAATCTCCGATCTGGACTGGCCAGCGCCAGAGATTTCTCAGTTTCCGAGAACGACAGATATATCTTCTAGAAGCAACCATTATGCCACATCCTCAGATTCTCAAGCAAAGTCCAAATCGGGGGTCGCCAGCTCAACCGAGCCGTCAACACCGGCTAGTCAGGCCTCTTCCCGAGAAGCTGAGTCATTGCGAATCAAGATTCAGCAGCTCGAAGATCAGTTATCGCGTGCGAATCGAATATCGAATGGTTTGAGCACCCCCAGTCCAAGTTACAATATCAGTACAACAACATCCCACCTTGCTGGGACATTCCACGTGCAGGAGGAAATTCCGGCAGATGGCTGCATTCCGACAATATCACGTACCGTAATGCATAAGACTCGAATTTTTGGGCAAAGTCATTGGATGAACGGGGTCGCTCAGGTAAGATTTGCAGGTCAAATTCGCTTTTCGGCGTTTGAACTCTGACTGAGTATCAGTTCGGAGACATCCTAGAAGCCCTCGAGCCGCTTGTTCGAAATGAGACATCGAAGGCTTTTCTCACTTTGCAAAGATGCAAGCACCTAGGAAAGGTTATCAAGAATCAGAGAAAACCCTCGTGGCCTACACCGCCGACCACGGAGCTCCCACAGAAAGATATGGCGGATGCTCTTGTCGAGGTATACCTTCGGACATACGAAACTGTCTACAGGATTCTGCATATTCCAACATTCAGACAAGACTACGATGCGCTGTGGCTCTCAGGAACCACACCGGATATGGCTTTTCTTGTGCAATTGAAGCTCGTTCTTGCGATCGGCGCTACAATGTACGATGACGATTTCTCTCTTCGTACCTCGGCTATAAGATGGGTGTACGAGGCCCAAACATGGATTTCAGAACCCGAATTTAAGTCAAGGTTGAATATTCCATTCCTCCAGACCACAATATTGCTTCTCCTTGCGAGAGAAACTGTTGGCGTGGACGGCGGCTTGACCTGGATATCGACAGGAGAGCTCTTGAGAACAGCAGTGTACATGGGCCTACATCGAGATCCGATATACCTGCCAAGAAGAACAGCATTTACGACCGAGATGCGACGCAGACTTTGGAATACCATCATGGAAATGGTCCTCTCCACAAGTATGGTATCAGGCGGACCTCCACTGTTCTCACTGGACGACTTTGACACCCACCCACCGGGTAACCTTGACGACGAGCATATCATGAGCGATACACCGATACCAAAGCCCGAACAGGCATTCACTCAGGTGTCTATAGCCTTGGCTCTCCGGAAGCTTTTCCCGCTCCGCTTGGCTATTGCCAGGTCACTCAACGCGCGCGGTGCGCACATGACGTATGAAGAGACAATTAACGTCGATTCGGAGCTTCGTCGTTCTTATAAGACCATCTCCGAAGCCCTGAAGTCCTACGGACCCACCAGTGGGACATCACAGTTCGGTATAAGAACCCTCGACTGGGTTGTCCGCCGTTGCCTTGTCGCGCTACATATGCCATTCTTCGCCAGTGCTGTGAACGAAACAGCTTTCGCTTTCTCCCGGCGTGTCGTCGTCGAAAATGCACTCAAAATATGGTGTTCCATTCATCCCTCATCTCTAATGGCCAGCAGGCCGAATGAGGGGCAAAATATAACGCAACAAGACCTGACAAGATTAGCTCAGTGTGGATCCGGCCCTTTTCGCACGACTGCAATGCAAGCATGCTTCCTCATTGCATCAGAGTTGAAAGCTCAGCTTCAGGAAGAAGATGGCCTTGGACCCGTTCCACTACGGCGCGACCTTCTTGGTGTCATCGAAGATTATAAGAATTGGAACCTGAAGTGCATTGAAGCTGGAGAGACTAATACCAAAGGATACCTGTTGACTTGCTTGATTTATACCCAGATCAGCGCTCTCATGATGGGTGCCTCCAAGGAAGATTTACCACATATGCTTCTTCAGGCTGCAGAAGATGCAGAGACCTTATGTTTGTCTATTTTGGAAGAAAGGGCAGGTAGAGGTCAAGAAAACGGTTTGGATCTTGATGAGATCAATGATCTGGAAGTTGACGGCATGCCGGACTTGCTTGGAGACTGGGCATTCATGGTAGGTTGACAACGTGTCATCGCTAAGACACTCTGTCTGCAACGATCACTGATAATATCTTTGCTAGATGCCTGAAAGTCACTTTGATTTTGGTATATCAGAACCTACGGACTGGGTATACAGTGGCTTTGGGTGAAAATATTGAAACAGAACACCCGAAATTCTGAACCCGATGCATGATTACATGTAATGACATTTCACCTTCTGATTGGCAGTCACCAAAACAGACTCTACCATAGAATGAGATGGGACTGAATGGAGCTCAGTTGGACGAGGCCATTCGAGCCCATGCCACTTGATCATTTGGCTCCAGGGCGGCCATTCAGATTACCGACCGAGTCCGAGTGAAAGAAATTCGAGAACCGATCAGAGCGTGGTTCGGCAAAACCTACCGGACAACTCTGAGACGAATTGCATGGGCATATCATTTGTGGCACTGAACTGTATATGTTCACCATCCAGCATATCAACATGTAGAACATATGACACTGAACGCAGAAAAGGCATGCTGAATATCTACAAATGGATGCCTATTGCTTTCCATGTGGATTCTTCTTACTGTTGGCAATCTGGACCTCGGAGCAACAATCCGATGAGGCAAAATGATGAACCGTGGTTATGAAGAGCGGAAATGACAGCACACGTTTGTTTCGCCTTTTGCGCTTGGCTTCATTCATCGAATTCTCCATATTGGGCCCACGTCTCTAAAGTATTTCCGGAGAACGCCTCCATGAGCTCATGCAGAGACCGAATTGGCCACTCGAGCCGTGCAGAAGAGTCTAGGGAAGTCGGGTCAAATTTTTAATGAACGACGCGTTCCATCTTCCTACAATTCGGTGCCTCCACCTTTGAGATTCGCATGTTGGCTTTTGGTAAGTCTCAACCGCCTGTTTGAGTTCTTGGGCTGATCGTTCAGTTCTTGTCAGGCTCGATCTCATTCACACCGATGTCTCCACAATAATCCGAAATCGACTCACAAGTCGGAATGACCGATTCAATGTCAGACTGGGAGAGCGACAGTTCTGCCCTCAAGACTAATAATGACGGTGAGAAAAGTGATAAATCTACTCGTCGACCGGACCAAGGTCCTGACAACAAGCACGATGATTGCCTTGATAATAGAGAGGGCAGAGACCCTAATGTCACTCGTGTTCACTGGCGAGCCAATGCTGAGTCCACGCGAGACATCGTTCGAACACCACCACGAGAAGATCTCAGAACAGAATGGGACAAGGCACAAAAAGAGGGCGAGCCACATCCACCCACTATGCCATATGAGCACGAATCCGTCGATATCGCGGATGAGCCTCGTCAGCCCCAACAGCACTGGTCAGCATCCCAAAAGACCGAAGATATAGCGCCGGACGAAAAGGCACCCCCGGAAAAGCCGTCAGAATATGATCCTGAGCGGAAGAATATACCAGCTACTTTGACTCCCTCCTCGGTACGAGAGCGATTGCGTTCATTCTCGTCCAACTGGTCACGCAAAGCTTCAGATCTAGCCACACGATTGGGTCGGCCAGAGTATACCGGTGATGATCTGACATCGGGTGTCTACCATGGAGATTCGGCAACCGGAAACGCGGTGCCTGAGTCCGACTTTACCGATGATAAACATAAAACGGATGAACAAAAACATGAGAACAAGGCAAACAGCAGCTCCGAGGCCCACAGATTGGTGCGCGATCTTACACAAGACCATTCTTCACAACGGCGGAGAGCTCGAGGGCGACCATACGGCGCAGGACCTGGCAAGAAATATGTCGGTGAACCGCACGAGCTGGCAATTGATTCTGGACTTCGATATCGCTCTGGCGGGGGTGGCGTTCTGTCGCAATTGATGAAGCTACAAGGACAAGAAATTAAACAGCAGGAGGGGAGTAAACCGCGGACTTCCAGTGAGTCGTCGGAAAGTTCGCGAACTAGCTCTGCTTCTGGAGCCTCTGTTTCCAGCTCAGGGGGTGGGCTGACAGGGAAGAAGGCAAAGCCCGTGAAATGGTATAAGAAGCCCCCCAATACCTCGACATCGACTTTGATTGGGGGCGCAGCAAGTTTGAGCGGAGCGAGCACACCAATCTCCGATGAAGTGATATCTGCGGCGCAGAGGCGACAAGGAAAACAGCCGAATCGAACAGTAAAGCTCGAGGATGAAATCCGAGTAACGGTTCACATTGCAGAGATCATCTGTCGACAACGGTATATCATGCAGCTGTGCCGAGCGTTGATGTCGTTTGGAGCTCCCACCCATCGGTTGGAAGAGTATATGCAAATGACAGCAAAGGTACTAGAGGTCGATGCTCAGTTCTTGTACCTGCCAGGCTGTATGATCATGGCTTTTGATGATACCTCGACGCGAACTACAGAATTTAAGCTCGTCCGAGCGGCGCAGGGTGTTGATCTTGCGCGTCTCTCAGATTCACATCTTATTTACAAGAATGTCATCCACGATGTCATTGGCATTGAGGAAGCAGTGCAGGAATTGGAGGAAGTGGTTAACTCCAAACCACACTATCCCAAATGGTTGGTCGTTCTCGTATACGGGCTGGCAACCGCAACAGTCGGTCCTTTCGCCTTCAACGCCCGACCGATCGACATGCCCATCATATTCCTCAATGGTCTCTGTGTTGGTGCTATGCAGCACCTCGCAGCACCTCGCTCGGTGTTATATTCCAATGTCTTTGAGGTGACATCGACGGTGGTGACCTCCTTCATCGCCCGTGCCTTTGGAAGTATCAAGATCACTTTAGCCGATGGGAAAAAACAGTATCTGTTCTGCTTTTCAGCCATCGCTCAATCCTCGATTGCCTTGATCTTACCCGGGTTCCTTGTACTCTGTAGCAGTCTCGAACTGCAGTCTCACCAAATCATCGCTGGTTCAATTCGAATGGTCTATGCAATCATTTTCTCGCTCTTCATTGGCTATGGCATAACAGTCGGTACTACCGTTTACGGCCTGATTGATCGAAACGCAGTTTCAGATATTCAGTGTCCCCAAGAAGGTGCTTTCAAAAGCCCTTATGTCCAGCACTTCCCATTTGTCTTCGTTATGACTTTCTGGCTCTTAATCATCAACCAAGGCAAATGGAAGCAACTTCCGCCAATGACGTTCATTGCCATGTGCGGATATATCTCCAATTACTTCAGCACGCTACGTCTCGGTTCAAATTCCCAGGTCGCTAATACCGTCGGCGCATTCTGCATCGGCATCCTGGGTAACCTGTACAGCCGCCTATGGCACGGTCATGCTGCGACTGCCATTCTGCCCGGAGTATTCATCCTAGTGCCTTCAGGCCTCGCTGCGACAGGGTCCTTGATCTCAGGAGTCCAGTCGGCGGATGCCATTCGCCAGAATGTGTCCTCTCATCACGCCGCCAGCTCCTCGCCGGGAGCTGGACTTTCTGGAACCTCAGTGTTTAGTCTGGGATTTGGCATGATCCAGGTGGCTATAGGCATCACCATAGGACTCTTCATTTCAGCTCTGGTGGTCTATCCGTACGGTAAACGTCGGAGTGGACTGTTCAGCTTCTGAAAATAATCATGGGAAATTGTTACGTCCAATGCCGCGATTGGTCATCCGATTAGTAGCAGTAGCCTCCAATTGAATGAGTCTCGTCGCTAGAGCTTTCTCTGCCAGAATTAAGAAGCGAGCTCGGTCGCTAGGCTTCTACACTGCTCCGATCAGGCAAAGACCGTTCCAGCGGCACAGTTTGCGATTGACAAGTGGTGACCAAGTCCGAGACATGCGTCCAGCCATCTGAGAAGATCAAAGCTCCTGCAGTTCATGATCGGAACAATCATTTGAGTCTAGTTCGAAAATACGTTGTGAATCAGAAATTGAGCTGTTCGCTGATGGAAGAATAACAATATCTGGACATTGTGCTTCAGTCTGTGGATTACCAATGTGACCATGACCAAGCTCCTCTCATTTTTTGTGTTTTCAATATCCTAGTGGCACTTCTTGGATCAATAGAGTAGTAGACAGAGCAATTAGCCTACCAAAGATTGAGGGGACAGGATAGGTGAGACCAAGAGTGACGGAAATTCCCGTCGAACATACAGCGTCCCTGAACCCTTGTGTAAAAATGACCCGACGAGCATCACCTCGTATTCCTGGCGGATTGTTTATGAGAAATCGCATTTGTACAATTCCTATGTGAGACAATATTATGTTTCTGAAGTAATGTCCTGATTTTCAAGACGTTTTGCCTGCAGGAATCATGCGCTAAACTGATATGAGTAAGACCCAAATATGTACAGCTGCACCTAGCGGGGGGTGGAATGCGCGAAATCAGCATCCCACGTCCAGAGTCATCAACCCAGAGCAAACCAAAGGTAGTAATCATGCGATGCAATAGAAAATGGCACCGTGGCGGGATAAAATGCGGCTATGAGCAGACTGTAGGTCCCCGCCAAAGATTCCGCTAAATTTCCCCGACGCTCAGGTTCGTTCTCGTTTACCAGCGCGGAAAGCGGTGGCAAAGCCCCGGTTACCACGGCCACTTCGGGGACCCCGCTCGGCTGCCCAACCCTGCTATTTCTTCAGCTCTTTGTTTACGCCTTTTCGTACGCTCTGTCGAGCGCCATAGGACTTAAACTAAGAATAGACCGGGGTAATCTTGCCGAGCATCAACTAGCGATCAAATAAAGCTAATGAAGCTCACGTGGGATGGAAGGTCGGGGAAAAATGCCCAAGGTTACAGAGGCTAGCTGACGATCTGCCACAATTTTGGATGATCGCAGTGCGCTAAGCCGGCATGTCTCAGGGTCTACGCTCGGACTTGAAAAACCAGGTTCAACTATTAAAGTCAACCATTTCACTCCATCTACTTCCCAATTTCTATTCAAAGTTCACCTTACCTTCCATCTCAAATAATACTTACTATTACATTCGTCGCACTTCCAAACCACAACAATGAAGGTCATCACCGCCATATCCGCCCTCCTGTTCGTCGGAGCCGCAACTGCCGACATCCAATCCAAGCCTTTCAACCTGGTCATCCAATCAGCCAAGAAGTCTATCAACGGCCAGAAGCTTGCGGCTTGCCATTCCGGTGCTGCTATTGAGTCCCTCTGCCTCGCTGGTAGCGGCTCCAATTTCCACCTCAACACCACTCAGGGCCAGCAAGCCCCAATCAAGGGCCAGGGTGTCCCCGGAACTCTAGTCTGGAGACTCCCCTACACCGGCGAGGATAACAGTGCGTCTCCCCTCATACCTTATGACAAAGCATTTTCTAACAGTTCTAGAAATCGAGTACGAGTCTGAGCCCATGAGCTTCTACAGCGACCCCTCCACTAATGTGGCCATGCCTTTGTTCGAGCCTGGCTATGGCGTGCAGTCAGTCATGTTCGATAAGGATGGTCAAATGGGTATCTACAGTTATCTTGACGATACTGTTACCCCGCCTACTGGTGACAAGGTCAAGATTCTGCGCAATTGGTATATCTGCGAGACTTATTACAGTGCTTACACCTATCACACTCTGAACTGGGTTCTGGGCGATGCTAAGGCTAAGCCTCAAAACCCGAGCTGTGTTAAGGTTGTGGTTGAGCGCAAGTTCATTTAACCTACCTAAAGATTACGGCATAAGATGATCGATATGAGGGATGAGAGAATTTGACGCTTCATGAGAAATGTACATTTATCTTAATAGAATGGAAAATGCTTTTTGACATTAATGAGCTTACTGAATTACCCCGTGGTACAGAGAGCACGTTTTCGGATGAGAACGTACTGGGTGAATGTCACGACCGAGGTAAAATTGTATTGACTCTTTCTTCTGAATCTCGAAGTGATCATCTACCTAACGTGTATCACGAGCTATATGTCGCCCGTTGAACCGTTTGGTTCAAGATCTATCAAGATCTGTTGAACAGCCGCCGGTGGCTATCCGACGATAGCTTATTGGGTTCACACTTGTTGCACTTCTTAATCATGATAGTACATTGCTGTTTCACTCTCAAGAATGTAAAGTAAAATTATGCATCTCGAATGAGCCGCAGACTTCGCGACCGAGTGTGGGCATGCAGTCAGCAGCATCCCTGCGCTCAGCCGCGCTGGCTACCCCTCTCAGCTGATGTGGGTTTTTTTATGAGACACATCCAGCCTTTTTTGAGACACAAACTTCCCCAGGATTACCTGGTTGCTTACCTCGGATCATTAACATTGGCGCCGCGTTTTTCTCACGAAGACTACACCGTGGCATGGATCTCTGCTCTGTCCGTAGAGCTGGCCGCCGCGAAAGTCATATTAGATGAAATCCATGAAGATCTCACCTACGCAGGTGCTGATAATAACATATACACTCTCGGAAGAGTCCATGGGCATAATGTGGTGATTACCTGTCTTCCAATGGGTATCTATGGGATAACATCAGCTGCAAACACATTTGCGGACATGAAGCGGACGTTTACGTCACTAAGATTTGGTCTCATGGTTGGTATTGGCGGCGGCGTGCCAAGCAAGACTGACATTCGACTTGGAGATGTTGTCGTCAGTAAGCCAAGTGACGGCGGGAGCGGCGTGATACAATACGACTTCGGGAAGATGCTGAGTACTGGAGCCTCTCAGCGTACGGGATGCTTAGATAAACCGCCGCGCCTGCTCCTGAATGCCTTGAATCTTATAGAGAGAGAGTACAAGATCAGAAATGGGCCCATTGGACAGGTCATTGCTGATGTCCTCGAGGGAAACGAATTTATGAGAAAAGAATTCTCTCGGCCCGAAGACGACTGGCTTTTCGACGCAGCATATGAACATCAAGGTAGTAATGAAAGTTGCCTTACTTGCGACATGGCACAATTAGTCCATCGAAAGCCCCGCTGAAGCGCTGATCCTTCAATTCATTATGGGTTAATCGCCTCTGGAAACAGCCTTCTGAGAGACGCCGTCTCACGGGATCGCATTGCTGGAGAGAACAATATCCTGTGCTTTGAGATGGAGGCCGCAGGATTGATGGATCAACATTCCCGCCTGGTAATACGAGGGATATGTGACTACTGCGATTCGCATAAAAATAAGCAGTGGCAAGGATATGCAGCATTGGCCGCCGCATCTTATGCGAAATCGCTGCTATCATTGATTCATCAAGACCATCGCAAACCAAATCAGGAAACTGGTGAGTGACTTCACCACACAAACATGTCCAATAGCTAAATGATCTTCTCCTAGGAACGCATTCGAAACCAGAAGAGTCTGAATTTTTGTCAAAATTATTTGTTACGGACCCATACCGAGACAAGAATGAGTTAACACGAAGGCAAGGAAAGCGTTCTTCTGAAACATGCGAGTGGACACTAAATACGAGTGAGCTTCAAACTTGGATTCACACTCAAGATGCTACGGAAAGCCACTCGAGCATTCTGTGGCTGTATGGGAACCCTGGGGTTGGGAAATCGACCATAGCAATCACCATTGTCGAGCAGCTACCGAGTCAAATCAACAGGCATCATGACATGATATCTTACTTTTTCTGTGACTCGCACTACCAGGAGCGGAATAGTGCGACAGCTATCCTTCGTGGCCTGCTTTATCACATGATGAAGCAGTACCCGCATCTTTTGAAGCACATACTTCCAAAATTCCACGATCAGAAAGCGAAATTGTTTGCATCCTTTGATGGGTTGTGGAGCGTGCTTATCGACATTGGACGCCATAACGCGAATGGACACATCTATTGCATCATTGATGCGTTAGATGAGTGTGATCAAGAATCCCAAAACATTCTCCTCGCTCAAATCCGCCTGATGGTCCAGGAAATGAAGCTTGGCAGTCTCAGTATTCACTTTTTGATTACAAGTCGACCATATCCTAATATAAAGAGGTTTTTCCGGTTGATCAACTGCAATTGCATGGATTTGTCCTCTTGTAAAGAGGCACAGGATGATTTGAGAAAGTTTATGACGGAGAAAGTCAAAGAGCTTTCTCGAGCGAACAACTACTCCGAGAATGTTTCAAAATCAGTATCACGGATCCTATCTGATAAGGCAGAGGGCACGTTTCTGTGGGTTGGTATTGCGTGCAAGGAGCTGGCAGATATACGATCCCGAGATGCCGTCAAAGCCTTGGAGGGTTTTCCTCGTGGCCTGAACTCGCTATACACAAAGCTACTTACCACAGCTCTCGAGACCGAGGGAAAGGACAAGAAGACCATCTTAGATTTGCTGGGTTGCGTGACCGTTTCACGCAGACCGCTTACTCTCCTTGAGTTAGCCGCGGCGTGCAGGCTCTACGATAGCCAAGATGAGCAGGATCGCATCAACTTCATTTCAGAGGATATTGAGATGTGCCGATTTATGATCGTGGTTCAAGACGAGTCTGCCCATCTCTTGCACAAATCGGTGAAGGACTTCCTCCTCCATGCTCAGGGCGGAAGCCTTATGAACATTCAGAGAGCGAATGCGTTATTGGCGTATAGATGTATCGATTATGTTCTATGCCATATGCAATTGTTGAACTTTCATGAAAAGAAGGTCCAAAGTCCTATGTTCATCCGCTATGCTGTCCTCTATTGGCCCGAACATGCCTCGCTCGCAAAATCCGAATTCCATATTTCGCCATCGCACAGCACTTTCTTCCAACCGATCTCTAGTCAGCGAGAGGTCTGGCTGAAAGCCTATAACCACGAGCAACATTCCACATCTACTCGAGAGGATTTTTCCATCCTTCATGTAGCAGCAGCATGGGGCATACTAAGTCTACTAAACTTTGTTCTGGACCATGTTTCGTTTGCAAGTATACCTCAGCCGTTCCAAAGAATCTTGAACTTCTTGCCAGCCTCCAAAGCCGTCAAACGCTGCATTGCGTCATTGGCAGATTGGAACAGAACAAGAATGCTGATTAATGCAAGGGATCGGACTGGGAAAACTCCCCTTCATTTGGCGATTACGCAACGGCAGACAGAGTTTGTGGAAGCTCTTCTAGAATATGGAGCGGACGTGGATTTATGCGACGATGAATTGAAGTGTGCTCTACATTTTGCCGCAGAATTAGGCTCCGAACAAGTGGTCTCCATGCTCCTCGGAATTTCTCAGAAGTTGGAAGCACAAGATTGTGAAGGCCAAACTCCTCTACTGTGCGCCGTAGAGAATTTGCAGGCTGGTTCGGTTTACACTCTTGTCAAGGCTGGTGCTCAAGCGAAGGTTATCAATGATAAGCATCAAAATACATTGCATCTCATTTGCCGTGGAGCAAAGCGTAAAGACAGCTTCACGTTGCTGAGATACTTCATTAATCAGGGACTTTCCCCTTATGCCTGCGATGTGGATAACATGACACCACTCTTTTATGCGTTGGGAAACCGACATGAAGATCTCGCGCTGCACCTTCTTGAGGAAGGGCTTGACGTGAACTCTCGGATTCAAAGACGCCTTTGGGTTACTCAGATGAATAACCTATGCACCTCTTGGGAAGTCGATGAAGACTTTGACCCCCAAAATATTGGTGAAAACTCAGTCACTGGGTTGACCGCACTTCACTTTTCTGCAGTCAACGGGCTCACGGAAATGGTGGAGCTTTTACTCGACCACGATGCCAATCCTAGTGCCTTAGACGATAACGGTGATACTCCACTACACTTGGCAATTCGATCGCGAATTAGAGGTCATAAGTATGGGGACCCGTGGGTTACTGGAGAATATGCCGTGGAGGAAAATTTCATCTCTGATTGGGAAAGCGAAGAAGTGACCGAATTATTGGGATACATTGACAGAGCAAGAGAACGCACCGTTCAGATTCTGGTGAGAAACAATAAGATTGATGTTGAGGTTTCGAACAATCACAGTGAATGTCCAATACATGTGATTCCATACGACAAAAGATACGCTTGCGCCGTGCTATCAACACTTATTGAATATGGAGCACAAGTGTCGAGCTTGAACTCCAAGCAACAAACTTGCCTTCATCTAGCCAGCATGGCAGGAAACTTGAAGGCATTCCGCATACTCGTAAATGCAGGGTGTGACATTACATTGCTTGATAGCAATCATCTAAGTCCGCTTCACCACGCTGTTCGTGGGAACCGCCTAGACGTTTTGAGATTCATGTTCAAGAGCCATGAGAACCAAACATCACATTTCTGCACCCGGAAAATTTATTTACGGAAGGAGCTGTTACACCACCACGTCGAAGCAAAGTCATGCTCCCCTGAGATGATCGAAATTCTCTTAGCACATGGATGCGACATCAACAAACTTGATGATAATGGCAACTCTGTTCCCAGCCTCGATTTGACCTCCTCCCATTTTGAGATTCATCACGACGTAGTTCAATATATTCTGAGCCATTAATCGCCGGAAGTACTTCATTGAGTGGACAAAAAGGGTCGGAATCGTGTACATCTGTCGATGCGTGCGGGTGATGATACCATTGTTGTTCTTCAAGATTTGTCGGAGCTGGTGGAAATATCAGCAAAGAACCGTGAAGTGAAGACTATTCTACATCATGGTGCGATCAATGCAGCATTCAGCAAATCCCTTATACGATTTCTGCAAAGGAAGGGAATGTTCAACTTTGACGAAAAAGATTTGAAGGGCAAGACACCTCTGGAGTATGCCGGAGAACAGGTCGTCGACAATCTCCAGATTGACCCCTATGCAGGTCATTGGGAGCAGGAATCTCTGCAAAGTCTGAGGGATGCATGCAACTATGAATAGGCAGCCACCTTTGGAGTCTCTTAGGCGCCCCAGAGTCATGAAGACGTGCTGGGATTTGATCTTATCCGATCGAGGGAGAGAAAATACCGTGAAATCACTACGGTTGATAGATTCATAAGCAAACTCTTCCCGGGCTTTTGGCAAAATGCCAGGCCCCTCGGCTACAAGAAAAATGTATGCGATCTCATAGCTGCACAGTATGTTAAGCTTGCTCGCCGATACGGCACAATTTCATTGAGAACCCTTTTTTGGCACTGCAGGTTGACGGGGCTTTAAATAGTCCTAATTGAAAGCCGGTCGCACGTATCTATGTCTAATTAATGCGACTTTCCAGTAAAGTCGCTTCATTCTGCGAGAGAAATGTGACAGGCATAATTCTGGGCTCGTGGATGTCTTAGAGAAGATTTATGATTCATTCGAGTCAAATCAGTCAATAGGACAGGTCCTTACGCATGACCTTGGGAGAAGTGAACACATAAAGTCTCTTAAATAATGTAGTCTTAGTATGAGATAAAATTCTCAATTTTCGCATTTACCATGGTGTTTGAAGAAGTGGCGGGTTTGCCGTGGAATACGTTACTCATCAAGATGTTATCTACTTCACACCTAATTACAACTTCTCAGCCTTGGTGGGAGGGATTGATCACAGTAGACAATTCGGCTTCAAGTATTGAAAGTCTATCGTGATTGAAAACAAGATTAGATAATATAGGAGCGGTCGTTGTCGCCTTCTCTGTCGTAAACACAAGCGTGCTTTTTCAAAACCTGGTCGAACGATGCGCCAAATCTAATCTGAGCTTCCTGCAAATGACAACTTCTGTATACACCATCTTATGATACATGAGCCGAGCATAATATACAGAAAAGTCTGGAACAGATACCTGGATAACAAGGACTCAAGGAGGACCATGTAAACTTCTCACACTCCCACACCTTTCCTATAATCGCCTGACTGCGAAGATTTTGGCCTTTCTCGAATGATATCTTCCGCCGGTCCCATTAGCAAGGCTCAATAGTAAATTATAGTTCGTGAATGATGATCTCCACTTCATCGCATTCCTAATATGGATCGTGGCTGCTCTTAACCTAAACAGGAATGCGGTGTCCTAAACAACGCAAGCAAGTCAATGGTTGATTACGTTATACTTGGGTCCATCATTCTTTGATCTACACACTATTGAACTCTTATCACTGTGGAAATAGGTTTGTGGGAACCACTGATCGAAAGATTATAAAATTAGAGCATATCGGCCGGAACAAACCACAGGGTTTCCCGTTCAACATCTCTACCCAATTCTAAATACCAGGCATCGTAAGTGTGAGCGAGCTCCATTTCCGTGATAAGCTTATGAGGGGTTGGACTGTAGGAAGCTATTTCGTCCACGAATCATTCAAGCGAGGGACAGGACGACAATCGAGAAATTAGCGAGCCTTTGATGAGACACAAAACGACAAGGATCATCTTCAGTACATTCAGTCGTCACACGCTGATTACACTACTGTATGACTAACAAAACCATCAATTCCGAATATTTAGGTTTCCCTCTTGCCCCACATTTTCTATGGTCGGCTAAGTCGTACGGTAAGTGCACTTGAGAAATGCTGGTCGCTTACGTTCACAGTGTCCTACATTACGCTAAATCTGCATTATATGGGATATTCATGTTACATTCCGCCAGAGGAAGAAATATTCATAAGTGAGCACTCTAGCCGACGATATTTGTACTTCCAAGCAAGGAGACACCAAAAGTTCGTATGCCAAGACAGAGTTCAATAGTGCCTGTCGATCGAGAATGAAACATCAGCCAGCCGATAGATAGGAATGAGATGAACAACATCTGACTAGCCACGAAACATGGCGGTGAGAATTATCCATATATAGACCATGATACGATCCCTCCTGGGCATTATCCTTTTATGTGGTCATTTTCAACGACAATTTCTATAATTCCTTCAAAATGAAATTCTACTTTCCTTTTGTGACTCTGCTTGTCAGCGTGGCTGCACAATCTACCATCGTAGATGACCTGAACGAAAGAGTGTCACCGCAGGTGACCAAGCTGGCGAATGATGTTCAAGGATTTCCTGCGAGTGGTCTTGACGGTGCATTAGTAGGTTCAACCAAAGTTCACTTTGCTTAATCTTCTAACAGCCCTTTTAGGGGATTGATCTCGATTCGAAGGACCTCGCAACTGTCTTGGACTCTGCCACCCAGAATGCTAGAAATACAGGCCCTTTTAGTCAAACTGATGGGGTGACAATCATTGCGGATCTGACTCCTGTAAGCAAAATTCAGGATCCACTACGATAAAGTGTTGACTAACGCCAAGAAGATCATAAATACTTTCACTGACCTGCTCAATGGTCTCTCTGCAAAGAAAGATGATTTTAATGTACTGGTATTGTCAGCGGGCCCGTTGATTCTATCGGATCTTCAAAAGCTCAATCAATCAGTTGTGGTAAGATTAACCAGAAACCTTCCCTTCTAGGTAAAAAATACTAAGTTGCAATATCGCAGGGATATTCCGATGCGCTCATTGAAGATGCCCCAATTACTCAAGTACCCGCTTATGTTGCGATCAAGAATACCTTGGCCGGTGCATTCGCCCAAACTATTGCAGATTACGAGTCTTGATTACTTGATTATTGGAAAGGCCTTGCCGTCTTGATTCGCAAAAAGTGGCGTCTCATATGGGTCTTACTAGATCATGAACCCACAATGTCATCGATTTGGACACTCTCGGTATTCATTATATTTACGGTATGCGCTCGATGTAATAGAGCGGTGACTCAAAATAGGATTGGCCTCTTTCAGAAATAGTCTGCAGATATTTTTCTCGAGAGACAAGTCAAAAGAGTGAAAGGTCAGACTGAATTTGAAAACCATGAGGTGCTCTCCGGAAGGTAGAAAGCGACTTGTTCGGCCTCTAAAAGAGCTCAAGACGCCTTTAGGTATCTTCATTATCATAGAACAGCAATCGAAGGTATCTTCTAAGTTCATGTCATTTACCCTCATCTCCAGCCCATCAAAGAGCCTGACTAGAATTGTTCTAAAAATGAGAGGGCATGTTGGGATTTGTATAGTCCCAATGTGGAGGAAGAGTGAAGTCCATGTCTTCGAAGTCTCGAAGGGCTTAGTGATTTGGTCTAGTCGATAGCTTGGCCGCCAGATGGAAGCCGGCTTGCATCGGGATCTTATGATAGCATAGACCGCGTCTGAGATTCAGTCACCAGACAGAGCGTGCTCATTTTCAGGAGGCATAGTAGTCCAATCTACTCTAGTTGCTTCGTCACCAGATGGAGGTTGACTTATATCAGGGTTTGATAATAAGACGATCACTTTCTGGAATCCATCCATTGGCCAGAGCATATCGACACTCATTATCCGCCTCACGAGCTCCCTCAAGTCTGATACTGCTGATATAGGATGCCTGCACACCACCACTGGTACATTGAGATAAACAAAAAGACACCCTTCTGAGGCCTGTGCCTCACCAGGTCATTTAACCACTCGAGCAACATGGATACGCACTAAGGGATGACCGTTCCTTAACTACTTACAAAGGACTCAACATCTTCTGGCTGCACTCAAAATACCGCTCTACTCGCACTCCTCATTTTGCTGTGCATGTCACCATAATGGCTGTTACCGCATTTTCAAAACAATTCCCCGTAGCCAGCGTTTTCCCATTGCCGGCCTTTGATCTGTAATTTTATTAAAGCACATATGGGCAGATCTTGAAGCCGAAGCTCACCCCTTGTATCTTCTTGATCCCCGTATATGTTTCGCTGTGCGAACAGCTTCGTGTTTAATAAAGTATCCCTGGTAGAATTTTTGGATTTTACAGTCCATCAACAGAAGGTCATCCAAAATTGGTCTGATGACCCACACCACATGATGGCCTCTCCATTGTCTAGAGCCCTTCCATTCGCGTCCCAGTCTGAGCACTAATCAACGCCCGCAATTTTTGGATCGACGAAAAAAAAAGCCCACCGTCGCAGGAACCACTGGTGGCCAAGCCACATGCATTTTACAACACCCCAGCATTCCTCGACCTTCAACCCAGATTGTTTTTCGCTAGCTCACTGAGCAGAGGGGTGAGCAGGGTGAGCATGGAGAAAAGAGTTATTGTTGCGTCAACGATACCAATGATCCACCCACAGCACTGTTTCCCTAATGGCGCCCCGGCTGCCTCCATCCAAGCTAGAAATGATTCATGATATGATAATTAGCGAATCCTTGACCACGTCACAGATGGCCGCGGTTGCCGAGTGTAGCGAGGGTTCGGTATGCAGTATCTGCAGTTATCTTCGCCCGCAATATCACACCGCCGATGAAACAGACTCTGCGAGACCATCCTCTCAACAAGCCCGGGTTATACGTGTATGAGACGGTGCTTGTCTCTAGGATAAGTTCCATGCTTCTGGTCCGCTTGCTTCCCATTTATGGAGATTCAAAAAGTCTTAGTATCTCTTGCAATGGTGATATTTTAGCTACGGGGCTGTCCTGAAGGTAGTGTCTGCTGAATACTGAACTCAGTATTTGAAGCCTTTGGAGGGAGAGTTGAGCGAAGGCAAGTGAATGTTCCTTTCGGTGGTCAATAACCGACTGCATTGTTTGACTTGTTTGCAAGTATTTGGTTCTAGACAACGAGATAGCACATACAACCATAAAAAAGGACTTTATATTGATTCTTCGTTTACGACTGTACTAGAATACCGTCAAGAACCGCATCAGGGATAATCTCACCGTAATAAGTAGTGTTATGCAAGATAGAGTTCAAGATAAGAAAGAGAGAAAAGAGATGAACCTGCTTTCGAGCGGCCCTGTAGGCTCGTGGATGTCTGAGAAAAGATCTGTGATTCATTCAAGTCAAGGTCGGTCGGTTCGAAATGGAAAGTTCCAAATGGAAAGTTCCAGAAAGTATGCCATGGGCAGGATGACTCTCGCTTGAGATACCCCAATCCTGACCCGATCTCAAGGGTCCACGAGTCATTGATCCTTCGGCCCTTCGAGACGAGAGAAGTGAGCAGTTGCAGAAATTGGTCCCAGACGTCGGGAATAACATGAAGCGGGTCATCAATCATACCACAAGCTTCGGTGCTGAACACGCAGGCCCCAGAAGCGCCCGGAAGGAATGCAATGACTGTTCTTCAAATCCGCGGGTGGCGCCACTAGTGCTTACACTACGTCTCAATGTCGAAGAGGCACTTTCTAGGAAATACTCAGGTCACTGATTTTTTCAGGCAACAATTGCTGGATAATTGCAGCTTCAGTGCAAATTTAATTGAGAGACTATCATTCAGTCGCACAGATACAAGTATGTCCAACACTTTCAACTCGACATAACAGGTGAACTCACTTCTCATTACCTCATTCTTGATTTCCAGTCTCTGATAAATGCAGATATGATTGTTCAATTAATTTGTCAAAGTTCCGCCGACCCCCTTAGCGCTTACAGTGGAAACGCCCCGGAGACCCAAGTCGCATAGTACAAACCCGTCAGGCAACATCCTAATCGGAGGATAAGCCCACGTGAGCAACAGAGAATCGACCACAGGAAGATACCTTCAATACTACTTCCATTAGTGGCATGCGAGAATACAAGTGGAGACAAGATATCTGGAACAATGTGGTTAACCTCTGGAATGATCAATCCGTCAATCGCGCCAAGAATCTAGCATATTCACATCGCTTGCAAGGTCACATTTACAATCGTAGCCTGATTTATCATTACATACCTCTGAAGTTTAACAAGACTTACCTGCATTTTCTTCATCTCTTCACGAAGCATCTCATCCAAAGAAGCCCCTCAAGCATCATTGCCGAAGCGGGGCGGGGCGGGGCGCAACACGCTCTTCCCCAGGGCGGCTTAGCCCGATGATCAGCGCACGAATAAAAGGACACTACACACCCATGTCGCGCAGATCCACCCGTTGTATGGCCCCGGGTACCTCGGAGTCGCTCGTTTCGCACAGGACAAGGTAGCACTCGGTTCCTAGCTTGTCAGAGCTCGGTAAGGGTTGGATCGGTTATCTCCGATGATGGCACTGGTGCTGCAGTAGGAGGGGGTTAGTGCAGGCAGGATTGGAATATAAGTATGGCTCTACGGAAGGTTCCTAGCAATTATCTGATTTTGGATTTCATTGAGATCAAAACATTGAATTATTCAAGATGTTCAAGCTACTCCCCTTCGCTCTTCTGGCGACTCTTGCCGTCGCTGATCCCACCGTTTACCTCATCCGCCACGGTGAGAAGCCTGATAGCGGTGATGGTTTGAATGCACAGGGCCTGGAGCGTGCTCAGTGTCTGCGCAATGTTTTCGGTGCTAGCTCGAGTTATAATATCGGTCACATCATGGCTCAGACTCCTTCTAGCAGTGAGTTTTTCTTCCTCCCTTCTTTTCCTGACAATTTTTTCGACGTCAAGGAGGTAGTGTTTTTTTTAAAAAAGTCGTAAAATGTTAACTGTTCCAAAGGTGGCAAGCGCCAGCGCCCTTACGACACGGTCGAGCCTCTGGCTGAGGATCTTGGCTTGACTGTTGACACTTCGTGTGACCGTGATGACCCGAAGTGTGTCAAGAAGGTGGTTGATAACTACACCGGCAGTGGCAACATTCTTATCTGCTGGGAGCATGATGCACTCACGGATATCGTGGAGACTTTGGGCGATAGTAATGCTCCGGATTATCCCGACAACAGGTATGTTACACGGACCGTGAAAGATGGGGATAATCCTCTGGAACTTGTGTGAACAGAGCTAATTCGACAATAGCTTCAACATTATCTGGACTGATCCTTCTCCTTATACTTCGATCACTTCGGAGACCAGTGAGAACTGCCCCGGTCTGGATAACTAGATCAACCTCAATGGTTGAATTGGTCGTCACTTACGCCAATACTTTCAATCCGCGGACGGTAAAATGGACGCTCAAATACGATCGAGAACATGTGAAAAGGAAATTAAATAATGAAATTCTGACCCGCATATCAAATGCAACTGTCTCAGACAGGATAAATTTCTTACAATAGCCAGCATATCTATATCGCTCAATGCTATGCAAGGTCGGCGACCAGTCGCTCTCAAAGGTCTAGGTATTAATTCGTCTCCACTGTAGCCTTCTGCGTTTGAGAAAGAGTCGTCTGATCCTGCCAGACGGCGTAGCCCAGTAGTTCTAACAGGTGTCGCTCTCGATGTGTGAAGATGCGGACACCGTCGGTGCGAAGGAAGCGGCCTGCGTGCTCCAATAGGGTCTTTGTATGTGTGTGCTTGATGGAAAGTCGGACAAGAAAGTCGTGAGTTATTATAAGTTGGTTCGAAGTGGAAATCGGAATCTCGAAGAGAATAGAGCGGGTCTTCTTGTCGTGGGCTAGAGAATCGGCGTAGCTTTCCAGCATGCGATTCCGGACAATGAATTGCAGAATTGACTCATAGCAAGAGGGTTGTAGAGAGGTTCGAGGAATTGAGATCTCGGATCCGGACAAGCCACGTTGCATAGTAATCGCATACTCAAGGTCTTCGATTAGTGGCGTCAGCTGGGCTCTGGCGTGAGAACCATGCCCTAAGATGGGGCGGTCATAACCAATCTTCTTGCGCCAGAAAAAGTTGCACATAATAAGCGAGATGATGCAGGGGACCAGGATGATATATCCCCACCACAACTTTGCAGTGACCATCGACGCCGCACCTGCAACCAATCCGTTTATCCCATTGATCACAGCATGCCATTGGAACCGACGGAACCGAGTATGCAGTCGTCGACGAATATCGTCACTCGGCTGACTTTTCCGCATGGCAATGTCATGACTTCTGAATCTCTGGATGAGATAATAGGACCATACTGCATTCACAACGCCGAAGGCAGCAGCCAATGCGTTTCCAATATACCCAGAGAGTAAGTTACTCGCCTCATACACACGGCGATTCGCACCTCCAATCGCCATTAACGTCCCAACACCAACAAGAACCGAACCAGCACCAAGGAGAATATCCATGAAGATGCGATCCACAACTTCCGTTCCGATTTCACGCATTCCCACACCAAGCCGACAATCAAGTAACCGGACCAACTCCGGATCTTTCATATAGGACTGCCTCAGCCTTTGCAGGTGCTCTCTCTCATCCTGCAACAATCGGACATTCCTCCGACTCAGTCTGTAATCCTGGACAGCGACAAATATCATGCCCAGCGCCAAGGTGCCCCCAATGCCCATCAGCACGGCAGCAAACGTCGGCACGGGTATCTCATTCCACACATTTGCGGCGAAATCACCCGCGTTAGCGAGCTCAAGGTATCCCACGCTAGCGAGAAGGCTATTTCGGAACTGTTGCTGGTGCAAAAGCTTGAAGCGCCCGCGTCGACGGCGGACCAGTGTTACTGAATCTTGGGATTCGAGAGATTCCTGCCATGTGATATCGCTGGCTTCGTGGAGGATTTTCGGGGGTGCGGACGCGATAACGGTGAGTTCGTGGTCGTCCTCCATTTGAGGTTTGGGGTGAATTGGGGAGGGTGGTGTTATTAGGGTATCCGAGGAATCTCCGGGAAGAGACATTGTGAGATGGGGTCACGAGAGCCGCGTGCACATCTCTGGTGGCAGGTGCTCCGCACAGCTGAGATTCCAGGTATATTGGGTCAGGTGGAAGTAAGGTGCGATGTGTGAGCACCTTACGGCGGAGTTAAAGGTGATGGTAAGGGACAGGAGGAAGGGAAGACTCGGGAAGAGAATGGGTAAAGTTAGAAACGGTGGAAACTGTGGATCTGCGCCAAGGCCGTCGCCCTGTAGGGCTGAACATTCCCCAGTTTTCATTCTTGCAGAGTTTCATTTTCTCTTATCTTGCAGCCTGGCCCCTTTACATATTCGTAAGACCTGCATTGTTTTTGGTTTTCACTAGTGTGAGGTATCTGGCGATCTCCTAGCCGAAAAGTTAATAGTGACGCTCTTCTATTCATAGAACTTGACACCTTTACTTGAACTATATGAGGTACACTGCGGCAACTATTTGCCTCTTGCTCCACACACCACGTAACCCCATGAAAACGATAACAATGGATTTACCCAAGTCAGTAATATTTGTATATGTAACAACGCCGTCTACATGCTATGCTATATCCACTATGCTTCTTTTGTCCACTTGGGATCATCGGGTTTATTCGCACTTAGCGCCCGGATCATCTTTACGCCCACATCAGCTGTGTCACTCGGTCCGGCCCAGAACTCGGCCTCACGGTCGGAACCTCGGAGCAAATCATCATGGGGTTCTTCCATGGTCGGTGGCGGACTACCGTCGGTTTCGGGGTTGCTGTCAGAGCCGTAGACATTTACTTTTTCGTGGAAACGAACGCGCTGCCGGACTCTCCCTCCGGGTGAAGTTGGCTGCTCAGGGTGGGAGATGCTGGCCTCGTAGAAACCTTTACGAACTGCGTATCGTTGGGCTTCCTCCCGACGGAGCATGTCAGAGAATATTTTCTGCATCGCAGTCGCTGCTATAAAGCGGAGTGCCAGATATGCTTGTTCAGCTATGAACACTGTCAAGAGGAGCGATGACAGGTGGACTTCGGACATCGGGCCCCGATAAAGGTGGACAATAGCCGCTGTAGACAGTGTGCCCATCCAGGCGAGGATCTCCAAGCCCAGGAGACACGGTCCGATCGAGTCGGCTCGGATCGGTGGCGGGCGCTGGCACTCCAGAGTGAGTTTGAAAAAATCACCTCGTAATTCCAGCCAGTTGTTAAGCAGGAAGCCCAGTGGTACCAGGGGCCATGCAACACCGAACAAGGCAAGATACCCGAATTGGACACACATTTCCAGAATGTCTTCCTCCACTTGATATTCATCGGCATCTGCCTCACTTCGCAAGCGTTTCAAGAATGATGTCTCACCCGCAGGATCGATCAAGAGCAAGTCCGTTGCCGTAGAGAAGCTGCGCTGGCGGGTCAACCCAGCTTTGCGGTCCCGATAGTTTCGCCATTTCTGCCACAGGACATGCTTCACGTATGGGAGGACAATCTCCTCGCAAAACCCGAAGGCTTGGGCAGTCATGGAGAGGTAAATGACCTCCTGCTGGAACCGCGAAGTGTCGACCTCGAACTCGAGGGGCGTAGTGGTAGTCTCCGAGTGGCCGAACCAGCGGAGCATGTCGAGATGGGGCACTATAAATTTGGCGAATGGAACATAGACGTATGCGGTCAAAAGGGTGGGTAGGAAAGAGGTGATGAAGTTCATGACGAAGGTCTTTTGTGTCTGTGCGAGATCGTACTGATCTTGCGTTCGGTAGTTTTCGTAATCGGTAAGGCGAGTCGCGATGCCGGTCAGAAATGAGGTAATTGCTGGAAGGGAGAGCGAGAAAAGAATGGTCGGCAGAAACTCAAGATATCCTTGAAAAGGTCCCTTATAAACCTCCGAAATAAAGGTTTCAGCTGCGAAAGTCGCACAAATCAAGCCTCCGAGAGCAACACTCGCGATCGAAGCAAAAGGTACAAGGAGGGTCTGGCGTAGGAATTGCTTCCATCCTGGGAAGACATGGTTCACCTGCCCGGTGATCGGATCCTTGACTTCCTTCTCCCAGATGTATTGCGGTCGGTTCACCTTCAGCCTCCCGACGCCCTTGACGTTCCATCGTAGGCCTAGATCAGACTCGCGGATCTTCCAAAATTCAACAAAGACCACACACCAGATACACAGAGCACAGCCGTAGAAGATCGAGTAGGGGCCTAGATAGAGCCAGCACAGGATCCCCAGCGCGGCAGGTACTACCAAAAAGAACGAGTAGCAGTGAATGAACGCGTAGTAGAATGCGACCTGCAGAGAATGGAAGGTTAACTATGATTATAATAGTTCGTCGATGTTGGGTCAACCTTTTCACCAAACAGCGCGCGGATGGTGTCGAGATCCTCTGTTGTCAACACCGTTTTGCGACTCCACTGCCGCAGTAATTTGGAACACGCATCTTGATCGTGAGGCGGGAACGAAGCCGT
This sequence comes from Penicillium sp. IBT 18751x, assembly GCA_028828935.1. Classification (NCBI taxonomy): domain Eukaryota; kingdom Fungi; phylum Ascomycota; class Eurotiomycetes; order Eurotiales; family Aspergillaceae; genus Penicillium; species Penicillium sp. IBT 18751x. The sequence goes on along the minus strand of JAQJZS010000011.1, from coordinate 330,384 downwards.
CACGTTCTTCCATTTTCCATAATTCGGCGTGATGCCCGCACCTCCTAGCTTCTTTTGCCAGGTCACGGCGTGATAGACCGAGCGGATCTCTTCGGAAGGCGTGTCGGCATCGGCGGCTGTGTTTTCATCGCCATGCGGCAGACTATGGGTGATCCCAAACAACCAATCCTTAATTCTAGATCCATTAACAAGCTTCAGTAAGCTTCCACCTGCATGTACACGTCCACGAGACCAACCTTGACTTGTGAATCATCTGCCCCAGGTGGTCCCTGGGCACCCGAATACACACTAATAGCGACTGGCCGTGGCCATGACGCACCTGTAACCGGAGGCCAGCTTCGTGCAAGTCAGCCACAAGTTGTCGGAACTCGTTAATCGCGGTTGCTTGGTCTGCGATCGTCAGCGTTTGGTCTCGATGTCACCATGTGCAGACACTGTACCAAGCTCGCCGAATTCGTACTGCAGCACCCAGTCAACGCCGAGGTTGTCACTCTCTTGGACGGGACCTTGACCCGCGAGCCAAGACATGGTTAGAGAGGGAAGAAAAAACGGTGTGGGAGGAAGGGAAAATGTGGGGGAAACAGGGCTGACTCTCCAGGGCGCTATACTGCATTACCATAATTACTCCCGGTCATGATGACTGCCTGCATGGTTCCACTGGTCCGCATTGACACCTAGGAGAGCCAGGAACCCAAGTGGCTGAACAGAGCACAAACGGTTCATTCTGTTCTTACTCAGTCTAGTAGAATGCCCGTCATCCTAGGGACATGGCCGAAGAAAGTCCAGACAAGTTTCAGGGACCAACATCTGATTCAGATCAATAATTCCAGCCCTACGCCTTACTGCGCAAACGAACCGGGGATCCACGAGCCAAGCTTCAGCCCTACACGACACTCAAAATTACACGAGGCCTTTGCCACGGATCGGCAAATACTTCCACCCCCTTAACGACAATTAACCTTTGCTAATGCAGGCTAGCCTCCATTGACCCTGTCCCATCATTATTTCCCCCGAATGACTGCCCCTATCGCTCGCACGTACTGTGCGAATCTCGGCGTTAAGTCGTTTCCCCGCCCTTCCACGGTTCGACTCTTTTGAGTGGTTCACCATTCATAAATGCTGCAGTACTTTGCATGTCGACTACAGCGAAAGAATCCTAGCACCTTGCAATCCTTCCAATTGTTCTTGAGTTAGACCCTGCATGCATCCTCGACCTTGGCATTCGCCCACCCCCCATACAGTAATCTGCTAGGGCGAAAAAAGCTGCTGCCTGAAGCTACCGCGCCAAGCCTCGGCATCGGGATGAGCATTCCACTTTGCCTCCCGACCCAAGCAGTACAATACACTAGTGGGACTGAAATACTGTTACCTGCAATTCCGGCCAAGAGTGGGGATAGAGTTGAACTGAAGACTGGGTCGATGACGGCACCAAGATAGGTCCCACCTCATCCAATGGCAGGCATCAACATTTGGGCTTAGGACTCGGATATAGGAGAAGTGTGGCTTAGCTTGAAGTGGCAGTACTTGTTCCGAGTATCCGATGGTTCAACAAGATCAATCGATGGAGTGAGCACAGGTATATATGGATGTTTGAGCATCCGCGACCGTGATCGTCACTCGAGTTGGCAAGGCCTTCCTTGTGCCCATACCTACTTACACTCGGCTAATTCATTCCCTACGTTCGGCTAAGCTCATGCTTGAAGATCTAGTCGCTCACATGGCACGCCGTTTTCTCGGCGGTCAAAACCTGACCCTGGGTCTGAGTGTTTTTCTGTTCACGTTCATTTTCTTGCCGACCTTTCTCGTCTTATTTGCTGTGGTCGCGTTTTTCCTCTTGGCGTACCCACGGCTGCGCAAGTCCGGTTTCATTCAGAGAATGAATGCTGCTTGACTGGTAAGTGCTGATATTCCTATGAAAGAGGTGGTGAGACTGACTTTTCTATATAGCCCTGGTGGCAGCATTACGGAGTATGAAGATCGCATCAGAATCGTTGGCGGGTTCACAACCCCAACGCAGGTGTTTCAGGAGTTTCGGCTGAACTATGGAAATAATATTATTGCTGTCGATTCAAATGTATCAAAAGTTTCTATTGTTCTACTATGAAATGCAGAAATTTCACTCCCTATTTTGATCAACCTCCAAGGTCCTCATTTCCACGCATCGTTCAGCTCCTACTTCCCGGAAAGAAACGCAATTGCCTAGGATGAAAAGTCGGCTAGTCGTAAATGAGGATGCCTAGCCACTCGCTGGGCGAAACTTGGACCCATCCAACGCCAGAATCGGAACTCCGGGGTTCTGCCGAGCCCGAATCCCATGGAACATGCCAAGACGTACCATGTAATTTGCGCATATCGTCGCGAGTCCACATCTTGGCTCATAGCGCGTGGGTCGCCGGGTAGGGCTGGACAGGGATGGGAGATCGTACTCGTGCTCGAAAGTTGGGTAGGCTTGTTGTGTCGACTTGTCCGTCATTCCCTTTGGTCCTGTACTCTTCGCCTAGAAGATAATCAACTTCGCACTTCTTGCTTCATGCAATTCCCACTTATGCCACTTATGGTATTTTATGCTCCCAGGAATTTTTCAGTCTCTTTGAAATTGACACGGGTTGAGAGATTCGCTCTGCCCCATCCATGATCAAGTACTGCCTATGGTCACACTCATGGCACCGAGTCAACAACCCGATAATGTCGATTCCTCTACATTCATTGACATCATTATATAATGGAGAAACAACATACGACGTCTGTCGAGGTGCGAGACCGATTCAGCTTCTTCTCCTCACTGACCCTCAAAGCAACCACTTCACCAACATGGGACGGTCTCTTCCCTAACGGCAATCTAGACCACATCTTCCAAGAGACCCAGAAGAAACGACCAGATCCATCACGTCCAATCTGGTGGTTTGATATTCGAGATGCAACCGACGCAGACGTCGGTCTCATCTCACAGGCCCTTTCCATCCACCCGCTTACAGCAGAGGACATCGCCATTCGCGAACCGCGCGAGAAAGTCGAGGTCTTCAAAAATTATTACCTCATCTCATTTCAAACTATCGTCGACAACTTTGTAAGGGAGTGCGAGAGGCCCGATATCCCAGCTACAGCTGAGATATACATCCTCGTCTTCCAGTATGGCGTCGTGACCTTCTCGCCAAGCGGATGCAAGCACGTCGATCGGGTCCGTGATCGAGTGCGCAAACTGCACGATTGGACTATTCTCTCCAGCGACTGGATCTGCTACGCACTGATGTACGTCTGTTCTCTCCACTCTTTAGAAGCAACGACTGACAAGCTCAGCGACGACATCGTCGACAGCTTCGAGCCATTTACTCGCTCCGCGGAAATAGAATCCGAAGCAATAGAAGACCAGGTATACATTGCACGTGTTGATGATGTGAAAACCCTGATCCCACAGATCAACGTTCTACGCAAACAAATCACCCACATTATTCGCTGTCTCCATGGTAAAGTGGATGTACTCAATGGCTTTGTCAAACGCTGCCAATCACCCGATAAACTTCCTGTCTTCCCAGATGGCGATTTACTGCTTTATCTCGGCGACGTGCAAGATCATCTCATCACGACGCTGTCAACGCTGAGTCACATTGACGAGATTATCGGACGCAGTCAGGCGAATTCGCTGGCACAGCTCAGTGCGACTAATCTCAGGGTCAGCTATAATATTAACTCTGTTATTAGTAAGGTTACAGTGTTAGCGACCATTTTTGTTCCCTGTCATCTTGTGACAGGGATGTTCGGAATGAACGTGAACGTGCCCGGTCAGGATACTCCAGGGTTGTCGTGGTTTTTTGGGATCGTTGGGGCTTTTGTGGCCTTCATGATTGTCTGTATGGCTGTTGCGGCAAAGTTGAGGCTTCTATGATTTTCGAGGTGGGATTTCTGCAGGTATGACGGCTATGGGGTGTTTTCATCAGTTGATAAACAGAGTATCTTCAATATTCACGTATGAGGCATCTTCCGCGGTGATATACGCCGTGGTTCTTCACTCCTGGTACACTCAGATCCTTATTAATCGCACCTGCGGCCCTAACTCTATCTGGTCGTCTCGGGCTATGTATCACTACAAACAGGGAATTATGTCGCTTTCCGATCTTATCAGAAACAGTTTCGTTATGGCCCAAAATTTCTACATAAGCAAAAGAATTTCTACATCACTATCATTCAATGTAGAACTAACCTCCGTTTGAGTACAACACAATGTTCCAATCAAGAGCCAACATGTGCATGTATTGCGATGACTTGTCTCCAAGTGGGCTATAAAATTACACGATGAAAGACAGATCATAGAGAGGTGAACTGATTCCTGAGGTCCTAAAGGCCAATGATCACCTCAATCAGCGGCAGACCGTGGCACTGTTCACTGGCCCCTAAATTTGACCCCCTATTGGTCTGACCACCGTCCTTCTTCTCCATGCTCAAGTCCATCCTCATAGACCTCCAGTCAGTCAACCCTGGTCCATCGATTCGGAAACATTTTCCTGATTTGAATTTTTCGCAGCAATGATGCTACTGGAAGGAAGAATGAAGCAATGAGTAATACGATTTCCTCTCGTCATCATTTAGCCCATTCTTGTCCCAATTGCCGCATTTGAGCCTTTTGCGTTGTCTACTCCTCTTTTACATTTCTTCCACTTCCTTGGTGTCCACGGCCTTTTGTATCAAGAAGCTCAGATTTCACTACTAATCATGCTCAGTGATATTATTCGAAGTGTGAAGTCTCCTAGTCCTGCATCCTAAATATTGGCGACGCACGGGAATTAAGTACACAATATTTAGCAACCACCACCTCCCCCTCCATCACCACCACCACTTCCACCACTACCACCACCAGAGTCCCCGCCCCCTGAATAGCCTCCCGAATCCCCGCCACCAGAGTAAGAACTGCTGCCACCGGTATCATAGCTGCTATGATGATGGCTGCTTGTTCCGCCAGAATGGTGGTGGCCGCTAGTACCAGTATCAGCGCTGATGCTATCACCTCCCCCAGCTTGTGCTACCAGCGTGTATGTGTTGAGTGATGAGTTATACCCTGTGGGTTCTCTGTTCGAGGCGCCAGTGTCATAGTTGTTGGAGGATCCAGATGGTCTCGAGATGCGCTTTTTTCGTTCTTTCTCTTTTTCTGCTTCTTCTTTTCTCTTTCTTTCCACCTCATCTTCTTGATAAGTCTTTATTGCTTCCTCCTTTCTTCTTCTAAATGGGTTTCGGAAATGCATGTTTGATTCTGGTTTCATAGTTGATGTCAGATATGCTGGAGCTATAAGTGTATCCATGTACTTACATGAAATCTTAGAAGTGATTGCGACTGCGAATCTAAGGATTCTGGAGGACTGGTCTTCTCAAGTATAATTCTGAAGATCGTGAAAACCACAGTCACAATTCGAGGTGAAGCTGAGAGCCTTAAGAAAGGAATATCGCGTGAAATTGATCACAGAATTGGACAAGAAAAAGGTAGGCTTTAAATACTAGACCTGACTCACTCACCTGCTATGCACTGCTTACTTCCGAGGTTCGTTACCTGCATCGGAAAGGTGTCGGGCAACGGGCAACACAGCCTCATCGGATCTTGTCTCCACAGCCCCGGCCTTGGCACCGCTTATTGCTGGCTTTGATTGGCTTCAGATCAGGTTTCTCCAGTGGTTCCTAGGTTGTGGTTGGACAGTGTGGACAACGGTTGTGTTCTTCTATAGCGCTTATGTCACTACCCAAGTGAGCCTCGCACGCCTTGTAAGCCTCTTCTCACCTTTTGATTCTTCTTTGCCGCGGCTAAATGTCGGATAGAAAGAGTCATGACAATATTGGATTTTTCCGTCTGCTATCGTTTCTTCCACACGTAATGAGATTTCCTGCCAGATAAACGTATCGATATTCAGAAGCACATAGTCCAGCACAAGCGCCCGCATATAAGGACTTGACGGCGCCATGGGTCAAGATGGGAAATTTCAAACAGCAGACGAAAGATACTGTGGAAAGTGACTGTGGTAGGCACAATACATTCCACGATACATTGATGGGACTATTAATTAGCTGTACCTACTCAACGAGCAATTCTCAAGCTTCCTCTTGACCGGAGTCACGCAATAAATCCACCTCTTCCTCCCTCTGGATATCCCTCGGAGTAAAATCAAAACTCAGCTCCCCGACTAGTTTCCGCGCATTACTAGATATCATCAGTAACCATCCACCGAGAAATTCAACCGGGAAATTCAACCGGGAAAACGGAATCAACGTGGTAACTCACTCTAACAAATCCTGCAAACTAAAACTAACAACTGACCTCAATACCTCCAAGGAGACAAAAGCCGAAAATGCCGGGTCTTCAATATGTTTGATACTCAATAGCCCTTCATCAATTCTCTGCAACTGCCTTGCAAGCGGGAACGACTCCCCTGTTGAAAGATATGGTGGCAAAGGCTGCGCATTTGCGATTGACGCAGAAATGTGACACAAAAGTGAGGTAACGTGATGGGAATTGAAATCCGTCGATTTAAGGGCTATCTCAGCCATCCGCGCCATCCAGTGATCTTCTCCTTTTTCGGAGGTGTGTTTGATGGACAGTGTTTCGAGGCTCTGTGCTGTATGAGCCATTAGAGACATACTTGTTAGGATGCGTTGGATTTCGGCGATCATGTCATCGTATGTTTGTTTGGGAAATTTGCCTCCGATGGGCGGTTCAAATGTACTGAAGTGACTATGCATGCGTAAACCGTTGAGAAGCATCATCTCTTCCTTGAAAATTTTGTGTCTTGAGTTCTGAAGATGGTGGCCGGGAGATGATGGGTCTTTGGCGTCACCTAGGGAGGAGCTAAGCCAAAGTTCGATGGTGGTGTGCATGCAACTATAAAATTTGGCGAGGACGAAGAGACTTCGGCCGAGAAGTTTGCGTAGTCGGGATTTCGCTGTTATTGGGTATGGAAATATGACCCAAAAGAAAGAAATTGCGCAGCCTGCTGCGACGGCGGCTAGTTTGTAAGGGCCGAAGAGGTAGATCGGGTAGTATGGTTGGCCGTTGGACTCGGCCGCTTGAATGCCTAATTTGCGGACTTGAAGCTCGTAGCCAACTATTACGTTCAGAGTCACGATTGATATGACAGAGGCCCCGAAGTATTGGGGCACTTTGAGGTAGAAGTAGTACTGACTTTTGTTAGTAGGGGGGTGTTAATAATAGAGGAAATGGCGTACCTCAAGCACGTTGGCAAGGTAGAGGAAGACAATGACACCGGCGGTCCTGCCGTCAACGATATACCACACGATCAAGCTTAGGACGAGAGATATTGCTGTCGCGCCGATGCGCGCTATGAAGCCGAACATGGTTTGGCCACTTGTTGGGTTCATCCCGATGACGATCACGATCATTGCCCAGATGCATCGTTGCCGAATGAAAAAGTCCTGGGTCTGATGGAGATAAGCGAGGATTCCGACAGAGAATGAGGCGGCAGCGACGCGGAAGCCGAAAAGACTCTGATCCGATTTGATTGCATGCGAAATACTTCGCAGTACAGTACTGCCTTTCTCCCAAATATTCTCAGGGGGAAGATGTTCAGGATTCGGAAAGGCCGACGACCGAGGAGCCCTATGGATGGTGGTCGGATCCACATGCGACGACTGTCTTCTATTGTGTTCTTCATCTTCCTTCCTGCCGAGCGAGAACCATTCCGATATAGACTTTTGTTTCGGGAAGATCAACCTCCCACGCTTCATTGTCCCATCAGCAATCTTGTCATCGGCAAACTGAACCAATTCCAGCGTCGCATTAAGCAGGTCATCCTGCAAATGGCTCATATACAGAATCACAAAGAATTCTTGCCTCACATCCGGATCCGCGAAACGAGCCTGGCCCAATCTCTCCGAATATGCCTCAAGCGACGCCAGTGCCTCGGGTAGCTGTTTCCTTCCAGTGTGATGGCGTTGTAATTCTGCCTCAAAGCGTGACCCAAAGTCCGACTGTGTGGGGTCTAGCTCCTCACCCCTTGCCTCGGTGTCCCTAGCTTGCGTGCCGCGCGTCCGCTTGTCCAAATGCTTAGGCGTTATAAGCTCCAACGCTAGGAGAAAACGGGACAGACCCCGCTGGACAAGCTTTGTTGCGTGGACCAGACGCGCATGGTTCGTCTCCAAGACTTTCCGAATCTCCGAATATTCCAGCTCCCCTTCCGAGCTGCCGTCAGCTTCGTGTGGTCCTTCATTCTTGACTATTGTCTCCAAGATTTCAGGCAGCATCGACATGCCCGAGAGAGGCAGCAAAATACTGCGGAGCAGCGTGGCGATGGTGCTGAGGTCATCGGCTGACAATTTGCCCCACGCTATCTCATCTTTTGAGTAAAAGAGATCCGCATGGAGCTTACTATGAAGCCCGTTGAGCTTGGTCATGGAGCTTCGAAGCTTGCTTCGCTTGCATTGTAGATCTGTTTCGCCTTGCGCATCCTGATCCATCGCAGTTCGAGTCCGCCGCAGTAGACCATTTTCTGTGAGTAATCCGGTTACGATATCTTCCTCGACGAAGGAGATCTGAGCCGCTAAAACATCTTCCACGGACGTGAAGTACCCTTTGATGTCCTGAAATACGTTACCTCGACTTGTGATCGGCAAAATGAGCAGGGACACGCCGGTGGCAATCGCAAAGCCAATCATAAACCCTTTTAAGAGACGTGCTACGAATTCCAGTCCCTCGGCAAGAGTCGTGAACATGCCCGCACGAGTGATGGTGACAGAAGCGAAAATGGAGAAGGCAACCATTGGATCTTGAAGTTCCATTGGCTTCAGTGCGCGGAGAGAGTTTGCGCCCCTAATATGTTAGCTCATGGCATCAAGAATGTACCTTGAACTCACCAGATCATGAAAATGAGCCAAATAGCAGCCACTGCACAAGCGTCACTACTGAATCCGTCGGATGTGGGGGTGTTGTGCTCTCGGGCACTGACGGCACAAAATATCGCAAGGCAGCATAGTGATGCCGAAACACAGGGGTGGACAGAAGGTCGTAAAACATGATCTTCATGAATTTGGCCCGAGGCATCAACCCCTGTGAAAGGATGGAGATCAAGGCAGAGAGATATCCAATTGAGGACGTTATGCGGGATATAGCTGTACTCTGGTATCTAAGAGAAGTCAACGACGGTCGTCGGAATGTTTAGCTTCGAGCATACATGGCGATGGTGATAGTCGGGGCCAGTGCCCCCTTCATCATGAGGAGCATGGTGCGGGAGTCCAAATCTAGCCATTTCCACCATTTTTTCAGCCTACTACTGTCTGTCAGCCATTGCTTCGTCATGTTGGGTTTAATGCAGGTACCTCATGGGCCCGGGCCGAGATGGGCGAGCGTCTGTGTGAGCCATGGATATGACTAGTTAGACACGTATTATGAGATACATTCGAAGATCAGTTTCGTGACAGTTCACTGCAATATCATGGCTACAGTAAAATTCACCTCGAATCACACTTTCAAGCAGGTGAGAAGGGGATTTAATTCAGAGATCAGGGAAATATTGGGCGGCCTGCAGATCGGCTTGCCGTGCGAGCCGTACCGAGCCAATTGCCGATGAGCCCCAGATGGACAGTATCAGTGGCGCATCTGATTCACTGGACCATTCAGGACTTTGGAAGTCGACAGTTTCAGTTTCAACTGGCGGTCGCAGTGTCCGGCACTCATGATCGTTGATGGTATCAGAGTTCCTGTCGGTCGTTGCTTTCGGGCATCACGTGGCGTTGCCGAAGAAATTGGGTTGGAGAACGTGGCTTGATGTTTTCAATGTTGAATGCATTCATTGGCAGTCGGAGAATCCTACAGAAATGGAGATTTTGAGGTAGACTATTGTAAATGAAATGCATTGGACCATATGCTCGAGTGGGTTCTCTATATCCGCCATTCGATATTAGATTGTACCCAGGATGGGCGGGATAGACATTTCCCGCCTGATAGCTGGTGGCCGACGAAAGTTTCGATCTAGATCCAGAGTCCTGGGCGATAGAAGACTGAATCAGGGCTAGACAGTGGACTGCCTGCACGCAGACGTGTTTCGATCGCTCGCCTTGATTCCAGTTTGTCCAGTTTTGTGCAACCAACACTTTGCTGCAGTCTCAGACATAATCTGACACGGAACTGCAAAATATATTTCTGAACTGTCGGGCAGAAATTCTCGCAGAAACCCACGACATCCCCATGTTCAAGTAGGGATAGTCTTGGAAACATGAAAGACTAGTTTATATCATCTTGACAGTTGCTATGCCGAAGTTTCAGGGATCTACGGTTTGCAGCGAGGTTGCTGCCCGCTGTCCGCTGCCGCATGCACGCGCCACACAAACAACTTGACATCTTCCACTGCCATCGCGCTAGAGAATAAACGGCTAGCAGCTCAGATCGGGGTTCGCAATTCGCAATTCGCAGGCAGAGCATCCCCGATCGAGCCATGAGTCAGGTGGGAGTGTGGCAAAGCAGCACAGCCACCGAGCGGAGAGGAAGTGGGTCGCAAAACCGTGGTCGAATTTCGCACAGAGTGTAGCACAGCGTAGGGAGTTGTCTTAGCGAACCAATCTCGAGGTACTGAGTGCAGTTCCAGCCCAAAAATAGACCCGATTCGTGCGTGTATAACGCGACACGATTGGATGACATCACGATGATTGCTGGGCTTGAGTGTGGAGTTTTGTGACTTGTCGATCGAGTGTCTCGTATCAGATAAGCGTACGAGCCACATCTCGGGTCATCGTTGCGAGGTGTGCGTTGTAAGCGTTGGCATGTCGGAGCGCTCTGGGTATCTCAAACTTAGTCATTCGGGCGGGATTGACGATCGTGAACTTTGTTATGCCTTAGGGTGTACTGTAAGGGGACCGCCTCAGTGAGGCTGTTCGGGGCCATCGAAGATGAGAGTCAACCTTGGAGGTGCGCCAATGACGAGACGTGGCTGTCGGACATTGTCCACGGTGGAGACAAATTCCCGAGAACGGAGCTTGGCATTTCCCTACAAGGAGACACGGGGAGAACGCGTCATTTGCCATGTTTGGGCGGTTGTACAGGCGTTGTTGTTGATAGCAAAAGGAGGGTGACATCACAAGGGATAGGCTGATGAGGCCAAGTTGGGAATGGAGCTGCGTCTGTCAAAGATGCCATCCACAGTTCAGAAATCGGATCGGCGGATCACATTTTCTAGCACCCCGTTTGGTTTCGCTGTCTTGCCAAGGGATCGCCAAGCTCATAAATAAGGTCTCGGTTCCCCCCCCGCCCCTTTCGAGTTCTGCTTATTCTCACACGGGCGTCTGTCCAGACTCTCTGCTTCATTATTCCCAGGCCATTTCTGTGCCTTGAATCAGCTGCTGGTTCCTGAAATACATGCGTGAGTGGTACCCTGTCCTCAATATTTGTGTCCCAGTGACCTCGGGCTTAGACTGACTCCACCCAGACCGGATTAACTCGTGGGCGAAAGCTCACGCATCTTCTCGCGGCAACCCGACCCCCAAGGCGGACACAATAGCGGAAGCCTCTACTTCCTCCTCCCAAGATGTACAAGTGAACAGTGCAGATGAGGGATCCCAGGCGGGTCCCTCTGAGAAAGACAACGCTAAACCCGCCCTGCTCACTCGCATGCGCAATGGCAGCGGCCGGTTCATCACCCATACCAAGGATGCCCTCTTCCACAGCTGGGTCAATGTCCTGCTGGTCTTCGTACCAGTCGGTATCGTCGTCAAGGCTATTGGCCTGAACCCAGCGATTGTGTTCGCAATGAATGCTGTCGCCATCATCCCTTTGGCGGGTCTGCTCAGTCACGCGACGGAAAGTGTGGCCTCTCGCCTCGGTGATACGATCGGAGCCCTGATCAACGTTACCTTTGGTAATGCCGTCGAGCTAATTATCTTCATTATTGCCCTGGTCAAGAATGAGATTCGCATCGTTCAGGCTTCTTTGCTGGGTTCCATCCTAGCAAACTTGCTCCTCATTCTGGGAATGGCCTTCCTACTTGGTGGCCTCCGTTTCCAGGAGCAAATTTACAACAGCACCGTGACCCAGATGAGCGCTTGTCTGCTCAGTCTGAGTGTGACGAGTTTATTGCTTCCGACTGCCTTCCACGCCTCATGGTCCAACAGCGCCAACGCAGACCACGAGACTCTCAAGGTTAGCCGTGGAACTAGTGTGGTAAGTCAACGCTCGTCCATGCCATGTACGGAATTCAAGCTAACAGGTCAGGTTTTGTTGCTCGTGTACATTTTGTACATCCTCTTCCAGCTCAAGTCCCACTCCTATCTCTACGCCAGTATCCCTCAACGAATCATCGACGAGGAGTCCCACCCCGGTATTCTTGCCGAGCTCATGAACAGTTCCTCCGATTCATCATCCAGTTCCAGCGACGAGTCCGTTGACACAACAACCTCGTGGAGTACCGCCAAGCGCATCAAGCGAGCTATGAAGCACCGCCGACACCGCAAGTCCAGCACCAGCTCTAAGGATACGGCCATGGGGAAGAGGGCCATGACCAACGAGAACAAGAGCTCTGTCGGGAACTCCATTACAAGCAACAACAATGATTCCAACTCGTGCGCCATCGACTTTGGTGATGACACCCGCTACGAGGCCGATGATGATGCCCAGCCGGCTTCTGGGTTCCGGTCGCGAGATTTCGGTGTCCCGGCTAGTCGTGTGCAAAGTGCTCAGAGCGACAGCTCTCGCAAGCGTGAGAAGGAGCGCAAGAGGCGTCGCTCGAAGCGAGAGAAGTCTCGTACTCAAGTCCCCAAGTCGACAGAGGTCGAGGCTGCTCAGATGGACGGTGATGCCGGCATGAAGGGATTCTCGTCCACGCCCAATTTCGCTGGCTTGGAGGCTAGTGCAGAAGTCGATGGGTCAAGAAGAAAATTGCCTTTCGGTCCTCTTCCCTCTTTACTTTCCAGCACTGTCTTTAGCTCCCAGTCCCCTCATAAGTCCCCTCATGTTGGTGCCGCTGGTTCTCGCCCTGCTTCCCGCCCCGGTATCTATCGCAGCAATTCCCTTCCCGCACATATCAGCCGTCCTCCGCCAGTTGGTAATGCCGTGCAGTTTGCTCGCGGTGCTGCCCGTGCTCCTGGTGCGGCTGACCCTGCGGCTACGGCGCCCACGGACCAAGAACCGGAACCCGAGATGTCTCGAACCGCGGCCGTGGTCCTCCTTCTTTGTTCTACCGCTCTAGTCGCTGTCTGCGCCGAATTCCTGGTCGATGCCATTCCTGACATGATCGCCAGCTCGTCCGTCAGCGAAGCCTTCATCGGTCTGATCATTCTGCCCATCGTCGGCAACGCCGCTGAGCACGTCACGGCGGTGAGTGTCGCTACAAAGAACAAGATGGATCTGGCGATCGGTGTTTCCGTCGGTAGCAGCATCCAAATTGCCATCTTCGTTACTCCCCTCGTTGTGATCCTTGGATGGTGCATGGACAAGGATATGTCTCTTTACTTTACCTTGTTTGAGACCATCTCTCTCTTCGTTACGGCATTTGTGGTCAACTTCCTCGTCCTAGACGGTCGCAGTAACTACCTCGAGGGCGCCCTGCTCATCGCCGCCTACGTGATTATTGCGCTCGCGGCATTCTTCTACCCGGACAGCAGCGAGACCAGCGCCTTCGCCGGCTCCGAGGGTTAACGGTTCCCTGGAGGATCACCCGCGAGCGAAGCCGCATACTCTACTTTGCTCATCCAGTGTTCCCTTGCGATACCATGATATAAACATTTTCTTTCGCTGTAATCAGATTCCAGACTGGACATTTTTACACTTTCGTCAGCCTCAAATTGAATTGAATATTTGGGGATCAGGGCATTCCGCCCATCCGCTTATCCTCTAATGAAGACTTCTCCACTGCATGTCATCCCTGTAGCGCCCAGACTCTTAGCCTGCATCATGTTACTATGCCCAGACCTCGCGGGTCAAGCGATAACACTACAAGCCACGTGTGTCGCGCCGAGTGGCTGTGTCTCCCACACCTGAGCCACATCGTGGCTCGGCGAACATATTAGCGTAGCACCGGATACAAACTAGTCCCGTTCGGAAATATTAATTTTGGGGAGAAGACACCAGAATTGTTCCATGGACTGACTCCACAGGGGGTTACTTTGTGGCTGTGGGGGGGGGGTCTTCCCTATAGGGAGTGATAGCCCTGTCAATCTGTCAAGCTCCTGTGGAGCGGGCCGATCAGGAGCCGTGGTTCTGTATGCAAGATACTCTGCAGCCTTGTCATGTATCGTGCACAGCGCTTCAGCCCTTCAGCGCTTTCAGGCCCAGTGATACGACGCCAATTATAGCATCATGGAGCGCCTACCGACGCCGATCTGTTTTATCGTTCCCTCGCATGTCTGAATTATAGGGAAACGGCGCCGGGCCATGCACTGCCCAGAAACCGTCAGGGGTAAATGATAATCGCTGCCTAGTCAGAGCGAGGATTCATCGCACAAGGCTTGTTCGACGCTACGCGAACTCCACAACATATTTCTCCAGTGTGAGTGGAGATGGAATTCGGTTCTGGTCGGATAGTTGTTTCCCCTACATAAAGCCACCTTCCCCCTCTCACTCGGACTCCTCTTCCTTTTTTTTTTCTCCAATCCCCTACACAAAAGAAGCATGTCATACTACGCCGACCCCTACAACCGTCCTCCTCCGGGACCTCCTGGTCCCCCAGGCTACGGCTCACCCTACGGCGAGCGCCCACCTTACGAGCGCGGTCCATACAGCGCCCCTCCACCCATGGCCCGACCCCCGCCTGGTCCCCCGCCCCCAATGCCTCAGGGCTGGCACCAAGAATGGGAACCGAACATGCGTCGCGCATTCTGGGTTGAAGACGCTACTGGTCGCGCGCAGTGGGAACCTCCTTACGGTGGTCCTCCGGGTCAGGGCTACTATGATGGTTCGCGCTCCGTTCCCCCGCCTGAGCCGCAGGGTGGGTACTATGCGCCTCCCCCTGGCCCGCCGGCCGGGTATGATCAGCGCGGTTATGATCAAGGCTATCAACAGCCCGTGGCGGAGAAGAAGAGTAATGCGGGCAAATACCTTGCTGTCGGTGCTGGTGCTCTCGCTGTTGGTGCGCTTGGTGGGGCGTTTATTGAGCATGAGATTGGTGAGTTTTATATCGCTCATACTGTTGAGCACGGTCAAGTGGAGAAAAAAAAAAAAAAACTAACACGAAATAGATGAGAACCGCGAGGAAGACGAAGACCGTGAGAGAGAGGCTTACGAACAGGGTCGTGAGGACCAAGAAGAGTACGATGACGGTGGCTGGTAATCCGTCCTTTCTTACTTTCTTTTCTTCTTGCATCGATATCACACAGCATCGGATAGGGTTCAGACTTTAAATGCATTACATTACACATTTCATTCCAATGACATAGGCAGACTTTCACTTTTTACTTCCAGCACAGGATCTCCCCATGCAACAATCCGAACCATCCTTCCTTATCCTCTACAAACCGGCCCCATCCATCCGCAATAACCTCCAAGTCCTTCTCACTCGCAAAGCCACCCTCAACGGCCCCTCTCGAAAAACCGCTCGACTTCGCCCTCTCCATCATACTCCCGCCCCAATACTTCCTCTCCTCGGTACTTGAGAAACACCAGCTCCCAGTACTTCTCTTCACCATACCCTCCTCAAACCCCGCCTCCATAGCCCAAACATGAATTCTAGCTCCAGGATGCGGATTTCCTCCTTTCGCTCTTCCCATCGTCTCAGTAATCTCCTTCCACTTCAAGATCCCTTCATTGGGAGGATACCATTCCATCCCCGCAGACTCACGTGCAGAGACGATCCCACCTTTCTTCACAACGCGTCTCATTTCTCTGAGTCCCCGTACAGGATCAGAGATATGCTGTAACACCTGATGAACATGGACGATATCAAATGTCTCATCTGGAAAGGGCAGAGAGTGAATATTGCCTTCCATGAATTCAATATTCGATAGGCCTTGTTCGTGGGCAAGGGCACGCGCAGCAGGCAGCGGATCAGAGACGTATTCTAGACCAACTACGTGGCCCTGTGGTACATGTTTTGCGAAGTCGATGGTTATGCTTCCTGGACCGCAGCCTATGTCGAGGATCTTCATGGTTGGGGCGATGTGTGGCAGGAGGTGCGGGGAGGAGTTGGATAAGGTGCGCCATTTGTGGGTTTGGAGCACAGAGGGAGAGTGGTCGGTTGTATATACTTGCATTTTGATCGGCTTTTCAGGCGCACGAAGAAGGATGGAGGTCAGAGGTTGGTATGAAGGAAGTGGCTTTTTTTTTTTATATACTTGGGGTGCGGGAGCGGAGTTCGGAGTTGAGAATTGCGGGGCGGAGCGGGATGGACCGTTGTTGGCTGGGAACTGCCTTCGGACTTGACGGTGATGTAGCCTCTTGGAGGGTCAAGAAGCTATCTCGCTATGAACGCTTGATGTGAGAAATAAAAGCCTTCTCTAAGAAATTCAATCACGATTAACTCGTGTATGTTGATTAGATAACCCCGCAATCCGGGGGCGGACCAGTAGATTTTCCGTGGGCTCTTAACACATAAAGCCCCTGCGCTCGCACATTCATCATCCTCCGTGGTCTGCTCTCTTAAGAATCAAACCTACATCTTTGAAAGCACCTTCGGGGATAGTCCACTTGATATGGATCGCTATTTCATCTAATGACACATCATGATCCACACTTACTTCGATCCTGCGAACGATCTTAACGAGTTGATGCGCTACATGTTTCGCCGTTGACACGACTTGCCCGTGCACTTCTCAAAGGCATAGACGATTATCGGACGATAGTACAACTACAGTACTCCGCACGAATATAATACGCTCAATACCCTTTCATAGGAACAGATAGTCCTTACCAGGCACGGGTGCCAAAAACCCAACAACGACAGCACTGCGATCTCGCTCGTGCAAGTGTCGATTGTTGTTTACCATCTGGTACCCATATCAACTGGAACCTACACAGCATGTTGACACGATATCAGTTTGTGTTTACGTGAAAGATGGCCTCCTACATTTATATAGTACCCCCCGAACATAACATTGAAGCAATGAACTTGACTCGTAAAAAAATCCAATGTACTTTCTATTCTTGGAGAGATATTTAACAAGAAACGAAGTCATCACCACTGGCTCCAGTGTGCGTGATCACACCAGCAAGCTCATCGTTGTCGTTGAAGATAACACGGTCCGCACCGGGAGAGCCACCATCGTACACCTCGCCGTCGCTGAGAATAGGGAACTCGTAGTAAGTTCCGGAGACGGGGAAGTCGAAGCCCTCATAGTTGTGGTAGACGTGCGGGTATGAGTCGTCTTCCTCGCCCTGGGCTTCAAGCCCATATCCGGCGGAGAGGGCGGCGGCGACGGCCTTGCTGGTGTAGCAGACTGAGCCACAGGTGTAGGCGCAGGCACGCTTCTCGTTCAGGGTGGGGATGGCGAGGACACCGGTGAGGAGGGTGGTGAGGGTGAGGAGCTGGATTCGTCCTGTTAGAGAAGAGTGACTTCTAAGATTGTTTGAGGCGAGGTACCTGTGTGAACTGCATCTTGGAGAGTGAGTTGGGATTGATGGGAATGATGGGATTGTGGAATCGGATGCTCTCTGGTATAGATCGCTGGGGGATTTGGCAGGTTAAATAGCTTCGCTGAAGGTCCAAAAGCTACTCATGCCCATCTCCTTGTAGATTCTGTCCCAGCCGAACTACAGACCTAGACGATGTTACATCCCACCCGTCAGTCTCAATCAAGACATCCATTGGTAGCGACCATCTGCATGGCTGAAACCATTATCATTGCAGGATGGCTATACTCTAAATAGTATGTTCACCGATCGGCAGGAACCTCGGCCTGATTGGAAGATTGAACATCGTGAATGATTGAATGGTTGACCCTAGCCCGAGAGGGCGATCAACCGGGTTTGGCGCCGGGTTCAGCGATGCAGGCCGCAAAACGGGTCCTGGTCCCTGAGTAGTGTAGTTTTTATCGGGCCAATGGAGGGATGTGCTCGGGGGCACGGTGTTCACCTATCGGTTAGATCGAGGGTGAGATGTGGGGTCGTGGAGATGCACAATTGAGGAGATGCGATGGAATAATATTTAGCCTTTTTCTTTGGCCCCAACACGGAATTCGACAGGTTATCCAGCGCTGTTTAATTTATTACTTCTCTACATTACTGGTAGACCATGAGCTTAGCTAGTGTCGGCGGTCACCGAAGCTCGGCTCTCCGACGGGATCCGGGTGTAGATCACTTCTTGAAGAAATTATGCGGAGTTGAAGGGTTTACCAATGTACACCTAGTCTTTTGCTTACCCGATAACAATATCGCGCATGCGTGACCACCATGCCTTCGGCTAACTAGTCTTCTATTCCCCGAAATCTCTTCTTCCGTTTCAAATGTCCATATCTTGAAGATTGATCCAGCTCGTTTTGTGCCAGAATCAATGAAGAATGATGAAATTGCGAAAGCAGGAACCAAGTATAGTTGACCACAAAGCCTTTCGCACTATACGGGTTCAAAAAAAGCTGTGTCCCCGAGAGAAAACGAGGAAAAGACATTGGCTGCAAGGGACAGGTAGGTGCCCCACGGTTGGAAAGTAGCCTTGTATGGTTAGTTTTTGATGCGACTTGGCCCTGCGCGACAAGCGCACGTCTTAATCAAATGTGCCATGTCCCGATAACGCTTTGAACAAGCACAATAGCCAATACGTGATTATTAGCACTTGGACATAATCGATATTTGAGGCTTGACATACCTCTGGATAGTGTTATCAGAGCTGAGTACACCTCTCTGGCACTTGACGATTGCCCCAAGAAAACAATGTAAGCAAACATTTTTGTAAAGATCAGCCCACTCACGGTGTTCCCGCCTTATTGGCACGACTAACAGCCCGGGGGCTTTTCCGGCTCTGCACATGAAGAGTAGGAGGCAGGACTCGATGTATAGGGAGCAGTTACAAGCTGAGATCACGCTGGTCACGTTCAAGGCATTGATGAGGTGCGCTGCAGGTAGAATACCCTCCTCGGTCTGGACGATGGTTAAAGCTGAGCTGGCGGGTTTTGGAGTCATCACTCAACAATGATTTGTCATAGTTTCGCATGAGGATTCCGATGAAAAAGGTGGCCCCTGTGCATGTAATTACCAATGTAGGAGATCAGAATACACCAAACGACTTGTGGTATAAGTGGGACTGCTGTCCGCCCGTCCAAGGCCGAGGACAAGAGTATCGTCAACGAAACGCTCTATTCAATGAATGACCCAGAAATAGAGATCAATGTTGCCATTTCACGAAGTGATTGCCTACAGATGATTGTTGATGACCGTCATGACGGGTCAAGCACCTACATGACGAAGAATACAATAGCTCAAACCAGATAAAATCCGATCAATAAATCGGCGAGTCCTCCCTCATGAAATGCATTACCAGAACTGACCAGTACGTAATTCCGCTCCTATCTTAGCTTAGACCATATCGGCCTTTTCAAGGCCGGTACACCTCCGTCAGCAATCATTTGTAAGATTCCTTCACTTCAGATATCGTTTCAATTGTGCCTCAAATGGATCACTTGAGATCCTGTCGGTCAGGTTTCCTCCATCGCTAAACTGCCGACACCAATGCTATATAGAAAGATCTATCCTTATATTTAATATATAAGACTAGTCCGGTAAACCCCTTAAAACCCTGGACCCTAATTAAATATCTTTCATATATCCTAATACCTAAGGACCGAAAAATATCGATTATATAACCTAACCTTTTTTCTATTAAAATAATATTTTAACTACTATTTATTCTAGCCTATAGCTAATTAGCTAATAGTCTACTAGCCGACTAGCTAATAGTCTATTAGCTAACTAACTAACAATCTATTTTAGCTAAATAATTAATAGCCTACAAATATTAATAGTTCGGTCCTTTAAGGGTACCTTCGGGTATACCTTACTCGCGGACTTTAACTATAGTCTTCGGATCTCGGTAAATTGACTTTAGCCTTTTACCCTCTAAGGATAGGTATACTACTTTCCCTTTCGGGGTAAAATAGTCTACCTTTAGGCATATACAGCCTAAGCCTTTAGGGGTACCTTTAGGGTGGCTTAGACCGTCGATTCTTAACCTTATTCTTTTCGCTTCTCTTCTGTTCCTTTCTTTGCTACCTTAATTATATTACTGCCTAGCGTTTATACGTTATTTGGATATTATTCTAGACGTTGTTTCTAGGCTATAATAGCCTATAAATACGTCCTTTATTCCTAAGTAAATAGAATTAAGTCAATTCTTGTAAAGGATCTATGTGTTCAGGATAGAAAGCATGTCGGTCAGGTAAGGATGTCTGGACTGGGGTGTGGTATTATAAGAAGTAAGACTAATTCTTACTAAGTCTAAGTTATCTGGAAACCCTCTCGAATTAAGTACGAATTAGGTCCGAGACTTGCTTATTACACTACGGGGTAAACCTTCACCGCTAGTCCTTAGTATTCCTTTACAATTCTACTCTTCTATTCTTCTTCCTTTGATCCCTTAGAACTGTGGTTCTGCCTTCGTTTAGGCTATATCTGCTTATAGCCTATCCTAAGACATTTGACCTTCTAACCTTTGCCTGGCACCGATTGACCTAGCTAGACTAAGGTTAATCCCACGGACTTCAGGGGTCATATGAAACGTGTTAGGAATGAAGATAAATGTTCGATATAGAAGCACAAATGCTCTAGACAAACCTCCATACGCATCCCGAGGTCGCAATAAGACCGCGTAGTAAATATAGACATAATAAAAGTGGAATATTATGGACAATTTTCCCGAAACCATGTTGGAGACATAGCCTTGATATGATTAATTTCGCCAGAAGCCCGGTTGTATCGTCTCGTCAGAGAAATACTCAATCATCTGAGGAGGCCGAAGATATTCATCATGCCATAAAGCCATGTGAGTCCACGCAAACCGGTCATACGTTGAAACGTAGTCCGCGACAGACATGTACATCCAGCCAACATCCTCTTGCTCCTCATCCGTTGTCCCATCATGCCACTCGGGATCAATCTCGTAGTTTCTCTCCTCGGGGATCAAATCCCCCCATTGCTTATACATAATCTTCACAACAGGATCGTCCATATGGTCCAAAGACTCCAAGCAGATATCATCAACAAAGAGAGCCAAGTTGAACCGTGCTCCAAAACCGTATTCAGGCCCAGGAAGCTCTCTTATCTTCTCTGAATGCGATTCAAGAATCCGCTGGAGTGTTTCAGGCGTGTCAACCACTCTTGGTAGTTGTTCTGCCACCCAGCCATGGAAATGATCGCGCACCTCATGTGAAGTGCCGCCATTGAACTTCGGCTCGTCATGGATGACCAGATCGTGGGCCTCTAGGAGCTCAGTTCTTTCCTCTCCAGGTGGCATGGAACGTACGATGGATTTTTGCACGCGTTGCTGAATGAGCTGCAGCATTTTGTGCCACGCAGCATTGTCTTTGAATGAGCATCGATAAATGCAAAAGCCCCATGGAAGATTCGGTTTTCTCTGAATATCTGATCGTGTCATTTTGATCCCCTCGAATGGGATCTCTCCCCCTGATATTGGGCCTGTAGTTGATATTTTGCAGATGATTTGATGGAAAGGCTGACGGAACGAATTAATAACTCGCGGTCTGAAGAGCAGCATTGCAATGTCAATGGGGAGTCATGCCAGGAAGACTATCTCGCTAACTGGAAGACTTGGACGAATTTGATGTTTTTGGCAGACAAGTGAATGAGGCGGGGAGTAGAAAAGAGGAAGAGGAAGAGAAGCATAGGCCACATCACATGACTAGGAATTATCCCCTTAAAAAGCCCCGAAGCCCTTGACTTTGTTTTTAATCTTTTCTAGAAATGTCTAAATATAATACAATGTAGTAGAATTAACAAATCAAGTTCATTTTTGAGGGTCTCATTGGGTTAATGAATGGCCGTGGCCGTGGCTATATCTATTGGACTTTATCTAGTCTATCTAGTCTAGTCGAAAAGCGATCAATTCTTCAGAGGAAATGAGATATGAGGAAGAGCCTTTTTCAGCTCTTCTGACTCGTACAACAACTTGGTCACACCCTCATTTCCAGCCGAGCCCCCCAGTGGGAATTTGGCTGCGATTTCGGTGATTCGGTTCGACACGTAATAATGAGAGATTGACACAATGTTATTGTAGAATGCCGGCTCGAACTCCCTCCAAGCGCAAGACATGCCCTTGAGGTCCGGTATATACTTGTCAGCGTACCCCATCTCAGTAATCACTTGAACCCGGGTTTCGACAAGGGCCTTGGCAAGCTCCTCATGTTTCATGTAATTCCATACACCGATGGTCAGTACCTGTTAGTCCTTAAAATTCATGAAAGAAAAACACCAGAATCTCATGCATACCGTCTGAAGATTGCCAAGAATCATCTTCGCTCCATGCAACTTGCCATCTGCAGCATCTGCAAGGAAGTCCTTCCACTTGTCAGCACCCATTGTCCTATGGCCATTGAGGATACGCATCTTCGCCAAATTCATGGGACCCTCAAGCAATGTCATTCCTGTGCGATAGCTTAAGGATCCGAAACATTCGAAAATGCGATCATTGGGAGTGATCGCCGCTGCTAATCCCACAACATCTGTCACTTTCACACCGGCCAGTGGTAAAGACACGTCGTATAACTGGTGCCAACCTCTCAGGAACTTATAAGGATCGACTACCGGTGTCTTTATTAGACATCCACCGGGCAATATCCCGGTCAACCAGGCTTTGAGAAATTGAGATATCATATCGAACTATATGGTCAGCCGAGAGTAGGGAAGTAGAGTCAATGCCACTCACCTCCATCCTATGCTCAGCATGCGTACCCTTTGTGGGAAGGTCGGCAGCCTTGATCAATTGAACACCAGTCGCGGAGCAAATATCCTTCGCGAGTCTGGAAACATGGTTAGTTAACTGGGACCAAGCTTTCTTTTTTCGAAATTCCTGTACGGAAATGAAGCAAGATGTGTTGAGGTTCTCTTACGCGAATCCGCCTTGTACGGGGAGCGTGGATGCTCCATCGCCTTTCGGGACATTCAATCAAGTCGCATAAGCCCGGGTTATCATATCCAAAACTTTGAATAGGCTTGATCTCAGAAAGGTGTTGAGGTAAATTGTCATCGTTCGAGGGTCTCCTGGTTTGATGATCGGTTTTGCTC
Organism: Penicillium sp. IBT 18751x; assembly: GCA_028828935.1. Lineage (NCBI taxonomy): Eukaryota > Fungi > Ascomycota > Eurotiomycetes > Eurotiales > Aspergillaceae > Penicillium > Penicillium sp. IBT 18751x. The sequence goes on along the minus strand of JAQJZS010000011.1, from coordinate 307,250 downwards.
TCTCTTCGATCTCCGGTCTGTTATAGCTCCACATAACCTTTCCATCTGAGAGTTCATATGAACGCTTACTGACAGAAGAAAATCCATCTGTAGACGAATCATTAAATCCTGTTTCGTTGGCACATTCGTCTTCCTCGTCTTCGCATAAGTCGGCGTTGCAGTTCAACGTCTTCATGGCATCTGGATTTGGAGAACAGCAGAGAGCCTTTTTCCGATACCCTTGTTTATCATTTAGTTCATTCAAAAGACAAGACAAATTGGAAACTCACAGCTACAGCCAGTATAGGTGTCACCCATATTGTCAGTGGCAAGCGTCACCTCTTCTGCATTCCATGTGTTATCCGCACAATCACCCTTGCCAACCCAGTGGCAGTTCTTAAGTGGAATAGGCTCACTCTTTAGACAGCAGTAATGATTGCCGTGCTTGAAGGTTGTGCCCCATCCGGTACGATCCCATTGATAGGCGACACTTTCTTCGTCATCTTTGCATGTGCTTCCACTGGGATAGAAAGATAATAAGTATTCATTGTCGTTCTCAAAGTGACCTATCAAGCTGAAAGAGAAGGATTGCACTTACACTTCCTTGCTCAAGTAATAGTCATCCAGGAGACTGTCATAGGTGCCCATCTCACAACACAAGGCTTTGCTACCGCGGCCACATCTTCCTGTGCCAGACTCTCCTGGAAGACCGCCCCAGCTTGAGTTTGTGACTTTGACTTCACCAGCATGACATTGTCCATTGCAGTCACCATGGGCAGGTCCACCGCGCCATTGGCAGTTTTTCAGGCCGCTGCTAGCTGGGCAGCAGATAGGTTTACCGCAGCTCCCCTACTGGATCTTAGCAATCACTCTTTCAGGTTTGTGTTGAGAGCGAAGAAGAGCCGGCACTTACCGCTTTACCTTTGCAACCAGCTGTATCGTAGCCAACTTTCAACTGTGGCGAACAGCTTGCGGCTTGTGTATTTTCCAAATCCACTTCCTCGGAGAATTTATGACAACCACCGGCAAGGTAGCTATCCACCACCTGAATCAGGGGCTTCTGCTGATCAGCTTGCATCGAACTAACCTCTTTGCCAATATCGTCATTTTCAGTGAGTGCTTTGTGGGCCGTCCATGAGTAGTCATCTGTTGCAGTAGAAGATCAGAGGTGCGTCTCTAACTTTCTCTCTTTGAATCTGTAACGTACCCAAGTCGGAAGCCCAGATCAGGGAGCCTCCAAAGCCTATATCATATGCCCAGTCGATCTTTTGCTTGAAGGTATCTTTGTCATCATATGAGATCATCGGTCGTGATTGAATACCAAATACTTGACAGCGGCCGTCTTGTCGTGAACGGGCTTGAGCTGGTAGATCTTGGCCAAAATCTGCTGGACCTCATAGTACGAGAGATCTTGAAGAGTGAGAATAAATCGAAAGAGCCAAAGCTGGAAGTAGATTTGACTTACATCCACTGGTATCTGTACAGACGCCTGGGTTGGCACCGCCGCTGAAGGGGCAGGCTAGGGATGTGCAACTTTGGTCGGTGAGAGTGAGCGCCCGGCCATAGAAGCCGAATCCCATCACCAATTGTGAGGGATTGACCTTTGCTCGCCATAGTAGCTCCGTTGCAAGCTTGATCTCAGTTAAATTTGTATGAGCCTGAACGATTGAGCCACTGTCATTTCAGTGCTAGCTTGATGCATATCGCGAGATATCATCAGTCCCTGTATTGGATTATAACTGTCCCAGACACCGGGTAGATCATATGTCATCTGTAAAGGCCAGTTCAGTCAATTTCCTTCGAATCTGGAATATCGTCTGTTGTGCCTACAAAGTTCATCCAGTCGGCATATTTCAGCATCCCAGACAGGTCAAACCACCGCATATACCAGTAGGATGAGGGTGCCGTGAAGGTAAGACCTATGCCTCTACCTGAATCCTTGAACTTGCTGCGCAGGTGTTTCATAAGCTCAACATAGTTGTCGGTATCTTCTTTCTTGCCTCCTCGATCGCCGGCCCCAGGATATTCCCTAGGGTGTAATGAGCAACTGAAGCGCGAATGAACTCAGGATCAACCTACCAATCAAGGTCAGCTCTATTGAAGCCATATTCGTCCAAGAACGAGGTCAAATTCTTTGCAAACGTCGCTCTGTTTTTTGAACTCTTCGCAATGTCTCCAAAGACCGCTTGTGTCGGTATTATTGTCAGAAAACGTCCATCCGCCGATACTCACATATATTTTGAGATTTGGATTCGTGAGTTTGAGGGCGGCAAAATCATCAAACAAAGAAACTGGTGTGGCCGCGTCCATAGTCGTGATCTCGAATGTACCGGGACTGATATAGCAAATGCATAGTGTAGTGGGAGAACCGGTGACATAATAGCATGTGGGTGGCCTTAGGCACAATCTACAGCCTGCAGTGCCTTGCACATCTTCAGGGCAATGTGGAAGATAGAGAAGTCATCTACCCAATTCATTCAGGTTGTCCCCTCATTTTTTTCTATTCATGATGCAGCATTAAGATTATCCCGTACTGTCGATCAGGGCATCAGTGCGGCCTCATCCAGACCGTCCTCTACGACGGGCAGGCAGTGTGTGTGTGTGTGTGTGTGTTGTCCAGTCTGCACCGCCAGACAGCCATCGAGCCGTTCCCATTTCAATATTTAATATATAAGATTAGTCCGGTGAAACCCTTAAAACCCTAACCCCTAAGTAAATATCTATTATATATCCTAATACCTAAAGACCAAAAAATATCGATTATATAACCTAACCTTTTCTATACTAAAACAAGGTTCTAATCACTTTTAATTTTAGCCTATAGCTAACTAAGTAATAGCCTATCGATCTCCCTAAAGGATAGGCAAAACTATTTTCCTTTAGGGGTAAATAGTCCGTTCTTAGATATTAATAGTCCGTTCCTTTAGGGGTACCTTTAGATATACCTTATCAACGGACTGTTACGACCCCTACAGCCACCAAATATTTGAGGGGCCGCGACTTACAGATAGGCCACTAAGAGCTAACGAACCCAATACACATGACCCAGAGAGGGAGCTATTTTCCGAAGCTTACTTACCGTTCTAAGCCATACTAAATATAGCCTAAATAAAGATAGAACTATAATCCTAAGGATTAAAGGAAGAAAGATAGAAAAAATAGAGACAACTATAAAAAGTAAAAAAGATTTAATTCTATCTACGAGTGAAGAAAAATATATTTATAGGCTAGAATAGCCTAAAAATAATATCTGAAATGATAAATAAATAACATATAAATACTAAGTAATAATATAATTAAGGTAGTAAAAAAGCGAATAAAAGAGAAGCGAAAAGAATAAAATTAAGAATCAATATTCTAAGCTACCCTAAAGGTACCCCTAAAGGATTAGGCTACATATACCTAAAGGTAGACTATTTTACCCTTTAAAGGAAATAGTGACCTGATGACCTGATGATATACATACCCACGGGTACATACGTGTCAAACACTGGCTATAATGGCTATTTCCTGTTTTGCAACCTTGACGTGTCTGTTCTATGATCAGTCACATTGCAAACAATGCAAGTTCAAGGCCGTTATGTGGAAGAGTTCTCCAGACTGGTCAACAACACAATTCGAAATGGACAAGTTGACCAGTTAGCTACGCAACGGCCAGAGCTACATGCACTATGGGCACCATCGACGTGGTGGGCTAGTGAGGATAACATGCAACTCTAGAAGGTCTGAGTAATTTATGCAATCAGTCATGGAAGGTCAATAGAATTAAAATATTTTTTGAAATGATTATTCAACTAACGCATGACTTACTTAATAAACCCATATTAGCTAGAGTCAAGCCCGCTGGACCACCCCCATGGTCAAACTCATTGATGCGATGTGAGGAGATTGACTCAAATGCTTGCTTGATGAGCTCTTTCACACTAAGCTCCACGGCTACCAGGATCGGCTCTGTTGTGGGGTCTGGGTGAAAAACAAGTTTGGCGATGTCAAAGAATGTATGTCCAGGGGTATACTCCAACCAACGAGTGAGCTGTAGCCACGGAGAGGTCCCCGTATCGTCTTTGATAGCTGGTGCAATCTTATCTTCTGCATCAGCGATCCCATCTGAACGAAGAAGTTCCAAGTCAACCTGGGCTTGGATGAATGCAGCTTCTTGATTTCAGGTCCTGGTGCCTGTGGGCTTGGCAGCTCAGGTGGGTCTGATGTAATAACAAAGTAGGATCTGAAGGCCCCATACGGACCTAATCGCTGGCGATACACGAGATTCAGGTTTATTGATGGATCTGTTGCCTGGTTGGTTCTTGGCCTTCCACGCCGAGGGGCAATAACACAATGAGCCTCTCTATGATGGTTTTTCATCGTGCTGATTGTGTGACCCGTGTATTGACAATTCTCAACACAGCAACAGTAACCACGGTGGACCGGTAATTCGGGGATGGACCGGGAGTGGGGGCCGCCCATAAAAGGCTCTGTATCAGGGTTCCATATTTCAGCCTTGATAGCCTCATTATGAACTGCTGCCCGCCGTGCCGCTGTGGAGGAGGAAGGTTTTTTTCTGTGGTTTGAAGCTTGATGGGAGACAATGCTTCTGATATCCTCCACATATTGACAGGTCTTGCAGATCCAGAACTGGTAGGTAGCGTTATAGCTAAAGAATCCGCCGACGATGTCCATGATGATGTGCCAGCGAATGAAGTAGTAATAACAGATAGAAGAATGATAACTTTGGGGGATTTGCAGAGAAGGATACTCATCTGGAGAGGATTGAGGAAATAGGGGTTGGGAAATACATACATTCCACAGCTCCCCAGCAAACCCGCCGCTCCGATCCCAGCCAAAGCCCAACCCCCGATCAAGCAGAATGAACTGGGCACAGCTCTGCACAGAGCGGACCCGGCCATAAGAAGAATGATGGCAGCCAGTAGGCAGTTCTGCATGCGAAAGTGAGTGTACATCCGAGCGCAGATAAGTTGGAACAGAGAATCGGTAAAGAGATAGGTACTTGCGTACCAGCCCATATCGGCGGCAGAGTTGAACTCATTTGTGATATAGCGGATCGCAGTGGCAATGATCGTCGCACCCTGTCTGCTGTTAGCGACTATGTTCGAGACTGAGGCCGGGGCCGTGGTCCACGGACCATTGCAATTAAGAACACCTTGACGCCCATCGCCACCATTATCAGCCAAAGGCGGATGCCATGAGTCGGCGCGGGGGGAATAACATCTTCTAAAGACGGAGAGCAGTGTCCGTAGAAGGAATAGCAACGCCCGATTGATCCGAGGGTGTCCCTGCACACTCTCCGTTGAGTGAATTCCCCAGGGCGTCGACTGGGCCAAGTAAGGTAGTTGGAAGACCAAAAGCAATATCTCCGCACTATAATACAACAGAATGAACGTGTGTTTTGTTTGGGGCTTGCGTGGTTGGGGGGGGAAGGCTGGCTCTGGCTGTTCGTCTGGTACAGTTGGGCTTGATTGTGAGCCGAACGCAAGATGATCGCAATCGTTGCGCCATGCAACGTAGATAAGACGGGCCTGCTACCACTAACTATGCAAGTGAACTTGTTACCTAGCTCGTAGTAGTAACTTAGTCATAGTATATTCTGGCCGAGAGAGAGATCTATCAAGCAGGAGAAGTGTGGGCCAGGCATTTCAGCTAAACGCAGAAATTAGAGCAATCGAGACCTGTTCTTGCTCCCGGCAGGACTCAGCTCCAACATAATCACTTACTTGGTATTCTATTGATAGCTCTTGACTCGGATCATACGGAATGCTGCTTTCTGCGAGTATTTACAGTGAAGCTTTCTCGATCATGGTACTGAGCAAACTCGCCAGTGTCGGGAGTAAAGGATTTGGACGGGGAGCCTGTGCACACGCACCGCGGGCGCCGAGAACACTTAGAACGGACGAATCAGAAGGCGAAGAAATGGACTGGGGGCCCAGTTGCTTTTTCGCTAGGGTATGATGACTGAGACGAAGTGGAGCCATTTGCTACAGAAAGGGATTTTGTTTAGTAAAAAAAGGGGTTTGTGGTTATTAGTCGACTTTCGGTTTTCCTCATGACAACGCTTGGGAGCGAGTCTTGAACACCTTGAAGTCTATGGATTACTTTTTATTTTACTGTAGAGTGCCTATGGCAGACTATAAAGCTCCACAAAAAAAGGATGAGGCTAGAATACTCTAGATCTGAATATTGGTGGTCTATATAATCTGAGTGTTGTAATGACAATTTCCTCTCCTTTCACACGGGTTACTTTGCTTCGCTGGGCTCTCGTTGGACGGCCGATTCGACCAAGTACTATCTGTCCGATGCGTGAGAGCCTACGATGCGAATTGCAGTGCTGCTCTCTTAGAGTTCCGCAAGTCTGGGTGTTGCAATTCGGGGCGTTTCTCCGAACCCAGCAATTCCTTGACGGCTCTAGTCTTGACCACCGTCCCGTTACGCACGGAGTGGAAGACTGCACCCTCGTAAGAGGTGGTTTGATCGCGTGACGAGAGTATGGTGCGGCTGCCATCCTCCAAGAGGAATTCGCGGCGGAGATGAGGAGGGAAGTAGTCGGATGGATCTGGCTCGTGCAGCCCCCATCCGCCGTGCTCGGTACTGTTTGTGTCTGCAAACGGCGTCAGTGATGATCTGGCTTAATGTAACTGAGGTATGTGCGCACCTCTACTCGCAAGCTCATATTTTCCGTTACCCTGGTAGGTGTACTCGTAACCGTCGTTTGAACCACCTCCATCAAGACAGTAGGGACTGCAACACATGATTAACCAAAAAGAAAGAGAGAACTGGGGGAGCGGGAAGAATACTTACGTGCCACCTCCGCCGATGTTTCCAAAGGTAACCTCGAAAGTGCAGGGCTCACTGCCGCAGCCATCGTTGGAAGTGAGGAAGCTAGACAAGTCATTACCCTCATCCGTATTCTCCTTCAAATCAGTGCACCGAAGAATTGCTCCGCTGCCACCTTCGACAACGGACGCGTAAGGATATTCATCGCAGGAATCTTCATCAGGATTCGGCTTTGCCATTTTGCCATTGCGACATGGGGAAGGGCTGACACAACCAGCTGCGCCCCGGCGGTTGCCGCCAGGCCCATTGTAGTTAAGGGTCTAAGAACAGAAGTCAGCGCCCTCATATAGTCTCCTCAGGTAGATGATTTCTCCATACTCTCCCTTTGCCAGCTACATATGCCGCGTAGCAGTCATTGTTGCAAGGTCCCGGATAGTTGGAACAATCCAGGTTCAGCATATAATGCTGGGCGAGGGCAAATGGGACAAGGGCGATCAAGGCGAAAGCGCGCATATTGAGTGACTTTGATTATCTAAACCAAGAAATTGTCTAGACTAGAGTGATGAAGAACGTAAAGGTGGAAGGAAAAGGAAACTTATATACCATCGACCCGTTCGTAACGGAGACAATTCACAAGCATTGTAGCAACAAATCGCCCCCAGATCTTTGAAAAAAAAAAATTAAATAAAAAAAAATAAAAAAACGAAGGTGAGACATCTACTCTTCTACACTTGCAGGTACGAACGCGACCGACATCTCGCCTTCCAGGGACTGTACAGGGTGAGCAAGGAATAAAGATCGGTCTATCCACCGCCTTTCTTTCTTACTATACATGACCATTTGAAATACTTCCTCTTCGACCAATGGCGAAACGTGCGGAGCTTACCCACGATGAACGTCTTATATTGCCGTTGGACTACGAGATGAATGCTGTGCCTATCCATCTATTCGAATAGGCATTCCGAATGCCAAGCTCGTGGCGCCTGCGAGCCAATACGGGAAACGCCTCAGAAGAAGAATAAGTCCGACCGAGGACAAAAGCTTACACCTAAGCGCCTAGATGAGGTAATTTCTTGGATTTTTTGCTGGCGCTATGAAGGAACAGCTCATTATATAGTATCCTGAATAGGGCAGGCACCCCATAATTTAAGCACATCTATGAAATATATTACGCCGAAGATCGATCAATTTAATAGGAGAACCTCAGATTGATGTCCTTCTAATGCAAGACAAAACACCCTATTGTTAGTCTTATTAGACAACCGATAAACTATATGGCCTTGATATCTCTGAAACTGAACACCCGCCTATTTCGCCTGGCCTAAATCCACAGGAGAACCTATAGAACTGGCTAAAGGATTATATGTCTTCTAGATGCGCATCGCACGTATCGTACGCAAAACTGACTTTGCGCATATGATCCATGAAAGATGGGAACTCTACCCATAGATGCTAGAAGGGCTGGTGAACTCAATGCCACACCGTGTTCAGGAGGTGATTGAAAGAGATGGAAGGGCGACGCAGTATTAAAACATATAAATACAATAATTCTTCATATAATACTGGCAGAATAATAGTGGAGACCGACCTTTATTCCTTAGTCAGCCTATATACAGCTGCAACTGCACGAAGGATCCAATGCCAAGATGGCGGAGCTGGCTCGATTGCTGCCACTGGAACGTGGCTGCCATAACTTCAATGTGATTGGGGTCCAATAGATTTGGGTGTGATTGGGGTCCAAAACATCAGGTTTTGATTGAGGTTCAAATAGTCAGATTTAATTGGGGTCCAAAAATTCAGGTTTTGATTGGGGTCCAATAGAGCCTAAGGTTGTGATTGGGATGTGACAAATTTAAGTGCCCACCTAAGTCCAGGCATCAATAATTACTGTATGCGTCTCCCGGGACCCCTGATCAACCTTGTGCTCTGTCAGTGGAGCTCGAGAAGGGGGCGGTTCTAAATCCTGCCTCATAGGCCTGCAACCTATCCTTTTTTGGAACCGCACCGCCCTGCGGCCCCAGCCGAGACCCACAATATGATGTCAGGCCGCGAGACTCACGCAAGTCGCACTACTTTAAAACCCAATCCTTCATTACTTGTTTTAACTTCCGTTCTCTCTGTTACAACCGACCGTTGGTAACAATTCTCACGATTGTGTTGAGAGTGTACTAGAATTATTCAGTCCTGTTACCAGATTGCTCTTCACCTTATCGCACCAATACTCTGAACGATGGGACGTACCCACGGTGCCTTTTTTCCTGTAGTCTGCGCCGCTCCGCTGAGCAAAGAGGTCAGTACCGTCTTTCCTCCTTCCCCCCTAAGGCTTAGCTCATTACTAACCCCCTGGCGAGTTTTGCAGGTCATGAATCGTTTCATTGAGGAAAATTCCATTGAAAAGGATCAATGGAACCTTGTATTCGTGGATAGCATTGACGACTATTATAATGAGGCATCAGAGGTACCAGTAGAGGATGAGAGCAGTCCAGACTCTCCATTCATCGGAAAGACGCCTCAAGAATGCCACCAACTGCTCTCGAAGCTTGTTGAAGATACGGAGTCGGAAATCATGACTGAATACTTCGCCATCATGGATGATAGGTCAACAAAAGACGACACTGTCCTGCTCGTGTGCGCAGAGAGGGATGATGAGGAAGAAGTCGTGGCCTGGCCTACTGTCCGTGCTACCTTCGAGGTTACGGCTGTTTCGCTAAAGTGTTATCACTCAGGGCACAGCAGTGTAGGGGAGGATTTGGAGCGTGCTGAACGTGAACATGACAATGTGTATCGTGGACGGTAATCTACAGATACTGTCAAACGATCGATCTTAGTAGACAGCAAGAGCGAGAAGCCGAGTCAAGGGAAAAATTCCGTTGAAAAAGGAAAAGGAAGAACGACTCCCTCCGGCGAGAATCGTTTTCTTGCGATATCTCGATAACCACGGCCTCATAGGCCTTGAGAACTAGTTCAAAATATCAAATAACTCCGAACTTTTTATCATTTGGTCCTAGGTTTATAGGTTTAAACGATGACGTTCGTGGGTAGACCTCCGAACCATGGTTCGACGCCTGTTCTGGGCAGGGCCAACCATAGATCGCACAAGAATGAAAATCCGACTACCACACCTTCCATGGACGAGATAGCCTATAGCGCGAGGCAGGTGCTTTAAAACCTCAGAAAATAAGACAGCTTAGATCGTTTCGTGACCGAATCCATAGAAAATATCAAGGAATTTGCTCGGAACGCTTTCAGGACTGCTGACTATCCCGACACCATAGTTGCCCTAAGGCACAGGGGGGTGCCCTAGGAACCATAGCAATATTGAACATTGGGCCTCACCGTCCCCGAGAGGAGTAACATGTATCTATAAGGAAGCCTCGCTGGTCTCCTAGGGACTAGCGTTCAGTCTCCCTTTAGACAATAGAACTATATCTTATACACGCGTATGAAGGCGTCTACCTCGCTTATGCTTCCGCTCGGTCTAGGTTGAGATTAGGCAATCCGGAACCGACCCAGGACCCAGACTGGGTACCCATTGGGGCCCCAGGACAACCCAACTTTGCAATGGATCAAGGTCTCGGCTTTTATAAACCTGCTAACTAATTAATATGTAATCTTGGTACTTTTTGCTGTCTCGGTGAGAAGTAACATAAATGAATTTCTTGCATACAGTGGATTTCAAAATCAGGTTACCCCCTAGAAACACGCGCTATATAGCGATCTATAAAGAATTATATTTAATAAAGTTACTTATACTAACCTTAATAATACTATAAATTATAATACTATTATATTTTATCTATATATAGTCTACTATACTATTATAATAATATAGCAAATAAGTCTTCTTAGTTAGGTTTAGTACGTAGAAGCGAAGCTAAATAATAATCATAATAGTAACTATAAATAAATTAGCCTTATACCTATAGGAAAGTTGTAAAGATACTAAATATATACTACTAAATAATAAGCTAAGCTCCTAAGAACATTTAGGCTACTAAATGATTACTAATTTACTACGTACTATGATTAATTAAGAACCGAAGTACTTAGAATTCCTATGTATAAGAAGAGGACTAACGATCGAGAGATAGGAGTGTATAATAGGGATAAGGGGATATGAAATGAATAGAAGACTATAGGTATTATCTTTTAGGTTTAACTTTTATATAGGCTTAATTATACGTAGGATATAGGTATTCTAATACTCTTTTCTGTGCTAGCCTCTTATAGAGGCCGGTTTTCCTTTATATTTACTATTTGTTATAAGCCGCGAGTCTGAAGTTATAGATAACAATAAGTTCTGCTTCGGGTTTAGATGAAGCGCCTATATAGCCTCGACGACACTAGTTAGGCTCGATCAGGTTAATAGAATTTGATTTGAATTGAATTAGGCGAGCAATGCATTCAGCCAAGTGAAACACAGTGTGCCCCTAAACATAGAATCCAATGTCGATTCGCCTTCACCAGATATTGTGAGACGCACAACGTGACCGGATTCCAATTCTCACAATGGTGAGAAGGATCTACAAAGTGGGTCAATTCCTGGCTGAGGTTTCTCATGCTCAAGCCATTGCGCCACACATTGACTTAACATTGTTCGGAGCCTTGACAATTTGCAATGCTGGCGGCTCTCCCTCCACGTCGTGAGATTAATTAGACTAAATTTAGCCGTAGTCTTAAGCCGAGTCCTGGCAAAGACACTGTTCTTCAGATGGTATGTTTCACTAGCACGGATTGTTCTAGTCCCGGCCCCAGAATGGGCCCCAAGTAAGACTATCGACATATTCGTCTGCTTGCTGCGAACATAAAGTTGAGGGCAGCAGTATGCATGGATAGGCAACTACATACTCCGAATAGCCTCGCGTACTGGAGCTACATGTGCTACAATCCTCTAAAGACGGCTTCAATTCTGAAGGTGTTGTAAGGAAGCACCCAATACTTTTTTCTGAGATCATGAACCTCGAACAACAATGTCTATGCTTCATTGAAGCAACAAATCGAGTTACGCTATGCTTTCTCCTGGAACGGGATACACCGATAGCTAAAGGGGCATCCTCAAGTTCCCGCTGGTACAGGTGCTTGAAGCATCCGGACATTACGTTGGATGCCTGAAAGATCATGAAAGACAGAAAGAAGTCACGAATGCAATTGCCATCTTCAAGAAGGCGCACCAGTTTGACTGCATCTACGCGAGAGTTTCTCTATAAAAGTTGAACCCCATTTTGCACTAGACAAATCAGTGACTTGCTTGAAGGGACGCCGGATGCAAGACATACCTAGTGTTTGTCGTGACAAATTTCCACAAGATTTCAAACTTCTGCTTGCGCTCCTCGTCACTAAGATTCAACGCCGCGAAGAGAGCCTCTGACATCTCTGTTGTGTTGGCCGGATGAAACGGAATACTTCCATCTCTCATGAATACTGCTGCGCCGGCAAACTCGGATAATACCAAGACGCCGTGGTTCTGTTCTTGACAGGCGACGTACTCAAAGGAGACCAGATTCATTCCATCTCGTGTCGACGTCAACAGACAGGCATCGGCGACGGAATAAAGTGCGGTCAGCTCCGTGAAAGGGACTGATCGATGCATGTATAACAGTGGAGTGCCCTCGGGTGTTGCTATTCTTATCAATCTTCCCATTCATTCAAATGCTTTCGGAATGAACATACCGTGCTTTCCATTGATTTTGCCTGCCATCGTACAAAGCTCCGTCTCAAGGTCCTGGTACTCTTTCACATCTTCTCTGCTTGGCACCGCGACTTGGATGAGAACAACCTTTGTCCGAAGCTCTGGATGATCATCCAGGAAACAATCGAATCCCTTCAACTTTTGCGTGAGGCCCTTGATATGATCCAATCTGTCGATCCCGACGATAACTTTCATTCCCTTGTATCGATGCTTGAGTGTTTTGATCCGGTCTTTTACTTCGGGCTGTCGCAATGTATCGGCAAATTTCTGGGGATCGATGCCCACAATGAACTTATCAGTACAGACGAGGCGATTTTTGTATTGGATCTGATTTGGGATCTGGGTTTGTGCTCCGCTGGCAGGCGTTTCATTTAGTCGCGATCCAAGTTTATGTCGATTTCCATCTGCACTCACAGGAGACTTGCGCACGTATCGATGAAGTTGTGCTTGTACTCATCGGTGTGGAAACCAATTAAATCACTCGACAACATTCCTTCAATCAAGTGCTTGCGAACAGGCAAATTTCTCCAGAAATCACCTGCTGGGAATGGAGTATGCAGGGAGAACCCAATTGCGCAAAGCTTTCCTTGCATTTGAAGTCTCTTGCGGAGGAGTTCAGGGAGAAGCATGAGGTGATAGTCATGAATCCAGATCAATGTGCCGCTCTCTGCTGCCTCGGAAATGACATCTGCAAATAGCTCATTCACACGCTTATAAGCTTGCCAGGGGCCATCGTCGTATAGAATGCCGGATGTGTAGTGGAGAACTGGCCAGAGGATGCGATCTATACCACTCAGTCAGCTGGAATGCAGGCATGTGAGTAGAATGAAATGATTGACTCACTTGAAAACCCATTGTAGTGCTCATGTGCTAGATCGCTGTCGAGAAATATTGGGGTCGCACTGTGTTGCTCCAAGCTTTTGACCACTTCCGCTCTGTCTTGTGGCTCTTTCACCTCTATACCAGGCCAGCCAAACCATCGAAACTGAGTTGTTTTGGTGAGTCCTGATAATGCTGTGACGAGACCACCGCTCGAGATCGATGATTGAAAACCACTGTCGATGCGTTTAACGGACACAGGCAGACGATTGGAAACAATTATAAGGTTGCGTTTCGTGTCGGCCGACTCGCCCATGGTGTTCCGAGATCTGGTAACTAACGCTTTCGGGGTCTCTGGGTACAATCGAGGATGTGTAGAACTATTTTACCGACTACACGAGCTTTATAGACTTGGGCAAGACTAGCCTAGGTTCTCATTCTGCGTATTGGGTGTTTCTTGCCTCTTGCCGCTTGATGGCAAAAGATACGTCAGAATGAAATCCGACCGCGCGGCTTTGAGCAATTTTTATGGAAGCAAACTCTGAGAAAACCAGTCGCATATCACTGACATGTTGCAGATATTATATTTCAATGCTGTCTAGTTGCACATTGTCCCGTTCGTGCGTGTTTTGAAAGAAATCTGCGATGATCCATAGCCGCCATCGCTCGGGTGTCACGCCACACTCAGCGTTGAGCAGGTAGGGAGACGACCCCGTCTGGAGTGTTCAAAAATTTACAAGCGCCTGGTCCTATATGATAGAAAAATGTTAAAGGAAGTCTAGGCCATCTCTCAGAAGTGTTTCTATGTTGTGGCTTCTAATTTTAAAATCTATGTTCACGCTGCTCAGTCTACATTTCGCCATCCACAGTTCAACCCGTCTATAACTCCCAGGCTGCAAATACCGGCTCATTTCTTGCTTGCGTTGCGCTTCTGCAACCACATGACAATAGCAAAAGATCCCAATCCCGCCGCATATGCACATCCTGCAAATGAAATGAGACCCCAATACTCGCCACCACAGCGTGTGAGGATCTCACCAGCGATGGGAACACCCGTCAAAGCCCTACAACCTTGATTAGTTCAGATCCACCACGCTTGAAAACATTCAGCAAGAACTCACCCGAAGCTAACAATGGTATACACTGTTGTATAGTACCGACCATAATTCTGCACCGGACATAACTCACCAACACACACAGGAACAAGGCTGATATTGCTCCCACTTGCGAAACCGAAGACAACGGAAAAGACAATAACCGCAACAACGTTTCCTTTGGCAGGCATCCAGATAGCAAGGACAGAAACCAAACACAATATATTTGTCAAAATCAAAGTATTGTAGCGCCCAATTTTGTCCGCCAAAATGCCCGGTAACCACCTTCCCGGAAACGAGCCGGCGTTCAGGAAAACAACCATCAGATAAGACAATTGTCTCGGAACCCCAGTAGCAAGCGAGTATGACGCGATATACTCAAGTGGAATAAAGAATCCCCACTCAATAAAGAAAACCCCAAGCGTCGTCAATGCCAGCATCGGATCCCCCAATATCGTCAAATCAGGCAAGAAAACCTTCGCCGACGGCGGACCCGAATCCTTCGGTGGGAAATTTGCACGAACAAGCAAACACCCCGGGATCAAAAGAATCAATGTGATCAAGCCGATAACTCTCGTCGACCAGGCAAATCCGATCCTCGGCGCGAGATTCTCCAACACCAGAGGGAATATCACACCCCCAATACTCCCTCCACTCAACGCAAGACCTGTAGCGGCACCTCGTCGAAGACAGAAAAAATGTCCAATACTAGCAACAGGCACGATGAAAATGAAACTCGTTCCCATTCCTCCGAGAATACCTATAACAACAAGGAAATGCCAATACAGCGTGCAGAACCCCATCAGGACGAATGTGAGCACGACGAGGAATGAGCTTAGCCACATCAGAGCCTTTGGACCCTTTGCATCGAAGATAGGTCCGATTTGAATCCCACAGAAAAAGACTAGGAAGTTGTAGAGTCCGAATATCCAGCCGATCTGACCGGAGGAGATGTGCGACAATTGGTGGGTGGATATCCAGGCTTGGTAGATTCCTATGCTGTTCATTAGGCCCAGGCCGCCCATTATTGAGCTGAAGCTGCCGAGGACGACGAGGTTTGCACGCAGACCACCTTCAGGATAGATTGGGGCATTGTCGAGGGAGGGTTTGGCTTCGTGGTGCATTTGGATATATGCGGATCAGAATAATGATGTGAAAAGAATCGTGATATATAGTCTGCAAAGATGATGGCGGGGACAATCTTCTTTTGGATAGTATTTCGATTTTAATCAAACACCTAAAGACGAGATCATGTCTCTTCTATATAGCTACGATGGCTTTTGATCCACTCTAAGTGCATCTTGTAAATGTTTTCATATACTTCGGCCAACGGATGGTTCCGTCGGAAGGTGACCGAAATAGCTTGCACACAGAAGCCGTCGCCGAGTATAGGCGAAAACCATAGGGGTCTTTAGAATGCCGAGAGATAAAAAACTAAATCAAAAGAACAGACAGGTCTGCGGCCCAGATGAAAAATCTGCCTATCCGACTTCGACTCGTATACCTCACGGGTTTCGGCGCAGATGCCAAGACTCGGCAGGCGTCGGCCGCTCGGCGAACTTGTCGGCGGACGTGGGGTTGGGTTTTTGGCCGAGCTGGCTGAAAACAAGGAACCATGATATGAAGTCGATCGGGACAAATCAATGCATGCAACTCGGCGTGATCATGGCCGGGAGATTACTGCATGATGCACATGTGTTAGTACCCACAGTGGAGTCTTGATGAGTAGAAGCTATGACCAAGGGAATAGTACAATCAGAACCCTGAAATGAAGGTCGTAGAAATTATAAGACTCGCTCGTTTATGCCACTCTCAAAGAAACCTAGGAAGTACAAGAACCGAAAGAAAATGACCATGACAATGGTATACAATGCAAAACCGCCCCAAGCCCAAAAACCATCCAGATACAGACGCCAATTCATTGCAAGTTTAAGCGAAGCGACGGCCGCGCTTGCTTGGACTCGGTGTTCGGAGTTGGCTTTCGCGCTCGCGCGAGCGTTCTGTGACAAAGTCCATCCGAGGACCCTCAAGCATTAATTGAGGGTCTTTCTCAGTGTAGCTGCTGGATATTTGTTGAGGCTCTTGGGGATAGTAGCCGTAGCTCGGGTTTTGGTGGAGGGGTGGAGGGTGTAGTTGCGGATTGTGAGGTTGTTGGTAGTTGGGAGGTGACCATGTTTGTTGATTCAGGCGTTTTCTGAAGGAGCGGAAGGAGAGGTTACTGACGACGGTTACAGTGGCAATGCTGGCGAGGAAGAACATCTGGAAGTGGTTAGTCTTAGTTCTCTAGCACGAAACAGGTCTCACATACGAATGCTTTCCAGCTAATGGGATCAATGAAGCTGTTGATGATCATGGCCATCGTTTGAGCGGAGACTTTGGCTCGTCCAACCTTGTCGGGGTCTTGATTCATGCATTGGTCCCAGTTCATGCAGAGGTCCTTCAGCGCGGGGAGTCGGTCGCTACTGGCGCACTTATTCGAGAGGTAGTTGTCGGCACACCTTGACA
The DNA here is from genome assembly GCA_028828935.1 of Penicillium sp. IBT 18751x. Lineage (NCBI taxonomy): Eukaryota > Fungi > Ascomycota > Eurotiomycetes > Eurotiales > Aspergillaceae > Penicillium > Penicillium sp. IBT 18751x. The sequence continues at coordinate 290,378 of JAQJZS010000011.1, read as the reverse complement.
TGGTCTCCAGAATCTCATCCTTGGCCCCTTGCGCAGCTTGCTCAAACTCTGCACGTATCGTTGACACAACCGAGAAGACGACGTACACGGCGAGTGAGAAGAGCGACAGGTTGACGAAGAGCTGGGCCCACCACGACAGAATGCTCGGGATATTTGGATGCCGTTCCAAAAGCGCAAAGAATTCGGAGAATTTCGACATTCGTGATTGAGGCGGTTCTAAATCGGATGCTTTCCCTTGTTTCTTCGATTTCTCTTTCCGTCCTTCACTGCTACTTGGTCGGTCACTATCGTCGTCGCTATCCACTCGAATCTGTCTGCCCAGCTCTTTATCCCTTCGTCGTCGCTTTTCTACCCTCCGAGCGAGGGCGTTCGAGTAGTGTTTCGCGCGGGGGATCTCTCCTCGTCCAGGACTGGGAGCGAAGCGGCCATACATCTGGTACAATGAGTTGCGCTTCTCCGGCTTTGCATCTGGGGTATCCTCGTTGTCTGCGTTGTCCGGAGACGACATGTTCTCCGCCCCAGATGAGAAATCGACATCGACATCGAATTTGCGCGGTGTTGTGAAGGCGGGCTGACCGAAGACGGACTTGGGAGCGGGGGATGCGGGCTGTTGTGACTGAGAGAAGTAGAAGGGCTGCGAGTTCGGGGCGCGAAGATGAGGGACTGATTTCTTGTCTGGTGAATCGAACGCGCTATGTGTGCCTGTTTGGACGTCTAGGTTAGGGTGTTTGCGGCCAAGGTGTTGCCAGGACTGCTTCCTGGTCGGGGGAATTGTGGCACGTACGCTTCTTGCTCTCCATCCCTAGATGGGTGAAAGGCGATGCAGGATCCATCTTGGGACCCGTGGTCCATTGGTATTCCATGGGGCTCTCCATGGTGGATGGTGAGGAGGAAAGGCGGAACGGGAAGTTTTTTGTTTGGTAAACAGACTCCGCAGCGACCAGAAGTGTCCTCCGCCTTTATACACGAGGACGTAGACCAAAGACTTCCCATAGAAAATTTATGCAGTCGTGTCTCAAGCTTTATATGGTCGAAGCTTTCAGATGAAGACTTACAGAGGTGGTCTTATCGATGACGCAATTTCACTATTTTGGAGTCTTCCAAGCACTAGCTTCAACCATCTACAACATATATGTACTTCCCTTGTACCAGTCTCTCATCATTAAAGATGCAACATCCTGTCAGATACTCAGTCACAGGAGAATATGGAAAATGGCCTAGACAGCTTGCAACCGGGCGCCAGCACCCCATCATGCATAGTATACTCCGACTCCACCCTATGAATTATAGTCATCCATGAATCTTGTATCCGTCTACTCATCCATCTGCCACTGATAATCCAGGGCCTCCATCCTCCCCTTCTTGTTTCTTGCTGCAAACCAATCCTTCTCAAATCCATTTCCCCGATCAACGCCATCCCATCGATGGCCCGGCCGGATTCCGTACCGATTAGGCTGGAACGCCCCCTTGTACAACGGCTTGCCAGTAACACTAGCTCCTGACCTAGATTTCTCTGTCAAGAACCCGGCCGCCGGATCGTTCCACCGGTCCCGCGCCCTCAGTTCATCATTCAAGGTCTCGTCCTCAATGCCCCGAGCTAGCGGCATTGCCTTTGCTTCTTGGAGCTCTTGTTTTCGCATCTCACGCTGCTGCCGTTGCACGTCACCCATGAGGGCTTCCCGGGCGCGTTCTTCTTTTTCTTTCTTTTCTTCTTCGGCGCGACGGGCTTCGGCGCGTTTCATAGCCACATTGATGATTCGACCGGAGGCGTCACGGTAGATTGTTTCCTGGGTTTGAGCGGCGACGGCAGATGGGTCGCGCCATTGTGCTTCTTCAGCTTTTTTGCGTCGTTCTTGGGCTTTTACCATCGCCGCGGTTTGTTCGGCGGTTTGGAGGCCTGCTAGAGCACCAGACTCCATACGAGGCCCATCCTCGGTTTCTTCCACTGTTGGATCTTCGCCATCTTCGGCGCGCGCTGCGTCTCGTTCTGCGGCCGCTGAGGCTATAATTGCGTCGGCGGCCGCTTGGTCGCTATTGTCACCACCTAGGGTTTTCCAACCTGATTTCTTGGTGCGGCGGAATTCAGCACTCTTGTAAGATGTGTCAAGGAAGGGGCTGTCTTCGTCATCTTGTTGGGTTTTGGGAAGGATGTCGGATGGGTCGTCGTCGGTGATGATTAGGCCGGAGCTGGCAGTGTCAACAGTCTTGGTCTTCTTGCGTTTTTTCTTTGGTCGTTCAGTCGCCGGGTCGGCGTTGAGGTAATTTTTCGCAAGGTAGTCAGCTAGTGAGCCGGGCATGGCGAGTGATATGCAGGTGGGAGCTTTCGTGACGCTGGGATTGAACTTCGATCGCGACTTATCGATAGCCGGAGCAAAGTTTGCCCGAAGTGTAGCTACGACTGTTGATTCACTTCTTTTCGCTTTCCCTCCGCGTATACGATAGCGAGGAGAAATTGAAGATGCCACGCTCCGAAGAAGCCGAGGCATGGGCGAACGCCGTGTACGCCGCCATTCAAGAGATTCCCTACGGCAAAGTCACCTCATACGGCCATATTGCTCTGCTTCTCGGTGAACGTGCGGGAGTCCCATCTCCGGGGTGAATTCAACTGACAAATAACTGATTAGCTCAAAGGCCCCGTCAGGTCGGTGTATGCCTTAAGCATATGCCAGATCCAGAGTCAGGACTTGAGTATAACTCGGCGACTGTGCCATGGCAGCGAGTGATCAACAGCAAGGGGATGATTTCTCACCGGTACCTTTTCTTGACATTGATATTATGTGCACCTCTTGGCTAATGGATATAAGTGGACCCGGAAGTGCAGAGCGTCAAGCTGAAGCCCTGAGATTGGAAGGGGTCGAGGTGCGCTCGGAGTCAATGGGAGAATTCCACGTGGATTTCTCCCGCTATGGATGGTTTCCCAAGCATTTGCCTAGCGAAGAAGGCGATAGTGACGAAGATGACGGGGCTGAGTGATCAAGTTTTGAAAGCGCATTCATCAGTTTGAAAAGAACATGATACCCTGATTGATCTGACTTCTCACTTCTCAAATTCCGGACAGGTCTATCCATCAATCGGTCTAGACCCTATAGAATATACATGAGACAAAGAAGCAAGAAAAAGAATATCTATGAAGATAAAAAGGCGGGACCATACGAATGATAATACCTCCCAAACCAACTACCATGACAAAATGAAAGGCCAACCATACTCGAATCCCGTCATTGAAGAAAAAGATCGTTAAAACTCACATCGCGGGCACGACATAGAATTCCATCCCATCTAGGGTAGCCCTCGTGTAAAGAGATGAAAGGAAATAAACGCTATCACAAATATTCCTCCCGTTGATCCTTTATCGCCGCTTGCACTCCGCCGCCCAACCATCAATCCCTTCGCCGCGCGTCCCAGGCGCAATACCAAGGTCGATCCCGCTCATACCGGGTGTATCTTGCATCCACTCATGTGCAGCCATGCCACCAGCATTGGCGCGTTTCTCGGGCGAGAGTTCTAGCATGGGTAGGAGGAACTCGCTAGTTCGCATACTATCTTCGACGCTGTAGTGGTATTTCTCGCGGAGGACGTCAGGGAGAGCCCAGTGGCGAAGGCGGTGGATGTTGCGGAGCTCGCCTTTGCGGTTAAAGATCTCTTGAGACCACTTGCCGGAAAGGCACTGCGATTTGGGGAAGGGACCAAGTAGCTCAATGATTTGCGCGATGTGGTCGTCATCTTTGCCGTATTTGGTGCCTGATTGGGGATCGAAGAGGTAGTCTCCGGTAATCAATTCGAAGGTCTAGATGAAGAGGTCAGCATGGAGCCGTGTTAGAAGTAGAGTAGGTGTGACTGACCATGCAAGCCATGCTCCAAATGTCAGTGCTGGCGCCCCATTTGGCACCCAATATGACCTCGGGTGATCTATATTGGCGAGTCTGGATGTCGTTGGTAAAATGGTGCCCCACCCAGCATGCGTTGCCCAGATCAGCGATCTTGACAGAGATGATGCTAGCGTCGATCTCGTCCTCACTGTCCCGCGATGGAGCTTTGTCAAGAGAGATACCCGAAACCTCTCTCTCCAGGAGATCGCTGTATCTTGTCAGTGAGGTTCAACAAGGGAACCGACGGCATTGCTTACGTTGTCTTCTCTCGCTCCTTGTGTTTATCTTCCTCATCCTTGATACCAAGGGTCTCCCTCATTGATGGGGGTTCTGCCGGTGCTATCGCACGGTCAGTTCGCAATCATGAATAATGCGGTTGTTGTACTTACCAGACTCATTCACCATCTGGTTGAGACTGCTGTGCGAGTTGGAAGAGCTGTGCTTAAAGTCGAAGCTGCTGAAGCTGGTGTTCAACGGACTGGGCAAAGGTTGACTGCCAGTGATGAGAGTACGTCTCCGTCGTCGCCCGTTTCGGTTGTCTTCCTTGTTCTTTTTCGCCTCTTCCTGCTGAACATGAGCCTTGACAATCTGCTCGACATCGCCAATTTCGATCAACACATTTTCAGGTTTCAGATCCGTGTGGATGATCCCGCACTCCCGGTGCAGATAATCCAAACCAAGTAAGACCTGCTTGGTGATCTGCTTGACCAGCGGCAATGGGATGCCGCGGTGATTCCAGCGCTTGATCAAACCAAGCAGATTCTCACCAAGCACCTCGAACACCATGCATACGTGCACTCCATTCGGCCCCTTGTGTTCAAAAGAGTCCAGCAGGCTCACCACATGCTTGCGTCCCGGGTGCGAAGGTTTCGCTTGAACGATTCGGTTGAGCAGCTTGATCTCATCGATCGCGGTCTCGGTGTAGTGGGCGGCGGAACGGACAACTTTCAGCGCGACGTGTTTGCCCGTGGTGGTGTCTCTCGACAGCCACACAGTGGAAAAATGACCCCAGCCCAGCTTTCGCACTACCACGTAGCGACCATTGTTGTAAGTTTCGCCGACGGCGACCGGGTGGTAGCCACCTTTGCAGTAATCCTCGGAGTCTTCTTCCTCAGCGGTGGTTTCGACCTCGTCGCCTGAGGAGACAGAGGGCGATCGCGAAGCGGTCGCTCCCATAGCCTTAGCGTTGTTTGGTGCGGCGCCGGTGCTGGAGGTTGATTAGAAAAAAAGAGTTGAGATGGTAAGTGGGAAAAATCACGTACGATTCTGTCGGCTCGCCGGCAGCCTCATTGGTAACGATGGGCTTCAAGTCGGTGCCCTTTCTCCTTTTCTTTCCGCCGTTGCCATTGGCGGCCGAGGCAGCGACACTTGCGATCTGTTTGCCTTTGTTCAGCATGGCCTTGGTAAGATCAACGCCCTCCATGATGTGGAGTTGGGAGGTGTTTGGGCGACCACAGCTGAGAGGCGGGGCACCGGGATGCAAGTTGGTTGGTCGCGAAAACGAAAACCTGCGAGGGGCAAGTTCGAGTTCAAGCCAAGATCGAGATAGAAGTCGAAATTAGGCGAAATAGATTGGATCGATGAAGTTGCGCGATTTGGGAGAAAAGAGATTCCGCAAGCAGCCAAGCGGTTCAAGCGACGGATGTGGCAAAGACCGCATGTGTTTTTGGTGGTTGTGGTTGTATAGGTGGCTGGTGATGACCAGCCTCGTAACGTGGACTTTTACTTGATGATAGATCAGAACTACACTGGTTTGATCAGGATTGGTATTACTCGATAAAAGTCTTGATCTCTATTTCACTAGGTCAAAGTGGTCAATGTTGACATGCTGAACATCTTGAAGGTCTCGACCAAATCCTGATGTCACCGCTTTCTCCCCGCTCGACTTCACCAAGAACTATACCGTTCGAACCATTTGGGCATCATGTATAGCCCATATCATAGGCGTCCTTTGCCTGATTATCTTTTTGCCTCGCCACTGGTAGCTCTTTTATATCCTTTCAACCAACTTCTTCTTCGTCTTCGGGGTCCCCCACGTCTCCCATCTCCAGCCCAACCGATCCGTGTTGTTTGCATCTCCGATACCCACACCCTCGAATGGCCAGATGTACCAGATGGCGACCTGCTAATTCATGCGGGTGATCTCGCAAATGATGGTTCAGTACGCGAAATTCAAGCCGCGGTTGATTGGCTACGCTCCCTCCCTCATCGGCACAAGGTCGTGATCTGCGGCAACCACGATAGTTACTTCGATGCGCGGTCGCGTTGCGACGAAGACCGCGAAGAGAATGGTTCATTCGCCAATGTGTCCTCATCGACCGCTTCAATCCGGTCACTGGACGATTTGAACGCTGCGTCGCGTATCGACTGGGGCGAGATTCATTACCTCCAACACTCCTCTGTTGAACTCTCCTTCCCTACAACCTCAGACGCATCCTCAGACACTCCCCTCACGAGCTCCAACTCTCGGTCCTTGACAATCTATGGCGCACCTCAAATACCAGCACTTGTGCCCTTCGGCCCTGAACATGCTTTTACATACCCCCCACACCACGACGCCTGGTCCCGCACCATTCCTCCGGAAACAGACATCCTCGTCACCCACACGCCCCCACAAGCCCACCTCGATTTGTCCCCAGTCTACTCAACCGGCTGTCCAAATCTCCTTGCTGAGATATGGCGTGTTCGCCCAATCCTTCACGTCTTCGGCCATATCCATGAGTCCGCCGGTTCCGAGCCCGTCTTCTGGGACGAAGCCCAGCGCGCCTGGGAACGACTCTGCACATCACGTCGCCCACGCGCTCAACATGGTCGTTTCATGACACTGTTCGGGTTCTTGCGTGATCTTTTCGATCCCTCGGGGTGGGCGGATGCAGCTAGAGTCTTGATATATGGTGTGATCGGGGTCGTCTGGGCGCAGGTCTGGGGAGGCGAGGCTAGAGGTAGCTGGATGGTGAATGCTGCATGCATGTATCGTGCCAGTGGGAAGCTAGGCAACGCACCTCAGGTGATCACTTTGTAATTGATTTGGCTGTGCACGGTATGGCTTGTTGGGGGACTGGGAATAACTAATTGTAAATACCGAAGCTCTCCCACCCTGTGGGCTTAAGCCTGTGATTTTATTTGACTTGAAGCACTCCATTGGAAGTGCTGTACTGTATATGTCGTTACTGAGCCGGGGTGCTTCGCTGAAGCCATTATCTTCATGTTGTCTTACACCAGATGCCGGCCTCGATCGCAAGGAAACTGGGAAAAGATCATGGATTCGATTTACCACCCGTAAAACCCAGAATTTTTGCACCGTGGAAGCGTCATCTAGTTGAAATGTTGTCTCGTGGATGAAGCCTCAGCCGCAACTGGTGCGCGGCGTTGGCCCGAAGCCGGTAACGAGATGCTGCCTAGTCTTCTTAGGCAGAACACCCGAATGAAGCTTTCCAGGGCGCTCACAACACCACAAAGGTATCTCGATCTGAAACGGGCATTTCAGAACATATTTAGGCCTCCACAGCTGCTCAAGAATTGTTAAAACAACCTTGCACAGATCATAGACTCAATATTCTGGACTTCAATGGGTGAGTGAACTCCTCCTCGTCTGGTCACATATTCGTAACCTCATAACGCCGTTTAGGATACTCTGAGGTACCGTTTTATCGTTCCTGTTATCTATCTCCAAATGAGCAGCATTGACACACAACAGGCGTATTGCCATCTCTGTGGCGTCAGCTTCAACATCGCTCGTCGCCGCAAACAAGGGGAACCAGACCTCGCGAGCTGGGACTACACAGGCGGCCAAGATGACTACCAAGCTGTCGATGAGGTCGAAGACCTGTCGGAATGCGCAAAGAATGGCTGCTGTATAGCTGTCAAGCAGCCAAGAGACGAACCTGCGAACGATTTGGCTGAAGATCTCGACTACGTGCCGCAGACAGACACCGAGGACGAGCTGGAGTATGACTCTGAGCATGATTCATCCGATGCCATAAGCTTCGATGAAGAAGAAAATGATGTCAGTGATGAGAATATGGATGACGCAGATTCGTATCAAGACTTCCTGGCGCGAACAGTAATTCCGCAGAAATTTCGTGGGGAGCCTGTTGGAAATCTCGCCTACTCAAATAACAGAAATGAGATCATTCTTTCGATTACATCGGATGAAATCCCAGAGGGCTACGATACTACAAACCTGGAACATATCCCGGGCCCAACCTGCGAAGAGGCTAGAGCCTACTCAGGCCAGGCGATCTCTCTTGAAGAGATGCGAGGCTGTCGCACCGCCCAGTTCCTAGTCCACAAAGATACTTCCTCCGAGCCCTGGCATCCCGATGGTCTCCATGAGACCTGGGAATTATCCGAAAATTATTTCCTCTCTGGTCTATGCGATGGTATGGCCTCGCGTGACTGCAGCGACCAACGTGTCTCGCCCGTGCGAGGGGGTGTAGATATTGTTCGCGCTGACAACGTCAACTTCGATGTAGGTCATGCCTTGAAGTGTTTCTAAATATCACCCGATTCGAAGCTGGAGTCAAAGCTGACTCGTAGTAGCCGGAATGGACTCCCGCAGACGATATCGCTATGCCTTTTCACCCGTGGTGTTTTGACATCTTTTCTCGACAGTCAAAAGCAAAGTTTGGCAAGGTCAATGTTTCTGGGCTAATGAGATGGCGAAATTCCGCTTTTGGCTACGATGATTTTCACAGCTTCCCACGCGATGGCGATGTCGATGAAGCTCAGGAGCAGTTTTGGCGTCATTATCCTGGAAAGGAATACTTAGCTGCCAACCCTCTTTACGTGCCTGATCTGCCGGCTTTCTTGATGAAATTTGACGGAGAGAAGACGGGAAAGGTTGAAGATGGAATTCAATCCGTCCAGGATACGAAGTATAACCCACTTCCATCGCAATCTTGTGGAAGCGACATCCTGGCCTCCTTGCCCTTGGATATCCGCCTCCTTCTGGTCGACTATCTTGAACCCGTCGATATTACTAGCCTTCGGATTGCTTCCAAAGCATTTACAAAACTTCCTAATGGTATATGGTACAAGCTCGTACGCATGGAAATGCCCTGGCTCTGGGAAGCTTGGGGAGGATCGCATATTCCTTCTCCATGGACAACGATGACGGCGAACGAGGTCAAAAAGCTATACCATGAACGAAAGCGCTATTCCGACATCTTAAGTGGTGAGTATACGCCAGCAGAGGGGATCATAAATTTCCTCCTTCCATTACCAACTACGGTACCTGATCAAGTGAAGCTATCCCGGGGAACGACGGATTGGCAACGGCTCTATACTGAAATTAAGCGCAATTGGCGCAAGCTCAAGGGTCTGCGCAATCGAAAGCGCATCTGGGAGGATGTTGCCGATATCATCCAGCGCATTGAGGAATGTGAAGGGAGGCAATGAAACATGGGATTACCGCTAGACCACACAATGTTGGAACTCGAGTCATGCACTGCATGTACCAAAAGGAGCTACAAGTAGACGGCTCGGGTGAACGGAACCTAGCTCGATCGATAGCTATCAAGATGCCTTATCACAGGACCACGAGATCTTCCTGCAGCAAAAGGTCCCCGAGAACGGCGATACTTCGTTTTCCCGGTATCTCAATTCCAAATTCATTCATTTCAGCCTCGCGATACTGCATCTCGAATCAATGGGATTGTGCCTTGCCCCCCCCCCCCCCCCCCCCCCTGTCACCTGAAACGTACTTTGGCTAGCGGCTGGAAAACCCTAGTCTAGCCGCGACACCAATGCATGCGGCCCCTCAACGCTTCTCCATACTCGGGGTGTCCCGTAGAAACCCCTTTCAATGAGCTCTTGATCTACAAACCGACGATCACGCGGTATATTTTCAGCCCCAGCCACCTTCCAAATTAAGGCCTAGCTATCTATACCCTAGCTGATATACCCTGTCTCTTAACCGATGCACTGGCTCATTGGAAGATTGGAATTCAAATACTTGTATAACATGCAAAAAAGGCCCCCAAATTACCTGAATCTAGTCTGGCTTTTATGTATGAGCTGCGCGTGGCTTAGTTTTGAGACGGTATAAATTCACCCGGATATCTCGGAGAATTAATGTATATCAGCTCGGCCATTCGCCATTATCAATTCCTCTCATCATTCTCAGGAGTTACAGACATTCTGTAAAGTCTCTACTGTGTTATTCTTTTCACGAAAGCCACTTTTCAATCATGAAATTGTCTTCCCAGAACACGGCTTTCCCGCCTAGGAGCCATTGCTCCTTGTCAGAGGTCTTCGATCGGATTCATTATGGATCCTCAGTTACCTGCTCGTACTTGTTGCAATTATATCAGTCTGTGCCCTCCAAATCATGCAAGCAGACAATCTGTTCGGACAATTGTGCAGATGCGAAGTCCCACTTTGCCATGATCCTCTCAGTGCTCTCTCAAAAGTTTCGTGAGCCCAGTAACAAGGCTCTACTGTCCAACATCCTCGATAATCTCGCGAACACTACTCTTTGCCTTGGACACATGGGCTCTGTCAAAGAAGCCCGCGATCAGTGGTACAACGAGTTGAACGGCGGCGTTGTTCTGTCTAAAATGAAAGCAACCTATGGCAACTTTCTTGACGGGAATTTTTCAGATGAGGAAGAAGATTCTGATGATTTAGATGTTGATGAGAAGGGAACGCCTGTTCTTCACATTCAATCATCATCAATCAAATGGGTGCTCTGTAAGCCGGGCATACACGAGTCGCTAGTCGCCGAGAAAGTTACTCAGCTATTGGAGAGCAAGCTTGAAGGCTTGAATTCTCGATGTGGGTGGATATACATTTTCTCCACCGACGCCGATGGGATGTTCAAGATTGGCTTTTCCACGCGTCCTCCCAGTCTGCATCGGTTTGCAGCTCATACCGCCTGCTATAAGCATTTCAAAGAGATCATGACTGCCTTGATTCCTTATGCTCGTCTAGTGGAGCAGCTAGTCTTGACCGAGCTTGCAAGTAAGCGTTGCAGACTGGCAGAAAAATGTAAATGCCAGAACGTTCACAGAGAGTGGCTCATGATCGACCAGGACACTCTTCTGCGGACTGTTGAAAAATGGGTTCAGTTCATTGAAACTTACCCGTACAGTGCCAATGGAATCTTGAAGAAAGGCTTGGTGCTACCTTCTCCTGCTTTGACGCGTATGCGCCCCCAGAAGTCGAAATCATCTACTCCTAAAAAGGGCGAGGACTCGACTCCTAAAAAAGGTGAGAACTCGACCCCTAGAAAGGGCGAGAACTCGACTCCCAAGCTGCGCAAAGAGTCGACTACCAAGAAACGCGACTCGACCACCAAGCAGCGTAAAGACTCGACTCCAAGTAAGGAAGACCCATTTGAAAGTATCTCGAGAGATCTGACGGATGATTTCCGACGAGCAATGACGATTTCGAATAGCAAATAACCTTTCCGGACGTTTTTGGTTAGCATGACCTGTCAATTTTCTGTTCTTTTCCATTTGCTCTTATTGCTACAGCTCACTACCTCAGCTTTGTTTTTTGTTGTATTGCTCATAGTCACACCCTCGATAAGATGTCTTCTGAGATAATCTAAAGACGTTTGTGCTTCTCGTAAATCACCACAGTAGTTCCATCAGATAAAACCTCATGCCTTGGCTCCAGCTTGTACTTGCCAAGTCTCGGCAGAACTATCTGCCAAATCGCCCAGTAAACGACACCCGCAAATAAAATCACGATACCAACCACAGACGCCAGCCAGTACGGGAGTGAAGTGTCACCCTTTCCTCCGGGAGGCCTAATGAAAGGTGCGACAAGCTGGAACGCTTGACCTGCCATGAAAAATATAGCGACAGGCCACCAGACCTTGAACGGGCGAGGAACGTCTGCCGCGCTCCACCGAAGATAGAACAACCCCACAACAACCAAGAAATTAATAACGCTCGATGGGTAACCTTCAAGATCAAGAATAAAGTCATATGCATCGCCGAATGGGATTGCCACGATAACGATGAAGGAAGGGATGAAATGCAGCAGCAAGCCGGATGAAGGGGAGCCAAATGGCCAGGTCGATGCCCAGAACTTAGGGAATGGGACAACTCCTTCTTTCGCAAGTTCTTGGTTCACTCTTGCCTGTGCAAAAGTGACGGTCATGACGTTTCCGAATGCTGAAATTGCAACCAGGACACTGCGGCGTAGAATTAGATAATGCTCTTAATACACCAAGTAACTGTCAACTCACCCAATGGCGCGTTCGGCTGCACTGCCAAAGACCTTTCCCATAAAGAACGCAGCGACGGTGGTACCACTAGCTGCAATCTCCTCTGGTGTGGCAGCTGCGTAGTATGCCACATTCGCCAAGAGATACATCGTACCGCAGATGAATAGTCCGATTGGAGCGGCGATCTTCAGGGTCCGAACAGGATTCCGAATCTCGTTCAGCACATATGCAGCATTTGACCATCTTGCGTCCACTGTTAGTCCAGTAACTTGAAGCGAAAGGATTGAGGATTATCTTACCCAGCGTATGAGTTCAGAACCTTGAATAAAGCTGTCGCGTACATGTTGCTTGATGTCGATGATCCTTTAAATGAGTTATGAAAACTGGCGTAGGGATCGGTTACACTTGATACACGGCCACTGAGGACAACCCAACCAGTGACAACGATGAACAAAAGAAGGATGACCTTATAAACTCCCATAATGTTCATGCCTCGGACACCCCAGCTTGGAAGAAATGTATGCAGAAGAGTGATCGATACAATCACGCCGATTGCGATGCCTCGCTCCTCCCAATCTGTTGCGGTTCTTCCTGCTGCCACGATGATATTGGAAGCGAAGACGATACACCCGGAGGCTATTCACGAATGCAATGTCAGCTCAGGAAACACAAATATAAGCGGAAAACAAACCTGTGAATCCGAGCGCGATAGCTTGAACCGCAAAAACGACAGTGATTAAGAGCTTTGGCTTGCGATACGCCGCTTCGAGGTAAACCTTCTCTCCTCCACTGCGTGGGAACATACATCCCAGCTCTAGCCACACACAGAGACCGGCGCCAGCGAGAAGAAGACCCAAGACCCATAGAAGCAACGCTGCGCCCACACTGCCCGCGCTCTTTGTGACCGATGAAGGCGTTGAAAAGATCCCCGTGCCGATAATGCGACCGACACTAAAATTATACCGACATCAGACTTGAGCTGGCGCTTTGCATGATGCTGGGACATACATAAGGAAGATCGTTGACCATATTCCCAGATGTCGACCAAGTCCACCTCGTGTCGACTCGTCGAAGTTCAGCTCCCCCACTTTTGGACCTGACAGCTGATCGGTCACTGGATCCTTGTAATCTCCATACTGGAGGTCATCGGTAGCATGCACATCGGACTCGATCGCTTCTTTCGAAAATGAATTCATCTTGCATCCCACTCACAGATGGCTGTATCTTGTAATCCAAGAGAGGAAGAAGCGGCGACTTTATAAAGCAAATAGAGAACCGGTCTCGCTCTTTTGAGTCCTGCGTCTTTCGTGGCCTTTTCTTTCTCCTCTTCTTTCTCCTCCAATCTTATCACAGGCTTTTGGTGCTTATCGAAGCTATAATTGCGTGATCCAACCAAAAGATGCGATTCCAGCGTGACGCTAAGCAAGAGGTCTTATCAGGAATTTAGCTGCATGATGGCGATAGCTTGATCCTGTTAAAGCCCCTCGCTCGTGCTTACAAGGTCATTTTGTCGCAATCGTGCAACTCTAGATACCAGCCACTGCTGAGAATGCGGGGCACATCTGGCATTCGGGAAAAATATTCAGCAGCGTCAAGAATGACGAATCAATAGCAAAGATTTCGTGATAACGAAGGTTAAAAAGGTACATACACCTTGGTTTTCCTCCGATTTCTTCCCGAAGATCAGATATGGGTTGATTTGTTGATTTGATGAGCCTTAGAATGAGACGTGCGGTCAACATGTCAATATCTCTGGGGCTCTCCCAGGTCGCCTATGATGTGCCGACGTCCGATACGAGATTCAGGACCTATATGTCCCCCCGCGTCCTGTTCATTCAGAACCCTGTTCATTCAGAGCCCATCAATCAATGACCCTTCCTCTGCATGGTTGGAAGACATCATATTTCGATTTCTGATCCATCGCTTTGACCCCTTCAAAGTTCATGCCAATGGCCGATAGTCTTCCCGGGTGGCGGCTTTCTAGGGAGGCAGGGATATAACGCTAGGCTAGCGAGAGACACCTGACAGATGGGGAAAACACAATGTTGGGCAATAGAGACGTACTTTAGCGGGTATGGCCCTCGAGCAGAGGGCTGGGAGTATATTCATGCACTATGCATATTGTGTCTAGGCGGAGCAGATGGTCATCTATCATGTGCCCAGACATTATGACCAAAGGTGTCAGATTTATATATGTCCTTATTGAGACACCTTCAATTTTGTTTAAGCTTCTTCCATATCCCTGAGTCGTAGTCATGTGCATGATTTCCATCGTCTCTTGTTCAGGTAAAAACCCACAGACAGTAACGTCTTGAGACGCCACGTTGTAGTAACGTTCGGCCTTCGGAGCCCAAAGTTGAGGCTCTTGTATGTAATTTTACTTAACCTAATGTAACATTGAAATTAAGCTCGGGGTCACGGTGCTGCCTACCGAGTGAGATTACTCACCTTCCATGTTGATCGAATTGGCAGTATCACACACACCTACGTGGCTGCTAGCCATTCTCTGTAATCCTTGGCACTGATTTGCTGGCACCTTCATCCTATGGCATGTGTCAACACACCCCAGACTCCCTAGCCACCCCAGTATTTCCCACTTATATCATCGTACAGCGACCCCTTAACGCCCAAACAGGTGTCCGAACGGGAAAATTCGGTCAGCGATGTGACTCACCTGAATCGGACAAGTCCGCCAATCTAGCCCAAAAGTAGCCTTTGCTCATAGGGTCCGTGTAATGGCAGCGAATAGACTCAGCACTAGCCGAGCCCCTAATTGGCCCACTGTCTAAAACCCGTAAAGGCCGCCTCGTATTTTTCCCTTTCGCGATCCAGGTTTATCCCCGACGAAATTTCTTGGTCCGTTTGTTTCGTCCTTCGGCCAGATCGTGCCCCGATCGCCGATCTGTAGTAGATAATAGGTTGTGTGCGCCCGAAGAACAAATTCTTCGCGGTTCCATGATCCAGAGTCGAAAGGGTCCCATTTCTTCCCCGCCCCACTTGATACTTTCAGCTAAGGCTATAAGTGAGCCGTTTCATTCCTGGAGAATTTTCATCGGAGCACAAAATGACAGCAAAGGAGTCAAAGATGATGACCGAGTCTAGAACTCTGTCCGAGTCTTCCACCGTCGAAGCTCCGGTACAAGATATCGAGAAAGATGTCCAGGCTGTTTCGAAGGAACCAGAGTATCCTCCTCTGTCCAAGGTGATCATCATCATTTTGGCTCTCTACCTCGCCGTGTTCTTGGTCGCCCTTGATCAGACTATCATTGGTGTGGCGATCCCTAAAATTACCGATCAATTCAAGAGCATTTCGGACATTGCCTGGTATGGAAGTGCATACTTTCTGACCTCGACTGCTTTGCAACCCTCCTACGGTAGAATCTACAAGATCTTTAGCGTGAGTCAAATGCTGTCTACTCGATAAAATTCGATAAATAGTGGCTGATATCTTTCAGGTGAAATGGGGCTTCCTCGTCGCCGTTGCCATCTTCGAAATCGGCTCGCTACTCTGCGCCGTCGCACCATCCAGCACAGTTCTCATAGTCGGACGTGCCATCGCTGGAATCGGTGTCGCGGGTATCTTCTCCGGTGCTATGGTGATTATTGCAGCTACCGTCCCTCTCCCAAAACGCCCCCTCGTCTTTGGTATGTTCGGTATGGTCTGGGGCATTGCCTCCATCGCCGGACCGCTACTCGGTGGCGCATTCACCGACGGCGTCTCCTGGAGGTGGTGCTTCTATATTAACCTGCCAATTGGCGGTCTTTCCATCGGTGTCATCTTGCTCTTCCTGCGTCTCCCGGATAAGAAGGCTCACTCTGGAGAGTCTGTTTTTACGCGGATCAAGCAATTAGATCTCATCGGAGCGGGTCTGCTAATTCCTGCTATCATTTGCCTGCTGCTTGCTCTTCAGTGGGGAGGAAATCAGTATGCCTGGAATAATTCGCGTATCATAGGCCTCTTTGTTGGATTCGGTCTTATGGTCATCCTCTTCGCAGTATCGCAGATCTATCTTGGTGATCAGGCCACCCTCCCTCCCCCAATCCTGAAGAAGCGCACCATTTTGTCTGCGTGCATGTTCGCACTTTTCTTCGGTGGTGCTTTCTTTGTTCTTGTTTATTACGTCCCAATCTTTTTCCAGAGTGTCAAAGGCTCCTCAGCTATGAAGTCAGGTATCCAGCTTCTTCCGCTGATGTTGGCTACTGTCGTCTCTTCTGTTGTCTTTGGTGGCTTGATTACCATTGCCGGATACTATACGCCCTTCTTGATCGGAAGTGCCGCTATCGCCGCCATCGGCACAGGTCTTATCACCATGTTCGACGTCGATATTTCCACCGGAAGGTGGATCGGCTACCAAATTGTCGTCGGTGCCGGCGTCGGCGCTGGTTTCCAGGTCCCTATGACCGCTGTCCAGACTGTTCTTGACCCTTCTGACATCCCGGTCGGAACAGCCATGGTCATGTTCTTCCAAACTCTAGGTGGAGCTCTGTTCATCGCGGTTGGTCAGTCAGTCTTCCAGAACGGATTGATCGAGGGCATCAAAACGTATGCCCCTGGTGTCAGCCCCGGTGCGATCGTCGGTGCTGGTGCGACCGAAATGCGCACTGTACTTAAACAGCTTGGACAACTTGATCAGGTTGATGGTGTCATCAAGGCCTATATGAGCGGTTTGCGTGATAGTTACCGTGTCAGTTTGGCGCTTATGGTGGCCGCATTCGTGGCGAGTCTTTTCCTAGAGTGGAAGAGTGTGAAAAAAGCAGGTGCCGAGAATAAGGAGGTTGTTGTTCCGGCTCTGTGATAATACTTGCAGAGTGGTCGATAGACTGGGCCGATGAGCGTGCATACTCTCTTCTCTACACATGTACAATACATAATGTTAATACAAATAGAAATTTTTTTACGGTTTCTACTCATAATCCACTCTAAGAAATGCCAATTACGATTTCCTCCCGTGTACAAACCCGAGAGGTAAGCCTGATTCAGGCCCTATTGGACCGAGCCTGAAAATCGAAGGGGAGGTACAAGACTTTCCCTATTGGAGGGACGGCCCGGGCCCGACCGTCGGCACCGGAGAATAGGACTCGGGTCAGCGAGATTGAAGTAAGCTGTCATCCGAACGCACCGTACTTTGGTCGCGGAAGTGTTGATATATATCTTTAAATATCCAGTTGCCTCGGAACCGATGATGGGAATTTTTGCATGAACCGGCGTCGTCCTCAGCTCATTCATTAGGGCAGCTTTCGAGCCCCTGCACACAATTTTTCTGAGAAGCTGAAGTTCATCTTGTTTTTCTCAATTTTTGGCCACTTGAATAGTACTTGGCGATTGCGGTCCACTAGTCTCTACTTGGTTCTTAAGTCTTTCAGCAGCCCCTCCCATCGTCCGGGACCCCGCATCATTCATGAGATTGACGAAACTCCCGGCCCCTGGAAATTGACTTCAGGAGTCCATTCCTTCAACGCCACAATTCTTTGACAAGCGGATTTTTTCCTTTGGTGATCTTAAGAGGCCTCAAATTGGGTTTCTCCTGGTTTCAAACCATGCTGCTCGGCTCGGACAGTTGTCTCCTGTGAAGGAAAGATAGGAAAAACCCCGGTGGCACAAGCTGCATTACTAGCCCTAGTAGCGTCAATAGAACCCCTCGTCTCGGGGCCCCGCATCCCCAATCAGATTTACGAGATGATTGCTGGCGTTAAATGGCCTGCAAGTTTTCTTCACGTGCACTATTCAGGCACCACTGTCCCACGCTAGCAAGGGCTTGTCTTCTATGCCCCAATGACAGTGTAGTGCCTGATATACGGCTACGTCATTTATTTCGGAGAATAGTCTCGTGCTGAAGAAAGATAGGAAAAAGCCCGGTGGCACTAGCTGCGTGATTGGCCCTCGGCGCAGATGGAACTATTGCGTCCAAGTGTTGTGCCTCACTAATGTTACTTCCATTAATGTGGAGTGTTTTTGCAAGCGACTGACCACGCGCTTATAGGGTAAAGCATGCTTTTCCTATGCATAATTTACCTTTTTCGGACTTTGATTGGAGGAAATTCGTCTTCACTGCAGTAGTGCTAAGAACTGTCGAACTGGGACAAGAAAACAAAGAACAACGTGACATGCTTGTTGAAGACTATAAAATGATGTAGCCTTCACCGAAAGACTTGTCAAGCCGCCTCGCTAGCTGTTCTAAATCCTCGTCGCAGTGTTTGAAAGCTCTCAAAGGCGTGCCAGTCTTCCAATTCATCCCGAGTGATCAATATGGTCTCACGAGTAACACGATACGCTCTAGGCCTTGCTGCCACGAGCTCCCTCGTAGCGGCCGGACCCTGTGATATCTATGCGGCCGGTGGCACATCCTGCATCGCTGCACACAGCACTACTCGTGCCCTGTACAGCGCCTTCAGCGGTGCACTTTACCAGGTGAAGCGGAACTCCGACAGTACCACGACCACAATTAAGCCGCTCTCTGCTGGTGGTGTCGCCAACGCCGCAGCCCAAGACACTTTCTGTGCCAACACGACCTGTGTAATCACGACAATCTACGACCAGTCTGGTAATGGCAACCATCTTACCCAGGCCCCGCCAGGTGGCTTTAACGGCCCAGAATCAAATGGCTACGACAACCTAGCCAGCGCAATTGGAGCCCCAGTCACTCTCAACGGCCAAAAGGCATATGGAGTCTTCATCTCACCTGGTACCGGCTATCGTATTGATGTTGCTAAAGGCATTGCTACGGGCGACGAGCCCGAGGGCATGTATGCAGTCCTCGATGGTACTCATTACAATGGTGCCTGCTGCTTCGATTATGGTAACGCTGAGACCAGCAACACTGATACGGGCAATGGCCACATGGAGGCTATCTACTATGGTGACAGTACCTACTGGGGAACTGGTTCTGGCTCCGGCCCTTGGATCATGGCCGATCTCGAGAACGGTCTGTTCTCTGGCGTTAGCACTGGTCAAAACACTGGCGATCCGTCAATCTCGTACCGATTCGTCACTGCTGCTGTCAAGGGCGAACCAAATCAATGGGCGATCAGCGGAGGCAATGCTGCGTCCGGCGCATTGTCGACTTACTACAATGGCGTGCGCCCCACTGTCTCTGGCTACAACCCCATGAGCAAAGAGGGTTCCATTGTGCTTGGCATCGGCGGTGACAACAGCAACGGTGCCCAGGGTACCTTCTACGAGGGCGCGATGACCTACGGCTACCCCTCTGCCGCCACTGAGAACTCGGTGCAAGCTAATATTGTGGCTGCCAAATATGCCACCACTTCGCTCGTCAGCGGCACGGCGCTCACTGTCGGGTCCTCTATCTCCCTGCGAGCCACCACAAGTGGCTATAACACACGCTACATCGCACACACTGGCACTACTGTCAACACCCAGGTCGTCACCTCTTCCAGCAGCACCACTCTCAAGCAGCAGGCTAGCTGGAAGGTGCACACTGGTCTTGGCAATAGCGGGTGCTACTCTTTCGAGTCCGTCGACACCCCTGGAAGCTACATTCGGCACTACAACTTCGAGCTACTGGTTGAAGCCAACGACAGCACCAAGCAATTCTACGAAGATGCCACTTTCTGCCCAATGGCTGGCCTGAACGCTGGAGGTAGCAGTATTCGGTCCTGGAGCTACCCCACTCGCTTCTTCCGTCACTATAACAACGTCCTTTATATTGCGAGTGAGGGCGGCGTTGATACCTTTGACGCTACTGCCTCATACAACGCCGATGTGACTTGGGTGATCAGCGCCGGTTTTGCTTCTTAGTCATTGCGATGATCGGCTAGGAGGACCGTGCAAATCCCTACAGGGGTCTATGTGTGAATAGTCAACAATGAGAGTGCAGCTAGGTAAATAAAGCATTCGTCACTGCCGTTTTCCCACAGCGTCCCTTAAGCTCCTCCTAAATTATATCAAAACTCCTCCAATACGAGTTCCGATATACTATGAAGTCGACTTGAAGCAGGCAATAGCATTCCGCTCCCTCCTTCCGATAGATGACCACCTGATGATGCAAAACATGATGGTGTTTTATGATTGAGCGATTATGTATCTATACATGTTTCACTTGTAGCCATGGTTCATCCCTCAGATAAATTTCATTTTCCAACGCTCAACAAGCCATGAAACCTTCTATTTCACAATGGCAAGCAGGAATCCATCATAGTTCTTCGATCCCACAGTCTGCATCACAACAGCATCCACACGATCGTCCGCTCCGACATTAGCCACCACATCAACAGCATTTTTCTCACGTCGAACACCTCCAACGATACCAGACTCCAACATGTTCCGCACCACATTGTCAATATAAATCACAGCACCCTTGCCCTTTGACAACTTGACGCCAAAATCAAAGTAATTCCACTGGTTGTCCCAATCGGCGTCGATAAACACGAAATCAAAGGGTTCTCTTTCTCCCTTCTCGATCTCTGCTGCGAGATTGGGCAAAACGTTCAGTGCTGCACCAAGAAGGACATCAACCTCTTCGGGGACTTGAACACAGGCAGCGCGAAGATTCTCGATTGCAACGTCGCGGTGGTGCGGAATGACTTCAATGCTAGTCACTTTTCCTCGTCCTTTCATGGCTTGTGCGAACCATATGGTGGAGTAGCCTCCTAAAGTGCCGATTTCTAGGACATTGCGAGCTGATCCGATGGTTGTGAGCATCGAGGCGAATTTGCCCTGGACTTCGGAGACTGCGATCATGGGGAGACCTTTCTTTGTACTATTTGTGTAGGCATGGTCAAGACCTTCGTCTGTAGGGAGCAGGTGCTTCTTGACGTAAGCGTCAACAGCTTCTCTCTGGTTGGCTTGATCGATAGACATTGAAACTTGGATGGTTGGGGTTGAGCTGAGAAAGGAGAATCTGGTAGGGATTGATACTAAGCTCCCGTGCTTCTGATGATGATGATGAGTTCGGGATTCTGGCCGTATGTCTTCTTTATATAATGTAGTACAGATTATTATTCATGTGACCGCAGACACAGCTCGGCTTTATGGCTCGGATCTCAGTCCAGCTCCGATTGGAGGATGTAACGTTTCGCGGATCAGATTATGTCGCCAGCCGTATTTGACTGCGACTTTCTTCTATCTTTGGAAATATTCTTATCTGATTGTACTACTCTGATCGCTCTCATTGGATAAGCGACTTAGGCTGCCATCTCGAAATCAGATAAATTTGGCTCAGCTTTCCCGCATGATGAGCTAAAGCCGAGATATTTGGATCGTTGACCATGGCTTATCCGACGACTTATTATTTCTTACTGTAATCGCTTCACAATTCATGTGACATCTAGAATAGGTTGTATCCATGTTTTTGAGTTGTCTACAGGAAATCAAAATTATCAAATGTCCAAGCGGCCGGGTCTCCAAAGAAAAACTCCTCTTCCAAAGCCTCTAACGGAAGTTCAATCTGCTCCTTATTAGTATCCTGCAACCGCAATTCGAGTCTTGAAGAAATAATTATCACTCACTGCTGGCATTGGTCCATTGCCAAAAGGAAGATTGGGAATGTCCACAGCCTCATTTGAGCTTTGAGTCAACGATTCTGTCAATTTGAGCTTTTCTCAATGTTAGCCGTGTTCCGTCGTGAGACTTTGTCATACTGCAGGATATGGACACACCTTGATCTTAGCTGAGAGAAGATCCTCCTGTGATGCGCGAATTCGATAGTATTGTCTTGCTACATGCTCAATGGCCTGTTGTTCCAGCGTCGTAGCATTCGATCGATCTACTACCGAGCGTAGCAAAGCACGGGCTGCGGAGATGTACCAGTATCGTGTGAAATCCGTGCCGATTCGAGTGATTCTGTCTTCAAACAAGATTAAGGAGTCTTCCAGGTAGCGGATGAATGATGAGATGTTTGCCCCAAAAAGGTCTCCTACCATTGCTAGTCAGGATAAATGATACCATTAGTCATGTGGATATTTGGACATACCTATCACATTATAACAGATGAAAGCATTGTGACACACGACCAACGCTGCGCGGAAATACTCTTGTCGAAAGAGCAGAAAAAAGTAATAATTGTGTTGAGTGAGATGCTGAACTTGCTCTAGTGTCTTTGTTGCTGCTTGGAAGCATATCATTCGCGAAACGGAAGATCGGGAGTCGGGAACTCTCTTTCGGGCGAATGGCGTATGAAGAAGAATCAAAAATTGCCTCAATTGGATCTGAAGAATTGAACCGGCTAAAGCACCCTCATCGATACCCGCCGTTGACTTTGTCCATGGAGGGAGTTTATTGAGTTCAGCCATCACAAGTTCTTCGTAACTTGCGATCTGTTCCCATTGTAATGCTGAGCTGAGGTCGTTGACAACAGAGTTTAGCGAGACTCTGAGAGCAAAGCTGGATCTTGAAATATTCAGAAAGGAACTTCTAGTGTATTCATCCCATTTCTTTGCACGAGATTCGTTCCTATCGTCGTCTCTGATATCTTCATCATCAATGTTTAGAATTGCATGGCAGTCTGAGAATATACCCGCAGAAGAAGACGACATCCCACGATCGATAGAAGCTTGAAGTTCCAACTCAGTAATCGTGTTCCATAACCTACGTCGCATCTCCTGGTCAAAGTCCGACACCTTCTCTCCAAGGAAGCCTGGGTCTCGGTGGAAACCCGCAGCCATTGCCTGTCGGAGGAGTGTTCCAGCCTCCGTCCAGATGCGTTTCTTTTTGATAACGTTGACTTGCTTCGAGACTAGTAGCAGACATCGGATCTGCCATATGCTCAAATAGGTATGTTTTTGGCTTTGCTTTTGAAGCCACTGCTCAGAAACCTCAATCCACAAGGCCGCCCGTTCGCGCGCCACTGCACTGTCTCCTACATATGTGACACTTTCATTAGATAGACAGCTTGCAGCAGACATCATCAACAACATAAGAACCAAGAATGCCGGCCTTGCCGAGAGTTCATTTTCCCGAAAGGCTTTGTACTCTTCACAAAAGCTAGGTACGTGGACAACGCGATATGTGCTCTCCACTGTGTCGAGATAGATGTGAATTAATTGGTCAGCAATGGCTTCTTCTGGGAACAAGTGAAGAAGTTTCGCGTTGACAGATGGAGATAAGGAAGGTTTCTCCAGTTTCCACTTCATTTGCAGTGATTTCAACTCGCGTTGGACACGTGGTAGGGATGGATGTAATTTGATGCTGTCCCGCATGAATGAGCGCAGCTCAGGGAACTGAGCAGCATTAGCATAATCTAAATCGGCGGTTGAGGTAACATACATCGCCAATCAAACTAGTGGGATTACTTCCACCATAGTATTGAGTCCTGAAATTTTCCCCTCTAAAGATGACATTCTCTTTTTGGGGTGGCTCGAGAAGCTGTTGTGTATCGGACTTGATGGCGGGCCTCTCGTGAGTAACCAGATCATTAGCCGCTTGGTCACTCAAAAGTCCCCAGGTTCCTTGGCTCTGGGTAGCCCGTAGCGCGGGGTCTCTATTCGCTCCAAGGCTGAGAATTCCGGCATGTGATGGTGTAGCGATAGCGTGTGACGAAGTTGGCGTAGGAACGTCCCGCCCGGAGCCAGAACGTTTATCACTTTCGGACATAGGTGGCTCTGAATTCGGTGGAAAGGCATATGTACAAGCACTGTCCTGCGTCCGACATCGACTACAAGAAGGTTGACTGCGATCGCATCTCAACTTGCGACGCCGACATTCCAAGCAAGAGAACGTCTTCCTCTTGCGCTTTCCCGGAGTGTTTGAGGGAGGTGCAGCACATGTTCCCACCAGAGAAGCCATACCAAAGTTGGCTTCAACTAAAGATCTGATAAAATTGAATCAAGATGCGGAGATGGCCATGAGTGCGGAGATATCGATAAGAGCTCGGAGTCTCGGCGATAACGCGGAGATCACCTCGGCTATCGAGCTACGCCGAGCCGGTATTGACTTCCCTTTCACGATGTAGGATGACAGTAAGACGCTGAAAGCTATTCTGATCTACTCAATTTTGATGCTATTTCTGCCTGCTGAGAATTAATAGATAGTTTAGTAGATTAAAGCTGCATCTAGAACTTGATGACAAACCTTTCCCTAATGCTGCGCGGCATACAAATAGTCAAAGGCCTACTTCGATTTGGCGAAATGGGAAGATTCGATCCACAATCGGTGACAAGCTCACTCGCTTCTCCTGAAGGAAGCCACCGGTACCTGTTTGTCCGTCAACAATCCATGGAAATTCGTTTGTCTTTGTGACTCACAGGCAGCTTCCCTTGAAGCAATGCGACCTTAGCCGCGTCACTTGAGCCTGGCATATTAAGAGCGTGCCATGCGGTCGTTCCAGCACATGTGATAGTATCTGCCTAGAAGGTATTCATTTTCTGGAAGAAAAGCGAGTGACACTAGGGTCCTACCTCGTCCCAGGACAGGTACTTCGGGAAATGCACCGAATCTTTTTCATCGAAAATAGCATACTCTCGCAGAACACCGTTCAAATCCCCACCCAAGGCCGCCTTCACCATCTCAGTACCTGTCAGGTGGTTCAAATCAAAAATTGGCATAACGCGATCGCCCATTGCGAATCGAGTGCCTTTTGATCCGACCGCAATCAATTCTGCTGCGCAGTCCGAAGCCGGAATCCCCCTCTTGAGGGGAGAGCCTGGATGTTTCCCATTGAGCACAGCAACATCCCTGTGGTTAGCTTCAGAGTTTCGAAGCTTTGTAAGGCCAAGACACAGCACGCTTTGTAAAATCGATGCTCCGTCTTATGCAGATAACCCAGATAGGGTGCCTACCAAGGTATGGTAAATAAAGCCATCGACTATTATATGGAGCTATTCGAGAACCTCGAAATAAAAAAAGTTTAGATCAGTGCTCAAACGCATGTAATGCACATGCTATGTAAAAAAATGCAAAGCCGCAAACCACATGAAAACTAGTGCCAACCAACGCCATACCTAAATGCAAACCCCTTTCTATCAACAACATCTCCCCTTCTTTTGTGCAGTCTCCATAACCTGCACCTCCTCCGCCTCCCCAGCAATAGGCGTCGCCAACCCCATCCAGCTCCTCCTCTTATCCCCCATGCCCAGTCTAAAACTCCCTCCATCCAAACCTGGCGTGAACGGACTCACACCTTCCACAGCAGGCGTCCCAGCAACAGATAACATACTCTCCGCATCTCTCCGATTCCTCTGCTCCACCAACTTCCGTGTAATAACCCTGAAAACCTCTTCAATCCCCTCGCCATCCCTGGCACTGATCTCGTGACAACAATCCCATCCAATCTCCTGGCCCCAAAACGCCGAACTTCGCTTACTATCAGGACTCTGTAACGCACTGACACTTCCCAAACTCCCAAATCCCATTCCCAACCCCATGGCAGTTGGAGGCGGCGTACTCGCCCGGCTCGGATAAAGCTGCTCAGCAACATACGCAATCGTCCGTTCAAAAGGGACCTTTCGCGCCCCAGGATCCTCAGCCACGATATCCGATTTCGTACCCACGACGTGAATCACCAGCGGCTCATCATCGTCGTTCACGTTCCGACGTAATTCGCGCAGCCAGCCGGCCATCTCGGCGAAACTGTTTTCATCGGTGATGTCATAGCAGAGGAGGCATGCGTGCGCGCCACGATAGTAGAGGCGGGAGATCGAGCGGAATCGTTCTTGACCGGCTGTATCCCAGATCTGGAGGCGGACTGTTGTGTCCGAGGTTGAGTCGAGGACGCGTTTGGTCACGAAGGATGCGCCGACGGTGGATGTTGTTGTTGAGGGGCTGAAGGCGTTGCGGACGTAGCGGTGGACGAGGGAAGTTTTTCCCACTCCTAGATTCGAAGTATTAGTCGGGTTTCACGACGCGGTGAGACCCTGAATCAGATCCAGACCCAGATCCAGATCGTGGGGGTGGGGATGGGTCGGGGATGGGGATGGGGCGGGCTCACCCTGCGCGCCTAGCACGACGATCTTGGCCTCGAGGGAGGAGCTCATGGGGGGATCAGGAGAGATGTAAATTGCATGATTTCAGGGATGCGGGTTCTATTAAGGAGAGTGTGTTTGAAGAAAACAAGGAAGCGGGATCAGCCGATCGTTGTCAGCTGGTCCCTTGCGAGAAACTGGTTCAGGGTCTCAGCGCGGCTGTGCTCCTGGGACTCTGAATTTAGAGCCTCAAGTCTCAAGGGAGAAAGTTACGGAACATAACAAAATGGAGTTTTCGATATAAATTGAAGATCACGATTTGACATTTTAAAAATCATGATGAAAATGTGAGGAATGGAAATCAACACTACAATTCCGGCGGGAGTAAATGAGGTGAAAAATCCGAGTTGTATCTCTATTTGGTACAAAGCACAAACATGCATCCAAGTCACATGCCGACCGAACCCAGTCATAAACATGAAATCATCAAGCACTGCACTTTTGGCAACAATGGGTATAATGGAGGATGAGAGCAAGAAACAATAATAGGAAAGACATCAACAGGAACAATCTGCCCTGACCAGACCGACCACCACATGGGATCAGGCGCACAGCGCTCACGTCGGCCATCAGACTAACACAAGGAAGTCACGAGAGTATATAATCGACCAAAGGATTCTACTCCTGGGCGCGGTCATTGCCGCCAGAAAGATTCTGCTGAGTGTTGTACTCAGCCTTGTAGTTCTCATCGCGCTCCTGGTCGGTGGAAGAAGGGGAGTGGGTAGCCTTCTCCACGTCACCAGCACCAGCGCCCTGGAAACCATACTGGATGGCGTACTGCTCAATCTCCTCATCGGTGAGCCGGGGCAGCTCGTGGGAGGCCTTGACGTAACTGATGTTGTCGACAAAGCCCTTGGCGAAGATGAGATCAATCTCCTCGAGCGAGCGGCCGGCAGTCTCGGGGTAGAAGAAGTACATCGGGGGAATGAAAATGGCGTTCATCACAGCGAAGAAGAGGTAAGTTCCCCAGTGGATGTGGGCGATCATCACAGGGGTGATCATGACAACAGTGAAGTTGAACAACCAGTTGGAGCAAGTCGAGACAGCGTTCGCCTTAGCACGAGTCCGGATAGGGGAGATCTCGGCGGGGTACAACCACGGCAATGGCAAAATGGAAGCACCGAAGAAAGCGATGTACAAGAATAGACCGAACACGGCTCCCTTGGAAGGGCCCTCACCGCCAGGGATCAGGCAAGCGAAGACGATGATCATGGAGACCATCTGGCCGGTCATACCACCAAGGAAGAGCTTGCGACGACCAATCTTCTCAATGAAGAACCAGGAGAAGGTAGCGAAAATGGCGTAGACGATCATGTTGACACCGCCAATGATCATGGACATCGTGCGATCCTGGCCCAGAGATTGCTCGAGCAAGACAGGGAGATAGTAGATGACAGCATTGCATCCCGACAGCTGCTGGGCAATCTGGGAGGAAGAACCGATGAGCATGCGGCGGAAGTGCTGAGTCTTGCCGCCAGTGAGCAAATCAGAATAGCCAGCACCCTCAGCGACACCAGCACTGAAAAAAATAAGTTAGCAGAGAAGGGATAAATAGATATAGAGGAAAACGTACGCCTCAATGGACTCGATCACGAGCTGTTTCTGCATCTGGGTCTCGTGGGAATCAATTTCGTAACCACCGAGGGCAGCCAGAACGAACTCGCCCTCGTGGACCTTGCCCTTGGAGATCAGGTAGCGAGGAGAGTCGGGCAAGAAATACATGCCGACAATGATGATCAAACCAAAGAAAACCTGGAAAGCGATAGGGAAACGCCAGACGAGGTCATCGGGACCGTACGAGGCACCGAAGTCAATCCAGTAGGCAATCGCAGTACCAATGGCAATGATACCACCCTCGATACAGATGAGAAGACCGCGGTTGCTAGTGCGTGAGCACTCGGCTTGGTAAGTAGGGATTGTCGAAGTGTTCATGCCGTTACCCACACCAGTGACGATACGACCGACCATGAATTGGGCGAGAGGAACGTGGCCGACGAATGCAGTGACCTGAATAACAACACCGATAATCATGACGGTGGCACCCGCGATGATCATCCAGCGACGACCCATCGTGTCACCCATGAACAGGGCCCAAATGGCACCGAACAAACAACCCAATTCGTAAACGGCGGTCACCAGGGCTTGCATGGTGTCGTCGCCCTTGGTGGCGGTGAAAACGTTGTTGAAGGCCTTTGCAGAGATAATACCTGACATAACACCCTGATCGTAACCGAACAGCAGGAAGCCCATCGTGGCGATGGTGGACACTGTCAAGGACAGCTTCCTGCCGCTCATACCGGCGAAAGAAGGCGCCATGGTGTGCTTGTATATCTCACTTGTTCTATTGACCGGTGATGTAATCCCAATCTAAGAATAAATCTACCCCAGGCACGTGGAATAGAGATAGATTAAGTAGAGTGGAGGAAGGAAAAAGGCACGCGGAGAAAAAAAAAAAGAAAGGGAGGGCTCTGGGGACAGGGAGGGGAAGGGATATTTGAATGCTTCACAGGGCACCGAAAGTGGCAAGGAGATGCATCGTGGGGCTCTCTCCAACATTGCATCCCCATGTCTCGCACTCGGAGAAAGAAAGATCTATTGGGCGCAAGTGTCCAACCGAAGAGGAAAGCCGAATCCTGGTTAAGGTCCACCCTGGTCCGCGGTGGAACCAAGCCACCCGAATGCATCAATGACCTTCGATTAAGCATTTTTCACCTTTCTCCACTCGGCAGCCGTAGTTTGCGTCCCTGATGACATCAAGCCCTTCCATAATACTGTAACCTGGAAATTTTGCGAGGGTCGGTTCATCTACGGTCGACGTGATTGGGAAATATTTGCCCCGGTTAACCTGCCCCATAACAGAGCCATGCAGTACTGCAAAAGGGGGTGGGCTGCGTATGCCCACTCTCTGGCTCTGGGCCAAACATATTACGTTTCCCTTCATGGTTGGTTCCAGGTACATCAACTAACCCAAGGACATCGTCCGAACAGAAATGATGGAACAAAAGAATTAAATGAAACCCGATGGAATTGATTCGGGCGGCTCCTTACCGCCCAAGTGAATACCGTCGGCACCAAATTACATCCTTGCCGCAGCCCAAACTGGAAGGCGAACCGCCCAAGAATAAGGGAATCTTCACATATTGGGGAACACCATGCGAGAGCCCTCCATCGATAGTATCGTATTTCCTCTCCGCTTGGGAAACCCAGTATTTGATCGTTCCCGGGACCTTGATCACTATGCCAAGACGGAGATGCAACGGGCAGAATTGAGAAAGGCCGAGTCGGTCTGCGCTCGGGAAGCCGTCACCGTGTCCCGAAGAGGACAGCCAGCCGTGATAAGTGGGCGATGATGCAAGAATGCGCCGTGCGCAAACTAGCAAGTCATACTCGAGTGGATCGGTGGATCGCTACCGACCCACTGTGGACTTCCTCAACCAACTCCATCGTCATCCTCCTTCCACCCATAGAATGTGTGAATGTGTTTGAAGCACAGAGCAATTGTGTCGAGGCGTAGGCGGTCTCCTCACTCCTCCCCGGCATCCGAGGTCCCACGACCAGGCGAACCCCGTGCTGAACAGGGCTACTCCGCGAATTTCCTTGACCTGGGGATTTTGGGGAGACTGGGGGACCTTGGAGGCGGAGAGAATGAACACTCCCCCGTCTGTTCACATCACTCTGTAGTGGAATCTGCACCCGAATTTCGAATGCATGGAAGCCAAGCCGCTAATTTCACGATTTTTTTTTGATTCAATTTCACTTTCCTTTTACATTCGAATTCATTTTGACACATTTTTTCCCACCCAAACTCTCTTTTTGCAATTGACGGATAATTCGAATTTTTTTTTCCCTTTTTCCATTTTCTCCACCGACGAATAACAGGTACTCTACCAGGGACCCACCTATCTTCCTCCGAACAGTGAAAATTCTTCGCCAGGTAATAACACGTCAGACTTTGCAATGAAATTAGGCTATTTTGTCAGTGGCAGGTCGATCGCCTAGAATCCAGTCGAGCTCGGTTCGCTTACGCTGATGTAGAAGGCGGCGTGGGTTGGGATGCAAGTGGATAGGGACACGAGTGGATGGGAATTCGTTTTACCACACAAATCATAAGCCAAATAAATCGGAAAATAGTCGTCGGAGATCGCCCGTGCTGACTCTAGCATAGACTACTGCTACTGGCAATTTAGAGAGTTACAGTGCGGTAGACAGTCCGGGTCCAGTAAATGTTGCATAATGCGTAGTGCATGGTGCATAGTGCACGATACGTGCGTGCCGATCCTCACGGCTCAGTTATCTTCCAGCCGTGATAACGGGAAAACGGTTGATCTGGCAATCCAAAGTATCCCGAGACGGTCAAAGCCCACAGATGTCATTCTGGTATGACACCGAGGTGCATGTCGCCCCGCCGGCGATCCCACCAACGTCATGGCCCGACGATGTAGAGAGTATGGAAGAGGATGACTCGAGTCGCTCTGAGTGCAGGGTGTTGATAGGGTACCGGGGAGGGAACTTGGCCGGCCATTAGGTACCAAGTCTCAGCTGACAGTGCCATCGACTAGACTGGATGGTAGCCCCAGACTGTACCAGAGATGACACCGGAAGCCTCAAAGTTACAATAAGTTCCTGAAACCAGTGTGAAAATCTCCGATACAGTGGAAGTGGCAAGAACTCTCCAACTCAAAACCAGGTATACAGTCCCAGGGATTTTCGGGAGAACGCCACAGCCGTCGTGGGCGCAATCCTTCCAGAGCCATTGGGGGGACCTCGCCCCTCGCACAAACGATCCCCTTCACATGGCCACCGAAGAGCTTAAGCGGGGACATTCGGAAAATTCAAGCGCTGATGACGGCGGTGCACTACATCAGCTGCAGCGGAACCGCTGCATCGATCTTTGGGAGACCGTTTTGCGCGCAACGTAGGCCTTATTTGGAGAAATTGGAACCTTAATCATCTAAGTCGATACCAGAAGTTTTAAGTTCATGATCGGCAGAGGCGCCCGTTGCTTGACCCAAACTACTGTTCTCGATCTATTCGGGTGAAGGTTGGAGAGGCCCATGGTGCGTGAGGCCAATCTATGTGCACGTAGTGCGACGGCTCGGACTCTAATTTGATCCAGAGCGCTGAGCCACTGAAGTTGAGAACTTGAACGTTTGCGGCCTGAGGCGGGAGCTGGGTCACGTGCCGTCTACATCCTGAATCGACGCCTGGGAAGTAAGGCTGCAAGGCTTCAAGGCATCACTCGCCAGGCCTTCCTGGACTCTCGCAGTTCCTGCCTCGTTGGGCACCCTCACATTCTTGATATAGGAGAGCTGCGCTAAGTTCATAACAGAGGACGGGGCTACACTATTTATATCTGCCGATACCAGCCACCGCATTCAATTCCCGACGGCCTGTCCTCGGGGGAGCAGGCCCCGTGCTTGCAATTGGGGGCTTGCGAATGGACTGTGATAAGCCGAGGCTTTTGACTGTGCTGCACTACGGAGGCCATTTAATGACTGGCATAGAATACAAAAAATTTGCTCAGAAGAAGCATCATCAATAATAATTATAATTCACGCGCCCCTGATATGAAGGATACTTGAGGATCGATAATCGGGAGAGTGAGTAGCTATCCGCCCGAATCGGCCGAGAAGCTCCCCGCAATTTTCTCCCCGGACACCATTAGCCCGAGGTCCTTCCGTCTTGACTTCAGGTCTTAAGCTTGATCTTTTTCTCCTCTCGTCTCTCATGCAATAACACATTCTCTGACTTATCATCATGACATCCGATAAGCTCACGGGCGCTGCGGTCGCCGAGCATAACTCCAAGGACTCGTGCTGGGTGATTGTCCACGGCAAGGCCTACGACGTGACCGAGTTCCTCCCTGGTATCTACACCAATCCCGCTGCGGCAACTTTCTCTAACCCTTTGAAGAACACCCTGGCGGCTCAAAAATCATCCTCAAGTATGCTGGAAAAGATGCGACCGAGGAGTTCGACCCCATCCACCCGCCTGATACCCTGGACAAGTACCTTGACCAGTCCAAGCATCTCGGCGATGTCGACATGAACACGGTCGAGCAAGAGGAGAAGGTTGTCGACCCTGAGGAGGCTGGCCGTCTCGAGCGCGTTAAACGTATGCCTCCTTTGGCTGCCTGCTACAACCTGATGGATTTCGAGGCTGTCGCCCGCCAGGTCATGAAGAAGACCGCTTGGGCCTACTACTCTAGCGGAGCCGACGACGAGATCGTGAGTCTCCACGTTACCACGCTATGCAACACATAACTAACAAACTCCTTTAGACCATGCGCGAAAACCACGCTGCTTTCCACAAAATTTGGTTCCGCCCCCGCATCCTCGTTGACGTCGAGCACATCGACTTCTCCACCACGATGCTTGGCACTAAATGCTCAATTCCCTTCTACGTGACGGCAACGGCCCTCGGCAAATTAGGCCATCCAGAGGGTGAAGTTGTCCTCACCAAAGCCGCCAAGCAACACGACGTAATCCAAATGATCCCGACCCTAGCCTCATGCTCCTTCGACGAAATCGTGGACGCCGCCGAGGGCGACCAAGTCCAATGGCTCCAACTCTACGTGAACAAAGACCGCCTAATCACTGAAAAGATCGTCGCCCACGCCGAGAAACGCGGCTGCAAGGGCCTCTTCATAACTGTCGATGCGCCTCAACTCGGCCGACGTGAGAAAGACATGCGCTCCAAGTTCTCTGACGCAGGCTCAAACGTCCAAAATGGCGATGATAGTGTCGACCGCTCGCAAGGCGCCGCTCGCGCCATCTCCTCTTTCATCGACCCTGCTCTCTCCTGGAAAGATATCCCTTGGTTCCGCTCCATTACTAAGATGCCAATTGTGCTCAAGGGCGTGCAATGCGTCGAAGACGTCCTTCGCGCCGTGGAAGCCGGCGTCGACGGCGTCGTGCTCTCCAACCACGGTGGTAGACAGCTCGAAACCTCCCGTTCTGGAATCGAAGTCCTCGCCGAGGTCATGCCTGCTCTCCGCGAACGAGGCTGGGAGAAGCGCATTGAGGTCTTCGTGGATGGTGGTGTTCGCCGAGCAACTGACATCCTGAAAGCACTCTGTCTTGGTGCCAAGGGCGTTGGTATTGGACGGCCGTTCCTTTTCGCTATGAGCTCTTACGGTCTTGATGGTGTCAACCGGGCTATGCAATTGCTCAAGGATGAGATGGAGATGAACATGCGATTGATTGGTGCTACACGGGTCGAGGATTTGAACCCTAGCCTGTTGGATACTAGGGGTCTGATGAGTGGACATGCTGGCTTTATCCCTTCTGATACCCTTGGTCTTGGGGCTTATGATCCGCTTGAGGCACCGAGGTTCAATGAGAAGCCGAAGCTGTAAATTTGCAGGACTTTTTGTCATTTTTTCCGAAAGTTTAGAGGTTGGAAGGGATTTGGGGTCCTGTCGAACAGGTTCCTACTTTGACACATGTATATATACCCGTCGACTATATATGTCATGAGAAATTGCGCTGGCCCGTGTGTATAACATCTTTCCTGGACAATTTATCTAGTCTTAACTGTTTTGAGCCTACAAACGCCTAAAGCTTCCCTTGAACGCAGATTTTGAACATCTAATGTTTTCAGCTCTTATTTCACTCAGCTGCGTTGTTTGGGCAATTTTGTTTAGTGTAACAATGTCATGCACCCAAGCCTTTCACAAGTAAGAAGACCAGCAACAAGATCATCTTTCTGCACTGGTTTTATATAATCACCAAGTTGACTTTCTCTTGCGATGTTTGAATTTGTGACCGGCTCCTGAATCCCATGTAAGTATTACTCTGAACCAATCAATGCATCCAGCTTAGCCTAGGTGTTGAACCCTCTTATCGAGCTCCACTTTTGGTTCTCCATCTCCCTGTCGGCCTCGTGTGAAATGACCTAGGCCCCTGACTCCTAATGTTGAGGCCGCCTTCTTCGCTTACCAATGCAAAGTAAAGTTGATGCTAAGGGTGGCATTACCGTCGAATACAGTGAAAATTATCTGCACGCGTCGCAAATTTTCGA
Organism: Penicillium sp. IBT 18751x; assembly: GCA_028828935.1. NCBI lineage: Eukaryota > Fungi > Ascomycota > Eurotiomycetes > Eurotiales > Aspergillaceae > Penicillium > Penicillium sp. IBT 18751x. Next base: position 256,394 of record JAQJZS010000011.1, on the reverse strand, counting down.
TTATTACGTGTGTTCGCTATCTACCTACATGACTAACTGGCGCCTCAGTTGAATACACTGCTCAAAGCATCGATCATGTCACTAAAAATATCATCGCCGTAACCTGCCACCGTTCCATCGCTTAAAGTATTAGGATCGAGATAATTTAGACTTCCTGTCGTACTCTGGGCCATGCTAGATGGGTCCAAGCCAGCACCAGCAGCGTTACTGAAATGTTGGGTCCAATCCGGATAGGACGCTCCGGAGCCACTTCCACCGAGTCCAGTGGGGTCGCCACTCGAAATGTCTGTCGTACTCTGAGCCACCCCAGATGGGTCTAAGCCAGCGCCAGCAGCGTTGCTGGTGTGTTGAGACCAATCTGGATAAGACGCTCCGGAGCTGCTACCACCGAGTCCAGTGGGGTCAGCACTCTGAACATCTATCGTACTTTGAGCCACACCAGATGGGACCAAGCCAGCACCAGCAGCGTTACTGATATGTTGGGACAAACTCGGATAAGATGATCCTGAGCAGCTACCCACGAGTCCAGTGGGGTTGAGGTCTGCACCCGATAGTCCGCCAGAAAATGACCCTGCAGAACTAGATCCATGTACCTTTGCAGCACTAGCATTTTGTAGTAGGCCTGGATCCAAAGCTTTGACCGAATGGGCTATCATGTCTTTCCAGCTCTTCAATGTCATACTCGCATAATACATCTCGAATGTATTCATGCGCATCACCCTGTTCTTGATACGCACTTTGACGGGGTCTTTCTTGTAAGCGTCAGAGATGTCCATGTAAGAAACCACAGCCACCACCTTTCCGTCCTTTTGCACATTTGGTTTGAGCGCCAGCATCATGGCCGTTTGCTTGTTTCTGTCCCTCGTGTCTAGGACGTACGTTTGGCGAGGTTGCACGACGAACTCCGGATGCGTACCACTATGGATGGCCTCATCGATTTCGTTCTCAAACGACATTTTGTGCTCCCCCCTTGAACCCAGGCGCGTATCTTCAAGGCCATACTCGCGGGTGTGACTCCTTAGAAGAGGTGATGGTAGGATGCTGTGACGAAGGAATACTATTCTGGCTCCGAAAAACAGCACTGGCAAAACTCTCTTTGCCGCCTGTGTGTCTGCTGCCTATGTGTCTTTTGCCTGTCCGTCTGTTGCTTGTGTCTGTCGTTTGTATGTCTTTCGGTGCCTGGGTTCGTGATATGCCACTTTGGTACCGTGTGAGGCAACTCTTGCATATCACTCTTGAAACGGTCTTGATTTCGTTGATGTTGTAGCTATCAGACCTTAGCTACATATTTAATGAAGCTGATTTCGAGTATCAGCGTGTCGTTTTGGCTCACGGGTTTGATGAGTCACGTATGCCTGGCAGACGGGTCCGAAATAACTCATTGTGTGTTGGAACGTGTGGCTACCGACTCGACAATTTTTTGACAGTACGCACTGTCCACATCTACCATGTCCTCACTGGCGTCTCCTGTTCTGTTCGTAAATTTCCGAGAGATGTTTAGGTAATATTCGACTACGCACCCACAAAGAAGCATAAATTCTCTCCCGTTTTTTTTTTCAGATAATATCTGCCTTCATTATCCGCCCGAAGGAATCCGCCCGATCTTCTTATTTCAAAGTCTGGGAGTTAATGTAGTTGTTCAGTTGGTCGGTAGTGGACGGCGGCAGATTATTACTCTGGTCCTGCAATTGACTCTGGTCTTGCGCAGTGAGCTGATCTTGCACTGTTGGGTTGATAAATTGAGGCTGTTGTGGTTGCGACGGGTCTGGTTGGTGAATCTGATCTGGCGAGTATCCGTAATTCGGAGTACCGCTACTGTCTGTTGACATTTCGTTACGCTTATTAGCAGTAATGTGATTTTGTCAGAAAAAAAAAAGAAAAAGGAACGCTTCTTATCGGTTATGAGGGGAATAGGAGTCGTGTTGTAGCCTTATATGCTTCGTCAATTCGCCACTAAGTCTATGTCGTAGGTGGCATCAAAAGAGCATTTCGGCCGGTCGGAAATCGATATCATATGTAATACAACCAGGGAATGCTAATAGTGGATTTCAGCATACCCAAATTTACTATCAGTTACAGTGTATACTCAAATTCCTTGAAGCGAAACATTCGTATTTTGACGTTTTAGATTGTTAGCTACTGTGCTGAATACACTTAGGTGTCATTCAAATTATAATATCAATATTCTACGGCGCTGGGCGTTCCGAACTAATTCTCCATTTTAATTCTAGAAAGAATAAAACTTATTAGCTAGTATGATTTATCGATACGCCAAAACAAAGCTAGCCACTCCTCGTAGCTAGGCGGCGTAGATAGCGTTGTGTTTTCTAGATTCAAAGGTCTACCTATAGGGTCTTGATAGAGGCGGGGAGATCCTTGATAATAATACCAATAGGGAAGATACCACTAAGAAACGCTCAGTCTAGGCCCAGGGGGCTGTCTCTTCTACGCTCGCTCATAGCGGGTCAGAGAATGTCGTATGGGCATAGGATCCTTAGTTGGGCAAGCTGGTCACCAAGTTCCAGCATGATCCGGGGTCTGATGACGTTCAGCGGCGATGGCGCTGGCAACGCTGCCGAAAATGGCGCTCGTAGAGGCGCTCTAGTCTGCATATGTGTAGACTATAGCCAGCTGCCTCTCCAACTCCGTTTTAGTAAGAATCATCATCTCCATTCATGTTCGTATTCTCATTTTCTTTTCCTGGACACGAGACCTGGGGAATAGTAAATAGGTTACATCATAACACAATCATCATTATCAATTTCTGACATCCATGGATGATCGTCATTCCCACAGTTATTTCCACACGGACCGCAGTGCCAGTAATTGTCTGAATTAAAGCAGGAGCAACAGTCTAAAGGTGGGAAAAATATTAATAGGGGTTAGTGAGTTAGGGTCGATAAAAACAACTCGGTCTCAATGATCGAAAGGAATAAATAGGGAAACTAAGTTTTATAGATTGTGGAATACTTACGGTAGACAGTCGCCCAATGCCATAGAGATGAACCGCATCGGTCACATCTACCATGTGGGCTCTTTCTGGCACATTTCCGCGCCAAATTTACATGGAAATCACGGCGGCACTGTAATGCATACGCTTCGGCTTCCCGTTGTCGCTGGGCATGTTCTTTCGCTAAGCGTATCTCGCGCTCTCGCTGCTCCCTTTGAAGTTTTATCACCTGAGCCTGCTGCTGCTTCTGCAGCTGCTCAAGTTCATAGTTCAGGGTCTTCGTGGCTGAAAACTGATCGAGGCTCATGCCCTTGTCGACGGCTTCCTCCTGGATCTGGAGCGCAGTGGGTGTATGGCAAGAGAGCTTTACGACCAGCTCACGAGCCACATCTGCATCATCAGGAATCCGGACAAGTCCTGATCCGCGTGAGATCATGGACTTCCAGAATCTACTGTTATGTTTCAGCTCATTCTCTCTTGCCACGGCGACTTCACTGTCGACGAGTGACCAGCAGGTTGTGCCTAGTGTCAGGTTGGTATAGAAGTTGTCGCCGCATAGCTCTTTGAACATAGTCAGATTGCGGAGGGCCGAGCCGTGCATACGCGCCTCCGTTATTCGATGAAGGTAAAGAATGCCGCTGAGCTTGGTGCCTTCGCGGTAGGTAGATTGCAGCCAGTCGACTAAAACCCGGAGCACGTCTGAGTCGCTGAGCTGGGTGTCGTCAAACCCAGGCGTATCTACGAGAACGTATTTTTGCCTTCCAATGGTGGTTTCATAACTACCAATCGAGGAAGTCTCTAAAAATGTGTCAAGATCAATAGAATCCTGCCCGTGATTGCATCACCAGGATATCCTCACCTGCTTCCATGGAAAATCCAATTTTGATATTCTCATTTCCCGTCACGAGTTTGATGAACGAGCTCTTCCCAGCTCCCGTCACGCCCATCACGGCCAGGACAGGTGTTGTTACCATGATGGCTCGTTTAGAGGCACGATGGAACACCCAGTGATGGGACAGAATTCGATGTTTAATCTGACTGGTAATACAATCAAAACAGAAAATTAGGAGAGAGTTGGACATAAATATTTGTCCCCTTCTCCGACATAGCGCAAAGCAAGCCACCAGGTAGACACGGTTTCACATTCAACTGGACGGAGAGAAAGCGTACGTTGCGAATATTTGGATTTGGGTCTAGATCCCTTCCAGAGAGTTAGGAACAAAGTTATCTTTCTAGCTCACTCCTACTGGAGCGTACTAAATGGCGTTCACTGAGGTCACCACGATGCAACCGTATTAGACGCATCCTTATTAGTGAACTATAGTAATATATTGCATTACCCCGGTCTTTCCCAGTTGCTGTCAGCTTCGCCTCGATCCAAGGAAACAATCCACTGTTTATTGGATGGAGATTATAAGCAAACTTCAAGTTGGCTGGGGGATTCGACACTGACCCATGGAACAATGTAAGTTCTGATAAGTTCCGGACGATCACATGGTGGGGCAGTGGAGAAGGACGTCTATGACGATCACAACCTTTCAAGGCAAAAATCAATACGAGTCTTGACTTGTTGCCGGGCAGACCTATTTGTTTGATTCTTTGGAGAGAGAACTATCTATAAAATCGGTGTAAAAGGGTCTGTTAGCCTGTGCGAACAAAAGGAACATTAAGTTCCTCAAAGCAAAAACCCAACAGATAACACCGGCGGAAAAAAACACTATCATTAAGAAATAAATCTCTTCTGTTACTCCAGCCACTATGCCTCTCAATAATACGGAGCAGGAAAAGAATGCCATCATTTTGGTCATGGGTGTGACTGGTGTTGGCAAAAGCACATTCATTCAGCATGCCACTGGGGAGAAGATGAATGTAGTGCACGGAATGGAGTCTTGTAAGAGCTAACTTACGAGAAGACGGAGATAGAATAACTATGCGAATACAGCTTCTAATGCCTACATTGATGATAGCCACCGCACCGGTTGGGCTCTTCCAGATACCAGGCACGACTGTGTATCTTTGTGATACTCCCGGTTTCGATGACACGTACAATATGGACGTGACAACCCTAGACGCGATCGACAATTGTCTGGGGGCCACCTTTGCGACCGATGAATGGAGGATTGCCGGCGTCATTTACGTCCACGATATCACACAGGCCAAGATGAAGGGTTCTGGAATGAAGAATCTGCGGATGTTTGAGAAAGTCGTTGGTAAGGACCAAGTCTCTAACTGCTGCCTGGTAACGTCGAAATGGTCACTGCAGCGGCACGAGGACTTGGAGGCTCACGAAGCGGAGCTCAAGGCCAAGTTCTGGAAGCCCCTTCTCGAACGGGGGGCCAGAATGGAACGTTTTGGCGACTCGATGCAGTCTGCCATCGATATCATCCGTCCGCTCGCTGAAAACAGTTTTGTGCCGCAACTGGTCAATGAGACGCAAATTTTGGGGAAGACGCTGGTCCAGACCGAAGCCGGGAAGGAGGTTAATGACAACCTGGAAGATGCGAAAATGGCCCACAAGAAGGAGCTTGAAGAGCTTTTTATCCAGCAAGAGGAAGCTATTCGTGACAAGGACTGGGAAATGAAGCAAATTATTGCAACGGAGAAGCAGGAAAATGAAGAACGCCTTGCCGAAATTGAAAAGGCGCGAAAAGTGCTGGAAGACCGGCAGAAAAGGAAGAGAGATGATGTGACGAAGTTTATCCGCATCTCAGTTATGGGAGCTAAGGTGGCCGGTGTTGGGATTATGACGGTCTTTGGTCATTTGGTTCCCGCCGCAGTCTTGGGCGGAAGTGTTGCCGCTGATTTTAAGGTAAGTACTATCCAGAAGTGTCTTTGAATGTCAGTCCTTCGTTTCTAGAATGGGACTAACATGCTTAAAACATAGAAATTGTAGATAGTACATGAGGGCCAAGAACCTATTCAAATTTAATCTTTTTTAATTAATGTTTTTCTTTGTATATTTTCTTGTTGTCGGCGCTTAGGTTAACATGTTGTCTGCGTCCATGCTGAGATCTGTAGGTCCGTAATCCATAGTCCGTCTGACTCCCTGCGTGACGGGGCTAGAAACTGCTCAGAATCCAAGGAATTGAGGAAGTTGTGCAAAAACACGCAGACTTCTCCCTAGAATACCCCCAAATTTGTAATACTCATACCTACTACGTCGGTAGACAGTACGATGGAAGTAACGACTAAAGCCACTTTAAATGGTAAAGACTACATTCTCGCATACTTACTTCGTGTCCCTTCTCATAGCTCAGATCGGGAAAAAGACCACCGGCATGAAGTGGAGATCAAATGTGTGGAGATCAAACGAGCCTGGGGTAAGGCGACACCACTGAAGTATACAAAGTATGTCACTATGCATCTATGCTATTCACCCGGGCAAAACAAAACTAAAAAACCAATGTGCCAAACACAGTCATTTATCCTATCTGCCATGACCCCTGCACACCATCCGACAATCAGCTGCCGCGCTCAGCCTCCTCGCTAAACATCTCCCCGCGATCCAATCCCCTTCTGCAGCTGGTTCCTTGGCGCCTGGGCTATAGCCCCTCTTTGGCAACTCCCAGGACCTCCGAGATAGGATGACTACCATGGTCCGTGCCATTCAGGGCCCTGTATCTCGGCATTTTCTTCTTTTGTGATTCTGCTTCTTGACAGGCGCAGACGCATTTCTTATTGCCCCAAGCTTTCTAGCACGACCCTTTTGCTTTCTCATTTAACCGCGCTCATATCTTGTTGAATAGTTTACATCCCTATTCTTCTGATTACAGTGCAAGCTATGTCTGGGGCGGAGGTGATCGCCGTTGTCGCCTGTGTGGCCGCAGGTACGCATTTGTCCACATTGTACCTTGTCGTGTGACATCTAACTTGGACATACGTAGTCGTCTCCGCCTACCACGATGGAGGTCAACTTTTCCGTTCGATCAAGGAGAAATGGCATAATCGCCGTCATTCTAACCATACCTCCGCTACCGACCTCGAGAGGTCGCTGATTCGCGGCCCTGAAGATATTCTCACGCACTGGAATATTCGCGCTGCTCACCTTGGTCGACGATATGAAGAGGGCGACGCTATAGCTCGTGAGCAGATGAAGGATATCGTCATTACTTTGCAAAGCGCACTTTTGACTCATCTGCGATATGCAGAGGGCCATGAAGCGCGACTGGATATGGTCAAGCTGCTTGCGGCATCGGATCGGGGAAGGGCGAGTACAATATCTGTGTTGCATGATCTATATCAGAGACAGGCTCAGATGGCGGCGGTCCCTTGGCCTATTGCTCTTCCTGTTGGGCCGTCGATTGTGGATCCGTCATCCAGTCTTGGGTATTATATGGACTTGATCGATAGACAGTCTTCGTTGCCTTTATCGGACTTGAGGAAACCATCTGGAGGGGGACGCGCTTTGGGGGGTACGAGTCTCCCAGGCATGATCACAGGCTCGCCACCAGAGTCGCATTTCTTTGCTCGTCAGACTGAACCCATTAGTCCCCTATCCCGTGATAGACGGTCTTCGACCTTTGGATCCATCGGTTCCTGGTGGAAAGACATCCGACGTCGGTCTTCTGCTGATGCCACATCTGTGGCGGAGGTGGAATCAATAACGCGCCTTGCCTCTCAGGCCCCGGATTTCCCTCAGATAGCTTCCCATGAGCCAGCGACCAGAGAAGATCGGTCCGATGCGATCAAACAGCCTCCCAAGACCAAGAAACAGAAGAATCAAATCGAGCAAGACGAAATCACCCGCGAGTTGACCACAAACATGTGGAACCACGACACGAAGTCCGAAACCGACTCAGAAACCGAATTCGAATCCGCTGAAGAAGGCGATATTCCGCCTTTACAAAGCTCACCCCCAGCCAGAGACCATTCCATCGCACCAGTCCCAGCTTCAACCCGAGGTCTAGGACCAGCAGTCAGCATAGCCTCTCCTACAACCCGAGTCTCCACTCAAGACCGCGCCTCGGCCCCATCCATTGCGTCCTCAGACACCACCTCCTCAAATCCATCCACGTATCTTCCTCGCGCCCCAAATGGAATCTCCTACTGGCCCCCTAGCAAAGACAACAAATATTCCGGCTTTTGCAAGGGCGCCTGGAAACTCTCCTCCGGTATGGGCGGACTCAAAGTCCACTCCGAACCCGTCGGCTACTTCACCTTAAGTCCCAAATTACGTTGCTACAAATGTTTCTTCGCAATGCCCCTCGCAAAAGAAAGCAGCCGTCATGACCATCGCCCAGATACACAGGTCTATGTGCATAAGGCAACGGGAATACGGTATCGATGGTTCTTTCTCGCCAAAAGTCATGTTGAATGTAAGCGGGCGGATGTGGAGATGCCAAATTATGCTCTGGGGGCCTTTGGATGTATTTTCTGTTGCGCGCAGCGGAATGAAATGGCACCTAAGTTTGAGACTTTGGATGCGTTCATGGAGCATTTGGTGGTGCATCGGTGCATGAATGCTGCGGCGCTTTTGGAAAGAACCAGATGTGTTGTGGGTAGAGTTGCGGGAGACGATGAGGAATTTGATATTAATATCCCATTTGTCCTTACTGATGATTGATGAGTGATGGTTTTGTTTTATTTTTGGATTTCTTGTGTCAGATGTCAGTGGGACGTGCATGGGCATGTCTTATAGCTAGCGGGCGTTCGGGCGGTCAAAGTCGTGCCTTTCGAAATTAGCGGGAACTTCCAATTTCTTTTTTTCTAAGGTTCAACCCCTGAACCATGCGACGATCCGATCGGGAGTCTGTTACCGGTAAATTAGGGTCGCTATTCTCCGACATTTATCCGTAAAGGATCAAGTCATCCATCACAGATCGGCTTGATCGTCAACGAGTTCGCTATGAACTGTCCCTCGCAGGAGGATGCGTAGGCACATGTCGATCTGACATCAGCAAGCAATCAGACTGTGAGAGTGTAGAATGTAGCATTCCCCCTGCGTTGAAACATGACGCAGACTATCGGTGCTAGGGTAAAATGCCCCGATTGTTTAATGAAGAGGATCATAACGCAGAATGGAGTCTGTAGCTGATATCAAGGGTAATATAATCAAACCACAATCAAACGGAACCAGACTGCAAATGCAACCACCTGTCAACTTCGTATCGAGGGTCCAGGGGGCTGATCGACGGGGCTAGACGGGTGTCGATGGGGGGGGCATTTACAGTACATAGTACATCGCCCCATCAGTGCCTCCGCCAATGAAATGTATGCGAAACCCGCACTTTTCCTCGAGTCGCCCTTTTCCGCCTTTTTTTTTGGGTCCATTACTTCCCTTCTGCATTGTCCTTCCTTAATTACTTCTTATCTTTCACGCGTTCTTCAGGTCCAGGGTGTGCTCTTCGTTGACGCAGACTCTCCGACACCGCATGGGGTTCCGCCGTTGACTCGATCCCCTCCCCCCGTTTCACCTTCCCGGCTACTCCTTTTCTTCCCTCGAGTGTCGCGCGCGCTCACCACGGCATGCCATGAGGTTATCACTCCGCATCGGCTCAGCCGCCGTGCTCATTATTCTCGGCTTTATCCTGTTCAATCGTCGCGTTTTACCTAAAGGCCCTCACCCCTCCTCGTTCTGGCACTTCGACACGACCGATTTCCGCTCCGTTTTCCACCCTCGGCCCTCTACTCAGGATTCGTCGCGCCGCAAATGGGGCAGCGGCACTGGCCACACGGTCGAGTTGACTTATCAGAATACTCCGATTGTCGTTCCTGACGAGGGAATCATCGTCATCGGCAAATTGCGCGAGGAAGACACGACCTGGGTCTCTCAGGAGCTTGCGGAGTGAGTGATCTCCCTTTCTCGTTTTTTGTTTTTTTTTTTTTTTTTTTTTTCTTCTTGCGATCTCTCGTCAGGGAACTAGGCTGACGCGATTTTTTTTTCAGATGGCGCAATTTCATTTACACGGTCGACGATACCTCTGTCCCCAATCACACTCCCAAGAACAAGGGTCGCGAGGCTCTCCCTTACCTTCAATTCCTCGTCGATCACTACGACGACCTCCCCGCCATCGTCGTCTTCGTCCACGCCCATCGCGGAACATATGAGACAGCATGGCACGTCGACTCCATGGATTACAACAATGTCGACTCCATTCGCGCCCTACAGCACGATTTCGTACGACAGGAAGGTTTCGTCAATCTCCGCTGTCAATTGTCCCCCGGCTGCCCTGAAGAAATGCAGCCTTTCCGCCAGCCCCCAAAGCCCGGTGACACAGGTGAGAAGCACTATGCCGCGGCTTGGAAGGAGATCTTCGGCAACTCCAATGTTCCAGAGAAGATCGCCGCCCCGTGTTGTTCGCAGTTTGCCGTTTCTCGGGAACAGGTTCTGCAGCGTCCGCGCACTGATTACCTGCGCATGTATAATTGGGTTCTGAACAATGATCTCTCCGACGAAGTCACTGCCAATATCATGGAGTACATGTGGCATATCATTTTCGGAAAGGATCCCATCTTGTAAGTTTCTAGTTCCCCCCCTCCCTTTGGCCCCCCCCCCACTACTAGGGCCGTGTCCACTGTGTCCACTGTGTCCACCCATTGTTGATCACTACTGACTGAGATAGCTGTCCGGATGTCTTCCAATGCTATGCTGATGTCTTCGGCGAGGAGGTCATCTTCTAATCTTTTTCGCTTCTCACTCTTCTCACCATTTGTATTCATTACAATTACCCCTGTGCCGGGACGATAAACAGCGCCAATGCACATGACGACTTGCTTCTTTTGTCTATTCATTTGGGTACCATGTACATGGAGTTCTTTCCTCTCTCTTTTCTTCTCGGGCATTCTGCCTGCATCGCTTGTCCCGTCATTAGTGCTGGCTGCTTGGCTGTGAATGATATGATATCAACTTGATTTTCCAACCAAAAATCCTCGTTCAGTGGTCGTGTGACGCAACTTCAACACCTCCGGCTTTTAATAGAGACATGTAGGTCGTATCTTTGATCCCTTTGACCTGTGCCTCTTCTTTATCTTTTCCCCCCTCTTGACTCTTTTCCTCTTCTTTGCTCTTCCCTGAATCCGTCATTTTCTCTTTCTGCTCAATCATCTCTCCAGCCCCCTCATCCCACCTCCAAACCCTCCCACACCCGACGTTATAATTATAATAATTGTTCGTCCCCGCTGGAACGACAGCCCGTCGGAATGTAATATTGATCCGTCCTTTCACCCCTGCCCCTCCTCCAGCCTTCCGCTTCGGTATGCTGTGTAACCAATTCGCCTGCGTCGGTCCCCGCATGATCACCATATCGCCCGACGCCAACGGCATTTTCAGCTGTCCCGCACATGCACTTTTCTGTGTACCGTTGGATTGATCCTGTATCTGTGTCCCATTAGGAGGTGGTTTATGCTTCATGACAAAATCCCGCTCTCCACCTAGGGAGAGAGATGCGATGCAGGGAGATGAGCCGAGAAAGCGCTCGTCGTCTGAGTGGAAGGATATGCTGTCATTACCGCTGGCGTAGTAATTTACTAGACAGAAGTTGTATTTGGCAGATGTGACGGATTCGACGTGGCGGCGGAGAGTATCGAGACATGTTGGTATGGGCCGCGGGGTGTATTCGTATTTGGACGGAGAGATTGGTGTTTTGCTGCTGGCGTTGACGAGGATTAGGGTGTTGGGATCTTCCTCTTCATCGTCATGTTCATCTTTGAAGTTGACTTCGGATCTTGGGACAAATATGGCCGTGTCGTCGACTCCAAAGACGGTTGTGTAGCGTGGTGTGTTGATGGATGTTTCGACGCCGCCTCGTTTGATATTGTATTGGACTCGATAGAAGGGGAGTTCTCGGCGCAGGAATCGGAATAGTTCGTTGGCTGTTGTCTGAGTAATGTAGGGTTGGAAGTAGAGCAGGTCCAGGTCTGGTTGATTGGTTATGCTTCGACCTTCTCGGGCTGGAGTTCCGTGTTCGAGGCTGACGCTGATGTGCGAGGGAAGTTGTGGAATTGGAATTGGGTAGCTGAAGTGCGTATCTGGGGGTCCTATGGGTTCTGATGGTGTTTCGGGTTCCGTCTTGCATTTTTTAGATGCCGCCTCGACGACTGGCTTGAAGAAAGCGTTCAAGGTGCGTTTTGCCATGGCATTGATGGTGTTGAAGTTGGTAGAATATTGGTAGAATAGAAACGCGTCGTGGCGACGTAGAGACGCGAAGAACGGAGGGTGATGTCATGCCGTGTCGGCCTGGCGATCCGATCTATGGTTCCCGATGCGGTGTTTACATTGGACTTTCGCTGGAGATTCTTCTATGCTTGATCGGATCAATATGCAATTAAACCTCCATAGTTAGGGATACCAATATCAATCATTCGCATTGAAAACCAATCGCAGCCTAGCATCGTTGCTATACATGGAACGAAGGGCGGTAGTAGCGCAGACAGCTCGGTGTGTCAGGATATACTAGGGGCTTTCTTGACTGGACGTTCAAAATTTTATGAAGTACCTTCTTGAAATCGATCGATTAAAAGTCATCTCATGAGTCAGCTTTTGCTTTCACTCGTCTCTAACATAATCGCTTGAACCATTTCTAATGCGATCTATTGCACAACGAATGACTCCTTGTGGCTCTTGTACAAAGTGCTGGAATCCAGAACAACACCAGTCTCCGAGCGAATGAAATCGACCTGGAGGTTGTTCTCATCCAAGAACTTCAGCTGAGCATAGCTGTAATCATCCGCATACGCAAATTCAGTATATGAAGGCTTGGTGCCAACAGCGCTCAGACCCTCAATGTTACCGGGTCCGCCAGCAATGATGTACATGGGCGCCTTAGGATCCTTCATGCCGTTCGCATCAGCAGTTCCGTTATAAACGGGCAGGAAACGTTGGGAGTTGTGGACGTGTCCGAAAACACCGAGATCGACGCCGTACTTGTAGAACAGATCCTCGAAGGCCTCTTGGCAGGAGTCGCAGCCGTTGTCCGAGCCAGTGGTGTACCAGGGACGATGGCCGGCAACGATGAGCCAAGGGGTGACACTGCGGTCGACCGAGGCAAGGTCGGCGGTCAAAAAGTCGATCTGTTGGCCGGTTGTGCCAAAGGGACCGCCGTCCAGCTTAGCAGAGCCATCTGTGCCGTCGGGCGCATCGGGGAAGTCAGTCTCGGTATTGATCATGACAACGTGAGCCATGCCGTACTCGAACGAGTACCAGAAAGGTGGGTTGGCATAGGTCTTTGCCTTGGCGGCAAGAGCCTTGGCGTTGGCGTTGGTCGAGGATGAAGTGAAGGGCTCAGGCATGGTCTGGTCGAAGCGGTGCAGGAAATCAGTGAAGTTCTTCTGGCCCTCAGGGCACAGTTCCAGAAGGTAAGGGATCTCGCTGCAGTCGGCTTCGTGGTTACCGGGGCTGGCCATATACGCCTTGCGGCCGGCAATGGGAGCGAGCTGGTCGTAGAACTGCTCGAGGATGGACTGGTAGGCTTCCTTGCCCTGGAGCAGGTTGGAGAGCTTGAGATACCAGTCATCAGCGTACGCAAAGTCACCGGGGTGGATGACAAGCTCGTAGTCATCAATGGTCCGAGCAAGAGCACCAATCGTGGTGTGGTTGAGATCAGGCTCGATGTAGGGGATCTCGTCGCGCTTGGTGGTGGTGAAGCCATTCGCACCGTAGACACCAAGGTCGATCACGACATCCATGTTGAATGCGGTCTTGTCACCCGGAGTGCGGGGACTCAGGAAGTGGTTCACACTCGAGTTGGTCGATTGGATCTTATAGTAGTAGGTGGTGGCCGGGGTCAATCCGGTCAATATCACCGTGTTCGACCAGGTTCGAGATGTGGCATAAGTGGTCGGAGTCGACGATGAGCAGACGGTAGTGCTCAGGTCGCTGGCAGAGGTGCCGTATGCAACACAGCTAGTGTCCATCTTCTCATACGTGTTCCAACCAACGGACATGGCTAATCACTGTTTAGTCATTGTTGATGCATCTGACTTTCGTTTATCTTACAGGTTGGCCCATACACAGCGAGACGCTGTTGGAAGGGGGTGGTCAAGTCATCCGGGATCGTGGGATAGTTGACACTGGCCAAAGCAGATGCGGCCAGCAAAGGCATAGCCTTGATCACAGAAGAAGCCCCAACCATGACGGGCAGTGTCTACTCAAACTTTGATGGTGAAAGCAGTGTTTATTTCCCCAGGCTACCAACGAGGAGGTTTTATATCACAGAAATGGAGTTCAGTGCAGATCCATCAGGCCAATCATTCCAAACAGGCAACCCACGCCGATTCTCGATATTGATCATGCAGATCGTCAGGTCAAGCGATGTTTCCTTCACCAAATCCAGGCACGCGGCCTTCGCTTGGCTTTTAGGTTCTCGGGCTTCGGGCCTTGAGTGGCACCGCCCCTTGGCACGTGGAGTCGCCCGTGGCTGTGAATCGCCGATCATCGAACCATGTTTGGAAGAATACTAATGCTACTTGGTTCCTGGTGCTGTTGTGCCTATCCACTCCTCGGAACATTCGCTCTTTTGATGTTATTCAACCTTCTTAGTTTTCTCCACTAGTGCCGCTAGTCACAATGGCATGTCCACCTTTGTCATTTGAATGCTACCCCGACGGGCGTCCGGTGCAGGTACAATCTACTGCACGCCCGCGGTTTCCGCAATCCTGACTACATATTTCACTGCAGATGCTTTTCCGGCTTCTAGATCCTGCAAGGCGCCTTGCAGACCGCCCAGTCCACCCGGACGCACTTCATACGGATGTCCCGAGAACCACCCCTGAGCCAGTCCCCGTCCCATCAACGAAAACAGAGCGGCCCCGAATTCGCGATCTTCGATGGTCTTCCCCGCTGCGGGTGACTCGTGCACCGATCCCACGTAGGTTCGTACGATGCTGATTCCCTCGGGTATCTGGTAATCTTCCGCGGGCGGGAGAACCACGGTAATCTTGCCGGGGGCTGTCAACGATGCGCACAGATTCTGGTAGCTACCCTTCTCTGACACCGCGTCGTATGCATGGTGAATGGGCTTTCCAGCCGCCGCGGCCTTGATCTTGGTCTGAACCGCTTCATCACCTTCGCGGTAGTCAATGATCGTATCGCCCTTGCTGCGGTCAATGAGCGTTTCGACAAAGTCACGTCCTTTACCGGCCACCACAATGAGCGGGTGAATGTTCGACAGCTGAGCAAATTTTAGAGCAAATGCTCCGACAGCAGTGGCTCCCCCGTAAATCACCAATGGCTGTGGCTCACTGGTCGGCTTCCAGGGCAGGGGTAAGCCCAGGATCTGGTACAAGCCGAGGGCCGCTGTCATGGCGGCCAAGGGCAGTGTGGCAGCCTCTGCATAATGTCAATGGCTGCCCCACAATTGGACCTAAATCAAAAACTTACCTTCAAAGCTTGTCTTCTCTGGAATATGGAAAGTTGTATGCTCCCAGGCAATCGCATACTCAGCGTAACTTCCACCAGGGGTCATCATCTGGTGGAACGCTGCCACCTTGTCGCCCTTCCTGAAGTTGACCACTCCATCGCCGACACTTTCAACGTACCCGGCAATATCATCACCCGGGTTGCTGGGCGCTTTGGCGAGGTAGCGGGGTATTTTCCAGTCCTTGGGGTTGGTGCCGGATACCACAACACGGATGAGGACTTGGCCTGGCGCAGGAACCGGAACAGCGGTATCCTGAATAGATACGTTAAGTTCTTGATCAACGATAGCTTCCTTCATTTTGTGCGAAGTTAAACCGCTACAAGTGGATTGGGATTCGCGTTATAAATCACTGAGGCTGGTCAACAAGCTCCCCGCATTCCGATTTGTAATGCCACTGGAGCATCCAATTACTAATGCAGCTAAATCGAGGCAAATGAAGTCATACAAAAACCACATCTCGATCGGCTAGTAGAATTACCGAATCCCTCTGGTTCCGGCCATGGAATCAAATTGTTCATCGGCTTTGTGCATAACTGTGCTCTTATTCACCACGGCATAATTCCCGCCGCAACCACAATTTTACCCACATCATCATCCCTCTCCCCTTCCACCACTCTCTTAATGAATCTGCCGCCAAGACTTGGATGCTTGGCGCCCATCTTCTTCGCCAGCTCTGGTACACCGCCCAAATTGGTGGCGAGCAGACCGGGTCCCACGCACCACACTTTCACTCCATCCTCTTTAAGCTTGTGATTCCAATCCAGCATCAACATGTTCAGTGCATTCTTGCTACAACGATACCCAATGGTTTCAAAGTCAGTCTTCTTTGGCCAGCCAGCTGGTAGAGAGGGCGTTGGAAAGTATTTCTCGCCTGCCTGGTTGATATTGGATAGCCCCGTTACAAACACCAGACGTGGATCGCTCGATTTTAAGAGAAGGGGAATGAATGTTGCTGTCATTACGTGTGTGCCGGCTACATTCACATTGTAGGCGTTGTTGAAGCATTCTCGCAGTGAGACCCGACCAGCGAGGTATTCGAGATCGAAAGTAGCTCCTAAAGACCTTCTTAGATCCTTGCTCTGAAACTTCATTTGATATTTTCACTTACCGGCATTGTTGACCAAAGCATCGATATACCCGAAATCAGTCTGAACTTTGGCGAATGCTTTGTCGATCGACTCATCTCTGGAGATATCAAGTTCCAAAGCTTCGATAGTATTGGTAGCGCCGGGACACTCGGTGTGGAGTCGTTCAATAGCCGCTTTTGCTTTGTCCGAGGA
Organism: Penicillium sp. IBT 18751x; assembly: GCA_028828935.1. Lineage (NCBI taxonomy): Eukaryota > Fungi > Ascomycota > Eurotiomycetes > Eurotiales > Aspergillaceae > Penicillium > Penicillium sp. IBT 18751x. The sequence goes on along the minus strand of JAQJZS010000011.1, from coordinate 239,808 downwards.
TCGACTACCCATCAAAATGCGATATGCCTTGTCGGACTCGTAGAAGGCTTTCACAGTCTCGTAACCAATTCCACTATTACCGCCAGTGATAATAACAATCATGGGTGGTGCCATTGTGATTTGTATAGTTGATCCTCGATCCCCTGAGGTGATCCTTAGCTGGGGAATAAGTGATTTAAATAGCATGACCCACGATGACACTTTATTTATAAACTTCAAGAGCCATCACATAGAGGCTCGCAAACTTTAAGGGGTTACTCTTCCAAATACCGATAGTTCCGATGTCGAGGTGGGAGGATTGCTAGCTGCTAAAGATACGGAGATAAGGATTGAGGCCCGGCGATAGTCCCAGAAGACTCAGCAGAGGGCTAACATCGAATTCGGCCACAGCCGACGATCATCTTGGCTGTCAACTATGGGATCATACTTGGCCATTATGCATACTGGCTAAGCCCCTTTAGGTTGATCCTTCCTGGGGATTCCATGATGAATTATGTGATTGTGTCGAAAAGCAGCTAAGGTTACAGTTCGGTGTCTCCACTCTGCTGCGCAACTTTGGCTTTCATTTGCTTGTGCCCCTTGAACGAAATTCATTGATCGCAGTTGTATACAGAACTTCGACGAGAGTGAGCTCGCCATGCAAGTGGAAAAAGTTGAATATGCCTCGGTTGCCCACTTCCCTATCTCAAACCACCCCCTCATCTCGTAGCGCGTACCCACTCTCTTTCCTGATCGTCAAAGGTCGCGCCCTATGAACTTCCATTCTGTCTCACTCGATATAAAATTGTCATTGAAAATCCGGCAGCAGTATTTGATTCAACTAAGACTATTACGGCGTTCTCAAAAAAGCCGCATCCTGTTATCGCACTATGGCACCCACCCTTGAATACGCCTTCACATTGGAGGTAAATCTTACCCCCGCACTCGACTTTGGCAACACACATTGCGGCCACAGAAGATACATCCCAATCGCTGGTGGAACAGTCGACGGTCCAAAGCTGAAAGCAACCATTCTCAACGGCGGCGGTGATTGGAACGCTCTTCGAGAAGATGGAATGGGACATGTCTTCGCAAAGTACACCATTCAAGCTGCAGACGGGACTCTTATTAGTGTCACTAATGAAGGATGGATTCGGAAGTTTGAGCCCAGGGCTACCGCTGACTCGGAGAGAGTTGAGAGCGAGTGGTATGCGAAGACGAACCCCCGCTTTGAGGTTCAAGATGGTCCACATGGTTGGCTGAATCGGACTCTTTTTGTGGGAGAGCTCCAGAAGCCGGATCGTCCTAATCATGTCACTATCGACGTATATTCGGTTGAGTAAGATTGGTCGAGATTGCTTGTCTATTTTGGTGGATTAATGAACCATCATCTCAAGAAACAATGACTACGAGGGCAATTAGCTCTGCTCGACATAAATTCAGTTCATCCTCTTAATCAAACTCGAGATATTTCGTACGACTGCCAATGCCCAGTGTGGTATTCCGTGATTGGAATTACCTCCCATATTAACAAGTGAACTGATGAGAGGAGAGGCCTAGTCGGGAATGCAAAGACCGGCTCATTAATTCAATTTCTTACCTGCTTTGAGGCAGATGGGAATATTATTTCACGGTAAGAACCTGACTAATTTATATTTCCATGTCTACTATGTTCTGGCTGTGTTTACATGGGTGATATTTACTTGAGTCTGCGCCAGGCGAAAGTAGATGACGTCACTACCTGGACCCTTTTTGAGGCAGACTCCACTCAATCTAAGGCAGCAGCTGAACATAACTTTAAAGTTACTCAGAAGTCAAAGAGTTTTGAAAAGTGCACTTCTAATATGATCAAGCATCGACCTCCGTGAGAGAAGATCGTGTGACTTCGCCCTGGTCGCGAGAGACCGCCACTGTCAATCGTTGCCAATTACGATCCACCATGGATACCAGTGGCCCTCTCTTCATCGCCCAGGAGGCTCTGTGCTATTACCCAATCAGCACAATATATGACTCCTGCCCCAGGTATCTCTTTTATGCCTTGTTACTTGCCAGCTGTCTAACCCGTTGGACGGGTTGGCTGGCCGATGTTTTCTTAGGTGCCGCCGCGACGTATGCAGGGACCGCTGCGATACAGTCCTTCATCTTGGTCGCGAATCTTCCAAAGAGGCAGTCGCCTTCGCCGGTAACTATTCCATATATCTCGGACAATACGACACTATGGGAAAACTTCCCACAACTGATCACGCAAACGAACGAGGTCACGATTCAGCCAGCGGCACTTGAGCTGGATGGTGACGCTGTTCTCGCGATTGTCGTCACTGGCTATCTTGTCTTCCTTCCTCTTCAGTGTTGGTCACGCGTCTTGACGCACGAAAGAGCTCGAAATCTTTTATTCTACATGTGGAATATGCTGATGTTTGCGGGATCCATTTGCTGCTTGGTCTTTGCTGGGAAAAAAGACTCGATCCCGACCCAGTACATGTTTTGCTACCCCGATATCCCACCACAGCAGCAAACCTCGAGCGATGGCTGGGAGAATGATTGGAGGACAGGAAGCTGGAATGGTAGTGTCTGGAGTACCTTCTCCAATATCTCGCATTGGGGTGCAATCGGTGACATCTGTTACAACCCCTGCTTCAACTCCAGTCAGATCCTTCGAGAACCAAGTCAATTACAGTCGTGGGTCGCTTCCAAAGATTCCGACTTGGCGCATCCGAATCAATTCTGGAATAAAATCATCTACTCGAATCGCTACATCTACAGCCTTATCGTCTTATGTCTTGTCTTGAACATTGTGCAACTTACGTTCAAATGGTTGCCGTACAAATCTCACATCCCATCTGCCCAGATCGTGGTGATTTGGAAGGAAAGAAAATCGATTAGACATGGCTTCAAGCAGGAACTCAAGGACGCACTGTTGGTATCCCGGGAAGAACAAGACGAAAAGATAGGGGTTAGCGCTTCCACTGGACATAAATCCTCTCGGTGGAGCCGCATACGACCTTTCTTTACTATTCGCTTCTTCAAGGCTTCCCTGCGCGTGCTCGTAGACGCCTTCATCCTTTTCGGTCTCTTGTTTAGCATGATCATCAGCCCCCTCACAATCATCGCCTTTGTCGTGTGGATCGAGTGGTGGATTTACAACGACGGCCCTTCACAAGAGCATCCGCAACAAGTAGGGCAATGGTCATATCTGGTCTCAATCGCTCTCTTGCTTGTATCAGCAGTCATCCTATCGCTGAAATACAAACTAGCGACAAAATCGGAGCTGGATACTGAGATCGAGAAGACAAAGAATCATCTCGAAAAGCTTCAAAAAAGCAGGGACGCTCGATCGCCATCTGAGACAGTCGCCCTGACTGCCTCGGCAAATGCAGAGAACTGAGCTCTGGCAATGCATCATAGATACCACTTTGCCGTTATTTTGTGTGTATAGCAAATGAAATAATGTACAGAACGAGCTCTTGTGAGATTTGATAACAACCACGTATCCCCTTAGAGCGCCATCCAGCCACACAATGACCGGGAGCGTGATCTACAACCAATATGAAATGCGACATCCATTTTTCAAGTCCAAGTCAACTATAGCCCAAGCTCAAACCCCGGGTTTGACTTGGCAGGCGTGCGGGGTGCTTAGATTCCGGATCCGTGATTGGCGCAAGAATCGACAGCGACAGGTCATTGCCAATCAGCTGTAACAATCGACCGTCCCCTTGACAGGTTTGATTCGATGGACTCTATTCCATCTGCGCCTTGGTGCTCGCTTAGACTTGATATGCATCGTGCCGAAGCGAATGCGACATTCAGAACAGGTCTGGGCGGTATCTTCCCCTCCATGGCTGTGCTGGAATATGCTATTTATCTCGCTAGATAGATCTCTATCTTGTAAGCCTTGCTTTGGATATACTGAAGATACAATGGAATATTCACAAGAAAAGGAAACTCAGCAATTTGTTGAGAATATCTCACGTACGGACACAAACAGTGAACCCAAGGCGCAGCACGTGCCGCTTTGGGAGTCTGTGAAGAGATGGCCGAGAATCGTCGCATATTGTCTCATTTTGAGCTCTGCTATCCTGCTGTATGGCTATGATTTGGTTATCGTGGGTTCTGTCTCTGCCATGCCTTCGTTTCAGTGAGTCCTAATTTCCTATCTCATAATCAGTCACTAATCACGCACTTAATCAAAGACGAAGCTTCGGCGAGAAATTCGAAAAGCGGTTTATTATCCCGTCAATGTGGCTCTCCCTGTGGAACGTGGCCAGTCCGATCGGGATGATGCTCGGATCTATAATTGGCGGTCAATTCCAAGATCGTGCTGGACGACGAATTTCTCTATCAACAGGCGCCTTCCTTTCAGCGATTGCGGTCGCTATTTGTTATGTTGCCGATCTACCAGACGAAATTACTGCGCGACGAGGTATTTTCTTCGTTGGAAAATTCTTTCAAGGGGTTTGTCTCGGTATACTTTTGTGCGTGGTGCAGACCTACATGTCCGAAGTTCTGCCCGTCCTACTACGAGGTCCGATTATCGCATTCTTGCCGATATTCACTCTTCTCGGACAGCTCATTGGATCGGTCGTCGTATATACCTCTTTGAAATATCCGGGCGCACAAAGTTATCGGATTCCTTTCGCGTCGCAATGGCCATTCTCAGCGGTCACTTTTCTACTCGCTGCTATTCTTCCGGAAAGCCCGGGATGGTTGCTAAGAAGAGGGAGACTGGATCAGGCGCTGAAAGCGCAGCGGCGTTTAGAAAGACCAGGTGTTAATTCCGAGGCGATTATCGAAGACCTCCGGGCTTCCATCTTGGCTGAGGAAGAGGCCAGAGGGGATAACACTTATATGGATTGTTTCAGGGGAGTCAACTTGCGCAGAACCTTGGTGGTAGCAGTGGCAAATTGTCTACCTCAACTCTTCGGTCTTCAGCTGTTAGCAAATGCTTCTTACTTCGGACAAATCGTTGGCATGGAATCAGCAAATAGTCTGATCTTCCTTATCCTTGGCATCGGCCTCGGTCTAATGGCGAACATCGGCAGTCTTTGGGTACTGAATACGTTCGGTAGACGTCTCCTGGTGCTACTATCTCTATCGATTACAGTCGTGCTTTGGTTAGCAATGGGCATAGCTGGGTGCTTTGAAGGAGTCGTCACAATCTGGTACACCTCGGTGACAATGATGATTGTCACCATGGTTTGCGGTCTAGGCATCTGGCCTGCTTCCCATGTCATCGCTGCCGAAACGTCTTCACTGCAACTTCGTGCCAAGTCTCAAGGCATTGGTTGGTTTGTGAGTGGCATTTCTCAAGGTGTTTTCTCCATTAGTCTCCCATATGTATATAATCTGGATGCGGGGAATCTCAAAGCCAAGACAGGGTTTGTTATGGCTGGGCTCGCGCTAGTTGGTATAGTTGCGACTTGGATTTGGGTACCAGAGATGAAGGGCCGCACGACGATGGAGATTGATCGCATGTTTTCATTGAATCTCAAGACCCGTGATTTCAAGAATTGGAGGAGTGATGTGATTATTGAGAAGGATGTCGACCCACTGGGGCGGCCAGCTGAGGTGTGATTCTGATTCAAGGCTCTATTTCAATCCAAGTCTATATCCGGTATGGGCGTAAAGTCAGTCATGCTTATCATGTGTCTCTCGCTTTCAAAATGGAATACACTTATAATCCTCACGCCCACGTCATTTTTTTGAAAGTTTCGAAAAAAGGCTAAAGGCGTAGAGCATGTAAAGAGCCTCCTACTGGCGCTGTCTCTAGTTAATCAACATACCTTCGTGCGAATAAGAACAATCCGCTTAAAGCGATCAAACCCAATATGCCTGAATCATCGGCCGCCGAGTTTCCAAGATTCACCCAAATGCCAGTCGAACTGCAACTTCAAGTCATTGCAAATTTTGACTTTGTTTCATCGTTTGCCTTCTCAGGAACGAGTATTGCAAATCGCTCATAGAGCCCGCTCAGCATACAGCAAGACAGAAGCAGATAATACTTTTTCACCAGGAAAATTGGCCAGAGCAAGTCTCGCCTCCAAGGCATTATACGCCAGTAACTTACTTCTTTTAATTGCTAATATCTTCAGGAACCCGAATTATTTTGCTTGCGGGGACTGTAAACGGCTTCGCCACCGTATCTATTTCTCCTACGACGAGATATTTAGAGAAGTTTCAAGTCAAGAAAACCCATATGGAAATTCTGGTGCCGCTTATGATTTTTTCGAAGAAACACATCGTCGGATCTGCATAACGTGCATGAAGCAACAGTCGTTGCTTAAATGAAACTCGCAGCTGGTCCGTTTGTAAATTGTGCTTCAAATTTACAACAGCCCGGACATATTGTGTTTCCTGTCATAGATGCGGATCCCGTGTTGCGCGCTCCAAGCAAAAGAGACCTGATGGAATTCGATGGACAGCGGCCATTGACAAATATGCATTTCCAAGCTGCTCCAGGTATACCTACGGACGCTTGAAAAATACTGGGCTTTTCAGAAGTCTGCTTCAGTTTTGTTGGGTTCTTTATGGGCGGCGAGTCATCCCCGATAGCAAGCTCTGCAAATACTTCAAAGCGGAAGGCGAAGGGTCGCTAGCTGAAGCGGCGCAGAGAAGGAGTCAAAAAGAATGTCGATGGCTTCTTGGGCTCAAAATTGGCTGAAGGGGATGTAACTTCGCGTTACTCAAAGGCATACATGTCCGAGTGGATTAAGGAAGGCGAGATCAGGAAAAATAAAAGGTTTCCAAAACAATGACGGCAACACGCAGGCGGACGAACAACAGATGGAGCAGAAAGAAAAAGCCGAGCAGAAAATGATGGAAAGTCAGCTAATTCACTACTATCAAATGGACTTGGTCATGATGGTGGTTTATCGATGAATAATGTTTGTTTCATCCTACGTTCTTACCAGAGAGAGCTTCATCGAATCCCTAAAATGGATATGCACGAGCTCTATGAATGCACATCATCAACAGTGTTTGTCAAAAGTGAAGTGAGTCCCCATTGAGGAACCTTCCAAGTTACGCATTTAGCTCATAGCTTTTCTCTGTCCGCTTGTCTTCAATGGGCGACAACAGCGAGCCTGAATTTGCATTCCTCGAATTCTTTTTCTCAGAGCGCTGTATTGTCCTCTACACTGTCAAGCGCGTCCTCGCTGGTTGCTGAGTGTCCCCAAATCCCTTTTCGAAAGCATCCATAATAGCAATCCTCAACCATCTGTATCAATCTCTCAACTCCGTCTGTCTCAACCATATCCGAATCTAGTACCAATTTAGCAAACAAAATCGCACGCTCAGTTTTGCTCGCATTGCAACTTATTCAATGGTGACACCTTAATGCCTAGTCCCGTGTGGTCTATTTTCTTAAACAGCGTGATGCTCATCACGTAGGCGGACACTAAAGATCTTCCATACCGGTATGGGGTTACTGAACCATCGGGTGGAAATTTGATGCGGAAATTAACGATTCTCTTGCAGGGGCAGGGCGCTGTTTGCTTGATAGGTGGCATTGGGTGACTGGAAATTTGTTAAGCCAAGTTATCCATGATCTTCCCATGATTAAAAGTGTATGGCTTACCTGGGGTCACAAGTTGGCTCTTCCAATGTGACTATAGACTCTCGACAAAAGACACAAATTTTCGTCTTGTCACGATGACTACAATCTTGGTGATCGCTTGATTGTAAAGTGCTTTGCACCATTGCATTGCTTGCCCGGCCTTTATACCGATATAGTTCCCGACATCTTTTATTTTGTTGGGATAGCTCTCTTCTTGCTTCTTTGAGAAGCCATAAGGTCGTCGGGAAGGCATGTTTCCAAAAGGCTATAGCGTCTAAAATTTCGGGCTTGTATTAATGGGGGATTTTCGTCACTCGTGCTCGTGGCGCGAGGACTCGCGATTTAGGTCCGATTGGCTATCAATAGGCTAACCGAAGGATAATCGTCGCCACGAAGGCAATGTCCGTGATCTGGATTTACGTAGTTCTCTTCATCATATATGCTCTATAGAGAGTAGTCTGTGAGGCGAAATGATGCTTAATATTACCCAATTGCCACTTGATGAATAGCGTAGGTGATGCCACCACCAGTCGAAATTTCGTGTTCCTCCAGGGATCAGTCATCCATTAAGGTCTTGAACTACATGCACAGATCGCTGGAATCAAAGTCGACTATTGACGGAAGCCTCTCTTTACACGTTTCAACATGGCAGAACTCAAACTCCAATCAGCTATCATTTTGAAAGCCCTGGGCGAAGCCAGCGTTGTGAAAGATTTATCTATTCCATCGCCAGGAATCGGCGAAGTTCTGATCCGAGTGCAAGCAGTGTCTCTCAATCCATCAGATTGGATGGCACGAGATCATCTCGGAAGACCTGGGTCGGGATTAGGATTCGACTTTGCAGGCACGGTTTTAGAAGTGGGCGAAGGCGCTCAGAGAGTGAGGTCTGTTGGAGACCGAGTGGCTGGCTTTGTCCACGGATGTATGGAATATGAACCCTTCCAAGTCGCCGATTCTAACATTGCCCAGGTCACAGCGCCAATTATTCCATCGGTGCTTTTCGTGAATATTTGACTGCAGATGCGGTTCTCTTGATTCACATACCGTCTAATTTGGAATTCACTGAAGCCGCCACGCTTGCTATGGGTATCAGCACAGCAGCTCAACAACTCTACCAGAATTTACCATTGCCGATTCCCTGCAACACGTCAGTGCGCACAAGTCATACCATTCTGATCTATAGCGGAGCTACTGCAACTGGAAGTCTGGCAATCCAGCTCGCTAAATTGTACGCAGATAATCCTAACGCCCAAACCTATCGTTGGCTAATTATTCTACAAGGTCCGGCTTCAGAGTCATTACAACCTGCTCCGAGAAAAACATACCTTGGCTACTCAGTCTCGGCGCAGATGCAGTAATCGATTATAATCAGCTCGACGCAATCCGTCATGTTCGCCGCCATATTGAGGACTGCGGTCTTTCCATAATCTTAGACTGCGTCTCCCTGGACTCAACTGCCGCCTTCTGCTATCAATGCTTTGCACCCCCCACTTCGCCCTGCCACCGAGAATGCCCCTTGGACTTTCTACTACGCCTCGCTCATGCCGGTGAAGAATCTCCCTCCACCACCGAAAATGATCCCTGAGTCGGGTATCATCCGCGCAGAATGGAATATGGTGTTTACTTGCTTTGGACGTCGGTTTACAATTGTCAATCAGGAGTTTGGGTTGAATCAGACTTGGGAGCCTTCGGCTGTGGATAGGGAGTTTATGGCTTTTCTCTACCGTTGCATGGAGCAGATTATTCCGTTGGGGAATCTTCAGCCCATGCCAGTGAAGGTCATGGAGGGAGGCCTTGAAGGGGTTTTGGAGGGGATCCAGTTCGTTAAAGATGGCGGTGCGCTGGGGAAGAAATTGGTTTATGCGCTTTGAGGTCGCAAAATCCATAGCTTGCATATTATTGCTGGTATCAATGCAATCAAATATCTGTCAAATCATTATTTTACAGGTAGACAACTGCCAACGACATCAATGCTGAACCAAGCGCAAGCCCCCAAGCCCCAATTTGCTGACTGGGAGCTCCGTTCGCTTTCGTACTCGAGCTTTTGTCTCCGACGTTCAAAGTATTGTTGTTGAAGCCGACCGTCCTTTTCCAAGTAGGCTTGGATGTATCATTCACGAGCACATCGGAGTGATAGCTGTCGATGGTCCCCAAGAAGGTGATCTTCACCTTGCCGTGGGCCTCGATGTCGACCGTATTGAAGGTGTGGTTGCCGGTCGGCTTCGGAGTAGCGTCAAAGTATCCTTCAATCGTCAAGTTGGCGGTATTGCCATCAAATTGCAGGTTGAGAACAGGGTCCGGGTATGAATGATTATAACCCATGTTCGACCACCAGCTTTTATTGATAAGGTAGCCGCTCCAGGCGACTTCTTCTTTGCCGTCGCAGCTGGTCATGTTGAATTGGAGACCCCCTTCTCCATAGTATGTGCTGAGGGTGCTTGACAGATTGAATGGGGCGCTCTTGGTATCGGCAAGAGTGTAGTTGAAGTTGTCTTTGACATACAGAAGATCGTCGAAAGTGTACATGGGGCTGTATGGACATTAGTCTCGAGGCGCATCTTGGTTCAGAGGAAGTGACTGACTTGGAAGAAAGCAACCCCCATTTGACCGGCATAGATGCCATTGTGTCGGTTGCCGGTAATGAGCTGAAATTGAAGTTGGGATCCCATGTTGTCAGATAGGTGTTGATCGGGTTGTTGCCGAGGTTGTACTCGCCCGCCTCGGTGATTGCCAGGCGGGTTTCGTAGTTGATGCTGACGGTCGTGCCGCGGAGTTTGGGACAAGACTGCCAGACTTCATCATCGGTATCATCCGATGAAAGGCCCCCGAAAGGTGTAAATTCGACTGTGGTGGAGCCATTGTAGTATCTTGTACAATCAGCATAGTGTCCCTAAATCCACAAGACGGGAACTCACGATCCAACCCAATGGTAGAGTCCATTCTCGGTCACATTAGTGGGTCTGAAATTTAATGAGGGATCGTAATTGGTGTCGTTGGCGGCTTGGGCGCGCGCGGTCAACAGAGTGGCGACGGCCACCTGGGTGAGCTGAGAAGCGCGCATGTCGGGGATAAAAAACGAATGAAGCCCGTAGACTTCCATCCCCTATAAAGGCCCTTTGACCTCTGGTTTCATGTCTCTAGCCTTGCGCTAGCTGATAGAATCAGGGACTCCGCCCGTACGCTTTTCCACTTTGGATCTGGCGCGTTCAATTTTTCGGTTCCTAGCGAATGATCGCCTCTGCTGGTCCCAGCCAAGTCCGATTTGGTCGGGACTCGCCGGCCAGGCACAAGACTCCCGTGGCACAAAGTATCTTGAGTGGTGCGTTTTTGCGATCGGCTACAGTAAGCGAGGAGTCACTGGCGGTCATTGGTGGTCGCAATGGAAAAGGGACCTAGGGTCGAGAGGCTCAAGTTGAGACGATCGGACAGACTAGATTGTCGCGGGCTATTTTTGTCCTGGGACCCCATTTGCCCCGTGCTCGCGATGCATTATTGCCCAGTTCGGTCCCATCGAGCAAGATGTTGCTTTGCATAACTAAGTTGATGAATGCAATAAATCGCTTGCAGCTAGTGCCCAAGGCGGTCTCCCCATCTTGGGCTTTCCTCCCGAGGTGCGCGACCTTGAAAGGTTTCTGCACACCGTGGTTGTGTACATATTGCCGCCATTAAGCGCAGGTTGAGTTGGGTGAGCTTTCGAAAGAATTCCCACTTACCTTGCAAAAAATTGCACCGCGAAAGCATCAGACGGAATTGGAGCGATAGTCTAGGTCGGTCAATGATGGACGTTAATTGCTAGCGCTGACAATCCCGGTCATCAGTCGTTGTGCAATCATTCCAATTGAACGAGAGTATCGATCTTTACTTGACTTAGCCATACTAGATTCTATGACGAACATTTTGAAAATGATATTGATCTCAGATCTACCCATACTACGAATAATGCAGATGAAATTTTAGCTTGACTTTTGAAAGTAAAACTTAAGGGCTTGATGGCATGGAAGCAGAAACGCGAGAAGATTCACCCTCGTTGTAGATACATACTTTCCTCACGAGGTGCTGTTAGGTTCTAGTACCTGCACCGCCTGATCTCGCCTGCGATGTCTATTCACATTGAATTGTTGTCTCTCCTGTGCTGTGAATGGTGATAACGACGAATGTTAGGGTTGAAGGTATTTGGAAGCGGGTCAGTCTAAAAGTAATTCCAAAGGATTCTAAGACAAAAATTCTGTTCTTTTAATGAATGCACCCAGCAGAGCGGAATCTCAAACTCGACTTGAACCTCACAGAAGACAGTCAAGGTTTCCAATTTAAGCACCTTCCGCCAATTTCTCCAACGCATCTCCCTCAACCATCATCTTCATCCACTCTTCCATGCCCTTGGCCCCAACCTGCTCATAGAACTTAATAGAAGGTGTGTTCCACTTCAACACACTCCATTCCAGCCGTCTGCCCTTCACCTCAATCACTTGCTTGGCGAGATACTTCAACAACATGAATCCGTACCCCCTCCCGCGCGCACCAGGTTGCACGTATAGATCCTCGAGGTAGATCCCCGGTGCGGAGCGCCAGGTGGAGTAGTTGTAGAAGTACAATGCCATTCCTACCGGGATCGGGGTGGGGTTTTCGGGCGACGCTGGGGGTGTGATTAGAGCTGTATAGACTGAGCCGCGCTTGGGTGGATCGGCGGGGAATGAGAGGGTGTTGGTGAGGGACTCGACGGTGGCTTCGACTTCATGGAGGGCCTTTTCGTAGTCGGCCAGTTCGCGGATGAATTGGAGGATGAGCGGGACGTCTGCAAGGTGTTAGTGGGGCTCTTTTTTTTAAGCCTTGGAGGGGTCGTCCAGGTTGGGTGTGCTGGACAACTGGAGGTTCTTACCCTCTGCCGTGGCGAGGCGGATGGTGGGTTGGTCAGACATGGTGTAGGTGGTTCAATTGGAGGGAATCGGAGGGAATTGAAGGATTTATGTACAAGGGGAAGTCGTAGGGCGTGTCGTAAGGCGTGAAAGGCGTGAAAGTCTTTGACAGCCCGGGGTTAAAAGTGGAGATGGAAATAATGACCCACCATGCACCAATTGGAATGTCAAGTCAGAAGACAGAGCTCGGTATAGTGGTCAGGGTGTCTGGCTGTGAAGTATGACTGAAATTATCTCTACAGAGAATACTAAAATTGGTTTGGTATTGTACAGAACAAAGATCAAATGTGCAGGTTCTTCATCAATGGCATCACTTGGACATGATGGCCGACATCCACTTTTGCTCGTCCGTTCTGCGCCCGTCAGATTAGTCGCATGAAATAGTAGAAAGAGATGGGTTTTCGGCTTACCGGTCGAAATGAAGCAGCATACCCAATACGGGAATGAGCTGCTTCTGATAGTTCTTGTCCCTCTGCTCCATGAATTGAAGCAGGACGTTCTTCAAGTACATGTAGTCGATCGACTCGCCACTAGCTCCACTTCCACCTCCACCAGAAGGAGTCTCACTTCGGCGACTAGATGTGCTGCGGTCCTGGGCGACTGGAGAGGCAAGACCACGTCGAGATCCGGAATCAATAGACGAGCGTGATGACGCACGGCCGGATTCCAGTCCGCGAAGACGAACGTCTTCCCCGAGGGTCTTGTGCGATCGTCGCAGCTTTTCCAGTCGGTTGTTGGTCTCCTCGACTGAGCGCCGAAGCTCGGCTTTCTCTTTCTCCAGGTCGCGCACTTGCTTCTCGCTCTCATCGAGTTGCTCGCGCAGGCCAGCCATGGCCTCTCGGATCTCGGTGACTTCCTGGGTTGACTTTTCAGCAAGCTCCTCCAATTCATCACGACGGCGCCGCCAGTCTTTCTGGGAATCCTCAAGCTCTTCCTTGTCTTGTTCAACGGTGCGGAGTGCCCGTTCGGCTTCGCGGACCTTGGCCTTCAATTCCTCCAGCTCCCGTGCTCGGCGACGGCCTTGGGTACTAGCCTCATCTTCGGCGCGGTCCCGTTCCTCAATAGCTGCCTCCATGCGTTCCTTGAAGTCTCGTACCTTGGCCTCGGCGCGGCTCTCGATATCGTTGAGAAGACCACGCATGGTCTGAGCCTCGCGCGTACGTTCGCTCAGAAGACGGTGAGCATCGGACAGCTCCTCCTCCAGACTCTCGCATTTCTCGCGGGCCTCCTTCATCTGCATGGCGACTTCGGAGGTCTGGTCACGCATGTTGTTCATCAGGCTCTGGGCACTGGCAGCCTGGGCGGTCTTCAACTTCGCGTCTTCACGGAGGCTCTCCATTTCCTTAGTCAACTGAGACATTTGCTCATCCATCTCACGCATCTTGGACCGGGTACTCTTGAGTCCTTCCTGTGCTTTGGTCAGGTCTGTTGCAATTCTTTCCTTGGCATTGATGGCCTCTTGCTTCTTGGACTCGGCGGTGCGCAATTCCGATTGCACAACGCTGAGGCTCTCCTCAGCCCTAAGACGACTGTCTGTCTCTTGGCGAATCTTCTTGTTCAAGGTGTTGACTTCCGAGTCGCGCTCCGAAACCCGACTTTTGGCATTCTTTAACTCCTGTCGTAGGTCTTCATGCTTGGCTTCGAGCGTCCGCAACTCAGTGTTTTTTCCACTAAGGGTCTCCTTGATCGTCTTCAGCTCGGACGACTCGGTGCGCAGGGTTCGCAACTCAGGCTGAATTTTTTGGAGGGTCTCACGCAGGTCGGTAAGATCCTTGAATCGAGTGGCTGCAAGTTGCTGGGCAGCAGACAGGTCCGTTTCCAGAGTAGCGGCCTGGACCTTGACACGCTCAAACTCATCTTTCAACTCATTGAACACTTTCTCCGAGTCGGCGGTGTTCGTTGTGTGGCTGGCACGCACTTCGACCAGCTCTTTCTCCAATTTGCCGATTGTCTCCTCCAAGGCAGACTTCTGAGCTGTGAGTTCCTTGATCTTGTCTTTAGCTGTGACGTGCTCTTGTCCAACGGTAATCAGATCATCACGTAGCGAGTCGATCTCCTCCTTCAAATCTTCTTCACCCTTCAGCTTATCGCTTAGGCGGTCGATGGCTGCTTCCTTTTCAGATAGTTGTCGGGTGAGGGTTTCGATCTTCCCCTTGAGCTCTTCCAATTCCGCAGAAGATGCCGCAGGCTCTGACGCAGCTGGCTCTTCCTTGGGGGTAGGAGTAGGCTCCGTAGGCTTGGGGCTCTCTGCAGTGGCGTTGCCTCCCTTCTTCTTTTTCTTGTTCTTCTTCTTTCCACCGCCACCTCCTGCAGTCGCATTCGCAACAGCGGGCTGGGCTTCTTCTTCGACAGTTGTTGAAGTCGGTTCTGCGGCCTTCTCTGGAGGTGCAAGGCTCCGGCGAATCTCCTCGAAGTCGGCCTTCTTTCCGGCAGCAACATTCTCCTTGGCAGACTTCCAAGCAGCGCTATCCTTCAAATTTTCGTCCACAAAATCGACGATGCTCTGAAGCTTGGTGGAGCTCTCTGACTTTTGGTTGACCTCTGCCTTCAGTTCGGAAACAGTAGATTCGGTATTCTGCAGCTGAGAACGAAGACTGTCCACAAGACCCTGAACAACAACGAGTTCCTTTTCGCTAGAATCCTTGCCCTTCTTAGCATCTTCCAATTCCGAGATCAACTCGGGGCTCGGTTCGGCCTTGCTTGTCTTCTCAGCTTCAGCAGCCTGGGCCTGGAGCCTCTGAATCTCCTCGCTTTTCTCCTCGAGTTCTTTCTTGAGCTTCTCGGCCTCGGCGGTGATCTCTCCAAGCGAAGACTCCGCCACGGCTAGCTTCGTCTTCAGCTCATCGACCTCACTGTTGGAAGCCTTGAGGGTCTTGATCTCCGCGTCCAGCTTATCCTTGGTTTCGCGCAGCTCAACAAGCTCCCGAGTCGAAGTTTCCAGGTTCTGCACCATACCCTCCGTAGACTCCCGCGTGACGGCCATGTCCTTCTTGAGCTTCTCGACTTCGGTCTTTAGAGTCTCCACTTTTTCTTGCTTTTCCTTCAATTCTCCCTCCAAGCGAGGGACTTCGTTATCGAAAGAGAAGAATTCTTCGCTGGTCTCCTTCTCCTCTGGTGACTTTGACTGGGTTTCTTCCTTCGTAGAAACCTGCTTTTTAAGCCCAGCAACCTCGTCCCATGCATCCTTAGCGGACTTTTGCGCCTCTTCCATGCTCTTCTTGCATCCGTCACGGTCAGTAGTGACACGTTTTAGTTCCTCTACCACCATATCGGTCTTGAGCGACATCTGGTTGAGATACTCGGTAAGCGCCTTCGGCTCGCCGATCGAGGTGAGGGGGGTATTTTCGCGGAGAGCGGCTTCGAACGGTTCAATGGAAAGGACGCGCGAATGCGCAACACGATAGGCCTTGAGTAGTTCTAAATATTCTGTTAGTCTTGTGTGTCCCTGTGTTGCAGCTGTCGCGTGACGGCCTACCATGGTATCGCGATTCAAGTTTATCGAGCCTGCGCAACTTAGCCTTGACGTCTGCCGGTAACTCAGCAGGTTTCTGGTCACTTGACTCCGTGGCCGCTATTGAGGCTGTCTTTGTCTCCGCTGAGTCTGTCGTCGTTGTGCTTTCTGGTTTCTCTGATCTCTCGCCTTCGGCCGGAGGCTTCATTTCGGAAACAGAGTCGGCCGTTTCTGGGCGAGGCGTACCCGAGCGACTGGATTCATCATCATCCCCGATCGCAAACTCAGCTTCGAATTCGTTGGGGTCAGGACCGCGAACGGGGGTGCCGCTGTTTCGTCTAGGGCGCCTTTGGCCAGAGGAGTTGGTACTTGATGCCGGACGACGGGCGGACTTGGATCGAGCAAGATTGTCCTGTGCCGTTTTCTGGCGGGCCTGTTCCTCTGCAATCCGAGAGTCGATGGCGTCGCGGAAGCGCTGGACAGATCAGCATCAAGACAAAGGCTTCGGAGAAACAAACCTACCTGAAACATCGCCGCGACAGGTCTATTGACCAGTACCACCAATTCAATGAGCGCAAGAGGGAATGTGGCGAGATGAATAAATAGGAGGAGAAGGTGGTGAGGAAGCGGAGTGAGGGGGACCATGAAGCATGGAGAGACAATCAACTTGGCCTGAGCCAAGAGACCGCGCGGAGCTCCGCGCTCGGGCCAGGAACGACTAATGTTAGATGCGTGGGCTGTCGCATTTGATTGATAGTGATTATGAAATTTTGGTCAATTGTTCAGGATATATTTTTGACCATGTCAAGTCATTGAAATGTTCCGTTCTTTTCAGAATGGAGGTTTGTACAATTTGATGTTTATATGCGCGTTGTGCTCAATTCCCAGAACGCATAAAACCTCGGCGCTGACCCGCCAAAGCCACTATATATCGCGGCGATCGGCCGCGCTTCAAGCCTCTTTGCAACCCAGATTAGATCTAATCACCGGAGTGGTCAATAAGAAGATCTAGCTAGATCTATGGAGTCGAAACCCTCGGGTCTAGCAGATCTGGAAATATTAAGCATGCCCAAATCTAGTAAGAATGGCAAAGGTGCCCAGATGCAGGTGGAAAAGTACGGTTGTCGGCCCAGTCAACCACAGAAACGTGCCCAACTCCGGACCCAGAGGACGAACCTACGAGATACCTTGCTGGGAGCACGTTCCACTACTTAATCCTTTCCTAGGGTCATCCTGCGGCTTATCTAGGTATTCCAAGGCTATCTGTCCTCCAATACTGTACTACATGTCTGCAGACGTGCAGGCGTGATCTGCACCGCCTCGGGACTGATCCCTGGGCGGGCCAAAACCTCTCCCCTCATTTTCATCTCCTCCATCCACCGATGACAGGGCCCGCACGTTTCCGACACTGCGCCCAACTTGGCCCAAATGATCGGGATTGACTTCGCATTGACGGGAATTTGACGGAACTTGGATGGGACCTGGGCCAAAACAAGGTCAGGAAAGCGGAGCCCCAATACGCCCCTACAGGTGCCCCCTCCAACCATGGCGAACGGATTAGCTCCGTCACTCGCCCTCAGCCTAACGGCTGCATCTTCATCCTCTAGCTTGACAACCGCTTTACCCGCGTCCGCTACTTCCTCCCCGCCTTTTCTTCCTCCGACTCCCTCCACGATGGCGGGCTGGATTGGCTGGGTCTTGACCTTCGTCTTCCACGTCGTTCCCCGCAGCCTGTACTGGCTCATTACCTTCAGCACTCTCACCGTGCCTACATGGCTCTTCACGCTCTTCTCAATGAGCCTGACTTTCACCATGAATTTCACAACCCTGTACGTATTCTCTCGTGAGCTCAAGTACGCTGATAGCTGACCAATGCCTCCTTGGAAAGCATGTTGATCGTTCTCGCTGTGGTCTCGACCGTCAGCTGGTTCATTCGCTACCGCTTCTTGAACATGTACAGCCGTTTACCTCCGGAGCCCCAACGCAAAGAAGCGCAAATCGATCTTTTCCCCGATATCCAAGAAGGCGACGTCAAGTCTGGACTGGCCAACTACCTCGATGAGTTTCTCAGCGCCATCAAGGTGTTTGGATATCTCGAACGGCCAGTCTTCCACGAATTGACGCGGACAATGCAGACGAGAAAGCTGATTGCGGGAGAAACACTCATGCTGGAAGAAGAGAAGGGCTTCTGCCTAGTTGTGGACGGTCTGGTTCAGATCTTCGTGAAGTCGACGCGGGAAGGAAAGACTGTGTCGGAGGAGGACCTGCACTTGGACGAAGTCACCTCTGACGAGGAGGGTGATCCATTGCACGGTCGACAGGGCTATCAGCTGTTGACAGAGGTGAAGAATGGCGCGTCCATGTCGTCCCTTTTCTCTATCCTGTCGCTGTTCACCGAAGACATCCAACTCCGCACGTCACGGAGCTCTAGCTCTAGTACCTCGAGCGTCGAGCCGAGCATCGCCCAAGTTGTTGACTCTCTACCGGTCAGCCCTAGTGTTGGGGTCGTTGATAGTCCTTTGACCGCTGCAAGAGACTTTGGCTCCCCGACGCCTGCCAATGGCCAACCCGGTTCTCTACCCTTCGTCCCTCCATTGCACCTTGGAGAGAGCCACACCATGCCCCAACACCCTCCACAGCCAGAGTCTAGACAACGCAAGCGACGTAAGAAGTCGGTTCACCCAGATATTGTCGCCCGTGCAACGGTAGACACTACTATTGCTATCATTCCTGCCAGTGCTTTCCGCCGTCTGACTCGTGTCTACCCACGCGCGACGGCCCATATTGTACAGGTCATATTGACGCGCCTTCAAAGAGTGACATTTGCAACCGCTCACTCTTACCTCGGATTGACCACGGACGTCCTTGGCATCGAGAAACAGATGACCAAGTTCACTAGTTGGGATCTGCCAAATGATCTTCGCGGAAGTGCTCTTGATCGTCTCAAGGATAAGTTCATGAGGGAGCGAGACCGCCTGGGCCCCGAGGATGTCTGCAAGGGTATTGCACTCCATAACCCATCGGCCGGGCGGCGACGCTCAAGTAGCTCTCTCAAAAAAGATGCTGTTCTCCAAGCTCGTCTGGCTAGCGAGCGACGACCCGTTGCACTTACGCCCTTGCCCCAACGACAACCACCACGACCACCGAGTGGCTTCAATGAGCGCGACACAAGTGGAGTGAGCCCTGGTGATTTGCTATCGACCATTCAGCTCTCCCGGTTCGGACCACGCTATGACCATAATGGACCGCAGCTGACAAGTCCTTTGACTGAGCGTGAACGTCCTTTATTCCGCCCCTCCAACATGATGGATAGCCGGCCATCCACCTTCCAACGCAAAGATTCGTCCGTGGACGAAGACACACTCTTCCGTGATTCCATCCTAGATTGTATTATGAAAGGCATCGGGTTGACCGAGAGTACCAACGACTCTTTACGAAAGGGTAGCCATGTGTCCGGCGACGCCTCCCCGAGGCTACTTTCCTACGATTCGCGGCGGCAGAAGGCCGTCTTCTCCAACGCATTTGGGTTCATCGACCCCTATGAGGGATCCGGAGATAATGAGACCGAGTCTATGTCGTCTATGTCCGTGACCAGCGCTGGTGGCACGTCCCCAGTCGTCAACCTTCGTGAAGATTTGCGCTCTGATATCGAAGTGGTCTACTTCCCTCAGGGCTCGGTTCTTGTCGAGCAGGGCGAGCGTCACCCAGGTCTGTACTACGTGATCGATGGTTTCCTGGACGTAGGCATCCCGATGAACGACCGTGGTGATGATCTCGTCGGAACATCTCGCCCGGCCGGCTCTGCACAGGAAGAGCTTTTCCCCAAGCTCAGGCGAACCAATACTGGATCTTCTCGCACTGCGGGGCCGAACAGTACAGGTGATTCTCGCCGCAAGTCCCAGTCCCGCAAGTCTTTGTATTTGATCAAACCTGGTGCCATCCAAGGCTATGTTGGTGGTCTTGCCTCTTATCGTTCTTATACGGACGTCGTTGCAAAGACGGACGTCTACGTGGGATTCCTTCCGCGTGCTTCTCTCGAACGTATTGCTGATCGCTACCCTATCGCCTTGTTGACCCTCGGCAAGCGATTGACTAGCCTGCTTCCGCGTCTGCTACTTCACATTGACTTCGCTCTCGAATGGGTGCAGGTCAGCGCGGGCCAGGTGATTTACCACCAAGGAGACGAAAGCGATGCGATCTATCTTGTTTTGAACGGTCGTCTGAGGTCTGTTCTAGAGGGTCAAAATGGAAAGATGACTGTCATTGGCGAATACGGCCAAGGCGAGAGTGTCGGCGAGCTTGAGGTTATGACCGAGTCTACTCGCCCGGCTACTCTTCACGCCATTCGTGATACTGAATTGGCCAAATTTCCTCGCTCGTTATTCAATAGCCTTGCGCAAGAGCACCCAGGAATCACCATTCAAGTTTCAAAGCTCATTGCTCAGCGCATGCGCGATTTGGTGGAGCGTCCTTCAACCGAGAAGAGCATTGAATCAGGAACTGTCGGTGGCGTTCAGACTGCGACATCCACCGTGAACCTCCGCACCGTTGCAATTGTCCCGGTTACTGCAGGTGTTCCAGTGGTTGAATTTGGACATCGCCTGCTGCATGCGTTGCACCAAGTCGGTGTAACCAGGGGCGTTACATCCCTCAACCAAGCCGCAATTCTGAACCATCTGGGTCGTCATGCGTTCAGCAAGATGGGTAAGCTCAAGTTATCTCAGTATCTGGCTGACCTCGAGGAGAAGTACGGTCTGGTACTGTACATCGCTGATACCAACGTCAATTCACCTTGGACGCAAACTTGCATTGCGCAAGCTGATTCCATTCTGCTGGTTGGCCTCGCTGAGGGTTCTCCCCGGATCGGCGAATACGAACGTTTCCTTCTCGGCATGAAGACCACAGCCCGCAAGGAATTGGTGTTATTGCATTCTGAGCGCTACTGCCCGCCCGGTTTAACCCGCCGCTGGCTGAAGAATCGAGTGTGGATCAATGGTGGCCACCACCACATTCAAATGGCTTTCCGCCTGACTGCGGAGCCATCTCACCCTCAGACAAAGAAATTCGGCACAGTCTTGAAACAGCGTGTTCAAGTCCTGCAAGCCGAGATCCAAAAGTATACGTCGCGTCGCATCCAACAAACACCTCTTTACTCCCCACAAACCCCATTCAAGGGCGACTTCCACCGCCTTGCTCGACGTCTGTGCGGAAAATCCGTCGGTCTCGTCTTGGGTGGCGGTGGAGCTCGTGGAATTTCCCAAGTAGGCGTGATCAAAGCCCTTGAAGAAGCCGGGATCCCAATTGATATCATTGGTGGTACATCCATTGGCTCGTTTATTGGTGCCTTATACGCCCGCGATGCGGATGTTGTCCCCATGTACGGCCGCGCGAAGAAGTTTTCCGGTCGTATGGGCAGTATGTGGCGTTTCGCACTGGACCTGACATATCCAACCGTCTCCTACACAACGGGTCACGAGTTCAATCGTGGTATCTTCAAGACATTCGGCGACAGCCAAATTGAAGACTTCTGGCTTGAATTCTACTGCAACACGACCAATATCAGTCGCTCCCGAGCAGAGTACCACTCTTCCGGCTATGTCTGGCGGTATGTCCGTGCGTCCATGTCACTGGCTGGTCTCATTCCCCCGATTTGCGATGAGGGAAGCATGCTCTTGGACGGTGGATACATCGACAACCTTACCGTGGCTCATATGAAGAGTCTCGGCGCGGATGTCATCTTCGCTGTGGACGTTGGGTCTATTGACGACAACACGCCCCAGGGCTACGGCGATTCACTCTCTGGATTTTGGTCCGTGATTAACCGCTGGAACCCATTCTCCACTCTCCCCAACCCGCCTACCCTCTCCGAGATTCAGGCAAGATTGGCATACGTTTCTTCGATTGACAACCTCGAGCGCGCTAAGAACACCGCCGGATGTCTCTATATGCGCCCGCCTATCGATCCCTATGGCACACTGGAATTTGGCAAGTTCGATGAGATCTACCAAGTGGGCTATGCCTATGGTCGCGAATTCCTGGAGAAATTGAAGAACGAGGGATCGCTTCCGATTCCGGAGGAGACGGAGGAGAAGCGGAAACTGCAGCGCACAATGGCCCCAAGACGCGCCAGTATATAGATTTTGTTTTTCTCTTACCCTGCCTGTGTACGAGGTGAGTTGTTTTCGGTGTTGACATGCGCTTTACTTCTTCTTCTCTTTGCATGAGATACACCCTTTTGCATGCGGTGGCTTGTTTGTGTTTTTCTCTTCCTCTCTTGCTTCGTGGATAGATGTGAATAGATTTCGCCGAATATATTATCCTTGGTGAGGCCATCCTACAATAAATCAAGCGGAGTCTCGAAATCGTGTAGTGCGAACGGAAGATCGAGCTCGGCAGAGTCTTCACAAGAGCCGCGAACACGAATTCCTTGATCTTACCCTGGCTTAGTACTCGAACTAAGCACATTCGGAACTTTACGACACTGTTGACAGCAACATATTGAACGCTCACGTTCACCTCCATCTATAGACGCCTTGAAAGAACACGGCTTTCTCTTCATTTATTTTCGTTGCACAGTCTCCTCGATAACATAATGTAAACAGACAACATTAATTATTTCATTAAAGTATTAATATCGGGGAATATTACTCAGCGCAAGAAAGAAGGATACCCTCACTCTCCACCATTCCCATATCATCATATATGCAATCCACCTTCGTCACAATCGCATCCGAACCAAGAACCATGTAGCCACTCATCAAACAAGACAAAATCAACTTGAATGACTTCGAACGAAGGAGATATATCTGTCTTAGCGTAGCATTGAGGAAGCCTGAATAGACTAGACAGTTCCAGCCGGAGCAGTAGCCTCGACAGGCGCATCATACGGCGCACGAGTACCAGGTGCCGCGCTGCTCTTCTCGTGAACAGGTGCCACCGCGTGGTTCGCCTTACGATAAGCCCAGAGGGCTGCGAGTTCAAGGAATACACCGAAGAATGTAAAGATGCTAAAATTCCAAAAGGTGTTAGTCTGTTGATCAATGTTGTGATTGTCATGCTTCCTGTTGAGGATCTGGGTCTGGCCTGTGGAACTTACAAGGCTAGGAACATGAATGCTTCATTGGCGTACTTTCGGCTGCAGGGTATCCCGGCCGGGGAGTGGAAGTAGCACAGGTGCCAGTTGTAGTCTTGGGCCGCGAAGATGAATGCGGTTAGCCAGCTGTTAAGACGGGTCATTTTGTTAGTTGGGTTCAATATTTGTTTTGGTTTGGGCTGGATCAGGCTGGACAGAACACTTACAGGTATGAGAAGATGACGTCGATAGCGAGGACGAATTTGCTTAGTGCTGTTGGGAGGAAGGGAGACACGAATGCTGGGAGGAAGAAGACCACAGAGAGCACGGCCTAAATGTTGATGTTAATATTATGCTTCCGGATAGGGCGATGCTTGGGGGGGGGGGGTTCAGGGCCGGATGTGCCTGGGTGAGACATACAATCACCTCCTGATAGATAATGTGTTGACCAGTCGGACCTTTGCTAATGAAGTATGAGGTCAACCCCATCACGATCACTGCACTGCACCACTGTATAGTGCGAGTTGCGAGCTGTAGAGGGCGCGAGATGGCTGTTGAGTAGGCCATGGCGGATGAAGAGCAGACTATACAAAAGGATAAGAGATATAGCTCGCCACAACCGAGTCAAGACCGTGGAAAGAGGTTGGTCGTCGGAGTATGTTTTTGGAATTATAGAATAATATGTTCGGGTGAAGAATGCATTCACTCGCGCGATGGCACTGCCTTTATATCTCTCGAGACCGGGCACATCGGGACGTCAGAACCATGAGACACCGACACCACTAGCGTCGTCGGGAGTCCAAAAGCCAGACCAGGTGGAAATGCGAGACTTGCGCTGCCGCTGTTCCGTTTCCCCAGATGCGTCATGATAGTCAACGCATGAAGTCAGTGGTTCTGGCGAATCAGCGTACACCGCTGGTTCGGGTATGATAGTTCTAGTTCTTTCGCCCAGACGAAGAGTCCTTCCTGAACTTGGTTGCGATGTATCAGTTGTCCGATGGATTCTTTTGTCAAGGCATGAGAAATCTCCTGCGTAGGTGCATCCCTCAGAAATCATATCATGCCTTCTTAATGTTTATCGCTAGGGATCTTTTGCATGGAACAACTTGCGGTATACTGTAGAGTCTCCCAAGTCTCGGCTCGCGGCGGATGCAGATCCAGTGCAGAGTCCGAATGGGACGATGGGCTGAGTGCCAATCATCGGCCTCAACCACATCACACCACTCCGAAGCGACCCACGGAATCCCGTGATCGAACGTGAATCAGTTCGTGAGGTCACAACAAATACCTGGACTTGTCGGCACGGAAGTACCGAGGATCCTTGGGTGGTGATCGACAGTGGCTTTTTGATTATTCCATTTCATACCATGAAGAGTCCTGTTGATCCGGACGATTGCAGGGATGTTATCTGTAACTCTGGAACTCAGTACCTCAGACACACCCCTTGAGGTCGACCTTCTTCAAAACATTGACGTGAAAGAAGCTTAACAGGATGAGACCTCTCTGGGGTCACCAACGAAACTTGACCTGTCCTAATTCCCCATGCGAGAAACATCCCGGCCACGTACTTTGTATAGACTCCACCTGCAAGTTTCTTCAAGTGGGATCGACCAGGACCGCGTGACACCATGTCAACTCTTGCTGATTGACGCCACAGATTCCGATGCAGTCCGGGCGAGAGACCAGTCTAGTTAGGCTTGGTGACTGTCCTCCATCTGGTCAATGCATGGTTGCATCATGGGCTAGATTCTGAAGATGATCACCGTCGGCAAACAGGATAAATAAACAAGGAGGAAGAAATGATGTAAGTGATAGGGAGGGATTGACGGCCGAAAGTCGCACCCTGTACAGATTATATAGTCTTTAGCGTAAAGAGAATTGAATGATTGAAAGTGCCACGTATGGACAAGAGGTAATTAGACGTTAGACCCCTTGCTATCAGATATTATTTCTGTGATGGAGAAGTTACCCTCATATGCCCGAAGAGATATGCTACACCAAGATTGAAGGATCCGCCGCCTCATACTCGACGGAACTAGGAAGGGACTTTCAAAAGGGACTTCGAGTGTTACTGCACTAGACGTGATTTCGATTGACTCAAGATTAAACACGAATACGCCCCAGAAACCGACAGACCGTGCAACTCGACTCCATTGCGCCTAATGTTTCGGACTCCGCGTTCAACGACGTCCAATTTTACACTCAACTCCACGTTCACCATGTAACGTTGCCCAGATCGTGCTCCTGTAGAGCATGTTAGTAGAGCCCTCAGGAAAAATGACAAGCTACGCATTGCATTACTCACCTTCATGTATTCGCTGCCCTTCTCCATATAGTCTTGTCGCGTCACAGATGACCGGCCGAGGTCACCGCCGGAAGCCCACTGCGCAGCGCCCTTCCATGCATCCAACACTGGGTCCGCGGCCTGGCGCACGATCAGATCGGCGTCCATAGGAATGACCCCGCGGAGCTCATTGCGGAAACGATCCTCAAAGCCGTGGAAGAGGGTGTTTCCACCGGTCAAAAAGACGTCACGCAGGAGACGGTTGCGGTCTTGGGTGCTAGAGAAACGTTGATTAATGATATCGGCGGCAATCTCGATCAGACCAGCTTGATCAACACCAGCAATGGACGGCTTGAAGACAACTTCCGGCACGCGGATCCGTTCCACGTTCAGGTGAATCTGGTGTGCTTCGCGCTGGCTCTCCGGATCAAATGGCCACGGGCCACGAAGGAACGCATGCACTAGACTCTTAGTCCAGTCGGATTGTGCTGCCAAAGTGTGGTTCTCGGTAAAGTCGGGGTCGTACTCGAGCAGCTCTTGCTCGACACCGTTGAGCATACCGCCAAGGTCTTCTTCTTCTTCCTCATCGCTTTGTTCGTCCTTGGCGACGGTTCGGTAGACACCCCAGTCCTCGTCATTGGCACCGAAATCGTCGTCATCTCCGCCGCGACGGCGTTTCTTGGGACCGTCGGAAGCGAGATTGGCCAACGTCTTCATACGCATCTGGCTGGCGAGGGACTTGCGGTTGCCAAGGTCAGCCTTGAAGCGGTCCCGCTCCTTGATTCTTTGGAGAAGGGACTAACATATTGTTAGCGAAGGACGCGTGCGCGTAGTTCTGACAAGGAAAATTACCTGACGATTGGCGCGTCGCTCTTCAATCCACTCCTCGAAATTGTTCTCACGCTTCTCGCGATCAAGACGTTCCTCCTCTTCTACTCGGGCCTTTTCACGCTCCTTCTCAGCCTTGGCGCGGGCGCGCGCCTCGACGTTGGACTTCATCAGGCGCTGGTGGCGCTTCTCTTTCAAACCGGCCTCGTCGAGCTCCTCGTCGGGAATATCAAGCATGGGGAATGTCATCTCCTCTTGCTGCTCCTCATTCTCCTCAATGCCGAGATCCTTGTTGCGCGAGCGCTTGATGGACTTTTCTAGATCGCGAATCATGCGTTCCAAATGAACCTCATCCTTCAGATCGTCTGCCTCCAGCAGTCGACGACTTTCCTTCTTAGTCTCAGACGCAATGCGGTTTTGCAGATCCTTCCAATATTCGAGTTCCTGCTCCTTCTTGACCAGCTTTTCGAGTCGCATCTTAGCCGCTTGTTCTTGTAGTCGACGGCCGCTCTCCTTCTTGCGCTCTGCAATCCGGGCCAGCTCCTCTTCCGTCTTCTCCTGCACTATGTGCTCCGTGTAAGGGTATTGGATGACATGGTCTCGGTCTTCGAGTCCGGTCCAATCGAGGTACCCGTTCAGCTCGCGGTCATAGTCTTGTGAAATGTAGCAGTGCTGCTGCACGAGTTGCTCCATCTGGTAGTCGGTCAAGCGGGCGGGGAATGTAGGGTATTTCAACTTCAAGAGCTTCATTAGGTACTCGGCATTGTTGAGACCGCCCCAGTTCAGTCGCGAGCAGTTGGAGAGAAGCGGCTTGGAGTTGAGCACGGGGATAACATGGGTGGAGGTGTGGGAGGAAGACACAATTAATCCGTCCGTTCCCTTGTTATAGCGGTAGGCGAAAAGCGAGTCAATACCGTAAGCGACGGAGGGTGCACCGTAGCACTCGAAGAGAATCTCGTTCATGCCTTGAACTTGTCAGCACCTTTCAGCCTACGTACACATCCGAACGAGCTTACTCTTTCGTGGATATGTCATGTTCGCAACAGGTTCAGTCATCACGATTGGCCGGTCAACACCGCCATTGGCACCATCCACTCCCAGCTTCAGGAACACATAGTCCAGAACACCTTCCATGACATCCCAGTTGCCGACCACGCTGGATCCCGGATCGAACCCGTAGCGAATCTGGCCCCGGGTTGTCGCATCGGCGTAGGCATCATATCCGATAAACTGGCACTGCCGACCCAGCTTGCGATCACGGTAGCGGCTCATGACGGGAGGTTGGACGAATCGTGGTGTCTTGTCGAAAGACCAGCCGGCCTTGACATGGTGGGCGCCTACATGGGTCGTGATCAGTATTCCATCAGAGACGTCCATCGAAGAGGGGTTTACCATTGTCAATTACGATGGCGCTGGTGTCGGGGTGGGCACGGCTCTGCTCAAAGCCGTCCGGCTGTGGAGGTTGGTAGCCCTTGAAAGGGAACTCTTGAACGCTGTAAGTCTTCGGGGGAGGTTTCTCGGCGCGTTTCTCAGTTGCATTGATTGCATAACGCCCCGGTAGGAGGGTCTGCACCGAGGAAATGGTCATGATGGGCTGCGCCGGTTCGAAACCAGGAGCTTTGAGGATCGGAGATCAGGTCAAAGGTGCGTTGGCGTTTACTGCATGCAGGGCGACGCAGGATGATATAAGATGGATGTTATTATATTGTATAGACCGTGGAACTGAACCAGATGTGCGCGTCAAATGGGCAGTCCCAAGTTTTCGGAGTTGTGGAAGTTGAGGGTTAGAGGTTTGGTTGCGCCAAGCCGCAGTTGCGATACGCCGCGATTCACCGCGCTTTATCACTATTGCGCCGACGGACGAGCTCACATCTTACGCAGAGACATATGTGAAAACATCTATTCAATTCAATTGGTATCTAAATCTAGGCATTTGCTCATTGATCATAAATCTCATCAGGTCTGTTCGCCCTGTACGGGCTCCTTCAGGTTCTCCGTGGCTAGAGATATCTTAGCACTAGGCCCAGGTCATGGGTTCGGTAGAAAGAGATGGTGATACCTTCCAGGTGGAAAAGAACATTCGACTGGTAGTTCTTGAACATCTGTGCCACCAGCTCAACGTTCATATTTTGAATGTTGACCTCCTGTCAAATGTTAGAAACGCATATGCCATCAAAGGTCATGACTTGTTTGCTACCTGTAGGCTTTTGTTCATGACCATAACAGCTTCATTGAGTTTTTCCTGGACCGCATGTTAGTCAGAGCTTTCATCGCCGCTAGATTAATCATCTGGAGAAGACATACCACATTGGTGATGATGCGGGACAAAAGCACCGACTGCTGGTGCTCATGAGGGCTCTCCTAGGAGACAGTCAGCCTTAATCGTCCTCGGGGTATTCAGTCTGCTGGCTAGACGTACCATGTTGTATAAGCCAGTGATGACAACAATGGGCGCGTCGTGTTGAACCTGACGCTTTGTTTGATCTCCGCACTCACGTGACTCTATACAGACCAAACCACGGTCGTCGGATTCCGTTCTCACGTCCAGCAAACATCTGCGATCTAATTGACGATAACATTGTTCACGAGCGTCAACATCCTCTTCCTAAAACATTTTTAAACATTATACACCCCTCACTCTCCATCCTCCACCGCCACCTAGCTGAACATCCGCCCTTTATCCGCACACCATGCCTCCCGCAACACCCGCAAACGATGAGTCGCACCAGCTTCTCCTGAATCAAATGGACATTGCCAATGCTCCCAAGCCATTTCGCAATCCGAACTGGAGACCATCGCAGCGCCGCAACAAGAACGTGAAGCAGATCGTCTCAGAGACCACGCGAAAAGAAGCATCCGTCATGGCTACCCAGGCCAACTCTGGCGCAACCACACCCTACCCGGCCACCTCTGGCGCCATAACGACAGATGGATCTCAGACTCCTGCCGAGGGAGCCGGCAAAGCCCCCAACCTGGCGCAGGCCACTCAGAACCTGTCTACAATGGTTCTAGAGAAGAACGCCCGCGCCGCGTTCCCTTCCGGTCCGACAGTCACCTACACCAACATTGAGTCCGCGCCTTCGCTGAATCCATCCTATCATCGCAACTACTGCGACCTTACCGGTCTCTCGGGCCCCTACACCGACCCGAAGACCCGCCTGCGTTACCACAACAGGGAAATCTTCGGCGTCATCCGCACCCTAGCCCAGGGCGTGCCAGAAAGCTACCTCGAAGCGCGCGGAGCGCATACAATCCTGAAGTAAAGGGAATCGCCAATGGCGAATCTATATTTTACTCGAGATCAATGCAAAGATACCCATTCCAAAAGTACGATTGCAGGCTCAGTTTCTGTCTGATATCCCATTTCGCTAACAGCTATCTGTTTCTCTAGATAATCACTACATTGCATATGTCCGGCCAACACAGTCAAGCCCTTTCCACCCCACCATGCCCCTTTCGAGACAGGCTCAAGAAAGCGCTCCGGCTTATTCGTGACCATTGTGTCTGTTCTTCGCCTCGTGCTAGGCACTCGACTATTACCGAAGCTCCACGGGAGGGAGCATCAGTTACAGCACCACAAAGGTGCTGTCGTCGCGGCGTGTTGTGATAATAGAATCTGAGAGGGAAAAATGTGGAGGAAATGGTGCAATGCGTGTAGACACCTGTCAGTGGCAGCAGGCCACTCCTGACAGCAATAGTGATAGGTACTCCAGCGTCATCATGCTGAGTTCCCTGATTAATGAAAACAATCACATTGGCACCATCCACCCTCATAACCCGCGTAGTCAAAACATTGATGATTCCCACCAAATGAATTGAATGTGTAGAAAGCGAAAACCTATCCACCGCTCGACGCGGCTTAAACCACAGCTTTCACCGCCTTGATGTGGCGGGCAGAATCCGATTTTCTGTTTACGGCGAGTGCGCCCGGCCCCTCTGTTCCTGGCCAACCTACCTTTTCTTTTCTCGAGTCCCGGCTCTTTTCTTCCCTGTTGTGTGAATTCAGAATGCCTAGCATGTGGTTGACGGAAAATCAGAGTAAGTGTCCCATTCTGTGAGTGTGGCGACTGTGTCGCATGCTCTGAGGCGCAATGCTTGCGTGACTTATGTGGGGACCTTAACTGACAAGTTGGATAGAGATCGGTGTGGTCTTCTGCTCTGCAGGTATGGAGTGATGATCTGCGATTAATTGCCTCCCGCGATAGAGTCCTAATAAGGCCTTCTGGGTAACTAGGTGGTTTGTTCCTGCTCGGCGGTGTCCTCATGTTCTTTGACCGATCACTGTACGTCGCTTTTCTTGGAGTGAAGACTCCTCTAGCATTAATGGACACTGACATTTGGATTATAGACTCGCTATGGGCAATGTACGCGCGCGCGAACCGCTTCCGAGACTGCAGACTAATATTTCTAGATCCTCTTCCTGATCGGCCTCACCCTCATTATCGGCGTCCAAAAGACCATGATTTTCTTCACTCGTCCTCAGAAACTCAAGGGCACCGCCGCATTCACCGCCGGAATTCTCCTCATCCTATTCCGCTGGCCGCTAACAGGCTTCCTGATCGAGCTGTACGGCCTGTTCATCCTCTTCGGCGATTTCCTGGTCACCATTGGTCAATTTGCAGGCAACATCCCTGTCATCGGACCTTATATTAAGCGCGGTCTCGAGGTTCTCGCTGGTGGCCGCAGCAACGCCGAATTGCCGGTATGAGTAATGTGCTTATCTACCATGGCTTTGATGTGTTTATCACGAATCTCGGTCTCAGCTGAGAGTCGTCTTCTCCTGAGAATTTGACTGGCTTTTACCTGCCGAAGGTGCGGCCAGCTGCCACAACGTTTCTCTACGGCCTTAGGAGCCTGATGTAATTATTAATGACCTCTTTCTTCAGCGAAGTGACACAATTTGTGTGGGCTGAAACGTCTGTACCTGACGTAAATAATAGAGCATAGAAGCGAATCCTTTACAAAACCTCCCGAGATTGCTTGGTAGCTTCGTAATACGTTATGGAAGCTTAGTGCGCCTATTCAGGAGGTTGAAACCAAGGTCAGGCAATTCTGACCCACATCCATGGTGCCTCACGTCTTGTGATAAAGTATGTGGTTATTGTTCAGCAACTATAACGAGGATAATTTCAGTGCTCCTTTATTTCATATTGTTCACAGCCTGTTCATAGCATCATCCGCATCTGTAAATTTAAGCGACCCGCTTATTGGGGGTTGTTGATGTAGTCGACGAGGTTCTCCACAACAGTGGCGGCGTTGGTGGTCTGGACGCTCTCGCCGTGGTGGGCGATGATGGTACATGCGGAAGCGCGAGAGATGATAGCACCCTCCTTGCCCTGTGTAGCCCAAGTCAGTTGCTGTCCCGTCTCCGATCATTTCCCTGAGCTTCGTTCTCGTAATGCAGTGGCGTACCTTCTTGCCATACAGACTGCGCGCATCGGCCTTGATGCAGACGAACTTCTCGCCACCGACGGAGAATCCGTTGGCAAAGGCGGAGTCGGGGTCAGTGAAGGCCGCGGCCAGGGTGTTGATGTCCTCCTGGTTCATCTGTAATGTGAGTTGTCTGTTAGCGGGTGCCACGGTTTCAGATACCCCATCGGCGAGGACGAAATGTATTCAAAGGGCCAGTTTCGTACAGTGAATCCGGGGGACTGGGCCTCGAGACCGGAGAAGTCGGCGGCCAAGATACCGGCCTTGTCGAATTGACCCGAACCCATCAGGCTGGAGAGTGTATGTCAGCATGCGGCGATAGTCATGATCGGAGCTTCTTTCCGGATAGAGGACAGAGATGAGAATTGCCGATCGGAAGGGAATCAAATGTACCTGGAGTCGACATAGCCTGGGGAGTCGTCGTTGTTAGTGAGGGGACCACAATTATAGACGAATGCGGTCAGAGGGGGGACATACCCTGCCAAATCGCCGAGTGCTGGCCCATGGTTCTTGTGTGAAGGTGAAAAGGGGTTAGTGTAAGGAGTGAGGAGAAGAAGAAAGAGAGAGAAAGACGGGAGAATATAAGAAGCTTGTGGGAGATGTAAGAGGTCGAAGTGGGGGGTCTGTGTTGGCGGTAAATAAGACCCCGCCAACCTGCGCTTCCCCGTCGATCTCGCCGAGAACGGGAGGTGAGGTCTTCTCCTCCGCGTCCGGGCTATAATTTGAATCTGTATTTTATTTCCTCTGGATTGGATCTACTCAGATCGAATTCCAATTTTTTTCGCCAATAGACCTGCCTATGGAGGCTCCAGTGACTGGCGGTCAGCATGTCAGGGCCTCACGCCCACTGCATAGGAGATCTGCGCTACGCATGTCATGACATTGCACGTGTCGAGTTTCTGCGCTTGTATTTTAAGCTTGATCTTGCATGCGCTCATCTCGAGCAGTGATGCTCGGCATGACGGCCCTTATTTCCATGACATTTGAGGATCCCTGACGGGGGCCACTAGTGGAGCGGTGTAAACAACTAGCTCCGCGCCGTTTTCTCGATATAATTTCGGCCTAATGTTACACTTTTGTGCCCTAGGCTGGATGAGTTTTCACCGATAACAAGTCGTCTATATTGAGGCTAACCCCAATGGGCTGATCCGTTAACCTAACTAAACGTAGCTTTTGAAAAGCTCCTCCCGGGCAACCTGCATATCAACTTTGACCTCAATCATTTAGACAGGAAACATCTTCGCGAATGTCAGTCCGAAGAATAGATGGAATGCTTTAAAAAAGACTGATTGAGATTGTATATATGACAAGTAAATTCTCCCGTGCTTGAGAAAGGAAAGTGGCGAAATTCGGCGCTCTAGCCTTTGTGCTCGTCGCAGTGTTCTCTATAGGCTCTGCACTCTGGATTTGAGAGATCCCCGCTCTGGGATGACCTCATGGCCATATTAGAAATCAATGTGCCTTAAATTGCCTTGACCGTATCATAGTCTTGTCCCAAACTTACTGCGGCCACTTCGTTGCGAAGAATGGCCTCGGAGCAGCCGCAAGGGCATACACCGCCAAACACTGGCAAAGATTTCGTGTCTTTGTCTCTCAAAGTGAAAACCCTCCACGCAGTATAATGTTCTTTGAGAGCGGAGTGCGCGAAAGAGCGGGGTGTGTAAGCCACAACTTTCTGCAATATGGTCGTCCTACTTTGCCCCAGGATGAAATCAGGAAATGGAAGAGATTGCCCAAAGGATCATCAGGACCGAGCTTGCCGCTCTTGGAAGCACGATTAACCTCTGTAAAGATTTCACAGTCCCCGATATCACCGATAGCTCTGTGAGTAGTCCGGGAATCGTTTCTCAGTGCGTCGACGCCGACGGCAGGACCTCAGGATCCTTTCCTAGTTATTCTACGTATACCTGACCCCTTATAGATTTCACCATGGCTTTGTGTCTGTTGAAATAGAATGTATTCAACGGCCATTTTGGTCTATAGACATGCGTGGACCAAAGCTCTATAGCGATAGATTGCATCGAAAC
Organism: Penicillium sp. IBT 18751x; assembly: GCA_028828935.1. Lineage (NCBI taxonomy): Eukaryota > Fungi > Ascomycota > Eurotiomycetes > Eurotiales > Aspergillaceae > Penicillium > Penicillium sp. IBT 18751x. The sequence continues at coordinate 206,272 of JAQJZS010000011.1, read as the reverse complement.
CTAACATTGTTTGTCAATGAAAATGACACGATACCAGGACAAGATGGTAAAAGGAGACCATAGCACCTAGAGCGCACAAAACAGTTCATCCACAAATTCAAGCGCTTTGCTATATGCCTCTACCGCAGCTCTAGTTAGCTCAAACGGTGGACCAGAGCTAAAGTCCATCAGTCCATGCGACCCATTTTCTACGAGCAGGAGCTCCGTCTTCACGCCCAGCTTCTTGAGCTGCTCATGGTGGTCAATGCTTTCCTGGTCAGGCACAACTTCATCCGCCGTGCCATGCACGAACACAGACGGCGGGTAGTCCTTAGTGACAAAGCAAGGTAAAAATCCCGCCTTCAAATCGGCAGGAATCATACCAGCTCGTTGAGCATAGTCCACGGCATTGAACATTGCTCCCAGTCCAGGTCTTCCAAAGATGCCATCCAGTATGGTACCGTCAAGCTCCCAGCGCACTGTGAGAGCAAAGCGGTTGGACATGAGGCCGTTCGCCGGCGTGTCATCACTTACAATACTTTTATCGGCTAGTAACCTCGGGACCTCATCTAGATTGACACGCCCAGCAAGGGATGTGGGTGGCCGGGCAGAAGTCCAGTGATCTAAGAGCAAATTTCCTCCAAGCCCGTAGCCTGTCAGGAGGACGGCAGGTTTCGGCTCGGCGTAGATGCATGCGGCACGAGCCGAATAGGCGCCCGCCGAGAATCCAGTGACTGCGATGCGGGTAGCATCAAGAGTGACAGAGCGAGGCAGGCGGTCATTGAAAGTTTCCCCGGCAATGAATTTGAACAGAGCTTTCGCATCCTCAATTTGATCGAGGGCGGTGCAGGGGTGACAGAGCCGATAGTCGGCCGAAATGAAAATGTAGCCTTTTGCCTGGCAGTGGTCTATATATTGAGATAAGTATGGCTACTACATCTTTTTAAAGCAAATCTAACTCACTGTACAGCCAGTGGGGGAAGCCAGCCCGCCGTGAACCAGCTGTCATTCCACCGCCATGATAGTAGATCAGCGCGGGCAGACTCCCACGGTCGGCAGCGGGCAAATAAAAGTCAAGTTTGACTTCGTGATCGCTGATCGTCGAATAAACCAAAGTTTGGCCTCCTTCAGGCAGTCTTTGATCCATGGCCGGTTAAAAGTGCAGATAGGTGTCTACACGTGGAGGATGTTGGGCCAGCTGGCGTCTTATGTTGCTGCACGCTTAAATATTCTGCCGACGCGCTATCAGATCATGGCGCAGTAATCTGCTAGATTTGCGTCCTTTCGGGGTTATTTAAGTTCTGCCACCACGCCCGGAGCGTATTCTCTATTCAGCTCCTTGACCCAGGTATACGATTGTCGATCTGGCCTAATGACTGCGGAGCGGCCCGCGGGGTTCTTCTGTGTCCCACCATCAATTGTGGATGAAGCATCCTGTGACTTCAATTGTCTGTCAAAGGGTCATCGGTTTCAAGTGGACTGAGTTCACTTACGATGAGCGTCGGCCTGCATTGAATGGTATTACGATTGGCTGCCGGCCAGACATAATGAACGCACTAGTGGAAGACTTAGACGCTCAATTCGATGATATCTCGGATGCCATACCGCCCCTGCAATCCAAGCAATGGCCATGTCTTCATTGAGAGGCGCGAGATACACGATGTGATCATCGACCCCTTCGGCAGCCGCATCCGCGCTCTATTCAAGGGGACTATGATGTACAATTTGAAATACGCCAATCAAAACGCGATATATGAGGATGTCTACAACGCTTGTCGAGCATCCTGAATTGGCGACATGATTATGTCTTAGCGGGCGCCCAATTGAAAGGCCGAAAATTGTTTTCTTTGATTGAGCGGCGGAAATAGGCAGCCTGTGCCCATTGTTCGGACTCGAAAATCGACAATACTGATACTAGACTCAAAGAGATGATACATCTATTTCTGTTGTCGACTAAATTTCAGACCAGGTGTCGCACCTCTTTGATTGGGACACTTTATCGAGTTAAGACTTCTCAAGGCAAATGAACGGGTTATTTGTCTCATTTCGGTCTTCATGGTCAAGGCCATTGTTTGCAAAGGGTTTTTAGAGAGGAAATAGCACGTTGAGAGAATTCGCGGAACTTGGTATAAGCTTGTGTTTAAAAGACACCTCACGTCGCTATGTATACAGTTGTATTCGAAATCCGATTTACCTCTACACTCTTCGACTTTCATTCCCGAACCCTGGCTTGAAACACGCTAGTCTAATTTCAGCCGTTTCCCAGTAATCCCTGTCAGGCAGTATTGTATTCTCCGGTAACGACGGGATTGGTCATTGTTATATAATACCGTAATTTGCCTAAGGGGATTAAAGTGTAGATCTTACAGCGATGTTCGAAAACAGATACCCTATGAATAGTCACGTAAGTTTCTCGGCTGGAATCCAATACCGCCCTAATCTGTATTTGCCCAAGTCGTAAATTATCTTTTTGTAAGAATAGCTCCCTTTAGTTCCGGAACGATTATCGGACATATAGTACTGTATATTACACGAAACTCTCATACATCTGCGGCCTCGATGCCCCTCGATGTTTATCGACCTATGCCCCTTTCAACTGAATCTTGCATATACAGCTGCAGAACTGCGAGATCCACGACTCCATTATCTTTCTTTCTCCCGTATCTCTCTCTGCCAATTAATTGTTCATTTCATATCATTCAAAAATGGCATCCAATCCACTTGCTGCCTGCTGTGCCGTCGGCATAAAGCACGAGGGCGAGCCCAAGGGCCAAATTCAGCACATCGGTGATGGTATATACTCTCGATCTGTCGGAGGTGAACCTTGGATTGCTAACAGTCGTAGTTGAGGTCTACATCTCACACCCTGAGGGCACTACCAACCGTGCCATCATGCTACTAACAGATGTATTCGGTCACCGGTTCGTTAATGCGCAGCTGATTGCGGACCAGCTCGCCGCGAATGGCTTCTTGGTCGTCATGCCAGACCTATTCCACGGCGATCCGGTGCTTTTGAACCGCCCCGCTGGATTCAACCTAATGGCTTGGATGAATGGCCCTCCTGGGCATCTGCCTGACCGCGTGGAACCTGTGGTGCGGGCAGTGTTAGAGAAAATGAAAGCCAACATGGGATGCGAGCGGATTGGCGCTGTTGGATATTGCTTTGGGGTATGTTGACTTCTATCAAATGCCTGGTTACTTTTTCCATTGATAAATCTAGGCAAAATATGCTGTCCGACTGCTCCAACAGGGTCTCTTTGATGTCTCTTACATAGCTCACCCTGGCTTTGTCGATATAGAGGAGCTAGAAGCAATCCAGGGCCCTTTGTCTATTGCCGCGGCTGGTAAGCTGTTTTCCGTTGACTGTACTTCCTCGACTAATCACTGATAGAAACCGACACAATTTTCCCGGCGTCGAAACGCTATAAATCAGAGGAAATACTGATGAAGACCGGCCAGCCGTACCAAATCAACTTATTTAGTGGCGTTGAGCATGGCTTCGCCGTTCGTGCAGATATCACCGAACCGAGGATCCGCTTTGCTAAGGAGTCCGCCTTTTTGCAGTCAGTCGCATGGTTTAAGCAGTACCTCTGATATCAATTAGAGATAACAAGGTCTAGAGCAGTAGCCACAGAAAATCGTTTAGATTCCACCACTTAATTTACCGTGGGTGGGAGCAGATTTATATGTCTTTAATGAGACACAAAAAATATGTCATACGATAAATTTGATTCGAAACAGCGATAGCAAACCGGATCCATAAGGTAACACAAACGAGAATGTATTAGCCTACCGGGGTTAATTTTCTATAGCTATAGCACAGCCTTCGTAATAGGATGGGATAGATGAAGACGGAAGGCAAGAGAGGGAGAGAAAGAGAGGACGCTGGGCGGATCAAGCCACGTCCCCAGGTCTCTCCCCACACCTTAAGAACCCGGCAGAAGATTCTGTGGGGTTTTACGGTATTTTACAATGACTCAGTGAATGATAAAATCCAGTACGTCGAGAGACGCAATACGGCTATATAGAGTAGCCTAATCCAGACTAGTGTGGTTTCGGGCACGGGCCGAGAAACAAAGCGTGAGTGTCTGAGGGATAAATTGGTTTCGAATTCTACTGTAAAGTTCTCGCAAATCGGCATGACGCTCCTTTGTATACTGCCGGACCGTCTTTTTAGACCAGCCTTTGGCGACAAGGGCTCTTCTAATGCTAGAGGTTGTGACCATCCTGCGAAACTCATCCCAGAGGAAGACAGCCATCTCATCGAGGTATAGGCCCGGTTTTTCCGACAGGTGGTCGCAGAGTGCATCGATCATTAGAGGTGTTACGGTTGGTTTCCGACCCATGCGAGTCGGAGGTGCGTGGACGCTGCCAAACTGCCGCAAGTTTCTGCGAATATTTATGATGGTGACCTTGCTGCATTCGGCTTCTTCGGCCATTTGAGTTGTGGTTAGTGACTGGCTCTCTATCATATCGCGGATAAGATGTAGCTTTGAGGGGACAAGTCTCGGGGCCAATATTGCAAGCCTAGTGTAGGGCGTGGCTCAATAGTTATTTACAGTGACACAGCAAAAGTATCGACACCCTCTAACCCACTTCACCTTGATTATATAGTATACTGTCACTTCAATACCTCACCTAATTACTTTCTGAAAGGGAGACCCAAGGACAGCGCTCATGTCTTATAACCCCAGCTAGCAGCCTAGGAAAGCTCGCATATGCGCTCACGTAGGGCAGTAGTGAGTTCCGATCGTAGTGCCATAATTCTATATGAACAGAAAGGGGTATTAGGGTAGAAATAAGCAAGTCGAGGTCCTGAGTATTTTACCTCCTGAGTGGTGGAAAAAATGGAATAGAAGGCTAGAATGGTTCAAAGAAGAGGGCGAGTTGGATTCGAATCTAGACGCGTCTAGAGGTCACAGCATACGCAGGACCTTGAAAAACAAGTTTAGCCGCTGCATACAAGAACCTCGGGCTGAGGCCGGCTTAGAAACCATGACAGAAAAAGAGAGGAGGGCTTTCGAGGCGATGATTCGATCGATGCTAGTCTTTAGACCGAATGAAAGAGCTACTGCACAGCAGATGTTACACTCCGAATACATGACAGATTGGGGACAACCAGCTCTTGAAGAGAGCTGGAGCATTGTTAATTCAGTGATGAAAGGGAAATGAGAGATTGCGAAACAAACCTAATATCAATAATCTATTATGCTAGCAAGAGCTGCTCTCTAACGGCTGTAATAAAGCGTGAACAGATTATAGATACCCTTCACTTCTATTCGTATCTGCTTGCGCCAGTAAGTTCAAGAATCTAGATGTGTGCCATGTCCAATCGGACTGGAGGGTGTGGGATGCAGTTTGGAGATGCAAGATTTATAACGTATGACCTGATGTTGCGCTGAGAAGTGCCTTGACGCTTTTTTGTTGATAGCCAGCATTTGTCGACCTGCTACAGAGAATAAGATTGGCGTAGTCGGAGGAACAACAATGTCTAGACTGGTGAGCGTTGAGCCGAATGACATGATTACATATTTTTCTGGTATATTCCTCTAGTTGGCAGAACGAACATAATCTTCTTTGTCATGATTTTGTTCCTGTATCACATCGTGCCAATCTGAAACCCCGGGAATGGTGTAAAAGTAAGTCACCAAAGGGTTGACGAAGTAAACATGCTAAACACAGAGCGGGGATGGTGCAGTTGCCTGAGGTTTTAGCCGTCTTTTCGCCGCTTGTCCTCGTCACTTTGATACCATCTTGCCGAAAAGTGAAACCAACCCCGCGGGCTATCAGAGCACGGGATGCGAGATGCGCAATGCAAGACATGATAATCCGAATCTCAAACCTCAACGCCCAAAGGAGATTGGTGAAAGCTTCGGGCTTGGCATCACAGCACCACATGCGACGTGCAGAGCGGAAGGAAATGAGGCCCTGTGTCTCAATTTGAAGATGAAACACGCCTCCCGTCGATACGGGCCACTTCCAACTTTCAAGTGGCCCCATTGGAACGTGGTAGCGACCTAATCAATTTAGTCATCTCGCCGACAGCCAATCTTATGAGCTCCACCCGAATTAAGCATCGCGTGCTGGACACCGAGTCCGAGCCCAGAGTGGTGCTGAGGGGCCACCAGGGTGTTATCTGGCCCCTGTGGCGGTCGTGGTGTTCCCATTTCAAGGATGAGACTGGCCCATCGAGGACCGACCGTTGCGCCGCTAGTGAACCTGAGCGATCCCGTGGAATCGAATCGGAGGCTACGCGACCGACTTGTTGATTTCAGCGCCGCCCGGTGCGGTCAGGTCTGCTGCCTCGTTGGTGGAGACCAGTCTCAGCCGAAATGGGAACGGATGAATTCAGCTCCTGGGTTATTGAGCTAGGTGCATTTTGCGATCGGAGGTCAGATATTGGGCTAGATTGGCCCCGTCGACTGCGAGTGTCTCAAGTACACAGCTTGGCGTAGTCGCATCTCCACTCGTGAAACGATATGTCCCGGCGCCACTGCTTCTGATCCTACTTGAATAAAAACGTGCTACCCCTGCTGGTCGCACGATTCGTGTTGTCTTGCCTTTCTTTCTTTTTGGCACCAGGCGTTCTGGAAGGCTGTCCGTTCATTCATTTCACAATTTTGCGTATTATCTTTCATTAATTGCTACGGACTGGATCTAGTCGCACCACAAAATGGCTACAATTGTTCAATCTCGCACAAACAAGGCCAAAGATACCATCTCATTTCCCATCTTGACCTATTCCGATGCAGCGCCGCGTGACGATCTTCGAAATCTTGACAACGCCTCCCAAAGGACATACGAGCAGGGTGTCGTGACACAGCGGGACATCCGTCGACCCCAAACAGCAGATACTAGCATCGACAGGAGGCCGGGTGCTGGCGCCACTTTTGATTTTAGGTTGACAGCCCCACCGGACGAAGCGATTCCTTCGAGCGCCCACTCGTATGGGAGCCCACTGGGCCCAAAGATGATAGGCATTGCTCTGGGAAGCCCTGGCATGATAGATTCTCAACCGGGTTTGCCTCCGCCTAGTGTCAATACTTTCATATTTGCAGAGCCACAGCCTGGACAGTCACCACCGCGGAAATCAAAGTGGAAGAAGATTGGAGGACTGTTTAGGGCCAGAAATGCGCTTGCATCGCCGACCCAGACTGTTCAGCCAGACCGGGAAAGAACTCCGAAGCCCCAGCAAGTGCCCCTGGTAAGCTTGCAGCCGACGAAAGGGCAAGAGGGCTCGTTCGAGGAATGGCCACGAATCCAATCCGATCCGAAATCGACTCAGACCGACAGCAAATATTCGAGTGCTCAGCGAATTCACAAGTTTTCGTCCTCGCATGAAGCACTATGCGGAGATCAATCAGACAGCATGGGGCCACGCCTCAATGTTAACATCCCGGATATTCAAATGGAACGGTACAGTGTGATGTTCAGCAGCGTAATGAACAAGAACCAGAGACCCAACCTGCTGGCCAGGAGAGCGAAGACTCTGGATAGCCTGAGTGTACCAAGCCATCAGGTTCGTTTAAAGTGTTTTCGGTGGCAGGATCTAGCTTGAGTGATAGATTCTAACAGATCTTAGGAATTCCTCGCTTCCTCGGCTAAGCCGCCACCGCTTCCTATACGACGAGCAACTTCGCCGGCACGATCAAGCTTTACACTATTCCCGACAACGCAAACTTCTAAGGCCGCCCAGGTCCTTGGCACACAAAACATTCCTCAGAACTTTTCTCGTCGGCCTAGCCCTCTTCTGCGATCGAATACTAATCCTGTGGAGAGTCCTTCAAGATCATCTCTAGAGCCACCTCGTGGGATTCCTGGTGATAATGGCATGTCGTATAATGGGTCGCCTTTTGCCGGAGATGTTTTGAGTTCTCAAGCGAATACCCCACGATCATCAAGTTCCAATCTTCGAAAAGAGGACAAGCCGCTTCCAGCAATCAAGTCTGAGCAGCCGACTCGTCTTCGGTCACGAAAGATGTCGCCTCAAGATATTCGAGCGGCGCAGAGCTCTCTTCAGCAGCATCAGTGCACTCTGCAACCGGATGACAAGCCCCCAACAAATGGAAATTCTCGCCGGAAGCGACCGAATCTCACAATCAACACTAGGCAAGAACCACCGCCACCGCCCGAGAAGGATGCGAAAGACAAGTCTTCATCTAGGTCAGCACTTCAAAGCGTTGCGTCTGCTCCTAGAATCATGGCGGATCCGATGATTGTCACAGAGTCTCCGGTGGTTCTGGCCCCCAAGCGGAACCCATTACGGGTGAAGACCTCAGCGTCCCCTCTGGAGAGTTTCGATTCCAAATCGAATCCAGTGCAATCGAACATCACAGCATTCCCGGTTGAAATTTCGTCTTCCAAGGTCATTGAAGTTGACACAAATACTTCGTCTCCTCTGGAAACACTGGCATCCAATGCGAACTCATTGCAAACGAGCATCTTAGCATCGCCTCTCGAAATAAGGCCAAATTCATTCCGTGAGAACACGGTAAGTCCCGTGGAAAGGACAAGGGTCAGACCGAACCAATTACACGCAAACATGAAGCCATCTCGGGTTGATACTGCCATTGCCAATATGGATTCCTCGCGGACGAACATTACAGCGTCACCACTTGAAATGTCAGACCTTAAGCCAAACCCATTGAGCGCAAGCATGGTATCGCCGGTGAAAGAGTCAAGACGAATGCCTTTGCGTGTAAATACAGCATCGTCTACGGACAGGACAAGACCAATCCCAATACGTGCAAACACAGCATCCCCTCTGGAGAGGCTGGCCAGACCGAATCTTTTGCGCGCGAATACCTCATCTCCTCTCGAAACATCAGATCCCAACCCGAATTCACTACTAGCAGAGCTGCCCCAAAGTCCGTTCATGGTTGAGTCCAAGAAATCGGAACCCAAGAAAGCTCAGGACCTTCTACCAATTATCGAGGTCTCTACTGCTCGCTCTATCTCCGTGAAGAGAGGCAAGGGCACGCGTCAGATGCTTGTTCCCATCGGAGCTCGGGTGGATAATTTCAATTCGACTGAGCGTTTCATCGATCGCAAGACCTTGACTCCGCGCATTACCGATGTGCATCATGGACATAAGCATGCCAGATCTCAGGAATTGCAGATCGAGTCTCTTTAATCCTTTTTTTTCAACTTTCCGTTTACCTTTTGACATTCTTTAATCTTTCCTTTCTTTTATTTTTGATCGGCATTTGGGTCTCCGGGTCTCCTCTGCATATGGCCAGGGTGTTGTCTTTTTTTCTGTTCTTATAATGTCTTTGCAGACAAACGCCTTCTATCAATACCAGCTACAATTGTTCGCCTTTACACATTCATAACTTTCCTCGATAACCTCATGTCAACGTATTAAGATCTATTGGTAGGCCTTTTCAAAGGCAGGAACACTGGGCCTATTCACCTTATGTCATACGATCGTAGCCATAGTTCTCGGATGCGCATCCGAAAAGTGGAGAACACCTCGGAAGCAACCGAACATAGAAACGAAAATGGAACCACTCACACTTTCCATACAATCCCATTTTAGCGAACCATATATACTTTTTCTCTTCTAAGAATGATTTAAAATGATCGATTGTGCCGAGATCGATGGGGATATTTTGGACAAATTGATTAACGATATCTGTGCTGAATATTCAGAGCACCTAGCAAAATTGCTCACTATATAAACGGCCCAAAATTCCATTGGCATATATAGACTGACGCTTCCATCCCGAACTCATGGTCCAGTCTTGGTTCGATTCTCGCCCATTCAAAATTTGCATCTCCTCTATTCTCCTTTGCTGTGTCATTCGACGCTCAACCACGCCTCTTTCCCTCGGTTTAGATGTTTTAGGAAGATGACGGTGAAAATCACACTTGCCGAGTATCTATACTCATGTCTTCGTGATGTGGGTTGTTGGCAATTCACTGATTCCCCGTAATTTATATTCTTTAACTTCTCGACCACGTCACCTCATGCGGTTTGGAATGGGTTGGAAACTGCAACGAGCTGAATACCGTGTACGACGCTGACAGATATTCCTGTGTCAGGAGATTTGTTGGAGAAATTGATGCCGTCTTGTACGACAAGGACTTCAAATATCGGCGTGGGCTTCGCATCGTGAAGTTGAAGATGGACAAGATGGATTGCACACAGCATACGAGTGACTTTTCCCAGATGGGTGGGAGGAAATGTTCAGGCACTCAATGATAGGAATTCAGTGTCAAAATACACGTCGATCAGCTTTGCAACTCTCGTGGAGCGTGATGCCATGATCACAGACGCAGAGGCTTCTATAACCCACGTAGTAATCGAGCCACGGCGTCGAAACACAAGGTAGAATTTCACTCGTTTGTAGCCTCACTTAGACTACTCATCCCACAGCTTCATACCATCACTCTTGCACGAACCTCTCTTTTCAGTCATCTCTCTCACACATCATTCACAGATATTTTCATCGTTCCAAAGCTTCACATTCCGTCTTCATCTCTGCCAATCCCTTCTCGACTTCAAAAAGGTACGCAATCATGAGAACAAGTCGAGTCTTCAACGCCAATGAGCAATCAGGCCAGGGCACTGTACGACAGTTCAAGATGACTACGAGATCCGGCATGCCTGGCTCTTGTACAAACTCAAAATGTGACCATTTTAACAATGAGCACAGTTATTATAAGTGCAAGGCAGCAAAATGTCGCAAGCAGTGGAAGATCTGTCAAACCGGAGATCATGGTATTACAACGCTTCTTGTTGATCCAGGAGTTGATAAAAAGAAAGGTGTTTGGGCAATCTGTGTTAAATGCGACGACCACCCAGCTGGTGGTCCTGATGGTTTCCTCGCATACATCGACCTGACGGTCTGATTTGATTTGAAGAGCTATCCGATACTCTCGAGCCAGCTTTCAACGTGCCTTCTCTTCTCACTCCCTTGTGTTCCCATATCTGATTCTTCATCTCCAGGCTCCCCTTCTTCATCCGGGTCCTCCAAGTCCAACCAAGAATGTTGGTAAATCACTTTTTCGTTGCGAGGATACCCCATTGATCTTAGCCATCCGAATACCCCATGTGTGTTTACTTCTGAGAGCACTTGCGAATGCAGATCATAGCTGTAATCATCAAGACTAGCCAATATCACGTTGGCGGATGTATTTGATGCTTTGGCGAGAGACCGCGTGTTTTCTGTCGCACAGTCTCGAATTGAGTTGCAGTTCGTCAATATCCATTCCCAAGATTCGTATTCTAAACAATGAGCGGCACATTGAGCATGTTGTCGGACCAAGATCTCTGTATCGCAAAGTTTTGTAAAGCCGAAGGGCTTCCAAAGCCAGATTGGAGGCCGCTCATGGCCTTCGCAAGCTGTGATGAATAGCAGTCGACATTCGTCATCACGACCTATGGAATCACCATGGATGCCTCTCGTGCTCATAGTCATGAATGTCTGTGTGATTTCGCACCAGGCAGATGCTTGAAGATCCAGAGCCGTCATCCCATTCCGTATGTCTTGTAAGAGTGAGTCTGACAGGCCTACGAGTATTGCACCAAGCCAGAGTATACCTAGCCGAGGCTGCCGATTTGCTAGCAATGTGGCCACTGCACTTTCTTTTTGAGCGATCGAATGAAGAATTGCAAAAGCCGGGTTCAAACAGGCACTGACAAGGTTACATTCGATGTCGGGGTTAAAGAAGGTGCTGCATAGAAGAGAGCGTAGACCCCACACATTGGAACTGAGCGTCATGTATTTAGGAAGCAACTCGCCGAGATCGTTGAGAAGATTCGGAATAGAAACAGATGAGTCGTCGACACGCTCATTTCGTTCCAGTGAGGAGATTTGTTTTGGAAATGGAAGAAAAGTCGTACTCTTCATCATGAATGGGATAAAGATCACTCCAGCAAGGGCGACTGAGCACTGTGCGTAAAGTTGATGGTGCACACAATATCGAGACAGGTATTTCAGAGCGGTCACTGATGATGCCGGCTCTGGTTTGGAAACCATCGAAGCTGATGTAGTGACGGACAACCCAGTATGTTTCGCAGACACCGACCACGGCGACAAATAGACATGGCCATTGTACTTGGTGGTCGCATCCCAGCCGTTGTCTGGACACAAAATGGTGCGCCACCAGAGAGCTTCTTCCACGCCAACGTCCTCGCCGAGGTCAATTTCAATCAAGGGTTGCGCATTGAGGGGCAGCGAACTCTCCATTCCTTGCACTGTGTAGCCCATATGACATTCATGGTCCGCAGAGCGATCGAGTAACTCGACCCATCGAGCAGATAAGATATAGGCCCAAGCGAGGTAAAGGACCGATATGTAGTTGCCGTTGTCGTAATCGAAGAGTCCTTCAACACCAGGCCATTCTGACAAGGGAGAGTCTTCTGAAAGCCTCACATGTTGTCGACCACGGACGGCTAAGAGAAGTTGCTTTCGCAGGACTGTTGGCTGGAGGTCACAAGTCCCTTTCGAGGTTCTCCACGTTGACCGGCCATTCAAATAAAGACTGCCTTTGTCCTCACAAGCGAATGATATCTCTTCAGGAGAAACCAGGCCAACACCAAGGAAGGGTGGGATCTGGCCGGCGAGGGGTTTCAAGTCTATGGCGTGGCGCGGTAGTAAATGATCTTCGCTCCCAGTAGGCAAATAAGATGACCATGTTCTGAAGCTGTCCTGAAGGACTTGGTCGAATTTATCATCACTGGGACGTACTGGATCACCCATTCTTGCACACCCGTAAGTTGAGTACAGATATTGCGTGAACGTTCTGGGCTTCACACGTAGAACAGGCCTGCGTGAGAAATAATGAGTCAATGAGATGCCGGCGACTTGTGATCGGGTAATGAGGGGGAGATGTTGGAAGAGAAGGATGAAGTGGAACGCGAGCAACTTGTGTACTTTGGGTTGGATCCTGAGTAATGCTTTCGAGGTACCTGCGGTTTCTGTGGCGCCAAGGGTAGTAGCTTCCTTATTTCCTTGTTCTCGTTCGAATACCAAAGGGTGACAAATGTGAGCCTGGGCGAAGATGGAATCTCTGATTGTTGATGCTGTTCCAGTCACCTGATTGTCGTCCCTGACGCACTGCCTGTGTTTGCGATGGCAAACCGAAAAGACCCCACTATCCTTGTTTTGTTTCAAGTATTGCTACTTCATGATTGTGTTTAACAGGCATCAGTTCCTCGTGTGTATCTACAATACCTTCTTCACAAGCCCAAAGTTGTTCTGTGTCTCCAATTTGTGTACGTCCCAGTTGTAGACATCGGCTCAACTAGTCCTCTGAGACGAGGATCAGGCAGAGGCCCTTTGAACGGCCTTTAATACATCTCAATTTGGCGTCAAACTACTTGATATTATGTGGAGATATTCAATTGTATGATGAATTGAATGTAAATGGAAGAGGAATCCGATCTCCCAGCTTGAGCTAACATGATGAATTGACTACCTAACTCTACTAGTAACTAGAAGAATCCACAAGTAACATACCAGCCTTCACTTGGCCACTACCGGTACCTCATCACGTCCTTTTACTCACCCAGTGAGGACTCTACTGCATAAAGAATATCTCAGTTGATACTTCCGAGCTGCTTGAATCACGTCTGAATCATTCGCTATAGGAATTTCGACAGACGCAACATTGATTCAAGCCAAGACTTAGGATGTCGAGTCCACATTTTCTTTGAGCAAAGGTCAAGCCATCCGACAGAACCCCAATCTCATCCATTGAACTCGGTAAGAGCCTCTCTTTTCCCAAAGGATTTCACCCCGGTTGCAGCCTTACGTCAGTCGACCAGACTGGTCGCTTGCTGATCTGGAACTTCCTTTGGGGAAAGAGGAATTCCAGTTACATGATGCTGTGCTGATCTATTCCGAAGAACCCCAGCGTCTATTTCATGCCCGGTATATCTCCGATCGACTCGCGGTCTTTTACGAGAATCAGGAGAAACAGCCCCGCAGACCCGATATACGAGTCGTTCAAATACTTGGCATTTTGGCTCTAGGAAAGCTACTTCGAGGCGAACAAGATAATCTCCACCAGCTTCCAGAAACGAGACTATTGAACTTTGCCCTTGATCTCCTGCCCAGTCCAAATGAGCTTCGCTGTCAAGGTGTTGCGAGGAAAAGAGACTTCAGCGATCATTGCAGTCTACTCACAAAATGGAGATCGAACGGATGACGCCGCCACATGTGTGAGTCTTCGCTTTTTCTTCTCAGTTTCGACGGAATTATTGACCGTCAAGGTTGGGCTCGCCGTTCGGTTGGCGACTTTACACAAATTGCATCGTACAACCACAGCGAAGACTCTCCATCGCTCGGAGGCAACCCATGAGGGCCATCACCGGTGGACAATACACTCTCATGATAAAGATACGTATGATAGTCTTGGGCCGTCCACGGAGTCTTGATGATATCCTCTGAGTGAACTTCCTCGATTGCCAAATCCAGTAGGATAGGAGTACCACAATCTACCGAGCGAGACGACGATTACCACGATCACTTTATTCCGAAGAAGACCAGGATCCTCGTGGATTTTCCCAATTTCACTTTTGATGAGAAGGCCTTTCCTGAGCCATACGACTCTCGTTTCGAGAGACGACTTGAAAATGAAGAGGCCCCTTCTAATGCACTTGGATACGGTCGACGCTCTTGCCCAGGGAGACGAATGGCTTTGATTCTGGCTTTTACTGTCACCTCGCGTCTTATTTGGGGTGTCACATCGGTCATTTCTATGAGGGTGGATTGAAGTGCTGATTGATCCTTGGGACGTGGAAATGAATGCATTCGCCATACCGAAGCCTCTCGCGAGTTCGTTCACGGTCCGAAGCGCACAACATGAACGGGTAAAGAGTCGGAACTCAGCAAGAAACAGATAAGAGGGGCTGAGTAATGGCAATGAGTCAACGATCAAAAGTCAAGTTATTGGGTCTGGCGTCTCGACCTTTCCCCGGTAAGAGACGAGTGTTGAGGCCAGTCTCGGGCGAACAATCCCTGGAGATGGAAGATACGAGATGGTAGTAACTTACTACAGAAAAAAAAAAGAGATGTATTCAAGAAATGACTTGTCCATCGATACACCTGCTACTAATTGTCTAGATGGAAGAATTAGGTGGCATCTCAGCCGCTTCTTTACGCCCTTCCGCTTATCAGATGAGTCAGACTTGGAGATCAAAACATTTATACCTTTTGCGCCATCAGCCATCGCGTTCACACATTACCGTTGACAATTCGAGGTTTGACATTGATTCGAATCTTTTGAAGATGACGACAGCTTCAGAGTTCTCAACGTCCCAGTTGAGCAAATACCTCAAGTACATCTGCCTTCCAGCCGAGTATCACCAATACATCGAGAGTCCGGAATCATTCCCTAAAACCGAGGAAGCATTGACGACCCTCTTTCGATGTCAAATCACTCGCTTCCCTTACGACAATCTGTCTGTGCATGACTCTGAAATCAGCCAGATTGACATCAACCCCTCCAGTATTTACCTCAAATTCATGGGCCCAGGTGTCTCTGAGCCTTCGCGAAGAGGAGGATACTGTCTTGAGTGCAGCATATTCTTCAACCATGTTCTTCGCAAATTGGGCTTCTCGGTTTACATGACTGGAGTTCGGAATCGGGAGAGGATTGATGGCATCCCTCAGGGTGAATATAGGGGCTGGTAGGTCATGTCTGCGCTAGTGCGTCTGGCTTGCTAATATTTGTTAGGACACATATCGTGAACATTGTGGAGCTTCCTTCCGGTGTTCAGTATCATGTGGACGTAGCTTTTGGTGGTGATGGTCCGACGAGGCCACTGCCATTGGTCTCGGGCCAGGTTTATCAGAACTTGGGCTCTCAGGAGATTCGACTGATGTATGGCAACATTCCGAAGCAGACGCGTCTGGAACAAAAACTTTGGATTTATCAATACCGTAATAGTGCCGCAAAAGATTGGAACTCATTCTACTCTTTTGGGGAGTTCGAGTTCTTCCAGGACGACTTCGAGGTCATCAACCGATATACCCACTGGCATACTCTCACCCTCAAAAACGTCTGGGTAGTCAAGTTTATCAGAAACGGTGAAACCAACGGGCTACCTCTTCTGGAAGGGGAAATTGGACGTCCTGTCTCTGAAGCTATTCAGATTGTTGGAAAAATCATGTTTGTCAACGGGGTTGTGAAATTGAACATGGGAGGGAAGACTAGAGTGATTGATTCATACAAAACCGAGGGTGAGCGACGAGAAGGGCTGAAGAAATGGTTCTCGATCTCGGTCTAAGCGATAGATGATCTGACAAAGTGATTGATTGATAATATTGAATATGGTGATGGTTTATTTTACTGCATTCAATCCTTCTGAGAAACACTCGACGACGGTTCAATGGACTGGGTAACCGGGCCTTTCTCCACCTCCACCTCCACATTCGACAGCGTCCACTCCATGCCAGGGTAAGAGTCACTTATAACCTTCACATTAACCCGTGCAATCCCGGAAGCGGTAACAGAGGAGGACTCAAGAAGAGCAGCACTAGGGAACTTGACCAACGACCGAACGCTAAGCGGGGCATTGCTGTTTCTATCTCTGGAGTTGGACGTTCCACCGCGACTATTGTCAGCTCCTCCCCGTCCCCTGTTTCCGCCCCTCTGTCTGGAGAGCGGGGGCCAAGAAACTCGCTTCAGACCCAACAACTCGCCATCTGTCCCATCAGATCGGGTGCTAGACACAAGGAGGAAGTATCCTTCCGTTTGAGGCTTGGGGAAACGAGGGGCGTAGATCTTGTAGTCGGGATTTGTGGCCGGGTTTTGCCTTGTGAGGGAAATGGAAATCCCCTTTGAAGAGATATTCCCGACGGAGATGGAAAGCTGCGGCAGTGACGAAGCTGCCCGACTAAATTGCGGCGGGAGATTCAGCTTCTTGACAAGACCAGCGACCGCTGACATGGGCTGCGAGGAGAGCGCAACCAAAGACGAAGGGAGACCGCGAATTGGCTTCTCTGCTTCCACGCCGGGGAGAATTGACAAGGGGTGGTCCTCGGGCCAGCGAGCAGATTTTATAGATTGCAGGAGAGTCATCAACATCTGGCAGGCGGGGATATATCCAAGCTCGGCCATCACATCAATAGATGCTTGGATGATACGAATTCCCTGATCCAGAACCGATGTTTGATCACCGACGTAATCAGTGATGGGAAGGTCGATACGCGACATGTATGCTTGCAGTAGTAGGAAGGCCTTGACGTGAGGATCCCACATTGGAACATCACCCATGCATTCGATACCCAGCGGTAGGTGCTGAGCCATCTCGGCGTTGATGAGATCTTCATTGTGTCGGACGGGCAGTTCGTCAAATTCAGTAGCAGAGCACATCCAGCTGAGCACGTCTTGGAAGGTGGGGTCGCGCTTGGCATGGGACATCAAGTACCGGATTGTCTTGTGCGACAGGTAGTAGTAACTCATAATCTTGCCGAACGGCGTTGAGTCAACTTCGCCAGTAGCGGAATCCACAAGGACGCAGGATGACTCCGCCAGGTCATCAAGTGACTTGTCCACCAACTCAATCATGAAGTCTTGGGCTATGGTCTGAGCGGTAATTGAATTTTGTTCCTCGGCTGAAATCTCGAGGCCGTAGTAAGATGGATTTTTGTGGAGGCGACGGAAAAAGAATGTCCAGGTCAGGTAATCGAGAGCGTCTTGTTTCGTTCCGATAGTTCCTGCAGATACTTCGGCACCTAAGTGATTATCCAGAACTTTGTGCAAGGTGGATTCCACGGGGAAGCCAGTGTGGAGGAAATGCTTGTAGAAGGCCTTCTTGGAATCTTGCGTGAAGATTCGCGCAATACCAGAGGTGTCGAACTGCGGACGCCCAGCACGACCAAGCATCTGCAGAACATCGGTCAAGTCCATATCCCGGTATCCCTCGATCTTAGCGTCGAAGAACTGAGTACCCTTGACAACAACCAGATGAGCAGGCAAGTTGACGCCCCAAGCCAAAGTACTAGTCGCCACGAGAATCTGAATCTTGTTGTTCGCAAACAATTCCTCCGAAAGTTGCCGGTCAGACTCAACCAGACCTGCATGATGTAGACCGATACCGAAGCTGAGAGCCTCCTTCAGGGCTTCATCCTTGACACGGGCAAGGTTGACCTCTAAGTCGTCTTCGGACATGCGCACAAACCGACGAGGATTGTCTTCCATCCCGCAGTAATTAATCAGGTCCTTGGCCGTCAGACGAGTCTGTCGACGTGAGGCAACAAAGACGATAACAGGTTTCTCTGGCGAGTGGTTCTTGATTGCAAGGAACGTGGGCCGGTTCATGGACTGCATCAGCGGACAAAAACCGCGTTGCTCGGGGAAACCATCGATAAAGATCTCTAGAGGCACAGGTCGAACAGAGTGTCGGAAATTATAAAGTCCCTCCTTAACACCAAGCCAATTGGCGAGGTCGTTTGCGTTTGCACAAGCAGTCGACATACCCATCAGGCGAACGGACCCTTTAGATTGCGAGGCGATGTAGTTCATTCGAGAAACAATGATTTCCAAGATAGGTCCTCGGTCGCCGCCGAGAAGATGAATCTCGTCAATGATCACTAGACTGACTTTGCGAACGTAGTCACGAGTCTGCCAGCTACGAGAGATACCATCCCACTTCTCAGGGGTGGTAATGATGATATCGGCATCACGTATTGTTCGAGTGTCTGGGGTGTTATCACCAGTCAACTCGACAAGCTTCAGACCCATAGGTCCAGTGAGACGTTTGCGCCAGTCCTGGACACGCTCACGGACAAGTGCTTTCATGGGGGCGATATAGACGACCTTTGATCCGGGCTTCTCGCGGAAGGCCCACCACATTGCTAGTTCAGCTGCGACAGTTTTGCCACTACCGGTTGGAGATCCGAGAAGGACGTTTGCCGGAGTGTGATACAAGAGATGGAAGATCTGCGTCTGCATAGGGTTGAAAAATTGGAAGCGTTGGCTGTATAGCTCCTCTAAGTTCGGGTTCTGCAGAGCGCTGATCGGAAGCGGTTGAAGATTAAGCAAGTCCGTGTACACACTTTCTGTGTCCGGTCGAATCAAGTGCTGGAACGAGACAGGGCTCACGGTTTCTGCTCCAAGCCAGCGATCGGAGATCACCCGCACGTAGATCTGGCTCGGGAGAGGATCCGACAACGGAATGGTGAAATTGAGCTCGTGGTCATCATACAACTTCTTGCGACTGAGGATGAAGTACTCGTGATGATAGATCTCGGAAGTTTCTGAATTCTCGACCCAGATCCAGAAAGACTCAGAAGCTCCATGGTGACGATCATTCCAAGAGAATTCAGGATAGATAGAGAGGCGGATGCGGAGGACATCTCGGTTCAGAGGTGCAATCTCAGTCTCGACGCTGATAGTAGGGAAATTGTCGAGCAGCTTGGACAGAACTTTGCCCATCTTCTGATTGTGCACGAGGGACCCAATCTCTGCTGGCTCCATCTCTTTCATCGATTCGATGGATGAAGACGGCAACTTCTCATCCAGATTTCGCATCACAGGCTGTGGAATATCGAATTGATGGAATGGATGATCGAAAGGCCAAATCTGCTTTTCGATGGCCTTGCAAAGCGACAAGAGCACCTGACATTGATAACCCCATCTGCGGTTCAAGGCAATCATGAAAAGTGCGCGACAGATACGAGCAGCGTTCTGAGCAACGTAACCGCTGTCCGAGACGAGAGCAAAGTCCTCGAGCTTGGCCTTGGATATGTATGATTGAAGCAGAATGTTCGTCTTCGCATGAGGAGAGTCATTTCCACCTTCAACCTCACACTGCACAACTTCATCCTTCAGCCGTTGAAGCTCCTTTGACTCGCTATCTCGAGCCTGAATGTTGTCAAACTCGCCACTCATACTGATCATTTTGAGGACATCTGCCTCTCCAGCTCGCTCACGCATCATGGAGTTGAAGATCTCAATACTAGTCTGTAAGACATAGTATTGGCTGGCAATTCGGCCAACATCCTTGGCTCTGAGATCCTCGGTCTTCTCGTTGAAAATGATCATCTGACTCTTCTGGAGAGTATGGGCGGCTTGAATGATCAACTGGCGACGTCTCTGGACAAGCATGGGATCATCCCTGAGTTCGGCATATTCGATGCCGTAGTTCCGAGGCTCGCGCTTCATGCGCACAAAGAGGTACGAATAACCCAACCACTGGACCGCTTCTGAAACGGACGTGACAGTGCCAAGTGAAATTTCAGCGTTCAAATTGTCCACCAGCTTGCTGGAGAAGCGAGACTCGATTGGTTGTTGAGCCGTCACAGCAGACACGTAATGTTGAAGCTTGTCATGGGTCGTACAGATAAATCCAATACCAGTGTCCTGGAACTGAGGTCGACCAGCACGACCAAAGATCTGCATTACGTCGAGAATGCTCAGGTCCACAAATTTACCTTCCTGGGGGTTGTAGAGCTGAGTACCCTTGATTACTACTGCAGCGGCGGGAAGGTTGACGCCCCAAGCAAGAGTGGCCGTACAGCAGAGGACCTTGATCAGGCCCTCACCAAACATACGCTCCATAAGATTGCGATCGCTTCGGCTCATACCAGCATGGTGCGTTCCAAGTCCACTGGGGAAAATATCTTTGAGCTCTTTGGCACGAACGTGCTTCATGTCTCGAAGAGCATTAGAGTAACCTTCGTGGTCAACGCAGCTGAACAGATCCTCACAGCCATCTTCCGCGGCCATCTGCTTCAGCATGCGGGCAGTCATGACAGTGTCTTTGCGAGAATGCACGAAGACCATAATTTGGTGACCACGCTCCAGCATGGCACGAACCTTCTCGAATGCAACCTGATCAATGTTGTCACGAGATTGCTTGGATCCCGGCTTACCTTTGACACCGATGAAATGCTGCTCCAAGGGTACCGGTCGGAAAGATTGGTCGAAAAAGAACATGCCAGCCATTTTGTTCACTTTCAAGAAATCGGCCACATCGATGTAGTTGGGCAATGTGGCTGAAAGACCGACAATACGAATCAAAGACTGGGTGCTTTCGACTTGTCGCTGCGTTCGGGCGACCAGTGATTCGATTACAGCACCACGTTCATCGTGAAGCATGTGGACCTCATCAATGATGAGAAGCCGGACTTTCTGAACCAGCTCAGTGTCGCCCGTGCTTTTGCGGGTCACGACATCCCATTTCTCAGGGGTCGTGACAATGATCTGGGTATCCACAATTTCCCGCTTGGTCAATTGCATATCACCAGTCAATTCACGGACTTGGACACCCAGCCACGCAAGGCGCTTTCCAAGCTTCTCTGTAACTTCAGCCGCCAAGGCCTTCATAGGGGCGACGTAGACAATCTTGAAGTCATCAACCTGCACTGTAAATTCTGTAGCATCAGGTTCCTCTAGAGGGTGAGGCACAGTATTCTTGCCAATCGCGTTCAGGATGGTAAGCATAGCTGCATCCGTTTTACCGGCACCGGTGGGGGCACAGATAAGCATATTCTCGCTGGTCTTGTAGGCAACATCGTACAGTAAACTCTGCATACGGTTGAGAGATTTATAGCCCTTGAATGTACCACGACAAAGACCATCCAATCCAGCTATGTCCACCAGTTTCTGATTCTGTGCCAAATATCCAACCTTGGACGCTGGGATCTCATGTTCCGTGTAGTTTGGCTCTTCGAAAGTCTTGGTGCCCACAGGAAGGCCATACTTCTTGCCATTGGGGGCGAGCGTGTTTCTAGCGCTGTGTGCTTTGAAAACATGGGGGTACATAGGCTCTGATCGGGACTGCGCTGCCATCAAGGGAGCATGCTTGTGTTCATAGTCTCGTTGACGCAAGGCATCTTCCCTCTCTGCTCTGGTAAGCAGCTTTCCTGCTGCGAGGCCATTGGTCTGGTCTTCGGTCCGGTGTGTTTTATCCGCCAGAATCTCCGCGCGGTTGGCAATGAGCTCGATCACCAAGTCCAAGTCGTCAAACCCCACAATTTCAGCGAGAGACATTTGAAGCTCGGCATCGTCGCTATCTGTAGCCAGGGTAGCAGTAATTTGCTGGGCGAGATCTGACGCATCCATGCTCGAGCCTCGGCTCGCCAGTTCCTGGCATTTCCCTTCCAGCCAGAGTTGATTGTAGAGGGAAGAGGTTTGCGGGAGGAAAACACGGTCAGAATCGTCCAGATCGTCGGAGGATTCATCATCGGAGCTGATGATATCCCACACATCGTCAACAGTCCCGGCTGTACCGGAGGAAGCGTAAACGTCGTCGATATCGAGTTCGACGTCACTGCCATAGCTGATAGTCTCATGGGGTAGATCTTTGGGAAGCTTTAGGTCAGCTATAGCCTGTCGCATAGCTGCCAGCTGGGACAGCCACTGCGACTCAGAGATAGAATCCATTTGGTCTGAGATCTGGCAGAAATGTATGCAAAGTACATAAATTAAATGCTTTGACAGAAGAGGTAATATGGCAGCTGTGGATGGCCCGACGGGTCGCCTGAGCGGTGTGTGTTCTGCCTAAGGCATTACGGAGACACTGTGCCATCACCGCGGTTATCAGGAGGTGTTGCTTTCTTCCATTGTCTGGACGCCTGACTTAACAGGAAATCTTTTTGCCTGATTATCTGCGCTACAAATATCACCTACTAATCAGTCTGCCCTGACCTTGCACCCGTCACATTCGCCTTCTCTTGTCAACGACTCGTCTCCCCCGCCACCATGAAGATCTTCTATATGGGCGTACGTTCTGCTTAAGACTTCAGCTGTTTCTGCTCCATTCAAGAGCATAAGCTAAATTTGGCTTCCTCATAGGTTCTTCGGAACGACTCTCAGCCCGCTTTGCAGCTATGCGCCGAGAAGGACCTTACAAGGTGTGTCTTTACCGCCAGCTTACTGACGCCTTGGAAGGAGTCAAGCTAACGTGATGTAGTTTCTCTCGTTTTACCCGTCAAAAGTATGTCTACCTCTCACTTATATGCGAACACCCGCACGGTTCCCGGTATTAATCCTGCGCAACCAACAGCTATGAAGAGTTCCTTATGCTTTTCTGTCGTACGGTCGCCGAGCGCACGAAGCCCGGGCAGCGCCAGGATATTGAAGAGAAGTCATACACATTCCACGCCTACGGCCGCACAGAGGGTGTCGCCGGTGTGATTGTCACCGACGGCGAATACCCCGCCCTGGTTGCCCATCAGCTCCTTAGCAAGATGGTCGACGAATTCCTCGCCAAGCACCCTCGCACTGCCTTCTCCGATCCCTCTCTGCGCGAGAACGCCTGCCCTTTGCCGGCGCTCAAGGAATACATTGTCAAGTACCAGGACCCCAGCCAGGCCGACAGCATTATGAAGATCCAGCAGGAGCTGGACGAGACCAAGATTGTGCTACACAAGACAGTACGTGGCGGATTCGAAGGCTTTGTTCAGGGAGAATGCTGACATTCGTGCAGATTGAGAGCGTTCTTGAACGTGGTGAGAAGATTGACTCCCTGGTTCAGAAGAGTGATGGGCTTTCTGCCCAAAGTAAGATGTTCTATACCCAGGTAAGCTTCTTGTAATATCTCGTTTCGCCTTCATCTCTAAATCTTCTCAGGCCAAGAAGCAGAACTCCTGCTGTGTTGTCATGTAAAATGACGTTCATTATGGATTACATGTGTTACTGCAACTTTTTTCTTCTCTTTGACTCCACCATAGTACAATCAATTTGCGAAGCTGTTGCATTTATGTTCTGATGCTACCCCATGGATTTGTGGATGCTCTGATCTGTCTATTGCTCAGTACTACTCTCGCTCAGATGAAATGGCCAACATTCTTCCTCTCGAGACGACTGCGCCCTTGTTCTCTTGAGAAGCTGCGACCAATAAATATTTGTTTATCGTGACGACCAACTTTCTAAAATAATCATCACTGCTTGAATGTGCGTATATACATAGAACAGATTATGAACTCCACAAGATCTCGATAACAACTCGCCCCGTCGGGCTCCACTACCTTTTACAATGACGCCAAGCTAAGACCCGTCGATATGTTCTTCGGTCTCCCACGTTCCATAGGGTCTACCGTCATCACGCTGAGCTTATCTACTATCAGTGCGCCATCTGAACTTGGTCTAGTCATCAGTTGACAAGCCTTTTTCTCATCGTCCATCAGTCCTCCATAAATATCCACCAGCTCGATGATATGATGGCAGTCGCGGCCTCTTAACGAGCGTTAAGTAAAGCGCGAACTTGGTAAGGAAACAGGCTCAAGTTCCGATTCAATCAGCCGCGGCCAGACCGTCATAGCAATGGTATGAATGCCCGATGAGTTTCAATACAGTGGATGTATTGTGTCATGAAGGCTTCGAGGCCGCCGGAGTCCCGCTTCGCTAGTGTATCGGCAAGAAGGCGAGGTCCGAGGATGGAAGAGAACAAGCGGATATCGACGCAATTAAATTCGTTTATGCCCTCACACGCTGGGTTGAAAAGAGCTAGTGCACCACTTTGCAGAGTAATGGCTTGATGCCGGTGTAAATCTGAGCGCGTTGGGTTCAGGAAGGCCAAATGAATCGCAGAGATTGCGAACAGTTCATGCAGAAGGTATGGTGACTTCAACCCCGTTTTGAGTGCAAGAGAAAGGGACGCTGAATTGGTGAACGCGTCGTCGCCTAAACTGGGGCATTGCAGAATCGACTCACGAAACTAACCCTCTCGAGATCTATATTGACGTTGCCGACCTGATAGATGAGATGTTCGGTTTCATTACTCGGGCGGCTGCTTCATCCTACACCGGTATCTTGCTCCTATGCCTTCCACCGTCTACTATTCCGGTCATCCCTCCCCTGGGCTTCGCCGCCACGCTCTAAATGGTCTACTTTCGCGTAGTTCGCGCTGTTTATGCCGAAGATCTCTCGCCTATTGCCATGCAATGAGCCACGCGGATTTTCATTACTGGTGATCTCACTTGTTTCATGACTCAAGGTAATGTGGCCGGGTTGTTTGGGAACGAAAGCTTCACTCTAATTGCCGACTGTGTCAAAATCGTCGGCCTCATTCTGCAAATTATCTTGTTCGTT
Organism: Penicillium sp. IBT 18751x; assembly: GCA_028828935.1. Lineage (NCBI taxonomy): Eukaryota > Fungi > Ascomycota > Eurotiomycetes > Eurotiales > Aspergillaceae > Penicillium > Penicillium sp. IBT 18751x. Next base: position 181,300 of record JAQJZS010000011.1, on the reverse strand, counting down.
TTCTTCATTATTTGCTGTGGGGGTTTTTGACACGAGGATGCGTGTAGATTTAGCAGAGTCTGGCCCGGACGTACATCTGTCCTGCCAGGCCTGTCTCAATATGTTGTGCATCACGTCCACTGCCGTCCTCGTTTGCAACATCTAGCGTGTTATCGAACTTGTGATGCAATTCGTGAATCAATATGGCTATCTCCTTGTCAGAGAGTGGCCTCTTTATGTGTTTGATGGGTCTTTGATGCTCTTGCTCATGGTAGTCTTCCACAGGTGGTATCCACATGGGCTCTAAAATAGGGGAAGGCATCAATGCATCCAGTTGTTGAAACAGATAGTTGTCCCGTCTTTGTAAATCATGAATCTCGAATCACTGAACAGCGGCTTCTCCCGTTTTTCTGGTGCGGTATGTCTACAATCGTAGTGGGATGACGGTGGCGCCCCCTCATAGAAGCGGTGGATGTTTGGAATAAACCGGTTGCACACGATGACGATTAGTATATGTTTCAAGCCACAGATCTCATATTGTGTATCAAAGCGCATGCCAAGTAAAATAGATGACTTGTGCAATAACATGTCATTTAATCACATCTGGACATCATGAAACGGCGAAACAGGGCTTGAATTGGAGACTAGACAGGACGAGGAAACACTGTGGCTGTGATCTCTTAGGGCCAAGCTTTCCCGGTGACGTCGTTGAACCGCCCGATCGGACTTGAGCTTCACTCCGCTTTCTTTCTTTCCCCTCCACAACTTTCACAATGGCGACCGCGACCGAGGCAAACGCCCTTGGGTACAACCTCGATGTGGATTACGTCGTCCGTTACAGCTTCGGCAATGTCGGTAAGTAGAACCGCGAGGTGTGCCGCTCGATCAAGGCTAACTAGCCGTGCAGATCAGTCGCAAGCGATCCAAGAGCTGGAGAAGCTACTCCGGACGCTTGAGAGCGTTGGATTGCAGACGGAGGTGCGACAAGGGGATGAGACATCTCTTCTCATCTTTGTGCGTGCCACCACCAAACGATTGAAGAGGGCGGTGTATCGGTCGCGGTGAGTTGTCTCCAGGTCGTGTCATTCAAAGGCAACAGAGCTAATTTGCTGGATCTCAGGGTACGCGACTGGCTCTATGGTATTCTTAATGCCGAGCCCGACTCCGCTGGCTTCATCGAGCCCGCCACCGAGGCAGAGCGTTTGCGGGTGATCAACCAGATGATCACCCTCCCCGCCGAGGAGGGTGGTGCCGGAATCACCCCTAACCACGGCGAGTGGAAGAACGTCACGAATGTATTCCCTCTCCACGACGAGGAAACCAACAAGAAATGGATGCGCGACTGGAGCAAGAAGACCTTCCTCTCAGACGAGGACTTGGATCAGATTCGGGATAAGTTTGGAGAGAGTGTATGCACTTATTACCTTGACATGCTACTAGCAGCAGACTGATACGCTTTTGCAGGTTGGGTTCTACTTTTCATTCTTGCAGTCCTACTTCCGCTTCCTGATTTTCCCCGCTGTGTTCGGCTTTTCCTGTTGGTTCTTCCTTGGCGGTTATTCGGTTATTTACACTGCCGTTAACTGCCTGTGGTGCATCATCTTTGTCGAGTATTGGAAGCGCCAAGAGGTGGATCTGAGCTGCCGGTGGCAGACCAAGGGGTTGTCGGTCGTTCAGACGACCCGACGCGAGTTTAAGCCCGAGAAGCAGGTTCGTGATGAAGGCACTGGTGAGATGCGAGGGATCTTCCCTGCGACCAAGCGAATGCAACGACAACTTTTACAGATCCCATTTGCGATCCTGGCTGCGATAGCATTGGGCATCATCATTGCAACTTGCTTTGCCATTGAGATCTTCATCTCGGAGCTGTACAATGGTCCTTTCAAGTCTTATTTGGTAAGGCTGCTCGTTCCGCGCGGTTTTGATTATGACTGACTCCTCAGGTCTTCATTCCCACTATTCTCGTCTCCGCGGGCGTCCCCACCATCAGTGCTGTTCTCATGTCGATTGCCACTCGATTGAACGACTATGAGAACCACGAAACCAACGACGGTTATGATGTTGCGTTGACTCAGAAGATCTTTGTTATCAACTTTATCACCTCATATCTTCCGGTTCTGCTTACAGCCTTTGTCTACGTGCCTTTTGCTAGCCGGATCGTTCCTTACTTGGATGTGTTCAGATTGACGGTTCGTCCATTTGTGTCCAAAGAGCACTGCGAATCGAGAAAGTCGCACTTCCAAATCGACCCAGCTCGACTGCGTAATCAAGTCATTTATTTCACAGTCACTGCCCAAATTGTCGGATTTGCCATGGAGACGATCGTGCCGTATTTGAAACAGCACGCATTCCGCAAATACAAAGAGTATAAAAAGCGCAATGGCAATGGCAATGGCAAGGCTGGACAAAATGGCGACAAGAGTTCCCCTGAGCGGTCACCAATCATGAGCTACGATGATCCCACCGAGGAGAAGGAATTTTTGAAGCGTGTGCGGAATGAAGTCGAGCTGTCTGAATACGAAGTTACCGATGACCTACGTGAGATGTGCATTCAGTTCGGATATTTGGCACTCTTCTCACCCGTGTGGCCTCTCGTCCCTGTCTCGTTCTTCATCAACAACTGGATCGAACTTCGATCCGACTTCTTCAAGATCTGTATGGAATTCCAGCGACCCACGCCTCTGCGGGCTGACACTATCGGTCCCTGGCTCGACACCCTCGGCTTCCTGTCTTGGGTCGGCAGCATCACGAGTGCCGCTCTTGTGTATCTGTTTAGTGGAAACCCGCAACACGGCCCTAATGGTGATGCGACCGATATCAGGGGCTGGGCACTTTTGCTGGTAATCTTCTTCTCCGAGCATCTCTATCTGATCATTCGGTATGCGGTGCAGATGGCCATGACCAAGCTCGAGCCTCCCCATGCCCGCAAGGAACGTGCTGAGCGTTATCTCATGCGCAAGCGGTACTTGGACTCGACTATTACTGCCGACACGGAGAAAGATTTGCAATTGGACAAAGATGATACACTGCTTGAACCGCCGGAGATCTCACGATCCTCTCTCGAAGATGATGCCCGGCGGTCATCTACGCACGATGCAGACCCCGCCGAGCGGTTCTGGCAGCGTCAGCACGGCTGGACAGAGTCAGCAAAGATCGGCGCTGGCATCATTCGAGCCCAGCCCAGCAGTGGAAATGCGAAGAAGCAGCAATAGTCTGTTGCGTACTGAGAGACTTTTGGGTGTACAAAGTGACCATTACCGAAGGGGCCAAACCAAGGCCCCCCACGGGAGTTTTCTTGTTGCACAGCGTGTTTTTGTGTATACTCGATTGAATATGAATATGAATAGATCTCAACACCAGCTTGCTTTTACATGGACTGTGAGGCTGCATCTGCTGTAGTCGAGAGCCTCAGGCACTCGGATGGGTTGCTGTTGCAGGCTGACTAGTGACGTCAGTGGTCAGCGATGAAGAAGCCCAGCTGCATGCGGCACCAATAAGATAGAGATCACTACGATGTAGATAGTCGAGCTAGATGCACTTGAGGTTATCTCTTGAACTAATTGACTGAACATAATCTTGCTCCATCCCTCTCCTTGAACCCGATCCCCGCACCGGGCCTAGAGTTATCTCCGGCAGAACATCGCAGAGAGCTTACCGCCTCCACTACCGCTCGACCGATTCGGCTCTTCGCTTCTGCCATCAAACCTGAGTCAGGATAGTTAGTAATCTCTTCTTCATCTCCGCTTACAGCATCTCGAACTGCTTACCTCATTCAGCTCTACAACCCAAAAGTGCTCTTTCACCAGTCCTTTTTCTGAGAATTGGAAGTGCGCTGCTTCATCAGTGCCCAATTCTTCATCAGTCTATTCGATTTTCTCTTCCATTCGATGCAGCCTGCGTTAGCTCCAGCGCCGCATCCCAGTATGCAGTCTTCTGCTCAGGTAAGCAGCCTATCCTCGACGCGTTTGTCATCAGATCGTCTTCCCGCGCCGAGTACTTCGATGCGATGGCGCCGCGTACATGGTGTTCGAGTTGGTTGCGAGTCGACCTGCCACTGGCTTGATGACGCGTCGCCGGCGACCGAGCGCCTTCCCGCGTCCTCCGGTTATATGCCCATTGCGTGCTTTGACATGTACTAATATGCTGAGTATAGGACCATGCGGATCAGGGTACGTGACAATGTCGATAGAATCGCTTTGGATGTTCAATCGTGAGCTGGCAAAGGTGAAGTAGCTACGTGACGATGGCTCCAGACTTCAGCCTTTGCCGCTTGTGGCGAACAGGTCACTTCGAGGATTGGACTGAACGCGTAGCTCAGAGCTAATATACTGTTGAAACAGTGCTCCATGATCAGCTCCTCGCGGCTCAGCACCAGCTGCAGCAGGGTCGCCCTCAGGGTGGGCCTCAACCACAGCATCTGCAGCCCAACACCGCCAGTCCCCGCGACCAGGCCAATATCGACCCCGCTATCTCGGGAGCTGCTATGATGAATGCGGCTCCCCAAACACCCACGCAGCCTCATCAAGGGTCGCCTGAAGATGGCAGTTCAAAATCATATGGCAAGCGCGAGTTGTCAACGTCCAAGCGAGCTGCTCAAAACCGCGCTGCTCAGGTAAATTTTCCATGGCTCCCCGTATCACTGTTATAGGAATATTCGACTTACGCTCTACTAGCGCGCTTTCCGCCAACGAAAGGAAACATATATCCGCAAGCTTGAAGAAGAGAATAAGCAAACAGAAAGTATTCGCGAGCAGCTTAAGCACCTGATAAGCGAAAATTATTCGTTGCGGGAGTACGTGATTAACCTCCAATCTCGCCTGATGGATGCGCAGGCTGAGGTTCCCGACCTTCCCCCAAACATCGACCTGAGTCAACCCCCTCGACATGAACTCGCTCTTGCCGCCGGTCTCGCCGGGCCCTCCACTGCCAGCCAACAGCCCCAACATCCCGGCTCAGCAACCGACGATATGAACTCTCTCAACCGCATCGCCGTAGCCGGTCTCGGTATGCGCAAGCACCCCGACGACGGAAGCTTTATGGGCAACAATTTCCAGCCTAACAAACGAGTCCGCGGCGACGAGGGCCAGGATGGTTCCGACGTTGTCGCCAAGCAGGAAGGTCACCTGCCAATGGCTTAAACTAATATTTGAATAATTCCTCCATGTCAATATCCATTGTTTCATGCCCACTTATCTCGTCTTCTCGCCACCCCCACTTCTCCTTTCGAATCTCTGGCTGCTTTTCGTCATTCAGTAACGGTGTGTGGCGTGCGTGACTTTCTGTTCTAATTTGCGCGGCTCGGTGGTGTTTCGTGGTTCTCTTTTTCCTGCGCTACGTTGTCTCTGGAGTACCACATTGATTCTAGGCTCGGACCATACATTTTGTTCAGTGTCCGATGCAAATTTTGACTTGTTCCGTTGATTGACCTAAATATCATGCTCACCACCATCTACTAGTGGAGTAATTAGTCCAATGAGATGAATAAACTACATCATCGCCTTTTCGGTCATTTCAGCAAGCCCATACTCCTCCGTCAACACCTCTGCAGCCGTAGCTCCAGTGACATAAGCCGTCGCCTGCGTATGATTATTCGTCAGAACAGGAACGCAACTCATATCTGCTACCCTCAAGCCGTCAACCCCAATCACCCTGAACCGATGATCAACCACCGCATCAAGATCCCCAACTTTCCCCATCTTCGCCGTCCCAGTCATATGCCATGTCGAAGAGAGGTTATCCCGCCAAAACTCGAGGATATCCTCGTCCGAGTCCGACGCTGCGCTGAGCATGGTCGAAACGGTATCCTTTGTGAACGAGGGGTGATTCACTACTTCCATTAGGTGTCTGTAAATCATTATACAGGCTTTTTGGTCGAAGGGATGTTCCAGGAACTTCGGGTCGAAGAGGAGGGGGTCTGACGGGTTGGATGATTGGAGACGGACTTCGCCGGTGGATTGTTCATTCATCATCATCACTGCGAGACAGACGTAGCTGTAGTCTTGAAACATGTCAGGGAAGACAAGGTGAATTGGGAAATTGATCATTTCATAGTGTGGGATCGTCTCGCGATTTAAAAAGTCCCTGACTGATGGGGAGAGTGCTTTGAACTCGGGCAAGGATGTCAGCTTGTCGGATTTGAACCAGCCGACGCCAATTTGGCAGCCGTAGCGCGCCCAGGGGCCTGTGTTGTCCGTTTGCCATTGGGTTGTCGCTGCAGACATGGCGCTGGTATCTTTGAAGAAGGCGTTGCGGTCGTTCGTTGCTGGATTCCGGGTTACGATCACTGGAGCGAAAAAATGATCGCGGAGTCCTTGGCCAACGGCGGGGGTGTCATGGATCACCGGGATGTTAAAATTCGAAAGCTGGTCTGCTGGGCCAATTCCGGAATGCATTAAGATCTTGGGTGTGTCGAGGGATCCGGCAGAGAGGATGATTTCTTTGCTTGCGTAGTCTGGTTCCTGTTAGCTATTTTGATGGTCTTCAATCGTAGTATGTGGCTTACATTGCTGGCCGTTGGCCTCGACAGCAACAGCTCTTGTGCCTTCCATGATCACGCGTGAGACTGGGCTGTTGGTGACGATGACTAGATTAGTGTGACCGAGAAGCAAATCGGCGGCAGTCGTTCTCACACCATTGCGAGAAGAGTTGATGCATAGACTCATTCCAATCGGATTGCCCGAGTTGTGGTCATCATTTTGAGGGAAGCCAGCCTGTGCAAAGGCATCCAGCACCAAAGGCAGATCCTGGTCCCATTCCTTCGCATATCCAATTCCGAGGACTCCCTTGGTGCCATGATCACTGGCCTGGGGACTGGCATATTTCTGGTTCTCGGCAACATCAAAGGTCCCATTGAAGGTTTCGAGGTTCTTGAACCGTTTTTGGATGTTTTCCCACGAGAAAGTGTCGTCGCCGACGATCGAAGCCCATTCATCGTAGTCGTCGCGGGCTCCGACGGAGTATACACCAAAGTTGATCGCAGAGCTCCCGCCGAGACCTTTTCCACGAGAGTAGTCCAGTTCTCGTCCTTTCAGGTGCTTTTGGGCCACAGTCTTATACCCCCAGTTCATGCCTTCTTGCGTCAATGTTTGCCATCGCTGGCCATCCACGCGCAGTGACTTGTCGCTATTCGGACCACCGGCTTCCAGGAGGAGCACACTCGGTTTCTTGGCAGATTGCGCCAATTGTGAAGCTACAGTGCACCCAGCTGGGCCACCTTTTCCCTATATTAGAAGTTTCTCAGTAGTAAGGGTGGACACACTGACTTCCAACAACGATAAAGTCGTATTTCTGATCAGATGCCATGCTGAAGCTTTCCAGTGGTAAAGTGCAAAAGGTTGGAATTTCCCATCTTTTGACTTTGGGGTATTCCTCGCTTATGGTCCAAACTCAACCGATCACCAGCATTTGAAATGAAGCGTGCCCCTCTTCTGCAGCCTCGTCACCGCAAGCGCCCACTTGGGCTTGACCATAGACCGCATAGGGTTAGTCGAGCGATACTCGACATCAAGAAGGTAACCCATTGGTGGAGTCGGTCAGCACGATGCGCATATCGTCCCGCTTTGTGGGGGGCCGATCTTCGGTGTGAGGCTTGGCTATGCTAGATATAGCCTTGAACTGCCTCGGCCAAGATAGGCGTCTGGAAGACATCGTCGTATTGTACGTGCCGATGTTGGCGAGGAACAAGAGGTCAGCAGTCTCCCGAGCAGGACGACACGACCTTTCCTAGATATCTTTGCCACGTCCAGGACTTCTACTAACTATACAATTATTCATATTGTAAGCTGAGAGACCTCTAGGCATGAAAAGATCGGCAGGTCCCGGTGCAGGTGCCGGAGTAGCATGATCAGCGAGAAGCGTTAAGTTTGCGGCGCCGTTGTATTTCATATTCTTTTTGTGCAAGGATAGAGTGGAGTGAGTCTTCCCGACGTCTCCAAATCAGACCCTCCCAAGTCTTTGTTCCGGGATTATCAGTGCACGCCTCCGTCTGGACTGGGACCGGTCTCTGTTCAGTGGATCCCGTCGGGTCAATGGTTTGTGGGGCAGCGTGAGCTGCTCCATTTGGCCCGTGCGGAATGCGCAGCTCGGCGAACTCGGCGACGGTCGACACAGAGCCCTCTGCTTTATTCTTCCCAGATTGACTGGTCGATATCGAACTTATGATCTACCTGGAGTGAAGCCTGAGTCCCGAACTGGGACTGGCTCAAAGAATTGAATATGCAACTGCACACGGGTATCGTTCTCAATCGAATCAATTCTAAGCAAGGACCAACCCTCGGTTACTGGGCCTTCCAGCCGAGTCGGCAAACCTACGAAGGACGAACTACGGTGCATGTGAGGCGAACTGGAGGGTCGCCTGAATGGAAGGTTCCATCTCTGGTCTTCGGCTAGATCGTGGCCTGGATTCTCGGGCCAGCCAGTAATTCTCGTTGTGCTGACGGTGCAAGCCATCCAGCCTTCTACACGGACCGATACTTTCGATGCACGATTCCAGTAAAGCTGAGCCTCTTTCATGCTGAGCCCACCATGACTCTGGGTCAGCTGATTGTCAGCTGATTGTCGGCCAAGACCGCGCCGCTCGCAGGGGTTCACCACTGAACGACTCAGGTCCCAGGACATCGGAGTATGCGTCGAAGCGTAGTCTGACGCCGCATTCTTGGTATCAAGGGTGGGTCAAATCTTCTCCACGCTACAATCGAGATGGACGAGTAACTGTAAATTTATTGTTGATCGTCAAGGGGAGGATGCGCTCGAGAGCTATCCGACCCGAGTCAATCATGCGGCCTGAGGATGCAGGTTGAGACGGAGGATCACAATAGAAACATCGTTCTGCTGCCAACGCCGTCTTTTCCCACCTCAGGTCTCCCACAAACCATTGAAATGGATCAGCTCTCCATGGTCCCATGTGGCATCGTCCGCGACGATCATCACGAACATAACCCCGAACGACCCCGAGGCGACCAACTTGAGTTGACGGGAAGCCATCACTGCTCATCGGAAATGCCGGAAGATGTCCCGGATGGTGGCCCGGAAGATACAGATGTAGGCACAGAGCTCAAGCATAGCTGTATGGCATGAGGGCGACGTAGGGAAGATGTAACGCAGGTGAGGCGCAGATCAAATAATAAGAATCGCGATCCGAGGTCGGCAAGGGACAGTGGCGAGGACCCAAAGCTCAGGCAAAGAAGGTGAGTTGCCCCCGCGAAGATTTCCTCGGCTCTTCGGTTCCCCCAGAGAGAAAAAAAAAAAAAAAAAGAGTTTGAAACTCTCCTCTCTTTAACTTTTTCCGTCTTTCTCTCTCTGCTTCTGGCTGTCCACTCCTTTTTCCCCTACTTGCAACGCTCTCTCCAGGTCCGCCGTTCGTCGTTTGTCGTTCGTCACACCGGACCTACTGGAGAAACTGGGTCTCGAAAAACCCACTGCGGGCTCCTCTCCTCCGCTTTTTCTGCTCTTGTGCCCACGCGACTCAATTTGTTTCCTTCCCAACGACTCCACGTTCTCGCCAAGTTACATCCGAAGAGTCAAATCGGCGGGAAGCGACCTTGTGCGACCTGAACGTCGGATACAATTGCTCTCGCCATCGCGCATGCACGTTCGCCCTCTGCGAAACTCGCCGGCCTGCGAACCTTTCCCCGTCCTGCTCGAGATCGTCGGAGTCGACTCTCGCCTAGATGTTTCACCTCTAGTCTGATAATGGCGGTGAAATCGGCGCACTGGAAAGCAGGCATACGACCGGGGTTTTTACCAAGCGGGGCTTGACGATCTTCAACGCCTTGCAGCTTGCGCATTCCATAGCGTGGAGCCTAGACCATGCCGGACGAACTCAACTCGGCCCCCGATGGCCTCATTGGGGGCTATCATGGCAACAGCTTGACGGTCCGCATTCTGATGATCGTCTTCTCGTCCATCGCATTGTACAATGCCATCGAACTATTCATCCTCTTGTTTCTGACTTTTCAGCACTATCGCGGCCTCTACTTCTGGGCCTTGCTACTCTCCGTCGTGCTCGGGGTCATCCCCCACACGATTGGCTATATTCTGGAGTTTTTCGCCCTCGCACCCCTATGGCTGTCTCTCACTATATCCACCATTGGCTTCTATGTCATGGTGCCGGGTCAGTCAGTGGTGCTCTACTCTCGTCTGCACTTGGTGGTCCAGAACCCTCGGATTCTGCGATTCGTTCTCTGGCTCATCATCGTTGACGCCTTTATTCTCTTAATCCCTACCACCGTCCTCACTTTCTCCACCGCTTATGTCCAAACCTTGCCTTTCATCCGAGGCTATAACGTCATGGAGCGCCTACAACTAGCTTGGTTCTGTGTCCAGGAATTTGTCATCTCAGGCATTTACATCTCCGAGACTGTCAAATTACTCAAACTGATGCCTGATAAAGACCAGCGGCGATCGAGAATCATGTACGAGCTGTTGGCTATCAACTTTGTCATTATTCTGCTGGATGTCGCTCTGCTCGTGGTCGAATATTGTGGGTTCTACTCGCTGCAGACGACCCTGAAACCGATGGTATATAGCATCAAACTGAAGCTCGAGTTTGGTGTCCTCGGTAAGCTGGTTTCTCTCGTGCAGACTTCGCGCTCTCAGCCCACGTCCACCGAGCATGAAGAGTATCCCGGCTTCGTGGACCCGTCGCAGCTGACATCGGACGTGACTCACGCCGCGCCGACTGGATCGCGCGCGCCTCGTGGTATGAGTGCTTGGAATAACATCTCCATGGAGAGCTTGCCCATGTCGGAACGACGAATGCGTCCGTCAACGCGTTCGTCCGACAGTTCACAACCACCTTGATTCGGAGGTTCTCAACTACCTTGATTCGGAGGTTCTCAACTAGTCCCCCTCTCTTCCTCCGCACATAAAATTGCGGAGCACGCCAAACGGTAGCTATTGGCGAATGCATTACCAGGTCTCCCGGGCATGTCGCGCCATGCACGACCGTCCGGTCAATCACAGGATACGACCAGCATATTATCGTGGTTGTCCGGTGGGCATCTCAAGTGCAAATGTGCACTGGGGTGCCAAGGCAAAATACTTTATCGCCCAAAAGACGGCATATATCACTGTGTACAGCATCAGGTTGACTCCATGGTCGACTTTGGAATAATGGTCGAGGTAGGACATGCGAAAAGTTGTCCAAATGAACCTCGTACTGCGGAGTTTGCCTCTGTATAACTACGGTCTACGTTTACGTCTTACGCCTTACCATGTTACTATGAATAATTCACTATACTCCATTACTAGCTTCGGCTGTACTATCATGTACACAATCATCAAATTATAACATGAATGAAGTTTCCATAATACCCATCATGAACAAAATTCATTTTTAGTAAAGCACGACCTCCCCGGCGTCCCCCGTCTCTGATACATTAGCCTCATCCCAGCCACTGATCTATTTTCCTCTTACCGCACCTGTTGCGGTGTTCTATCAGGCTCATCTGGCTTTTTCCATCATATGGTCATGTTCAGCTGCTTTTAGAAGTTTCTAGCAAAGTAAGGCGCTCCCTTCTTGAAATCAGACATGTCGGCCAGAAGTAATTTGAATCTATATCCGTGTCCTCAGAAGGGGGGCATGGTATGGTTGTCGTGAAGAAGGCATGCATTGTACAAGCCTACCCCTGCCCAGTGGAATGGTAGACGGCCCATGCTGTTGCGCTAGGTGATGATTTCACTGACGGCATGCTTGGTGTCGTTATTTGTTCGCGTGGTCCTTGAATCCCAAGGCAAGGACGATAGCAGCAGATCTACAGGTCGTTAATTTGCGCATCTTGATAGATTGCAGACCCGTACAGGCCTGCGCTGCGGCGTTGCTCAAACGATCTGCTTTCGGTGAAACTGCGAGAGTGACTGAGCTCGGAATGACTCGTGCCTGAGAGTCATACGAACAAACAAAGAAATCTCCACAGCGGAACTGCGGAATGAGGGGATTTGCTGATCTCGCTGGACTTTGCTTATCTGCTTTGCGGGGGTCTTTGCCGACCGGCAACGCCCGCCTATCTCTGATGCCTATTTAAAGCTAATACTGCCCATGGTGTTGCCAGAGTTTAGAAGGGTATTTGTATCTCATTGCAATGATGCGGCTTGGTCATAGTCAGCAATTGGTTATTCAGAAGGTGCGCGAGGTATTGGAGACACACGAGTCCAAGTGTAGGATTATCAACCAGAAGGTTGGTGCCTTTATATTTATTTGTGAGCCATTGCACTAACAAAAGTATAAGATCTGGTCCAAGCCTGAAATGGCATTTGAAGAGCATAGCGCCCATGACAATATTTGCGAGCTCTTCGAAAGCCTCGCCGCGAATGGATACCGGGTCAAGCGTCAAGTATATGGGATAGAAACCGCGCTGGAGGTGAGCTATACGCAGGGCAATGGAGGCCGAGTCGTTGCATTCAATGCCGAATATGACGCATTACCTGGGATGGGACATGCGTGTGGTCATAACCTGATTGCGACGAGCTCAATTGCTGCTTTCATGGCTACTTGTGAAGCAATGTCTGCTCTATACTCTGATGACATTGGTTTCACCGCACGTCTGTTGGGTACTCCCGCGGAAGAAGGGGGAGGTGGAAAGCTCCATCTCATTGATGCAGGGGCCTACAAGGATGTCGACGCATGCTTCATGGTACATCCTTTCCCCGTTCTTTCCGGGGCTCCAGATCTTCTCAGCTCGAGTTCTTGCACTGGGCAGTATCTGGCCAACGATAAAGTCTCAGTCACCTTCACAGGAAAGCCGGCGCATGCATCAGCTGCGCCTTGGGAAGGAATCAATGCTCTCGATGCAGTCGTCGCCGCTTACGTCAACATCTCTATGCTTCGACAGCAGATTCTACCCACGCAGAAGATTCACGGTGTTGTATTGAGAGGAGGCGAGCGACCGAACGTTATCCCAGCGTCCACAACCGTGGAATACTACATTCGGTCAGAGACGGTCAGCACCTTGAAGCCATTGACACAACGAGTTTTGAATTGTTTTGAGGCTGCTGCAACTGCAACGGGATGCACGGTCGAGTATGAATGGTATGTGGCTCCTCAGGCGATACTCTGGATATCGACTCTGACTATTGTACAGGGAACCCTCCTACAAAGACATGAAAGATAACCGACTCATCTGTAAAAGCTATGCTGCTGCAATGAACGCGATGGGCTACAGTACGATCCTCGATGCTGCTGGGCAGCAGGGCGGACTCAGCGGAGGTTCCACAGACATGGGCAATGTTTCATATGAAGTCCCAGGCTTCCACGGGGGATTCTACATTCAGACCGATGGAGTTAACCACACCCCGCAATTCACCACTGGTGCAGGCTCCGAAGAATCATTCAAGCGATCTTTGTGTTGCGCGGCCGGAATGGCAGTGGTCGCTTGTCAGATACTAACGGATGCAGCCTTCGCTGCGGAAGTCAAGTCGGATTTTCAGAAAGACAAATAATTAGAATGATATTCATAATCAAGGTGGTTTTTGTTTCTTGTTATACCATACACCAAAGTGCGATCGTTCGTTGGAAAGAAATATGGTCCGATCCTAAAGCCGGGAGCACAAGAACCCAAATGTTTGTTTAGGGTAATGCAGGGTGCTCATTCAAGGGAGAAAAATAGATCGGTTCAATCCAATCGGCTCGATATCGAGCAACAAAAGACATGCAAACTTGTGACCTGCTTTCCCCCTGCCTACTTCTCGTTCTCGGTCAGGCAATATTCAGATGCAGGTCAGAGGACGATTATCGCCCCAGATACCATGCCATGGCAGAGTTGATCCCCACGACAGAGATATGAAGTACAGTGGTCTTTTCTCGGAACACCGCCCGGACCAAAGTCGTTTGCCCTGCTCAATAGCTACAATCAAACATTCCATTCAAAAAGATCGTTTCCTGTTCGAAATTACAGATGCTCCATTGCTCCACCATTAATCCAGTGGTTCATGGCAAATTGCAAGAGATCAACGAAAATCATAAATTGGGTCCAGCTTCATCGGGACTGCTTGTATCACCACTGATGAGTATGTATTTCTTCATAGCAGGATTCTCAGATCATGCAGAGGCCATTTGGCGCCAACGTCGCTGGTCCCTCAAGAGCAGGGCGGAGCTGATGGTTGCGGCTGATAGTCGCGAGGATTGAAAGGAAAACAGAGCGGCTTCTATTGGGAATTTCATGTGCAATGTATACATAGCGATGGCTACAGGATTACTTCTCCAGTCGCCCTGCTCATCTACCCGGTCTGCGAAGACATGAATATCAAGACCACATATAGTCACACACAAAGACAATCCTTCCAGACCATCAGTACTGGGAGTACTTGATAGTAGTCAACTGAATTGCCCCCATGAGATGTGCTATATCACGTACCTGATAGCAGGCGTCTTTGAGCACCGATCATCGGGGCACCTGCACGCAATTTCAATTCCCTTGGGCATCTGTGTGATTTCCCTTTCTCATCCCTTCACCCCTTCACCTCACTTCACCTCACCTTCTAACCCTCCCTCTACAACGCTGTGGCAGTCCCGCTCTCTTCGATACTTCTCGTCAATGCCAACAATCCAGGGCTTCTTACATCTGACGAGGTGGTGGCAAATTGCTATTTTGGTTGCACAAATGACATTTCCGTTTTTTCGGCCGATCGTTCGCTCTTCGCCGCAGGTCTCAATCTCTCGGTTTATCAGGGACCCTTGAGCTAGCTATGTCATCCTACATGGTACCTGCAAATCCATCTACCATCTCTAGCGGCTCCTCTCCCGGGTGGCTTGAAGGCCCAGTGGAGGGTGATGTCATGAAACATTCCACTGATGACGGAAGGTCCCGCAAGTACTGATACACGGCCACATCCCTGTTTTGACGTATTGCAGTGGTACCGAGTACCTCCGTGGTCAGCCACTGGAACACCTTCCATGCGCACAACAGTTCCCCGGTTCTCTGGCCGCTGACCCAACGCCAACCCAATCGCTCGGGCCTGCTATCGCGCCTTGGCCACTTAGTGGATGCCGCAGCTCCGCCATATCCCAGAACACCAGTGACAGGAGACCTTGCAAATCATTGCCATTTGGTGTTGAAAATCGGCATCTGCCTCTCTCCGCCTGCCCCTCCGTAGGGCTTCTCTCCACTCCGCCTTTCCCTGACACTCCTCCAGATCCAGATCTGCCCCCCCCATCCACATCGTCGGGACCTCCTTCCCACATACTGCGATCGGCGGTGGGATTTCGAATTTGGATTCTTTTGATATGAGATCACCGTTGAAGTCCACGTTCAGATTCCCGCCGTTCTGCACCTCCTGATATTTTGAGAATCGGGGCGGAATTGTCGTCGTCGCCCGGTTTTAAAAAAAAAAAATCTCTCCAAATCCGATCCAGCGGGGCGATTACCTTATGTCTTTCATATCCCCCTCATACGATCCTGACATTTAAGCACGCACGGTCTTGCAACACTCGTTCGATCGGAGAGCAAATTTTACCACCTTTGGTCGTCTCCTAGAGATTAGCCGAGATCCGGTCCTCATCGAGCAGCCGAATGGATTCCTCGAGTTCGCAAAACAGCCGGCCGGTGACTCCGCGGAAGCGGTCGGAAAGTGCGACGCACGCTTCACGGCCGGCTTCGAGGGATGCGACTGCTGGAGAGGAACCAGAGACCAGAGACCGTTCTCAATCTTTCAGACACCCTGAGGGTGTCGACACCTCGACCGACAGAGTATTCCCCATCCGATCGGTAGTCAGCGTTGGTCCTCAAAATGGCGCATCGCTGTCAAGAGGCACCACCTCTCCCATCGTCGAAGGCGCCCCGAGATCATACAACATCATTGACTCCAAGACTTGGGACGAACTCCAGTCTCACGCACAGCAGCATCCTCCCCCTGAACCCGAACCTACCGCTCCAACCGATACCGTGCGCCATGAGACTCAAGCCACCTATGATGAGACGGAGCTAGGTGCACATTCTCAAGCAAATGAGGTCGTGCAGCACCCAGAGTTGTACGCCGAAACCAAGAGCGATAACCGGTCCTCAACAGATTCAACGACTTTGCAAGTGCCACAGCAGTCTCAGTCATCCACTAGCGAGCCTTACGACCTGGTTACTTCACGTTTCAAGCACGTGATGACTGACGGAGGTCATGCAGTGATTACCGGGCGTGGCGGAAAGAAGTTTCAATATTGTGAGGACGAGCCAATTCGAATCCCTGGTGCGATCCAGAGCTTTGGTGTCATGATCGCAATGCGCGAGGAGTCGCCCAACCAGCTCGTCGTTCGGGTGGTCAGTGAAAACTCCGAGCAATTCACAGGCTGGTCACCAAAACAACTGTTCGAGTTGGAGAGCTTCTGTGAGGTCTTGAGCGACGATCAAGCAGATGCATTCCTAGATCACATTGATTTTGTCCGTGATGATGCCTATGACCCGACCCTGGATGGCCCGGAGGTATTTCTCTTATCTATCCGGCTGCCGTCTGGAGACGCGCGGCGCTTCTGGTGCGCAGTGCATATTAGCCAAGCTCAGAAAGACTTGATTATTTGCGAGTTGGAATTAGAAGATGACGATATCAACCCATTAGATGCGGGAGCGCACGCGACACCGGCCACTCCAATTGATACATTAGGAGTTTTCCCGAGTCCTGACCAATTCGCAGCTAGCACGATTAATCTTAGCCAGCCGCTTCGAGTTCTGCGAAATGCTAGGCGGCGGAGGGGCGAGGCAGCCGCAATGGAGGTATTCAGCATTTTGACCCAGATTCAAGATCAATTAGCCAGGGCCAATGACCTGGATTCTCTGCTCAATATCGCAACCGGTCTTGTCAAAGAGTTGACTGGATTTCATCGAGTCCTGGTTTATCAATTTGACAGCAGCTGGAATGGCCTCGTTGTTGCCGAGCTGGCCGACCCGAAGGCCTCCATCGATTTGTTCAAGGGCCTTCATTTTCCGGCTTCTGACATCCCCGCGCAGGCGCGCGAACTGTACAAAATTAACAAGGTCCGGCTCCTTTACGACCGAGACCATCAGACTTCACGCTTAGTATGCCGCACGCTGGAGGATCTTGAAACGCCTTTGGATATGACGCATGCTTATCTACGGGCAATGTCACCAATCCACATAAAGTATCTTGCCCACATGCATGTTCGATCATCAATGTCCATCAGCGTCAATGCGTTCAATGACTTGTGGGGCCTCATTTCATGTCATTCATATGGGGACCACGGCATGCGGGTTTCCTTCCCGATACGGAAGATGTGCCGCCTGTTAGGCGACACTGTTTCACGGAACATTGAGCGACTTTCATATGCATCTCGCCTCCAAGCTCGAAAGCTGATCAATACCGTTCCTACCGAGGCGAACCCCTCCGGCTACATCATTGCCTCTACCGATGATCTCTTGCAACTTTTTGATGCAGACTACGGTGCGCTCTCGATACGTGACGAGACGAAGATCCTCGGTGACAATACCCATTCGCAGGAAGTTCTTGCTCTGTTGGAGTTCCTGCGAATGCGTCAGATCAACTCAGTCGTCTCATCTCACGATATCATCAAAGACTTTCCCGATTTGCAGTATCCTCCTGGTTTAAAAGCTATTTCGGGATTGCTTTATGTGCCCCTCTCAACAGGTGGTAGTGATTTTATTGTCTTCTTCCGCAAGGGCCAACTTTCGGAGATCAAATGGGCCGGCAATCCATACGAGATTGCGAAACGCAAAGAGACCGCAGGCTTCTTGGAACCGCGAAATAGCTTCACTGCTTGGCGCGAAACTGTTCTGAGTCAATCTCGCGAGTGGTCCGAGTCGGATGTTGAGACGGCCGCCGTTTTATGCCTTGTTTATGGTAAATTTATCAAGGTTTGGCGACAGAAGGAGGCTGCCATGCAGAACTCTCAACTTACCCGTCTGCTCCTTGCCAATTCAGCACACGAGGTTCGCACTCCGCTTAATGCAATCATCAACTACCTTGAAATTGCTTTGGAAGGTGCCCTTGATACGGAAACCCGCGAAAGCTTGACGAAGTCGCATTCCGCTTCCAAATCCTTGATATATGTCATCAATGATCTTCTCGATCTCACAAACACCGAAAAGGGTCAAGAGTTGATCAAGGATGAGTCATTCGACCTTCAGGCAACATTCCAGGAAGCGACTGACATGTTGGCCGGTGAAGCCAAGCGCAAGAACATTTCCTACACAGTGACAATTCAACCTGGAATCCCCCCGTTGGTGCTTGGTGACCAGCGACGCGTGCGACAGGTTTTCTCAAACATCATCGCCAACGCCATTCAACAGACGAAGTCAGGCGCTGTTACTGTAGAGATGTGGCGCTCCCCAACCCAGTGTGTGGAGGGTCATATTGCCGTGGAGGTCATGGTTGTTGACACAGGTGCTGGCATGTCGAAGTCAAAGCTAGAAGCGCTGTTCCATGAACTTGAGCAAGTTTCAACAGATGAAAGTTATTACCCGGAGGAGGAAGATCAGCAAGACCCTTCCAGTCAACAAAAGGTGGATGGCAAGCGCGTACTGGGTCTTGGACTTGCGTTGGTCGCAAGAATTGTCTACAGCATGCAGGGTCAGCTTGGTGTCAAGTCTGAAGAGGGCAAAGGAAGTCGTTTCAAGGTTCTTCTCCAGTTCCCACTTCCCGAAGGGTCTTCCTCTCAGGCGACAACTATCACTACCCCTGGTCATGTCACTATTCCGCCCACGCCCATGATCTCAGACCGGGAATTCAGACTGGTTCATGGAGCTACGGATCTTCGCCAGACACGGCGCAGAAGCTCCGAAAGCCTTCGGAGTGGAGGCAGTTCTCGTAGCGGAAAGAGTCAGGCAGATCGCCTGATCAGTGCCATGCAGGAACCTCCACTATCTCGAAAGTCACGCCGTGAGAGTCTTGATCTAAAGAGTCCGAAGTATCTCGCTAGCTCGCCGAGTACAGACAACAGATCCGTTCCCCAGTCGCTAGGGTCGCCTTCCGCATCAAGTCTAAAGCGATACACCCCCCAAGATCATCTCGCCAGTCTCTCCACTGTCACCAATACACCACCAGTCCAGCTGCAAGCTCTGATGACGCCGCCCGCGCCGGGCACCGAAAACATCACCGATTCTGGAGTTCCGATGGGTGCTCTCCACATTCCTAAGCATGCTGTGAAGCACCCCTCGAAGCACAGCGGGCAATTGATGGAACAATCTTACTTCCCTCTGATGCCTGTACCAACTAAAGAACCTTCAGAACCTGCATCCACGGAGGCTGCTGTGTCTACTACCCCAACTTCGATACCTCCGGCAAACCCTCAGCTGCTGCAGGTGCTTGTGGCAGAAGACGACCCAGTCAACAGCAAAATTATTGAGAAGCGTCTCACGAAGCTCGGACATACAGTCAAGCTGACCGGCAATGGCGAGGCGTGTGCATCGGCCTTTGTCGTCGCTAGTAAGGCTTTTGATATTGTCCTAATGGATATTCAGGTATGTAGAGGTGGCACTGTTTATCTACGTAGCATTTCACTCACCCTTTCTAGATGCCTATCGTTGACGGGATGATTGCCACTCAAATGATTCGAGAGTACGAGTCAAAAACACCGACCGATGTCCTCTCCGACAAAGCCAAGGGTAATTCGCGAGTGCCGATCTTTGCTGTTTCTGCATCCTTGCTCGAGTCAGAAAAGGAGACATACATGCAAACCGGATTCGACGGCTGGGTCATGAAGCCTATCAATTTCGCTCGGCTGAACGTGCTTTTGAGTGGTCTTATTGATTCTGACGCTAGGAAAGCCGCTACATATAAGCCTGGACAGTGGGAGAATGGTGGCTGGTTCGATCGCTAAGAAGAGTGAGCTTTGCTTTCAAAGTGAATCTATCTTGAGAGACTTCCAGTCGGCGCACCTCCAATCCAGGCTTGATCATACCCATTATCTGAGATCAATTCGACTTTCTCCCACCCTCATTCTTGCCGCCTCAAATTTTCACTCTAGTCGACAGTGACAGCGAGCTGGCAATGTCGTCTAATCTACGATTTCCACGTCTTTAGCCACATTCTTGCCCTACTATGATGTTCACACGAGAGACTACATCCCGTACACTACCTTTTCATAATCTTTCACGGATCTCACGATTTTCTTTTCGCATTGGTTGCTTTGCATACCCGGGCCTGTATACGAATGTGTCTAGTGGCTTCTCCTTTGGCGTTTCTTTTTTTCCGTCTGGGCCAAAATACATATACCCAATTCCACATGTCTTTTCTTTTCTTTCGGGGTTTTGTCGACTCGTTCTCTAGAGGGAAGTGTCAAGTTCATCGTTGCGTTCTTGCGCCATCTTGTGATATCCTAGGACTTGCCTATAATTTGTATCATATTGAACTGGCAGGCATCTTGTCGATATTGTACGCGAGTGATAAATTGCAATGGTCTGTACGTGACCACCTATGTACCTTTGGAGTTTGCTATTGCAAGGTGGACATTGGTCACAATGGTAATAATCTGATAGTGCGAAGAACAAAGCTCAAAGGTAAACGGCCCATGGTATATAGCACGAAGAGAGCTATGACCACCCGGAACAAAAGACAAGACCGCCCAATCATCAAAGAACATAATTAGACACTGATTTTGAAATTTACTTTGGATTCACGACTAGACACGTCTCCACTGTCGACCTTGTTGAAGTTAAGCCGACGAGATCATGGTTCAGAGAACCATCTGACGGAAAGGAAAGAGACGGTGGGGAGAGAATAGACGCAGTGGGTGAATGATCCACGGAAGACATATTTTCGGTGGACGCTGTCTCTCGCAGCGCGTCATGAAAATCGCGCGTGCCATTGTATATGGAAGATGGTCGCGTGGGCCCAGTCATTTCCGTAGAGAAGGGAGGTGCTTCGACGTCCGGCGCTGTACGCATTTGCGAGGTCTTCATGTGGAAGAGATTGATATCGCTCGATCGGCGAGGACTGCCGGGCTGGTTCTGGCAGATGCAGGGGGATGCTCGGGTGAGACGGCGAAGACGCGTGAGAATGCTGAATTCCAGCTTGAGTTTAACGCTGTATACCACCGTTTTCAAGCTGATTTCGATGAAGTGCACTTTGAACTCGGTCACGATGAGTACAGTGTTCATCAGCACCACAATCACGTTGATCGCAATCAGCTGAATGATTAATTTACCGCCATCGCGGCCGCGCATTTCGAAGACAGGACGCAGAGCTCGTAGTGCTTCGCGAATGTAGATGCCACAGATTATGTAGTCCTGTAGACAGAATCCAACTAGTTGGATACGATCGAAGATTGCGGCCGCTTGAGTGAAGCGTCCGTGACCGAGGTTTACCTCGAGAAACAGAATTGTCATTGGAATGTTCAGTGTGAAGAAAGTGCCGATAATCATCCACAGCACCCAGCGTAATTGATCAAGGTCATTTACGACGAGGTGCAATCGTGAATAGAGAACAATTGGCTGGCCGGTTACCATGGCATTCCAGCCAAGAACGAATGGAATAGCCATGGGCAGGTTGGGTGATAGTGCCATATAGCGAATCATGCCGGGAATCGCATGCACTAGGATTCCCCATGATGCGACTTGCATACTCCAGAAATATAGGCCTCGGTAATATTTGAAGCAGTCAAAGGTCATGAGTCCGACTTCAAGTGCATTGTATGAGCCGATAGCGAACATGGAGATGATCTCAATGACAGAGATATTTCTCATGAGAAATTCCCCTTTATCCTCGGGAAGGCTGCTCACTGCCGTATCCATGATTGTATGGATGTTGTCTCTCTCTCTTTCTGAGAAAAAAAAAAAAAGGAGAAACAGGCCGTCGACAGGACATGCCAGGGTTAAAAGGGAATGGGCTGAAAATGGGGGTATCCTATCAGTGCACGGCCAGTGGGAGGAGATACGTGAGCCGTGTGGCACCTCGTAATCAGCCAGATCGTCCAAATTGACGTCTAAATCTGCGTCTTTCTTTGATTCAGGATGGATAAGGTTGAGCGGGGTCATCCATCGACCGTGCTCAACGGTTCTGGCTTGTGCGCTTGCGGCATTTCGAGTCAGCTAAGCCAATCTTTTCGGGCTGACGAGCTGACTGAGATGTCCATGCTTTGATATGGAGCGGATGCGCTGATGCCTAGGGGTGATTGATGGCGCTAGCATCCATGATCGCCAGGAGGCGCGATGCCCGCGTGGGTGGTTTGCTTCGGAGGCTCCTTCGACCGCACATCTCTTTGGATTGGCATAATGATTTCATGACCCAGAGATACTTGACCGGCCAACACATGGGCGAAGCTCTTGGACATGGCTGGCAGACTGATTCTCTAAGGAATAGAAGCTATCGAGCCGCCAGACAGGGGATCCACGGTGCTTGGCGCTCGAAACAAAGAAATTGCCGAAGCAGTTCGTGCACCTGTCCATTTGCATTCTCAAGGGCGGCCTGAGTGCAGGCCCAGACCTAGAAGAGACTCTCTGGCGTCAGACTTGCGACAACATTGGCACGTCGGAGATTGATGCTGTTGACAGGGAGCTCCGGTGGTTGCTCCGCCCTTTGTGTTCACAATTCGGGTTGACATGACAGATCTAGAGCTTGTTCAGAATGCAAGAATTTCAAAATCATAATTAATGGATCGTGCTGATTCTAAAGTCATGGGTAATAGATGCAGAAGAGTATAGATGAAAGTAGATGAACGTAGATGAGTGCAGTGAAGGAGTAAAAGTAGAAGTAGAAGTAGAAGCAAAGTGATGACCACCGATGGTCCGTGCTTTGCACCTCCAACTGTCCGTTGCCCGCAAAGCTGACAACCATTCGCGGTCATGGTGTCGTTTTGGCCTTGGAAGGTATCGTCTTGTTGAATCTATTCAGATATTCCCTTTGCATGCTGACTGTTATCCAGGGTCAGGACAATTCTCCTGCCTCCTTCGAGAAGACGCTCTCCACGCTGTCCACGAAGATCGCCCAAGCTACCACTCGACTTGATCAGCAGCGACAAACTTCCCGTCGCTTTAAAGCTTTGTGGACGCTATACTCGACCTTTGCATATCTATTCTATTCTATCATACTTGCACTTGTGGTAGGATGGGAGACATGGGGCGTTAAGGAATACGCCGCCATTGCCGGCGGCCCGGTTCTGTGAGACTTTAGCCCCATGGGCTTTGCTCCAACGGCTAACCTTTCTCTGGTAGGATCTATGCCGTACGAAACGTTGGATCTCGTCTATTTGAATATCGCATTTCCCGAACCCAGCGCGGGGTTGATGACCTGCAGAAACAACGCGACGAGACCATCGAGAAGCTCAAAACCGCCACCAAATATAATTCCACCCAGCAGCTCCTCGAGAAATATGGGGGCGAGTCGCCGAAGCAATCTCCAGCTTCCAAGGGGAACTCGGAGAAGCCCAAGCCCGTCACTCCCCAGCAACCTCGCGTAGCCCGCACGGGGCTACCTCCCCCGCCAACGGCCAACATCCGCCGTCCTTCTTCTCATCAGCCCCAGCAACCCCAGCCTGGAGATGGGATAAATCAGACTCCCAGTCAGCAACAAATTTACGCCAATGCTCCTCCTTCGCCTCCGTTTCACCAGCCACAACCTCAAGACCAGCCTGACTTCGCGCCCAACGCCTTCCCAGGCCAGCAAGGTCCATACATCGAACAACCGCACTGGTATGACCGTCTTCTAGACGTCCTGCTCGGCGAAGATGAGATGCAACCGCGCAATCGTATGGCCATGATATGTGCCTCGTGTCGACTTGTCAACGGCCAAGCCCCACCCGGTATCAAGACTCCTGAGGAACTCGGTCGCTGGCGCTGTGGTAGCTGCGGGAATTGGAACGGTGTTGAGAGCGAGACAACGAAGATTTTGTCAAGCCTGAGAGAGACTGTGGATGCGGAGGGGACTATCGACCAGACGAGCACCGGGGTATCCACCACGGAGGAATTCGCAGACGAAGACGACGTCTTTGTTTCTCGTGAGGACCAGAATACTCCCTCGCAGGACTCGGACGATTTTGAGGAGGCTCAGCACAATTCCGAAGAAGATTCTCAGGCTCAACCTGTTCGACGTTCGAAACGGAAGGGAGCGAAGAAGTAAATAAACTCTCAAGGCTATCATCAGTATCATTAGTATCATTATCGGAGGCTGGCTCGGGTCGCAGAGTTTCGGCGTTTGCAGGTCGTTGTTAAAAGGAACTTCTTCTCCGTGTATTTCTATTGGCAAAGCATTCTATCGTATCTGCCATGATATCGTCGTCATAACTATCAAATGCCTATGTGCAAAGCAACGAAACCCACTGTCCGTTGCAAGAGATGCATGATGCAATCAGTCCATAGCAGCGCCAGTCTGCTCTTTCAACTTCGCAATGACAAGATGTGAAACCTTCACCTCGGCCTCTTCACTCGACCAACACCCCTCGACCGAAGCAATCTCCTGCTTATTGTGAACTGCCGTGCTCTGATATGTCGCAGTAACAACCCCCAAGGCCTTCTTCTCAACCCGCTTCGTCTTAAACACCAAATCGCCCGACGCCTGGACCATATTCTGCGCCGCGTTGCGCGGATGCTGCACATTGACGTTATCGAATATCACCCGTCTCAGGTACGCCAGGAGTCCGATCCGCTCGGTAAATGCGTAACATTGGTCTAGATTGCCCTGGGAGTCAATGAAAATTGCTCCGAGAGTGCTTTCGACGATGTCCGAGATGAACTTGTCGGCTCGAAGGCTGGCGAATAGTTCCCAAGGGTAATGGGAATCGTGCGTGAGAGCATCTCGAATTTGGTCGCGAAGAGCTTGGTAGCGTTTGATGGAGCTATCGAGCAGGGGTTGAACGACGCCTCCGTGGGTGCGGAGGAAGCGCCAAAGATGAATCTCATCGTGACGAGTGGTGAACTTGGCGCTTCCGTCGGAGGTTTGGGCAAGATCCGTGCTTTCTTCTGGTGCTGCTAGGTCCATGCAGAGGAAGGCAAGGAGGTTGGCGTTCACTACTGCGTGCTTGATGAGAGTCATTGTGCCCTGGGAGAGTTTTTCGGGGTGAGCTGCGAGCACCGAGACAACTATCATATCTAAGACGGCATCGCCGAGGAATTCGAGGCGTTGGTAGGATTGCGTGGTCGTATCGTATTGGCAGGATGCATGTGTCAGAGCTTCTGTCAAGAGAGATGCATCTTTAAAAGTGTATCCAAGCAGAGGTGCCAGACGATGAGAATCAACCAGGTTGCTGGTTCTTCGATCAGAGGGTCCAATGACAGATGTAACATCACTAGTGAAATGAGTGATATCGGGGAGGAATCGATGGAGACAAGTTTGTGCTCTATGCATTCCGCCGTCCAAGTATGCTGCCCCGATCAAGGCTTCGACCACATCTGCCAGTACCTTCATCGCGAGATCGCGTTTCATGGGTTCATATGTTGTCTTTTCGCCAACTCTGGGCGCAGTCCATTTGCGAGGCGTGAAGCGGTTGATCAGAATGAAACTATCCAGCCCTGTTTCTAGAGCGGCCCGCGCGAGGTATTGATTCTTGATCAGCCTATCTCGGTTTTCGGATAACAATCCTTCGTCCCACTTGGGATTTTCAAAGAAGAGATGGCAGCCAACCGTGAATTTTAGGACGGAGTCTCCAAAGAATTCATAAAGCTGATAATGAGTATCCGCTTGTGCGATGGGCGTCGTTATTGCTGTAAGAACATGGCGCAGATTTTGAAAACCAACCCCCTTGAGAATGGTCTCGTTTAACCTATGCGCAACTGATGTGGCTTCAAATCTGTCTAGTAGAGCCGAGATCAAAAGCCCAAACATGGCCTTTGAAGCAGGGAGTTTGTCAATGGTACAACCACCAGCTGGCATTGGAGCAGCGACCTTGATAATAGGCTCACCATCGTCACCGGGCACTGGAATGCTCGTAATTTGCAGAAAGTTGCGTCGTTTTGGAATGGAATGACATTCGATCTCCAGTCCACCTTTTGTGTCGGCGGGTTGTAGCCATCTTCTAAACAGCCGAGGTTCACTAAACTTGGCCCTGTCGCGGATGATTCCATGTGGGGGTGTCAAAGCATCTCGAGTATGTACGTCAAGAGCCTGCTCCGATCCATCATACCTATCAATCCAATCTTTGAGATTCTCGTGGGGGATGTTAGGAGCAAAAAGCGCTACATAGTCTCGGGTGGCTGGCTGCACGCGGGAACTAGGAGCTTGGAGATAGAGCGCAGTGATATTCTGCAAAACCTTGATTGTCTCCGTCGTGGCTCCATCAAAGAGCTCCGGAGTCGTAAATGAGGCCACCAATGTAACATCGCTCTCCCAGTAGATATTAATAGGGTCTGGCATCGGTGTTGACTTGGGTAAGATGATTGATATTGACAGATCTTCATCTATCACCCCGGTGTCGCGATTCTTCATCTCGATAGTAGTCTTGTAAAGCTGAGGGTGAGGGGTCTGCCAGATATGCGCTAATTCCACGTAGGGGTCATATTGTGCTGATGCTTTCACTATGGCGGGTATTTTCTCTTCTTCGGCGAATTGAGGCTCGGTCTTCCGACTCAGGGGCAGTAGATTATCATTCACCAGTCCATATTTGTAGAGGGCTTCGTATGCACGGAAGGCTGCCTCTTTGCGGGCCGCCCGTTCTGTTCGCCACCATACCTTGCCTTGTGCCCGACGCACGGCCGGGTGTACACAGTTGGGAAGAGTGACGGTGCTTTGGACGAGTCCACTGGCATCCTCTTTGAACGAGAATGTTGGGCGGTTGTCAACGTGGTCACTGACGGGTAGCACGTCACAGAAATGGTGCAAGTGTTGCATTGCATCGTCCGCAGAGAGACGTGCGTTTGTTGACGGCACAAAAAGATAATCTGTAACCACATCGTGGACATTCTCGAGTTCCCAGGCTTCACGGCGTCGCCTCTGGTCGTCAAGATAAGCGTCAACCATAGCCACTTCCAGCTGTTGCCATTTGCGTATCAGGTCTGGCGAGTCATCATCCTCAGATATCATGACAGCGTATGTCGAGTCCGGGTGTCGAGCTCGTCCACGGCGCTGGATGAAAGACTTCAGATTCATTGGCTCGTCGTAGCATACTACCAGGCTGCATGAGCTAACATCCAATCCTTCTTCCAGAACATCAGTAGACACGATTAGGTTCTTTCGACCAGTTCTGAATTCGGAGAGGGTATTCTTCTGGATATTTTGACAGAGAAGGTCACCCAGGTTCCACTTGCGATGGGCGCTACTTGACCATCCAACAAAAGATGCAATTCGGAAACGGTCTTTGGTCGACGGGTACAGTGAGAGGAGCCGAGTCATCACAGTGACAGTGTCTCTCCTTTTAGCGAATATCAAGCCAGAGAATGCTGGCGCGTCCATCTTTCCCAAGAAGTCGATCAAATTCTCAAGTTTCGGAGACAAGTGAAAGCCCTCAGTAGCGCCTTCGATAATTTCCATTCCATGGAGAAACTCAAGGAGGAATACTCGCTCCACGCGATCAAGTCTCGTCAGGGATGTATCGGTATCAATGGACTGCTGCAGCGCTTCGATTGAGGTCTGGATGAAGTAGTCCGTTGCCCACCCACCAAGCTCTGCATAGATTGAATTGCTTCGATCGAGAAACTTCTTGAGTGACTCGCTGCAAAATGTTTTCCCTGTTTTCAACACTTTTTCTGCTTGCTCATGTGTCTCTGGCCTCTCGAGGAGCTCCTCAATGTATGGGTCATCTCTCAAGTCGAACGACTCAACGCAAAGTTCCAATGAAGAAAGAAGTCGACTGCCAAATCCTCGTTGTTTTTCTTTTAGAGGGACGTAGTCGATACGCTCTAAATGCGGCCTATGGACATGCTCGAGAAGCTCGGCCCGGTGGGTACGAGGCGTTTTGCAAACGGCGTCCAAGTTTGCTTCAATTATTCTTCAACATGTTAGACACTAACAGGAACACAAATTTAGGGCATCATACTGTAACTCATGACGGCTAGATCTGACAATTGGACTAGCAGTTAATCCAAGGATCCGAGGAACCGAATCTGGGCCAAATGCCTTCCGTCTGGGATGATAGTGATCTTGCATAATCTTGTTAGCCGCATGCTTACGCATACAGTGATGTGCCTCGTCGAAAATAATGAGAGCCAACTGTGACATGCGCACAAAGCCATGGCCGAGAGCATCTGCAAGAACAGCATGAGTAGAGGTCACAACGCGAATTTCTTTCAGAGCCGTATTCCAGACTGCCTGATCATGCCAGCGATCTACATTGTCGAGGCCTGTGAGAACCCGAGTCCTGACCGATGGAATTTGGGACGCGATGACCTCGTGCTGCTGCAGGCACAGTGCCACAGTAGGAGCCAGGAACCACACCATCTATTGCAGAAGCCCATTAAACTCAATCCTATCGCGAGACCTTGACCTTACTTTCTTAGGATCGCACTGTTCTAACTCTGCGATAATGCGCAGCACCGCTCTAGTGTCCATATTAGCATCTGTTGAAGCGCAGATCGTGTTGAGACTTCAACTCACATGTGAGTCTTTCCACTGCCCGTATCCATCTGAAGCTTTGGTGTTAAAGATAACGAGAGGCATCATCATAACCTTGAGTTGACGCACGGCAACGATGATATTTTGCTTTAGGCTCGCTTCAAGCATCTCCAGCTGATAGCTGCGGGGTCGATAAGACACGCCATTGCTGCCCACCAGCTCCGGGGTAGCGGAAGCTGGCTGGTCTTCCGTTGCGTCCATCTCTCCATCCATAACGGAAGGGCCTCGGTATGGAATCATGAATGAGAGGAGAAAGGAAGACGACGACCAAGCTGCAAACAATGATTGCCTGAAAGTTGTTGTCATGTGGGGCTATCCTTGCACTGACCAGTCAAAGGCCTCAGAGCTTACTAACTCGGAAGTGCATTGTCAGAAGTATTTCAGGCGAGACATGAGATTTGAAAAGTGGGAGAATAGGACTAGGATATCATCAGTCTCTATCATCGACCAGCCGAGCCCAAAGTTGTTCGATCAAGAAGGAAGTGAATGTAAGGAAGTATCGGAGATTCGTGCAGCAATATATCTTGGCAGCTGCCACATGTGCTCCGAAAACCCTTTGATATCCATAATCATAATCACTCTCCCATCACGTCGAAATCTTCATTATTCATCACCTGGCTTGGCATCATTGTTCTATATCTTCCTCATAGAACCATGCGCTTGGGTACTTTCTCATACCTCAACCCTATCAGACGCTCTCTGTTAGTTGTACGAGACTTGAGCTGAGGAGTATCTTGCATTTCGTACACCTCGAAATAACTTCATCTGCATCCACTCAGCTCATACTGGAGCCTTCGATGGCCAGGCTCTTCCGTTCCTAGCATTCCACTCACGATAGTATAGACATCGTTTGATAACTAAAACCGAAATGGAGATCTGCAGTAGCACAAAAAGTACTTTTGAGAGATAAGCATGAAAATTGCAAGACCCACAGGGGCCTTTAGATCAGACTATAGTTCTCAGACCAGACACGACAAAAGCGCGGCACAGACCAGCGCAGTGGTGTCTCTTCCTATCCTATCGGGTTCGCAGAGGCATCCAAGCGTCTGTCGGCTGGTTGATCTTGCCAAGTCTTCTGAAAGAAGGGTCTCTACAAGTATACTTTCTGAGGAGTAACGATCCATCATACTTGGAATAATCACAAAGCCTTCTTTTCTCTTGTTCGCGTATGATTCTCACTTGAGTGAGTAATATTCGGAATTAGGCACTTGTCTGTCAAAGATCCCTGCCATGCCGGGTAGTTGTTTTTCCGGCGTAAACACTTCGTTGAGAATGAGCCTAGTTTTGAAGACTGCAAGAGCTTCTGAAGTGAAACACAGAAAGAAATTCTGACACGCGTTTACCTTGCGTCCATATTTAGATCCCAGGGCAGTGCTTGATTGGATCGAAACCATCACAGCATGCGCCTATCTCTGGCGCAAGCTTTAAAAACAGACGGTTCTCACTTCTCACGCGTCTTTCTTCGGCTCCCTTCACATATTTCATCGCAATTCTGTTGGACAAACATCTCGCATCCGCAGTCCCGTAAATTTCTGAGCTCTGATATCAGGAAATCGGAGATCAAAAGCTTAGTTCACGCGTCCGTGTACACCTCGCCCACCAGACTCGACGCCATCATGTCTCACACGCCCACCATCGTCAAGATCCCAGGGGGTAGCGTTGAGGGTGAGCCCGTCCATGTTGAAGATCTCCAATCTCAGCTGAAGGATATTCCGCGAGAAACTCGATACCTGCGTATTGAGGAAGACGCCCCATCCGCTGATGATTGGGTGCTCCTCAGCTCACACTTTACCAGCGTAGAGAATCTGGAGCTTGAGAGCGGATACGATGAAGACTTAAGCGACCAAATTCCTTTACATTGGCCTCTCCAGCGACTTGAGTTGAGGTCCGCCACAGCGGAAGTGATCACGACTCCATTCATCCAAGAAGGCCGGGTCCCGCATCTCAGCTTGCTTTTGACCTGTGGTCTCCGATTTGAGGGACCAACGAATGATGAGCTACGGAGGCAGCATGATGAGGATATCAAGCGCGGCGACAAGAAAGCGGACTACATTACGGTTGCTGAAGGAACGCCCGAGGAACGCAAGGTTCAAGTGACCTCCCTCCCAACTTTAGTCTGCGACTGGATGACCGAGCATACTTGTGTCTGTGATGCCCAGGAGCGCCTCAAATATAAGTTGTCATCTACTCCCATCAATATGAAGACATTGGAGATTTTTGAGAACGATGCTATGGACGCGTTCTCTCGCATGGCGTTGGCCCTTCCTCATGTTGTGTCAAACCTCCAGGCCCTCAGGATCCGATCAACCAGTGGATTAGATTTTCACTATTTGACAGAAGAGGCATTTCGTTACATCTTGCCTACTCTAGAAAACCTGAAGACTTTCAACTTCACGGTAGGAGAAGTCTTTGATGATCCCACCTACTTGCCCACATTTTACAAGTTCTTCCCCTCCAATTTGACAGACTTGTACATTCGTGGCCCTACATCCTTATGCCAGTCAAAACAGTGGCCAGAGTGGTTGAAAGCATTCGAGTCCGAGGATTTTCTCCCAAAGCTTCGAAAATTGGCATTCGTTCTAGATCTACACTATGAAGATGGGCCCGCGTCATCGGGCCGACGCAATAGCATTGAGCCAACCATTGGAGCTTTGGAACAAGCACGCAAGGAATGCCAGCGTCTCTGCAATATTGCTAAAAGGCGCGGAATTGATATTGTGGACATACCTGTTGAGCATGTCAATGCGGGCAACCTGTTCAAGCCAGTGGATCCCCGATGGTAATTTAACCGGCACATTCACGCTCATAACCTCCCTCCTGACCACTACTCCCATTCCACCCCTCTCCACTCATGTATGACTATCAAAACCAATCTCCATTCTGACTTTACCAAGCGACAGAAGTGTACTACTTTGCATTTCAAAATCGCATACTTATGTCATTAACAACGTGGTCTTGAGCTAAAATCTATCCAGCGTGTCATGACCCAATCTTGACCTAAACTAGTCTTTATAGCATACATAATCAATAGATGTACCGGAAGTTCAAGTTCTCCTGATCAGTCTTGTCTTCAAAAGCATGGATGAGATTCGGATCAGCCGCATCAACACCTGCCGCAGCTAGCATCTCATCCTTCTTCTTGTTCTCTCGGATCAGATAGAAGCGCAGGAAGATCACAGCCACAGTCATGCACGCGTAGCATGCAAGATGCACACTCCACGCGATATGATAGCGGGGCGCATCCCAGTCCAGGAACACTTGGGGCCCTATCATTATGGTCAGATTGGCGAATCGACGTGACAGAGGGAGCCAACTTACCAATGGCGTTGCCAGCAGCCCAGGAGATGAATGTCGCAGCCACAACAGTCGCCTTCTTAGTCTGTCCGGCGATATTACGGGAGACCATTGAGAGAGACAGCGTTTGAGCGGACCAGAAGGAAAGTGTGATATAGTAACTGATCAGCAAGCCTACTTTATTTGCCAATGAGCCAACTTCGACCGTCATTAAGACAATGGTGCCGATGTATGACCTGTGGCTGTTAGTTCCTGGTCGCCATCAGCCTGGTCAGAGGACTTACGGAATCACGAATCCGAGCATCACCAAGAGATTCTGGTTGAATCTCTTTACCAGCCATGCCGAAGTTAGCAGGATGATAATGATGTATGAGCCTAATACCATAGCTAGAAGCTGGCTTTGTAGAGTGCTGAAGCCGAAAGACTTCATGATAATGCCCGCGAAAGAGCCAAGACCACTGGTAGGCAAGGTCGTGAATATCTGGATGCTGCAGTAGCACCAGGTTTGAGGATCACCGAGGGCCTCCCACACCTGATAAGATCTAAATTGCTTGTTTTGGATACCCGTCTGATTTGTTCGCAGTCGCTCGATCATCAAATGCTTATCCTCTTCGCTAAAGCACTTGGCACGCATTGGGGAGTCGGGCATCCACCAAATGACGAAAAGTCCCCAGAGGACTGAAAGACATCCGTAGGAGAGAAATAATGCCTGCCAAGACTTGAGTGCTCTGTCACCTCCGATCAGAGTGAAGCAGTAGGCCAAAAGACCACCGACAATCTGCTGAGCCCCGTTCATCATGTACCAATAGGTCACTGTGGCGGCCTGTTCTTCTCTCTTGTACCAGATTGATGAGAGTAAGACGAATATTGGCTGGCAACAGGCTTCAAAGATGCCCAGTAAAGTACGAACAGTCACAAGGCCCTCGAAGTTGTGGCATGCAGCGTGCATTGCCAGGACCGTTCCCCAAAGACAAATATTGATGCCGAGGTACTTTGCAATCGGAACTCTCTGGATAATCCAGTTGGTCGGCCACTCCACAGTCAAAACGGCAATGTAAATACATGTGGTCAGCCAGGAATATTTTTGTCCATCTTCCAAGCCGGCATCAACCTTGATGCCCATGATAGAGGCGAATGACATGGTTCCTTTATCCAAGGCCTGCAGGAAGTACGTGCATATCATGACCACAAGCACACGTTTGTCGATCATCTTCTTCAGTCGCTTGTTGGTAGCCTCATCGACTTCCACCCGACCATGGGATGCGTACATCTGGATTCTACATTTTTAAGTCAGTCAGGAACCATGCATTTCGATCAGCAGACAGCACTTACTCTTTATCGACACGAGAGAAATCCATATCATCTTTTCTTAGGTCATCCTCTGGTGACAAGACCCGCTCGACATGCGAAATATCTTGTTGTCCCTTGGGATCTGTCATTTCGATCGCGTGTTGGTGACTTTGAACCGTATCTGTCTCGATTCCCAGGCGGGATTCAGAATTTTTGTTGTTGGCCATGTCTTGTGAAAATAGTAGCTTTGACGCGGCGAGTCTGACAGTGTATTGGGACCCAGATCAGGACCAGCCCATCCGACCTTTAATGGGAAAGAATCTCGGGTCCAAGCCACGATCCACTCCTCTCGAGCTGTAGCAATGAGCTAAGAACCACCAAGAACATTGATGCGCCAGAAAACTCTCGTTCCAATCATTTCAACCCGTCTATCCACCTTCAGACCTATTGAGACCCCGCCGCTCGCTTTCCCCGGCTTCTTGGCGGGCGAAGTCCCCCTCCCATTGACGGCCCCCACGCTTCGCGTAGGGGAAATCCGGGGAAGTATCATGCCGAACGAACCCACCAGCCCTCTGCTCCGCCTGAATACCTCGTTAGCGCCGTGATCTACCGTTATCGGCCCAATGTTGACACCTGTGCCCGCCCGCATTCGGCCTGCACTACCCCGAGCTCGGCTTGGCCTACGCGGGGATGCATTTAGTTCTTCCGCAAATCATTCATGACTACTTATTAGCCTCATTTGTCTGAGAGATTTTGACCGCAAAAGAAAAAGCGTCGGACTGGGTTTCTACAGCGAACAATCACGCTCAAGCATTGACGCCAAAAGTCTCTCTCCTCATGGCTGCGCCGCGTACCCCGGCGCCTGAAATCCACCGCGCTGTGAATCTCCTCATTGACAGCCTCGTCAATATCAAAGATGAGACTGGGCAATTTCTACTCTACCTCCCTGATGGTCGCGTTATTGATACAAAATCTTGGGCTGGTTGGGAATGGACTCACGGCATTGGTTTGTATGGCGTTTGGAAGTACTACGAGATGACCGGCGATGAGAAGCTGTTGAAGATCATTGAGGACTGGTTTGCCGCGCGATTCGCCGAAGGAGGCACCACTAAGAACATTAACACCATGGCCGTCTTTCTTACTCTTGCTTACGTCTATGAAAAGACCGGCAATGTCACCTACCTCCCCTGGCTGGATGCTTGGGCTGAGTGGGCAATGCACGAATTACCACGCACCCGCTACGGCGGCATGCAACATGTCACTTATATTACGGAGAACTACCAGCAACTCTGGGATGATACTCTGATGATGACCGTTATGCCGCTGGCGAAGATTGGAAAACTGCTCAATAGGCCCGAGTATGTCGCCGAGGCGAAGAAGCAATTCCTCACCCATATCAAGTACCTTTTCGATACGAAGACTGGGCTATTCTACCACGGCTGGACTTTTGAGGACGGTGGTCATAACTTTGCGAATGCACGCTGGGCTCGCGGGAACAGTTGGGTGACCATTGTGATTCCGGAAATCATCGAGCTGCTCGAGCTGGAGCCCACCGATCCTATCCGTTTACACCTTATTGAAACACTAGAAGCGCAGTGCGAGGCTCTCCAGCGCGTACAGTCGGAGTCTGGTGGCTGGCACACTCTTCTGGATCATCCGGACTCATACCTGGAGGCCTCCGCGACTGCCGGCTTTGCCTATGGTCTTCTCAAAGCAGTTCGGAAGAGGTACATTGGCGCACAGTACAAGGCGGTCGCTGAAAAGGCCATTGCGTCGGTAATGAAGGACATTGATCAGAATGGTGAGCTGCAGAACACCAGTTTTGGAACAGGAATGGGTGATAGTCTGCAATTTTACAAGGACATCCCCCTCACCTCCATGCCATATGGACAGGCGATGGCCATCATGGCGCTAGGCGAATACTTGCGGACCTATCTATAGCTGGTTTCCTCTGTTCCAAGGTTTTAAGACGTAATAGAATGAAATAGATATCAATGACCTCAATTCATCACAAGACTAGAACCATATCGTCAAGCAATCCCAGATGTTCGGCGAACTCCACGCATGCAATTGCCCGATGTCCGCTTATCGCTTATCGCATGCCCCTCGTCGGCGTTCTCCGAGCTGCGCGAAAAGTGAGGCCCAGTAGCCCATAAGTAGAACGCACAACTCTCTTTGCATCATCTCCGCATACTTTTTCGCCTGACAAAGCTGCGTTCACTCACCCAATTCACTCTCCCAACGCCGCCATGCTGTACACCCACGCGACTATCATCACCGTTGATCGCTCTCGTCGCATCATCGAAGACGGTGCCATTCGCGTCACCAACGAGACCATCGCCGACATTGGCAAGTCTTCTCTGCTGAGAGAGCGGTACCCTGAGGATGACGAGCTTGATTTGACCGGTCGCATCCTCATTCCTGGCTTGATCTCCACCCACATGCATACCGCTCAGACGCTTCTACGGGGCACTGCCGACGATCTAGAGCTTGTCTCTTGGCTCTGTGAGCGCATTTGGGTGCTGCAGGGTAACTTCACCGAGGCTGACGGGTATGCTGCGGCGCGCCTGAGCATTGGCGAAATGCTCAAGTCGGGTACCACCTGTTTCCTTGAGAGCATGGTATACTCTCCAACTTTTTGATTATCCTGTATTCTCAAATCTCTTGCTAATGGAATGCAGTTTGCCGATCGCTATGGCTTTGATGGCCTTGCCCGCGCTGTCGAGGAATCCGGTATTCGAGGCTGCCTGGGGAAAATCGTCCTGGATATCGCCAAGTACGCCAAAGATGACGCCTGGGCTATGCACCCGGGCCTCGTTGAAGATCGGGAAACGTCTCTGCTGGGAACACTCAAGATGTGGGAGAAGTGGAACGGTGCTGCTAATGACCGTATCCGCGTGTGGTTTGGAGCTCGTACTCCTGGAGGGTAGGCACCTACGTTTAATAGATCCTAAAACCATTGACACTTTCTAGGGTATCCGACGCGCTGTACAAGGAGATGACTGCGCTCTCGAGGGAGAAGGGGATTCCGGTCACGATGCACTGTGCTGAGGTCAAGGCCGATCGCGAGTTCTTCTCGTCGGTGGATCATACACCGATGTCTTATTGTGACTCGGTGGGACTGTTGAGTCCGTCGACGGTGCTGGTGCACATGGTTCATTTGGATGATTCCGACATCGAGCTACTCTCGACTTCAGGCGCCCATGTCGCCCATTGTCCCACGTCCAACGCTAAGCTGGCGTCGGGTATCTGCAGGGTGCCTGAGCTGCAGCA
Organism: Penicillium sp. IBT 18751x; assembly: GCA_028828935.1. Taxonomy (NCBI): domain Eukaryota; kingdom Fungi; phylum Ascomycota; class Eurotiomycetes; order Eurotiales; family Aspergillaceae; genus Penicillium; species Penicillium sp. IBT 18751x. The sequence continues at coordinate 145,033 of JAQJZS010000011.1, read as the reverse complement.
GGCGGGTGTTAATATCGGTCTTGGGACTGATGGTGCCCCGTGCAACAACACCTGCGATATGCTGCAGGAGATGAAGCTTGCGGCGATCATCCATAAGAGCATCTCGTATGAGCCGACCGCAGTTCCGGCTGAGTCGGTTTTGGAGATGGCGACCATCAATGGTGCCAAAGCTCTTGGACTGGATGATCATATCGGTAGTCTCGAAGTCGGCAAGAAAGCTGACTTTGTGGCTATCGATGTCCGCGGGATTCACAGTCAGCCCTGGTTCAACCCGGCCAGTGCAGTGGTCTATACCGCCACTGGACGCGATGTTGAGCTTGTAGTGGTGGATGGCAAGGTGCTGGTGCAAGCTGGCGAGTTACTAACGATGAATGAGCAGGAAATTGTGGAGGAGGCAAGGAAGCGAAGCCGGGAGGTTGTGGAGAGAGCCGGTCTCTCCAGCAAGATACAGGGCCGTTGGCCTGTAGAGTAGACGCCAGGATAGTTCAAGTAGAAGTATGACAACCCCAGCATCTATCTGAAGCGTTCACGCGGATGTAATCTACAGAGACAGAGCTTGAGGTTTTTGATTTCTGTCAAACTAAGACTCACATTCATCATGAAATCACTATAACTGAAATTGTTGACTGGTAATTCACTCGGTAAAGCTCGAGAAATTTGCCTGATCGAGATATTGAAGATTAGGCCACCAACTCGGCTACGGCCCTTTACGTATACAGCCCATTGATCAAGCTACGCTCACGGCGCAGGTCGAATCATATCCAACCAATTCACCGGATTGATAATAAGCCAAGCCACCCCCGCCGCTACATTGCAGGCGTCTTGTGGCTCAGATCGCCGGACCCAATCTAAAAACGCCGACGAATTGCCGCAGGTAGATCCCGCCGTACACTGTCTGCCGAATTCGAGGCCCGAAGTTTCCGATATCCCAGAATAAACTCTTTGTTTCTCGATATTCACGTTTGTCATGCAGCATTGGCCCTAGAGCCCCGAAACCCCGCATTTTCCCACACGACGGATCAGTCAACCCGCCATGCTTTGACTGGCCAAATGCGCATCCACACTATCCAATGATTGGCCTACATGCAGCGCCAACTTTGATAAAATTGGGGGGAATATAATCTGCCCTTCTCTGGTAGGTTCTTGGGCTAAGATCTTCTGGTCCCGTGGTGTGGGGTAGCTTGGCTTATGGTCAAAACCAACTCACGGCCTGATGGAAGTCGTAAATTGGCTTGGCTTCACGTATGAATACGGTATAGTTCTGATGAGCCCTTTGCCGCTATTTAAGTAGTGAGACTGCCCTACTCACCAAGACGTTTCTTTTTGAATTTCAGCAGCGAGCTCCTCGGATTGACGAACTGAATCAAGTTTTTGCAATTGCTGAGAATTCTCGACCTTTCTCTTTGACAATGGCCGAGACTGCTAAGAACGGTCCTTTGGACTTCACTGTGAGTCTAACACATTAAATTTTGAGACACGAACAGATTACTAAAAGTCTTATGACAGACCTTCCATAATATCATACACAACGAATTGTCCTCAACTTCCACGACTCGGCACAGCATCAACCCTGCGAATTCCACACCCAACCCTGAAGTTCCAGTCGCAACTCAAGAAGATGTTGACCGGGCCGTAAAGTGTGCCCGCGATGCCTTTAAGACGTGGTCTAAGACATCTTTTGCCGAGCGTCGAACCGCTCTGTCAGCTTACGCTGACGCTCTCGACGCCAACGCTGATGCGTTCGCGAAGACCCTCACCATGGAGCAGGGAAAGCCACTGAACCAAGCCGCTACCGAGGTCGGAATGGCCTCTACTTGGATTCGGGCGATGATTGAAATTGAAATCAAGGAGAACATTATCGAGGAGAAAGATGATCTGAAGATTATTCAGCGCTACACACCTATGGGCGTGGCTGGTGCGATCGTGCCGTGGAATTTCCCTGTGCTCCTTGCTATGGGCAAGATTGTCGGTGCTGTTTACACTGGTAATGCTGTTATCATTAAACCTTCGCCGTTCACTCCTTATTGTGGCTTGAAGTTGGCTGAGTTGGCGACTCGATTCTTCCCTCCGGGTGTGATTCAGTGTCTGAGCGGCGATGATAGCCTTGGTCCAATGCTCACAGATCATCCTGGTATAGATAAGATCAGCTTCACCGGCTCTATTGCAACTGGTAAGCGAGTGATGGCAAGCTGCGCTAAGACACTTAAGCGAGTGACCCTGGAGCTTGGCGGAAATGACCCAGCTATTATCTGCGACGATGTGGACATTGACGCGATCATTCCCAAGATTGGTATTCTGTCCTATCTCTGCAGTTCCCAAATTTGCATGATGATCAAGCGTCTTTATGTTCACGAAAAAATCTACGACGCCTTCCTGGAGAAGCTGATCGCCTTCGTAAAGACGCTCAAGGTTGGAGACGGCAACGAGGCCGATGTCTTCTTCGGTCCTGTCCAGAACAAAATGCAATACGAGAAAGCCAAGGCACTTTTTAGCTCCATCACTACTGAAAATCTGAAGGCAGTACTGGGTGGTTCGATCGAGGACTCGCACGGATACTTCATTCATCCGACTATCATTGACAACCCGCCCGAGTCATCTCGCGTCGTCCAAGAGGAGCCCTTCGCGCCCATCCTTCCCATTATGAAATGGTCCGATGAGGACGATGTCCTTGAGAAGGCGAACGCCCTAGAGACTGGCCTTGGTGCATCAGTTTGGAGTAATGATTTTGAGCGGGCTACTCGCATGGCTAATCAGCTCCAGGCGGGTATTGTTTGGGTCAACTCGCACTTTGATGTTTCCCCCAAGGCGCCGTTTGGTGGTCACAAGCAAAGTGGTATGGGTGTTGAGTGGGGCCTCAGTGGCCTGTTGGCTTATTGCAATTCGCAGACGCAGTGGTTGAAGAGAGGCGTCTAGAGCCCCGGGAGGTAACTCTTTAGGAATTTTTTGACTGTTCCTAGTCTATAATTGCTTACAAAATGGCATTACGAGTGAATTTTTCCCTACAAACACAATCACTCTTCCAATAACTTTGTCAATACAAATTGCTGGGTATTACCATTTCAAAAGTTTGTTGCTCAAGTATTTGGCATGATGCTGCCATTTTATACCATGGATCTCTACGGGTAGTTTGAAGTTCAGAGAGGAAGTAGACCCAGATGATGTTGGGTGAGAATTGTTTTATGAAGGTAGTCTTTGGAAATATCAACGGTTAGCTCACTCACAATCAGGACCGGGCGCATCTTCATTGAAGTCAAAGAATTACGTCTTGCGTATAGACGCAAGGGCGGTCGCGAACGAATTTGGCTTGAAGGTAGTATCACTCTGGGAGCAAGCACTGGGATAGTAAGTCCCAGGCCAGGTATCCATGGCGTATGTAACTGATCCAATCAATTGACTCGCAAGACCAAGTTGATGTCGAGTAGTGCGATGCAGTGGACAGTAAGGGTGACGACACTACTCGATACCATGTCAATGATGGCGGTGGCTTGACCTGTAAAGTACCTTATCTGCACGAGGTCCAGACGTAGCTTTCAAAGAGAATACAAAATAATCTTGGCTCTGCAAGGGCATGTAAAGTGTTCACGGGGCCAACTGCTATGATGTCACCTCACTATGGTGTAACAGCCTTAACAAATATAGCAATCAGCCATATTGTATATTAAAAGCCCTGCATTTGTGGACGATCCTCGCCACTTGATATGAACAAGCCACATCATTCTTTAGGAACTGGCCAGTAGCTCTCCACCTGACAGAGAATAGTCGTGATCGGCGACGCTGATGTTCCACGGATGACGTCCCGGCTCGACGCCACTCCCATACAACCCCTGTCAACTTCGTTTTGCAATGCGACATGGCACTTGGCATACGTTAGTTCTGCTGTCATAGAGTATCAGGTTCTGCGATATCTGGTGAAGCATTTCGTTTATTTAATACGGTCGCATCTACCCTTCATACTCTTGTTGTACACACAACTACATCCAATCCTATTTCTCCATCATTCAAATTTTCAAATATTCAAGATGTTCCACCGTCGTCGCCCAGCTACTACCACCACTCGCGAGACTAAACCCTCGCTGATGACTCGTCTTCGTGGCCCCGGTGCTCGAAAGCAGACCGTGAAGACTAAGACCACCACTACCCGCCACGGCCCCACCACCACCACCCGTCACGGCCCTTCGACTCATCGCACCACCAAGCGACACTGGGGAACCACTACCCCTCAACATCACCACCGCAAGGTCACCATGGGCGATAAGGTCTCTGGAGCCATGTTGAAGCTGAAAGGAAGCTTGACTCATCGTCCCGGTGTCAAGGTATGTCTTTCTTCCTCCTGGTTTTGAATAGGTACTGATGATTGATATAGGCTGCCGGAACTCGTCGCATGCACGGCACTGATGGCCGCGGCAGTCATGCTCACCGAGTTTACTAGATTGACAATAATGAGTTTATGAGTTACGATTTATAAGCCAGTGAAGGGGCCATGTATTATAAACTGTCTCAATTGTACCATCATCATTCGATTTTACAAGTTTCTTCGTAATACCTGGATCATTAGAAACGAATGTGTCGCGTCCGTTCATCATCCTTGAGTGCCCTTGGTCCTATTGTTTATTAGGAACAACTACGTGGATTCTATATTTGTGCTGATTGAACCGGGAAAGTCACGTGAGATTTCGGGTTATGGCATGGCGTCAGCCAAGACGTGGGCCCAGGTGTGGACCTTTTGTCGGACAGCTTCGTATACCGAAAGTATACACAGTCAAAAGTTTAAATACATGTCCGTTTTACTGATTGTGAGCTTCTTTGGAGGCCTTCTATCAGCGAGCACATTACCAAAAGCTCCGGTTGTTGATCTGGGATACAACCGCTATCAAGGGGTGACGCTGCACAATGGAGTGGACCAGTATTTGGGCATGAGATATGCGAAAGCCCCGATTCATGACTTGAGATTCAGAGCACCGGAAGATCCTGACACGAGCAGCAATCTGTTGGACGCGTCAAAGGTCAGTCGTCCCCTTCGGCTCTTTCAGAATAGGCTGACTGTTTTAGTTCGGCCCTATCTGCATCGGCGTCGGACAAACTTCCAGCGGTACTTTGGCAGAGGACTGCTTGTTCGTCAATGTCTGGAAGCCTACGAACGCTTCTAACGGTTCAAATCTCCCCGTGTGGTTGTTCATTCAGGGTGGCGGATACGCCAACAACGCCAATGCCAACTATAACGGGAGCGAAGTTGTCGAGCAATCGGGACTCGACATCGTCTTCGTCAACTTTAACTATCGCGTTGGTGCTTTGGGCTTCCTTGCAAGTGAGGCTGTGCGTCAGAATGGTAGTCTTAATACAGGGCTGCTCGACCAGCGTAAGCTGCTCCACTGGGTGAAACAGTATATTGGACAATTTGGCGGGAACCCAGACCACGTCGTAATTCATGGCGATTCATCAGGATCTGGCTCTGTAGCGCATCATCTCACCGCATATGGTGGTCGCAATGACAATCTTTTCGTCGGAGCTATAGCTGAGTCTACATTCTGGCCAACACAGCGGACTGTTGCAGAAATGGAATTTCAGTACGAGCGTTTCGTGAAGGACGTTGGTTGCGATGAGAGCGAAGATTCTCTTTCCTGTCTGCGCTCGGCTCATATCGACACCATTCAAAACAACAATATCGACGAGCCTTTTCCTGGCGGCAGTGATGACCCTGCTCCGCTATGGTATTTTCTTCCGGTGGTGGATGACGATCTGGTCCAGGATTGCCTATACAGTTTGTTCGAAGAAGGCAAAACTGTTCGTGTACCCCTCATTGTTACCGACGACAACGACGAGGGCACTGATTTTGCATATAACGCAACGAGTGAGTCCGAGGTGGCACAGTTCATGAAGAACAACTACCCAGGACTCAGTTCTGCCCAGCTCGATACCATCAACAAGGCGTATCCCCTCATGGACCCTCTTCCAAAACATGCAGCATACTTCCCATCCGCAGCTGCAGCTTACGGAGAGGCAACATTCACCTGCCCAGGAAATCACATGGCTGCCAGCATGTCTCGATATTCTTCACCAGAGCTAGTATGGAACTACCGCTTCAATGTTCGAGACCCGACTGAGCTCGCGAACGGAATGGGAGTTCCTCATGTCTTCGACCTGCCTGCAATCTTCGGGGTAGGAGAAACCAATGAGCCCACTTACTCCTATGCCAACACCAACTCTGCGATTATCCCCATCACCATGGGCTACTACCTTAGCTTTGTCAAGGCGCTTAATCCTAACGAGTATCGGAATGAGAACGCGCCCGTATGGGAATCTTGGGGAGATGGTCAGGGACAACGTTTGAAGCTCGAGACTAACTCAACAAAGATGGAACAGGTTCCTCCGCAACAAATCGAGCGATGTGCTATGTGGATGAAGCTGGCTGCGGCTATGGAGCACTAAATATCTGCCTGTACCGAGTTACACAGGCGGCGTTAGCATTTCATCAGTGATTTTTTGGGGGAATCTTGATACTTCGGACATTGTATTTGGGACAATTTTATTTTTTTCAGCGCCTATATCGAGTTTGGTCGCCTAATACCACATTGAACTTTTGTTTTTGTCTGGTCAATCAGTCTTTCCCTGAATCCCGGTTCCCTCGCCCCGGTCAGCTTCCCTTTCCGGCTGATCCCGTTCTCCTCAGCTTAGGCAAAGTGAGGGGTAGCCACAGATACTCGGCTTGATTCCTTGGAAATCCGGGGAAGCTCCACCGCTCCACCTGGTGATTCATCATGAGTGCATCCTTCACGGTCGCGATGTGGCATTTACCATCCTGAACTTCTAAACCTGCAACATGAAACCAGGCACGGGGCTATTTCCTACATTAGCTGTTGAGCTAATCGAGCTCATCGCGAATGACATCGAAGGGGAAGGTCTACTCGACCTCCGCTTCACCTGTCGTGAGCTGCAAAAGAAGACATTTCATTGTTTCGCGCGACGGTTCTTTACTTCTATCAAGACCGATCTCTCCGATAATAGTCTCCAGCGAATCGACACTATCTCCCAACACGAGGCCCTCCGGCCTTATGTACAAGGCTTGGCTTTTATGCTTCAAAATGGGGTCGGTCGCGGTCTGGTCTGGGATCGTCATCCATGGGGTTCTTTATCCGCTCCGATGGAGATTGAGGCGATTCGTCGTCTGCGCGATAATCTCATCAATAAACTCACCAACTGTCGCTCATTCTTCATTTTCTGTCAATACCCCGAAGGACACCCAGATATGAGCCGCGTCACCATAACTGATGCGGTCGCGGTGTTCTTTGCCCTTATCCTTGATGCGCAACTACCGGTCTCGTCATTCCATCTGATTTACGCAAATAAATTTTCCCGGACATTGATAATGGACATGCGCCGTTTGCCTAAATTGTTATACCGACAGCCCGAGTTCAAATTGGTCTGGTCAAATTTGCAGAAGTTATCTCTAGAGCAATACCTGACGCTCGACAATTTCGGCTTTCTGCTTGAACTGATCCTGAGTGCGCCAAATCTGAGAACACTTCTGCTCAATCTTGGGTCTCACGATTTGGCTTGCGAGTTCATGCATGAGCTAGCTGAAACAGCAGTATTTTCCCAGCTTAAAGAATTAGCCTTATTCCGAACTCTGGTGAGGGCTCCAGACCTTATCAAAATACTAGGGCGTCTCCGGGAGAATCTCTCAACCTTGACTTTCTACCACGTCTCGTTAGCGCAAGATGACAGTTGGACCGCTGTGCTCCAGGACCTCGGCCGAGATTTTTCAACTCTGAATAATATCTCCCTCTACTATTTATGGGCCAATGCCCCCACCAAGGAAGTTTTATCATTTCCAGATCTTCAGAAGGTGCCAATCATGTATGAATCCCCGGGTCAGCGTCTTCATATGCTTTATGCCGACAAGCCGATTAAGGGTCCCGCAGTACTCGGTATAGAGTACTCAGGATCAAAGGTGCCCCAACTTCTGAGTTTGTTACAGACTACTGCCATATATAAATGAACTGCGCTGCGGCCCTAGCCTGTCGACAATTTCTTTACTGTCACTTTGTTCAGAGTCTGTCTGGCAGTATAGAAGTGGTCGGGTACTGGGAGGGCCTGACATCGCCAGTGTATTTTGTATCTTATGTTCAATTTGGAATAATGATGTAGCACACAACATAATGCAAGTATATTTTTTCATTCTCATGCCTCGTAAGGGCTCAAAGCAACATCATAGCAACAATTCAGTTCCATCGCTTCTTCACGAAAGGCACCTTTCCTACATTCGTTTCACTTAATTCATGCCATTCACCGCCAGCTTTTTCAAATTCCTCCCAGAAAGCTCAACCTTGATATTCTGCAGATCACCCTCAAAGCTAGCCCGCAAAGACATCTTCTCCTTCGACCATAGTGTCACGTAGTTGTCTGACCAAAGTATCGGCGCAATCTCCGTACCGTCCGACTTCACAGCATGTAGTCGTAGAAAAACAGCGGGCACCTCGGACTCGTTCTCGAGCAATATCTCAACTGAGGCCCAACCATTTGTGGCTTTTATTTCTTGAAGAGACGCTTTCACAATGGCGGGTGCCATATGCTCCAACTTGGAAAAATCGGCATAGGTGGTGACTGGCGTGTAGTACCAGGTAGAATTGGACCAATCCAGAACATCGGGCTTGGGCGAGAGCCAGTACACGTTTCGGCTTAGCGGGATTGTATTTTCCTTCCCGTCATACAGCACCAGGCGCAGGAACGCGACATCTTTGACCTTTTCGATACCCCTTACGCCATGGACTTCTTTTGATGAGAGCGAGTTGGTCCAGGTTTTGGCCTTAGCACTAGATATATTGTTTCCGTTGGTATCGATGAGATCAATCATGATCTCTCGGTCCCCTTCCGTCTCCAAAGAATGGTTGATCAGCCAGACTGACTCGTTCTCATAGTCGTAGGCTACATGCTCCTCGCGTGTGCCGATTTTAGTGCCGAAATAAGCCCCCATGGGACTGAGATAGTGGTCGAAGAGTTGCCAATGCAGATTAGGCCAGGCGCTATTCAACATCCAGTAGATCGAGCCGGTGGCTGGTCGCGATGCGTTTTGACGAGCAGAGTATGCTTCGAATTGCGCACGAGTGGCCTCGTAGTCTGCCATCTGACATTTTATAATGTAGTCATCAATGCTTGTGGGCTCCCCATATCGAGAGAAAAGGCCCTCGTCGTATATCTTTCGATTGTGAAATGATGAGACGTTGCTGGACATGTGATAGAGACCGACGTTCGGCTCCTTCCAGAGCTGCTCTATATCATGTTGGGAAAGGAATTTCCTCAGGCTTTCCATTTCAGGTGTTCCAACTCCGGCGCCCAGCTCGGAACCGAAGCCAAACGCAGCACCCTCGTCCTCGCCGTACCAGTAGTTGGGAGGTACCCAGTCATAAGGACCATTCATCTTCATTCCAGATGGTCCGAGAGCTTCTGGGAACCCACGCATGCTCGCTGATGCGATCACGGGATTGCGCCAGTCCATTTCCTTGAGGGCATCCAAGTAGATCTTGGTCGCATGGTCGTTAGGCCAGTAGTCCGATCCCACCAGGAATCCGAGCATTGACGGATGAGCCTGCATCATCTCCGCCTCATGAAGCATGGATGCTCGGGCTATGGGATAGTCGGACTTGCCCCATTTAACACCATCAGCATCAGGATTATAATCCCAACCTTCCCACTTATCACAGCATTCCCAGCCTGCGAGTACCATGATACCCATACGGTCGGCTAACGTGTACAGCTCCGGATGCTCCTGCTTTCCCTCCAGGCGAACGGTGTTGAGTCCCATATCAATCACATATTGGAACATCTTCTCAACTCGCTTTTCATCAAAGCGCATGAACATATCTGAGCTGTACCCTGCCCCCAGAACCTGGAATGAATAACCATTTACGCTAAAGGCTGTATCATTATGCTGATTCACCGTCGATGTGACGTGCCTGATACCGAACTCCTGGAGGGGGGACATATCGGATAGTTCCCCCTCTCCGTTCCCAGTGAAAATGCCGGCTTGGATGGTATAGAGCGGCTGGGGTCCCCACCTAGCAGGCCACCAAATTTGTGGATTATGAATTGAAGCTTCCATTGAGGCGGTCTTTTGCTCACTGGCCTCGAGCTTGACTTTATATGTTATTGAGCCTTCCTCATTACCATCCGGTCCGTGAATCTTTGCTTTTATTATCACATTCACAGGGTTTGAGGCGTGATTGACAAGTTTGGTCCTCAGAGTCACATTCACCGTGTCAGCCATGCCAGGCTGGGTAAAATCAGTGATGACTCTGAATGGTGACATTGAGACAGCACCTGTCTGTGAAAGCTCCACATTACGCCACACGCCAGTACCATTGTCTGCCGGATACGGATTCCAGTCCACAAAGCCCATCGCAAAGTCACGAAGATAGTTCGTGGGATAAGCTTGAATCAAAACACAGTTGATTCCATCTCTCACATGGTTTGTCACGTCGTAGGCATGACCGCCATAGGAGCCTTGCTGTTCTTCCCTTGACGCAACAAGAGCACCATTCACCCAAATGTCCGCTTTTGACGTTATTCCATGCGTCTTCAGTGTGTAGTAGTTCTCGGATTTCGGATGAAGTGTAAGCTCTCGGCGATATATCCACGGAGCTTCAAAGACGGCTTGTCCTCCGATATTGTCCATATGGTTGGAGTAGAAAATGTCTTCTTCCTTGTACACTCCATTTTGAATCAGGCCCGACATGACGGTTCCGCGGGAGCTCACCGAGTACCATGTATCGAGTTGAGCTCCGGGCTTCGATAAGGTGGACAAGTCGCCGTCGACACGGGTTGCAGACTGGAGCCCCCATCCTGGGACAATCGCTGTATCACCTGGCGATGAGAGTAGAGCTTCCGTCTTGGCAGTTGCGGTGTGTATTCCCACCAGCACCACTGCCAGGGCACAAAGTTGTTGTGAAATTGCACGCATGGGGATTGTCTGCTACTGAAAGCTGATCGGTTTAGTGAGTCTGACTGTTGGGAGCGCAATATTCTCATATAAGTAAAGCTATTGGCCTTTGCCGTCCGTTATTTCGAGGGGAGTTGCAATGTAGAGCAGCGTTCGGAAGAGGGGATTGTACGACCGTAGTAGAATGAGGGCTCACAATACATCCTTTGGATGCAGATTCCTTCTCAGTTAGGACTAGTCAAGTCGGTGATTCCGGCAAACCGTGATATTATTCCCCGCGATTGGCCGCGAGGTGAGCCAGGTTGTACCTATTTTGGCGACTTGTTCCTTGCCGCTAAGCCCTCGGCAGAGACCCAGATCTCTCGTCGGACCCCAATTGAGCGCCGATCCGTGAAACACATTTGGTCGGTATGAAGGAAACTGGCGACTTTTTCACAATGTCCAGTAACGTATCCATAGTTAATTTTAGAGGTGAGTAAAGGTGCAGAATAGCGCAGCCGCGCCCCAATTACCCAAACACCAGAGACCAGAATCAGAGGCTGGCTAAGGCCTACCGTCTTCTAGCTGCCCCTCGCGTTGTCAGACTACCCTTTGTAACCTCGGTGCCGCCTCCTCGGAATTGCAATAAGACTTCCACCGTCTGAGCTCGCGAGGCGTTGTCTGGCTATGGATAGAGTGCTTACGGTTTCATTGCCATTTCAGAGCAGACCACTTATTTTCGGGAGGGGGCGGCCGCCGGGCCGCCCTTGCCCATTTGTCAGAGGTTTTTTCGAAAAGGACTGTTTTTTGTCATGCCGATGACAAAGCGGTGCTTGGATAATTCAAAATCATAATAGAACATTCGGGTAGCGATCACGCCGAGGATGACAATTCCTGTCAGACGTGGATTATAAGAAGGATGCTGTATATCTATGTTTCAACGAGATCACCACTCCCCAATCAGGGCAGTTGAAGAACCAAATGGCCAAACCTACCGTCGTGATCATTGGCGCCTCCTTTGCTGGCCTTCAGGTTGCTCGCGGTCTTCTCGGCGCCTTATCCGGGGACATAAAAGTAGTCCTGATCAACCCATCAGACTTGTACTACTTCAACATCGCTGCGCCACGAATCATGACCAAGCCGAGAGCCTTCAAGCGCGAGCAGTATCTCCTGCCCATACGCCCAGCATTTGAGAAATACGGCTCCCAGTCGTTCCAATTCATACAAGGCCGCGCCCAGTCTATCGATCCTCACACTCGAACAGTCACCACATCTGTTGAGTCGGCCCATACAGTGACTTATGATTACCTTGTCATCGCATCCGGAAGTTCGCCGACCTCCTTCTTCAACGGAACACAGGTCCCCTTCAAATCTTTAGGAGACGACCCTACAAGCGCCATCCGCAAGTCGCAAGAGACCATCTCTGCAGCGAAGTCGGCCATCATTGCTGGAGCGGGGCCAATAGGGATTGAATTCGCTGGGGAACTAGCAGAAGCTTGGGCCGGGAAGAATGGCACATCTATCACGCTTATCTCTGCCTCGGAAGGTGTCTTGCCTTCACTGAAGAATTCTGTGGGAAAGAAAGCTGAACTGCTCCTCGCTAAGCACAATGTCAAGATCATCCGCTCAAAGAGAGTTATCCGAGCGGAGGAGGGCTCTAAAGGGTGGAAAGTGACCTTGAATAGCGGGGAAGAGCTGTCGGCGGACGTTTACATTGCTAGCACTGGGGTTGTTCCTAACAACGATTTTATTCCTCCGGAATTCTTGTCTGAAAAAGGTTGGGTGAAGGTCGATGAACATTTCAGACTTCAGGACCAGCCGAAGCAGCCGATCTATGCCATTGGAGATATCACCAACTTACCACTTCGGACTGCAATCAAGGTGGCCGAGCAGGTGCCCGTTGTGGTGGGAAATCTGAAAGCCGATATTTTAGGAAATGGCAAGCGGCAGAAATATGTACCAAACGATAAAATTCTCATGTTTGTGCCGGTTGGCGCTTCGTCTGGAACCGGGCAAATGGGAGGCATGAGGGTGTGGGGGAAGATGGTTTCCATGTTCAAAGGGAAAGACTTCATGGTTTCCAAGGCTGCAGGGATGGTTGGATTATCTTAGGTTACTTTGCTTCAGTTTCTTTTCGCTGCCCTCTATAGGCTCTAGATTTGATCTCACCTTGATAGTCGTTCCCCTGTATAGGCGATCGTTCATCGTCGGGATTTATATTTTAATCGTCATAGAATGTTAATATAATTTTCTAGTCCAGTCCGGCCTTATCTTGTACTGGCCGCTTTGCGCACATCATACATAGAACCTGCGCAACCAGCTTGATTTACTGTTGTGTACTAAGCCCCATAATCTGAGTCGCAACTTTTTGTTACTGCGCTTTCAAAGTTGACACCTTGAATTTCATGGAGCAGACACTAATGGTTAAGAGAGCAAGGCGACTACTGATTAAACGATGAAAGTAGATGTAGAGCCAGTAGACATGTTGTGATCAAACCTTCGCTCTCTTTGGTTTTTACAAGTGGTTTCGCGTACTCAAGAAGTATGTTGGGACATGCACGTAGCCGGTGGGCAATCCTATTGCATCTCGCCAAATCAAGAGACAGCGCCACAAGGTCAGAATCTTCCATGTCGGGTAGGTCTATGTGGTTCTTCATCTTGCAGCAATGTTTCTGGGCGGTGGAAATTTTAGGCTACGGTCACATCATTGTGGTGAAAGGCTCAAATTTCTTAGTCCGACGCAAATTTCGCATATGGGATAGAAGGAAATGCTCTATTACTACCACAATCTATATATGAAAGGAAGGAACATGAAGGGCTCGGCAAGTGCGCAAACAAAGGGCAACATCGCGCGCGAATTAATTAACCCAGAGAGACAAAGGAAACTGAGAAAGAGCAACGATATGACTCTTATTGAAGCAAAAAAGATGTTTGACAGTTTTGAGAGACTAATGCCTGTTAAAGGTGAAAAGAAATTCGGAAGGGAATGGACGGGAAGATATCAGAGAAATCTTCCCAAGTGTGATGTACCATTGCAAATTCAAGACTTACACGTGAACTTGAACATCCAATTAAGGGCCCTGCGACGCACCGTGCGGGGGGCAGGAACATTTGCGTTGGGCAGCCTAGGAGTATACCGGCTCATCTTGCGAATGCGGGCGCCGAAGATGTAAAACAGGATTGGCACCGGGATCATGGCAACGCTGAGAAAACCTAGCAAGCTGGTCGCCCAGCTCACACCGAAATTATGGAACATAGGAGCTGCAAATAGGGGAAATCCGGCACCGAACGCAGAACGCAGAAGGCCATTTGCTGCGGTAGCACTGTTGGCATTCATGAGGTAGTTATCGATAATGTAGTTCAGGCCTTGAAAGAAAATTCTGAAAAGCAAGCAGAAGTGTTAAGAGACCTAATCAAAGGTCAACGAGAGAAGAGGAGACTCACAAGACTATTCCGGCTCCAGTCATGACGCCGCTCAATGCGGATGGAACCCATGAAATACTAGGGTCACTGGTCCAGGCAAACCAGAACATGCCTGCTGGCAGCAGGATGGCCCCAACCATCATAGGAATCAGTCGTTCCTCAGGCGCTAAGCGGCCATTCTTCCGGACCTGACGAGCAACCCGGGTCTTAGAATGAAAATTGACGCCACAGGCACTAAGAACAACCCCCACTATGATTGTCAGAAATGGCAAAGCTCCTAGCCTAGGAGACCAGCCCCGAGTTTCTGAAAAGGATATCGGATATGCTTCGAAAAGGAGGTCTGTCAGGACAGAATGACATCAGTATCTTCATATACAGGTGCTTCAGGTTGCGCTGAACAAACTCACAGATAAAACCGTACACGAACGCCATATAAATTGTCATCAAAATGAGAATTGGCTCCAGAAGAAGCATCATGATCGGCCGCGCAAGATATATTGAGATGATGGAGTGAAAATCTGTAAGTTGTTCTTCCGACTGAGAATGCAGCGCCCAGTCCCGTGTCTCGTGGCGAAGCCTGGCTGCGCGTCGGGATAGAAGGATAGGGGCGTACGTTTCAGGTACAATCAGCAGTGCAACCATGCCGAAAAATCCCCCCATTATGGCGGTGATACACTCCGTCCAGCGCCATCCAATGTGTGATTCTGTGATGAAGGAGCCAACAATCGGTCCAGCGACAGGACCCTAGGGTGGAATAATAATCATTAGGGCTCGAGTGCCAGCAGTGGTTTCATCACAGAAAGAATAATATACTCACGACAAATGTCGCGCCTGCAAAAACACACATAGCGACTCCTCGATCGACTGGGGTCCAAAAGTCTGCGAAGGTGCCTCCAACAATCCCGAGAGGTGCAGAGCCGAAAAATCCTCCAAAGAAACGACAGACCATGATAGTTTGTAGATTCTCAGCTGTTGCAACGGCAATCTGAAATATCGTGAAAATAAAAAAACAAGAGAAGAGCGGAGTCTTGCGACCGAATAGTTCCGACGATGGAGCCCATATAAGAGGCCCGAATGCAAAGCCCTGTATGATACTCGTCAGCCTATGCCCTTAGATCCAAAGGTATCCCTGAATCGGAGAATGAGCCTGACTAACCAGCATAAAGAGGCTGTTGCCAAGTACCATAACTTCCTACGAGACGCCGTAGAGTTTTGCAGTTACCGCGGTAGCCGTGCTGAAGACACTACTTGCGAACGTGATGGTAAGTGTGACGGTCCCCAGGGAGACTGTCATCATCCATTTTTTCCACCTTGGCCAGTTCAGTGGATTTTTCTGGGTCGTCAGGACCATCCCATGTGATAATATTCTTTGCCGGCCCCGGATCATGATGAATTTTCTCATGGGAGACAGTTCGAAAGGCTTCGTGGTCGCTGAGAGCTCGCTGGCTTGCATCCAAGCTGGAGTCTTCCATCTTTCGTGACATTGCGTAGATTTGGCTTCGAAGGAGATCGGACTGGTAGTTCTCAAATGAATGTGAGGCACTTTGGGAAGGATGAGGAAATATAGAATCTTGACTCGCAGAGTTCAAGTGAAGCACTTCGTATTTAAATATTATCTAAAGCAAAATCAAGTCCCGCAAGCAGTTGTTATTATTATCATTTGATTTCGTGCTGATGGTGACGATTTGTCAGGGCCTAATAGGGGCGGCGACAGGCGGCCGCTCACCCTAGCTTCAAGCCAAACCGAGCCTGGTCTTCAGGATCTGTTTGCCACTACCGAATTGGGCCCTCCGTCATATGTGCGCGGAGGTGAGGCTTAGTGGCCTTGTTGAAATTTCGTATGTCATATATAGCTGGCCGTCAACGTTTTACTTCACATTGTAAGTGCAATTCTGATTCAGGCGTGTCGATCAAATTGGATTCTCGTCAATTCAGTCGGCTACAAATTGAGCATTGTAACAAACGATTCATTGCTCCTCACCTCTGTACAATTTGCAACATTTTGAGTAGAACATACGGACCGGAGACCGATTGAGTTTATAGAACTAGTCGCTGAAGTGAAGCTTTCTGCGTTATTTATAAAAATAAAAAGAGTAGAGATGAAACGAATACTTTTTTTTAACGCACACATAGCACGAGTTTCACTTCATTGGGAAACAAAAGCTTTCATAATTTCTAGCCTTAAACAATGGCCTAGATCCATGAGACCGAAATTTTTGTCTGCTATCGAATTTCCTCCATTTCTTTCAAGCCTCCCCTACCCCAACTCTCTCTTAATCTCTCTTCAAATGTCTCTTTACACAACGATCGATCAAATCGTACGATCTAACGTAGTTTAACACCATGCTTTTCGAAGAAACTCTCCATCGAACTTAACTCCCCACGGGCCACGACTGAGGTCCTTTCCATGATTTTCTGCGTATCTGGTCCGTAGTATCCGAAATCCTGAATGTATAGCATCATATCCACGATCCGGTCACCGATGAGTGGCGGCATGAACTTCTTGAACTTGACAACAGGTAGTTGGTTGTACCTGATCGTCTTCCCGCTCTTGACGCTCATGATCTGCGCGATCTCTTCCATTGAGTATAATTTCGTCGCTGCCGGCACCGTTTGATTACGATATGTCTCCGGCTCGGCCAAAATGGCTGCGATGAATTTACCGGTATATTCCGCAGCGTCCAGCATTGGCAGCTTGGTTTCAGGCGTAACAACACTCGAGATGATATACGTGCCGTCATTGATAGGCACAGGTGCCATCATGTCCTGGAAAATCTGCATGAAGGAGCCCGGCGCAACAAACGCGCTCTTTATAGGCTGCGCACGGATGTAATCCTCGACTTCGGCTTTGACGTCGACATGCTCGCCGTGCTTAAATTTGCCTTGAGAGATCTTGGCGATGTGCGGCTGGGTGCTGTAGATGAAGAACTGTACATTGGCGGCGATGGCGGCGTTGACCAAGGCCTTGCCGCGGTTATAATCGCGAGTTTTCATCTGCTCGTCATGCACGGTTTCGGTCAATGCGAAGACAGTATCGGCACTCTGAAACAGGGCCTGGAGACTTGTTGCGTCATCTAGGTCGCCTTGGATGACTTCAATGCCATTTTCAACAAGACGCTTGGCGGCTGGCTTCGATGAATCTCGAGTGAGGGTTCGGATACGGTACTGGTTCGAAAGTTGGGGGTCGTTGAGGACTGCGTTGATGACCGATCCACCCTGTTGGCCGGTCGCACCGAGGACAACAAGAAGTTTGCTCATTATGCCAGAGATTCGAATGATAGTCTGTAGCTCGTGGTATGAAGACCAGGAATTGGCTTTATTCGAGGTTGAGGTTGCAGTTCGAGATAAAAAGAAACTGAACGGCCTAGGTGGATAGAGATTGCTGCAGACTGGTTGCGCCGCTGATATCTATACATTTCTGTTCGGACATAGGGTACGGCTCTCACGGATTTTATCCCCACTGTCGACTTAATCGTGTTTAATTCCGTCTTTTCTGTGTTGGCCGAGCGAAAGACTAGGCTGATGATCATTTCGTCCCTGTCAAGGGGGCGGGCCGGGCGGCCGCCCTTATTTGGACTGCTTAGTTAATGTTACAAAGTTCCGGAAGCATCATCTAACCAAAGATAGGTCTCGATTGGGTCCTTGGCAGACAACGAATCTGAGAAAGTAAATCCCAAAAATCTGAGTGGCTAAATGCCCAATTCGCTGACGGTGGTGAAAAAGTCTCGAAACCAAAGAGTGGCCTGATATCTTGCTGACATCATGAGAGAGTGAGTCAAGTAAGTTATCGACATCAACTCAATTATATTCTCGTGTCACAAGATCTCTGAAGCGAAGGATACACAAAACCTCAGACTCAGTTCAAAGCTTAGTGGTCAGAGTGAGGCTTGACCCTGAATGCAGAAAGAACTTGGCGCGTGTCTACAGGGCTCACTGAGGCGTAGAGGCTTTCTTGACAGAATAGTTTTAGCAGCTATAGAAGCATATGAAGGCCATTTTGCAATTAAAAATGGTAAATGATAGAGAATGAATTGTAAACTGGAACTTCTTGATACTAAATATCTTTTCCGAAACAGTTTTAAACACCACGATGTGATTTGTCTTTCGAGTGTACATTCAAGACTGTTTTCGGCTCGTACTTAGGTTTAAACCCCTTTTTCCCGTTGTAAAATAGAATCCCCTTTATCAAAAGACCATGTCAAGATCTTCAGCGGTGATTATTTTCGCCTCTTCTTCCATGATACCCAAATATTTATCTACTCCCACAATTTTGAGTCAGAAAAATCCGATGTGACCAATGCATAGCAAGGGGATGAAGAGTCGTCATACCAGCAAGCATCCAATCATCCTTCAGCGACCTGAGAAGGCCTATAAATACCTGATCACCATTTTCTTCGGGTTGAATGAGGCTCCTGGTGACCATTGAAAGATACATGATACTGCACAAGCTCGGGGGCAGAAGATTGATGTCGATACTGGCCGTGTCTAAAGCCCCTTGTACAACCTTGGCAATCTGGGTGGAGATAAGAAGCAGCTGTCGTAGACTGAGAAAAGAGATCTCCTCGAATTTGGGGTCGCCTATTTCTCGCGCTTTCTGTAGAAGGGAGGAGTGAAGCCGCAATAGGGCCCTGCCGACGACCAAAAAGGTTAGATAAAAATTACAGCGCTTGTATGCCACTTTATAGGCGATGCTCCGTTTCCTCTATGAGCACTCACCATAAAGCTGTTGTATATCCTCCGGCTATGATTTGATGGAGTAAAGGTGGTTCAGCTGAGCCTTTAGTCTCAATGACGAGCTTCGTCAGGCTATAGTCGAGATCGAGGCCCTGGGCAAGATCAGGAAACGGCAATAGCAGTTCAGTGCCAACAAATTCGTAGGCTTTGACCAGAAGAGAGGCAGCTTTGGTTTCCAATATATATTGAGGGGTGATGGGTGCAATCTTTGATGAGGGATAGGCTGTTGACAGTCGGCCTGATTCAGAAGAGTCTTGTTGTCTATTGGGTTTCTCAGGGCTTTTCCGAAGCCCCTGTAGCAGGGTGTCGGAGATGTCACCAATTATGGCTGTGATATAGCTAGAATGCAGCGCTTAATTAGAACTCCATTTTCATGAAGAAGATAATGCTGGGGAACAAATTGGGGCCCCAGAGGATCAAACGGGACATACGATTCTAGGAGGTCAATAGCCTGTTGGATAAACATTGTTTCTTCTCTTCTCATAGCGTCGTCTCCATCCCTAGAATAGCGGTTTGATGACAGCCTGCCGGGAAGGCTCAATAGTGTAACGGATCGTTGAAACAGCCCAAGGCGTATATACGCTTCGTCGATCAAACCTTGTTTGATTTCATAGAAGCATAGCAGTACTCCTGCTTGGATCAAGTCTATCCTCGGCGCTTGAACGCTGTTCAAATTGTCGATGAGATGTTTAATCGTCTGATACAACCTAGCTTTGTATTGCGAACAATGTCTGGTCTCGTCCCGAGAGGAAAACGTGACCAAACATATCACCAGAGAGAGAAAAGCTGAGTCTTCCATTTGAAACGTTGAGGTCGCCTCTTGGCCCGTAGATCCCTTTCGGAATAGTACAGGCAATTGCTGATTGACGACTGGAACAGATGAATCAATAAATTCACTGACTGTGAGTCCTCGAGCCTGTAGTGCCTCTGACAAATGTCGCTGGGTGACTTGTTCTAAGTGCGCATAATCCAGAATTGTGTTCGGAATATTTACGCTTCTGCCTGATGGTGACGGAGGAGTCCCCGGTGGCTTTTTCAACATTCTGATTTCCTTTGTAAGAGTCTGAACCGCCTGTTCTAGATTTTCGAGCCGATCCAACATTTCCTGGTCGCGATTTTCCCGTGGTTGTCTGTTCTCGTGAGAAGAGTCTTCGTACGAGCACTCCAGGGAGAGTCTGTATAAATATTAGCGACCAATGGCAACTTCAACATGAAGCGCTTGTAGGGACAGCAAATGTGTCACGACTAACCCGCGACAACGGCCGCAATGCGGAGTGACCTTATCACATTTCTTCTTTCTCAATTTACAGCGCACGCAAGAGCGAGGGGCTGTATTCCTATTTTCTGCTGTGGGATCAGAGAAGGCATCCATTTTTTCAAGTGTCTCCAAGATATTAATTGTTGGCGGTCAAGCTGGTCGTGGTAAGCTCTTTCGCTTTCGATAGTGTATAGGGTAGGTGTGCAAGTGGCAAGTTGGGGCACGTGATATTTGCGCAATGTCGAGTACGGAAGTGTTTACAAACGGTAGGCATCCACTAGCTAAGAAATATGCCGTTGTGCAATCTCTTGATGGACACTGATATCTAGGTAGGAACGACTATGCGAACAATGAAGAGTATAAGGGATAACAGCTTTTTTCACCTCACTCAGATTCAATCATGGAGACTTCTGTCAAGGATTCGCCTACGCTTAAACAAGCAAATTGCCAGTGTCTCCAGCTTCTTGCTATTTTTATCTGACCCAATATCACAGAGATAAATCGACTCATTCCATTTTATAGTTAGGCAGAACATCCGGCTTGGGCCCAGCGGGTATGACACTATTCCCTCCTACTGCGTGCGCGTAGACCAACTTCATACTCATCACATCAGTCGTCGCATGGAAGGCACCTCCATTAGTTTTGCTCGATTTATCCCAGTACAGAAGGCGGAACCATTTGTGGATGTTCGGATAATCATGCCGGATCATTTTCAGATTGCACTTGAAAAGCAGGTAGTAAGCCACATCAAACCGTGCGATGGCTGTGTATAGCTTGATATCAGCTTCAGTAATGTGCTCCCCAAACAAGTACGGATGATGACCTGTTTGAGCCAAGTGCTCCTCGACGCGATCAAGGGCCTCGAAAAGTGGATATAGCCCTTCTTCGTACGCCTCTTGAGGGTGGCAAATCCAGTCCTATAGACTCCGTTGTTGATTTGCGGATACACCCAATCATTCATTGCGTCTATTTCTGTCTTGAGATGGGCGGGGTAAAATCCTTTTCCACCGCTAGCGGGGTGGTGCGATTCTTGCAAAGAAGCAGGCAACAGGTCATCGAACTCTGTGAAAAATATGCGAATTATCTCGCTGCTCTCATTATTCACAATCGTCTCTCTCTTCTTGTCCCATAGTACGGGCACCGATATGCGGCCCGTATAATTCGGGTCCGCCTTCAAGTAGAGCTGTTTCAGGGTCTGAAATCCGTACACGTGGTCTCGCGCTGCCGTTCCAAAACGCCCAGAGAAGTACCACCCATCAGGTCCTCCTTGCGGGTCTAAAAGAGCTCTTTCGATAATGCTATCGAGTCCTTTCAGTTGGTAAGTTATATTTGTTCGGTGTGCCCACGGACACCCTAGATTGATATAAAGAATGTAGCGGTCCTTCTCTGGCGGAAAATCTGCACTCACAGACTTTGAGATGGATGAGCGGAAAGCGCTCTGCGGCCGTTCAAATCGACCGTCGTTGCTAATCGCCGACGTCTGAGGCATCTAGGTAATTGGTAAGCTCAAGAACAAGGAATGCAACAACTACAGAAACATACCGTGGTAAAGGGAACTTGTGACTGAAGGGGCCGGAAGAATGTGCGAGTGATTCCTTGCAGTTGAAGCAAGCCGTTTCGAAGAGACATGAAATGGTCTTCCTGAGTGAGGCAGGCTTCTTCCGGCAATCTGTTACAGGGTGTCCTCGGCACTCATCTTATATCCAAGTGCAGATACTTGTTCCTTGGGTGGGTTTGTCAGCTGAGCAATTTGAAAACTTCACCGAAAACCTTGTTTCCGTAATCTGTGTGGCTGCCCAGGGGAATGAGGGCCGCGAGAACCTTAGACTCACATAGTTGTGAATATTGGGCTCACGACGGGTCGGAAGATGATGTAAACCGTTGACTTGGGAACCAGCACGACAATTTCAGGCAGCATTGGCACCAGATATCCGAAAAATGTCGACAAGATCGCAAGCTCAGCAAATTGGGTCAGATGAACTTGATAGAATCCGCATTTATCCTTCTGTACGCAAATCCAGATGCATCATGGATTTGACGAGACACACATTTACCCTATACTTTCGAGGCGTATGCCTCACTTCCGAAAAGATGTTCATCTGAATGCGCAACACGAAGAGATTGACGCCGGGATACAAGCTGTTCATGATTATCTTATGCAGTGCCGCTCGGGTGACCTACTGTTTGATGCCCAAAAGCTGAAGATGATGATGGATGGTTTTCAAAAGACGCTGTTCTCTCATTCGGATGACGAGGTCCAGGCACTAGGGGCTAATAATATGTACAAAGCTTGGACTTTAGATGATTTTAAGAGGCTTGTCTTCTTTTAGCCGGCATGGTCGTCAGTTTAGAACTTCCTGAGTCACCCGACATCCAACCCAATACAGTTCTGTATCTGGAGAGGGACTGAGGTAGTCCAGGAGGCAGACTCGCGCTCAGCATAGGGGTAAAGATTGATGTCTACTCATACTTCAAACACGAGTCGAATGTTTTTCTTTAGAGCACAAGATTCTGCTATCAGTAAATGCTCATAGGATCTCGAAGATACGTCGAAGGTCCTTCGGAGTCTTTCCAGAAGAATAAATCCCCACCTCTTGTGTGGTGGTCACTACGTACCTCGAGACAGAGCTTTTCTTATCGCGGGGTGGGAATTAGCAGACCGTGATAAAGGGATCCAATTGCAGCCCTTTGTTGAAGCACGGGTCACAGCTGAGTTGTTATACTACCATTAGAAGGTGGTCTTTATTGCAGAAAATAGTGATATGAGGATGGATCATATAGCTACCTTTGAAGCGGATGACAAATATTTTCAATCAGATCAACATGAAACTTCTCCCACTTATCGACGAAGCTATCAAGTAAGGAACGTTACTCAAAAAAAAGAGCCAACTCTGACCTTATCATACACTGTTACACAATTTTCCAGCAAATGTGATTCACTGTCACATACTTAAATCAGGAGGCTTACATTCCGATGTGCCTCGTCACGACAACATTGATTAATGTCAGTACGAATACCGCGGTGGACCGGATATATAATTTTACTTCATGTTTTATTCCTTATGTAATCTAGAATCCCCCTATAAATTGGCAGAATCAGGGGTAATACAAGAACAGAGCTTCAGACATCATTGATTGGTTGCATAGAAAACATTCCAACAATTAACAAAAATATATTATTGCCTGAAAGACCAGGTGTCCAATATTTCAACATCATATTTTACAATTACAGAGGCCCAGATGATGATTTCTTCTTAGAACCGAGAATCCTTTTACTGTCTGGATTTTCATTTGGATTTTCCCCGAGGCACGAAGTTCCATCGTGGGCCCAAGGTCGGCCTTGCGCCTTCCATGCAGGGATCCATGTTTGCCTGGGAGAACGTCTGACCATCAACCTAGGTACAGTTGAAGCAGACAACAATTGTATTGTATCCCCTTGAAAGCCCATTTATTGGCCAGGCAGGGACGGAAATAAAAGGACAGGGCCCGGGATTTCGATCTCTCCCTGCCGGAAAGGGATGGAGGTTACAACATCGGCATGCGTCGATAGTTGCATCCCGTTTGTTTTCGGCGATGAACCGCTCCAATATCGACTCCATTTTAGCCTGAGCAGCATGATTCATTGGCTCGCTTACTCGCACTCCTCTTCTTGCGGTTCTAAACAGATCGTGCCTCTCTCTTGACAGCTCCCCGCCCGCATTCCTCGCCGATCCCTATCGTGGTCCGAAAGGCTAGAGAACCATGGATCGAACTATTGGTATCAGGTCGAGGGTTGCACTTTCAACTTATTTCAAGCTTCTTCCGGCATCAATGATAGGATATGGCAAATGAAATACTTTTTGCGGTGGACTATCACCCCGAATGCCCCATTTCCTCCTGTCTGGGGCAAGGTGATTCGAGGGATATCCTCCCTGTTACCATGCCAGCACTCCTGGTATTGTGGAATGCGCACATAGCCCCTCTCACTTTCATCATGGCACTGACGTTGCGCCTCGAATCTTCTCTTCTTCTTTTTTATCTTCCTCCTCTTCTCTTCTGTCTGGAGATGCATGTTCGTCGCAATTGACAGCATCAAACAAGTTATCAATTATCAAATTTTGGGCAAGAAACATTCCATCATATCTTGAGTTTTTGCGAGCATCGACATTTGGCACTCACTCGGCGCATGAGTCTGACCTTTTCTCGTGATTTACGACTCAATCGTCCATTATGCGCCTAGCTGGGCGGACATCCTGCTCCTCATGGGCGGGCCTCATGACGGCCACCTTTCTGGGCTTAAGTGTAGTTGGGGCTGTTGAGTTGGACCTCGATGATGAGCGTATGCGCAACAAGGTGTCACGCAATTAGTGATCGGCGGCTAACCGATGTCACAGTTTCCATAAAGAAGGCTGCGAAGCAAGTCGCAAACAACATGATGACTTACTACACCGGTATGAATCCTGGCGATAACCCGGGTAACCTGCCCGATCCATACTACTGGTGGGAGGCAGGTGCTATGTTCAACGCATTGATCGACTATTGGTACTACACCGGCGACACAAAATGGGTCAACATCACCACTCAGGGTATGCTGTGGCAGGCGGGCGATAATGCTGCCTTCATGCCGAGTAACCAAAGTAAGACGGAAGGAAATGACGATCAAGCATTTTGGGGATTCGCTGCGATGTCTGCAGCCGAGCGCAATTTCCCCAACCCTCCCAGCGACCAGCCGCAATGGCTCGAAATGGCTCAAGCTGTTTTCAACACTCAGGCATCGCGATGGGACCCGGGAACATGTGGCGGTGGATTGCGCTGGCAGATTTTCACCTGGAACAACGGCTACAGTTACAAGAACACTATCTCCACGGGTGGCTTTTTCAACATCGCTGCGCGTCTGCACAAGTATACAGGCAACCAAACATACGCAGATTGGGCAGAGAAAGCCTGGGACTGGACGAGGCAAGTCGGTTTCATGACCGACGAGTATCATTTTTGGGATGGCGCAAGTGATCTGACCGACTGCCAAGAGATGAACAAAATCGAGTGGACTTATAACAATGGCGTCTATCTGCTCGGCGCAGCCAACATGTACAATGCAGTAAGTACAACAAAGCCTTTTCTGCCTTTCAATCGTGAGCTAAATCCCAGGCAGACTGAAGATCCTAAGTGGAAAGAACGGGTACAGAAGGTCCTCAATGCTTCTGAAGTCTTCTTCGCAACAAACCCTGAAAACGTCATGTATGAGCGTGCATGCGAGACGGTGAATACATGTATGGTGGATCAGCGCTCATTCAAGGGCTATCTCGCGAGATGGATGGCTGCCACCACTCAGATGGCACCATTTACCTACGACCAAATCATGCCCAAGCTAAGGGCTACCGCTAAGGCAGTAGCCAAGAGCTGCACTGGTGGCAGCGATGGAACAACCTGCGGTCTGAAATGGACAGAACAGAAATGGGACAACACCAAGGACTTCGGTCAACAAATGGCTTCTCTCGATGTAATTCAGGCCAACCTCATCAACAAGGTGGCTCCGCCAGTCACCGATGATAGCGGTGGTACTAGCAAGGGAAATCCCAATGCCGGTGGGAAGCCCAAGGAGCCAAAGCCCGAGGCCTTGTCGTTTTCAATCACGACCGCGGACAGGGCAGGTGCTGGTATCTTGACAGCGATGACGATGGTCCTGATCGGTGGATCATGCGGATGGATGATCTGGGATTGATTTATTTTCTTTTGATCGTTGTGCTCGTGCCGATGGTGCTTCCTTTCATTGATTGGCGTGATTTGGAGTTTCTGTAAATAGCGATTGAATACATAGTTCCGTTCTATTGTTGACACGCCCCGATCCTGAAAACTTGGTGAATAACCGAGCAGCCGTTAGATCATAGATAATCTTGCAGCTCTCCGCGCCCCCCGGCCTTCCCCGGGGGCTATACGGAAAAGCACTTGCCCACTTTTTGATGAAGGAACGCTCCATATCCACGACACAAAATAAGATGGGGCAAAACCAAAGAGTTCAATGACAGCACCTCCCGTCGGAAATGAGGGGTTGCAGCTACAGCGGATGTATTCCGCCGCCTACCTCGGTGCTGGATCGGTTATGTCCCGACATTTATATAACCCCTCTTGCCTTCAGGAGATGGTACCGTCGCTCCAACCTCGCTGGTCAATAGCAAGAGCATACAACAGAAACTAAACACAATGGGTTCAGCGACAGAGATGCCGGTATACGAAATTCCCACCCACTGTAAGGCTGGCGTGGTCGTCAATGAAGGACCAGATTTTCACGTCGAAATGCAAATGGTGCCAGTCCCCGAGCCAGGTAAATCTGCAGATCATGTCTATCTCCCAGGGCAGTCACTGAGATCTTCATTTAGGACCGGATGACATCTTATTGCGATTGAACTTTACGGGTCTTTGCTCGTCCGACATTCACATGATGCAAGGTGATCTAGGTCTGCCACCTATGTCCGCCTTTGGAGTTCGATCGCCTGGCCATGAAGGTGCGGGAGTTGTTGTCAAAGTCGGTGCCAACGTGAAGACTTTCCAGCTCGGTGACAGAGCTGGTATCAAACCGCTCACAGACACATGTCATGCCTGCCATCTGTGCTGGGATGACAAGGAATGTTACTGCAAGAAGGCTATTCACACTGGACTTATGACTGCCGGTAAGTTTAGTGTTATTGTTTCACTCTCACAGAGTCTGCGTCTTACTTCTGCTAGGTACCTACCAGCAGTATCTTGTCTCCCCTGCGCGGTACGCGTCGCCTATTCCTGACGGAGTGCCCGATGAGATCGCCGCCCCTATCATGTGCAGCGCAAGTACAATCTACCGATCCATCGTTGAATCCAATCTCAGGGCTGGTTCTTGGGTATGTTTCCCGGGGGGTGGAGGTGGTGTGGGAATACAGGGCGTGCAGCTGGCCAAGGCCTTTGGTATGCGCCCTATCGTTGTCGATACTGGGGCCGATAAGCGCAAGTTGGCGATAGAGATGGGAGCAGAAGCCTTTGTTGATTTCAAGGAGTCAGAGGACCCCTCCAAGTCTGTGATTGATATCGCAGATGGCGTTGGGGTTCACGGCGTATTCGTCACTGCTCCGGCCGCATACAAAACTGCCATCTCCTACGTTGGAGATCGAGTCGGGTCCATAGTGATGTGTATTGGATTGCCACAAAAGGGGTCGGTGATTCTGGGTACCGACCCTTGTGAGTACATTTTCAAAAATCTCAGCATCAAGGGGACTTTGGTGGGCAGCCGGCGTGACACGGCAGCTGCTCTTGATTTTGCCAGAAGAGGTAAGCCCAGAGCAGATCATTGTAACATGGAATGCGGTTTGCTAATGGCTGAATAGGCATGCTTCGGCAAATCAGCGAAGTTTACCCCATAAATCGATTGCCCGATGCTGTGGAAAAATTACGCCGAGGTCAAGTTGCCGGGCGCATTGTGGTCAATTTCAACTGGGAGGAGTGAGATTTCCCGCGAACGCCCTTACCTAGCTAGGAAAATGCATACGATGATGCACGTAAGAAAAGAAAAGATGAGATAAATGGAAGTAAAGCAAAAAAGTGGACTCGCGGGGAATCGAACCCCGGACCACTCCCATGCTAAGGGAGTATTATACCACTAAACCACAAGCCCAGTTGATGAATCTTGTTGCCAAAAATGTGCTCTATGTTTGACAATCATGAATCTCGTGTCTTTTGCCCACTACCGTTTTTCACCGAGTGTCAATGGTAATGGCTTTCCTTCTTGTTCCTGGTGTTTGGTCAACCAATATAATCTAGTGGTCACTTGGCCCTTCTTTTATAGTCAGTTCTACGACAGATACCCTCTGGAATACCTCAATAGGCCACACACCAAGCGCTTCAATTCCGTGCAATTTGTAATGAACAAGTGCGAATAGGAGATATATATATGTTGCCGAGGGTGACGTTCACTACCACCACCTTTGCGGTTAGAATGTCTCTCCAGCGTCAAAGCAAAGCCTCGGATGTTTTCAACATGTGCCAAATTATTTCTTGATCCCAGCAAGATCTTCCTTTCATCGCCAGGACCATCTGGGCTAGTTGGGAGGGGATGGTAGATGTATTGTGTTGGAGGGCAATTTAGGAGCAGCCTACAGAATGACCTCTGGACAATATACGGACTGTGTCAATAACGCTGATGATGATGATATTGTATGTCCGTAGTAGAAGAACATGTACCTATAGCCGCCCTCAGGCTTGGTGATCGATCTCAAGGAGCAAGGGCGCAATGTGGATGCGGGGCGTCCACTAGTCTCACTAGTTTGCGGCCGTGACGAGTACCCCGACCAGGGACACCCCGATCGAGTTACCGATCATTCCAAGGAACGTGGCGCGATATATGGTAGAATATTGGTCTGGGTCTCCTTTCTGGCCTATCAGAAGTAAAATAATGTAATAGGCAATGAATTCTACCGCATCTTTGAAATACAGTAGAGGTGCAAATGCAGAGGCAGCCAAAAGCGTACAATGATGGGCGCCTGTCGAGTTGCCGAGTTGGGAATTAAACTCTGTCCATGCCTTCAGCCACTGAGCGATTGGCAGTGACCTTCTGTCCCCTGGATCAAGGCTGGGGATTCCACGTTCCTCCTCCCCCTGCTTTATGTCCTTTGGGCCGATTTCCTCGACGGTCATTGATGGTCTTGAGAAAAGAGCGGATCCGTCGATTCCAAGGGATCGATTCCAAGCGCCGATCAAGCACGCGCTGTTGACTCTCTGTCGACAGTTGGCAACCGGGGATAAAAACCCATAGCAGGTCCTCGTCCCTAATAGCTACATTGCATAACGCACTGCACGCCCACCAAGATGTCGACCAAGGACGCGATTGCGCATATCTCGAAAGTGCTGGTGTTGTCATACATTGTCGACTGGGTATTCATTGTGTACGTTCAACCCGCGACTGTTCCCCCCGCCATCAACTAACTTCTGGACTCTGGAAACTAGTGGCCTAGCCTTGATCGGATATGGCTTCTATAAAGTCACACCTAATCATCACGCCTTCTCCCTCGCCGACCCAAACATATCCTTTCCGCATTTGGAGAACGAGACCGTAACGACCGCAACCCTGATCCTGGTTGGGCTCTTAGCACCGGCTGTGATTATCCTTCTCGGAGCTTTCGCGCTCATCCCGGGGACCGCCACTCAAAACGGAGCGAAGCCATCCAAGTCGCAATTGATTTCTCGCAAAATATGGGAGTGGAATGCGGGCTGGCTGGGTCTTGCGTTGGCGCTGGCAGCCGCCTGGACGTCCACACAGGGACTCAAGACTCTCATCGGAAAACCTCGCCCTGATCTGCTGGCGCGCTGCAATCCCAATGTGAACGACATTGCTTCTCATGTGGTCAGTGGGCTTGGCGAGAGGTTGCAGGGTGCCGCAGTGCTTGTCGATTGGACGATCTGCCGAGACCAGTCTGATCTGGTTCGCGTCGATGGATTTTCGAGTTTCCCTAGCGGACACTCGTCCTGTATGTCTTGGCCTCCAACTGGAATGGCTAACACTAACTGACTGACTCCTTTCGCAGTCTCTTTCGCCGGCTTGGGCTACCTGACCCTCTGGCTGTCCTCGAAGTTCTCCGTCGCCTTCCCGTATCTACCGCAATACCCGGTCGAGGGTCGTGACTTTGGTGATGAACGTGCTTCCGTCCGTACGCGAGGCGCGGCTCCTCCAGTCCTGTTGATGATTCTCGCATTCGTACCTACAGCCACGGCTTGCTTCATCGCCGCTTCTCGATGGATGAACTACCAGCATCACGGGTTCGATGTTCTCTTCGGCTCTGCCATTGGGATATTCTTTGCGTACATCAGTTTCCGCATGTACCACCTCCCGATCCAACGTGGGGCCGGCTGGGCGTGGGGACCCCGAGGCCCACGAAGGGCTTTCCTGCGCGGTGTTGGGTTCCCTAGTTCGCTAGGCGTGGATAGTTGGACGTATGTACAGAAACCCGATGAGACGCGTAACGGATTCCATTTCGAAACGGATGTTGAAAATATTCCGATGCGGGACCGGCCAGAGCGAGGCCCTACGGATGACAGCTTTTGATCTCGGGCTTGCTAGCCCTGCCACAGCCCTCTGAACGTATATACATTGATCGACCATTTATTTGTGCAAGAGACGTCTCATGTCATGTCTATAATTTTATATGTTTCTGTTCGACTCCATACATCACTTCTTGCGAATGAACAGTGTTTTGTTTTCCCAAGGAACTGCAGCACTTACTCATTCACACCCTGTCCGTGTCAACATAGTCTCATTATTTTCAAGCTCCAGGAAAAGGTCGGGTGCGCGGTGTAAGATTACAAATTGTATCTAGGAGGCCCCGGTTGGCAGAGAACGGACTTAACACGGAGATTACGTCGTTCTACAGCAGACGATCCCTCTACTTATTGAGGCCTACCAGCGCCCGCCACCACTCTCGTATCGCGAATATTAAACAGCCAGCATTCAAAAAATTTGGTTGAAATACAAAGCTATGGCTTCATATTTGGTTACCGGCTCATCTCGCGGCCTCGGCCTGGCTCTCGTCTCCCGACTGGCCTCACTGCCGAAGACTGAAGTCGCGCGTATCATTGCAACCGCGCGCCAAGACAACTCGCCTCGGCTGCAGGAGCTCGTGAGCGCCTCATCGGGACGAGTTGAATTCGTGAAACTAGATGTCACCGACAAGGCGAGTGTCGAGGAGGCCATTAAATCGGTGGAGCAAAAATTACAAGGCCAGGGGCTTGACTACCTCATCAACAATGCGGGCGTGATGGATTCGTCCAACCATGGGCTGGAGGGGATGTAAGCGAATCGATACATCCGTCTAGATATTTTCTGATTCGATTGGACCAGGAATGATCTGAATGAAATATTCAACACGAATGTCACTGCAGTTCACATGGTCTCGCAAGCCTGCCTGCCTCTTCTTCGAAAGGGAGACAAGAGGGTTGTCATCAACGTGTGAGTACCGTCTCCCGTATGTCTATCGTGGTAGCAGCTAACAAAGTTGCAGCTCTACTACTTTAGGCTCCATCGCCAGGGCCAAGGTTTACGCGCAGGGACGCTGTCCCGCATACAAGATCTCCAAAGCGGCGTTGAACATGCTTAGTGTCCAATATGCCCAAGAATATGCCGAGGAAGGCTTCACTTTCCTCGCTGTTAGTCCAGGTGTGAGTACAAAGAGACTTTGTAGTCCTCTGATCCTGTTTGCTGACTGACTTAGTGGCTGCGGACCGACCTCGGAAGCTCTTATGCAGATCTCCCCGTAGAGACTGGCGCGGAGAAAGTTATCGATATTATACAGAAGGTGACCCCTGAGCAGAATGGAAAATTTGTAAACATCCATGTTCCGGGATGGGAGGAAGCAGAAGGAAATAACCAGTATCCTGGAGGCGAGGTTCCTTGGTAAAGGAGACCTTGGTGGCAGGCATCGTCATCCTGCGTAATCTAAATGTTCAGTCAAGTGTCTACAACTACCTGGATGGGGTATTGAATGTTACTTAGCAAAGCTCACCAACGAACTGCTATCTTGATCCTGGGGGTGATTAAGGTTATAGTTATTTTCGCGCCTGATCCATCTTCTACCCCATGCCTCCTTTTCGTTAAGTCCTTTCCCACCGATCGAGGGGTCCATCAATCCTACGTGGGCGTCATCATCTTGAATGATCTAGGTTTTTCCGCTCCATTCGTGGGTGCGGGGAAACAGGTTTCCCCGATGCAGCTCTGCATGATATCCCGATGTGGGGTAATGTTAGTATTTCCCCGAAGAGCTATGTAACCAGGCTGCTTCGAGCTACTGATCTACACTTCCAAGGTCAATCTACAACTTGAATGGCGCTGCCTACCTCGTAATGCCGAGTGTTTGATCAACTGACATTTACCCGACATTAACCAAATTATGTTTGAGGGGGTGGGGCGTCATGGAATGAGCCAAGGATTCGCCAAACTTATTAAAGGGTGCCAGGTACCGGAAAAGTCACCTACACAGCGTTGTCAAAATGATTCGAGGCACAACACTCTGTCTTACTGCCTTGATTGTGGCCGCTGAGGCACAGGAAGTTTTTTACACCACCACCGGCAATTCGGCGCGTCCGCAATGCACACAAGCTGCTGCATCGCCAAGCTATTTTTTCCAGCCGTTTCACTATTCCCTGAATGCAACAGTTCGGTAAGTGCCCCTAATGATTAGTGCTTCCCCGCTGATGTGTTAGATATGCAACATCGATGCCCCCTCCAACGACGACTAGGTCGTATGGACCCGCTTATACAGATGCAGTGAAGTACCTGACACCCTTATCGACATCCACATGGGGGAGTTGGCTTCCAGGTCATTCGAAAATCAGTGCCACTGATACTGCTGATCCCTATGGACAGGCCGCATGGTCATCAATGTGGCTCGAGGCTGATCTACACAACTATGTACGTGATTCTTCCTGAACTTACATGAGCGCATACTCACGCCTTCCAGACGACGACTGGCTTATATTCCACCACGGTCAGCCCGACTCCGGTCCCAAGCAGCGAGTTAGTGTTGCCTCCTAGCGATTATTTTGTCCCAGAAGACTGCTATGACTTCCCAGACGGCTTCGTATTTGGCGTTGCCGGAAGTGCGGCTCAGATCGAAGGAGCGGTCGCTCTCGAGGGTCGCTCTCCATCTTTACTAGAGAATTTGGTCCCCGACAGCGAGCCAAAGGACTACGTCACCAACGAAAATTACTTTCTGTATAAACAGGACATTGAGCGCATGGCGGCCATGGGAGTCGAGTACTACAGCTTCACGATCCCATGGACCCGTATTTTACCATTCGTCTTGCCTGGATCACCAGTTAATAAGCAGGCCATTGAACACTACGATGATTTGATTGATACCGTTTTGAAGGCCGGTATGCAGCCGATTGTGACTATGTTACACTTTGACAGTCCTCTCATGTTCATTGCGGGGGATAACATGAGTAAGTTCTCGTTTGCATGCGCGGCAAGGTATCGAAGATTCTAATTCTCTGTAGCGAAACGCCCGGATATTGGGTACAACAATGCCGGTTATCAGAATTCCACTTTCGTAGATGCTTTCGTGAATTACGGAAAGATTCTCCTAGCTCACTATGCTGAAAAGGTGCCAATTTGGATAACCTTCAATGAGCCTTTGCTCTACGCCTTCAATTTCCAAGGCGTGGATAATGTTGTTCATGCGCATGCTGAAATGTACCACTTCTATCACGATGTTTTGAAAGCGAGCGGCCGCATGGGTATCAAGTTCAACGATAACTTTGGTGTGCCCAAAGACCCATACAACGCCTCACACGTCGAAGCAGCCAACAGATTTCAAGAAATGCAGCTGGGATTCTTCGCGAACCCAATCTTCCTGGGAAAGCAATACCCGGAGTCTGTTTTGAAGACCATGCCAGGTGCCCGGCCACTGGACCATGCGGAGTTGGCGTACATCAACCGAACCTCTGACTTTTTCGGCATCGATCCATATACGGCAACTGTCGTTTCACCTGCCGACGAGGGTATTGAAGCATGTGCCAGAAACCACTCGGCGTCCAACTCTCTGTTTCCCTTCTGCATCAACCAAGAGACAACAAACCAATTTGGCTGGAATATTGGCTACAGATCAGTCAGCTACGTCTACATCACGCCTACATACTTCCGAGAATATCTTTCTTACCTGTGGAATACATTCAAGACTCCTGTGTTTGTGAGTGAGTTTGGATTCCCAGTTTACGGGGAGGCGAGCAAAGAGCTGTCGGACCAGCTCTTCGATTCACCTCGAAGTGTCTACTATGCTTCTTTCATGCAGGAGATTCTAAAATCTATCTATGAAGACGGAGTGCACGTTATGGGAGCACTGGCCTGGAGCTTCATGGATAACTGGGAATTTGGCGACTACGCCTCTCAATTCGGCATTCAGAAGGTGTGCTTCACTATGAAGTCACAATAAACAGAATTCAGGCTAATAGCTTCGCAGGTGAACCGAACTACCCAGCAAAGGTATTACAAGAAGAGTTTCTTCGATCTTGTTGACTTTGTCAAGACCCGCCAGCGCTCTCGGTAGTTGAAAACATTCTGGCGATCGGGCAAACCACACTATTGCATAGAAAGATTCAGAACATCGATTGAGGTTTGAGCGCTTTTCTTGCTCTCGTAGTTGGAGATAAAACAAATTAAACAAGTACGTGCGATTAAACGCCGATCGTCGCTCTTATCGCCGAGTCACGTGTAGGCAAGCACCGCGGGCCAGCTCGTCCATGTGCTCTTCGACTTTCGTGGCTTCTAACTTTCTCTTCGAGTGTCATATTGGAGCGCGGCTGGGGGAACACTGCCTATACATACCATGGCCGATTCCTTCACTCTCCCACTGCGCCCAGTAATGGAGCGGCAAAACCGTCCTGACACTCTCCCCGTGGAGATCGCCCAGATCAACAGCCAGTGGGGTTCCTTTCGCGATGTCAACGAGGAAGTCCTCCGCGCGAAGATTGCGGAAGAGGAAGCTCGAGATGGGGTGCTGTCTGAGGATGACAATGGGGAGACATCTGATGTCGACACGAGTGAGCGCCTCGAGCAGCTGTACAAGCGGCGTGCCGACATCACTCAATTTGCCATGTTCGTTACAACATCGCCATTGATGATCTTGTAAGAACGCGAGGGCTGACCGAATGACCAGGCAATCTCACATGGAGACCATGTTTGCTCTTGACTTCGTCTCCTTGTTGCTATCTAAGCATGCTCCACGCCAGGCCGAAACCTCCATGTCCGCGTACCTGAAGCAAATTGCACCTGTCGGCTCCCTGAACTCCGAAGTCGTGAACCCTCCCCCGAAACCCGAATCAACTGCGAAAGATATTTCGACTGTATCCAGAGGGTGGAGGACGCAGAACTTCAATTCGGCGGCTCACAAGCTATTGAATGCCTCCACGAGACTCGAAGGCGAAATCATATCAGAAACACGATACTGGAATGAGGTTCTAGCCATCAAAGAGAAGGGCTGGAAGATCTGCAGGTTGCCTCGTGAAAGGCAAGCGTTGGGTGTACAGTACGGATTCTTGGAAGCCACACCAGTTTTCCGCGACCGTGGACTTGCTTCCCTTCGACGGGCCGAGAATGGAAGCTTGATCCTGGACAAAGGTTTGATTCCTTCTGGTTCGCGCTATGTCCGAGTTTGTGTGAAACAAGGGTCTACTGTCTCCACAAGCTCGAATCCGACTGAGTCAACCTCGATCGACAGCGAAACGATTGAACAACGTATTCTCCAGGCGCGCGACTCCGTATTTGAAGAAGAGCTGTTTCATGAGCTGGTCCGAGAAGCTCGGTCTATGGCAAGCTCAGGCGTCACCACGCGTGAGAATCTCATTCGAATTCCTGCTTCTGATGAAATGGAAATCCAGCTGGAATTAGTGGATAGCAACGATGACAGCCTCCAGCCCGATCAAAACTCCTTCCAGCGAGACAGCCTTCTCGCGGACGGTCTGGCACATTCAATCCGCCTCCTTCTCGCATATGCCCATCGCCAGAACCTGCACCGACGAACCCAAATCCCGCCGCCACTTACTTCCAAGAAGCGACCTACTCCAGAATACCAACTCCTTCGGCCCGCGTTGGCTTACCTGCAGCACTTGTCGAGCGTCAAATGGTTAGAATCATACTTTAGTGACTTGTTTGGTGTTTTGCGGTCGTCTGGATTGGAAGTTCCGGAATATAATTCGGACACATTCTCGACCTGGAAACAGATCTGTCTGTCTCCCTCAGCGCCTACGATTGAGGCTCTTGTTGAGAATTTTCTGAGACCAATTCAGTCAGTATTTCGCGGTCAGCTTCTCACGCCAAACGGCTCTTTCGCTGTTACTATTCGGACTAACCTCTTGGGTCCGCCATTCGGTACCCTTTTTGACCTCTCATTTAATCTGCCGTCGGTCTCGGACCTCAAGTCTCCTGGCTGTCTTGGAATGAGAGATGAAGTCGAATCTGCGATTACTCATCTACTGCTTCTCGACGTCGTTTCTCATATCGCATCCGAAGAACTTCCAGCACAGAAAACAGAGAGCCCTGACTCGGCAGTCTCTCAAAAGTGCAAGTGGAATGTAGTGTATCCTCACCTGGGAGAGCTTTTGCTGAGCTCAGAGAGACCCGAAAAGCACAAGAAGATGAAGGTTTCCCTAACTCGTTCCGGCTTGAGTCTTTCGAGTTACGCTGTGCGCAGTATTGATGGGGTTGGACGAGGTGCCCAAGAACGGCCGTCTCTCGACTCCCAGCCGTCTAATTGGACCTCATTCTCAACTTCCACCACCAGTCCTGACGACAGGTCTTCTATGATGGACTTCATTGTTGCTCAAGCATCCCACGGCGAGTGACAGCAAAGCGAGCATGGTCGGACTGAACACTCCACTCCCCTGCCGGCCTGAACCAATTTCAGCTCGTCGACCCATATCAATTGGGCTTGTGGTTTAGTGGTATAATACTCCCTTAGCATGGGAGTGGTCCGGGGTTCGATTCCCCGCGAGTCCATATTTTTGGCTGTTTGTCTTTTTGATACTCCAGATCGAGGCGTGTTTCATTGAGGCCGGAAATGCACCCGAGAGGCGTGGAGAGGCCTCCCAAGTGGGGCCCTCCTACAAGAATTTCTCCGGATTTTTTTTTGGCGTATTGAAGAGGAGTTTTCAGTGCGCCAAGATGATAGATACCCTATGTTACCAAGACTGTATAAAACCAGTCTAATCTACCACTTCCACTTATTCATGATACCAAAATGCAAATATGTACGACAACAACAGAATTACAGCTTTGCGGTTAACACCTTCACTGCTTCAGGAGGCGTCAAAGTCTCTCGCAATCTCTCGTCACCAAGTCCATAAGCCTCCGGAAGCCAGTCGCTCACATCCTCTCCCAATATCGCCAAGGCAAGCGCCTCGCCACACATCAGGCAATTGGCCATACCGTAGCCATTGAAAGCCGCAGCAATCCATTCCCCTGTGCCGGTTCGACCAGTTAGGGTCGTTGACAAACGCCCGACCAAAGGCAGGCCATCGGACGAGAAGCCCATGATTCCACTCCAAGAGCTGACCAACTTCCACGGCTGCGAAGCAGCCTTGCCAAAGAACTGCGGTAGCACGGCCTGTAGATGAGTGACCGAATGCTCTCCAACAAAGCTATCATCAGCAGAGATAGTCTCGTCCATTCGGGCTTCTTCACCTCCGAAGTAGAAGTATCCTGATGTAACATTCTGGCCCAGGTAATACAACCCGTAGCCACAAATACCAGTCGCGGGGTCGTATCTTTCCGGGTAGTGAAAGCCCCAGGATGTAGATGCTCCTCGATTCGGCACGGAGGTCCCAGGATCTTGAACTGTCATAGTGCCCTTGAAAG
Organism: Penicillium sp. IBT 18751x; assembly: GCA_028828935.1. Classification (NCBI taxonomy): domain Eukaryota; kingdom Fungi; phylum Ascomycota; class Eurotiomycetes; order Eurotiales; family Aspergillaceae; genus Penicillium; species Penicillium sp. IBT 18751x. The sequence continues at coordinate 107,365 of JAQJZS010000011.1, read as the reverse complement.
GATGAACGCATCCACGCAGCTTAGGGAGAAGATGCCCCGTGTGTCCATTGGTGCAGTAAACTACATTTCCCGCTCGTAATGGTCCGCGGGGTGTGCGGATGGTGTAAGGATAAACAGAACTGACCGGAGTCACAAAGCTTTCACTATATTCGACCGACTCCACCGGCGTGTTTGTCTCAATGGTCAGTCGATCGGGGTACTTCTCCATGAGAGCTGCGAAGACTTTGGTGACCAGTCGGTATGGCCACACCGTGCCAGCCGGCACAAGAGCACCTCCAGCTGCTCCATGAATTCCATGTTCCTAGTTCTGTTAGAATACCTGATTTCTCCAAGAGTGTAGGTACTGACCCTCAACACGGTTTCCCTGTCGAGAATTGTGTATAGTTCGCCCAAGGCTGGATGATCTGCTTTCAGACGCTCAATACTTTTCTCAAAATCGTTGAAAGTGTCATCGGTCAAGAAGACTCGCAGCTTCTTGAGAAGTTGCATCTCACTGGTCTCCACTGCATCGTACTCCTTTATCAACTCCTGCATCTTTTGCAGGTTTTGAAATGTGAAGTTGGCAATCTTGCCTGCCATTTGGGATCCGTGAGTCTGGGCCAAATGCATGTATTCTTCTCCCGCATTGGGGGCCATCTGGCCACCATTGCGACCCGTTGCACCTGAACAGAGCGTGCGAGCTTCCAAGATAGTGACAGTCGCCGACGGGTGACGTTCTAATAGAGTCTTGGCCACCGAGAGGCCCGTGATGCCTGAACCGATAACGGCAAAGTCTCTCTCCGTGGGCAAAGTGGCCGATTGTGTATTTGCAAGGGCATGGGGGACGTGTTGCCAGTATGACTGAGTTGGATTGGGCTGCGGCAGACCTGGGTCGACCATGACCAGCTTGGAGACTATGTAATTGTAGGGGTCAGCTAGTAATTGGCAATATAGGTGAAGGGGCCACCCGTGCAGGATCGGACCGGTCCGGGGAGTAGCTACCGAGCTCTTTTTGCGACACCATCATGAAGTTCCAAGTGCAGTCAAAAACCTGCGATCGCAACACGAGATGTCTGCCGAGAAGATGAAGAGTCTGGTCCTCGTCATTATACAATTGAACCAAATCTTGCTTCGGAGGTGCGGGGTCTATCTTATCATGAGCTCCGGCTACGGCTAGAGCTGCCTCGTTGGGAGTTTGCCCGAGAGCTGATATCCACGACAAAGTGCCTCAGGGTAATTAAACCCCGACTTGATTGAGCAAGACTGACCTTTGGGTTGTGTCGACGCGGGAGGATATGGTACAAGAATGATGCATGACGTTCTGTCGCGAGATCGACCGTGCCTTGCATGACACTTCGCATGGTCGGCAAGATTTCCCCGCGGTCAACGAACGCAGTTTGATCGAGCCATTCAAGGTTCCTCGAGCATTTCCAATGACGACCAATGGCTTAAAAATAGCTTTCTCAACTCGTATGTGATGTTAATTAGGCAAAGGAGTGGAGGGAGAGAAGCAAGTGCCAATGTCCTGGCATGCGGCATGGCGTGGCTACATGCCAGTTCACATTCTGGCACGAACATGCGGAAGCAAGCTCTTCGGCCACGGAATGTAAAGCACCTTGTTATTCCCGCAATGTCATTCTCTAGAGAGGAGATATAAGCGCTCTTTGCTCCTGCTCCAGTTGTGACTATCACATACGACCTGTACACTCCTCTGAAACAGCGCCACGATGAAATTCTCCTCAATCATTCTCACCGTCTTTGCCCTGGCCTCCACCGGCCTGGCTGACAAGTCTTGCACCCCAAGCTTTGATTATTGTTCCGATATCCTGATCCAGTCCAAGGGTGAGTGGTTGTCCCCTGGAACGCATAACTTTCGACTAATCAAGGGACTTAGGCTTCACGGAAGCGGATCTGAAAGATGTCCTGAAGGGAACTGATCTCGAAAATGAAGACTTGAAGAATGTTTTGTTCCATTGCACGAACCCCGGTATCGTTGGCCACCCTAAGCTTTGCTCGAGTGGGTGTAAGGACTCTGCGACGGAGGGAAGCCACCAATGTGATGGGGTGTAAATGGTGAGTTCGCCCTTCTCATGGTGGATCCGCGTTCCCATCTCCCACTGACAGCATATCGGCCAAGGCACCTCTAGCCATTCCGACTGTAGAGACTACTTAATCGAGGCCCCTCCTGAGTCTACTTATTTGTCGTGATACTCCCATTCGTTCACAGATCCACGTGAAAGTTCTCGATCGCTGAAGGTTTTCGCCAACAATAGATAAGCTCCCTAAGTAACATGAGGTGCAATTGATGCAAGTTCACATCATCCTTTTTCTAAGTTTGCGACGACGGATCTCGTCTTGCTCTGTCGATATTTGTCCGAGTTGCAACTGATAGATTTGTAGATTAATTCATATGGTAGGAGTCGAGTATATTTCACAGGAACCTCTGGTGTTGTTATAGCTCAATATTACATTTTAAAGAATATCTACCGTGAGCCACCTAGATTCCAGCCCTTTTCTCCACTAAAGTTGCCCGCATTACCAGTCCAAGTGATGCTGTATTCACCGCTATCTCCGTTAGTGTAAGTCGCTTCAGCAGTTCTACCTGTCCAGTAGGAATAGTAGTAGCCGTTGCTGGTTCCCGTGGAGCTGGAGGAGTGGCGCTTTTGAAGGTCTCCGGTGGAGGCAGAAGCTCCAGAGGTCGCAGAGAGTAAGTGCAGTTAATGGAGATCATGATGGATGCCGTCTAGTGATTACTGCAATGAATTGACGGATGAGATACTGGTCACTCTGTAGCCAGCTCGTCACTCCCATCACATGGTAGGCGCGTGGGTGGGTTGAGCCAAAGGGGCAGACCATTCCCAACCGGGTAATGGGAGCACACCTGTGTCAGACCGTCCCCCAATAGATTGGCCATGAAGTATAGTGAATGAGCATAGGCTGTCAAGAGGCCTCGAGCTTGCTGAAGAGCCGAATTGGGGTCATGTCAAACCCTGCTCTTTCCAAATGAGGACCATGTCCGAAAGATCGGCGGAGTTCTAGACGGCTCGAGCAGCCAGTCCATGAAGCGAGGTAGGAATATCCTGAAGGCACGGCGGCATACAAGACTCTCATAATAGTCACGGGATCTCTATATCCTCTTGAGCTCAATTGACTCTCGGAGAGACTATTGCTTGAATCTAGCCAACGCCTCAGGTTGACATGTTCCACTCTTTTACGTGGCGTTGTACAGTACTAGCGCCGGATGACCCACCCAAAGACCCTCGGTCTCGAAGAATGCATAGCGATGATGATAGCCGTTTCCATGTCGTTCCATCCTTTGTCAATTGGAATCCAACGGAGTATCACACGACTGCCAATGACTGAATAGTGTCGGCAAACCAAACTAGATGAGGCGATTTCACAGGCCATTCATTCGCCAGAGACCAGGCATATCCAGTACCGCCTTCTCTGGGTGACTTCTTTACCTAAAATAACAGTTGCAAAGCGTACTCACGTTCTCAATAGGCACTTTATGATTGGCCATCTTGTTCGATGCGGTACAAATTAAGTAATGGCTCGAATGCGAATGGCTAAGCCTCATGGAGATAACAGCCCTAAGCCCTAACCCCTCAATCGGGACGAGGTCATTCCAGTACAAAGTAGTTCCACGCTAGTCCGTAACTGGGAGCTCAGCGGTGACATCAGAATCACGGCGTCTCTTCCACGGGGAGTCAATCACTTTAACTGGTTTTACATCGGGACAGTTCGGTTGAATCCCGCGTCTCGGCTCGGACTGACCTTTCGTCACTGCTTTCAAGCTTCTCCTCGATCATCCGGTTTCTCACCCTATTACCGAACCTCTCCATCCACCCAAAACCTTCGCGGAGTCGTCGGTGACCTCACCACCCCACTTCTGTTTTATCTCACCGGAATTGGGTTCAACCCCTCCAGTGGCTTCTTAACTCCCCGCGCTGCATACATACTCTCTGAATCCAATTCGACCAACCTGATACCCTTTTCGTTGGCTTTGTGACCTCTGACACGGTCCGTCTTGATTCCAACATGGAGTCCGTCAAGAATCCCGTCGAACCAGCTAAGAAGCGTCGCATCGGCGTGCTCACCTCCGGTGGTGATGCTCCCGGTATGAACGGCGCTGTCCGCGCCGTGGTCCGCATGGCCATCCACAGCGATTGCGAGGCCTACGCCGTCTACGAAGGATACGAGGGACTGGTCAATGGCGGTAACATGATCCGTCAACTGCACTGGGAGGATGTTCGTGGCTGGCTCTCGCGTGGAGGTACCTTGATCGGCTCGGCTCGATGCATGTCCTTCCGCGAGCGTGCTGGTCGTATGAAGGCTGCGAAGAACATGATCCTGCGCGGCATCGACGCGCTGGTTGTCTGCGGTGGTGATGGAAGTTTGACCGGTGCCGATGTCTTCCGCGCCGAATGGCCTTCGCTGCTGTCAGACCTGGTTGCAGCCGGTGAATTAACCGAGGAGCAGGTGAAGCCTTACACAGTGTTGAACATCGTGGGTCTGGTTGGATCCATCGACAATGATCTTTCCGGCACCGATGCCACAATCGGCTGCTACTCATCCTTGACCCGTATTTGCGATGCAGTTGATGACGTTTTCGATACCGCATTTTCACACCAGCGTGGCTTCGTTATCGAAGTCATGGGCCGCCACTGCGGTTGGCTGGCCTTGATGTCGGCCATTAGCACTGGTGCCGACTGGCTGTTCATCCCGGAGATGCCCCCCAAGGATGGCTGGGAGGATGAGATGTGCGCCATGATCACCAAGGTACGTGGATAAAACCTTAAGACACTAATGGTCCCGAATCTAACGAGACCCGATGATAGAACCGCAAAGACCGCGGCAAGCGCCGTACGATCGTGATTGTCGCTGAGGGAGCACAGGACCGCCATCTCAACAAGATTTCGAGCTCAAAGATCAAGGATATTCTCACAGACCGCCTAGGACTCGACACTCGGACGACGGTTCTGGGACATACCCAGCGAGGTGGCGCAGCTTGTGCCTATGATCGTTGGCTCTCGACCCTGCAGGGTGTCGAGGCTGTCAAGGCCGTGCTAGAGCAGACACCTCAGTCCCCCGTCCCTGTCATCACTATCCGCGAGAACAAGATCCTGCGCACTCCCTTGATGGAAGCGGTGCAGCTCACCAAGGATGTCACCGAGAAAATTAAGAGCAAGCAGTTCGACGCCGCAATGGACATGCGCGACGCCGAGTTCAAGGAATACTACGATGCCTATCTCAACACTGCTACCCCCGATCACCCCAGGCTGCACCTTCCCGAAGGCAAGAGAATGCGTATTGCTATCATCCACGTCGGTGCTCCCGCCGGTGGTATGAACCCGGCTACTCGAGCTGCCGTGGCCTACTGTTTGACCCGTGGCCACACCCCCATCGCTATTCACAATGGTTTCCCCGGTCTCGTTCGACACCACAACGACAAACCAGTCAGCTCCGTTCGGGAGGTCCAGTGGCTGGAGTCCGACAGTTGGGTGAACGAGGGCGGCTCTGATATCGGAACTAACCGCAGTCTGCCCGCCGAGGATATGGAAGGCGTGGCCAAATGCTTCGATCTCTACAAGTTCGATGCCCTGTTTGTGGTCGGTGGCTTCGAGGCGTTCACTGCTGTCAGCCAATTGCGCCAGGCTCGCAAGACATACGACGCCTTCAAGATACCCCTGATTGTTTTGCCCGCCACCATTTCCAACAATGTTCCCGGTACCGAGTACTCCCTTGGCAGTGACACCTGCTTAAACACCCTGATCGATTTCTGTGACGCTATCCGCCAGTCTGCCTCCTCTTCTCGTCGTCGCGTCTTTGTCATCGAGACCCAGGGTGGCAAGTCTGGTTACATTGCGACCACCGCCGGTTTGGCCGTTGGTGCCGTCGCCGTGTACATTCCCGAGGAGGGCATCAACATTAAGATGCTGTCTCGTGATATTGACTTCCTACGCGACAACTTCATTCGTGACAAGGGTGCGAACCGCGCCGGAAAAATCATTCTGCGTAATGAATGTGCTTCAAACACTTATACCACCCAGTTTGTTGCTGATATGATCAAGGAGGAGGCCAATGGCCGTTTCGAGTCGCGTGCCGCGGTGCCCGGTCATTTCCAGCAGGGTGGTAAGCCATCCCCAATGGACCGTGTGCGTGCACTGCGTATGGCCATCAAGTGCATGCACCACATCGAATCCTATGCCGGCAAAAGCCGCGATGCTATCGCCAACGATCCTCTGTCGAGTGCCGTCATCGGTGTCAAGGGTTCACAGGTTCTATTCTCGCCCATGGGTGGTGAGACTGGCTTAGAAGAGACCGAGACCGACTGGAAGCGCCGTCGGCCCAAGTCCGAATTCTGGCTGGAGCTGCAGGAAGTTGTTAACACTCTTTCCGGTCGTTCGGCCTCCCGCACCCAGGAGGGCTGGTTCTGCTATGAGAGTACGTAATCGCGACAATCCCTGGACTTTGCATCATCATCACGTTGAATCCACGCATCGGCCTGTTTCGACTGATCAACTTGCTTCTGCGTGCGACCCTGGTGTTTTCCCTAATTTCCCTGGAACCTGGATATTGACAGATTTTCTTTTCACCCATTCAGATCCCTCTTCGGTCCAATCCATTCCGTCGGTCCCCAACTCGCCCTGAGGAACCCTCTCATAGCTTTATGCAGCATTTTCATTTCAAGACTCGCATTTCCGCCGCGAGTCTTTTGCCGCCACGTTGAAGTCTCCTTATCAAGACTGATGTTGCCCACCAGGACTCTCGCCCATGACGGCCGAAATTAAAAACAATGAGTGACCACCGGACGCCCTCTCACGCTTGGACGATGCTACGCGACACAGCGCTTAGATTGATGCTAGATCAGACACCTCCATATTGTCACTATTGTCACAACTGAACCAGATCGCATCACTTTTAGCCAATGAATTGTATGATCTACACTTTCTTAACCTTGGGCATCTAAATTCCACGCAGTAGATCCTTTATGTGTACCTGGGCTACTCAAGGGTGGCTGTCATGGATTGATTATTGGAAGAGAAATATGCTGCCCAAACATGAAATATGCGTCTTCCCAATTGCCCGGAAGGCACCTTGTGATGCAAAAAACACTGAATGTATATGAAGATCACTTGCTGATCGCTGCTTCCAATTCATCCAAGAGCTCGACAGTCTCCCCGGGGCTGGCGATCCAAGCAGTTGTGGAAGCCAGGCGAGCCTATTGAAAGCGCAAGTCAGTTTGCAAGTTCTTGAATATAGATTGCTTTCCTTACCTTGAAGTCGTTTGCACCAGCGGACAAGAATTGATCACCAATGTGGAGGGTCCTTGAGGGGGCAATGCCACCGAAGTATTCTTGACATACCCGAACACCCCACGACTTATCGCCAATGTCCACGAAAACGTCATTGCCACCTATCAAAAGTAAGACTTAGTACGACCGTATTCATGGACGTGATATCAGGCGTACCATTAAATGCACAGAATGGGAGGCGCGAGCCCACAGCCGACCGCTCCACAGTATTCTGAACAACCAGCACGGTCTCCTCCAACAGCTCACGATCGATACGGACCCCGTTAACAGGATAGACGCCGACTGCTCGGTCTTTACGGAGCACCGCAGCCGGCAGGCCAAGGTTGGACGCACAAGCACGTAGCGAATCCTCGGCAATATCCAGCAACTGTTTAATGTCTTCATCACGCCATGCGCGCATCTCCTCTAGTAACCATTCCTTGCGGGGTACGTAGGCCAGCCGAGACTCTGACTCCTGATCGAAGCGGAACAGAAAATTGCTCTCCCCACCCATCACGATAATTCCCTCCTTCTGAGATGGCGTCAATGTCTTGGAGTCATGCACGGCGTCAAGGAGCCCGTATAGACGGCCGTAATATTTGGGAGCCTCTTCATACCCGGCAGCGGTGACGATGCCGACCTTGCGCCCCTGCGCTAGAAGACGAAGGATTTGCGGGATGACAGGGTTTTGCGGAGTCAGACAAGCTCCGTCATCATAAAGGGTCACATCACCGTCGAATGTCACAAGTTGGACCTCACTAGAGCGGACTAGGCCCAGTAGTTGGGCCGAATTCAAGATGAGGCGGATATCGTTAAATGAAGGGGCGACGAATCTTCGTCGGCTGATAAATCTCTGCTCATCCTGGTAATTGAAGGCATCCTCTAAATGCAGCTGGGTGAAAAAGTACCCGACTGTAGGCACCAGCAGCTTGAGTTTGGATTTACCGGGGTCATTTCGTTGGTGATGGAGAACTGCGGGGTGATGAGCGGGGAGAAAGAAATTGTTGTCCTGCGACGCGCGACCTGTGACTTACTGTGATCGTTGATTAGATTCTCGACATCCCGCAAAATCTCAGCATAGCGCTGGTGCGTGTCTGCCGCGACACGCTTGAGGCCCTCGCTATGTTCCTGGTAGATCACCGTCGGCTGGGAATGCAGCACAAAGGGAACCGCCAGCAACCCCTGAAAATGCTTAGCAGCGGCTCACAGTATTCTAAGCTGCGAGATACCGGCCTACCTTAATCCATTCGATCTATCTCACGTCAGACGCTAGTTTTTCGGAGGGATTGAACATGCTTACCAGTTGATCCCGGCGATGGGTCTGGCGGAGTTAGTGAGAAGGGCGATCGTCAGGGCAAATGAGAGCGCGTACCTTGAGAGCATCTAGTCAAGTCAGCAAGGCGCACGGAGACCAAAGATGGGATAGCTTACATTCGACGCGATAACGGGTGGTCATGGTGTTTGGCAAATCAGCCCAAGATGGTTGTCGACAAGACAATCTCCACGTCTCCAAATCCCCGCACGTTCCCCCTCTCATGAGTCACCTCGCCTCACCGATGACCGTGGACTAAGCCACGCAACACTGCGTAACTTTGGGGCCTTGATAATTGCTTCAAATTCGCTATACGATACTAGATCCGGACTCTTTATCTGTGCTAACCGGCGAAAATAGGTGCCTAGGATATCGGCGAGGCCCGTCTAGCGCTCTGGCGGAATTGGGGTTGAGCTTCCTCAAACTTTAGGGCTGAGTCTACATGTGAGATACGAAAGGCTCTAAGGACGAGACTCAGGATGACAATGGGTGACTCAGGCCGCACTGCCTCCACCCGGTGAAGAATCACCCGGAAACAATCAACAATCATGACGCTGCCCATGTGTGATGGGGGCCTAGACTTACTATATCTATTCCTTAGGCAAGGACGTTATTCGTTTGCAGATTGGTGGGATTTCCAGATAGCATAGATCATCTAGAAAAACACGCAGTTGCCTGCTGTTTGGTCGCTTCTTTATAACCTACTATGTCGGCCTCATCACTACATTCACCCACCATATCATTCGCAATGGCTCACAAAGACCACTCGGAGGCGCCACCGCCATATGATTCCGCATTCGAATACACCGTGAATGAAAAGTTGGACGCCGACTTTGTCCTTCCACGAGAGTCAGATGAGCCTGGTTTCGCAGTCTCATCCACTTTGTCAAGAGGACTCCAGGTGCCTTCACGAACTTCGGTCACCAGCTCTGGATTTGACTACCCGGAAGAACTCACCCGCTATGGGGTATCCTCAGAGCATTGGTGCCAATTCACACAAGCAATTCAAGATGAAGCCAAGCTCTCTCGGCAACAGTGGACCACTGTGATCGGCCGAGGTCTCGGGACGCTTGCCGTCGGCGGGCTCATGATCGGTTTCCTCAGCGCCTTCCCGGCTCTGCTGGTCGCTCGCAAATCTCAACAAAACCAAGAACGACGAAATTTGATTGCCAGTATGGCCGGTGCGCGTGGACAGCATTTGACACGCCATGTCTCGCATTGGAATGAGACTTTCTTCCGACCTCGAGGGGTCTTGATTCGCGTCGACCTGCCAAATGAGTATCTCGACGACATGACGAGTATGGATCTTCATACGAATAAAAAGAAGCCTCGATCAGATCAAGAGGCACGCGAGAAAGCAGCTCTGAAGGCACGAATCGTGATTATTCCCCTGGAAATATCCCCGGTGGCATCTGGGAGCACTTCAAGAAGAGATTCATATGCATGAATAGAGCAGCGAGATTACATGTCTGTCATGATATGAGAGGTTTGCTGTTGATCATGATTGAATCAAAAGTACGGCTTAGGATGGTTGACGAGTAATGGGTAATGGATGGGTGGATCCTTTTACATAGCGCAATGGAACTTCTCTTTTACATTTCTCATGATCATGTGGTGCATATGATGTAGAAGAAGGACGCGAAAGTTCGAATGAATTTGTTAAAGCATGGCTTTCACACTTGGGCGGCTACATCCTGTCTCTCAACATGCTGGGTCGTTCCCTGGGCCTCGATTGCCTCCCTCTTCTCGTTAATGACCATGTCCCGCTCATCTGCATCCTGGTTACCGTGCAAACCAATCCTGTACCACGGTAGGGCAAATAGCCGATCCATGCTCTCAAGGCTCCGGCCTGCGGTCTCTGGCACACTGAACCAGACCCAGAGTCCACCGATGAAGGTCACCACGCCGAAAAACCAGAAGGTTCCCTTGGGGCTGATACCGCCATCTGCGACGGGAAGAAGCATGTTAGGCACGGCACGAGAGTTGCCGTATTGGTTGGCAAAGTGCAGAGTCATAGCTAGCGAGGTTGCAAGCGCCCGAATACGGAGGGGGAAAAGCTCGGCGGTCAATAGGTACTGCATCGAATTCCAACCCAGTGCCCATCCAAAGCCGGATACGTAGATCATGGCGATCGCGCCCTCGCTCGCACCCTTCTTGTTGGCGGGGATTTTGTAACCACTGACGGTACCTATCTCAGGTACTGCCGTTAAGAAACCGGCAATATAGATCATTGAAATGGCCTGCAGGGTGATTCCTAGGAGCAACGCGCGCTTCCGACCGATGACGTCGACTAGGAAGAGTGCACAGAGAATGGCAGCAGTCAATTTGACAATGCCAAAAATCGCAGTGACGAGCAGGTTCTCGTTACTTCCCGTGATGCCCAACAATTTGAAAAGATCTGTGGCGTACACGGTGATGGAACCAGCACCGGACCACTGCGACAAGAGCTGGGCCGTCAGGGCAAGATAGAGACGGTAGAGGTTGGAGGGAATCAAGAAAGTCTCCTTGATGACCCCCAAAGGACCAGACCCCATGGTTGCTTCCATCTCAGTTTCGTGCGCCATTTGGATGTCGTTGAATTCACGGACAACGTATTCGTGGTCGGCGGGGAGACCACGCAGACGAGCCAAATTCACCAGCGCCTTTTCTTGCTGGTCACTTTTGATGAGATATCGCGGGGACTCGTACTGGAGGAATGACAAAATGAAGATCAGGCCGGCAAAAATGATATGGAGACTGGTGGGAACCTCCTGCATCTTGTGAGCATCATGCTTTGGATATGCTCTCGAACGGGCTCACTTACCCATCTCTTATGAGTGTAGTCGCCCATGTTGACTTGGCACCCATAATTTGCGAAGTAGGCCAAAACGATACCTTTCAAAAATATCTTAGCAAACAAAGTGCCTCTCAAAATGAAGCAGGTTGACAGAGAGGATATTGTTATTTGGAGTACACACCGAGGTAGACAAAACCCGTGAAGACGCAGGTGCAAAGACCTCGGATAGAGGCAGGAGACTGGGATTGTTAGTACAGCGAAGTGAATTCGATTTGAGTAGTTAGTGTATGCGATCTGGCACTCACAATTTCTGCAAGATAGACAGGAGCAACTACCACGGTCTGTCCAACACCAAGACCAGCGATGAAGCGCCCCGCGTATACGGCCCCGAGGCTACCGTTGTTTCCCATGAAGATAGCAATCCCAAGGATCCATAGCAGGCACAGTTGACGAGTTGCCCAGATACGGCCAATGCGGTCACAGACTACAAATGCACTGTGATGGTAAGCATGGGGAATAAGAGAAAGACTTGGGAGAATATGAGATTCTTTCACTTACAAAAGAGCCCCGCCAACAGATCCGATCTGGACCATCGCAGAGACATTCGCCTTGATATTGGTCTGCTCGACCTTGCTGTAGGAACTGTAGTCGATGTATCGCTGGAAATCCTTGGAGTTAAAAGCACCGGATATCAGACCCTCGTCTATACCTCGTGCGGCTCCCATCAAACCAAAGGAGATGACGGCAAACCACAATCTCCAATTGAACACTTCCTTGGGCTCTCCCAAATTCCTCAACCGGAAGATATTGACGGGTTTTTTGGCTCCACCTGCCATGATTGCACGTGCAGAATATGTACCACGAAGGAAGGATAAGAAAAGAGCACGAGATAAGAGCGTAGGAGATGGTAGAGGAGGTGTGGAGGAGGAGTGGGAAAGGACTTCACGATGTACGACACCTTTTAATAGCTGCAAAATCCTGGAGAAAACTCGCGGCGCGCTGCGGGGAAAGCTCAAAGGAATCGGGGGAGAAGAAGGGCGATTGGAAGGTAGAGGGTCGCACGATAATACTACGGACCAAGGCAGAAGCCTCGGTGCCAGTGATCGACATTCTAGATGGTACTTTATGTGCAATGCACCCCGGGAAAGAAACTCTCGGTCTCCCAAACCGACTTTCGGTGGAACCAGGAATGGAATCGGCTAAGGCCTGGGTGGCAGTGCCAAGGGAGCTTGGATCCCGAGCTACTTAGCACCGGACATCTTATTCGATGCTTCCGCCGTCAGACTTTATCGGCCCTTTTCGCGGTAGGCAAGGGATATTGCATCAAATCGACCACATGGTTGATGTCTTGGCCACATAAGAGCTCGGGAGTCACGTCCTAGCCCTCACCTCAAACAACCGACATTGAACCGACATTTTCAGAAGGTCACGATGTGAAAGTGTTATGCTTCCAGCTCAACACGGTATTTGAGTCCGGAAGATTAACCCATCTAGAGTAACCTGGGGGCTCGGGGAACGTCCGTTGGGAGGCGCAACGCGAGCCGCTTTGCCAAGACTTGGACTCTGCGGGGGCGAAACTGGGGTAAAGCCAGCCAGGGCAGATGTTGAGATGACCATTGACTTCACATGACATAACCTATCCATAGATTGGACAAAGGAACTTAAGCCGCGTGCCTGTAGTTCGCTGGGCGTGCTTGGCGTGGGGTGAGAAGAGGGGCTTGAACGCAAGGTCCATCGCCCAGAGATTCATCCTGCGCGGGGGCTAAACCATCGGGATAGAGTTATGGGCGTCGACCTTGGCACTGACGGTCACCCAGACATATATGTCTCAGCAATACTGGCGTTTTTCGCCGGTCAATCCCTTGTCCTATTGCCGGTACCGGAATTCATGCTTCCTGCGCTGCATCCGTAAACCGGAAGCTTAAGTGCCCAAATGTTCGCCCTCGGAGTCGCCGCTGGCCCCCACTACACACTCATATGTGCGGTATGCACGCCGGGTACCCTAGGAAAATCGAAAAACTGACAGCCGTAGACACTTTGAAGAGATAAAGCGAATTAGACTGCAATAGCCCGCGCATCGTACAGAACGCAGACACGGTGGGCATACAGGGGTAGGCCAAAACCTTTGGCTGGCCGTGTGCTTCGTTGCTACTCATCAGCTAATCCTTTTTGAACCTTGCATTTGACCGAGTCAGACGCCTCATGTAGAAGCACGTATCTGTCCAACATCCAAGGTATGTACTAATGCAGATCAACATTGTAAGGCTAGTATATTTCTGTATCGCTCTGAGAAAATAGCTATCAGTTTAAATTAGATAGAATATCCGAGGTTTGTCGAGGAATTACCAAGCTAATAATCACGTTCATCTACCAAAAACACCCATTTTCCTCCCTAGCGGAAAGTTTTCGCGGTTACAGAAGGTGCGCAGAGAATTGGAGTTGAAACAGTTCAGATGGTTTCTGTCCTAACGCTGCCCAAGTTAAATTCGCGTTGTCGATCTTCCCAATGCGTCGTAAATCTCGCAAATTGTCTAAATAAAAAATTTCTCAACTGGACACATCAGCCTGATATATCCGATCAACTTGTTTCAAACAAATTTGAGTTGCTCGAATCCAAGAAAGACGAGAGCAGTATATGAGATGAGCAATACTGGTAACGCTATCTGGGGTTATTCTCAAGCGGTTACAGTCAGATGGGTTTCCAATCAAGAGGTCAAATGTCAACTAAGCGTGGGGTGTCAAAGCAGCCATACCCCTTCACCACACTTATCTCGTCCATCTCGGCGTGCTTGGCTTTAAAAGTCCAACCGGCAACTGAATTATGCAGCATGACACAGCCGCCTTCACTCGGATTCGCTTTCCATAGACAGCATCCGAGGACACCGAGCTCTGAGACCACGTCTCCACTGTCAATTCCTGCGGAGCTCATCAGAATATTGGGCAATTTCGGAGGATCGATTCGTTTCATGAGAATGTACTTCAACCAATGGGACTCAGAAACCGTTGCCAAGAAGCCAGGAATTTCTTCCCCGTAGACGTTGTTGCCCCCTCCTTCCAGAGACGGTTTGAGAATGTAGCCAACAGAATGTTCTTTATCGTGGATCAATTCGCGAGCATTCAGACCAGGCTTCGTTTTGTCTAATGGATACATGGGAACGAATGTCTCGCGAAGAGCAGCAGCGTCTGAAATGGAGAGAAAATGTTCAAGAGCGCCGGGCAGAGTGAGAGCCTGCTGTACCTTTTTGAAAGTTGAGATATGTCCCAGAATCGAGGGGCATTTGATGGCAGCTGATTTCTCCAGCTGAAGACGTGCTTCATAGCCGGTCGCATTGTACTCCTTTGCTTCATAGCCGGCCCGTAGATAAATTACCGAAATCTCAATGGGATCTTTTGATGGTAACCACGGTGGCTGAAATAGGAGTTCTTTATCTTCGGTCAAACGGGTGAACTGAAGTATTTCGGGGCCCCAGTCAAGCCGATAGGTTGGTACCGGCTCTTCTCGGTTCCACAGAGCATACTCGATCGGCCGCTCGTCTGCAATATTAAACTTGAAATTTTGTTAAACGAGACCTTGACACTAATTCTGTAGTGACACACATTATAGGGCTGTACAATGAATAGTACCGCTGTTGATTTTGCCTGTTCGTTTCTTGGCGGGCCATAA
This sequence comes from Penicillium sp. IBT 18751x, assembly GCA_028828935.1. NCBI lineage: Eukaryota > Fungi > Ascomycota > Eurotiomycetes > Eurotiales > Aspergillaceae > Penicillium > Penicillium sp. IBT 18751x. The sequence continues at coordinate 92,336 of JAQJZS010000011.1, read as the reverse complement.
ATCTTATGGGCCAATGCAAGGCCAGACTCGATTGACTCGATATTTTCATTCGTGGGAAGATACTCAACGCCAAAGGAGCTGTCATCAAAGTTGTAAACACCCTTCTGAGTCAGATAGCGATGCATGTTTGCTACTTTGTTGGCATGCGATCCACCCGAGCAGGAGAAACTGTTAAACTCGACCTGTTTCAGAGTTGTTTCAGGGAAACTTTCCGGGGATGGTACTATGTCCCTGTCGCCAGTGGTCAAATGAAGCATGTAGTCTGATCGGAATATACCCATAGACACATCTTGAACTGATCCTGCTTTCTTCGCGGCTTGATGAATTTCCCAGAGGACACCAGCTAGGGGCTCAACGGGTAAGAGATCTTGGATGGCATTGCAGATCCAACCTTCATCTTCTGCAATAGAACAATAAAGCTGGTTATAGATTGTTTGAATGTCCAGCGCCTGTGAGAATCTTGTTCGAGGAAACAGGGTAGGGAAGCACTAATGTGTTTCGTCACAGCGTTAGTGGTCTCTGAAATATTGGATGAATCGACCATACTGACGGTGACTCCGAGCGGACGAGTCAGAACCGTCTGTTCTATCTCCGTCTCAATAACCTTCAACATCGAACCATGATTGATCTGCCAATCCTTGCCCGCAAATTAGCTTTCAATTACAAGATCTTAAGCAAAAACATTTGAAAAACCTTGATTTCGGTGACCAGAGAGTATAGCTGCTCATCGTTTAGATCGGGCGGGTATCTCTTTGGTCGTTCTGAGGATGCCATTTTGGTGAAAGGGGGAAGGTGGACTGTCAAGAATCCTTGTTTTTGTTCGCATTGAACTTAGGATACTGCCCAGTTCCACCGCATCCCCGCCTCAGCCTCCATGATATTTAGACCCAAAGCTTCATCTCTAGAATCAATCACTGATCATCTCTTCTATTCCTCTTCGTAGTTTTCAAGTGGATTGGCCCCTTTTGGTGGCTTTTTTGTCCGCATTCGGCCAAACTGGCGGGCTCGGCCGATCCTCGTCATGGCGCGATTGAGTTGTGGCGGGCGACGAGGTGACGTCTACGAACGCAAAGTATATACCTCAAGCAAATTCCTTGCAATGTCGCGCTTCCCCCAAGTTGCCAGTCTTCTTCCGTCATTAATTTCAGCGATGTCACGAGCTCTTCTGACGAAAATGCTTTCGGCCATTTGAGTTGACCGCACGAAATCAATACCTGCTCTGCTTTCGAAAGAATCCGTCATAAGGCGCATCGCCATGGTACCACGCAAGCTCTGAGATTGGATACTCGAAGTATCGATAAGAATTGCGAAATGATCTGCGATTTCGCGCGGTCGCTTTTTCCCTTTAAAAAATGATACCACAATCACACTATTGGAGAAATGTTTCGATTATCGTTCCCATTATCGGAACAACTATTGCAACAATATTTTCCATCCTTCGTCTGTCCTGTCGTCACTTTGTGGTACACAAGCTCCGTATCGAGGACCTTCTGATGGGCATGGGGCTGCTTTGCACATATGGTGTGGCCATCTGTGAGGTATACTGTAAGTATTCAATTTCCTTTGCGCTAGGTGGTGTTGTAACCAAGATATAGCCGCCATACTCGGCATTGGGATCGGTGAAACAATATGGGTGTTGCCTCGCGAAAAAAGATTGCGAATCACCCTAGTAGGCAACTCCCTCCCTTAGCACGAAGCGACTGCTAACTTCGGCGACTCAGGCCAACTGGATTCTAATTAAATTCTGGCCTTTAGCCCATGTCTTCGTGAAACTCTCGATTGTGCTATTTCTTCGCCGATTACTTGGCTGTAATTAGCGTTTTCGACGTGCGACCATTGCCGTCATGGTTTTTACTGTTGCCTGGGGATTAATTGCTATCATTGGAAATACGTTGCAGTGTTGGCCTATTCAGTACTTTTGGATAAAACATATCCAAGGACACTGTATGAGTGGACAAAACACCTTCTATCTCATCATTGGATCCGTATCAATGGCAGAGGATGTGGTCATTCTCTGCCTCCCCTTGCCAATAGTGTGGGGGCTGCATATGCCCATACAGGATAAGGTAGAAATGAGTCTTCTTTTCTCAATCAGCTGCTTGTGAGATGATTCAAAACAATACGTGTTGATAATGGAGCTAATCGTACGTACCGCGCAGAGTTTGCATATTCAGTATCCTTCGAGTAGTAGAACTCAAAAATTATCAGACTGATAATTTGACTAGTTAGTGCCCTTCATGTCATTTGAAAAGCAATCTGCTGATGTTATGAGAAGTAAACAGCTCGTTAACCCTGATCTGGACTGTGTTGGAATTAGATATGGCCATCATTTGTGGCTGTCTGCCACTGATGAAACCCATATTCCATGTCTGTATGGGAGCAGTCCGGAAAGGTGTCACAAGATTGAGCTGTGGCTTCCGCCCTAGTGATGCCAGTGAAATGGCCCTGCCCAAGTCTTCGCCTCGTTCTTCGAGAGCAAGCGTACCAGGGATCGAAGCAGTTCTCAGAGCCGACCCTCGATCGCCCATGAGGCCCATGCAGGAGACACAGGGTTCAATTTAGTGGTCATGAAGAGGAAGTACATGCGACGAACATAATCTGACGTGGAAATATATAAGAACAAAGGGATGTTCTCGACTCTTTAAGCTCAATGTCAGTGGCAATGTGCTACGGACGAGATTTTCACAGAGTGGACGAGTGTCAATTATAGACAAGATTGTCTCGAATTTTCTACCAGTCAGATCCATATGTTTACTACCCGTTCTACCCCTCAAATTCGGGCTGGAATCTGCACGGAGAAAGAGGCGGGCATCGTTGTAATATCTACTCTTCACTGTTAACATGCGCTAATCCGGGACCGACTTTCCCCCGCGGTGCTGTTCCTATCACCCAATCGAGTTCGAGTTTTACTGTGACTGGAACGCCCACGATAGGATCGGATGGCTCATGTGCCAGCAGGACTGCTGACTCAAGCACTCTATCATGAGTAGTGCCCATCCGAAGCTCAGCTGCCTTGGTTGTTCAGGAAGATTTTTTGGTCACTACCTTGAAAACCGTCAGCGCCACCGACATCAGCACCACCATTGTCATTATCGCGAATAACACCAGCATCCCTTCGGTAAAAGCTACCGCACCTCCCGAGATCTACCTCAATGTAGTCACTATACTGTCAATACAGAGGAATGGACTGGACTGGAGCTACTGCGTGCACCACACAGGCGAATTTGCCCTTCGATATATCCGTATTACTACGCATGTGTTGCAACTGCTGTTTAGAACAAAGATTTGATAGACGATGCCTTGAACTGTCTTTTTAGCCTGAAATCAAACGACCGCAAACAAAGTAACGAAATAGTTGTACACAATCTAAAAAGCAGTTTGTGCATCAACCAAACTCGTCGGACATCTGTCCGACGTTAGTTGTGTTCATCGCGCTCTGATTGGATACGATCCCTCTTAAGGGAGGCTTACCCCGCCAGGTTGTTTTTCCGACGTGAATCCAACGTGTCCGAATCCCTTCATTCTGGCATTCCAACGCGGAAATGAGCTCTCAAATTGAGAACACCCTGCCCACTGGTTATATGCTTCATTCCGGCTATCCTCCCATCGCCGAGTACCTGCACTTACGATCGACTGCCGGACTCTCGACGAAAACCCGGTCTCAAGCGGCCGCTGTTCCCTCAGGAAGCTGGTATGGCTGTTACATCACCTTCGACGGGACAAATGGCGAGCTGCAGCTTGTGGGAATGGGACGCGTGATTGGGGACGGTGGCTGGTATTTTCACATCGCTGACATGGCTGTTCACCCTGAACACCAAAGAAAAGGACTTGGAGACATGATATTAAAATCAATTCTCTGGAAAATCAACCAGGAAGCTCCTTCCGATGGGAAACCGTACATTTCATTGTTCGCTGATGAGGCTGGGCGACGCTTGTATCAAAAGAATGGATTCGAGGACTCGGCGCCCTCTGAGCTAGGCATGATTCTCAGATCATAGCAAGTCAAGAACAATGCAAAGCATGACGGGAGTCTAAAACTCTTGTTTCGTTTACCTAGTCACATAATCTAGCATTCATCGAAACTCAACCTTTCACACCTCTACTTTATCACAATGGAACATGGCGCAGGCTCTATCTCTGTCGTGTCATCTTGAACGAGTGGAGACAGCTTCGTTCGTTGCTACCAAACGGAGCGAAAGGACCGAGTCAGCAGTCTGGGGCACTTTAACTCTTTGCGGGCCCATCTTCAGCATCCAGGGCGGGGTTAAAATGTGCACTGGCGAAAATTTGTCGCCCACGGTCCATCACAAGATGCTGAAAAATGTTTCTCATCATTCTGATTGAGATTTGCAGCAGGTTATAAAATCGGACACGAAATGCACCTCTGTTATAAAGTTCAAAGTTACCTTGGGTGACACAAATCAGAGACTCTATAGCCCCCAAGGTGTGCGAATGTGCATTGCACACATCTCGCTATTTTTTATTATTTTAATTCCTACGAGAAGCGCCGCCCTCGCCCATTAAGTCGGCTACGCTTTAGTCTTTTCCTTAATGGATCGCTTCGGTCGCCGTGGGGTCTTGTGATGGTATTGCCACGGAATTGGCTCTCTGTCTTGCCATTGTTGCGATCTTGTTGTCTATCCACCCGAGTAGTCAAAATTTCCTTTCACAATTATATGCCCAGTGACTTTTAGGAACCCCCAATACGTTTCCAGCACTTGAGTGAGTTGGGACTGTTTGAATTGCCCAAGCTCTAGCCCCAATCGCAAAGCTTGAAATGGTGCGCATTGAGGCGAAGCAACCACGCAGGCCAGGGGCAATTTAAAAGAGTGTCGGCTAAAAGACGGGCCATTGCGGGGTGGAGACCAATAGTCGTAATGATCGACCACATGGCTACCTCTAGGATTTCTGTTGGGTGGCAGTTGCACAAGTCAAGAATCATGTGCAGGAACCCAGCCGAGACCATCCGAGCTATTCCATGTGTGGGATCGCTTCAAACGCGCCCTGTCGATGTCTCCCCAAATCCGGTAGATGATCGCCATTGTGGGACATTGGAAAGGGTGGAACTTTGGAACCGATTAAGTCTGCCCCACGGATATAAAGACATCTATGACATGAAGATCAATGAATAAAGTGTTGCAGTCTTCGGGACGACACATCTTGCACTTCTCCCGCCATGCGCATCAATCCAGCAACTGCCCTTGTGGCATCCCTTGCATTCGGACCTACAAGTGCGATCAACATTATCTCTTCCAATGACGATGGCTGGGCCGAAGTCAACATTCGTGCCCTCTTCCAGTCACTGGTAGACGGGGGTCACTCGGTTGTGGTCTCGGCGCCTGCCCAGGATGAGAGCGGAACTGGTCAGTTGCGTGCCTCATCTGCTACACTCTGCTACACTCTGCTGATCGTTCGCGTGGTCGATGCAGGCTCCTCTCAAAAGACCCCGACTGTCCTTACCGAACCTTGTGAATTTGATAGCTGTCCAGCTGGCAGCCCGGCCGTTGGATACAATGCGTCGGAACCTCGTCTTAACTATGTCAATTCTTATCCGGCAACTTCGATCAAATATGGAATCAACTCCATCGGCCCTAAATTCTTCGATGGTGCTCCAGATCTTGCCGTGACTGGCCCTAATGTGAGTCTGAAATAGTGGGGCAGTGAAGAATATGCTTATCTTTTCAGGTGGGCAACAACATTGGCTTAGAGGTTTTGCTCTCCGGTACTGTAGGAGCTGCTACCTATGCTGCGCATAATGCAGGAATCCCCGCCATAGCATTCTCCGGGGCAACTGGCTCACAGACTGCATGGAATGCATCTTCGACTTTCCCAGCCTACAGTCAGGTATATGCTGAGCTTTCGCTCAATCTGATTGATGCTTTGGTGGCTTCGGGGACGCCGTATCTTCCAGGCGACGTATGTAATCAACACCTGAGACGGATCTCGTGTACTGATGCAGCTTCTTTGCTAGGTCTGGCTCAATGTTAACTACAACTCTGTTACGTCTGATTGTGTCACGGCAGATGACTTTTCCTTCATACTTTCGCGTATCCATGTTGCGTTGTCTCTCCTTACACCTGAAGACGTGACAACATGCGGTAGCTCGCGTCTCCCTAGTGAGCTCGAGATTTCGGCGAAGTCCGGCTGCTATGCTAGCGTGTCTGTAGGGATGGCTGGCACTAAGGGTGATGCTAATGCCACAGTGCAAGCAGTTATTCTCAAAAAGCTAAGTAGTCTGCTCACCTGTCTTTCTTGATTGGTGGGAATATGCTTGATCCAAGTATGTAACGTATAGAATACTTCAAATACATGGTTAAATTGTCAAATCGATAAATAGTTCTCTGAAAACAATTACGGCGGCGGATCATAGCTGCTTAGATAAGCCTGTGCAAACCAGTCCCTCTTACTGCTTTACGTTTCCTGACAAATTAAAAATTGGTAAATGTGTCGTGTTGCAAGCATCTACTGCGAATGTCTAGGGACCGGCTGATGAACTAAGACGTGACCTCCGATCGTAAAGGCGAATCAGAAATTGTGCAGAACCCACGACGATAATACTTGCAAGGATAGCCTGTATCCAAGTGGAGTGCTCCTCGGCCATCGTTCTGTCTCTGGACTGAAGACCGGTTATCAAAGTGGGTAAATCTCCGGGCCGAAGCTTGATTGTTCTTCCGTAGCTCGAACGGGACCAAGCCGTTCTGACGGGCGGAACATAAAAAGGACGGTGTGGCATGATATCGTCTCCAAAATTTAAACTGATGCTCACTTTTAAGTTTCTTTCACAAGAAATGGTCGCGAAATTTTTAGCGGGCTTCTTGGCCCTTTCGACGCTGCCCTTGGCAATCGCTCGACCCAGCTTATCGCGCCGAGGCACTATTGCTTCTGATGAGATCGTGGGATTCGACCAAACAGTTCCTTCCGGCATCGTGGGGGATCTTTATCTTGCCTACCAGCCCTATCTATACGTTGTCAATGGTTGCGTCCCATTTCCAGCCGTGAATGTAGAGGGCGACACCAAGTAAGCATGAGTTATCACGGCAGTGAACCCGAAGCTGACAATGATAGCGCGGGTTTGGCCCCTACTGGTGCTTCCGATGGCGACTGCAGCAGCAGCACTGGCCAAATATACGTCCGAGGCACCAGCTCCGGCGATTACTACGCGTTGATGTATGCCTGGTACATGCCGAAAGATGAGCCCTCAGACGGACTTGGTCACCGCCATGACTGGGAAGGTGTTATTGTCTGGCTTTCGGACTCGACAAGCACGACAGCGGATAACGTCGTTGCTGTATGCCCATCTGCCCATGGTGGCTGGGATTGTAGCACAGACGGATACACCCTGGATGGCACTGCGGCATTGATCAGATACTATAGTATTTGGCCAGTTGATCACCAATGTGGCTTGACCACCACTGTTGGGGGCACGCAGCCCTTGATCGCCTGGGAGTCGCTCCCGACGGTCGCTCAGGACGCGTTGGACACCACAGATTTCGGATCTGCCATAGTGCCATTCATTGATGCTCATTTTGATACAAACCTGGCAGATGCCACCTTTTGAGGATACAAAGGCGATCCTAGCATGTTAGCTCCATCTCATGACCGCGTATCGTGAGTGTTAAGAAATTTACAGGATTCGGACTTTCTAGGGAGTATTTAGTAGCCATGTTTAGTCACGGAAGTGACAAAGGAAGCATTTTTAGAAGAACAATGATTTGTCAAACTTCTATGTCCATTTGAGTTTGAAGGAAACAAAATCTTATTTAATGCGATCTTCCACAAAGAAATAATGATTACCTCGATAAGAGCGAGACGAGGAAAAAGCGCACGATACGCCAAACATCAATCAAAACCGAAGATTTGACAGTCTCTTAGATCGTTGGTGCAAAAAGTCAAAGGAGACCGCATTAGTTCGCATTCAAGATCTGGGTAGGGTAGAGCATCGTCGGATAAGGAGGCTTGATTATTCGGACCGAGCACTTTTGGTCTTCTTGCTGCGAAGTTTCATCATCAGGAAGACCAAGGCGTATGATGAGATACAAAATAGTGCTGTGATTCCAGTCTAGGATGAAAAGTCAGTCTATTAATTCAATTTCTGTCGGGGGTGGAAATAACCGTGGGAGCTTACATCTCTCCATGAATAATACTTTTCGCGTAAGTTGAAAGCTTTGGCGTAGTCAGCGCCCTGGGAATACTGGCAGAACGAACATGTTTCAGTAGATTCTGCATCCAGAAGATAGCCAGCTTGAGAAGACAGGAAATCCGCCATGTATGCCCCACACGTCTGTCCAGAGGGAGCACTGAATTGGACGTATTCGGATGGCTCACACCGGACTTTGACATCCCACAGGACTTCTCCAAGTAAGCCACCGACGAGATAGGTGAAGGGATCGAGGTAATATATCCAGTAGCGCCAAAATGGTTGCATTTGGCTGTATGGAACTACCACGCCACAGAAACTTATCAATCCAGCTCCGATCAAAACAGGATTCATAACAGCTGCGAAATACTCGTTCGGTGCATATGCTGCGATGGCCTGACCAATGGATGTGTACAAAAGCTCGTAGACTGTAATATGAATTAATATCCATACCTATCGCCAGGAAAAATATCAGACTCATCGTGTGACCTACAAATCATCTGGAGATAAAAATGACCGGAAACACTAGGGATACTCTGAAAGCCCGCAGTGAAGTAGAAGCACAAGAAGTAGAGGGTGGCGCAGATGATCAAGTACGGAATTTCGGTGACTGTTTGAGCCCCGATAAAGGCAATCCAATGGTAGGTTTTGGACTTCAAAAAAGAACGGAATTATCAGTCCCGGGGTGGCCAACCTTGCAGATGGGAATAGACTGACCTTTTTCTCACGAGTCTCGAAAATGTCGCGATTGTGCAAAAAGAAAGGCTGCATCTGATTAATACAGCCCGGAGCAACGAAAATGAAGTTGAAAATGGCAAATAGTCGCAACTGTAGAGAAAAAGTGCCGTCACCAATCTTCCAGAATGTGAAGCCGCTGAACAATGCCGCGAAGATGTGAAGTATGATCTTGTTCCACATGTAATCCTGTCAGGGGGTTAGCTCAACGATATAGAAGAAAACTCCATCCGTATGGCCTACCGGTGACCTCCAAATCTGAACCGTGAGGCGTTTGGCAACCATCGTGAACTGGAACCAGTGCGAGGTGGCGTAGTCCGCAGTGTCCTCCGCATAACTGGGATCGGCTCGACCAGACTCATTGAGAGCTTCCAACTCCTGAAGCGCCATTTTCCGCTCATCAGATTTCTGCCATACATTAACCCAGTCGACCTTTTCGGTCGTAGCACCTTGAATCACTTCGATAATATGTTCGGCTGGATTCGCATCCGGTGGGCAGGGGGCACCATTTCGTTCGAAGTATCCCAGGATTTTGCTTGAATCTTTACCGGCTGTGGTCTAGTGTTAGCGTACAAAACGGACAGCCCATCTCCAATATAACTGACTTTCTCCAAAGTATGTCATTTTGCCGCCCTTGGCAAGCAATAGAAGACCATCGAACGAATCAAACAAAACGGCAGAGGGTTGATGAATTGTACACTATGCTTTGTCAGTATGAGGTTGCTTACGCCAGATGTTTTTACTCACCAGAATGGCTTGTCCACCATCCACGAGCTTTCTCAAGAATCTGACAATGTTGTATGCGCTTTGTCCGTCGAGTCCTGAGGTAGGCTCGTCCAAGAAAAGCAGAGTAGGTTTTGCCACAAGCTCAACACCCAAAGTTACACGTTTCCGTTGCTCGATACTAAGACCTGCCCCGGGAACTTGTGATGGTCAGTAAAGATATTTAGATGTCAACTCCCAGACTCACCTCCAATGAGGGCGTCAGTAATGTCACCAAGCTCCAGCAAGTTGATAATATGATCCACGTAGTCAATTTTTTCTCCTTGCGAGACATGCGAGGGTTGACGGAGCAGCGCGGAGAAAATTAGGGCTTCTCTGACGGTTGCAGTCGACTCGTGCACGTCCAGCTGCTCACAATAACCGGTTGTACGCTGGAAGCTTATACCTTGTGGACGTCCATCAATGAGGATTGACCCGAATATTTCACCAGCGTCCTTTCGCTGGGCCAGAACATCCAGCAATCTGCAAGTTCAAATGTTAATACAAGGAGCATGATGTAAAGACCCTCTTGAGACTCACGTCGTCTTTCCAGCACCAGAAGCTCCCATTAGAGCGACCAGACTTCCAGGCTTTACAAAGCCAAAGACTTTGTCGAGAAGCTGTTTTTTTTCTCCATTGAATGGTACAAAGTAATCGAGATTGTTCCAGGTAAACGTTGATTGTTTAATGGCGCCTGGAAGTAAGCCCAGATCTGTAGTATTCCGCCCGGAATCCCTTTCTTCATTGTTTGAACTTTTTTCTTCCCATCACGCTTGTAAAGTAAGACGGAGGAGCCAGCCTGACTGTTTCGCAGCTCAAAACCGAGCGATGTCAAGCCGACAAAGAAGATCCAAAAGCCAGCAATGATACCGAAGCTGCGCCAGATGTGATGATAAGAGTAACTATACTGTTCCCGTATGTAAGCCGCGCCATTGATGATTCCATTTTCATTGCTCCCAAGAACAGAACATCCTCGGTATGGCGATGCAGAATTTGGGTAGCCTTCACCGTAGGGAATGTAATCAGGCTCGACGCATTTGAATTCACGTCCAACAAATTCATTTGCCATAAGAGCCTCGAACGCGTACGCTCCAGGGTTCAGGTAGAAGATCCAGCGGAACCAGACATGCATTTTGTGGAAAGGGATCAGATAGCCTGTCGAAGTCTTCATCAGCACGGATCTCAGTCGGGGAAAGGGCTCGCTTTCATACCTCCATAAACAAAAAATATCGTAGACAGAAGACCGGAGATTTTGGACGCGTTTCCGAATTTTTTGCAGACGGCACCAACGGTTCGGAAAAGCTGAATGAAGCAAAGCGTTTGAATAATGATGATGATCCAGAATGTGAAAAAACGACCTGCGTCCATCTGCAACGCCGCCATGAAATAAAGTATCAGAGAAAAGCAGGTTACTTGAACCATCACAACGGGGACGTCAGTAATCGCGTTGGCAATGCAATATGCTGTCGGCCGATAGAACCCAAATCGCTTCTGACGAGAAAGAATGGGTCGCCCCATGAATGATGCAGTTGTCTCGGACATTGACTCTAGCAGGAAATAAAGGACCGGGAAGAATAGTACTCCCGGGCGCATGAAGATAGAGGAGCTGTCATTTGGTAGATTGTAGAAGAGAGATCCACAAACTAGAGCTTGGATGATGGCCGAAACTACCTTGACAATCAGCGAGAACTTGTCACCCCACATAATTTGCATTTGCCGAACGGTGCAGGAACCAACCTGGTTCCAGAACCCAGCTGTGTAAACACTCTGCATGCGAGGGAGATGTTGCTTTTTCTTTTCGGCTGCCACGGCGATCTCAAGATCTTCGGTTTCGTGGGATAACTTCTCTGGGGATTGAATGGCATCCATCTGAGTGGTGTAGATAGCGCTTCCACGATAGAAGCTTTCGAATTCCTCGGGGGTACTTGGGACTTTTCGTTCCCATCCTGCGCGAACGGTTCTCTCTGTGAGTACGGTAACCGAGGTGAGATAATCCGCAATGTTGGCACCCTTAGGACACATGAAACCCAAGGACTCAAAATAGCCTTTTGCCATACTACGGGGACCGTAGTACGTCACTTTGCCCTCAGCAAGAACAAGAACCTTGTCGAATTGATCATAGATGCCGTTACCAGCTTGGTATGTAGTCACAACGATGGTTTTCTTGTTTTGATCCGCCTCACGTCGAAGCATGCGAGCAAACTCTAACGCAGCTTTCGAATCCAAGCCACGTGTTGGGTTATCCCACATCTGAACTGGGCTCTAAATTTTACTATTTTGAGTTGTGGCCCAACAATCGATGAGAAGGTTGAGTTCCTTACCTGTCCAGCCAGGACCTCGGCCAAAGAAACACGCTTTCTTTCACCTCCAGAAACACCACGAATAAATTCATTTCCAACTTTGGTCTTCTTCGTGTGTCCGATTCCCAACGAGTTGAGAATTTCGTTTCGCTTCTCCAGCACGAAGGTTTTGGGATCTGCTAACTCATCTGGCCGCTCATTGGGAATTTTGTTTTTGAGAGCAAACTTCATGGTTCGGTTCACAGTCAGAGTAGGGAAATGAAGGTCATCTAGAATAGGTGAGTAACAAGCTTCTAGCCTACGTCAGTATGAACATACCTTCATTATTGAACATGATCTGCTGGCGGAATCTTTTCGCGGCTATGTGGTCCATGCTTCCGTATCTTGTGTCACCGGTAACTTCATCAAATGTGTCTCTGTCATTAGACAAGACCCGGAGAAGCGAGGTGCAGCCAGAGCCAGGGCGCCCGAGGACAAGAAGCTTCATTAATTAGCTTTAAACATGTCAGAGAGACAATCAACTCCGTGCTTACCATCTCTCCTGGTTTCACTTGACCAGAGACATCTTTCAGAATTGTCTATGTCACCATTATTATTGACCCCTTCTATTTTGTGTGTTTTTCCTTGTTCTCCTTCTTACCCTCTTCGCCATTTTCGTTCGATGGAGAAAACTGCCGAGCTGACGGGGGTCGATATCTGACCACATTGTGCTTCCGAGTGCAGCATCGGGTGCAGTTACTTGAACATTAAGATCACAGAAAGTCACTGTCAGACGCTTTTGAATATTGCAATAGCCGTTTTCCACATCGACCGGGGTGGCCGTGCCGGATAATGGAGTGTCCATCGCGATCGCAGGGGTTTAGGCGCTGTTGTGACCAAAACGACTGGTTGATCAACAAGAATGTGATGGGTGCTCTTTCGAGGAAGGGGGGCTGAACCGGCCTTTTTTTTTCTGGAACAAACCATCTGTTCGAGAGGCACTGCACCGATATATGAGCAATCCTCATGCTTCAAAGGTAGGGGAAGTAATTGATGGAAGGCTATATCCGGATTACCGAAATGTGGCCGAGTGGAGCCCTTGAACATATATCCGCATGATCTTGCCGGGTAAAGGTGAGAAAATCATCTTGGCTCCATTAAATCATTCGCTCTAGCAGATTGCATTACATGGATCACCCTGCTAGGTGGATAGAACTAAGAGATATTACGGCATAATCTTTTCTAGTTCACCGGCTTCGTCACATCTCACCTTATCGTTGACCAGTCAAACGCTTAGACTTGGTGCTCATTGGCTCCGTTTCAAGGATTGCGGTAGAACTGGCAAAGTTTTCGGATATAAGATCATCCTTTAAATTGTTACCTTTTGTATTTACTGTTTCATTAAGTGTAATTTCAGTATTTTTATCAGAATTCTTACCTGAATTACTTGTACTCCCCTGTGGATCAATATGCAAATCTGTATGGAGTTTTGCTAAACTTTTACACCCAAACTAAAGAGCCTGTTCTAGAGTTTGGCCCATCCCAGCGCCTTCAACTGATAGAAGGTGGGTCTTCGGACTAAGCGGTTTCTATCCAATATACAACAATAGAAACTGATTCCCGCCAAGCCAATGTATCAGTGCTTGCTTCTCAGCTTACATGTCAAGGTCCCAGGCGTCTTTCCTGAGGCTTTCCACTCAAACAACGATTCAGATATAGCTGTAAAATCCGGCAGAGAAATTTCAACTTTATCTACTAATCATCTAGGGCTATTTAGTCTTAAATCGCTGTCAGATGGAGATGGTATAGTTTTATGAGTGAAGAATTTTGGCCGCCTGTGAAAGTAAAACCTCACCTATCATAATTGCGATATATGAAGGTAGAAAACACACGTATCAGAAATGGTGATAACTCAATAAAGCTAGTATGGCTGCAAGAACACGTCCTGGTTCACACGAAGACATTAAAAGAAGATAAATGGACGAACAGAGCAGGCTCAGACGACCAAAGTCGGATTCGTCAAGGAAAAGAAGCATCGGCTGACTGGTACACGGAGAAAAAGGCCTCCAGGTCCATGGTTGAAAAGTCGAAATTCCATCCCATATCGGATTGAGTGAGGTCAAGAAGATCTTCGCTCGATCCACCGGATCTACCAGTCTCTGGCCCTTCAAGTTGCGGTGGATTCCACTGAGAAGGCGATATGTTAGACGTTGAACCGAACAAGGCGTTGGGAGAAAAGGCATGTTCATTAAGAATTCCTTGCTGGCTGCCTGAGATACCAGATCCTAGAGATCCGGCTATTTGGATGCTTGATCCGCTTGAAAATGCGTTGTCTGGCTTTGGATATGGTAGCCATTCGTAAGTCGGGCTAAGGTTTCGTAAGACTGTTTGGATAGCTGACATGGTGCTTGTTATTGGATCCCCAACGCGCATGGACGAAAGATTCTGCAACGAGGCATACACCCAAGGAAGATGGCTCGCTGCTGCACTAGGATCGTGCAGGAAATCATATATCAGACTGAAGGCTGAACTAGCAATGAAGTAACCATGGTATCGTAATTGCTGACCCAAGTTAGCAGGTGTTCAAAAGGGTTTAACAACTGAAAAGGATTCCGTTACTTTGACATGATCATTGGTACGCGATGCGTCACAAAGATGATGAATTGTCTGTCGGGCTGCTGTAAGGGCATGTTTGCAGGCTTCATTGAGCCAAGATGGCATCTCAGTCGGGCGATTAGATGTGTCGCCAACTGGGTGATGGAATGATGCCTTCATGTCACGTTTCCAATGACCGCGGAAAATCAAAAAAGGACGAAAAGTTAGTAGAAGAGTGTGGTAGTACACTTCCATATGTTAGTATTAAGCTTTTCGAACAGATTCCTCTCACTCACAAGTCGTGAAAATAATTTGTTTCACACCAGTGCTTCCCTCATGAACCTCGGCATCCAAACCAAAACCCAATGCATGCTGCATGGATGATTGGAGCTCACGAAGATCATCCGAAATGGAGCGCGCTACCCGCCACATATGGAGTAAAGATTCATGGTGCTCACCATAAATTTCGTTAGAAGACCGAGATATAACCATGCAAAGTTGCACCAGAAGTCTAAGAAAAGAGTCCTTCGGTTGTTCAATGGCAAAATCTTTGAGGGACAACGAGCTAGGACGACCCGAGTGAAAGCAGAACCACCTTGAAAGCCAGAGCCAGATGAGCGAGAATCCTTTGACGTACTGAGTGTGATTACTTACGTTTCATAGACATACACAGACCAGAACGTAACTCGACGTTCTTCAATGTTCTCCGGAGTTTGCGCAATATCATAGGGAACATCCTTGTGTAAGCCAGCAGATAGAGCCTTTCGAGAAGCAGTTCCCAGACACAAGAAAGCCGCATTCGGTCGGCCTTGTTCGTTCTGGAAATTCGCGTTCGGGTTACTCAGCACATGATTCGGATCCAGGTACGGTCAGAAGGAAGACTTATCATGAGCAGAGATATTTGAATCGTTTGGAGATTCACAACGTCATCAAAGGATGCGAGCGATGCTTTGACACGGTCTAGTAGCACATCACCCCAAGCAAAATACTCGGTCCCGAGAGAACCTGTTCCCAAAGCCAGTAGTAAAAGTGCTTGGTTTAAAGTATCCGAGTGAGTCGAGGGGGACGGGTTGTACAGTTCCTCTAGGCACAGCTCCCACCATGACTTGGGTCGATGTGGCATCATATGATAAAGCGTCGTCAGGAATCGGGAAAGGAACACTTTCGCCAATTCATGTGGTAAAAACATCACCGGGACATCCCCCACTGTTGACGCCTTCGAACTTTCATCCGGGGTTCCGAAAAAGATGCGGCGGAAACTGAAGAGATCCAAGCCAGCTCCGGCTTCGTCAACTCCCCCCGAGGGTTCTGACTGAACAACCGGATTGGAGATGAGATCCCGGTAAACATGTTGCATAAGAGCAAAGTGAGACGTGGGTCCATAATAGAGCTGCATTTGACACGAGGGCGATGCCATGTGCGTTGCGCTCACACTATTAGGAATATTACGCAAGACAGATGGATTCCGCTGAGTAGAGTGTTGGGTCGAGCCAGGAGAACCCCGAGGGGATTGGCTTATGTGACGAGACTCTTGATACTCATGTTTCTTCCTACGATGCCTGGTGACGTCTCTGTAAATGCAAGGTGTACTCCGTTTTTCGCAGGTTTGGCAACTTTGAGGTTGTTAGTGACGCTGCCGGGGGGAGCGGCTTGAGTGATCTCACGGATTTAGGCCGTTGCAGCGGATCTTGCGCTTGCGGCACTCCTGGCAGGCCTTGGGGATACGCCAGCCCCCCGTTTTGGAGGCACTCGAGGATTCTCCCATATCCGAACGTAGGGTATTCTCGGCCCTGATCGCGCTCTCGAATTCTTTCTGTACTGGAGATCTTTGATCCGGGATATCCGTTTCCATCCGGGACGTATATCCGAAGATCACGTGATATTATCCACCCCGTATCATTTCCACCTCCTGCGCATACAGAAGTGGAACAAGTGGAACAAGTGGAACAATAGGGATTTTGCTTATGAATGATGTCTAATCCACTGTGCCATCCTAATTTAAGAGATCATCAAACGCTTGGGTCTACATTGAGAGCGACTTTTCGCATGACATGACCGCTTTCTGGTCTTCAGAACACGAGTTCGTGTTCAAAGCCCAACTATTTGTTTATCTTCCTCCACATCATCTCACAGCCCAGCCCATTTCCCACTGGTCAACAAGCCGACCGCGCGTCGCCATTCAGCGACTATGTCTCGTTCCTCGATCCGATCGGCTTGCGATACTCTGTTGACAACCCTCGGACCCCCACGCAAAGCCGAGACACAGCTTGGCAGTCATACTGCGTTCAAAGCGAACGTGGCTCTGTCCAAAATTTGTCGGCTGGAGTTGTCGGCACTTGAGCCAGCGTTGAACGCGATCGCGACAATCGCTTTCCGCCTGGGCGAAGTAAATCCGAGCGTGTAGCATTCGCCTGGGCTCCGAAGCATGAGGAACCGCAATGTCCGCGACGAATCATGGATACGCGTATCTTTTGCCGTCCGCGACTTCTCAACTCTCTGGCTGAGGACTTGGCAATGGCATGTATGGCCATCTAGACCTTTCACGAGAGTTCAATAGCACATTTGGCATCATGTGCGGACTCGATGTTTATGAGGATTCCTTCCGATCAGGCCAGACATATCTAATTGTCTCTGCTATTGTGCGTGCTGTGTATGTACCATCGCACACCGTTGGGCGTTATGGAAAAAGGTGTCTTTGCCTCTGCCAGCATCGGCTCGTGGATGCCAAGCGATTCCCCATTTCTCTGGACCTTTGTTTGTCTTGGCGACGGCAAATTTGATCCCTAGAAAATGCTCCAGGAGCCGACAATTGTCCCCTGTGCTCTTTCCCCGCAACCCCGGATTGCTCGCTTCCCGTGACTTCCTAGCAAATCCCGGCTGTTGGGCGACGACTCCTGACTATAAATGCACCCAGGGCCCCTACTTTGAATGTAGCGGCCTTCCAAGTCGAACATCTCTTTGACTCGCCGGTCATTGTTTACTCGTCACTTGTCGTCAAAGTTCAAGGCACATGGCTGCTCCCTTAGCTTGCACCGACTCCGCCGTGGACGGGAAAGGTGATACACAATTCAAGGAGGGTTTCGTGCCGGATGTTACACATGTTGCGGCCGAGCGTGGTCATCTGGCGACCGATCAGTATGGTCATGCCTTGGTGGATTTCGATCAGGCCGCCGAATCTCGGCTTCGCTTGAAAATTGACTTGTATATTGTACCGACTGTGGCTCTCATGTACCTCTTCTGCTTCATTGATCGAGCCAACATCGGTGAGTCACCTGCAGAGCCTGTCTACTCTACCCCTCGATCCATGTCTTGCTGACCAGGTGATATAGGGAACGCAAAATTGGCTGGTTTCAGTAAAGACCTGGGATTGGTCAAATACGACTATAATGCAGTGCTTTCTATCTTCTTCGTGGCTTATATCATCTTTGAAATCCCTAGCAATGTGAGTACCGCTTTGGCCCGGAATACGGCGGAGACATCGCTAACGGTGTCTAGATTGCATGCAAGTGGATTGGACCCGGATGGTTCTTGCCGGCGATTACTCTTGGCTTCGGCGTTTCCTCCGTCGCTATGGCTTTCGTGAAAGATATCCAGAGTGCATCCGGTGTTCGGTTTCTTCTAGGCATGTTTGAGGCTGGCCTCATGCCGGGCATTGCTTACTATCTCAGTCGTTGGTACCGTCGTAGTGAAGTATACACCCTTTGCTCCGGTCCGAAGACTCGCTCGCTAACATACACTCCAGCTCACCTTTCGCTTGTCCCTGTATATTGTTATGGCACCTCTTGCCGGGGCATTCGGTGGCCTTCTAGCATCCGGTATCCTCACCCTTGATCATTTTGGAGGTCTTCGCAGCTGGCGTATGCTTTTCGCGATCGAAGGATTGATTACTATCGGAGTAGCCATGATTGCGTTTTTCACGCTCACCGATCGCCCAGAGACTGCACGCTGGCTCTCCCAGGAGGAAAAGGATTTGGCTATTGCTCGAGTCAAATCGGAACGAGTGGGAACTACTGAAGTCCTTGACCGCTTGGATGTTCGGAAGACCCTACGAGGCATTTTCAGCCCGGTCACACTCGTTACTGCGTTCATCTTCCTGCTCAACAACATTACCGTTCAGGGTCTTGGATTCTTTGCGCCCACAATCGTTCAGACAATCTACCCGGATGCCACCGTTGTTTCACAACAACTTCATACAGTCCCACCATATATTGTCGGCGCCTTCTTCACGATTCTGTTCCCATACCTAAGCTGGCGGTTTGATCATCGGATGATCTTCTTCATCGCCAGTCCCCCACTGATGATGACTGGTTACATCATGTTCCTAGCCAGCGAAGACAACATGGTTCGCTATGGAGCTACATTTGTTATCGCAAGTGGCGCTTTTGCCTTTGGTGCTCTTTGCAACGCCAACTCCTCCGCTAATGTCGTGTCAGACACTGCAAGATCATCCGCCATTGGAACGACCGTGATGTTCGGCAATGTTGGCGGTCTCATCTCAACGTGGTCGTTTCTGCCCTTTGATGGGCCTAACTATCATATTGGTAACGGATTGAACCTGGCAACGGCGACCACAACTCTGGCTCTTGGTGCTGGACTATGGGTTTGGATGGTGTGGGACAATCGCAGACGGAGTCAGATCGACATCAACAATGCTCTCTCGGGTCTCTCGCAGAAACAAATTCAGGATCTTGACTGGCGTAATCCAGCTTTCCAGTGGAGACCATGAAGGCAAATAATTACAATTTGAATGTAACCCTTAGTGAAACTTGGAGTCCAGAGCCTCGAAAATATGGTTTCTCATTGAATGGCTAAGTAAGTACTGCGCATCTCCTCTCGAGGTTTCCACAGGCATTACTAGGG
This sequence comes from Penicillium sp. IBT 18751x, assembly GCA_028828935.1. NCBI lineage: Eukaryota > Fungi > Ascomycota > Eurotiomycetes > Eurotiales > Aspergillaceae > Penicillium > Penicillium sp. IBT 18751x. The sequence goes on along the minus strand of JAQJZS010000011.1, from coordinate 72,968 downwards.
GTTAGAAATCAAACTTTCAAGTTGAAATTACAGTCTACCTCTCGTCTTATGGTCATACCTTCTGTTTCCAGTGCCTGAAACGAGCAAATGACCTTTGCACTCCTCTGAAGATCACATCGGCACACTGTAAAATGCAGAAGGTATGCCTCCATCCTCTATGAGAACGTTTCCTCGGTGTACCTTACTGCTATATACAAAAATGGGGACGGCTTGATGGCAGTCTATCAGTGCAGACTGAACAATACCAACATAGAGACATCCACACACGCCCACGTACCGAGAGTAAAATATGAAGGTTGATACGCCAATTTTATCCGAGCATGTTGAAACGTAGAGTATGGTGAGAACCTGGAACGAAATGGTTGTTGCATAATCTATCTCCAACTCCGTGAAGAAGGTGCAGCATAAACTGCAGGCGTTCGTCATGCTTGAGGCCACACATATGCTATATTGGCACAGGTTCTCCCACTGCAATACATAATTTCTCGTAGTGGTCTGCTCGTCTCTTCTTTGCCAGTATCTTTATCAAAGCCTGGAAAAGAAAGTTCACTTAGGTGCTGGAGCTTATGCTTGAGCTTGATTATTCATATTGTAGTGGGAGAACCGGTGACGGAGTGGAATATGTGTGGCCTCAAGCATGACGAACGCCTGAAGCGCATGTTGCATCTTCAAGACAGAGTTGGAGATAGACTAAGCAACTACCCCATCCAATTCCTGTTCTCAGCACATTTTATTTTCTGTATTCATGATGCAGCATTAGGCATGGTCCACCACAGCCTCGACAGACTATCCGGACGGCATCATTCAGACCAATCACTACACCTACCAGGAGAAGAGGGGGCGTTTTTGTGTGTGTGTGTGTGTGTGTGTGTGTGTGTGTGTGTTGTATGTGTTCCGTCTAGTCTGCATTGTCAGACATCTAGCCGTCCCCTTGTCAATATGTAACTATCTCCTCATAGCTTGAATATGAGACTTCACGGTACTTAGGTTATCAGTCAAGTTTGTATACAAGATGCGCACAAGCCCCCTCTAGGTAAAGAGAGCAAACCGTCTACGGATACCTATTGTGGTCCAGAACTGATCATGTCATAACGAGGAAAGGTCATGATCCCAATGATGTGCAATATACCGTGAAGTCTACGCGAATGCTACAACAGGTAAACGGCCAGTGTCATGATAAATATCCTCCCAATACAGTCCAGCCCATCAGCACGACCGACGCTGCAATGGAAAGGGCAGATACAATACCACCACCAGCTCTATCTGCAGTAGTTATGGTTGTTTCTGACGTCATTGAAGCTGGTGTCAATCTCGCCTGCCGTAGGATTGCTTGTGCCGTTGCCCCGGTGTGCGAAAGGACGGATGACTTGCTCGCATGAGGGATCATGTTCGCAAGAAAAATATTGGACGCGCTGATCTTCTGTTCCATTCCGATCCAGCCGTCCCATTTAGACTTATACAAACGAATACCACATGTGTGGTTGTCGGGTCCCGCGCAAGATAACGAAGCAGCTGAAGCAGACATTTGTAATTTGGCGAAAATGGCGTCCTAAGTTGATGGAGCTAAGAGAGCCGTGGGCTCTAGTCAGGAAGACACAAGTCCCTAGAAGAGGATCTCGTTACCATTGCATACCTCTGACGGTTTACAAATGACCTCCTCAATGATTCCACCGTTGCTTGCGGGGAAAATTCTCAAAAATTTGGTTCATTAAGGCATTTACAGCCCTGAGCCAGACGACGCTACCGTTGGTCTATGTGTCAGTGATAGATGGTGAGTCTTTCGTCCTGAGAACAAGACACTGCCAGTAGCTCGAAATTTCAGTGACAACTCCCTGTAAGCAATTCATGACAGACTTACATGGTTCAACATGACGGCGGCACACACTGAGAAGGCTCCATATTTATATGACCATTGCGTGTTCCCCTGAGTGGCACAATCATTATCGGTGTTGGTAGAGTCGGTAACATTCAGGTCAAATTACTTAAATAAGGTATGTTAACGTCCATTTCCGGATCTTCTCCGCCCATTTAGCACAAGTATCCGAGCCAGGGTAGCGGGCAAGACGACCAGAGATCTGGAAAAGATCACCATTCGAAATTAAATTCCTCGTTGTGTAACCAGACTCGCAAGGCCAGATTTGCCACTGCATTCCTCCGTCGCAAGAACTTGTGTCCCATCGATTAGTCTGGGTATTGAAGACACCCTGCGCAAGTGGAACCCATAAACAACCAGTGGAAGAGCCTGAAACTTGCAATTCGGCCGTCATTATTGCTGCAAGTCCCCAGAACATTTGGTCGTCATTGCCATTCCAAATATGTCAGCCAGTTTTCCTATTTGGTTCCGTGGAGCGACTTCCTACTAGGCAGCTACTGTAATTAGCTGGCACATAATCACCACCGTTACAAGACTGCCACTCTAATGCATCGCTAGCTCCTCATTAAATGTGGTATCGTCAGGAAAATGCCAGTATCGAAGCAACGCTATGAAAAGTCCCGAAATTTCCCACCATTTACTTGTAAATGCTCCAGGGATATGTCCAGTCTCGTTTCCTTTGTAGTAGGCCATTGTTATGATATGAGGCTGGTGCAGATCAGGAACCAAGCCGAACCATCGGAATTAATCCCGAGGTATCTATAGGAAGAACTAAGTTGATTGGAAATCAACTTGTTCTTCTTGTTGTATATATTTAGCCTCAAGTTTCCCTCTGAATAACAATATCTTCCTTTGAACTACAACAGGTTATGAGCCCGGGAGCAAAATCTCGGGTGCCGTCTCTACTCATCTGAGGAATTATCTTAACCTTTCGTGATTATATCTACCCCGCTTTACAATCATCACTATGTCGGCTCTGGTCCACGACTCGCCCGACCGAGCCGTCACGGCCATTGAGCCTCTGACAGGCAGCGACAACTTCGCAACCTGGAAACGTCTCATGACCTCCTACCTCAAAGCCAGGCAGGTCTGGGATGTTGTGTCGGGCAACCTCCAGCGTCCTGACTGCTTGTTCAAGTACGCCAAGCCTATTACGGCTGACATCCACCCTTTGGTGGAACCGCACCTCGCGGGGGCGGTGAGACAGCGCGCCATTGAGGCGCGCCTCGAAGTGGAGGTCCAGGCATTCGAGCGCCACCGTGAATGGTCGCGCCGCGAAGCTGAGGCTTACCACACCATTTTCCGGTATCTGTCCCCCAACATTAGCATTCATGTTGCGGGACTTGAGACGTCTCGCGACCTCTGGAATGAACTCGAAGAACGGTACCGGCGAATGGAACTCGCCACGTTCTGCGAGCTGTTTGCGCAGCTTCGTGAAACCACTGGCGAGCGCTGCGGCAGTGCCCGCGAATTTGTCGATCGGGTACGGTTGCTCGTACATCGATTGAATGCTATCGTGCCCGGATCCATTGGCGATCGAACGCACATTGCGATCTTACTGACGCAGATCGGACCGGAATACATTCTCGTGGTGGATGCCATTCAGAATGACAAGGATCCGGTGAATCCGACCACGATCGGAAATCGTCTGTCTAATGCTGAGCAGACGGTTCGGAGAAAAGAAGCTCCAACACCCTTGCAGGCAGCATCTGGCCCGTCTGTCAATACGGTGCAGCAGACTGCCAAGAAATGCAACTATTGTAAAAAGCGCGGCCATGTGGTCGCGCAGTGCTGGAAGAAACAGCGAGAAGGACAGTCGTCCAGGGACCATGCCCTGAAGACTGAACGGAGTATTTCCGGCTCACCAAGAAATAATTTACAAAGGATACCATCAAGCCAGGTGGAAGATCGGCAGGGCCCTCCGACTTCCAAGAGACCGAGGATCAATATCGTGAGGGCGAGGGTGACGACTCTTTATACCCACGCACCGCAACCCCGGTGGATCCTGGACTCGGCCGCCACCAGCCACATCTGCTGGGACCGGAGCTGCTTCAGCAGTCTGCGGCCTCACCGCGAGATGTTGGATACGGCGGGCGATCCAGTGGAAGCCGAAGGGATTGGTATGGTGAAGCTCACGCTCCGGGGGAAGTTCAACCAACCCCTGGTGTTAAAGAATGTGTACTTTGCGCCACGCGTCGGGATGAACCTGATCAGCGTGCCGAAGTTGCTGCGAGACCGCTACTCGGTGGTGGCGCACCCGCAGAACGTCTTTGTGCAACGCCGAGGACGGACTGTGGGGACCGCCTACCACGCGGAGGAGGATCTACTGATCCTGCGGTGCCATGTGAGCAAGAGATCTCGAGAGCGAGTCCAACTGGCGAGGGCACCGACGACCCATGACCATGCAGATTCCCTGGAACCGCAGGCGGTGGCCATGGACGTCGACGACCCTCGGGAGTCAAGTGACGCAGAATGCGCAGCGTTAACCTCTGAACTCGGTGGTGAAGCTGTGATACTCGAAGAAGATGTGTGCACAGGAGTGGACCAGGCCTCCGAAGCATTGTGGCACGCTCGGATGGGACATCTGAACCGGGGCGACTTAAGGGTGGTCCTCCGGCAGACCGGCACTCCGTACCGACCGCTGACGCAGGCGCAGCTGCAGGCAACGCCGCAGTGCCCGGCGTGCATGTCGGGTAAGCAGCATCAGAAGAGGAACTCCCGTGCAAGACGGCCACGTCTGCATTCAACGAGAATTTTCGAATTGATCCATTCGGACATCATGGAGATGCCCGTTGCCAAAGATGGCTCTAGGTACGTGATCACCTTTACTGACGATTATTCTCGTGGCTCGTGGGCCTATGCCATGAGATGGAAGCATGAAGCGCTCCAGAAGTTCCGAGATTTTGAGGCCTGGGTGCACCGACAGTTCGGCGCCCAGATCAGAAGGTTCCTCACCGATAATGGGAGAGAATATCTGCCAATTGGAACACACCTCGAATCCCAGGGAGTTGAGTTCGACACATCGCCGCCATACTGCAAAGGGCAGAATGGGCTGGCCGAACGCACCAATCGTACTATCCGGGAGCGGATCAACACGCTCCTGTCCGATGCGAACCTTTCTCCTTCCTGGTGGATCGAGCTTGTAGACACAGTGGTCTACTTGAAGCTGCGTGCACCAGCATCGATCTTACAGAAGAAGACACCGTTTGAAATCCTATATGGGAAACCGCCCTCGCTCTTGCATCTGCGACGGATCGGCTCTCGTGCATGGGTCTTAATACCAAAAGAGCATCGAGCAAAACTCGGACCAAGATCATCCGAGTGTCGACTGCTAGGCTATTGTGAACCGAATCAGTACAAGCTCTATGAAATCCATTCAGGAAAGACAGTCTTTTCCCGTGATGTCGAGTTCGATGAGAGGACCCCAGTGGCGCCACTCATCGAGGGGGAAACAGGCAACGACCTCCCGGACAACGCTCCTCCATCACCTGTCTTTCCATCAATGCCACATTCAGCCAGCGGGCTGCCAACACCGCCTGCATCGCCATTACCTCCGTCGAATGGGCGAGAGAAAACGCCATTTGAGCGAGAGGAGGAGACACCCGCAGTGGTTAATCCAAGCCAACAAGAAACCGACTTGACAACGGATCTCGGGTATTCAATCTATGGTCGCAGACGAAGACCGTCACGGCGTCTCCTGGAATCACTTGGCAAGGTTTACTCTGCAGGCGCATTGAATACCGCACCGACCAGACAAGTCGACCCGGCGACCTTTCGCGAAGCTGTATCAGGCCCAGACCAGCTGGACTGGTGGGCCGCCATCCAGAAAGAATATGCGTCGCTTCTCGAACACGGAACATGGGAAAAGGTTCGGCGAGAGGACGTTCCAGCCGGAGATCATGTGATTGGCTGTAAATGGGTCTTCAAGACCAAAGCCAACGGAAGGCGCAAAGCGCGATTGGTCATCAAAGGCTACCGGCAGAAACATGGCATTGATTATCACGAAACGTTTGCTGCTGTGTCCCGGATGGACTCGGTCCGCTGCATTGTCGCCAGTGCTGTGTTGCGCGGCTGGAAACTCCACCAATACGATGCGGTCACCGCATTTCTCCATGGAGACGTCGATTCGTCTATCTATATGGAGTTGCCGGAGGGTTTCGAAGAACCAGGGTACGTGTGTCGATTACGCCGTTCACTGTATGGGTTGAAGCAGGCCCCGCGGATTTGGTACCAATGCGTCCACCGCGTCCTAGCTTCTCATGGCTTCACCATGGCCCAATCGGACAACTGTGTGTTCTACAAGCCGGATTGCGTCGTTTGTGTTTATGTCGATGACTTTCTTGTTGCTGCGGCAAACACGCATGAGATTGAACAAGTCCAACGAGCCTTGCAAATAGAGTTCCGACTGAACGATTTGGGCACCCCACAATCGTTCCTTGGGATCCAGTTCGATCATCACGTCGATGGGTCCGTATCTATTCATCAACACCAGTACATCCAGAAGGTGCTCTCCGACTTTGGCATGGAGAGCTGTCAGCCGAAGTCTACGCCGATGAATCCCAAGCAAATCCTAAATCATCGTCCCAACGAGGAACACCTGGACGAGGAGGCAAAAGCTCGTTATGCGACCGCTATTGGTTCGTTAATGTATCTAATGGTTGGCACGCGACCGGATATTGCGTTTGCGCTGGGCATGTTGAGTCGCTTCACGGCCCAGCCGCAATCGCACCACCAAGTCGCTCTGCAGCGATTACTTCGCTACATCAAAGCCACGCAATCTCATCGTATTACATACCGCAGCGGGCAGCTGATCGGTTATACGGACGCCGACTTTGGTGGCTCTGTCGTCACTGACGGTGCATACTCAACGTCTGGCTATGTATTCCAGCTTGCAGGTGCCCCAGTTTCCTGGTCGTCCAAGAGACAGGGGGAAGTCGCCACGTCTACAACTCATGCCGAATATATCGGACAGTACAATGCCATTCTACATCTGCAATGGCTTCGTACCTTTCTTGCCGAAACACAGCTGTATCGGTCTCCGGTCACTAACATCATGGCTGACAACCAGTCCGCCATCGCGTTGTCTCGCAATCCCGAGTTCCATAAACGAACGAAGCATTTCAATGTGAAATTTCACTATCAGCGAGCCGTGCTGGATGCAGGCGAGATTGAGCTTCAATATGTGCCAACTGAGGAACAGGCCGCAGATGGCCTCACCAAGCCATTGGGGCCTACGTCCTTTGCCAAATTTTGTAGTCTCTTAGGAGTCGACGTCTCAGAGACTCCAAGGCAACACGCATGACAGCAAAGGCGCTCTTTCCATTTTATTTTCCCACGAAGGTTTTTTGAGTGGTTTTACTGAGGCCTGACTGCTCTGCGCAAATCCAGTATCGCCCTGCCAGCAAAGCGATCCTGAGGGGGAATGTTATGATATGAGGCTGGTGCAGATCAGGAACCAAGCCGAACCATCGGAATTAATCCCGAGGTATCTATAGGAAGAACTAAGTTGATTGGAAATCAACTTGTTCTTCTTGTTGTATATATTTAGCCTCAAGTTTCCCTCTGAATAACAATATCTTCCTTTGAACTACAACAGCCATCATCGCGTGGACTTTTGTGCTGGCGGCATCTTAGATAGATCCTACAGTGGGAGGGTCATTAGTACAATTCCACAGGGGCAGGTTGTTTAAGGCACTACCATTGAGGCTCATCGCTGAGATCCAGGCCAACGGCATTTACTAAGTCGAAGAAAAGGAATGACAGTAGAACTCCTTTTACCAAGATCCAGGAGCCAGGGAAAGGCGTCATGACTGGCTCGGTCAGCTAAAAAGAATGGGGGGTTGGCTAGCCTATCACAAATCGGGGCAGATTTTCCAACAATTACACGGAATAAATTTGATAGACAAGTAAATTGAGGCACCTGGAAATTTATTGAATGATACTCAGTCATTAACACCTTGGATGAAGTGAAAGTTCGTCTCTACGAATTTTACGCGGGCATCCCATTTCGCGCTCGTGGCATTCAAATGAAGTGTCAGAGGAATGCGTAATCCTCAGCGCTAGCGTCTTTAACTTCTATCATGGGGTATGGGATGGCATTGAACGCCTCCCAGTCGCACGGGTTGGGCTTGAAGGTGGGGCCTGCCAAGACCAGTCAAGCTTGCCCCCAGGCGTATAGCTCATCAGGTCATCAGGTCGACCCCTGACCTGATGACCTGATGACCCACGTTTGGTTATGCCCTGTAATTACTGGTAATTACTAGTAGTTCACACCGGAAATTGAAAATTTTGAAACTTCCATTTTGGTCATGTGATTACGAAAAGCTCATCAGGTCGAAATTGGACCCACTTTTTTGACCTGATGAGCTTTTCGTAGTCACTACCAGTAGTGACTAGATAAATGGATTTTTTCATAATTTATCAAAAAAGTGAGTGACCTGATGACCTGATGACCTATTACTAGACATAACCGGTAGTGAGAGGAAGGAAGCGGAAATAGCTTGGAAATCTCGGTACTATCTTAAAGCTACTAGTTAAATTGAAATTTTGAAATCTAACTTTTCTCGTATATACCCTATTCTAAATAATATATATCTCGACATCAATTTCTTTAGATCTAGTTGTAACATATTTGGCAAAACTTTCATTATAGAAGCTTCGTATCACTTATAAGGATAATAGGTAATCACTGGTAACCCCTGGTAGCGACTAGTATATTAGACTACTAATAATTACCTAAAGGATAATTATAGGGCTAGTGATAGGGTAAGAATCATAAGTATATTGAGAAGGGAAGTAGGTGTAACTAGCGAGGATATATAATAAAGTGAAAGTAGTTACTTGAAGCTCCTTGTATTACTAGGTTCTTTCTACAGAGAACTAGTTCCACTAAGTAAAATTGCCCTTATCTTCTGCGAGAGCGGAAAAATTCCTTTGCAACCTGTCCTAGCTCACTTCTTGTCTGGCTTAACCTGTCATCGATCATACCCATAAAGGCGTTTAGATCATCGTCTTCTGGGGTAGCTAGTGACTGGTGATCACTAGGTGTCAATGGTAAGCTACCCTGGGATAGAGCTTGAAGGGTCACTGTATCGCTAGTAGAAGCCTGTGAAACTGATCTTGACTGGTAGTCACTAGGCACTAGTGTTGAGCTAGCCTGGCGTGATTGTAAAGGCGAAGGAAGAGGCGGTGAGCTAGACCAATTCTGTAGACTTAACTGGCGAGTCCCCGAATTAATCTCATGCGGTAGAGAGTGATCGTTACTAGTAATACTAGCTCTGCTTGGAGGACTGTCCGTGTTATTCAGGAGATGATGTCCTAGTTATTACTGGTAAGTAATGGATATATCTGGAAGCTCCCTAATGGATAAAATACCTTCGAGTGATAACTGATTTGCCTTTCTCTTCCGTGAAGTAGCAGTCGTAGGTCTTACTAGAACTGGTGTCTGCAGTAGGGTTTGGGTATTAACCTCAAGATTCTCTGGTGGCGTAACTAGAAACTATCAGTTGATATCAGAAATATATGGTAGTAGCTAGTCATACCTTGTCGCGGACGAGTCCCAGAGCGAGAAGTTGGTGTTGTAACTGCATGAGTTGGACGCACACCAAAGCGAGAATAGCGATGGAGATCCTCAAAAGACCGAAGATCTGATTGGTGAGACCTAGAAGCTACTGTTAGCCACTGAGAAATACTAAAGATAAGATAATTTACTCCTGAATTGCTGGGCGAAGTTGAATTTGAATACCACTCCGATTAGTTGTGGCATGTAGCCCCTCAGCAAGATTAGTATGTTTTGGAAACTTCTTGAAGTGACTGATAGGCATCATTGAGAAGGCGGGGTTTAGACCCGAAAGAATCCATGGACGAATCTTATGTGTAGCCCACCCAGGAACACCAGGTGTTAAAGAGCCTTTAAGACCGTTCAGGATCCTCATACAGCCCTCCTGGGAGGGAACAGTAAGGATCGATTTCATCAGTTGGTAATCAGGAGCTGTGCGGAACCGATTCAGATTTCGTTGGAAGTGCACCTGGCAGTACAAAAAGATAGACTGCACGTGTTGTTGCCATGTCCGGGTAGGATCGATTGTTGTAAGATAGTGCCCGAAGCCTATTAATATAACCGGTTATTGTGTGGAGTAACCAGTCACCACAAGTACTTACCACTTGCTTGCTTGGCACACATATCCACAATGACTGCCTGGATCCCATTCCGATGGATATGATACCATTGGACCGGAGACTGAGCTACCTCTGCGATCTTCTGAAAGAGTGCTTTGAACAGTTCAAAATACATCTCAGTAGAATCGCAATTAACAAAGACACGTGCGAGCACGATCACTGAAGAAAATATTAGTTGTTACAGGTAGCGTTTTGTCATAACCAGTAAAAACAAGTAGCTCACTTACCTTGTCCAAGAGTGTCGTCCTTAGTGACAAAAACAACCTCATTGATATTCCCTGCAACCCGTTTAAAGGTCATATCCATCTGGAAGAACTGGATTTTAGCCCAATACTGGGCCTGCGCTAGGGTAAAGCAGATAATCCGTATGTTGTTGCCGTTAGTGTACATCTCCTGAATATACATCTCACAAGGAGATGATGATTCCTGAAGATATTCAAGGTAGGTACCTAGAAGCTATCAGTAAGGAAATGTCATAGCTTGTCATACTTAGTAATTACTAGCCCAACCCTGACCAAGAGGATTTACTAGAATCCGGTGCTTTCTGATCAGTACTCGTACCATATCGCGACATCCAAGTGAAGGGTGTAGGGCTTCGAAATTTGGTAACTGGTAGCGTTCGAGGAAATCTCTGACAACATCGCTGCGAATAAATCGTCCTAGAAGTGACTCGTTATAAATAGAAGTGACTATCTGGTACCACTACTTACCATGGGTAATATGTCGCTGGTCGACCTTTCTGATAAGGTCTTGCACACTGGACACAATATGATAGGGGGTCTTTGTCATTGGTGGTGGTGGATGTGAATGTGTGCCCCAGGATGCATAGACAATAAGCGGTAGTGCTGTAAGGTTCTTTGGTTTGATTACCATAGTTTTAACCTCACAGCCCTGGACTTCGATCATGTTAAGTCCATGTGTACCTAGAAATACAAAGTTACTACCGATATTTATTAGTGAGGAAATTTACTTACCACAAGCTGTCTGGCGGCTACTAGGAGCAAGAAGTGTCTCGCAGTCCTGGTTGGTGATAAGTGGAGGTGCGGCATTGTTAACAATAAGGTCCCTTAAGTAATCAATGTCCAGTCCTTCAAGGGTTGGTAGCCGAAAAAATAGGTGTCTCCTGCTCCTTCGAAGAAGGAACTGGCTACAACCAATAAACCATCCAGATCCCTAAAAGATTACTAGTAGTTACCGGGAATAACAGGAAAGAACAACTTACATCTTGAAATTGGCGTAGCACCATTCGTCCACCCTCGCATTGCATGCCACACTTCTCCTGGTAGCGACTTTTCTGTTCAAGAAATATGTTGTAGGTTGATGTCCGCAGACGATCAGAGGCGGCAACGCGAGCTTTTGCGGCTAGAATTTGCTCGCGGTCATCGTAAAGACGGTCCCAGAGACTCTCAGTCACATCTGTATGCTCGTAGTCATAACGAATATGGGATGCGAGCTGTTTGCAGACTTTGACTCCGGAGCACTGCCTTCTGATAAATATGCAAAGGCTATCATTTAGCAAGGGGCAATTTTTCTCTTTCTGCCATCTCTGGTCATTCCTGGTACCATTCCCATATTGTACATCAGCATATGCGATCTTCACATCATCTTCTGGTAGGTGTCGGACATCAACGATATAGGCAACACCCTCAGGGTGGGTTATTGGGTATTCTGGGACTGCCTGGGTGTATGCGATAAATCGGACATGGTCGAATCCACCAGTAAGAGGCTTTTGAGAGATCTTATACCCCGTAGGATATTCAGTAAAGACATGAGATAAATTAGTAGAGTTATCAGGCTGCAGAGAAGGACTCAGTGTTTCTGGTGATACTTGATCATCACTCAGTTCAGGAAAGGTAGCAAGCTCATCTCGTAGTCGCTGCGGAAGATAAGTATTACTCCCCCAGTTATCAGTAGGCGTCGCCATAATGGAAGTGGTGTAGTCAGGAGATACCAGTGGTAAATGGATTGTCAAAGATAGATTATGGGGGGTAATTAGGGGTATTCGGGGGAGGGATAAAGGGGAAGTAAAAAGTGAAGATAAGAGGCTATAGAATTATAGGTATTTGAATAATTAGGTAAGCTTATAAAGGGGAGAGGGGAGGAAATTATATTTCTAGTAGCGACAAGTTATGACATAGATTTACTAGTATTGAAGACATCATAAAGGGTATCATAGAATCTGGCTATCTTCAGCTCTCATAGGAGAGAAAATTACTATCTCGTAGTATCAAAGTGCAACTAGAAAATTCACGCCCTAACTACACATCAGGGAAAAGCTCCATATCAGGATCGTCCCCATCCACAGAGATAGGCGCCGGTCCGGGATCAGTATTTGTAGCCATAGGAGTAGTAGCAGGCGCGGGAGCAGGGGTACTAGAAATAGATTGTCAGTACAAGTCATAACAGGTCGGGCCCTGAAAGACTACTAACTTACACAGCAGTCATTGAGCCGGTCCGGCCAGGAGGCTTCCAGTTGCTATTAGATATTAGCAGTAGTTCCTTCGAATTACCAGTTATTGTTTATACTCACAACCAACCCTTGCTGTCCTTCAAAGAGACCACATAAAGGCCAAGGAAAGCGTCCTCATCCTAGAGTATCAATTAATAATCAGTAATAACCTGTATCACCCAGTACTTACCACATGCTGTTTCTCAATGTGCTTACGGATGCTGCCACCTCTACCAGTAGCTGTGCCAACTGTGGCTTTTAGGCCGCTACCAGTAGTAACAATTAGCTCTGTAATGTTTCAAGTCATGACTTGAAATACTTACGGACCATAGGAACAGTAGGGGCAGACAACTGCACACGGGGGAATAGCCTAAGGCCATATTAATATTGGTAAGGACAAGTCACAACATACAACAACCACTTACAACTGGTCCAGATCGAGGAAATTCGGTGTAGCGGGTATCCTTGTGGTCCTCCTCGGCGCAACGGCAAATCCATTTCACACTAGTAATAACCTGTTAGGAAAAGTTGCAGGATCTGATAACTAGTACTTACTCGAAATCCTGACGCAGACTCGCGCACCTTTCCGGGTTCTTAGCGACAGCAGCGGCAACACGCGCTACCTGGGTAGGACCAGGATCAGCCAGGAGAGGAAGATCGGCACGTCGAATTTTACTGGTAGCAACAGGGTTCTTTGCGAAAGACTGGCCGGAACCAAGTTGCTCCAAGTCACTACCGGTCTCGGAACCAGTGGAGTCCTCATCGCTAGAAGGAGTATTAGCAGGGGGCTGGTCCTTACCGGTAGTGGCTCTTGGCTTCTTGGGAGGCGCGGCGGGGGGCTTTTGGACACGACCAGTAGGGACAGGTCCCTTCTTTGGGAGCCTAGCACTGACATTTCCCTTCTTTGGGAGCCCAGGCTTATCAGGGCCTTTCTTGGCACCACCCTCACCAGCGCGGCGAGTGCTCACCATTCTTGTCAGTAAGAAAAAAATAAAAAAAGCTTGGTGTAACTGGTAGCTAAAAATCAAGATTGTTAGGGATGTATCTCTTCAAGTCATGACTGGTCTTTATTCAGTCATTTCATCATGAATCCTCAGCAGTATGGCGGCAAAGGGAGGCACAGGAGAACAGGTCATAACCAGTTACTTGATGCCGAAGAACTGTTTCGAAGCTGATCATGAGGAGATCACAGCTGATATCAGTTTCCATAATTGGTGAGCACCGCAGAAGATAGAAAGGTATTTCGGCATAGCTGGTAGGAACTGGGAAGAAAAGTGGGATAATTGGGGTGTGTCTGGGGACTTTCTCCCCTCCAGTGGGCCCGGATATCTCTCCAAAGCTCTCAGATCTTTCACTTTTGAGTTGCTGGATGCTTCTCGTACTCGATATTGAGGTCATAAGAGGCCTGGGGAGACATTGTAGGGTCATGGAGGATCAAAAAGGATATGATGGGGGATGGATACGTACCGGGAGTGGATGGAGGGGAGTTGAAGGAAGAAGAAAAGTGGTAATACTAAAATAAAGAAGTGAACAATATCATGGAGGTGAGGGTGAAGCATACTGAATCACGTGATTACCCCGGATTTTGTTCTAGTAGTGACTGGTCGGAGAAAGTTTAAATCAATACTAAATATATTTTTGCTACCTTCTAGAATCTCTCGGAAGTAACCAGTAAGAAAATAGACGTTAACAAATCTCTAGATATAAATACTAGTGATATACTAGCTTCTGCTTGGATTTTTATACTAGTCATTATTGTGTCTCTGAATTAGAAGTATTCTATCCCTTCCTCTCACTACCGGTCATGTCTAGTAATAGGTCATCAGGTCATCAGGTCACTCACTTTTTTGATAAATTATGAAAAAATCCATTTATCTAGTCACTACTGGTAGTGACTACGAAAAGCTCATCAGGTCAAAAAAGTGGGTCCAATTTCGACCTGATGAGCTTTTCGTAGTCACATGACCAAAATGGAAGTTTCAAAATTTTCAATTTCCGGTGTGAACTACTAGTAATTACCAGTAATTACAGGGCATAACCAAACGTGGGTCATCAGGTCATCAGGTCACCAGGTGACCTGATGACCTGATGAGCTACATACCCCTTGCCCCCTTTAGGTGATCATGGAACTGCACGAATGACAAGGATGTAAAGGCGCCATTGCTCTCAACAGTAAGGGCTTTTTTGACATCTGTTGTTGAAATCTATCAAGATCTGTGCATTCTAAATGATTGGAACCAGACCCACCGGTCTTAGGACCAGCACAAATATTCTACTGACCTTCGGGTGTACGTCCTCGAGAAACCGGTGAAGGTATGACACGCTTCATCAGTCATTATGCGTATTTGACAGGATAGGTTCTGAAGATAACCTGGGTCAGAAGCCATTACCTTTCAAGCATCTTGCCTCTTCGGCCAGCTCGTTCCCAGGACTGGCCTCGGAAGACCCACACTCTCGGAGTTTCACCGACCCATATGCATTCGCAAATCTATTTTTTTGTGACCTGAGATAAGTGGAGTTGTGTCACGACTAGGGGGCTAGGGTAGGCTAGACAAGGAAGCCATCCATGACTCGTAAAGTAGCACTCGCGAAATGGTCTCGGGCTATTAATGAGCTCATCTTTTGAGATGAGAACTTTGATATGGTCTTTACAAATAATGGCCACCACACTCAATAGCTCTATGCCGTATCTTTCAGCGCCAAGATTGAAATTGATTAAACCCACGTGTCAACTGGTACATCGTCTTGACTCCATATTGGTGGAAATGTGCCTTAAATGTAGGGAAAGGCTGAGAGGATAGTGGAGGATCGGCTTCCCGAGAGTATGAGCGAGAGTCAGGCACGATGCGGTCTTGAATCGTGTAGTTGAATCGTTTAAGGAACGGAAACCTCATATTATGAACTGATCAGTACTCGTAACGATTTGTAGTTTTGGTCATCTGTTCCAGGGAAACTTTCTTACCTGATTGATATGCCTTTCACCGACGTAAAGTTTAAACGTCGAAGGAATTTGTGCTCGGCTGTATCATTTGAGCGGCAATCGTTGCACAAATCATTCACTTAACCGCCTCTGTAGTTGTCTTATTTCCTGATCGCCGTTTCTAGAGCATGAGATGCTGGTTGCTCTATCGCCACCAAAACATGCTAAGGTGGCTCCTTGTTTGCAAATATTGATAAATCAGTCTTGCGACAACTCCACAAACGATGGACAAGAATTAAGCTGCTTTGGAGCAAAAGGTGGACGGCGCATCAAGGAATCTTCGGCCACGGTAGCTGTGTATCCATCTCAGTTTTCTGATTGGTGGGTAAGATTCAAGCCGATCAGAAAATCACAGAACATGAAAACACTTAATAACGACGGTAGACTTTCTCCGCCCGGAAATTTGTGTGTCCACCATAGAAAGCACGAGCTGGGTTTTTCCTCCTTGGTGGATCAAGTCAGGAGTTAGGACATCGTGTCTTCGAAGCAGGGGCTGAGCTGTTATGATACAATCCTGGAGACCAAAGATACATTCACCAAGGGCTTGACTGCAAAAAAAAACCTGTTTCCATCGCTTTTAGCATGTCCATTCCACTGGTTCAGTGTGAGCTTTTTACTCGAGTGCTAAGCAGGACGGTTGAGCCGGCAGTGTGGTGCAGATCCTAGAGACGCTGGACTAACTTAGGCTGGCCAAGGGGCGGGGTGCCTCACAGAAATTTGGGTCTTTGCCGAAAACGCGTGAGCAAGCTGGTGCTTTACATGATGCTTGATGGCTTTCGAAGTACACAAGTTGAAAGAGCTTATTTCCCGTCCGGTTGCTTCTATCTCCGATTCTTCTCATTGTATGTGCAGAGTCCACTTATCCACCCACACCAGCTAAACTTACCGCAAGCTCCACCCTGTCGCGTTTTGATGGGCTTAGCGCGCATTTTCTCGTGCTTACTAGCCTATTACTGATCTAGCAAATGTAGCGCTGAAACGACGCGTAATTCTTGAAAACATATTGTGTGATTATGGTCCTTCATTTCAGTCGGTCTTTCTATTTCTTATCGCGGCGAATAATACTTAGTCACAGCTTTGAACTTCCCCTGATCAATTATCTGAAAGAAACTTCGAGGCTTTGTTTGTTTATGAAGCCTAAGAGGCGTAGTCAAAACTGTAACTTAAGGACCACAGGCCTTCAGCTACTAGAAAAAGTAAACTCTGATCAGTAGACCTAGAGCATACTGCGGATACACAATATCACCGAGATTAGCCTTACATATTCCTGAAACCCGCAGACCTAAATTTCCAACAAAAAGCCTTCGACCATGGCTAAAAGAAGAAAGAGCCCCGATGACGAGAGTCTCTGCCTGTCATGCCCGTGCCTGCGTTTGATCTCTCATTCGCTCTTAACTTCGGTAACTCAGCGGGGCACCTTCAGTCAAACATGGCTTTATAAAAGTCTCACTCGAACGCCACTGGCGTTCCTCCGCTATGTCCACAAATTAGTGCGGCCGCCACCAATGGGCATTGAAGCGGGGAAAGGAACGTGGGCAACCATTGGCGGATAAATGGGTAATCTCGCACCCAAAGCTCCTGAAACGACCTGTCATCCCGCTTTATTGATTGCGGGTATGCCCGAAAGATGGAGAACAAAATATAAATTGGCGTTGAGCCCCGAAGAAGAAACTCAGAACAAGATCTGTGAGAATTTGAACATTCAAAGAACGATGACTCGGCTGTTAGTTCCTTTTGTACTTGCGGCTATTGCAGGGTGCGTCGTATGCACACCTGTTGCTGAGCCTGCCATCACCAACGCACCCGATATTGCGAAGAGGGCAACAAGCTGCACTTTTTCGGGGTCTTCTGGCGCATCAAGTGCTAGCAAATCCCAAAAATCCTGCTCAACCATCATTCTTTCTGATGTGGCTGTTCCTTCTGGTACAACTCTCGATCTCAGTGATCTTGAGGATGACACTACTGTAAGCAACATTCTCCGTATCTTCATTACCATCTCTCGAATTATATGCTGAATATGGCTGTAAAAGATTATTTTCGAAGGCCAGACCACCTGGGGCTACGAGGAATGGGATGGGCCTATGCTCCAAATTTCAGGCACCGGTATCACCGTGAAGGGTGCGAGTGGTGCATATCTGAACCCTGACGGTGCACGCTGGTGGGATGGCGAGGGAAGCAACGGCGGAAAAACAAAACCTAAGTTTTTCTACGCCCATGACCTTACCGATTCTACGATCACTGATCTGTATATCGAGAATACCCCGGTCCAAGCTGTGAGCATTAACGGCTGTGACGGCCTGACCATTACTGATATGACCATCAACAATGAAGCTGGCGATGACGAGGGCGGTCATAATACAGATGGATTTGACATCGGCGATAGTACTAATGTTGTTATCACGGGAGCCAAGGTGTACAATCAAGATGATTGCGTTGCTGTGAATTCTGGAACGGTACGGACATTCCGATTCCATAGTATATCTACTCATGGCAGTACTGATTTGCTGACGAACTTCATTCCAGGAAATCACATTCAGCGGCGGAATTTGCTCCGGCGGCCACGGACTTTCCATAGGAAGCGTGGGCGGCCGTAGCGATAATACAGTTGACACTGTCACCTTCTACAACAACGAAGTCAAGAGCTCTACCAATGGTACGGACCACCTTCAATTCTTCGTATCCACTCAGAAAACTAATGATTTTGGCAATCAGGTATCCGCATTAAGGCTACAGAGGGCGATACCGGCGAGATCAAAGGTGTCACTTATTCTGAGATTACACTTTCAGATATTTCCGAGTACGCTCTGAAAAATTTATTATACTCCCTTGAACATTCAAACTGACTGGTATTGTAGTTATGGTATTCTCATTGAACAGAATTATGATGGTGGGGACCTTGATGGTGGTACACCAACAAGCGGTATTCCCATCACCAATCTGATTATTGAGAATATCTCCGGAGCAGATGCTGTGTCCTCTGATGGATACAATATTGTCATTGTGTGTGGTAGCTCCGGTTGCTCCGACTGGACATGGAGCGACGTCGATGTCACGGGTGGCAAGACATATGGAGACTGTGAGAATGTTCCAAGTGTTGCAAGTTGCTCTTAATGGCGGCGTAACAACTACTCCTTTTTGAAAAACAAGGCCGTGCATGCATAAAAAGTGCTCATTCCGGACCAGTGCCCACATATAACAGTGAACTTGATCTCGAACGATGTTATAACAAACAACTGAGAATACCATGATCAACTTTCAGATCAGGAGCCAGTAATAAAACAAAGGCAGCAACTATGCCGACGGCTTGAGAAATGTTGCTACTTGGCACAGTGTTGATCTGCGAGTTGATTTTGTCGTTTCTGACGCCCTGAGTGGTACGGCTCGTGAGACCAGTTGCCAGGGTGATGACTTATTTCAGATTTTGCATTAGTAACAGCCAGTTTTTGAATCACAACTCAAAGGTAAATGACGGTAGAAATCCTTTGTTGGGAGAAACTAAACGAGCAATGGACTAAATAATTTAACTGTGCGGCCTCATCTCCATCTCTGAAGCAATTGACAAAAACCTCAAATATATAGCATGTGAACTAGACATATAGGCAATTGAGTAAACACTTGCAGGGCTTATGAAGGCCAATAAATACTTCAAGCCGAGAAATGGCTGCGTATGGTTGACTTATGCAATTGGAGGTGTTGGAAGATTGACAGGGAGCTTAGTCATGGGCGATTCTATCAAGGGCCTAAACAAAAGATATTCTACTTCTTTGGAAACACGAATATTCTTGGGCGAAGGCACTAGATATTATCAAGTGACTGAAAAAATCATTGTACTGGTACACTGGGAAGAATGATGGAAATCACAAAAAATAACAGCCGGGGGCAGCCGTCACGTTTGGAATGCCCACAGTCTCAGCATGAACACCACTGCACAAGGATGCAAGTCGAAAGAAATAAAATAGAGAGAAGGCATAATTTTACAGCTTAACTTTACTCAATTTGACAAGAAATTCTGCTCATGAAAGGTCCCGAACATGACACGAATAGAAGTAGAATATTTTGGTTGCAAATTGCGGAGATCCCGGCGGGTTCCACGGGAAATCTTTCCAGGCTGTTACCTCAGCGTCATTCAAGGAACCTGAACGCGCGCCGGAAAGAAATTTTGAGAATCCCCAAAATACAAAGACACTAAGCTTAGAATCATCCGCTATCGGAACAATAGTCTTCTCAAGATATTAACTTTCATCATGATTGAACAGTGAGTGGTCGCGGTCACCAGACGGGTTGGAAGAGCCATTCATCACGACACGTCACACGAGGGGTCATGACAGAGTACTGCTATGAGTATTGATTCATTGGTTGGTCTCCTGTGCCAAGGAGAAGAAATCAAACAAGCCTTGCTAAGCTTTCTCGACCAGTGCGATTACGTCATAATCGGCTATTTTAAGCGTACAACCAAGCTGGAGACAGCACACGTGCTAATGACGTCGTCTTGGTAGGGCTGAGCAAGGAAGTATTTGCGACGGCTCTAGGCACCCACGATAATAAAATTTATCGTTCGCTCTGCGAGCCTTACAATAATTTTTCTCTAGCCGTCCTAGCCCTTTATTTTCAAGGATATCAAACTAGCGGTCCGACGTCATGGAACGCCCATCAACCATGGGGCATATAATAAGCGAACCGGTGTTCCCCTCAACCCCCCTTTTAAATCAATATTCTCCCCCATCATCCACCCACTAGGTGTACTTGTCTTACTTTCACTCATCATAATTGTGATCTAGGTTCATTTTCAACGACCGAAGTCAATTGCGGCCGTTGCATCATGCTTTCGTGGGACATATACGCACTTTGCAAACAATCGCAGACTGTTACTTCTGAGTTGGCACGACAGCCATCCCAGTGTCCAGCTGCGGTCTTCAAAAAGCTTTACGGAAGGCACCATCATGTCTTGTCGAAACCACTGGATACTTTTAATGGCCTTTCAGCAGACGAGTTCCACGAGAAGAACGGATTGCAAAGAGCGCATGCTTGTGGGAACTGGGGTTCATCAGAACCAAGCGAGCTATTCCTCCATGTTAGATATCTCCTTTAATTGCTTCACAGTCTTCAATCATTCACACAAGCAACAGGTCTACCACGATGCGCTTTGTACCTTAGAAAAAAACCCAATGGCTGGTGTTGTCTCACCCCCTTTAATGGGCAGCACAGGTGTCCTTCCTCTGACGATTGTGGCACCATTACCTGATCTTTGCCGTCACCTAGCCAACTGTATAGTGCGAGCGAAGCACGAAATATTCTTGGGAACCAATTTCTGGATTCACTCGGATGCAGCGACGCTGGTCACAAACGCTATTCGAGAACTGTCGAAAAGAGCTGGAAAAGAGGGGAGAAAGGTGATTGTGAAGATGGTTTATGATCGCGGCGATCCGCGTCAGGTTGGTTCCTTGTCAAACTGTTGCGATTCTTACCCGCAAGACTGACATCGGTGCAAGGTTTTGGAGAATCGGTTGAATGTTCCTGAAGACCAATACACCAGCGAAAAAGTTAAACTTCCACATGCTGACGAGATTCCCAACGTCGATCTTCAAGTCATCAATTTTCACCGCCCTGTCTTTGGAACATTTCATGCGAAATTCACGGTGATTGATCGGAAGATAGCTCTGTTACAAAGTAGTAACATTCAAGATAACGACAATCTTGAGATGTTGTCTCATATTGAAGGTCCAATTGTTGATGGTTTCTATGATGCAGCTCTGCTCTCATGGGGCAAGCCACTAGATCCACCATTGCCATTATTAGGCACTCCCGTGGGAACTCAGCAATGTCCTGATTGCACTTCAAATTCTACCGAGAAAGTTTGCGAGGATGCATCTCAAGGTCTGTTGAACAAGCCTCAACATAGCACCAGCGAAGAACATTACGACATCAGCTACGAAGATGAAGCGCAGCGGGTGAACAGTAGTACGATTCCAACTGGAGAGGAGTCTTCAACCCGCGCTGTGACACGACACTTGAGTATGTTTTGAACTGGATCTTGCATTTAATTTACTAAGGTTGCCGACAGATACAACAATCCAGCCTGATACGCTGGGTGATGCGCCAGACTCTGATCAGGAGCCCCGAATGACTCCTTATTTCGTGCTACCTCCCCACGAACCTGTGCCTATGGCTTTAGTCAATCGGGAGCCTTTTGGCGGTGAGTGGATGGCTCTGCTATTGGAATAGATGTGATTGGACATAATCGGTAGACTGACTTTCTGACGGTGTAGCTCCAAACCACAGTAGCGTTCACACTCCTCAGAATGCCGCGTGGCTTGCTGCAATCAAGCATGCTAAACACTCAATATTCATACAGACACCCAATCTGAATGCGGAGCCACTCCTAGAGCCAATGATTGAAGCTATTCGTCGCGGTGTAATCATCACCGCATATCTATGCCTTGGCTATAATGACGCTGGGGAGTTACTGCCATTCCAGAATGGTACAAACGAAATGATCGCGAACAGGCTGTACAAAGCACTTGAATCAGACGAAGAAAAGGCCAGACTCCGCATTCATTACTACGTTGGCAAAGATCAAACTCGACCGATCCACAATTCATTCAAGATGCGAAGCTGTCACATCAAACTGCTGATTGTTGACGAGCAGATTGCGATACAAGGTAAGAAAGCAAGTGTCTTTGAACACCCCGTCAGTCTCACTAACAATCGGTCTATAGGAAACGGAAATCTCGATACACAGTCCTTCTTCCACAGTCAAGAGATCAATGTACTGCTGGACTCACAGCTAATTTGTAAGCAATGGCTTGGCGCAATCGACAGAAACCAGAATACGGGAAAATATGGTGCTGCGAGTAGCAAAGATGGTTGTTGGCATGACCCGGAGACCAATGAAATACCTCAAGGGTCTATTGGCACTAATCCAGGACGTTTGAGCTGGGCAAAGGGCATTATTGGTGCCGTGAAGCGAGTGCGAGGCGTGGGAGGGTTCTAGACAAGCACAAATGAATTCAAATTTTGAGCTTTCATAAGAAGTGCACGGGAGGTATTCAGAATTAAAGTCAAGGTTCACATAAAGGGTCAAAGTAATAATTGCAGGGAACTCAGCTTGGGTGTATAATCGAGCAGCCTTACCTAGATGTTGCAGCTCGCGATTCTAAGGCAAGTACGAAGTACTTTGCAAAATGACGATCATTGATACAAAGAGTCAATTCAAACTAATCAAAGGCTATATGGAAGTGTGTTCTGTAGCAATAGTATCTTTTCTTACAATATAAATGTGTATAATGCAATTTACATGGCGTTGGTGGCCTGGGAGTGCTTCAAATGATGTAGGGTCGTTCAGTGCTCTACATTCGAGGGTCTTTGTACTGCTTCTTTTATACGTGCCATCTTCATAATACCTGCAAGTCACAACTCGTAAACCACTTCGCCGCCAGGTAATTATGCATAGTCGTGTACGGTGACTTGTATTTATACAAGTGTCAATCACTCATGTACTCTTGCTTATAAATGTGTTCCAGCTTAATGAAAAAAACGAAGATTATTGTTATTTTCGATTTCATTTACTATAATGCATATTGAAATGGAGACGGCTCGATGGCTGTCTGGCAATGCAGACTGGACAACACTCACACACTCCCTATATGTGTAGGGAACGGTCTGAATGATGGCGTACGGATATCCCGTCGAGGCCGTACGGACCGTTCCTCAAGCTTCATCTTGAACAGAGAAATGTGGTGGTAACCGGAATTGAATTGGGTGGTTGCTTCTATCTCCAAGTCTGTCTTGAAGACGCTCTATGCACTGCAGACATTGGATTATGCCTGATTATGCGAGGCCACACATATGCTATCATGTCACCGGTTCTCCAAATACAATATGTTTACATTCGTTACCTAAGAAAACATATATAGAGTCTAATTTCGTATAGAAAATTACGCTGCTCATCCAGTGACCTTCTAGCCATGAGCCCATCAATTCCTGCCAGCTAAGGCCGAAGAAACCCTGAAGAGAAAAGAGTCACCGCAGGAGGCAAGGTCTAGCGAGAATAAATTGCGAGAAATTCAGATCTGGTATGGTAAGAGACTAAATTGCGATTGCCACCATTCGTTAGGCCAGTCGGCATGAAAGGCATGACAAACCGAATTTTGGGATCAGAATGAATCGCTGTTTTCTTGTTCTCTGATATCTCCAGAGAATTGTCTGGATTTGGGCGAAGATACCAGTTGAACAGCCTTTCTTTTGTCTCAGACAATTCGGTCTCGGTTGTGGGAGAGTTTGGAAATGGTGTATAGACGAATTCAAGCGGAGTGGCTGCATGCATGTTGAAGGAGAAAAAAGGAAGGACAATCCCGGCGGCCCTATAATAGGCGACAGGATCGCTCCAGGTTTTCAAGCTTGAGATTTTACCGTTGGTACTCTCGATTAGCTCGATGTGTTGACACTTGAATTTGCGCTCAAAACTGTCGCCCCATTTCACCATAGTCTTTGTAGATGGCTCGACCCAGAATCGGTTGAGGTTCTGTGCTGGATACCGTCGTATTTGTGACCGAACCCATTGACGCATGGTACGTCGTAGCCAATGGACTAGAACCGGTCTTCTAGGCCGAGAAAAGACTTGAGGCATTCCAGGAGGTGCATAAGGGAATTCCCAAAGACAATTCGACGAGAAAAGACGGTTGACATGCTCATCGTTTTCCCAGAAAGCAGTTTCCAGATAATCTCAAGAACTTTCAAGTTCTCAGCTCGAATAACTTTAACCTCCATTCTGAGTAATGAACAGAAAGAGCAGGGAAAACTTCAGATATACAAGTTGAGCAGAGGGATGAGAAGCCATTCTTCACATGAGAACTCCACCAGTGCTCGCTTTTCACAAAAACTCGAAACCTAGATTCAAGCAGGGCCGGTCCAATGCTGATGGTTAGCGAGCCGGGTAGCGACTCGGGTCAACTAACTCGGTAGGAACCTTCTACGAGGCTTTGAAAGGTGGGATAAGCACAGCTTGACTCGGCTGCATTGATTAAAGCAAAGAAGAAGCCAATCAGATTGACTGACTGGGTCGGCGGGAAAATCATCTAAACAGCTTAGTTGGGTTAACGTGGTCGGTAAGCAAGTGGCCCATGTAAGCGAGTGGCCACCCAACCCAACTTTCTACACTTTCATGCATTTATATTAACCAAAAAGCCTTTATATTAATTAAACTCTAGCTTTATATACATTCCTTCTATGTCCGATCTGTCCGCAATTAGTGTATTAGGGTGGACGCCGCGTCTTCGGTGCTTATATATCCCGCGGTAGTAGGCTTAGTGGAGCTAGTATTATATGCGAGGGCTCCTTATAAGCTTCCTTAAGCTCTAATACTTCTTGTACGGATAGACTGTTATCGTAGGCTATCTATCTGTTCTTATAAGTACGCTTTTGCTTTTACGTAGCGTTTGCGGTACGTAGCTACTTATTTTCTTACTCGAGAAGGATACCGTTTTGTATTACGATCTAATAGCCTTTAATAAGCTAATTAAACGCGGTTTATAAAGGCGAGAGCGGACTTTTAGAGCGTCGATTTAAAAAGGCTTTAATTAAGGATACTTACTTTAAAAGCTCGTCTATATTCGCTAGTGTATATAGATAAAATATACTTAATTAACTACCGTAGCTCGTAGGAGGTATTAGCGTTCGAAGTTAAATATTTAGCTTTAATAGTATTTATTAAGTATTAATAGGTACTAATCCTACTACTTAGAAGCTATTTTATATTATATTTAATTTATATACGTTAACGCGAGCTTATAGGTATATAAAAAGGAAATTAAGTTTATTAATATAGTTAATCCTAAGCTATATCTTCTAGTTAATTAAACTACTGTACGAACGCTTTAAAATAGCGAAATATCTAATATTAAGAGGCTAAAGTAGATACGAGGAATATAGTGATATATAGATTAGAATAATCCTATAATCTGTATAGATTTAATTAAACTTTAGTATTAGATAGCTTCCGTATCCGTTAAGGACTAAAAGTCGATATTATCTATATATATAACTATTTATCAATAGAATAAACTATTTTTAAAGCTAGCGAAGGCCTATCTTATTAGTTATTTATCTATTTATACTAACTTCGAAGCGCTAGTTAGGTAGAAGGTCTTTAAACTATACTTAATTATATAGCTTATCTTTAAAAATAAGCGTTAGTGGAAGCGCTTACCCTAAAGCGTTAATTAACTTAATTATAGTTACTTACTCGCGGTTTCTAGGCTATAAAACTAATCTCTAACTATAGTATTCTAATTAAGTAATCACTTTTTAGGCTATATATAGGCCTATTACGAAGCTAGTCTTATTAAAGTTATAGATATTATCTAATAGGATACTATATTATTAGATTATAGCTTATATAAGGTTAAACTACGCCCAAATAATCTTTAGATCCTTTTATTCTACTCGCTAGTAATTATATTATTAGGAAAAGCGAGCTTTAAGCTCTAAATAGCGCTAGGTAAAGTTATATATCTATTTTTCGCTAACAGTTTAGATAGGGGTAGAATCGCGCTTTATAAGTAGAATATTCGCTATTCCTCATATATAAGCTTATATAGGGGCTATATCGCATAGATCTAGCGATAATATCTATTACTAGAGTATATCCTCTTCGATTAAGGTTATTTTATAGTTGTTTACGTAAGTATTTACGCGATTTATAGTGCTAGCGATACGGCGATAAAGGGTTATACGGGGAATATTAAAGCGATATATAGCTTCGGTAACTGAGCGTATTTCTTTCTTTTGAATCGCTTATATAGTAAGTAAGAGGCGACCTTCTTACTAGATAGGATCCTAGCTTAATCCGACGCGAATTGGAGGCATAGTGCTTGATAGAAGATAGGTAGGTGCGCGGAGACACGAAAAAGTGGATTGGGTGGCCACTCGCTTACATGGGCCACTCGCTTACCGACCACGTTAGCACGCGTCGCTTATCTAATATTTCGGGATGTGTAACGTGGTCGGTAAGCGAGTGAGCCATGTAAGCGAGTGAGCCACCCAACCACTTTTTCTACACTTTCATACATATTAATCAACCACAACGCCTTTATATTGATTAATCTCTAGCTTTACATGTATTCCTTTTATGTCCGATCTGTCCGCAATTGGTGCATTGGGGTGGACGCCGCGTCTTCGGTGCTGGTGTGTCCCGCGGTAGTAGGCTTGGTGGAGCTAGTATTGCCTGCGAGGGCTCCTCATGAGCTTCCTCAAGCTCTAATGCTTCCCGTACGGATAGACCGTCATCGTGGGCTATCTATCTATTCTTGCGAGCACGCTTTTGCTTTTGTGTAGCGTTTGCGGCGCGTAGTTGCTTATTTTCTTGCTCGAGAAGGATACCGTTTTGCATTGCGATCTGACAGCCTTTAATAAGCTGGTTTAACGCGGTTTGCGAAGGCGATGGCGGACTTTTTGAGCGTCGCTTTAAGAAAACTTTGATTGAGGATGCTTGCTTTAAAAGCTCATCGACATTCGCGGGCGTATGCGGGTAAAAAGCGCTTGATTGACTACTGCGGCTTGCGGGAGGTGTCGGCGTCCGAAGTTGAATATTAAGCTTTGATAGCACTTGTTGAGGATTAATTGGTACTAATCTTGCTGCTCGGAAGCTATTTTGTATTGTATTTGGTTTATATGCGTCGACGCGAGCTTGTGGGTATGTAAAAAGGAAATCAAGTTTATCGATATAGTTGATCCCGAGCCGCATCTTTTGGTCGATTAGACCGCCGTACGAACGCTTTAAAACGGCAAAACATCCGATATCAAGTGGCTGAAGTAGATGCGAGGAATGCGGTGGCATACAGATTGGGATAATATCGTGATCTGCGCAAATTTGGTCGAATTCTGGCGTAAGATGACTCCCGTGTCCGTCGAGGACTAAAAGTCGATATCTTCCACGCGTACGATGATTTGTTGACGGAATAAATTGCTTTTGAAGCCAGCGAAGGCCTATCTCGTCGGTTGTCTATCCATTTGCACTAACCTCGAAGCGCCAGTCGGGTGGAAGGTCTTTAAACCATGCTTGATTGTATAGTTTGCCTTTAAAAATAAGCGTCGGCGGAAGCACCCACCCCGAAGCGTTAATTGACTCAATTGCAGTTACCCACTCGCGGTTTCCTGGCTGTAAAACTGATCTCCGACCGTAGTATTCTGATCGGGTGATCACCTTTTGGGCCATACAGAGGCCCATTGCGAAGCCAGTCTCGTCAAAGTTATAGATATCGTCCGGTAGGATACTATATTGCTGAATTGTGGCTTGTACGAGGTTAAACTACGCTTGAATAATCTTTGGATCCTCTTGTTCGGCCCGCTGGTAATTATATCGTCGAGAAAAGCGAGCTTTGAGCTCTGGACGGCGCTGGGTGAAGTTATATACCCATTTTTCGCCGACGGTCTGGATGGGGGTAGAACCGCGCTTCGTAAGTAGAATATTCGCCATTTCTCGTACGTGAGCTTGCGTAGGGGCTGCACCGCGTAGATCTAGCGATAATATCCGTTGCTGGAGTATATCTTCTTCGATTTGGGTTAATTTATGACCATTTGCGCGAGATTCAGCGCGATTTGTGGTACCGCGAAGCCGACGCGTGAGCGTACAACGATTAACTTGAAATCGATCTGCAGCCTTCCGAATAGTGCTAATTTCTTTATTTTTAATAGCCTATATAGCAAGCAAGAGGCGACCTTCTTGTTCGACACAATCTTGGCTTGATCTGACATGTTTTGGAGGCATGGTGGTTGATAGAAGATAGATTGTTGCGGTGGGACGCGAAAAAGTGGTTGGGTGGCTCACTCGCTTACATGGCTCACTCGCTTACCGACCACGTTAGGAGCCTCGGACTCCGACACCGGCGCATAGATAATGGTTAATCACGTAGTGAAAGTATTCGGTTTTTGTTTTTTTCCCAATTAGTTCCAATTATAATGACTTTTGACTAACATGGCCTAGGCCAAGATTGTTGCGAAGATGAATTTGGTAGGTTCAAGATAATCCTAAGTTGGGCTCCAGTTTGGAACAG
Organism: Penicillium sp. IBT 18751x; assembly: GCA_028828935.1. Lineage (NCBI taxonomy): Eukaryota > Fungi > Ascomycota > Eurotiomycetes > Eurotiales > Aspergillaceae > Penicillium > Penicillium sp. IBT 18751x. The sequence goes on along the minus strand of JAQJZS010000011.1, from coordinate 44,439 downwards.
CTTTTCATCCAGACGAGGAAGTAAACGATTTGTTATGGAGCTTCCCCGCATCGCGACTGAAAATCAATTGTTTCACCGGGTGAACAGACGGTGGCCGGTACGTTGACCGGAATCTGGTGTGCACAGACGTCTGATTAATTGTACTTCGAATAGTCGACCAGTCATAATGATCGGCAAATTTGGAGATGAACCTTTGGCATGCTATTCCGGAAATCATGTATCGGACCTCGTTTACTTGGAAAGAAATAGGGTAGGCCGTACCAGATACTTTGTACTATCAGAATATACCTGTTTGCCACTTGGCTTAGAAGCCTTTTGATTGTTTTTCAAATTGTTTAACTTTGTTTCTGTTGAAATGAATCATAAAAGTAACAGTTCTGGGAAGAAACAGCTCGAAAGGTTTGAGAGCAAAGCATATCATCGCGAAGGAACGGTCTATGATTTGTCTCTCATCTGTTTGAATCCAGTCCCCAGCGACTAGTCGGCCGATCCGCTAAATTGAAATTTTGCCAGAAAATGGAACATCATGTCTCTTCTCGCATTTCCAACTGGCGCAGCTTTGTCCGTTGAGAATTTTCTCAGGATTTGGCGCCAGAATTTTGAAATTCCCAACCGAACCTGAGTCAGCGATTCATCGGCTCCTAAATGTGATAGTTCCTATGGTCGGGCCTAGAGCTTTGATATTTATGCCAATAGATTTAGCCTACGGCCGAAGGCTGGCGTTATTGCTTTCACCTGTTATACTATTCGCGTCGACTTTGTGGGCCGGCCTTACCACGTCTTTCGACTCACTATGTGTAGCCCGGATCATTCAAAAATCAACATATAGCCTAACGGATGCGTTATTCTTGACTGTTATTCAAGATTGCATGTTTGTCTATGAGCGTGGTAGGATGCTAGGAGCAGTAGTAATGCTCTAGCTGGCGTTATAGGCCATATTATCTATCGTGGTAATATATGTCTCTGTTCATGTCAGCCTTGAATGGACTTTCATTTTGTACGCGTGTTTAATCGGATTTTGCTTGATCTGGATGTTTTTCACCATGCCAGAAACCAATAGAAACTTGTTCCAGAACAACAACCCAGATCCCATCACAGTTTCCGAGCACAAGTACTGGCGTTAAGATATACCCCGAATGACTTGGAAAAACTCACTTACCATTTGATGTCCTCGAAAGCAAAGTAATGAAGCTAGAGTTATTTACCTTCACAGAAAAGTCGTTTCGGTTTTGACACGGCCAGTCTATTGGTGTTGCATTCTTTTGACAACGGTTACTACCTGGTAAGGATATGAACCTTGCCATGTAAAAAAAAAGAATTTGGATGAAATTACTGAAAATGGTTGACAAAGAGCGTATATTGGCTATTGCTATTTCTTTGCTACAATTTTGACCGAGGCGCCGTACAATTGGCCGAGCGCTAATGTTGCTCTGATTAACTTGACTGTCTTCCCGGCTGCATTTTGTAAGTTTCATTCCAAGCATTTCATGATTCAGAATTATTCCCGGCACTTTGCCAGTAGACTTATCAGCACTGACCTTTTATCTTCTAATTTTCCGTAGTAAATTGGCTTATCATATGATGGGCATCCGATCGGCTGATCATAAAGTCTGTTTGAGGCAACACCGAGGCAAATTTTCCCGAGTATCGCCTGATTCCGCTTCTATTCCCCGCCGTTTGTGCCATCATTGGTCCCACTACATTTGGGTGCCTGGCACAACATCACTTGGTTACTAACCCTGGAGGGCCACAAGTGCATTGATTCGCTTTAGTCTTGATCAGTTGCCTGCAATTAATTGGGTTTGGCGGATTCCTCGAAGTCGTCCTTAGTTATTTGGGATCAGCTACCGACCCTGATCAGTCGCTAGCTAAAATGACTGCAGTGACTGTGATCCGCTACATTGCGGACTTTGGTATCAGCTAGGAGACCTTTGAATTTTCCATCAAGAAAGGATACGCAACTAGCTTTGGCATATACGCTATGCTGGTGGGCGTCATTTCACTTCTGGCAATTCCCATAATTATAACGCGGGTCCGTCTTCGACGCTTGACCCATTAAATTAATCAACAAATCAAAGTTTTCCCAACCTGATAAAGGCCAATTAGATGCGCCGAGGCTATGTAGGTGCTTCGTCTGAACCTGAAGCAGAACCCAAGAACCATCCCCGACTCGTGGCTTACAACAGACAGTGTGGTGGGAGAACCGGTGACATAATGCAATGTGTGACCTCAGGCATAACAAGTACCTGAAGCGTATGATGCACCTTCATGACACAGTTGGAGATATACTAAGCAACTGCCCAATTCAATACCGGTTGTCAACATATATTCCCAATTCATGATGCAGTACTATACATGGTCCGTACGGCCTCGACAGACTATCCGCACGACATCATTCAGACCGATCACTAAACCTACTAGGGGAAAGGAGGGGTGGTGGTGGTGTGTTTGTTTATGTGTGTGTTTGTGTGTGTGATTGTCTCATCCAGCCTGCATTGTCAGACAACCATGGAACCGTCCCCATTCCAGTATCTAAATAGTTGTAACAGCACTGATATTTACGAAATTGCAATTAGTTTGCCTAGAACACAGATTCTCTTGATAATGACTTCCTTTCATGGTAAAAACTATTGACGTGGCCCTACATAAAATTGGGGCCCCATTCTAGTTCTCGTGATATTTGCCGCCTGCATGAAAATTGAATCGATTGGTAAGGTAAGAGGTCGATTAAGTGCGAGTGATGCATCGTTATCTGCTCACTCTCGCAATATTTGAAGAGATTAATAGAATCTCTCTAGAAGTTTAAATGCACTATGAACCGGCTCAGGCATCGAGGCTAGCAGAAAGAGATAGATCAAGAAGCTTCCATATAGAGTTAATTGTGAACGCGCGTCTGACCGAGATATTCGTTGCGCAGAATTCCGAGAATTTATATTCCGCCGCTGTGTGAGACGATAATCGAGCTTGACCGATAAAGCTTGGATTATAGATAATGCTGTCCAAACGAGGACGTGCATTCTGGCATTGCCGGGTGAGGTGAACCCTAATGCAGGGCCAAACAAGTGTTCCGTATCAGACGGTTTGATAATAAATTCGCAGTAGAACCAGAGGTTTGATTATCAATTCGCAGTAGAACCAGAGCAAGATCATGGTGCTTGGCGTCAGAGTTAGCTTCCTAAAAGCCGACTCCATCCGGCCAGGGGGGCCTGTGTGTCGTCCAATAATACGACGAGAGATGCATCGGAGCATTCCGATCATCGGAAATGCCTGACTCAATCCATATAGTACAACCCTGCATATACCCATGTCGCCATCAATCGTAAGGTCCTACGTACCTGATCAGGTCACATGCAAGTGTGCAAAATGTAGATGAAGATGAAGATCGTCATAATTTTTTTTCTATCACTGGCAATCAAGTTCTTGATTGTCATTGCAAAATGCCCAGAAAGTTCGCCAAGCAGCCTTAGCCCAGGACATAGTCGACCGCGTAATGTGGCGACGAAGGTGCTGTGGGTTGCATGTCGGGTATACTCAGCCACAGACTTTCTTGGAAGGCACTAAGCCGGCTATGTAAGAGGAATGATTTTTAAACGATGGCAATGTAGACTTTAATGCGACCTATCACTCGCTAGCCGTGGGTTAGAGTCCCATGCGCTGATAGAGGTTTACGGGGTCGACAGACCACTATAAAATCAATCACGGTCTGTGATTCACCACTCTATAAATGTTTGAAATGTTACAACGTCATTTCCCTAAGTCTCCAAAATATGGACTCCGAGAGGAATGAATGCTAACGACAGAAGCTGCATAGCGATTTACTCTTCTGGAGTCTCATCCATCCCTTTCAGTTTCTCTCCAGCCCTTTGCTTGGCCTCAGAGGTGACATTTGAGTTATGCTGGGCACTGATAATAGGTCAAACATAAGCCCAAGCAACCGGAAGTAAATCAGGGTGACTTACGCTTTGTAACCAGCAGCAACCCTAGTTGTGTCTCTGCTTCGTTTACCTTGTGCGGTATGGATCTCTTTGCGAGGCTCGTCGCCACCAATTTCATTGTCCAGTATATATCGTGCATGCTGCTTGGCTTCATTTGAGACCTTCGGATTGCTCAAGGTACTGCAGAAGTAATCAGTCATTACCTGTGCTCTTGTGACTGAGCCGTATCACTCACGCTTTATAGCCACGCATAGCATTCAGTCGATCCTCGGCCATGATGTTATGACAATATCTCGCTAAATTGGTATCGGCGAGAAAGAAGAAAATTTAAGTGGATCGGTGCCACAAATCATTGCCCTTTTATATCCGCTCGTTCACATTTGTAAAAATACCTCAGGAGTTGTCATCTTTCGTCATATCTCCGTCAATCTGAGAGCACATATCTGTCATGGCACCAGATAAAGTTTTCAGCAGAAGCATTGCCTAGAACACTGCAGACATCGTGGAGACTCTCCGTGCGATAGCTTCTCATTTCTAGAAATACCTCGTTTATTGGCGTTATCAGCCTCCTTTGCATATGCAGGGGAAAATGTAATAGGTTGAACCAAATTATGATGAGATATCATTGTCATTCACTCGGTAGCCGGATGGGCGCTATTTTTATACTTGATCGTTAAACACTTCGGAGCTTGCGCTTTTACCCGACCTATGCACTGTCGTTTATTGGGCGCTGAGAGGATTGGGGTGATTCCAATCCGAACTTTGTTATTACCTATCGAGGATCCGCACCGAAAAGCGATCCCGGAGTACATGGTACAAAACGAAAAGATTTACTAAGTTCCAGGAAGAAGAAGAAGAAGTAGGACAAGCTATGATATTCTCTATAATATAACGTTATCTTATTTTCCGGAGCCGGGAATGGCCCCTAATGCTTCTGCTGCGGGTGGCTCAGCCCTATAGTGCGATAAATCAACCCATTAAAATCTATACTCTGGTCTTAGGTGGTGTAAGAGGCTGACCCTATTTCTTCGCTTGCTTATTAACCCCTTATGCATGTTTCCATATTGCGGTATTCATTTCTATAAGCTATGTCCCCTATCAAAAATTAAAAATTCAAGGATACAATAATCTTAATGATTTATTATTTAGAGAGATCTCTTTTTTGCTTAAGCCAGAAATTAATTTAATACTGTATTCATTTTGTATAATGTAGTGGGAGAACCGGTGACATGATAGCATATGGGTGGTGTTAGGCATGACCTGATGCCTGCAGTGCATGGTGCATCTTCAAGACAAAGTTGGAGATAGACTAAGGAAATACCCAATTCGATTCCGGTTACGACCACATTTCTCCGTCCAAATTTCCGGAGTCGTGCCCCGATCCAAGAGTCGCACGGGACACACACGAGAGTGATCAACTCATGTATCTCTCGGGAAGCATTTGAGCGCAGGAGATACTCCGGATTTGTCCTCGAATTAATCAATTTCGGGGCCCCGGGCCCACCTTCTATTGCCGGCGACGAATGTTAGAGGGCATGTTCGGGTTGCGCAGGGTATTGGTTACGATTGATTCTGTTGGGGCCAGCAGCATTCTCTGTGGAATCGATCTAATTCCATTAGGCCACACGAAACCCACGGTTCCTTTGGTTCGTGTGGTGCCGGCGGTCTTGCCCGTTTACGGGAGGATTCTTTGGGTCGCTCACGAGCTGTTGCGCCCGGTTGACCGGGAGGAACTCCCTATTGCATGATTGAATGGGCGAGATCGATCCTTGGTACCGGGTCAGTTGACGGTTGGCCAGGACAAACAAACCCTGCAGCATAGTCGATACTGTCCAGCGCCGGAGCTGGTTGGGTCTTTTCCCTTCGCACTGGCCGAAACCCCACCCGAACCGGCGGGCCCTTCGGCTCGTCGGACATCTTTTGCGTCCGCCGCATGCATTTGTAATCAGTCCAATTGAATGCGATGGCTGAACATTCACTGAATAGAGAGTGCGGCCGCCCTGGGTTTGTTTGGAAGCTTGGGGGTGGGCAGCCACAGCTGGCACTGAGGTTACTTCAGCAGTCTACTGAAATTTAATTGTAATACTCATGCCGTTATCTTTAGCGCGAAGCCTTTCTGCGTTTTCTAATGGTTTCCAAGCCTTTGATTGGCTTTATTGTAGTTAAGACGAATTGATCATTTTTCATTACTACTGACGAAATACCGCTGGCTTATACACGATTTGAACATTAAATTGGTTGGAAAATAGTTTTGTTCTCCGTATGGCAAGAAGCACTTCCGATGTTACGACTTTGTCATGGTTTGCAACACCGTCCGCTGCTGGCCGTAGTGTTGTCCAGGGAGTCCTTGTGTGGTTGATCGGCAATTAATCGGTATTCAATTGGCTATCCACTCGCCTTCGATTGCAGAAAGAAACTGGTCAGTTACTAGAAATCCCCTCTGTTTCAGCTTGCCGATAAAGTTCACTACGCGCCTCCGGTCCGACTTCCGTATCATTTGTATTCCGACAGTGTAGAGAATAGGTGCCAAGAATATTGCCTCCAGGTAAAGGTATTCCAGGGAGTTTTCGGCATGTCGCAGTGCCGCAATAGCTTGGTCATAGCTCAATTGAAGAGACATGACCGGTAATGCACAATCCAGAGAAAGCCATGCTGGCTTTGTGAACATGTGTGAAATATCAACGGCGATGCAATGATAGAGAGCAAGCATCATAGTGGAGAAACGCCCAGTGTTTTGGTTCGAGTACCAAGTTAGGGTTGCGATAATATCTTGTTGAAATCTTGACGCGACGTATGCAATATAAGTTCCATCAAGTTGATTAATATTTGACTCCTTTCCCGGGACTGGAGGTGGTTGAAAATCACCCTGATGATCGGGCTTGCGATTTTCAGACTCCCATTTAATAATCCTAAAAGAGGCTTAGATTAGATTTGAGCTCTTATGGTTTAAAGAAATACGGGATGGCATACCACCATTGCAGCTGGGCCCACATTTCAACGTCTTCTGAGAAATACTCCAGAAGCCGATCTTTAAGTTCAGCTGAGATGTTACCTGTAGGTGTAGGCAAACAATGCCCTCTGGATCCCATTGACGGAAGTTGGGGCGGTAAATTCACATTGGGATCACTTTCGAGGCAGACATTTCCCAGAGCATTGAAGATTCGGGACAATCTGGGCAACCACTTGCGTAAGAGGCTTTGTGATTCTGCCAGATAGCCATGTCGTTTGCTAAAGATTTGCAGCTGTCGAACCCAGGATATCCAAGTATTGCCCGAAGGGCAGCCAAGAAGCTGTGTGAAAAGAAATGTTAGCTCGTTTTGTTTAATAAGGGGATATTCGAGTCCGTAGGGCTCATCTACCTCGACAAAATTCAGCAACAGCCCGCAGGCTAGGACGACTTCAAATTGATCACTCCTCACAAAGTTCCTAAGCGTAGCTGTAACGGTCTCTCGCAACCTCTTCCAATGCCCAAATAGCTGTTTCTGCTCGGTTTCTGATAAAGATAATAAAGAGGGGTTCTGAGATGCATAAATTCCGCCTAGTAATGAAACAATATCTTTCAGAATCTCATTTGTGTGAAGCAGTGGTGCCAGGTATTCAGCTGAAAACCCTGTCACTATAATTGGGGAGATTCCGATGGCAAAGAAGAACACTCTGCCATACAGCTCGGAGGTTCCTTGCGGAGGGCTCGGAACAATCATGAAATTAGTAGGCCAAGTACTCTGAACAATGTGAAAGGCTGCCGTGGAGACAGAGGCAGGCTGGCACTGAGCTCCCCTCTCCTTGCAGGTTGCGCATGGTATATGTCCGTCACACTACACTAGTTAGAAAGACCGAGATATGTCAAAGGATAAATCTTACCCGAACATGGTGCCTTCGGCAGCGGAGGCACCGGCGGCTGATACGACGCCGATCTCGCGGCCCACACGCCATTCGCTAGAGTATATGGACAAAGCACGTGTGGCATAAAATATAACAGATTTGTCCTCAAAGGGTAGCGAGATTGCAGGGAAAGAGAGAACGTGACTTTATTTCATGATGTGGTCGGTCGGAACTTACGGGAAGATCCGACCGATGATTGCAGGTAGCTACTACCCCCACGACGGACCCACTTTAGCACAAATTTTACTTATTGTGGCCTAGCGCAGGTCGGTAAGAGTGAGAGAGACTCCACCAGTATCGTCTTGAAGGCCAACCGCACCGTCTTAGAAGCATATGACAGGTTCGCATCAAATAGTTCGCTACGCGAAGGTTCTTTATCGGACCGGACGAAATATGACGGCTTTTGTGATGTTAGTATATTAGTAGGACATAGTAGTAGGAGTCCTCTACCGGTGCATTTCAATTTCCATTTCACTGTCTTTTTCCACATCTGCTTCGATCTTCATCTGTGACTCCAGATTCCTGAATAGAATGCTCGCTTTCCACATCCTATTCGGCCTGACAGGTTGCACGGCTGTAGCAGCTCTATCTGCGGCAAATTTCAATATCTCTACAGCAACCCTTCAGACCTTGGGCTGTGGTACTACGTGCCAAGCCATCTTCACTGCTGCCGAAGATGAGGACATCGCGCTATTTGGAACGGAATTTGACTCGAGCTTTTATGCTACCGCCAACAACTTCTCTGGGTCTGTTCCCGGCGACCTCCTCAAAGTTGAGCCCGTCAATGCTTCCACGCTCAGTGTAATTTCTGGGATGTCTGCATATCGTTATCAGTACACCTCACGGGACCTGAACGGGACCCTTGTTCCGGCCACTGGATTCATTGGGCTCCCATATACCTCCTTTCGCAAGGACAAGAAATACCCAGTCATTGCCTATGCACATGGTACGATCGGTGTATTTACTGGGTGTCCACCTTCGACTACTAGCAGCCTCTATGACTATAACAGTTGGAGCCTTCTAGTGGAGAATGGGTACGCCATTGTTGCACCTGATTATGCAGGGCTGGGAAACAACTACACTGAGCATAAGTACCTCAGCTTTCCTGCGCATGCAAATGATCTCTATTACGGTATGATCGCTGCTCGTAAAGTGTTCCCAGCCTTATTCACCCATGAATGGGCAAGCGTTGGTCACTCTCAAGGTGGAGGGGCTGTGTGGAAGCTTTCAGAGAGCGATTCAATCAAGACTGGCGCCGCGGGGAAATATATTGGAACCGTTGCTCTCGCTCCTGCTAGCAGAATCTTCGACATGACAGTTCTAGCTGCCGATACTATCCTTCAATCGGCTAGTTACGCATCTTACGATGTTGTGTACGAATCTCTGTGGCTGCCGATTGCATTACGACGCGTTTTTCCTGCTGCAAACCTCTCATTCTTTGCCGAAAAATTTTTGAACCGAGTTGAGATTGCGACGATCGCCCAGTCCTGCTACTACGGAACTCTGTCGCTAGGATATGACTTGGCACCAAATGAAATTCTAGCAAGCCCCTCCTTGTTAGAAAACAACACGGATTTCCAGAAATGGCAAGAGATGGTTGCCCCAGCCAACGGATCTAAGGCTGAACAACCTCTTTTGATTATCCAGGGACTGAACGACACAGCAGTCCTACCCCAAATTACCATAAATTCCTACCACGACACTTGCCACCATGGGAATGAAGCTCATCTAAGCCTATACCCTGGAATGGATCACAGCGATGTCCTGACCGCCAGCTCCCCAGAGTGGCTCGCCTTCCTCCGCGCTCTCTTCAACAATCAATTTTCCAGAGGAAAATGTAGCAAAATAGTTCGCCACCCTTTTGATGAGACTCATATGGTGACGGAGTCGGAGACGACCGAGGTTACTAGTCTCTAAAGCGGGCAGCGTCTTAATTGGCGGTAATAGTTGCGGAACAAATTTTGCGGATTTTGCAGCGTCACTCATTTGCATAAAAGTAACAAAGCATTTACCATAGCACAAATAGTACCTGTGAATGTATCGCATATGCTTTTGTACATGGGCCAGGAATAGTAAAGAGCGTTATCATTATAGTGATAATATAGACGACTTCTGAAGATTCCAATCCAGGGAAAATGCGATATATCATAGTAAACATAGAAATCTGCACCGCCCCATTCTCTCTCCCAACACCTTCCCAATCCTGACACCTGACCCCAATCTGATGGAACCTAGCATCGAGTTCGCCAATGTTGACTTGAATATCACCGTGGTGGTGTTCTCCGAAACCTGACTGTCTTGATTTTTTTCCCGGAACGTCGAAATAAGGAGGGTAGCATTGGACCGCGCGTTTTCGTTATGTCGTATTAACCGATCTCGAATGTCAACGTCCCCATTTTACACCCACATTTTTTTGCATTTCTGACCAGAAATCGTCGGCCACTCAATGGGAGCTCCAATTTATTTGACTTGCCACAATAATCCCCAAACCACCACTTTTTGTTCCTATCAAAGGCGAAGCGACGGTGGAGTAATATTGAGGAGGACCAGGGGCAGCACAAACTGGAATATATCTTTCCGATGACTTGCGCATAAGAGCTTTTACATGGGTCGCTGGAGCAACTGTTTTACGAAGCGAAATGACGTAAAACTCTTCTCAGAGCGCTCCATAAACAGATTTTCGAACTAATAAAGGAATCTGGCCGACCAAATTATAGAAGGTGATCGTTAGGGCGCATGAATGACGAAGGGAGGATATTTGCCTAATTTTTCCAACTGACATTCAAGGTCTTTCCACTCGAGGAATCTGTGTCTGTAACAAAAAGCTGTTCAGTGCATTGTCTGATCTTATACGAACACATGATCTACAGCGATCATACCATGATGACACAAAATGAGTCGTAATTGTACGTCGTGCTTCACAATGGCTGGATTTCTATTACCTTTGCCAGGAGCGGGATGTTCAAATGTCTCCACTTCTAATGAGATTAACATTCACATCCTCAAATACGAGTTTCACTTCTTTTAAGTTTTCGGTCTATTGGTGCTGACAGAAGTGTGTCTATTTGGGGATTCGGCCTATTTTTAGGGACTGAATAAATAAGGTGAGGTTGGATTGAACAACGAGTATAGTATGTACACGAAAATTTCCTCGCCTAGAATGCCTTCCGATATTGATTCAGACTATCAAGTGCCTCTACGAATTCAACGATAGATTGGTTCTATTGTCAAGTTAGTCATGGTACATGAGAAACGGAAGAGGCTCAAAGCCTGACCTAACAATGATACATTAGGGACCGCTTCGCATCCTAACTTCAAAGTTAAAAATAATTATTGAGATAGAAATGGCTCAATAGCTGTTTGGTAATGCAGACTGGACCACACACACACATAAACACACATACACACACTGCCTGCAACCGTAGGGATCGGTCTGACTGATGCCTCACGGATATCCTGTCAAGGCTGTACGGACCGTTCCTAAAGCTTCGTCATGCATAGAAGAATGTGGTAGTAATTGGAAACGAATTGAGTAGTTGCTAAGTCTATATCCAAATCTGTCTTGAAAATGTAACATGCTCAACAAGCCTCAGGTCATGCCTGAGGCCACACATATGCTATTATGTCACCGTGTTTCCCACTACATTATGTGATTGAGTCATATATGGTCGCATACAAAATCAAGATCTAATAGGTCACTGGGAAGAGAGTGACAACTGCTGCAAGGCTTGGTCAAAGACGATAAAACACAAGATTGCTGGTGGAAAATCTCACCGAGCTTGATGCTACTATTTAAAAGCTCACCAGTAGTTCAGTGCTGAGAGTTGACCGAGACCTAGCTGCAATAGACAAAGATAGAAAGCTCGCAATCTGTTTCGATATATTCGAGAGTGAAAAAGGGTGCATTTCCTTCGCTCTAACGCTCTCATGTACGAAGGCTGAGCCAATCAGCCCTTGAGACTATTGAGGTGTTCTCAGGTGCTTATATAGCTCAAGGCAAGCTGAAGTGCTATCCCTTCCCGATAACCCCTCGATCAATAGAGAATCGATCCTCTACCAAAAGAGAATCATTTCATGGACATTCGAATTACACAATCACTCAGCTTCTATAACATGAACGCTACAGTAGCATAGCCACATAAGCGGCTACACTGCAGCTTAGGTGGGCCTTCCATGGCTAGGGTACTTCATTCGTACCTGCTACTTAAAGTAAAACACGGCACGATTGACTAATACACGCGATGCCTGCAGCGGACGCAACACCCGATGAGCTGTGGAATCACCAGGGATGAGCACTTAAGGAAGGCAATTTGGCACATCAAGCTCGCATAAATAAATAATGACTGTACAGTGTCAGGTTTAGGATTTGGACTTGATTCCGATGTGGGACTCAGCAGCTTTTACTATCCCCACTTCTTCAATAGAAAAACCAAGGCACACCCAGCGTCGCCATCGGAGGATAGTTGGCTGTAGGTAACCTTTTTTTAGTACTTCAGATTTTTTATGTGGTCGATCTCGCGTCGGAAGCTATCACGGGAGGTCACTCGCTGCCGTATCGGTGGGGTGTTCTCCATGGTAAGACAAAATCTCGACCTTGAAAATGCGGGGATCGCCATGCATCAAACATTTTTCGGATCAATGCACCTATTCCATCATTTACCAGATTGAAGTTGGTTTGGCAAAGTCGCCAGGCGAACTGTGGATCCAATCTTCAGACTGCCATGAGGTCTTGATCGGGAGGAGAGGCTCCACTTTTCGCGACATCCTAACCAAACTTAGAAAAGTGTCTGGACCGAACTGTGGAACTCTCTACTGGAACCGAGATCAGAACTCCATCACATATCTTACCTTTAGCGGTAATCTATTACAGCCCTGTAGTAAATGACCGCGTTATGTGTCATCTGGAATCCAGTCTTGGATTTAGTTTTTTTTTGTAATAATTTCTCATGTCACCCAAAGCCATGTCACACCGGCTTGGCTGCTCCAGGGATACTACAGGGTTGCCGTCCACCCCGCCCCGAAATGCATGCCATGTTTCATCTTAGTATGACCTCCAAGTTCAAGATGAGTACTCGCGCATTTCACTTTCGTATAGGCGACGTGCAAGTGAACTGACATCCGTGCCAAGGATAACGACTTGACGCGACTAAACCGTTGAGTCAGCCCAACATTTAGACCTTGTCCCACTGATCGCAGCTAAATTTAAATCCGCTAATGAGCTAACAAAGTTCCTTACGGCTGTTCGGGTGTTTCTGGAAATCTTGCGAGTCAGTATTGTTCGTGGATCGCTCCACGAGAAACTTCGGCTTTTACAGTCCTTCCGGATCATCCTTCCTGGATTCTTGAAATTGAAGCTCTTGATAACGCATTTGACCAGGACGTAGACATAATTTTCTATAAAGCAAGTTCGAAAGTCGATAATAAGGGAGCGATCAGTGGAGAGATCACCTGACAAACCAAAGTCCCAGCAGTAAAGCGCTCCCCAAAATTATCGACCAGTCATGTATATATGGGTGGAACCACCGGAAGTTGGAAATAAATCAAAACCTTCGTCACCGACTCTCAGGGTACGTCTAAGCCTGCGCAAGCTTTTCCGCATATGAGACATATCCCAATCAGGCAAGAGCCTCGCTTCCGTCGACACAGATGGTAGTTACAAGACCACGACAGATCCACTAATCAGGAAGTCGTGATACAGTTCAAATGGACCAATTGTGCTCGCCAAGCTGTTTATTTACCTTACTTGGCAATTAGGTGGCCGATGCTCAAATCGGGTCACAAGAGCAACAAAATTAAGAGAAGCATGTTTCAAGCTAAGACGAAATGGTACGTGCCTGTTTAGCATGGGAGATGATTTTTAAACTCACTCTTGGATTCTCCAAAAATTGCGACGAGTGGCGCAATAAGCTGGCAATGCCCGAGAACTATCATATGAATCGAGGGTATACCCTGCCGGCCCCCTACTCAGCCGCCAAGCGGCCACGGCCTATGTCTATTGATACGAATAAGGGTGGCAGAGACGCTATCTTCATATCTGACTCGGATGAGGTGATGCTTGAGTTGGTCTCAACAGGTAGTCCTTCATTCCCGTCATCGAATTTGCCTCTGCAGTCGATGATTTATGACTCGCCTGATAATTCATCGACCAACCGTCAAAAAATTCTTTCATCGTCTTCTTCATCTATCTCCTCGTCTTTAGGTGCTGAGATCTACCTTGCCAAAAAGGTCACAATGATAAAGCCGTCGGCCCGTCCGACTTTGGTTTTTATCAATTCCTTTGCTTCTCGGCCAAAAGATCCCGAACCTAAGGCAAGGTACCTTCAGCCAGGGAAAAGCACATGCAACCACGAGTGTCGGAATTCCGCTAAGGAGCCTGAAAATGAACAAGGGGTACTTAAGCTGGTTGATATTAAGCCCAGCTCACCTCAACAAGCTGAGAGCGTCTCGCCGGATGTGCTCACTCAAACGCCGTCACCGCACGAAATGCCCATAGTGCCACGATGCAACGGGTCCTGGATACACTTCCAGTTCTAAATTCCTACCGTCACGCCGAGCACAGACAATTATGCCCGTTATGCATCCTCGCAATTCCATGGACACATGCCAGCGCCCAGTCTCAGCCGCACCCACAGCAACAGCAGCGCACCCTCGTATGCATCACTTTTCACTTTCACTTTTCCAGGCGACCGCCAGTGGTCAGTCTACATCTATAACTACAACGGCAATACATCATTCTTTCCTTCCGAACCCTCAGACCAGTCTCCGCTTCCTAATAGCTGTCGTTTCTGCCAGCAATAAACGCCATCTTAAACATACCGGCATCGCTCATCGATGGTGCGCTCTGTGAACTTCAATGGAGGCAAATGTCACTCCTATACTAGCAATTACACTAAATTTCCAGGCCGGAGTTCGCCAGCCAGTCAAATAAAAACTAGCTTTCTATCCGCAGTCGACCACTGAAATAAACTCGAACCTCCTGCGGAAGGTTAACCCGCGTAATCTTACGGCCCCTCAGCAAGATGGAGCAAGCCATTCGGGATACAATCAAGATATGGCGGGACCCTACCATGCTTTCCTAATAACCCTGCATGAAATCCAGCGCCACGTGATCGTACGTATGTAGAAAGCCGCATGTTGTAATTAGGCATTTCTGTGACGCATGACTATCTTGAGGGGGAACGTGATCTGGAAGGAGCCATAGGGCTAACCCGATTTGGCATAAAAGTGGTTTTGTTTCGTAGTTGCTCGTTCTCCTTCTCTCTTCTTCTTTTCTCCAGTTTAGTTGCCCTGTTAATGATACACGAATTCTTCTTCGTCTTGGTCGGTAACATATAAAATAGTAAGACGCCCAGAACCTAATTTTATACAATCAACTCACATACACTTAGAGCAGCCATGTTCAAGAAGATCAAGTGTCTGATTCTTCTCGCCTTGTGCTTGCTATTGTTCTCGGCGACTTTATGTCTTTCCACACCGGAGATATTTATTCCTTCGCGAAAATCTTTCTCTAGACAACGCTGCAACCACACCTATCGGTGGAAGCTCAAATTCTGGATATCGATCCGCAGTATAGTTTGTTAATTAGTTGGATAAGTCGGAAAGCAGGACCTTCGAATCTGGAATGGTCCAAATTAACCCATGATAGGCCATCTATACCAGAGGCTTTTACCCCGAAGATATACCTATAGAGAAACAGACGCATATATTATAGCATTTATAAATTTGCATATCGATATAGGGGAAGTTTACATATCAGACCTTTGGGCTGATAAAGAGAAACACTTTCCGGGCGATCTAGGCGGGCTAGCGGCTCGATTTCGGGGATTCCGAGAAATTCAAAATGTTCCTCTATGGTTGCGTTTAACAAACTTATACAACTAAATACAATATTCCGGCCACTAATGTCTAACATGGAATAAGTATAATTACACCAGCCCACAAACACTACTAAGGAAGAAATATTAGTAGACCCCCGGGTTTCCGTCTCGATGTGAATCTGCAGTCATTTGCGTTGTTATTGATTTCAGGGCTGCCTGACTTGCTATCATTTCGGGTGTCTCGGTACAATTACTTTAATTGAATTCGGTGGCGGCCTAAGTATCCCATTTCTACACACATCCCCTTGCTGCATAATGCGTTGTCCAAACCTATATAGGCAAGTTTCATCTGAACTACATGCTATTCAGCCTGATTTCACTTATTTGCGTATCGCTTCAGTCGCGAGCGGAATGGTATTCAACAGTCTCAAATCTAGAATGGCAAATGCCGCTCAAGTTGAACCACAGCCATAATTAATAAGATAGTGGGGTTGTTTAAACGTATAGTCTGGATTGCAGAGGGGTAAATTGAGTTTCCACTATGATTGCAAAGAAAAGACCAATGCGGAAAAGGAATACTGTATCATCAAAATGGCATCATCACTCTCAATGTTCGAATTACTCTTACATAGTTATACAGGCTTGCAGGGCTTTCCTTTCGCCTAACATTTGATATTGCCCTTTATAAACTATATGGTGCTTCCCTAACTTGCTTGCATATCACACCAATTCTGCGCGCTTTCTCATTCTTAATTTTAGCAGGTTGTCCTATCCATTTATCTGCCTCTCGTTTGGGAATCATGCCTTTCACAGGAGTGGTACTCATCATTGGAGCCGGTCCCCGCATTGAAAGGTCCGTCGCATCCAGGTTCGCAAGTAATGGCTACAAGGTCGCCCGTTGCTCGCAATTTGTCGAAAGTGTTTTCAGCAGAAGGCTATCTCAACATCCAGGTCGACCTGTCTGATCACGATTCTGTTCCATCAATATTCTAAACCGTAGGGAAAGCGTCAAGCGTTCCCAATATCGTCGTTTTCAACGGTTCGTGCATTTTTATACCTCTCTTGGTTGTGTGACTAGCTGACGTGCGAAGGGGCTAACCGGCTCATAACTCCTCACGACGACCCTCTCTCCGCACCCTTGGGAACGATCAATGCTACTCGCACAGTCGGTTTTGATAGTGCCTATATTGCCGCTCAGCAGGCTTTACAAGATTTCAGAATGCTTCCAACTTCAACACCCACAGCGTTCATATATACTGGTAACATATTGAACCAGATTGCCATCCCAGGCGTGATGCCCTTTGCACTTGGGAAAGTGGGTGCAGCGATGCTTGTAGAATATGCCGCCAACGCATATGGTAAAGATGGTTACAGGTTCGATCTCTTTTTTTGCACTTCCCAGTCAGGAGGTGTATTTATTGTATCTGAATTGTGCGCCCAGGTTTTACTTCGTTGATGAGCGCAAACCCGATGGACGCCCAGCTGGTTTGCAGATCGATGGTGATGCGCATGCGGACATTTTTTGGACATTAGCTCATGAACCCAAACAGTCCACGTGGTAGGTTACCTTTACCAAGGATGGAGGGCGACAGGCATTCGCTGGAGTCGACTTCAACGGCAATACTAGATACTCGTATGATGAGCAGTTTAATTGATAATATCAATTCAGGGGATCTGTGATTATTGGCATCTTTGGACATCTCGACTTGTCATAATCCGCCAACTGCAATCTGCACGTCACGGTCGATTGTCGGCAATCCGCCGAGATTATTGATAGCGCATCTCCTAGTGACGTACTCACCTGCTTTCGGCTTACAATAATTATCCTCTCATTGGTTTTCTGCCAACCTGGTTCATGTTTTGCGAAGGTTTGGGATTGAAGTTGATTCATCGAAATGGTGTAACAGTGACATGACAAAGACCAACCAACGCCATGAAGAAAGGGAAGGTAATCTCATTGTCCGCGTAGATTTGAAGAAAAGAGTCAAGAATCAAACCAAAGAAAAGAAAAAAAAATCCAGACACCGCAGAACCAAATCCCAAAAAAGACCCCCCCCCGCCCAGCAGTAAATTCTCTGTACAGTGATTGATATAAGGACACCCAAGGCACCAGGCAGTCGGGAATAATAGCCCCAGGAACAAAAAGAAGCCGAACTTGGAACCAGAATCCAAATAAAAAACATGTATAGTATATATGCATCATGTCACACGGCGTTAAAAGGGCAAAAGGAAATCAGATGGAGGCGATCTCTGTCGGATTCGGATTGAGGAACTGGTTGAAGTCTTCGCAGTCGTTCTTAGGGTCGAGAAAAACCCCGACGACATATAGTTCATGGGCATCTGGCTGTTGAACATGGGTGAGGCCATTTGGCTGTCATCGAAAGACAACTTGGCATAGTCAGCCAAGTTCATGAGGTCCATCTCATCAAAACGATCAAAGTTGGGGTTATTGGACCACTGCTGTTGCTGTTGAGGATCACCCTGTAGAGCAAGCGGGTTGACCACGCCCTGCATGGGCAGCTGCTGCGCATAGCTGCCGGACATCTGAAGCTCGCCATTGATTTGGGGCGCACGCCCCGTCGAGCTATAGGCCGGCGGAGAGGGGGGCATCTTACGCTGACTGTAGGCGTCGGACGAAAAGCGGGACCGAGCCGTGGACGACGGTCCGGGTCATGGCGAGGTCTACGGGGAGTCATGTGTGGTCCAGGAACACCTGTTCCTTCAGCCTGGTTCCATTGGCCCCGGGCTTTTGTAACACAGCTCCAGGGCACCAGTGATAAGCCATCTATGGTCCCTCTAGAAATCCCACTTATAGCCCCACCTAATGGATTTTTAGCCAAGGTACGTAGCTTCCGTGATCCATGGTGTACTTCAAATGGGATACAAGAACAAATCAATATATTAACGTTCTCTGTCCGCCTTAACGCTTCTTGGTACACAGTCTTAAAGGTACGGCTTAGACTCAGTATGAGAGAGAAAGATGCCTGCATAACCACCGTCAACAGTAGCCTTATTCACGAGAGCCAAGACTGATTTGGCACTGTCTTCTGGTTTCATAGGTCCTTGGAAGGTGGGTGAATATTGCTTAAACTTCCCAAACATAGCCATAGCCAACTGTCCCTCCTCCTCCGTTTCTATCAAAACGTTAGCAAAAAGCATTCCATTTCAATTGTCAAGACGACAACATACCAATATTAAGACTACCAGTGTCTACAGCACCAGGGCATATAGCCATGCAGAGGACGTCTTTCTCACGATACAAGGCGCTGAACTTGGCTATGGCCATATTAAGAGCTGCCTTGCTCATTGCATAGGATGCGGCTTGGTAGATATCGGCTTTGAGTGTCATCTCAGGGTCCGACATGCCCGTGGAGATAGCAATCACTTTCTTCGCCCGACCTTTTAAAATCAGGGGCATGAAAGCATTGAAAAGATGGACGGCGCCGATGGTATTGACTCGGAAGTGGTCAAGCACATCTTCTTCAAGGGCTTTTGGATCGCGGCTCCTGTGGAGAAATTAATCCTGAATCAATTATTCCGGGGAATCTTGGCCATTCCGCCTAGAACTTACAGAGTATCAAAGCCAACCAGCGCAGTCTTAGATTGAAGCGCGGCATTGGCTACGACGTAATCAAGGGCGCCATTGGTTTTACCCGAAACATACTGAACTGCTTTCTACGATATCTTTAGGTTAGTTTCGACTTCGATTTTAACATATTACTCATTAGCTTACCTCCAATGCCATTGGGTCCGTGGTGTCGGCCTGAATGATGTGAATATTTTTCCGGCCGATTTCAGCGGTAACCTTGGACTCGACGGCTGCTTTGTCGCGGACGAGGCCGAAGACGGTATTGGACGGGTCTTCGGAGAGCTGGCGGACGAACTCGAACTAGACGATGAAGTATGTGCATTAGGCACACAAGTTTTGTGCATGAAGCAGGGATGAGAGCGTACGCCAAGGCCACGGGAGACTCCGGTAATCACCCAGGAAGACATTGTGATGGTTTATAAAATTTACAAAGACTGAGATGGGATCGTAGGATGATTCTGAGTGTTGATGAACCCAGAGGAGCGGCAATAGCGCATGTATTTATACATCGAGCTTGAGCAACGTTTGCTCGCTTTTGCTGATTTCAAATCCGCCATGTTGTCCCATGCGGCGTTCGGCACCCAAGAAAACCGAACGCTTGGTAAGCCAGATATTGAATTCTCTTATGATTTCATCGGCATTGATTAGGCCCTAGTAATCAACACAAACCAGGACTATGGAGCAACCCGCTTGGACCTTGGGGCGTTGATTGGTTTTAGTCATCGATACAAACAGCACAAACTAGGATGCAACAAAACAAACTTGCTCGGTGACCCACCCGCAGAGCGGTGTGGGTCAGCTCAAAGGGAGGTTAACGTGGTCGGTAAGCGAGTGGCCTATGTAAGCGAGTGGCCACCCAACCCACTTTTCTACACTTTAATGCATTTATATCAACCAAAACGCCTATATAATAATTAATCTCTAGCTTTACATACATTCCTTCTATGTCCGATCTGTCCGCAATTAGTGCATCGCGGTGGACGCCGCGTCTTCAGTGCCTGTGTGTCCCGCGGTAGTAGGCTTGGTGGAGCTAGTATTACCTGCGAGGGCTCCTCATGAGTCTCCTCGAGCTGCAGTGCCTCTCGTACGGATAGACCGTCATCGCAGGCTATCTATTTAGTTGTAAGAGCACGCTTTTGCCTTTGCGTAGCGTTTGCGGCACGTAGCTGCTTATTTTCTTGCTCGAGAAGGATACCGTTTTGCATTGCGATCTGACAGCCTTTGATAAGCTGGTTTAACGCAGTTTGCGAAGGTGAAGGCGGACTTTTCGAGCGTTGCTTTAAGAAAGCTTTGATTGAGGATGCTTGCTTTAAAAGCTCGTCGACATTCGCGGGCGTATGAGGGTAGAAAGTACTCGATTGACTACCGCGGCTTATAGGAGGTGTTAGCGTCCGAAGTTGAATATTTAGCTTTAATAGCACTTATTGAGGATCAACCGGCACTAATCCTGCTGCTCGGAAGCTATTCTGTATTGTAGTTAGTTTATAGGCGTTAACGCGAGCTTGTGGGTATGTAAAAAGGAAGTTAAGTTTGTCGATATGGTTGATCCCGAGCCGCATCTTTTGGTCGATTAAACCGCCGTACGAACGCTTTAATACGGCGAAATATCCGATATTAAGAGGCTGAAGTAGATGCGAGGAATGCGGCGGCATACAGATTGGGATGATATTATGATCCGCGCAGATTTGATCGAACTCTGGCGTAAGATGACTTCCGTGTCCGTTAAGGACTAGAAGGCGATATCGTCCACGCGTACGATGATTTGTTGACGGAATAAATTGTTTTTGAAGCCAGCGAAGGCCTATCTTGTCGGTTGTCCATCCATTTGCACTAACTTCGAAGCGCCAGTCGGGTGGAAGGTCTTTAAACTATGCTTGATTGTATTGCTTGCCTTTAAAGATAAGCGTTGGTGGAAGCGCCCACCCTAAAGCGTTAATTGACTCGATCGCAGTCACCCACTCACGGTTCCCTGGCTGTAGAACTGATCTCCGGCCGTAGTATTCTGATCAGGTGATTACTTTTTGGGCCGTACAGAGGCCTATCGCGAAGCCAGTCTCGTCAAAGTTATAGATATCGTCTGGTAGGATACCGTATTGCTGAATTGTGGTTTGTACGAGGTTAAACTACGCTCGAATAATCTTTAGATCCTCTTGTTCCGCCCGTTGGTCATTATATCGTCGAGAAAAACGAGCTTTAAGCTCTGGATGGCGTTAGGTGAAGTTATATACCCATTTTTCGCCGATGGTCTGGATGGGGGTAGAACCGCGCTTCGCAAGAAGAATATTCGCTATTTCTCGTACATGAGCTTGCGTAGGGGTAGCTCCACGCGTGTCTAGCGATAATATGCGTTCCTTTAGCACTTCCTCTTCAATTTGGGTTATTTTGTGATTATTTGCGCGAGTATTTACGCGATTTATTGTGCCAGCGATGCGGCGACGAAGGGTTGTACGAGGAACATTAAAGCGATGTGCAGCTTCGGTAACTGAGCGAATTTCTTCCTTTTGAATCGCTTGTATAGCAAGTAAGAGGCGACCTTCTTGCTGAATATAATCCTGGCTTGATCCGACGCGAACTGGAGGCATGGTGCTTGATAGAAGATAGGTAGGTGCGCGGAGATACGAAAAAGTGGGTTGGGTGGCCACTCGCTTACATGGGCCACTCGCTTACCGACCACGTTATAATAAAGTTCAAGCAAACGGAGCAAAACTAGCAAACACGGGGATTGATAATAGATGGAACTGCTATTTGATCATTGAAGCCAAACTAATAAGACTTGTATGTCTTCCCTATGGTCGTTCTTTCTCATTAATTCATACAAACTCAAATATGGCTAGTACACCTCCCGTGATTCTCATTCTCGGTTCGGGACCCAATATCGGGCAGCATGTGGCTCAGGCTTTTGCCGCAAAGGGCTACAAAGTTGCCCTTGCATCTAGAAGCCTTAAGGAAGAAGCCAGCAATGCGGACCAGGTCCACATTTCCGCCGACCTATCAGATCCCCATTCCGTGAAGGGTATCTTTTCAAAAGTCAAAGCATCGCTCGGTCTGCCAAGTGTTGTTGTTTACAATGGTGAGCATGTTCCTCATGGAAGCCCTTTACCGAAAACCCGCTGATACCCGTGAAGCATCTGCCGGCGCTCCGAACAATCCAGCGGACCCCTTGTCTATTCCCTTGGCTGACTTTAGTCGAGACTTGCACATCAACACGACTAGTGCGTTTGTCGCTGCACAGCAGGCGGCTTTAAGCTTCGAGAGACTCCCTGACCATAGCTCCAAGACATTCATCTTCACTGGCAATATACTCAACGAGACCACAATTGCAAGTCTTCTGGATGGTGGTGTGGGCAAATCTGCAACGGCCCACATCATCCGCTCTGCTGCTGCCGCATACTCTAATAAAGGCTTCAAGTATGCGATTCCTTCTTCCGCTCTGGCAGTTTTGAGATTGACGAAACGCAGATTCTATTATGCCGATGAGCGGAAGGCTGATGGGACTCCTGCGTATTCTAAGATCAGTGGCGAGGCACATGGAAAATTCTATGCTGAGCTCGCAGAGCACAAGTCTCAAGGTCCCTGGCAACAGACTTTTGTCAAGGACGTAGGATACAAGCAGTTCCCAGCTGCTTGACTCCTGCTTCCTTAAAATGGCGAATGCCATTTGGAGCTTGTGCCTTTTTCATTTTGGAAATGTGCTCTATTTTTCGTGTCTTTTTTGAATGCTTTCCTTTTGGTAGCTTACGGAATAACGTATGCTAGGAGCAGATACCGGTTCGCTCATTTAAGGGTTCCTATTAGTATTTAGTTTTAATTTGAATAATATCTAAGCTCTTTGTGACGTATGACTGTCTTATGGCCTAAGGGAGGCCTAAAGGGGAATATGATCTAGTGTCAGCATGAATATCCCCTGGCATGAAGGAGAATGTGTTATTCCGCGTGTTTGTTGTATTTACATATCTATTCCGATAACGTGGTCGGTAAGCGAGTGACGTATGTAAGCGAGTGACGCACCCCGAAATACCATAGTAAATGCGATAAATTACAACTTGATATCTCAACAACTAAAGCTCTTTATAAAGTCCTCTTATAAGTATATATTCTCTATATTAAATTCCCTGTTTCTTGAAGTTCTCGAAAGTTTTTAGGATAAAGTGAGTAGATAACTTATTCTTTTTGAATTATAGGATAAATTATAGCGTATTTTTGGTAAATATCATCAAATCAGTCTTAAATCAACCAAAGCTTTCAAGATAGGCTTCTTTTAATCTAAAAAAGATAGGTACAAAATATAAAGTAATATCAACTCGTGGTTGTTAAGATATCAAGTTATAATATATCGCATTTACTATGGTGTTTTGGGGTGCGTCACTCGCTTACATGCGTCACTCGCTTACCGACCACGTTATAAATTGGTGTCCTCATGGATTAGATAAGGCCAGAGTTTCAATAATATACACAATTTGACCGCCTTCCTCTTTCCAACATCTGGAAATACATCATGTAACCTTGGGATCCAACTTTCATTTGCGAGAGGTCAGAGCAAATGACGTCATCTAACCATCCATCCATACTATAACGTATCGTATGATAGTGTTGGCTTCGCCCCATAGCCCCTGATAATGCAGCGGCTGCCTGCCTACGATTCTGACAAGTGAACATTCTCGTCTCAATTTTCGTGAGTCAAAGTTTGAGAATGCTGGAGGTCGCTTTAGTTTGGAATATGAAAAACGTATATATTCTTTGCGATTTGAGTTCAGATAATTGTGGGAATAAACAGCACTGGTTGACTATTGCATGGCCTCCGTTCTTGAGGCGGGTTGGCTAACTTCTTCATGATGTATTCAAACGCAAACAGTTTTGTTGCCGAGGACCCGATATGAGACAAATCCCATTTAAGGCAAAACTATGTAACACTTGTTAACTAGTTATCGTAATATACCACTGATCTGATCACTCCAAAACACCATTACTTAATTCTCACTCTGCGATAAAAGCCGTTTACACTGCCACGATTATATGCGCACATCTTTTCCATATACACATGGTGTAAAAACAGAACTATGTATTCATCCACCGATCGATCCATACTCCAGAGAAAACCTTGCCGTTTCAGGCCCCCGTAGCCTAAGCTGCAGCCGGTGAACCTACGACCAGAGGATGTTGAGTCTCGCGAGTCCCTTTTTCCGAGGCGCTTCAGGTTCGAGGTTGTCTTGGCTGAGATAGAATTGCATCAAGCCGACAATCGGAATATTTGCCAGACCAAGGATGCGTGTTTTCTTCCAACCCTTATACCCAAAGTATAGAGCCAGAAAGATTGGAACATTGATGTACGACGCAATGAATGATTCGGTACTCCAGTGGCCATGGATAAATGTGCTGAAACCACCAGTGACAATTAAAAGGAGAATCAGCACAAGCGAAGCCCAGGTCAAGTAAGGTTGAAAAGGGGCAACCCACGGAAGCTCTCTGTGGCGGTCGATCCCCTGCTTCTTGCAACCGTAGTAGAATCGGAGGTATACGACACAGATAATTCCCCAGTCCACCAAAGTTGAGATCGCCACAAGGGCCTGCAACCAGCTAAAGACTGTGCTTGCTGACTTAGAGACGACCATATACCCCAAGCACATAAAGACCCCAAAGAAGCTGACAGCAATATAAGGCACACTGAATCGGTTCAGCCGCGCAAAGACCGCAGGAGCACGCCCCTCAATTGCCATGCCAAAGAGAATTCGGGAGCCGAAAAGGATAAATGAATTTCCAGCTGACCAGGCCGAAGTAAGTATAGCGGCGTTAATAATCGAGGGTGCATCGTGTATCCCTGCCCGACGAGCGGCAATAACGAATGGGGATTGGGAAGCTGTTCCAGTGATATGAAGGAGGTTTGGGTCATCAGAAGGAATGACCAAACCAGCCATGAATATGGACAAGACATAGAAGACAAAGACACGGACCAAGATGCGCTTTGTTGCCTTTGGGATGGCGTGCCTTGGAGATTTCGTCTCAGCTCCAGCAAGGGTAATATTTTGAGCTCCTGCGTATGCAAACACTGCATTATTCAGGGTTGACCAGAAACCGAGAAATCGACCCAAAGCACCATTGATACCAAGGTACTGAACGAAGGGCCCTGGGTCTTTCCAGTATCTGAATCCAATCGATTGGCCACTTGGTCCACCACCACACGTGATCACAAGGGCCATAATATTTAGCCCAATGATCAGTAAGATTTTCAGTATCGCAAATGCAAACTCAAGCTCCCCATAAAGTCTGATGAACAATAGTGCAGTGGCGAGTATCAGCATGCCGAAAACTGTGATCCATATTGCGCTGCTAATAGCAATCCAAAATTTAACTAAGATCGAAGCTGCCACGATCTCAGCAGGAATAGTCACTAAGTATGAAAATACTTGATTCCATCCATTGGCGAACGACATAGCAGGGTCGAAGAAGAGTTCTGAATACCGGACGAGACCTCCAGTGAGAGGCACTAAACTGCCCATCTCTCCAGTAGTGAGGACAACGCTACAGGCAACAAGCCCAATAATAGTATATCCAAGGAAGGCACCTAGAGGCCCTCCCATTGCGAGTGCTTGGCCAGAGTTGAGGAATAGTCCTGAGCCGACTGTGCCGGCCAAACCAATCATCTGAATGTGCCGCTGGTGAAGACCTTGTTTCAAAGTATATCTTTCGTTAAATCTTTGCGCAATATCGTCCGTTCCATTATCAAGTACTGGAGAGACAGCTTCTTCCGTAAGAGGAATTTCTGAGCCCGTTTGAGACGACATGGTTGTAGATGTTGCCGAATAAAACAAAGTTGACCGCGGCCAAAGAAGTTACCGATGAGTCGACGGGCGGTGGCTTAAAACGGCTTTCTGCTCTTTCGCCGTTCGATACGTCACATGTAGTGTTCTAGGCTTTGAGGGCTGCCTGATTAGCTAACCACCGGACCTTTGGAGCTTATTTCGGCCGACCGGCCCTTTTGCAAATTGCCATACCCTTAATGAGTATGATTTATGGGCAAGATTTACCATGTGCTTCCGAGCATCTCTTGCGCCAAAAGTTCAAGAGCAATTTTTGACAGTTCCCTCCCAATTTAAACTAGGGAATTGAGACTACCAACCCCTGCTGCCTGAACTTTAATAGGGAACTATAACGTAATACACAACCCATCCACCAACACAACCCATCCACCACCCCATCTACGTATTCTTCTATTCGTGAAGCTTTCAAAAGACCACAGAGCCTTTATACTCAATTTTACACCTATCTGGATAAATATTGGCCCTGTGGCCAGGCCTTCTGCATACACTGAATGCATATTGACGTCTCTTGGTCTGATCACCAGCCGATAAAGCCCTCTGCGTGGGTATTACGGATGCAACCCGATTACCTATCCCATAGGGGTAATTACAGTACACTTAACTGCAATTTATTAGTATCCGTTAGTATAGCGTTAGGGTTTCCCGAATAACTTAACTATAATTAAGTTCCTATCGGTTTATTTTATCTAGATTTTCGCTAGTAATAGTTTTACTGATACGGCGGCAATGACTCTCGTGAGAAGTGAGTTCGGTGACTGCTGCCTGAGATAACTATTTAAATTACTGACTGGGTCGCAGACAGTCTCGAAAGAGTTAGGGATTTTATAGATGGAGCATCGTTGGAGAATACTCCATTATTTTTCTGTAATAAGGAATGGCTCACAAAGCTATTGCGGTCAGACGCAGCCTAGGACACAAAAAAACAGGAAACCATCCTGGATATACTTCCAAATGGCACTATAGTTCCTATAGCGATCGAGTCCGTTCAGGATTATAAGAAACTACTCTGGGATTTTAAAAGAATAATAGATAGGTGAGGAATAAGTCGGTACCTTATTAGTCAGATAACTTAGAAGAGTAAGTTTTCGATTTGGACTATATGGGTAAGAGTTATTACACTGTAGCTAAGAAAAACCTAGCAGCCACGTAAGACTAAATAATTTCTAGTATAGTTATAATATATCTAAATGCCTTCGAAAACCCGAGAGCCCTAGAAGGACTCAGAGCAGAGCTATAACACCTAAGAAAGGCTTATTAATTAATAAAATTCTTCCGCGAAGCGTAACCCTCTACTATAAGCTATTCTATCTCGTACTCTCAACCCCTGACACTCCCGATATCATATATAAGTTCTAGTAAGATTATCTCCAGACTAAGCCGCTAACTTTTTTACTAGAGCGCTTAGTAAAGGGACCTTAGGACACCTAATAAGGTACCAAAAGGTTACAGGGAGAACTATACGTAGCTTTATCGTCGTAACCCTAAAACCTATATCTTCTTTAGTATAGGTTATTAGTACTTCTAGCAGACAGTTTAGGACACGAACGTTAATCATAGATAGAGCTAGCATAACGGGGCGGGTAAGCTCGTCTCTATCTAGGGATAGGTAACGAGATAAGGATATCGGAGAACGCTTTAGTACTAAGAAGAATAAATAAGGAGAGATAAAGTGAGATTAATGTTATCACGAGTGTCGAGTTTGAGATAAAATCAGAAGAAAGTATCTGTGATAGAGGACTAAAATCAAACATAAGGAAGTTATTCGAATTCACAAAACTCCTCTGTCTATTTTATTGAACCTAGTTCTTCCAAACAGGTCCCAAATTCTTCCATTCTGGTTTGAGTTCCGATTGAATACTAGTTCAAGGCTTCATCAGTGATATACAACTGTTCCTAAAATCGGCCTTCTTTTCATCCGCCCAGAAATGCGGCCATAGCATTAACTGGACTTCTCGGTCATGCAAAAATTCTGTTTGGGTTGCCCATGCTTGCTCGAGAAGGTGCCTCTGGAACAACTGATTGATGGGGATTCCAGGCCGCATGGCTGCTGGACGAATACCTCTGAACTTTGAAATCTGGGCTAGCTGGGCCTCGTCCACAGGGGCCGGAAAATAGACCCAGAACAACTGATTGAAACTGTAGAGAAGTAAACCAGTTTCCGCGGTAAATGGTCTCATGTGAAGCTAGGCGTAATACTCCTCTGCCTGCAAGGTTTTCCCAGAAGATCTGGGCGCAGGGGAAGACTGTGAAATTCCTTAGGTCTGCTAGGTTGTTCCATACTAAGTAAGGTGCATAGATCAGTGGCCTGATAATTTGTACTTTTCTTGGTCGTGACTTACATGTTACCAGAAGGACTTTGTCAGGGCGCTCTCGAATTCTTGCCCACAAAGAGGTGTGATAGCCCGAAGCCTGGACCAATGGCTGAAAATGTCCAGCCCATTGGTTAGAACCCAACTCCTCGCTAAGAGGAAATCGGAATTAAGTCCAAACAATGATGTTCGAGTCTTTGACCTTGTTGGTTGAAGAATCCCTAGGAAGAAGATTCGCCATTGTAAGATATTCTCAGTTGATTCAGGGGGTTGTGAAGGAATAAGAGTTTACTTATTGGTAAAGCCGGGAAACCCTGGATGTGGACCCATATACCCCAATATCTACCACCCAAATTTCCTCCACTTATCCCACCATGACTCACGACGTACTTCACACCACTGGAGTACCGCCCGATGCTCCACCTAATATTGCCGTCATGAGGCTTTTGTCGGACTGAGCGTAGACTGGATGCTCAGTGGACCTTACGTGTCGGAGTACGTAATATTAGGGCCAATCAGCGGTGCAAAGAACTCTCTCTTTGCTACAGTGTGTGACTGTACGTTAAGTTTACCAGAAACCCATACCGGAACGAGACCATATAGTGCAAACAGGCCAACCACTGACCTGCTTTCTGTCCAATCAGAATCTACCCATAAGTGTGCCCGAGGCAGCCAATTTCGCCCCGCTTGTTCATTTTGGGCGGCCAAGACTGAACTTCGCGCCAAAACGTCCGGCGGCAACTTTTTTGTAATTGGGGAAGCACCTTTCCATTATTACGGTCATCACTAGCGAGGATCTGCTGCCGATATCGCCTATATATCGCCTTGGTGCAGTTGTCCCTTAGAGCTCTCCCACAGTTCACGGTCATCTGTTGATAATATCCGTCCTGCATCGCGAAATGGCACCGGCCACGAGATCAGCGGCCAGGAAGGCATTCACTGTGTCGACCTTGACTCCTCCAGCCTTGGAAACACCGGAGGTTTTAGAAATGATTCTGCTTCAGACAGACATGCGCACTCTTCTGACATCTTGCCAACGTGTCTGTCGAGACTGGCGTAATCTGATCATCAAATCACCATCGATTCAAAAAGCCCTCTTCTTTATCTCAATCAAAGAATCCGAATGGGGCGCGGGAGAAAAGGTACCCAATCCGCTACTGGCAGAGATGTTCCCTACCATTTTTCCTACCAAGGGCGACCCAGATAACCGCGACTTTCACTTTTTCGATTGCGCGATGACCAAAGACCCCGCAAGTTTGGATCGGTTTGTCTGGAAAGATGCTAGCTGGCGCAGGATGCTCGTACAACAACCTCCTATTTCAGAGCTCGGCCTTTTCCATATTGATTCTGCCAGGGGTGGCGACAGCGCTCACTGCATTAGTATTGCCGTTAGTCTTGCAATCAATCTAAGATTGGAAATTTCCCGGCTGACACGACATATCCAGGCAAATCCAAAGACGCAAGCAAACGGAGACGAGGGCCTCCGAATGGGAATGCTCTTTGAGATCTTACTATTCGATTCGCCCATTCGAATTGGAACGTCTAGGCGTGCACGCCTGTTTTGGTCAGCAGATGAGCCGATTGATTTCCATTCGAGTTGTGAACTCAATAAAGATGCGTTTCATCGAATGCTACGCCAATTTGATCTGGTTCTATATAACACGCAAGTAATCCAGTGCGGGATGGGATTCTGGGGTGATTTTAGTGCCGGAAAGACGACAAGGATGGATATTATTGAGGCGTATCGAGAGCATGGCTTGGATATTGATTCCCAAGCAGAAGAGATGAAAGCCTATAGAAGGTCAGCGAAGGAGATAGAATGGGCGGGTATAGATTCGGTATCGGATGAAGGCGAATCGGAAGAGCTTAGTGAGTCGTAGGGAAAAGTTGTTCAAGAAATCACAGATAGGGAAATTTTTCATGTGCTCCACCAAAGGACACGATATCAGATTTTGAGATAGTCTGATATTATAGCGGGAACCCAACCAACTAGCTAAATACTATAAGCAGTTCATGCATCCGCCACCTCGTTAATCTGAGCTGCTGAAAATGGTCCCGCCTATTCTTCGGGGAGGTCGATGGGCCATTGCCCAGTCGGCCGAGGGCCAAAATCAAAAGTGGTCAGAATATCATTTTGGTGCAAAAAGGTCAGGTCATGTGATCGATGCGGACTAGTCTTATATGTTGAATATAAGGATAGATCTTTCTATGTAGCATTGGTCTATGTTCCAATACTAGGTATCTTTATAGGGCTCCTAGGAGTAGTTCGTATTATAGTGGGTCAGGGGAAATTAACTTAGGTCAGTCTTATTCCGGGGTTAAATTAGTAATATCTCTACGCTAGGGTATAGTAGTAGCCTCTTACGATATAAGTATACTATCGCTTTTGATAGGGATATAGGAGCGAAGGATACGGTCGTCAGTAAATATAATTCCTTAGGTAACTAATAAAAGAAGAATTAGAATTATTAGGGATCTATATATCTAGGATAGAAAGCCTATTAGTTAGGTAAAGAAAGATATCTAGACTAGGTATAGTATTATAGAAGTAAGACTAATTCTTACTAGCTCTAAGTTATCTGGAAACCCTCTCGAATTAAGTACGAAATAGGTCCGAGAATTGCTTATTACGCTACGGGGTAATTCTTTACCGCTAGTCCTTAGTATTCCTTTATAATTACCTCCCCCTTCTAGAGACGATGGGCCCCGGAGGTGATTGCAAAAAAATTTTTTTTTTTTTTTTTGGTCTTCATCGTTTTTTGGATGATGTTATCTGGGACACGTAACTCTCCCAGGGGTCGGATTATGTGATGGAGGTGAGCCCTAGGTGTCGTTATACTACGTAGGAGTTATGAATAGTATTAGACTCCCTCTAGTTTCGCGGTAGACCTAACCGCGATAAGGCGATAATGTTATTATGTTACGCGAGGTCGTTTATTTAATTCGGCTAATAGTAATATATGTTTGCGTGTGTCTTTTTCGGTCGTATATTGGTGGTTTTCTAGCGTGTTGTTATTGTTTACTTATATATGTTTTTGATATCTTTACTTATATATTTTCTTACTTCTCTCCTTTTACTCTTCTTCCTTTAATAACTCTCTTCTATCTTCTTAGTGCTTATATTTAGTATTGTTTTGACTTCTTTTTATTTGTTCTTTGGCTATAATTTATTGCTAGTTCGGCTTTCTTTTTATTTCTTTTTTTTCTCTTTATTTTCGTTATTATTTCGCTCGCGGATTAATATATTTGCTCTTATATCTCTTAGTCGTCGCCCTTTATAGGATATCCCTCTAATCCTAGAGCTTACTTAATGTATACCCTATATCCGCTATTTGCTTAGGGACTAGGATAGCTAGAGTGCCTTTTTGGTTATTTATGTTTGCGATACGCTAAGTTTAGTGCTTTATTATAGTTATTTACGTGCTAACTGTTCTTACCTTTCGGTTTATTAATATATTCCTTTCGTCCTCGTTTCGTTACTAACCTATATAGGTTCCCCTTAGTATATAGGGTAACTTTATTAATATAATTAACTTACTTCTATATATTATTGTAATCTAGGCTTTTGTTACTAAAGCTAACTTAGAGGCAAACGAAATTAGTTCGCTTATTATTAGAGACTATAACTAATTGGCCTTTATTTATATCCGTTCCGAGGAAGCTATTCGCGCCTTTATTACTAATTTTTTATATCTAGTATCTCGTTATTTAAGTATCTATAACTTAGGCACTACGCGTACTACTAAGCTAGTAAGTTAGAAGCTTTTTTCGCTTAAGTTTCGCTAACGATTCTATAGGTTAACTTTACTATTTATTAGATATACCTAGCTAGTTATCTCCCTATCCCTATTATTAACCTATCCCATGGGGGTAATTGAATTGCAATGCATTGCATTTTAGTCAGCAGCCGTTTGTATGGGTTAGGGTTTCTCATTTCACTGCATTGCAATTACATTGTGATTGCATTAAAATCACATCCGCTAGAGAGATCGTATACAGAATTTCGTCACTTATAGTTTAGCTATTCGATTTTTATTTCCCCAAATTTAACGTTCATCCAACAATATTAAGAGGTAGTTACAGGGGTTCGAAGTTAATAAATTATTTTGATGGGGTACGGTCGGCCGCGCCATCACCAGTATCACCTATTTTTAGCCAATAACCACACCCAGTTTATTACATAGCAACCAGCAGGGATTAGCGATTAAAAATTTAATCATAGGATTCAGGGGTTACCATTAGTGTCCAGTTTCAATTTTTGCAATATCC
This sequence comes from Penicillium sp. IBT 18751x, assembly GCA_028828935.1. Lineage (NCBI taxonomy): Eukaryota > Fungi > Ascomycota > Eurotiomycetes > Eurotiales > Aspergillaceae > Penicillium > Penicillium sp. IBT 18751x. The sequence continues at coordinate 11,823 of JAQJZS010000011.1, read as the reverse complement.
AAGCCATTCCCAACGATAGGGTTTTCCAACATCCGTTCAGCATTGATTCCGTATCGCGAAATATATATCCGCGTTTAAGATAAGTGAACCGACCGAGTTAACCATTACCGACGAATATTTCATTCGTAACGATCAGTGGGGCGTAGCTATTTGTCGCTAATATAAGTATACCGTAAAGCCTAACGATATCGTACGTTATTTAACGATACCCAAAGGCATCTATCGTATCAGTCGAGATATTATATAGTAAGTGATCGACATAATTAAAAATATAGATAAATAGGATAGTATAGACGACAAGATCACGGTTTTTCCCACGAGCGTACCCAATCCTATTCTAGGGTTAACTATATATACCGATAGATTATTATATAAGTTATTCGGGTATTATTAGATTTACCGTAGTATTAATAGTTTGCGGACCTATTAGTATAAGGAGTATCGGTTTTCCGCGTTTAGCTATCGAGGGAAGCTATGACTATCCGAGACTATTATTAGACGGGAGAAATAAGAGGAAAATAGCTAGCGAGTGGTTTGCTAGCGGTTTTTCCGTAATAAATATAGGTCGTATTATATTTATATTCGTAACCCTAGTACTACATACGAACCCAAAGCACTACTGCCCTAGGCTAGCTAAGTCGCGTAAGCTATCGATAAGATAGAAGCGATATTCGCTTAGTAGCGGTAGCAGCCCGCTATAATCTAGGCTAATAAAATCGATGAGGCTAACCTATAGTTAGACCGTACCGGATAGGCTTATTATTTATACGGCTAGACGCCTAAGCTATTACGGATATATATAGAGACCCCCGCGGACGACGCCGAGGGCCCCGAAGCTACCGTATAGGTGATATAGGATACTATATTAGGGGTAGCGAGCAAAAGCCAGAGTATTACTAAGCAGACCGGACATTTATTACGGATCGAAGCGGCGCGAACTAATATATAGAGTATTCCATCGAAGCTATTATAGGCGTATATACACGAGCACGCCGAGTTAGAGCGCTACGTCGAGCCGTACTAGCGAGTATTAATATTTTTTGCGCGGACGTAGGTCCCCTATAAGTAGGAGAGTCCTATGTATCGGTTTAATCGCTAGTAGCGTATCGCATAGGACGTATTATAGCGGGCCGCCGAGGGTCGTATATACGCGGGCCGGCCTATATAGAACCCTATCGACGGTAGGGACGACTAACCACACCGATTAGAGCCTATAGAGGCGCGATATATAGATTTCGTGATTGAGTTATTAAACTAGCGGATTCAGTTGAGTAAGTATAAGTACGCATTCGTATATATATTAGCCGTATTAGGCGTAAGCGACTATAAGGGCGGCTAGCCATAGAAGAATCCCTATAGTTATCCGCCGATATTATCTAGTATAATCAAGATTTCGCAGTTTATAATCGTATATAAGGCATATTTATTAGACCTAGACGCCCGCGAGTTATTCTAGGGGACGCAGAACTAATACGATAGGGAGTGGTCTGGGCCTAGCCTAATAGAGGATCCCGAATATATATTTAGCGATAAAGGGTACAGTAATTATCCGCCGTCTACCCTACTACCCTAGATCCCGTCTACCCCGATATTATCTAGTTCCCCCGCGTTTAACAGTATACCCGCACGGTCTAGTATCCCCGCGTAATCCTATTCGCCCACCGTAGTATCCACGTAGTAGACATAATAGGGATATAAGACGTTCCGCGAATAAATCCGGATTATAACTAATATATTCATGGTCCACGGCACGGCCACCCCGATAGAATAGATATTAGATTTACGCCGATACGGGTTAAAGGTACATTATAATACCCCATCCGACGGGTATATTAGGTAGGAGGGCCATAATCAGTTATCGTACAAAACGATACGGTTTACGATAGGGGCGTTCCGAGGGTTTGTCCACGGATTAACGGCTAGCATACGGCAGTTGTTTATCGACTATATATTAATATGCCGGCCCGATCAGATTCCGGTTATTCCGTAGGATCGGATAGCGGACGATTTCAACCAGCCTAAGGCGGGGTAGAGTTTTTTGTAGGATCCACGTACGTCGTAGCCGGTTAATAGGGCCTAGTGGATATCCGATCGAGTACGTACGGAGCGTCTATTATAGTAGTTATTTATCTACGCGGATAAAGGGCGGTTTAGTATTAATGGTATCTATCCCATGGGGGTAATTGAATTGCAATGCATTGCATTTTAGTCAGCAGCCGTTTATATGGGTTAGGGTTTCTCATTTCACTGCATTGCAATTACATTGTGATTGCATTAAAATCATATCCGCTAGAGAGATCGTATACAGAATTTCGTCACTTATAGTTTAGCTATTCGATTTTTATTTCCCCAAATTTAACGTTCATCCAACAATATTAAGAGGTAGTTACAGGGGTTCGAAGTTAATAAATTATTTTGATAGGGTACGGTCGGCCGCGCCATCACCAGTATCACCCATTTTTAGCCAACAACCACACCCAGTTTATTACATAGCAACCAGCAGGGATTAGCGATTAAAAATTTAATCATAGGATTCAGGGGTTACCATTAGTGTCCAGTTTCAATTTTTGCAATATCCAAGCCATTCCCAACGATAGGGTTTTCCAACATCCGTTCAGCATTGATTCCGCATCGCGAAATATATATCCGCGTTTAAGATGAGTGAACCGACCGAGTTGACCATTGCCGACGAATATTTCATTCGTAACGATCAGTGGGGCGTAGCCATTTGTCGCCAATGCGAGTATGCCGTGAAGCCCAACGATATCGTACGTCATTTAACGACACCCAAAGGCATCCATCGTATCAGTCGAGGTATTGCACAGCAAGTGATCGACATAATTAAAAATGCAGATGAATGGGATAGTGTGGACGACGAGATCACGGTTTTTCCCACGAGCGTACCCGATCCCATTCCGGGGTTAACCATATATACCGATGGGTTATTATGCAAGTTATCCGGGTGTCATCAGATTTACCGCAGTGTTGATAGTTTGCGGACCCATTGGTATAAGGAGCATCGGTTTTCCGCGTTTGGCTATCGAGGGAAGCCACGACCATCCGAGACCATTATTGGACGGGAGAAACAAGAGGAAAATAGCCAGCGAGTGGTTTGCCAGCGGTTTTTCCGTAATAAATATAGGTCGCATTATATTCATATTCGCAACCCCGGTGCCGCGTACGAGCCCAAAGCACCACCGCCCCAGGCCAGCCAAGTCGCGCAAGCCATCGATGAGATAGAAGCGATATTCGCCCAGCAGCGGCAGCAGCCCGCCATAATCCAGGCCGGCGAAATCGACGAGGCCAACCCATGGTTGGACCGCACCGGATAGGCCCGTTATTTGCACGGCCAGACGCCCAAGCCATTACGGATATGTGTGGAGACCCCCGCGGACGACGCCGAGGGCCCCGAAGCCACCGCGCGGGTGATATGGGATGCCATATTAGGGGTAGCGAGCAAAAGCCAGAGCATCACTAAGCAGACCGGACATTTATTACGGATCGAAGCGGCGCGAACCGACATGCAGAGCATTCCATCGAAGCCATTACAGGCGTACATACACGAGCACGCCGAGTTAGAGCGCCACGTCGAGCCGTACCAGCGAGTGTTGATGTTTTTTGCGCGGACGCAGGTCCCCCACGAGTGGGAGAGTCCCGCGTATCGGTTTAATCGCCGGCAGCGTATCGCATGGGACGCATTGTGGCGGGCCGCCGAGGGTCGTGTGCACGCGGGCCGGCCCGTGTAGAACCCCATCGACGGTGGGGACGACCAACCGCACCGGTTAGAGCCCGTGGAGGCGCGATGTATGGATTTCGTGATCGAGTTGTTGAACCAGCGGATTCAGTCGAGTGAGTACGAGTGCGCATTCGTATGTGCATTAGCCGTATTAGGCGTGAGCGACCACGAGGGCGGCCGGCCATGGAAGGATCCCCACAGTTATCCGCCGATATTATCCAGTATGATCAAGATTTCGCGGTTTGTGATCGTGCACAAGGCATATTTGTTAGACCCAGACGCCCGCGAGTTATTCCAGGGGACGCAGAACCAGTGCGATGGGGAGTGGTCCGGGCCCAGCCCGATGGAGGATCCCGAATATATATTTGGCGATGAAGGGTACAGTAGTCGTCCGCCGTCCACCCCACCACCCCAGATCCCGTCCACCCCGATATTATCCAGTTCCCCCGCGTTTGATAGTGTGCCCGCGCGGTCCAGTATCCCCGCGCGATCCCGTTCGCCCGCCGTGGCATTCACGCAGCAGGCGCGGCAGGGACACAAGACGTTCCGCGAATGGATCCGGATCATGACCAATGCATTCATGGTCCACGGCACGGCCACCCCGATGGAATGGATGTTGGATTTACGCCGATACGGGTTAAAGGTGCATTACAACACCCCGTCCGACGGGCATATTGGGTGGGAGGGCTATGATCAGTTATCGTACAAGACGATGCGGTTCACGATGGGGGCGTTCCGAGGGTTTGTCCACGGATTAACGGCTAGCACACGGCAGTTGTTTATCGACCATGTGTTAATGTGCCGGCCTGATCAGATTCCGGTTATTCCGTGGGATCGGATGGCGGACGATTTTAACCAGCCCAAGGCGGGGTGGAGTTTTTTGCAGGATCCACGCACGTCGTGGCCGGTCAATGGGGCCTAGTGGATGTCCGATCGAGTGCGTACGGAGCGTCCATTACAGCAGTTGTTTATCCACGCGGATGAAGGGCGGTTCAGTATTGATGGTATCTAACGGTTTTTCGGGTTCGTGGCCGATTTCAAGGAGAAGTTAGCCGTTTTGTGCCACATCACCAGCGGCCAGCCCGCGCGAGGGCCCGAGTTATTGAGTATTCGGCATCGTAACACGGCCGCCGGAGGATAGCGTAATGTGTTCATCGAAGATGGATTAGTGGCGTTAGTCACGCGGTATCACAAAGGGTTTTACGCCAGTGGTGATGCCAAGGTGATCCACCGGTACGTGCCCCGCGCGGTGGGCGAGTTGATCGTGTGGTATTTATGGTTGGTATTGCCATTTGTCGAGCAATTATAGGCGTATCATCAGCAGAGATGCCCGTCACCCCCTATTCCCGACACGCAGGCTAGTAAGATATGGGGCGTCGATGCCGGGACCGGACGCGAGTGGACGTCGGTGCGATTGAAAGAAGCATTAGTCCGGGAAAGCAAGATGCGGTTACACCATGGATTAACGTTAGCCGCATACCGGGACATTGCCATTGCCATCAGCCGACGGTATTTCAGCAATGCCAAACCGTTTCCGCACAACGTCCGCGAGGACGGGACCGAGGTCATCGCCGACGACGAGGCGAACGAGGATGCCATGGACGACGAGCAATGGATCCGCCATGTGGCCGATTTGCAAGCCGCGCACACCACGCACGTGGCCGAGATGGTATACGGACGGATGATGAGCCAGCAGCAGGGGACCACGGCAGGGCGGCAGGCCGGGTTTCGGACGAGCAGCGTGCATTGGCATGATTTGTTAGGGTTTGACATCAAGGACATCCCCAGTAGCGTATTGGGTAAGCGGCCGCAGCCCCGGTGGAAGGACGAGGGGGTCATGATGCGGGACGAGCGACAGCATTTAGTCGAGACGACGAATATGACCGAGGCGTTACAACGGATGACCGGATAGGCCCCGATGCAGTTCCGCGGGGTGCAGGGGGCCGCGATGCAGTCGATTCAGGCGGGCCATTCCTGGGTCGTCGTCGTGATGCCCACGGGTGGGGGGAAGAGTATGTTATTTATGTTACCCGCGTGGGTGGCCTAGCGTGGCGGATTGACCGTGGTGGTCGTGCCATTGACGGCATTACGTGCGGATTTGCAGCAGCGATGCCAGGCCGCCGGCATTCTATATATAGAGTGGGACAGCCATCGACATCCCGATCATGCGGCCATTGTGTTCGTCACGCCCGAGTCCGTATTCACAGATGGGTTCCAGTCGTTTTTGAACCGCCAGCGCGAGTTAATGCGGTTAGATCGGATTGTCATTGACGAATGCCATATGATGTTAAACGAGTCCGAGACGTTTCGCCCACGGTTACAGCAATTAGGTCGATTGCATCAGTGTGGGGTGCCGATGGTGTTTTTGACCGCGACATTACCCCCATACGAGGAGAGCCGGTTGTTTGAGCGAATGTAAGTCACGCGGGAGGACATCAGTATGCACCGCGAGCGTACCAGTCGTCATAACGTGGCATACCGGGTGTACCGGCCCGTGATTGCATCGAGATATCGTTCCCAGACGCAATGGTTAGAGGATCCGGGTGTCCGTCATTTCATCCACAAACGGGTGCAGCGTGCCCGACCCGGTCGAGTGATTGTGTATGGTAGCACTAAGTCCATCGTGACCCAGGCGGCCGAGATATTGGGATATTCCGCATTTTACAGCGACCAGGATCGTAAGTTAGGAATATTGGAACAGTTCCGGCGTGGCACGAATGGGGTGATTGCGGCCACTAGTGCGTTAGGCATGGGGGTGGACATTGCCGATATTCGATGCATTATTCACATTGGGTTCCCCCGGTCATTGTTAGATTATGCGCAGGAAAGTGGCCGTGCCGGGCGAGACCGTTTACCCAGTGAGGCCATCATCATCTAGCCCGACGGGTTTGACGAGGTTCCCACATGGTTTGACCAGAACACGGACCGTGAGCAAGCCGGGTTGGAGTTGGTCCGGCAATACATCGCCGGTGAGCATCGGTGTCGTCGAGTGTTGTTGGATGGGTATTTGGATGGGGACATCGATGGATACACCCGTCAGCGATGCGGCGACCAGGACTGGCCATTGGGAGTTTATGAGCAATGGTGTGATCAATGTCACCCGGATTGGGAGGCGGGCGAGTCCGTCATCGACGGGAGCTATCCGGACCGCGACGCTGAGATGCAGGAAGACGAGCCAGGCAGTCCCCGGAGCCCGTTCGCGCACGAGGTGCCCATCGAAGCCCAGCACCGATATCACCAGCAGCAGATAGTGCAGATGGCGATTTCGGAGCGCGTGCGGACGTTAACCGCGTAGCAGTTATCGGACGAGGCGTTTTTAGTGCAGGAGGCCCGGCAATGGAACTACCGATGTTGGTTATGCGTGCAGGCGCAGCGAGCGAATGTGCAGCATAATTTATGGCAATGTCCGGCGGAGGAGAGTGGTGAGTGTCGACGATAGGTGCGGGCGATTCGGGATTCGATGCAGTATGTCGGTGGGTTTTATTGTTGTTATTCATGTGGGATGCCGCAGTCGATATGTGCTGGGTGGGAGGCCGGGGGCCTATCCCATGGGGGTAATTGAATTGCAATGCATTGCATTTTAGTCAGCAGCCGTTTATATGGGTTAGGGGTTTCTCCCATTTCACTGCATTGCAATTACATTGTGATTGCATTAAAATCATATCCGCTAGAGATCGTATACAGAATTTCGTCACTTATAGTTTAGCTATTCGATTTTTATTTCCCCAAATTTAACGTTCATCCAACAATATTAAGAGGTAGTTACAGGGGTTCGAAGTTAATAAATTATTTTTTAAGTAGGGTACGGTCGGCCGCGCCATCACCAGTATCACCCATTTTTAGCCAACAACCACACCCAGTTTATTACATAGCAACCAGCAGGGATTAGCGATTAAAAAATTTAATCATAGGATTCAGGGGTTACCATTAGTGTCCAGTTTCAATTTTTTGCAATATCCAAGCCATTCCCAACGATAGGGTTTTCCAACATCCGTTCAGCATTGATTCCGCATCGCGAAATATATCCGCGTTTAAGATGAGTGAACCGACCGAGTTGACCATTGCCGACGAATATTTCATTCGTAACGATCAGTGGGGCGTAGCCATTTGTCGCCAATGCGAGTATGCCGTGAAGCCCATAGATATCGTACGTCATTTAACGACACCAAAAGGCATCCATCGTATCAGTCGAGGTATTGCACAGCAAGTGATCGACATAATTAAAAATGCAGATGAATGGGATAGTGTGGACGACGAGATCACGGTTTTTCCCACGACCCGTACCCGATCCCATTCCGGGGTTAACCATATATACCGATGGGTTATTATGCAAGTTATCCGGGTGTCATCAGATTTACCACAGTGTTGATAGTTTGGACCCATTGGTATAAGGAGCATCGGTTTTCCGCGTTTGGCCATCGAAGGGAAGCCACGACCATCCGAGACCATTATTGGACGGGAGAAACAAGAGGAAAATAGCCAGCGAGTGGTTTGCCAGCGGTTTTTTCCGTAATAAATATGGGTCGCATTATATTCATATTCGCAACCCCGGTGCCGCGTACAGGCCGAAGCACCACCGCCCCAGGCCAGCCAAGTCGCGCAAGCCATCGATGAGATAGAAGCGATATTCGCCCAGCGGCGGCAGCAGCCCGCGCCAGTCGAGCCGGCGAAATCGACGAGGCCAACCCATGGTTGGACCGCACCGGATGGGCCCGTTATTTGCGCGGCCAGACGCCCAAACCATTACGGATATGTGTGGAGACCCCGCGGACGACGCCGGGGCCCCCGAAGCCACCGCGCGGGTGATATGGGATGCCATGTTAGGGTAGCGAGCAAAAGCCAGAGCATCACCAAGCAGACCGGACATTTATTACGGATCGAAGCGGCGCGAACCGACATGCAGAGCATTCCGTCAAGCCATTACAGGCGTACATGCGAGCACGCCGAGTTAGAGCGCCACGTCGAGCCGTACCAGCGAGTGTTGATGTTTTTTTGCGCGGACGCAGGTCCCCCACGAGTGGGAGAGTCCCGCGTATCAGCCCAATCACCGGCGGCGTATCGCATGGGACGCATTGTGGCGGGCCGCCGAGGGTCGTGTGCGCGGGCCGGCCCGTGCAGAACCCCCATCGACGGTAGGACGACCAACCGCACCGGTTAGAGCCCGTGGAGGCGCGATGTATGGATTTCGTGATCGAGTTGTTGAACCAGCGGATTCAGTCGAGTGAGTACGAGTGCGCATTCGTATGCATTAGCCGTATTAGGCGTGAGCGACCACGAGGGCGGCCGGCCATGGAAGGATCCCCACAGTTTATCCGCCGATATTATCCAGTATGATCAAGATTTCGCGGTTTGTGATCGTGCACAAGGCATATTTGTTAGACCCAGACGCCCGCGAGTTATTCCGGGGACGCAGAACCAGTGCGATGGGGAGTGGTCGGAGGCCCGATGGAGGATCGAATATATATTTGGCGATGAAGGGTACAGTAGTCGTCCGCCGTGCCCCCACCACCCCAGATCCCGTCCACCCCGATATTATCCAGTTCCCCCGCGTTTGACAGTGTGCCCGCGCGGTCAGTATCCCCGCGCGATCCCGTTCGCCCGCCGTGGCATTCACGCAGCAGGCGCGGCAGGGACACAAGACGTTCCGCGAATGGATCCGGATCATGACCAATGCATTCATGGTCCACGGCACGGCCACCCCGATGGAATGGATGTTGGATTTACGCCGATACGGGTTAAAGGTGCATGCAACACCCCGTCCGACGGGCATATTGGGTGGGGCCATGATCAGTTATCGTACAAGACGATGCGGTTCACGATAGAAGGGGCGTTCCGAGGGTTTGTCCACGGATTAACAGCACACGGCAGTTGTTTATCGACCATGTGTTAATGTGCCGGCCCGATCAGATTCCGGTTATTCCGTGGGATCGGATGGCGGACGATTTCCAGCCAGCCCAAGGCGGGGTGGAGTTTTTTGAGGATCCACGCACGTCGTGGCCGGTCAATGGGGCCCAGTGGATGTCCGATCGAGTGCGTACGGAGCGTCCATTACAGCGGTTGTTTATCCACGCGGATGAAGGGCGGTTCGGTATTGATGGTATCCAACGGTTTTTCGGGTTCGTGGCCGATTTCAAGGAGAAGTTAGCCGTTTTTGTGCCACATCACCAGCGGCCAGCCCCGCGCGAGGGCCCGAGTTGGCTGAGTATTCGGCATCGTAACACGGCCGCCGGAGGACAGCGTAATGTGTTCATCGAAGATGGATTAGTGGCGTTAGTCACGCGGTATCACAAAGGGTTTTACGCCAGTGGTGATGCAAGGTGATCCACCGGTACGTGCCCCGCGCGGTGGGCGAGTTGATCGTGTGGTATTTATGGTTGGTATTGCCATTTGTCGAGCAATTACAGGCGTATCATCAGCAGAGATGCCCGTCACCCCCCATTCCCCGACACGCAGGCCAGTAAGATATGGGGGCGTCGATGCGGGACCGGACGCGAGTGGACGTCGGTGCGATTGAAAGAAGCATTAGTCCGGGAAAGCAAGATGCGGTTACACCATGGATTAACGTTAGCCGCATACCGGGACATTGCCATTGCCATCAGCCGACGGTATTTCAGCAATGCCAAACCGTTTCCGCACAACGTCCGCGAGGACGGGACCGAGGTCATCGCCGACGACGAGGCGAACGAGGATGCCATGGACGACGAGCAATGGATCCGCCATGTGGCCGATTTGCAAGCCGCGCACACCACGCACGTGGCCGAGATGGTATACGGACGGATGATGAGCCAGCAGCAGGGGACCACGGCGGCAGGGCGGCAGGCCGGGTTTCGGACGAGCAGCGTGCATTAGCGGCCTTGTTAGGGTTTGACATCAAGGACATCCCCAGTAGCGTATTGGGTAAGCGCAGCCCCGGTGGAAGGACAGGGGGTCATGATGCGGGACGAGCGACAGCATTTAGTCGAGACGACGAATATGACCGAGGCGTTACAACGGATGACCGGACAGGCCCCGATGCAGTTCCGCGGGGTGCGGGGGCCGCGATGCAGTCGATTCAGGCGGGCCATTCCCGGGTCGTCGTCGTGATGCCCACGGGTGGGGGAAGAGTATGTTATTTATGTTACCCGCGTGGGTGGCCCAGCGTGGCGGATTGACCGTGGTGGTCGTGCCATTGACGGCATTACGTGCGGATTTGCAGCAGCGATGCCAGGCCGCCGGCATTCCATGTGTGGAGTGGGACAGCCATCGACATCCCGATCATGCGGCCATTGTGTTCGTCACGCCCGAGTCCGTATTCACAGATGGGTTCCAGTCGTTTTTGAACCGCCAGCGCGAGTTGATGCGGTTAGATCGGATTGTCATTGACGAATGCCATATGATGTTAAACAGGTCAGAGACGTTTCGCCCACAGTTACAGCAATTAGGTCGATTGCATCAGTGTGGGGTGCCGATGGTGTTTTTTGACCGCGACATTACCCCCCATGCGAGGAGAGCCGGTTGTTTGAGCGAATGCAAGTCACGCGGGGAGGACATCAGTATGCACCGCGAGCGTACCAGTCGTCATAACGTGGCATACCGGGTGTACCGGCCCGTGATTGCATCGAGATATCGTTCCCAGACGCAATGGTTAGAGGATCGGTGTCCGTCATTTCATCCACAAACGGGTGCAGCGTGCCCGACCCGGTCAGTGATTGTGTATGGTAGCACCAAGTCCATCGTGACCCAGGCGGCCGAGATATTGGGATGTTCCGCATTTTACAGCGACCAGGATCGTAAGTTAGGAATATTGGAACAGTTCCGGCGTGGCACGAATGGGGTGATTGCGGCCACCAGTGCGTTAGGCATAGGGGTGGACATTGCCGATATTCGATGCATTATTCACATTGGGTTCCCCGGTCATTGTTAGATTATGCGCAGGAAAGTGGCCGTGCCGGGCGAGACCGTTTACCCAGTGAGGCCATCATCATCCAGCCCGACAGGTTTGACGAGGTTCCCACATGGTTTGACCAGAACACGGACCGTGAGCAAGCCGGGTTGGGATTGGTCCGGCAATACATCGCCGGTGAGCATCGGTGTCGTCGAGTGTTGTT